>CM069924.1:2665100-5065100 GCA_036172225.1 Cryptocoryne crispatula var. balansae | reverse complement strand
AAAGTTGGATTTTGAGCAGGCTTGTAACAGAGTGAACCAGAACTGTCTCCTAAGAGCTATGCAACCAATGGGATTCAGCCAGACATGGATTACTTGGGTCAGTTGTTGTGTGACAACTGCAAAATTTTAAGTGGATATCAATGAACGTTTGTTTGGGTATTTTGGAAGTTCCAGAAGTCAGACAAAGTGATCCTCTATCACCTTTGCTTTTCGTGTTAATTGGGCATATTTAGCATTGTGTGGGATAAGGCACCAAAGGACAACCTTATTGAAGTTATCATAATTGGCAATGGTGATTCGATTCATATTTCTCATCTCCAATTTTCTGATGATACTATCCTCTTTTTTATGGTTGAGCCAAGAAAGTGTTTGTTTATTTCTATTATCCTCTTGATGTTTGAAGTTGTCTTGGGTTTAAAAATCAATAAGAGGAAGTGTAAGCCTCTGGAAGTCAACATCCCTTCAGATCAAAGACAAGATATTAAGAGCGTGTTCAACATTAGCTAGAAAAAATTTCCGATTACTTATCTTAACCTCTCTTCATCGACCAGAGAAACAGAAACAGAAAGTGGCAGCTTTGATGGTTAAGATGGAAAGGAAACTGCAAGATTGGAAAGGGAAATTTCCCTCTGGTAGAGGTAGATGGATTCTTAGTGTCTTGCAGAGTTCACCATTATACTTCTTCTCTATTTTGAAAATCTCTAAAGGTGCCCGCAGAAAGCTGGAATCCATCAAATCTAACTTTTTTAGCAGGGCACAAAAAAGAAAAAGGGTTTATAGTTAGTAGCGTGGAACCAAGTTTGCAGAACTAGTAAAGAATGAGGGGTAGGGCTTCTACCTCTAGAAATCATTAACAGAGATCTTCCTTGTAAATGGTTGTAAAAGTTTAGCCAGGGTGGCAGTGCCTTATGGATCAAATCGATTCTTGCAAAATATTATCTAAATGATCAAAAGGTTGATTTAAGCAATTGTCTTCAGTGACCGAATTTCTAAGATTTCGAAGATCTTAAAGATTCTTCTCTTTTTTCAATGCTCTGCAGCACAGTTGGAAATTGTTCAAAAACTTAATTCTGAAAAATACTTGGTTTGACACCTTCACCTTTGCTGATGGATTTCCTCACCTATTTGACATCTCCAAACACAAAAAAGAGAGCATGGATTCACTTTGGGATAGGGCTGATAATCATTGCAAATGGAGACTCAATTTTTGCCGGAACCTCAAGAAGGAAGAAGTTGTGGATATCTCAATCCTATTAAATTTGCTTCAACATGTCAGGTGTTGAGACACTGGTAAAATCAGTTTCTTCTCAATCAGATCTGCATGTTAAAGATTGACAATAGGAGGCATTAATGTGTCTTGGTGGAATGTAGTTTGGCGATATTCTTTGCAGACAAAATTTAGAATCTTCCTGTGGAAGTTGTCTACCTACGAAAGATTATCTTTGCACAATTATCATAGTAGAATCCAAAGTTTGTTGTTCTGTGGGGTTTTTAAGAAAAACATCAACCACCTTTTTATTCACTGTGGCATCACTCACACACTTTGGAGTACATTTTTTAAAAATTATTGGGAGTCTCCTAGAGATATTATCAGATTGTTTATTTCTTAGAAAAAGAACGATACTTAGAAGGACATAAAAAACTTGTAGAATCTCACGCTTCTGGTTATGCTATGGGCTATTTGGAGAGCAAGAAATAAAAGATTGTTCGAGGATCTTTTTCTTCCTCCAGTTGATACCCTTCTTCGCATGTCTTATTTTGTTCGTGAGTAGCATTTTTTCTATCTCAGACTCTATCATGATCTATGTTATTAAAGGTGATCACCTAAATCGCCTAGGCAATGAGTTTAGGCAAGGTGGTGGTTTCCCACCTCGCCTTGGCCGATTTTGCCTCAGGCGACCGCCCCATGCGCATTGCATGCCTTATATGCCTCACTTGTTCACCTGACCCAGGACCTAGTCCACCTATCGGATCCAGACTCGCTAATAGCCCAGATCTAAAAAACTTAAAAGTTATTGTGTGTTTGTCATGGAGAGACATGTACTTGGAATTTCATTGATGTAATTATATTTGTTGCAAAACATTGATTTTGTTTTTTTCTTAGTTGTTGTTACATAGTCTTCTCATGTTGTTTATTGTTGTAGTTTTAATTTCTTACTATTGTTATTAATGTGTTATAAGTTAATTCAATTAAATCCCTACATTTATCAGTTTTAAATTGATGTTATTGCTCTCCTTTGTTTTAAATTTATGTATTTTTTTATGTTATTGTTGCAATCTTAAAATATTTACTATTGTGATTAAATTGTTCATCATTTCTTAAATATTTTCAGTTTATTGGTCTTATTTAGCCATTCATATATGTTGAATTATTTTTTCTTTTGATTTAAATCATCTCTCCTAAGTTGATGCTATTAACTTGTTCAAATTTCATGTTATTAAGTTGCTATATTTTTCGAGTTTTAAACTGTTGCTAATCTATTTTATTTTAAATTGATTCTTACTTAATTGTTTTATTATTTTAAGTTAGTTTTATAATGTTTCATTTTATAGATCAATTTTGAACTTATGATTTATTAGTATCTTGTATATAAATATATGATATATTAAAAAATTCACCTCAAGCATCTGCGGTGAGGCGAGCCCCTCCTCATCTCGAGCGCCTCGACTAACATAGATCCTAATTGTCGTGTTTTCAAGTACCTGCTTTGTAATAGAAAATATTTTTGTATTTTTTATTTTGACTTAAATTTACCTTCTCGGTAGAGTTCGAAGATAATCTTGTCCATAGTTTTCAATGCGTCTTCTGGGCAACAAGGCGCCCTCTCACCTGTCAAGGCGAGGGGCACCTAGGCGAGCACCACACTACTTTCCTATTTGGTCTAATTTAGGAATAAATAATGCTAAGTATCAATATCACTTAATTGAATAGTTTTGAAATAAAAATGACTAATTCTAATATTTAATTTAATTATACATAGATATTTTATGAAATAATAATTAGGATTAAGTAATTTCATATAAATAATTACTAATAGTTAATACAAATTAAGTATTAAAATTAACTTAATTCAGTAGTTCAATTCAGATATTCATGTTATTTCATTTATTAACTATGTGCTTGCACATTATTAATTAATTTACATGTTATCGTAACTATTTATTATTCTATATATATTCCTTGTTGCTCACACATTTGATATTTTATCAATTTTACTATGAAAAAGGCATTGTCTAATGCCTTGCCTTATTGTTGCAACAAGGTGGTACTATGCCACGTTAGTCACCCTGATCGCCTTAAAAACTATGGCTTTTTCTCTCCTCTCTCATCTGTTGGCATTCGTTGTAACTCTCTAAATATTCTCTTTTCAATAAATAATATGTGGCTTTTGCCACCTACAAAAAAAATAAAAGGGTGGAATGAGAAATTTGAAAATGTTTACAAATACCTGGAAAAAAGGATATTGCTTGGTGAATGAGAGAAATGATAATCTTCTAAGAGCCTCCATGAATATATTAGAATGTATGTTCATCTATTTGTAGAGCTTTCTCTTAGGTCATAAATATAACACACTGCATAGCAGTGTAACCAATAATGGACGGCATGGTAACATGGCTAAGTTACTTACCAAGTTATCATTAAAAGTGCATCCTCATACTAAGTTCCATTAAAATGGACCCATCCTTTTACAGATATGGAAAACAGATTTGATGAGTGGCACACACAAAGTGTATTAGCACTTAAAATAACTTACAGATGTCTCGTCCACTAAGATGGAAGGTAATTTCTTCTCGGTAGCGATGACGACGCCATTTGCAGCTGCAACCATTGGGAATGAAAGTGAATACAAGTAACGTGCATATGGCATCATAGAAGTAGAATATCCCAACAATAATTAATTATAAATTACTGCCCTGTAAAAAATTTAACAGAAGAGAATATAAGAATATTAATTTCCATAATTTTAGCATGCATATATGGTCAATATGAGATTGCATTGTTGGTTTATTGTAAGAACAATTGACTTATTTTGGCTTGGGCGCTTGATCCATTTAAGATTGTCATCTTGGCTCTTAAAGTGGCCTATAAGTTAATAGCATCTTGGCGTACTGATTCAGAATTTGTGGACATGACTACATCATAGTTGTCGTCGTCAAGGCAACAAGACCTCTAAGGTGTTCAAATGGGTCATTTCAGCTTAGGCAATAAAGGCTGATGCTTAAACGTTGGCTGGGTGCTAGAATTGGATGTCAGCAACTTAGGCTGCTTAGAATTAACCATGCATGTGCTTGTGTATGTATGCAATTTTAGAAAAGAGATAAGTCTGATGGACCGACTGAGAATGAAAAAAAGATTGTTGGGAGAGGAAATTATGAGTTTTTTAAGTAGGTAAGTATAACTAAAAACCTTAAACGTATAAAAATAGTAAAAATGAAGACAAAAGTTTTGATGTGTGACTGCTCTTCAGGTATCAACCCCTTGGGTGCCTTTCACCCCTACAGAAGGGATCACAGTGCCTGACCTGCAGAGGGCGCCTAGGCAGGCACCTTGACAACTATGGACTACACTTGTGATTATCTTCTCACTTCGTGAATAATAATACCGTCCACTTTAAACATAAAATAAAAAAAAAAGAATCATATACATGGAATACCACGATGTGAACAATAAACAATCTAAGTATTCATATCCCAAGGGTGCAAAACCAGATGATCTGAACCTAGGAATAGAATATTTACCAATCCCCAATTAACATAAATTTCAAAGCAACTGTAATGCCCAAGCTTACACAGGTAAGTTTCTTCAATACTTGTTGTGGTTGCCACTGTACTATCCTAGTGAATATATCTTTCTTTGTTTCTTTATTTTACTGCACCTGCCACACTTTTATTTAGGTTATTAAATGCAAATCTTATGTCGTTGTTGAAATAATATTCCAGTAACCCTGATCAGAGCACAAGCTACAACTGCCTCCACTGCATAAATCGCACGCGAAAATACAGAATTCCATGGCAGACACTTTATGTTCTGCGCCATTGACTTGCGCGAAAAAAGAAAAAAAAGTGGCTAACATTACAACCCGAGTGGTGAACGGTAAATGCTTGTTCCTGGACTCGTGCAAAAAACTAGTCCAGCATAAAGGACCCCGAGATGAAGCAAACGAAGGACGTGGGGTTACCTTTTATCCCCAGTGAGGTTTGTCCCGATCCGACAGCCATGAGAGCGTACTCAATCTGCACCAGTTTGCCAGAAGGGCTGCATAGAAGGAATCAAACGGAAAGGATACTGGTGAACTACCAACGGCCCGGGATGCCGGAGATAAAATACAGGCGAGTGCGACGGAGGCGTACCTGAAAGTAGTGAGGGAGAATGAGTACTGGCTGTCTCCCATTGGTTTCTGTCGGAGGAGGATGTCGCGGCGAAGGAATGGCGGACAAACCACCCGAGCACTCGGAACGAGATGGGGGAAGGGCGAGAGAAGAGTCACCGAGGAGCAAGAAGCGAGAGACGAGAGACTTGGAAGAGGGGGCAAGGCGATATCCGAGCAATATAGGGTCAGTTCGGGAACATCGTCTGACTTTTCGAATTATTTTGAATATATAAACGGTCTAATTTCTTATTTTATAATGAAAATGGCCTTGAAATGTTTATACATTCGTTTACTTAGTTTTACTTTACGTTAAATGAAACAAATATTTAATTTATTTTTCTTCTTCGTATTAATAGGATAATCTCTTTGAGGTTGAACCTATCAATTACTCGAGGTTTTACTTGAGTATCGTTTGTTCTCGGTAGAAATTTCTTAAGTAATAAAAAGTAAGAAAACTTTTTTATTCCCTTCTTATCTGTTATATTTTTTATTTATATGAAATTTTTTTCAATTAATATAAATGTTCTTGATATGTATCTGTATTTTTTTCTTAATACTGTGCTCTCTGCAATAGTATTCGGAAAACATGTATTTCAAATTTTAGGATTTTTTTCTAAAAATATTTCAGATATATAGTTAATATATATTTATCGACAATGAATCAAGAATGACTTTATGTAAATAAGATATTATACCACAAGAATTAATAATAGATTTATCGAGTAAAACTGGTGTATATATATAGTTAGAAAAATTCACACAATGAACAAAGGAATAAAATATTTTAAAAATCTTATGAAAAAATTCTCGGGCTGCTTCAACAATATATTTGTTTACATTTTTTATTTTATTTGCTTAGTTAGTCCATCTGTCCACCATTATTGAGAACTTTTTGTAATGAGTTTTTAAGTTTTGAGTATTTTTTTAAAGATCTTTATACATAATTTAAACATTTATCAAATTTTCTCACTTAATTAATCTAGCTTTTTTTTACAAATATGAAGTAGCATTTCACTTCTTGTATAATTTACTGGTGATATTAAAATTTTGATATTTTCTTTTTCCTATCTCATTTTTCTTTTGAGATAACACTGTTCTCGATTCGTTACATTTTGCGACAAATGTTTTAGAATACTTTTCGTGTTATTTCCATTAATGGAACATATTAAGATATCATCAATATATACTAAACATAAATTTTTTAAGCCTTCAAATATTATATCCGTTATTTTTTTAAATATTTGTGACACATTTTTTTATCCACGAGCTATTACTAATCATTCATAATAACTTGTGGAGTATTAAAACCTCTTAATAAAATTAAATTTTCATCTAATCTTATATGTCAGAATCACAATTTATAAACAAAATTTGAGAAATATCTTATTCTTCTCGTAAGATTTATTAATATTTTTATACGGTAAAAATATCCATCAAATATTGTATACTCATTTAATTGTTTATAGTTTATTATCATTGTAATTTGTCCTTTTTTAATTTCACTCTGATTGCTTATCATGAATGAGGTACTACTACGTGGACTTCTATATTTTTGTATTAATTTATTTTTACTAATTCTTCGATCTGGTTTCGAATTTTTTTTATATCTTGCTGATCATATCCCCCAAGTTTTACCCTAAATTTTTATTTTTATCTTTTAACTCTATACGTATGTAATCTGTACTTATCTCACATAATATTTATGAGGTGTTTGGTTGCATGATAATTTTTTGTACATTTTTATGCTAAAAATTTGTATTAAAATAAAAAGTGAAGCAACTAATGACATAAATTTATCATGTTTGGAGGGATGTGATAACAAAAAAAGAGTAACTACAACATATGATCAAACAAAGTGGGGGCCACAAGAAAAAAAAAGATGTGAGACCCTCTTTTTTTGTTTAAGATGAAATTCATTTTCAAAACATAAAATTGTCATGATCGTCAAACACCTCTTTTAACAAGTTTCCTTACAATTTATAAAAAATAAAATAAAAATCCCCATTATCATGCAACCAAGCACCCCATAATGGATTTTGGGATAAACTTCCAGAGAAGAATTGTTCATGTTCGGTTTTAGTTAATTGTAATAATCATTTTCTTTTGTTAAACTGTTCAATTATTTTTAAATGCTTTTTACAATCATATCACCACAATAGTTGTGCGTCCATTTTATTGGCAATTTCTTGCACAAGTTTTTTGGCTTCAGATTTTATGTATCCAACGATTACATGGACTTTTAAATATTACTCTGTATGGCGTTTGAATATATATTTTGAATTAAGATATAAAAACATTTATTGAAAAAACACTCTAAATCAATAGCATACAATCAATTGTCAACGACATATAAAATAAAAGCAAAATATTATAATGGTACATAATGGATTAATACGGATATCCTTATAGTTACTCGACCGTAAAAGATTAATATACAAATATTCTCGGTTGGGTATGATCCGGTGCCACTTCGCTCTATCTGAATAACAATATTTGAATCGAATAAGCCGTAAAATGCTTTTTTACGTCCCGTTTGCTAACACTATTAGGTACCTCTATCACTATCAAATTTGAAATTGAAATTGGTAGAAATCATTAAAAAGTGTTTGGTTAATTATATCAATATTAAAATTTGTAGTACAAATAAAAGATATTATGTAATACAAGTGTCAACTTATATTAATTATGATATTAATTCCCCAACATCTGATAATATTAATATTAATATTAATATAGTACCAAAAATGAAACTCTGACCAAACAAGACATTAATGGGGTGTTTGGTTGCATGATAATGAAGGTTTTTGTTTTAATTTTTAAAAATTGTAAGAAAACTTGTTAAAAGAAGTGTTTGGTAACCATGGCACTTTTATGTTTTAAAAGTGATTTTCTTCTTAAACAAAAAAAGAGGGACTCACCTCTCTTTTTTCTCTTGTGGTCCCCCACTTTGTTTGGTAATGTGCGGTAGTTACTCTTTTTTGTAATCACATCCCTCAAAACATGATAATTTTATATCATGAGTTGGTTCACTTTTTATTTTAATACAATTTGTTATCATGAAAGTGTACAAAAAATTATCGTGCAACCAAACACCCCATAAAGTTGGTAAGCAACATCAGGCCTCAATCTGACCAATAACCATCCAAATCAAGAACAACCCCTTGAGATGTAGTTCTCTCTCGCACCTATTCCCTTCCCTTCAAACCCCAATTCAGATTGGCCAATATGATCCCAATCGTATTGGGATAGGCTGATCACCATTTCCTCTAGAGAACAACAACGTACAGGGTGTTTGGTTGCACTGTGATGTTGTATACACTTTCACGGTAAAAAGTTGTATCAAAACAAAGTGTGAATGAGTTAATGGCATAAAATTATCATGGGAGTGATGTGATAACAAAAAAGAGTGGGTATTGCACGTGATCGACAAGGTGGGGGGCTTGCCCAAGAAGAAAATCCCCTTCATGCTGGTTGCTAAACACCTTCGTTAACAAATCTTCCTTTGATCATGCTGGTTGCTAAACACCTTCGTTAACAAATTTGGTTACAAAAACATAAAATTATAAAAAAAAATCTCAATTTATCATGCAAAGAAACATCCCATCAAAGGATCATTCCTGAGGGTATACGGCCACATACCCACATAAAGAATTATTCTTAATAAAAAATGATACTTGCCACGTCATGTCATCAATTTAACAATATTTATTGATATAAATAAACATCGCAACACATCTTTTAATAAAAAACAATGTAATAATTTTGTTGTCACTTTCTTACTATAATGTCTATGATCATTTTTATGTTACAGGTTATCGCACTATGAACATACAAATTCATATGCATTCCATTTTAGATAAATAATACGATCATTCTTACATATATTTATTTATTGATAACTGAGTCTTAATTTTTTTTAAGTATACACCAAGCGTACAAAATACTTGCATATTTAGATAATATATCTCTAAAAAAAGATAGTAAGACATTCATATACTTATAGTGAAACCATTTAGTAACTTTTACATAATCATGTTTAAAATAAACTTTAACTTAAAAACACATTTGCAACCATTGTATACAAAAGTTTATACATATTTTGGTAACTAAAAAAAACAATCCGGTATCTAGAATAAGTTGGCTTATTTGTTTTGAAAGGACTTAGAAATCAAACCGATATGATGTACAAGGGATATAGTTTGAGAGGCCCTAAAATCAAACCAAGCAAGTTTATTTAGTTTACCAACTTCATATGAGTTTACAAGTCATATTTTCTTAAACCAATATATATCGATCTTTCTTTACTTATCAAAAATATAAATTGCATTTAAATTGATAATATCTACACTTTTAAATTAATGTAATAGACAAACTAAACATTCAAATGACACTACAATAAATTTAAATTAACAAACTAACAGTAAAAATCATACTTAAACAATTCTGAGCCAATTCGGCTGATCAATTTAGTTTGTTTTGAAATGACATAAAACTTTGGTTTAATGGCTAAGAATTACGGCTTTGGTTTGATTTCAAAAATGCTCAAAGGTCTTATAAATCCTTTTAAATTGTTTGATTTGGTTTACTCGTAAGGTTTGATTTGAAAAATGCTTATAAACCAAATCAAAATGGTTAATTCAGTTCATTAACTTCGTTTGGTTTGGAAATTAAACCAAACTAATTTGGAAGGGCTTACCTATTTAGTTTGGGTTGAAAGGATTTATAAATCAAATCAAACCAGGTTTGAAAGGTCACCTTGATTTGATATTGAAGACTTTAAAAAACAAACTATACCATTGTGAGAACCTCGTTTTTTGAATTTTTAATTTAATTTTCAAAATCATTTTTGTACATCCTTTGGACTACATAAAAAAGGTGATAACCTATAAATATATTAAATAGTCCGACGATACATTCAAAATGCTAGAACCGAGGTTTGGGTTCTTTGAAAATTTGATTTTAACCCCTCTCCGCCGGATGGTGCGAATACATGGCGTTAACTTACATCGAGCAAGTACTCGAACGCCCTTGATTAACCGCCGCAGCAATCCGTTTGGTAGAGAGTGCATGTCCATACAAAATAATAAACTAGAGGGTTGTTGCCTGGTGGGCCCGATGAGATGCGAACGCATTGCATTATGTTTAATTGACGTTGATTTTATCTGATTAAGATGTGATTTTTACCAATTGATTTAAATTTGATTTTTTAAGTTATTTATTTTTTATTTGATCACTCCATTAATGTTTTGATTTAATGGGTTGAGTTTGATTTATTTGTTTAGTTGGATTTCAATTTGATTATGATTTTGTTTTGAGTTTAAAGTTTGATTAAATGAACTAGGTGTGCTATGATTTGAGTTTTAGATCACCATTTGGGTTGAAATTATTTAGTTTCGTGTGCTACTTATGTTACAACGTTTGTTTAAGTACGTTCAATGTATTTTAATTGACTTAAGACTTTGATTAAGTTATTTAAATTTTTTTTATTTAGTTCTTTCAAATTTATTTAATTTTTACAATCTGATTTTTGGTGTTTACGGACTGTTTTGGTAGGTTTTTAATAGATTAGAGATTGTTTATTTAATTCTCTGGTGTTATTAATTACCATTTAATGAAAGAATTTGGTTGCATGCGTTATGTATACTTTAGTTTGATTTTTGGGTAGTTTAAAAGTCTGATTTTTATGCTTTAAGATTGAATGAATGTATATTTATTTATTTATTATTATTATTTAATTAGAATCCGCATCCCATCTGGTCCATCGTGCTAACGTTCGGTGCCCGATTTGAACATCATATGTCGACGCTTGAACCACTTCATTTCATTTCAAGTCTGGTTACATCGAGTTGTGTCGACGTCAAAAGTTTTAAGTTCCTTCCCCCAGATCACATTCCCACCGGATCGGAGGAAAAATCGGCATTTTGGAAACACGTCGGCCGATCCTCGATCGAGTGAGATCACCTCCAATGCAATTAAGTCCTTTTTGACCTATCGCACCGGGGGAATGGAACCGTCTGCAACAGGGGTTAGCCCACGCCTACGTCCAGGAGCGACCAACTGAGACGTACCCGAGTTCGCCGTCTTAGGGTGGTCAAATTTTTTGGCTCACCCTTTATTTAGTATAACATTTCGCATTTCTATTTTTATTTAGTTTTTTTTGGTCAAGGCCTATTTTAGGCCTACTGGGAAGACTCCGCCGAGTGGAGACTGCCCTCCGGTGATCCGGCAGCTCCGGTTACAGCAACCAACGGACACGTGCACATGGTTACAGACTCCCTGCTTTAATACGTCGGTCTCCCGTGGGCCCCACCGTGGCCTCAATGATCCCAGGACCATTCCACGACACAGGGGCGCTGGGCCAGCTCGGTTGAAGGGGAGCTCGGGCGCTGTTTCGCCTGACCGACGCCGCACACACGAATGGACCTCTCCGCGGTTATGGCTGTCGCCTTGGGAGTCCTCTAGAGGCCTCACCGCCACCATCCGTCGTCGCGGGAGAGGCGCAGAGGTTCCCTTGCGAAGGGGAGCTGCGGAGCAATTTGTCCCTCCGAAGCCCCCCCTATCGTCGGGTAACTTGAAGACGCCGGAAGAGCTGCTGCGAGAGCAGCTAAATGAGCCTGGACGCCACCATAACCGCAGTGAAGATCGAGTAAAGCAACCGCGGAGGCCCTCCGCTGCCATCGATGGTGATCGCACCATCGCTCCCACCTCTCCTGCTTCTACCGTAACTGTGGAGCAGGGGAGCTCTTCCCCGGATAAGAGCCAGACGAGAACGGCGTCCGAACCCGCACCGACGGAGCCCCGATGCTGGCCGTCGCCAGGGGAGGAGAAGAAACGGAGAAGAGCGGGACTGTCGTGGGCGAGGTGCCTAAGCTCCTGCTCAACACCATCGTCATCGAGTACCGGAGTGGCGATGACCGGGTGCTGCAAGCCTTCCGGTGCGTCGGAGGGAGCTTTGCGAATAGTGTGCGGGCAGACGTCCTAACTGATCAAAGCCCCCTCACCCATGGGACGAAGGTTGGCGCGACCTCGGGACGTTTTCTCTCCGTGGTGACAGCGGTCACCAAGGAAAAGGGAGAACCAGGAAGAGGAGGGGCCGCGGTTGGACCTGCAGTGGTGTGCTCGTCGTCGTCAGTGGAGCCGCAAAGAGACAGATGGGGGAGCGTCGGTTGCGCTGCCAGGCGGATGTTGCTGGAGCGTGCGTGATGTTGGAGAGAGAGAGAGAGAGAGAGAGAGAGAGAGAGAGAGAGAGAGAGAGAGAGAGAGAGAGAGTTGGCGTCCTCAGCTGGAGAGCGGATCACCTCAGTCCCACAGTGGAGGGAGAAGCCTCAGTCCCCAATCAGGGGCGACCACATACCCCCGTCACTTAAGTGACGGTTCAAGTTATGTTACTGAACCGGTTCAGTGAACCGCTACCGAAAATGGCTGAACTGCTACCGAGCCCTTTGTAAATCACTACCCGTCGGTAGCGGTTCAGTCATTTTCGGTAGCGGTTCACCGAACTGGTTCAGTAACATAACTTAAAAGTCTTAAACCGCTACCAAAAAGGGCTGAACCGCTACCGAGCCCGGTAGTGAGTTACAAAGGGCTCGGTAGCGGTTCAGCCCTTTTCGGTAGCGGTTCACCGAACCGGTTCAGTAACATAACTTGAACCGCCACTTAAGTGACGGGAGTATGTGGCCGCCCCTGATTGGGGACTGAGGCTTCTCTCTCCACCGTGGGACTGAGGTGATCTGCTCTCCCTCGGCTGGGGCTTGAGCCGAGGGAAGTTGTACCCGGGGGTGCTGCTGCTGTCGTCCTGCTCGTCCGTCAAAGGGTGGCCGCTGCTTCTACCCAAAAAGAAGCTGTCCGCCCGAGCGAGAGCCCCGGCCTTTTCTTCTTTTTTTTATTCCCCCCGCTAGCGTTCCCCCCTTCCTTTGTTATGCGCTTGCTGGCTCCCCAAAACCGAGAAACTCATCCCATCATGCCTTGATGCCTCCTCTCCTAATCAATATTTCCTAAGTTTACGGAGGCAATTACGTAGGCAATGGAAGGAAGGGAACTTCCGCATAGAATTTCAAATTGATTGGTTCCGGATACTAAAAAAAAATACTAACATTTGGCATTTTGATCCTCCCGTACAAATGTAAGGTGAGTGGATCTAAATGGGCTACCCTTTCTCTGGTTAGGTTCAATTAACATAAACGTGAAATGAAGTGCCGTTGACGGGCTGAGTTAAGATAACAGCTCTCTCAAACAAATGAGTGCCGGCAACCATGTTTATGTAAAATATGATTTAGATTTAATCAAATAAAGGCTGGTTTGAAAGGACTGTTTGGTTTGATTTTAAAGGCCTCGTAACATGCTTGGGATATTGAATCGAACTAAATTAGCTCATTTTTATCGTGTTGAACCAAATCATATTAGTTTGGTTTACCTAATATTTATGGTCTTGAACCGTGAATGATTAGAGTTTTGGGGGAAAAAAACACCAACACTCGTTTCAAATGAAATCAAGTACACCATTATATCTTAAAATAAATCAATGAAAAATGAGCTTAAATATGACGCAGATCGGATATACACACATCTCTATTAATGCAAATCAAATATCAAAATGTTCATATTTTAAAATCTATATCCACAAAACACAAGAAACCAATATTCTCACAAAATTTCACCAGGATCTCTTATTTCTATTCACCTAATACTAAGCAAATATCTAGAATACAATATCTTAGTTTAACGTACCTCAAAGTTAAGTTCTAAACAATATAATGGACATAGTACTACTATCACAGTACTATGTCCATTATATTGAAAGCATACTACTATCATAGTAGTTTGAGAGCAATGTTGAAACAAGGCCAAACTACTTCAAATGTAATCAACATACCCTACTCGAACACATCACAAATTCAGCATGCTTTAAATCAAGCAACTTAAAATGAAATTAAACCAGCACATTAAAATTTAAAAGAAAATAAAATCATAGATCAGTTTATACCAAAATGAGAATTTTTGAGTATTTTTGGAACTGAAAATGTCCTTCTTAGGCCATCTCAGACAGACGACGATGGCATCGGCGAGTAGAGATGTAAATGGTTTGGTTCTGTTCGGTTCGGCCTCTTTTTTTTCAAACCGAAACCAAATTGATAAGGGGAATCGATCCAAACCGAACTGGTTCAGTGAACCTTGAACCGATTGTGATTAGGTTCGGTTCGGTTCGTTCAGTTTGATTCAATTCAGTTCATCAATTTAATGTATATTTAAATAAATTAAAATATAAATTACGATAATTAATTAAGATTGATATAAAACTAATACTTTATTCATAATATATAATAATATATTTGTACTACTTAACTTAAATCTATAATAATATATGTTTAAAATTGATATAATATATATTTAAATGTAATATATTATGTAAATAAAGTGGGTCAAACTTTGTCAGATAGGGTCAACCGTACCGGTTTGATTCAGTTTAGGGAGGTGCCAAACTGAACCAAACCAATAAGAAATTATCGGTTCGGTTCGGTTCAAAAAATCGAATAGAGAGCCCATCAAACCGAACCGAACCGATCAACCGATAAGAAATTATCGGTTTAGTTCGGTCCAAAAAACCGAATGGAGAGCCCATCAAACCGAACCGAACCGATCGGTTCAGTTCAGTTCGGTTCAATTTATCGATTTCTCAATTTTGCAAGAACACTCCTATCGGCGAGCAGTGGAGGGTCCAACAGCAGCGAAGTTTGCATAGGGCAAAAGAGCATAAAAGGAGGCAAGAAGAAGAGGAAAAATGGGCCTTGAGTTTTTTACATAGTGAAAACCACGGGCAACACTGTTGCCAATGGTACCTTAAAGCTAAGTAACCACAATTTTTTTTAACAACGGCTGTATATATATTCAAATCGGTAAGTCTTTACAGAAAGATGACCACTGGTTATCCCCGTACCAAATAGCATTAACTGTTTGGTACCATAAAATTTTGAGGATAAACTTGAGATATCTCCTAAAATTTGAGAATAACCTAAGTTTATTCCCAAGTTATCATCGTATCAACCAGCATCATAAAATATTTTTTTAACATAGTGGCACAGTGACTAGGAGACACGTAGCCTCTCACGTGAACAAGTGATCAAGCTCCAGCTCAATCGTCCTCAATAGTAATCCCCCCAGACGTGGTGGATTAGGTTTTTTCCTAACCAGGGAGGGGGGAGGAGAAGGATTTTCCTCCTCCCTCCCTGGAGTCTCTCCTCCACTTCGGTGTTTATTTTTGTTTAAATGTCTTTTCATACATTTTACTTTTTGCTTGCACCGGAGAGGTGGTGTTCAGGTTATTTAAGTCTTATTCTCTTCAGTAGTCTGTTTTTATATTATTGTCTTGTGAATTGTGTGTCTTGGTATGTGTTTATGTCTTCCCAAGTCGGTGTCATAGTCATGTCTTCTTCCGTGAGACTGTCAGTCGGAGCGTTAATCATACCTTTTCGGTGTGAATTGCTGGTCTCCGGTTACTCGTGGAACTCTATTTCGAGAGTTCCAATATGTGCTTCTATCTTGATTTTATCTGTGAGATCGTTAGTTTGGGCAAATTTCACACCTGTTCGGTGTGATCTTTCGATCTCATCAAGTTTACGAAACTTTAGTTTGAGAGTTCTATTCTCAGTTATTCGATCGTCAAAGCACTTTCACGTGCAGATCGTCTTTTCGACATGGCTATGTTTGCTTGAGTCGAAGACTTAATTTAGTCTTTATGTTATGTGGTGTCTCTGTTATGGTCTTATTTAGGTCTACAACTTTATATTATGTGGATTTCATCTCGTTCTGATAGTGCATGAATCCTTCGTTTTTCAAAAAAAAGTAATCCCCCCCGACGGCCGGACATGACAGCTCACGGGTTCGAGCGTCCGTTCTAACCGGCGACCCCTGCTCCATCGCCCACTTTTGATTCTCAGCACCATAAAGTCAAGTGATAAAATTTTCCAAATATTTTTAGATGAATTGTCCGTCACCATCAAGTAGCTGTCTTCTGACTCGCTGGGAGGTAACAAGAACAAACATCTGCTCGGGTCGAAACTGTCGTACCATCAAAATGATTCATATTGATAATATAATGTTCTAGTATTTTACAAAGTTATCTTTATTTTCTACATCTTCGGATGTAGAAAAGTAGTAAACTGTTCTGAACTGAAATTACTATCCCAGCCCAGTTTTATTTCCCACCGTTCAAAACAATCGTACCGGGGTGGGGCGCGGTGTCCTAATATTTTTATATGAATTTATGTTTTTTATCAAAATAAAATTAAAGATATTTAAAGGCCGCGAACGGTCAACTTTGACGATACGTGATGCCTAAATAAATTTAAAACTATATAAATTTAAATAAAGCGAGAGATCACAGTTTTTTTGCCAAGAGAATAAGGTATAATATTGTCATTGTTTTTTATTTCAAGCAAATTAACACTATTCCGGGGTTGTTCACTCCGAAGTGTAATTAATTTGATTTTTTAAAAATAATTTGTACATTAAAATGATGTAAAAAAGATTATAAATTTTTTCCCGGAAAAGTGAATGTCATGTAAAGTATTTTTAACGTTACTTCTTTCGCGGTCAGCCTAAACCCCGAGCGCCTTTCTCCTCCCCGGGCAGGCGGCCACCGTCTCGCAGGACCGCGGTCTCGGAGGTTTAGGTTGCGTCGAGGTGAGGGTTGCGCCGCTTCTCTAAGCCGACTCGAGGGTTTTCTGGCGGGTATAAGGCCCGTCTCCTCAATCTCCTACTCTGCGACTCTGCGTGCAGCGTGTGTGCCCTTTGCGTCAGGGTTTCATCTTTACAGGCGGCGTCGAGCAACACTTAGCCGAGGACAAGGTTCATCGCCGTCAGGCTGAATTCGCCTCTGTCGCTCTTCATTTTGTTCCCGCGGCAGTGTGCCCGAGTCGCTTAAAATGTACGGAGGCGGTGAGTTGATCTCCACGAAAGGACTTCAAGAACTTCTGTCGCCAATGCGTGGCCGCATTTCTCAATTCGCGATATGCTTGAGCGTTCAAGTAGTATGCTGTTGCGTTCTCTTACATTACATTTCACCTTGGGTGCAGACGAAGTTTCAGCAATCGTTATAGACCTGGGTTCTCACACTTGCAAAGCGGGGTACGCGGGTGAAGATGCTCCCAAGGCTGTATTTCCTTCTGTAAGTGGTCATCGGCGATGCAGAGCTTTTTAAATAATTGTATTTCAATTAAGCGTTCGTTGCGGCACGGAATTTAAGTCTGGCACTGCAAGAAAGAGTACCACCCTTCAAACTTAGAGTCAGGATGATGTACAGAAATGTGCAAAATGCACCAATAGTCGCACATATGTGAACCTCAAGTGGACGGTTTCATTTGATACGTAACAGATTTTTAGTTGGGAACTTTACATCGTGGTTAATGACCTATGCAGCTCAACTCAACTCAAATGGAGTCTCAATCCCAAATTATTTGGGGTCAGCCATAACGGTGTTCAGTTAGCTTGGATCTACCACAGCTTCTTTGTTTCTATCATCTTGATATGTTTTACTTTTCTAACTAGAGCTTCCTTATGTCTGTTTAATATTGACCCAATCACGTCATTCTCCCTTCTTTCAAGTTGCCGATGATTGTCTCAACTCCTACGTTTCATAAATATGCTAATTTTTTATTCTATTTAATTAGATATGACCATTCATCTATCATAACATCTTAATTTCAGTACCAGTTATTTTTAGAGACATGTTTTTTTTCTTTATTGTCCAACATTCACTACTATACAACGTTGTAGGTCTTATAGTTGTACGATAAAATTTTCTTTCGTCTTAAGTGGAATCTCACTATCACTAATAACCATTTTAACTATTTTTTACTTCACTCAACATGCTTTAATTCTACAGTTAACATCTTCATTACATTATCCATATTTTTGAATAATTGGTTCAAACTACTTGAATTGAGTACCTTGAGATAAACTTACCCCATCAAATACTTTGAAATAATGTTACACCATCCAAACTAACTCCTGTCTTCTTCTATTTGGTTTTCATTAGATTTACAATACATATATTTTGTTTTTGTTCTGCTTATGTTGAAACCCTTAACTCTAAAATATTATTCTCAATTCTAACTTTCTATTCATTTTTTAATTCTTATTGTGTCTCATATATCAATATGATATAATCTACAAACATCATGCACCGTGATATATCATCTTGTATAGTTTTTGTTACTTCATTCATAAGTAATGTAGAAATGCAAAGACTTATCACAAACTTTTGATGTAAGTTAATTGAAATAGGAAAATCTCTTATTCTTATGCTGTTTTTTTTTGAAAATGGTCAAAATACCAGAATTCTATTAATAAGAAGCATTAAAAATTACAAGGTAAGAAATGAACAGTTGAACACTATAAACCTGCAAAGAAGGAAAATCTTTTGTTTTTCTACCATATGTTATCATTATACACAACTGTTATTACTTGTATATGTTTAATAAGCACCATCCTCCAATATCCACCAGAGAACATCTCATAAGAATTCTCTAAGTCAGCAACCATATGTAAATATTTTTGTATATCTCAATATTTTTTATCTAGCTCTTGATAAGAAAAATAGCTTTAATTGTTGATCGACTAGGCATAAATATGAATTGATGATGCTTTTTTTTCGTTAATTTGGCATTTTTAGATTAAGATTTTGTTAAAAAATCAAGTTAACCATTTAACCATTTTACCCTTAAAGCTTCTCAACATTTCCATAATTCAATTGGGATGTTATTGGGACCAGTGCCTTACTTGTTTCCATCAACTTCAATACTTCTTTAACTTTGAAAATTTAACTCTCTTAGTATAATTCAAATTCAATTCCATTATATTTTCTATGCCTTATATGTTTCTAGCAAAGTTGCCATTAAAAAGAGTATTAAAATAGCTTTTTTTAATCTTTCTTTATCATTACAATCTTTGATTAGAATATTTACTTTTTTTTATATTTGATGCATCTAAATTGGTTATGATATTGAGACATTCGTTCTCTCGATTTTACTAATTTATAAATATGTTTTTCGCATTCATTAGTTCAAAGTTCTAAATTTTAAGTCTCATTTCTTACACATGCAATAGTTTTTTTTTGGTTTCTTTTTTGCTTTTTGTATTGTTTATAAATTTCATTGTTATCACACATATAATCTTTTATACTAATCTTTGTTAAATTTTATCGCCTTTTGCACTTTTTATTTTCACCACCAAGTATCTTTCTTACATGGATTATGTCTTTTGGACTTTTAAGTACTTTTTTAATCATCTCTATAATCTTTGTAGTTATGTTCATTCATTTAGCATTAATTTCTATGTCTGGCTTTCAATTATATATCTTAAAGAGTTTATTTTTTAAATATTTGTTGTTTCATCACTTTTAATTTCCACCATTTTATGTTGCTAAAAAGTTTTTTTTTGAAAATGGGCAAAGCCACAAATTATTTTTTTGATAAATGAAAAGAGCAGGAAAGTTATCTTAGAAGCTTAAAAAGCTGGAGAATGAGGAAAAACTTTTGAATCTTATAGAGGTAAGAGTCCAAGAAGCAATCACATTCAAAAACATTTTAATTCAAGAAGTAGGTTCTGAATGTCGACACAGCTTGGAAGAATCCAAAATGAGCAAAATGTCGTTCTCACACAATTACCTATATGAAAAAGGATATCAGTTAGAGGGAAGAAACAATCTTTAAGCATTCTTTTGTTTATGACCTTTCAAATTGTCCAAAGCATAGCAAAGTGTGAGGATCTACAAATTGTAATTATCCTTCCATGGATTCCTCCTCTACTAGGGAATGAGGGTAACAATATCCCTAGGAGGATCCCGTGAAAGTTTCCAACTTCTGAACACTATGCTTCTAAGGCTATGGATGATACCATGGTAGATGAATAGGTGATTGACATTATTCTGAAAAATTCCACAGAAGCGACCTCTGCACATTTGCCATAAGAAGATGCAAAATTTTCATGGCATGCGAGGGACCCAAACCGATATTTTCCAAGAAACCTGAACATCACCCAAAATCAATTTTAAACAAGCTGATATGACAAGGAAGGAACCTAACTCATTAGCGGTTCACACTAATCTGTCTTAACTTCACTGCACTTGACCCATTGTAAAGGGCAAGAAAGATAGAAACATACATAATTTCCCACTTTAAATCTCTTCTAAAATATAGTCTCTAGTCGCATTGCTTATCTCTGGGATGCTTATCAGATGAGGAAATTGTGTAGCCAAACAGCCTTAAGTGTCAAGCCAAGGGCCATCCCAAAAGAGGTCTTGGAACCATTTCCTAGGAAAATAGTCAATGAGGAATGGAAAAAAAGACAACAATTCCAAAATCCCCTTCCAAAATTTATAGGTGGCATGTATGCCAAAATTAGAGTAACGAGAAACGGGGGGGGGGATTGATCATCGGAGCGGAATCGATATTTCAATCAGTGGGTACCAACTCGATCTGGATTGAGAGTGTATCGGTGATCGCAACCGATTCTCTGTGAGGAAAATTGATTATGATCAATCACAATTTTTAAAATTATAAAAAATTATAAAAATCAGAAAAATGGAAAAAATCATGAAAATTACTAGACATGAAAAACAATTATTATCTTACATTTAACTATACAAACATATATACAAATGATATTTAATACAAATCATACATATCATATGTTATCAATATTTATGATATTGGTCATAAAACTACTTGTTATCTATCTTTGCCTCCTTTGAATGTTATTCTTATTGACAAGTCATGATAGGCCCATTTCCATATCCAAATAAAGACTAGCCTGTCTCGCTAAAGTCATATGGGCCGTTTGGTGCTAGCATTTACTAGGTGGGTATCTTGAATATATGGCTCGAAGTAGTATGGTTCTGGGGGTTTTGGATAGCCATGTGTCGTGTACTCGTCAAAGAAATCTAATTGTGTCCTACGTTGAGTTCACCCACTTGAATGTTGGCATTGACCCAAATTATTTTGAGTTGCCCCACTGGTATGCATATTGCTAGAAGATCCTCCTCTACCTCCACCTCTAGTTGAACCTCTTACATGTTACTACTGAGTAGGAAGAGTGAACTCTTCCTTATCGTCATTTAAGGAAGGTGCTTATGTACTATCTGCTGAACTAATAGGTTTTCGCCCGACTTCCAACTTTCATGTTTTATTGCTTTTGCTTGTGAAAAAAAAGCACCCATTCTTAGTGCCATGTTGGTGGATCTTCTTCAATTGCTTGAAGCAACCAAATTTACTTGCCATAGTTTGTCCTTTGAGGGATTGTTTGTGATGATGGAGCTTGGGCTAGAGCTAGAGCTGGAGCGGACGCTAGAGCTGGAATAGTAAACTTTCTTTTGCATATCTTCATCTTCAGTTTGAACATCATCTAGTTCATTTTTAGCTTATCTATTCATGATCAAACTCCGGACTTGCTCTACCCGCTTTCTGTTACACCCATGTAGTAAGTGAGTGCTGCTCTTAGAAAAGATAATCCACATCATTGTCTTCACTTAACGTGTAACAAATGTTTCTTTAGCTCATTCTTGGTATGCTCCTATCGCAAATATTAAGAATCTCTTTTCAGCAATTCTCTGACGGTCTTGTTTTTCTTAATTCTCAGCCGCATGTTGTAGTTACAGAACACAAGTTTCTCCAACCTATCAAATGTTAGACTATTCCTTCTCTTGGTATGGATTATGCTAAATATACTACCGTTACTCTTACATTAGAAAGAATTTGTGCTTTGACTCAATATGCGAATTGCAATTATAGCAAGTGGATTTTACTAACTTTTTGTATTCATTTGAACCCACCATTCAACTGGAAGAAAAAACAATAGATGAGTACATTATTGAGGTCAAAGCTAATTGGTATTCATGATAAAATCAGAATTAATTTTCAGATACCTGAAGTAACTTCGTTATAAGAGTAAGTCATATTTGGATCCGAGTAAACTCTTACTCTCATCATGTGTGACTACATCTGAAAATTGTGAATACACTTGTCTTTAGTACTCATGTTGTAGTTGCACAATAATATTTGATAAACAAAAACTTTATCAGAGGTTGTGATACTTCTAACTTAGCTTTTATTCTATCTTGTCGAGTTCTTCAGAGTTGTTGTATCACGAAGAATGTACCACTTTTCACTTCATGATCATATCTTCATATTGTATCTATGGGTTTAAAAGAAACCTTGCATTCATTCCATATCACATTAAGAACATGTCTTTATGAATCGACCAATGATTAAGTCGAAGATAACGAGAGTTACCTACTACATGCACCTCGTGGTCTAATGTCTTTCTTCATTTCCTATTAATAATGTTTATCACTTCTTATAACTTTTACAATGTTTCTCTTTTATTTATAATTTTGCTTTGTCCATGGTATCATAGAGGTATTCCATATAGTTGTAGGGCTGATATCATTGATATAGGGGTTATATCAGATCGATATTTGGGCCTATATCGGGCCCAATATCGATAACAGACCGGGACATAAGTTGTCCCGACAGAATTGGTAGAATTAACTGATTATGAGTCATGACTATTTCTGAGAAGATCAGTTGATTCTTGACCTATTGGAACAATCCAGATCGATTGGTTCTCCGGGTGATAATTGGATTGAGGCTAACTGATCAGATTCAAGAATCGACCGATTTTGATACTGGTGCACAATGTGCACACATAGACTACCTAGCAGGTGTAACCAGATGGCTTGGGCCAAGGATCGCGGGATCGGAATCAGAATCATGATCGGTGGGTACCGATCCGATCCGGATCGGATCTGACTGATTCCGACCGATCTAACGGAAGAAAATCGATACAGAATCAGTAAGCAAAAAAAAAAAAAACCAATCTGATTCTGATTCCGATCCGATTCTAGCCAATCCTGGTCGATCTGACTGGAATAGCAAAAAACAAAAAAACGATCCGATTATGATTCCGATCCTGACCGATTCCGATTCTAACCGATCCGGCCGATCCCGACCGATTCTGCCGGAACTTTTTTTCGGATCGGTCTTTCGGCCAAGAATTGGATCGGCCATTGCCGATCCGATCTAGGAATTGGCCGATTCCGATCCGGATCGGCCGATGGCTTGGGCTCTTTGCATGCTGGCTATCCTATGGATATTGTGGAGGGGAAGGAATGACAGAATCTTCAACAATATGTTCAGAGGACAGAAGGCCATTCTGCATAAAGCTTTGCATTATGTAAACCAATGGCATATATCTAAGTTTGGTGTTGATTTGGATAACGGTGCCAGCCAGGATCTATTACTGTAAACGCTGCCTTCACTGGTAAAGAATTTTGCCTATTCTTTGTACTGGTGCTTTTGTCTTTTTGCACCATCTTGGTGCTTCTTGTATTTGCTGTTTTCTTTGGTTATGCTTATTAATAAACTGTGGTTCTTGTTGTGAGACCACCTTCTCTGGGAAAAGGGCTCTCGAGTTCTTGCTTACCTCTATCTTATACTCACTCACCTGTTCCCATGTTTACTAATTTTGTTTGACTGGAAACTGCATTATCTTTTTCTGAATGATCCTTTTGTAAATCACAGGTTGTTGGTTCCATTGAAGAAACTGGAGCAGCAGATGATGTTAATTTTGAGAAAGACCCAGGTTCTAATACGGCTGATGGCAAACAATTTGATGCTGAAAAAGCAAAGACTAGGCGCAAACTCTATGTGGGTTCCCAAGCACTTGGATACCGTCGAGATTATATGGAGGTCAAATCATGTAAAAGTTAATATTTCTTCTTACATACGCTTTGGAGTATTATTCTGAATGTTCATGCTACACATCAGGTGGTGTCACCTCTAAGGGATGGAATCGTTGTTGATTGGGAAATTGTTGATAACATATGGGATCATGCTTTCAGGTTTGTATTATTCAATTAACTTCAATTCTCTGGCACAAGATTGACTTCGTTAGATGCTGCCACATGAGATTGCATTTCAATAAATGTTTGATGTATTCAACTTTAGTCTTAATACTGAATTATTTGGAGTCAGCTATAGAGATTCTCTTTTTCTACTCATGTTGAATTTGGGTTATTTCTTCATAGAATTAAATCATCAAAATCATATTGGATTACTCTTCTCCATGGCATGGAATGTGGTGTCCTAACTTGGTCGGTTTTTGGGCCGACCGACCTGGTCTCGACCCAGTCCCAACCCTGAGACCCTGACCTAGTGGATGTTTTAAAATTATTATTTTTTTATTACGACCCCGATTGACCTTGGTTTTGACCCGGGTCCTGACCCTTGTCAACCTAGGTTGGTTTGGGCCCAATCGACCTGCTCCTGATCCCCGACCCCACCTACCTTGCTCCACGGTAGCTTTGGTCTACCTAGTCCCTTTATATTTCTAGTTTCTATTGTTTTGATATTTATAACTTTTTTAATTGGAGTTTTCTTGTATGTCCGTTTAATATGTCTAAACCATATCGGTTTGTCTACAATTGTTGTTATTCTCACATTTTCTCTACTATACTTATTCTATATTTATCAAATTCAGTATAACTACATATCCATCTTAACTTTCTCATTTCATCTTAACACATTTATTCATCTAGTATGATAACTGTGGATAACAGGTCATTCTTATTTCTTTATGGGCCATACTGATGGTCAAAGTGGTGGAGGAGAGATACTGTTTTTTTAAAACATGGAATAAAATACAGTAAATCCAATACATTGTCTTTTTTTATATTCAAAGGTTCGTCCCTTCTTTATATGCAACAATGAATTTGCTTTGTGCTTGGTTACTTGGCCACCTTCCCGAAAAAACATGCATATCATGTCAAACATTATACATAAACTACCATGAAGGGATTTTTACATAGTAGTCTTTAAAATAGTTATATTTATTTAAAATCTGTTAAAGTTCATATTTATGAAAATTAAGTATGTCTACCACATTCTAAAATGTTGTTATTCAAGTAGTTTTAAAATTTTGTTGGCAAAAGTATTCTTTTTTTCTAAAGAGATAAAAGGTGTAGGAGAGAGAAGTAGAGATGGCATTAGAGATGGGTATTTTTGTCATAAAAATTTAAAAGCTGTTTAAATAACAGTATTTGTAGGGTTGCATGGACTTATTTTTAGTAATAAAAGAGTTCAAGAATTTATCAATGTTTTCAATTTTTGTGGACATATTTTGAAATATGAATAAGAATAATTATATGGATCATGTGATTTCCCCCCTCATGACGTGGTAATTTCTTTTGTTAATCTTGTAGTTGTAATTCTTCACGTTTCTTCAATGCTCTCTCACTGCGTAACTTCTTTCTTAGGGAACGACTTCTAATAGACCCTAAGGAGCATCCTATGCTTCTTGCAGAACCATCGTCAAATAGTCCACAGCAAAGAGAGAGGTATTTTGACTATTTGCTTTTGCTTCACCATATGGCCGACTCTTAACATTGAGCCTTGGAATTTGTTAGCATTTTACATTCATTGTGGCATGAGAAGTTGTGATGATTTTGTAGATCTATCTAGCTTGTAAATGGTTACTATATATGGCGACTTTTGGTGGAATTATGTGTTGTCATGAAATCCAGGCATGACTTTTCATTAGCTCAATAAGATGAGTTTGTTTGTCTGTCAGCTAATTAGAAGCTTGTTGACATGAAATCTATGTATGCCCCTTTATTAGCATAATGGCTTGACTTTTTTCTATTGGCTATGTTTAGAACTTCTTGGCATGCAATTCATGCTCATCTCTTTTCTAGCTCAATTGGATGAATATGTCAACATCGATATATTTAGAGCTTGTTGGCATGAAAACACTCATGCACAACTCTCTCAATTCAATAGGATAACTTCGGCATGGAGTTTCTTCTTTGTGGATTGACTCTTGCATGCTCAAATTTTTTTAAAGACGTGAATAGTCGGTCACCTTCCACTAGCCTTGGATTTTTTTATAAAGTTGTGAAGAGTCTCCTTCCTCTCATCTTGTTTTTTTTGGGAGGTGTGAAGTTACCTACCGCTAGCCTCATTTAGTTTTTAAGGCATGAAAAGTCACATTCCACTCTGTCTTGTTTGTGTATTGTGTTTTTTTCATCTGTTTGGGGCTTTTCTTCTTTTCAGGGTCTAATGTTGGATTGAATGGGCCTGAGTAGGCCTGCATGGGGACCTGCCCAAGGCCTGCTCTTCTTCCTTTAGTTCATGCTTTGATCAGAGGCTATAATCAGTCCTGTACTGGGCCTGTTAATGCCCTGCTTATGGCCTGTGCGCCTGATGCTTACCCCCTGTGGGGTATTTTCAATTCATGCAGTGATGAAGGCTTGAATCGCTTGATAGTCCCTTCCTTAGGTGCCATTTGGGCCTGATTTACAGGTGTTCTTTGGCCTGATTTAGAGTGGGATTAGGGAGTCGTTTTGGGGTGGTATCAGGGTCTGCTCAGGGCCGGTTCTGAAAGGGTGATCCCAGGCCTGTTTGAGACTGGTTTAAGGGAGGTATTTTAGGCTCGAATTGAGGTGGATTAGACTGGTCTTAAAGGGGTTTATAGGACTGATCTTAAGGGGTTTTCTAGACTGATTTTGGGGAGTTTCAGATCAGGTTATAGGATGATTTAATGGATCGAATTTCTGGTTTGAATAGGGGGCTTCTGGGCCTGGTTTGGTGATAGGTTTGAGGTCTGTTTTGAGGGTGACCCAGGATCTGTTTCATGTATGGTTTTGGGTCACTTTAGGTGGGTTTTGAGGCAGGTTGCGGGGCTGATTAAGGGGTATTTATGACTGGGTTTTAGGGTAGTTCTGATGTGATTTGCAGGGGGCATGCACACATGCCTGCGAGGGGGGTGACCGAACACCTGCTTAGGCTGAGATCGAGGGATGAAGGGACATGGTTTTGGGTGGAGAAGGGTGAGAGTAGGGTGCAGCAAAGAGCCCCCTCCCTTTCTCTTTACCTCCTCCTTCCTGGCACTGCAGCAACAACAAGAGCAGGAAGCTGGAGTGGCTGCACTTTTTTCCTCTTCTTCTTCTTCCTGGTGCAACAGCAGCAGCAACATGGGCAGACAAGCACAAACGCAGAAGCTTTAGCAGGCGGGGAGGGGTGCAGTGGCTGGTGCTTCTTCTTCCTCTCCTCCTTGGCACTGGACCAGCTGGCAGCATCTTCAGATATCATTAGAAGCAGGAAGTTCTGCTTCTTCTTCCTTCCCCAGGCACAACAGCCTCAGCGGCAACATAGGGTCACAGCAGCAGGCAGCAACACCAGTCGCAGGCAGCAGAGCCTGCAGAATCGGCTGAAGGTGGATCTTCTTCTCTTATTCTTCTCCCTTTTTTTAGCACAGCAGCAGCAATGGAGAAGGCTTTGGGGGCTAGGCTTTCTAAGTCAGAGGAGGGCGCAGATGGCTGTTTACCCCTTTTTATAAGGGCAGGTCAAAAGAGGGTGGTGCCCTGGGCTTCCACCCATGGGGTTGCTTAAAAAAGGTATGTATGGGCCATGGGAGGGAAGAGAAACTTCTCCAAATTCCTGGAGAATTCCACCCACGAATTTTGCTTATTTTTTATGAGATTTGATTTGATTGCCATCTTGTGGATCCAAAATAGGAAACACGTGAAATATTTTTCTCTTGTGTGCCAAATGGGGAGATTTATGACTGATTTTTGCAGTGGGCCATGAAATGACCATATTTATGTCGTATAATGGGCTCATAATAGACCTTTAAGTGCCCCATAATTAGGTCTAACCATGGGCTACTAAAGTAGACTATTATGTATCCCATAAGTGATTTAAATTGGGCCAAGCAGTTCCAAAAATTATTCTAATATGTGGTAAAAATGGGTCTTATTGGGCATTGCAAGCATTTTTTGTTGAACTCCACTTTTTTTTTCTTGTTAGATGTTATTCATTTCTCTGCAAACCTGAAATTTGCTATTTTTCTTTTCGGGGCTGGTACATCATCCAGAATGAATTTGGAATCCGAATTTGACTTGAAGCTGTAGTCCGAACTTGAGTAGGACTTAAAAATCTGATTTTGACTTGGGCCCGGAATCCGAATGTGATTAGTATTTTGGATCCAAATTTGAGTACAATTTGGATATCTGACTTCAAATAGGACTTGGAACTCCATCTTCAAGTAGGACTTGAACGGTTATGTCATTGCCTCTTAATAACTATTTTCTATAATTTCATAGTATGTATGACATATGAGCTTGATCTCTATAATT
The DNA here is from genome assembly GCA_036172225.1 of Cryptocoryne crispatula var. balansae. Taxonomy (NCBI): domain Eukaryota; kingdom Viridiplantae; phylum Streptophyta; class Magnoliopsida; order Alismatales; family Araceae; genus Cryptocoryne; species Cryptocoryne crispatula. The sequence goes on along the minus strand of CM069924.1, from coordinate 5,036,540 downwards.
TGCACAATCTTGTATATCTCAATTTTTTTTAAATAGGGATGATGATGTCTTTCTTTATTCATCTGGCATCTTCTAAGGGATTAATATTTTGTTAAAAAGTCAAGTGAACCGTTTCATTTTTAAATCTTTCTAACATTTCCTCATTTTAATAGGGATGTTGTCTTGATCACGTCTTATTTTTTTCATTTTCAATGTTTTTTAATTTTTGAAAATTTTATTTTTTTAATATAGATTCAACTTTGTTATATTCTCTGCCTTTTACGTTTCTAGTATTTTTTTGTAAAAAGTATATCAAAATAACTTTTTCATCTTTCTTTAATATCATCGTTTTGATCATTTGTTTTCATTCTTGATGCATTTACTTGATTAAGTTCTTGAGATCTTTTCTTTCTCTATATCATTCTTGCTAATCTATAAATATATTTTTCTCTAGTTCAAAGTTTTTCATATGTTTGTTGCTTGTTTAATAGTTTTTTTGTTTCCCTTTTCACATTCTTGTATTGTTCATATATTTTATTGTTATCACATTTAAACAATCTTTTGTATCAATCCCTTTTATTATTAATTGCCTTTTGTATTTCTTCATTTCATCACAAAGTCTTTTTTTAAATGGACTATGCCTTTTTGAATTTCCAAGTATCCTTTTTAGTGTTCTCTCTAATATTTGTAGTTATGCTTGTCAACATAGTATTAATGTCTACATCTCACTTTCAATCATTTATCTTAATAAGTTCATTCTTAAATGTTTATTGTTTCATTCTTTTTAATGCTCGAAGTGTAGCCAGGAGGTAGCATAAACAATAAAAAGGACATAGTAGATCTAAGTTAATTTGGAAGAGGGTAATTTATTATGATTTAAATAATTTTAATGTCACCGAGAAGATAACACAAAATTAACGTGAGTGAAGAAAGGGAATCCATATAGCTGACCTAAATAATTTGGAATTAAGGCTCGCATTGAGTTGGGTTTAGGTATTTGGAAATATGATGCTACTTACACTCCCACTTTCCTGGGGCAATTGGTTGGTTAGGAGTGAGAAGAGTGGTGATGGAGACCGGTACAGACTGGATCAACTGGCTATTCGGAGATGGCGTCGTTTGAGTTTGGAAGAGACCACATCTCCATTTCTTGTATTTAGTAGTTTTAGTTTTATTTTAGTTTATTTTATGTATTTTGTTTTAGGTCTTTAGAGTCTTTTTTTTCATTTAGTCCTTTAGAGGACATATATGTAACTAGGTCTTTTAGGGTCCATCTTGTAATGTTCAGCTCTATTTAAAGAGCCCAAAGCTAGTGAATGAGATAGAGATGGATGTTTTGAAGAAAAGCAGAAAGGCTCCTCCCGTTCCCCCTTCCTCTCCGGTCGATCTACTTCCTCTTCTGACGTCAACGTCGTTCTACCACCCCCGGGTGCTCTCAGTCCTCCTTCCCCTTCCTGGTGTTTCCCTCCACCTCCAGAGCTAGGTCCGGTGCCTCCTCCCCTGTCCTGTTTGATTTTTTCAACCTCCGTCGACCCTGTCCTAGGTCCGTCTGGAACTCCTACCTCACCCCTCACCTCCCCTGGACCCCTACAACAGCCCTCTCACCCCACCACGACACCCTTTGCTGGAAGCCCCCCTGCGACCCCCCTTTTAGTACCCCTTCTAGTTGCGCGCACACCCTGCCTTAAACACCCAACTCTCCACCCTGTGCGACCCCCTACCCCATAAGCCCCTTCCACAAGCCCATTGACCTCCCACGGAGCCCCCCGAAACCCCCTTCCACTTGTTGAGTAATCACGAGCCCCACACCCCAACCTCGTTTTTGTTGGCTGCCGAAGACTCCTGAGCATCTCTCATTCCGGATGACCTAGCTAACGACGACTAAGGAGGAGAGAAGAGGAGGAGTAGGTGGCGCTGTCGGAGCCTTTGGCTGTCACTGTTGAGGGGTTCTCCCCCTCCGTCCTCCTCCCACGGCCGCTGGGTCCGTCGGACACCATCGTGAGCGGGTGGAGCCCTCTGCCCTTCCCCCTTTCAGCTGTCGGGGGCACTGGAGAGCCACCACAAGCTCCCACAGGCTCCCTCTCTCTTGACCGGGGACACCATCGGCTTCCACAACACTCCCTAGGGCCGGTCGTGCGGCGCCATGAACGCCATTAGGGTTAAGGGGCACTCGGTTGATCGGCACCGGTTCGCCAACCGGCTCAGCCAGTCCCGGTCTGGCCCACAGACCGGATTTCAGACCCTGTTTGACTGGTTTGCACTTGTTCAGGGCCTGGACCGCCTGGTTCAGGGCGGATCAAGCCTAGTTCAGGCTTGTTTAGGCCTCTAGAGGGCAGTTCAGGTCGGTTTAGGCCTCCCGGAGGCGGTTCAGGTCGGTTTAGGGCTGGTTCAGCCCTTCCAAGGCCAGTTCAGGGCCGTTTTGGACCAGTTCAGCACTTGTGGGCCCGGTTCAGTGGCGGTGGGGTCCAGTTCGGTGGATTTTAGCCCCGGTTCAGCGGTTTCCAGTCCGGCTCGACGCCGTTCAGCGCTGTTCGGGGCTGGATCAGCGCCCGTCGGATTGGTTCAGCTTAGTTCCGGCTCGGTTCAACGCCCGTCAGCTCCATTTGGGGAATTTTCAGCTCGGTTCACACTCGGTTGGCCCCTTTCGGCACACGGCATTATCATAGTGGGCTCCTTGGGCCCGCCGAGGCGCGTGCGAATGGCAGCACTTCTCTCCTTGTCCTGCATCAAGTGGTTTGCAAGGATTGCTAAATCGGCTAGTACCGATTACCGATTTTGATCCGATTTAGATCAGATTGGCAGAATTGGCCGATTCCATTGGAAAAAAATTGATAAGAAATTGGCTTTGATCGGTTCTTTTAAAAATTAGAAAAAGTGAAAAAATGTAAAAAAGGAATAAAATAATAGACTGGGCCATTTCTGGCCCCAATTCATGTTGAATCAGGGCTGTAAACAACTCTTCGAAGTGACAGTGCACCACTTGAATCGGGCTGGAAATGACTCTATGAAGTGACAGTGCAACACCCGTGTCACCTGTAAGACTTTCCCGAGGCAGAGAAGATGCAGAGGGTGGCAGTGCGCCTCCCCATGTGATGAATTCCCGCAGAATTGGCTTCAGATCAGTTGATTTAGGTACGATTCTGGCCAATTCAAAGGGGGTTCCGATCTTGGACAGACTTTCTCCCTAGATTGGGTCAACGTATGCCGATTTTGTTCCTGAATTGGCCAATTCTGCCAACCATGGTTGATGGTCTAGGTTCAGTCACCTATTTCTCAGTGTCTGAACTGCAGAAATTGTAGGAATTGGGATCCAGAATTTTGTCTTGAGAATGATCCTGATCATCGGTAGGGGGTCTTCTTTTCTTTTTGTCTTCTATAGAATTTGTCCACATCTGGGCCTCTCCTTATCAGATTCAACATATTTCATGCTATCCATGTCATCGCTCTCCTGAACATCAGCTTGATTGAAAGATGGAGAATTCAGGGCTAACGAGGAAGAAATGTACGAGTCTGGGACAAGCTCCCTCTCAAACATATTCAAGGAGTAGTTGTAATATGACTAAAGAAAGTGACATCCTTTTGGTAATACACTTTTCTAGCTTTTTGAGTAGGAGAGTAACCAGGAAAGACACCCCCCGCCATCCCAAAAACTGCTTTGGGATTAAGTTTAGAATGATGTGATCCCAGGATATGAATGAAACGTAGGGAACCAAACACCTGAGGAGTCAAGAAAAAGATTGTATGGCTTGGTTCCAGGATAGTCACAGGAACATGTAATCCAATGACACTTGATGGCTTTGATTTGACATATGCATCTATAAGAACATCATCTGTCCAATATTCTTCTGGTAGTTTGTGATGGAAAAGTAATGCTTGGGCAATCTTTATTAGATGACAATTCTTTCTTTCAGTCACCCTATTTTGTTGTGATGTGTACAAACAAGAAGCTTATGTATCATTTACTCTTCATACGTGAACTTATTCAAATTTATTTCAAGATATTCTTTTGAATTGTCAGATCGCAGCTTTTTTATTTTTCTTTCAAATTGTGTAATTATTGTATTGGAAAAGACAAATTTCTCTAGGCATTTCTTCTCTAGATCACAAGCGATCATCCATTTGTGCAACAAAAAATCATAAATAAATGAGATGAATTAATGATAGCCATCTATAGATGGAACAGGAGATGTGCCCTCACACATTAGAATGAACCACCAATTCAAATGGAGAACTACTCTTTTTTATTAAAGCTGAAGATTGGGATTTGCAATGTTTTACCAATTGGCAGACAAGTCACTGAACTGAAATGACTCTAGTTTTATGAACTTTGACATTAGGGTAAACAAGATTTTCAAAGGCTTCAAGGAAAAGTGTTCTAGATGACAATGCCATAGCTTGATCTGCTATATCTGGTAGCTATTTTTGGTTTTTTGGGATTGAAAAAACTGCCCTTAGATTGATGTCTTGACTTGCCCCATGGCTACTTCCAATTATTTGGTTCTTGAATCCCGAAACACAATGAGTTGGGAAGAAAGTTATGGAACAATTACGGGATCTAATGATACTGCTAACAGGCATGAGATTTGCTGGAAGGGAAGGAACATGTTGGTAGACAACAAGGAAAGATGACCATTTTATTTTATAGTTCTCTTGCCTGCACTGGTGGCTGGATTACCATTGGCAACCATCACTTGCTCTTGCCTGTAATAAATAGTATAAAAGAGAGACATATTACTAGTCTTATGGTCACTAGCACTGAAGTCAATAATTCAGTAAGTATTGGATGGTTGACCTGTAGTGCTCAGTCTCAGTGCAGTTCCTTCAATGCTTGCTTACCCAAGGAAGTAGATGCAAGAGCAAAGGTGTCTACCTGGGAAAGAATCCTCTGTAAAACAGCAATGTCCATTGAGGAAAGGTCCTTTATTTGTGTGTTTGCGGTGCTAATAACATGGATTATAGAATTGGCCGTTCGGATCAGGATGGACAGGTGCCGACCCGATCCAAGGTGGTACCCCGATTCTGTTGTTGATTTCTGTCGGGATTGGGCTTAGCTTGTTTGAATAGGCTTGAATGGATCAATCCCGAGCTGACCCAGGGCCGATCTTGCCAGATTCAGTCTGTGGCTCCAAAGGGGATCAATTACAGACCAATTTTCTGTTTTTTTTTCAATTTTTGAAGCATCAGTCCTGGCCAATCCTGGATCAAATTTTCTTTTTTTGTATTGGCCAAGCTGGTCTATCGGAATCTGATTCCGCTCTGGATCTAATTTCTTGAACCAACACTTGAGAAGAGCTTTGAACAATAGTAACACTTCCCTTGATCTGCTTGCTACTTTTCCTTCAAAATTTTAAAGGGTTTTTATCTACATGAAATTCTCAGCATTCTTTTGTAAGGTCATTAGTCCTGCCACATTGACTGCCCATCTTAGCATCTCTTCCACCTTCTTGACAACCACCACTACTTCTTTCTGTCCTGACAATATTGCTTGTCCGGGGTGGATGCTCATGAACCCCACCTGAGGTTTGGTTGGGTACCGGCATAGCTTCTCTTCTACTTGTTTTCTTCTATTAGAAATAGGAAATCCCTCTACGATATATTTCTCAAGTGTTGGAATACTAATTTCATTGAGAACTTGTCCCGAGTGGTTCTGAGACTGAGTTTAAACTGCCGAAAAGCTTCAGAACCCTTATCTTCTGGATGAACTTCAGGTGCTTCTTATGGTCAGCAGGTTTGTCCTACTTGTCAGCATTATAGTAATCAATTTCATCCCACAAAATTTGTATGGTTGTGTACATTGCTTTTCTTCATACAATAACTCTTCAACTGGTAAACCCTACCTACTTTCATTTTTTACTCCATACATCTTTTCTAAGAAATCCGTTATCAACCTTGCTGTCGCCTTCTGCTTTATTAACCCCCTCTAAGCATCTTCAATGAAATTCACTAACCATGTCATCATCATGCTATTATGTTCTGCTCAATCTTCATATCATGCACACCTTTCATCTTCAACGGATTGGATTCTTTAGTTTCAGCAGAAGATTGAGGAATGAACATAGTTGAAGAACAAAGTAGAGTGGAAAAAAACAAGAAAGCTAAACGAACCTCGTAGATGTTGTTTGAGAAAAATGCAATTCCTAAAACAGCAGTTCCAAAAGTGTTTGAAGTTGTTTAAATAATTAACTTTAGCATACTGTAAGATGCACAGAGGAGATGTGAAAGGTACAATGGTGCATCCACTTGGTTCCTTTGACTTTGTGGTTAAGAATATCAAAACCATGTTATTCTTGATCGTGATAATTCTGGATTTGAACTTCCAAGTGTTTACATCATCGTGTTAAATTTGTCCAATATTTTTTAATTGTTTGCTATAGTTTCGTGTTTCAAATGACATAACCTTGTCATGCATTAGGGCAGTAGATTTGCTTGTTTATTATGTCTCACATTTCAATTGGACAGTTGAAACTGATTATGGTGATGAATGCTAGTGAATTAATAATTGTTTTTATGCCATGTTAAGATGCAAAGATATTATCCTAATTGCAGCTTATTTATGTTTGCTATGCCTTTTTCTGCCATCTAGAGAAGCAAATTGTGATTGGGATATTACTGATATGTTACAGAACAGCTGAGCTCATGTTTGAGAAATATAAAGTTCCTGCTTTGTTCTTGGCCAAGAATGCGGTGAGTTTTAGTGGTTCTGTTTTCCATTCTTGTTCAGGATTCTAGCGTTATTACTGTGGCAGTAATGTGATGAATGCGAAGTCATTTGTTTCTTTATAACTACCATCTTCACTTTTCCATGATGTTTTTTCAGGTTCTCACCTCTTTTGCTTCGGGTCGTGCTACATCTTTGGTTGTTGATAGGTAAGTGGCTATCTGTTTGTATGTCTGGTACCTAGCTATAATAATGATTAGTGCCTACCGTATAAATTTTGTAGTTACCTGAGCTTGAATTTCTTTTGTAACAGAGATGCAAGTTTTCTCGACAAGCATGTTCTACTTATTGATTAATTCTGTTCTTTTACTGTTTAAATTTGGTATCCCCAAGTTGTGTCCTTCTTAAGTAATGCTTTGACTTCTTCAATCTGGTGGCAATTTGTCCTTCTTTAAAAGAAGATGAAATGCTTCCTTGCTATGTGAACATGTCAGATAGTGAAGACTTCCATATAATATTTTATGAGGATGAGAAGAATGAGGCCAATATAGGAGAGTGGTTGGCAGAAGGGTACATAGACAGCACTTCTACGCTATTTCTGTATGAAAGGCCTATTCGAAATCAAAGTTGTGGCCAATGTTTGGAGGCTGGTCTGCCGGCTGCAATTATGCCACAGAGTGACAGCAATGTGGTGGTTGGGGTTGTCAAAGTTGGAATTACAGAGAGCATGGTATTTCTTGCAAGCAAGGATTCCGGAATCGGAATCGGAATCGGAATCGGTTGGGACCGATTCCGATTCCGATTCCAGGAATCGGCCGGAATCGGCCGATTCCTGGGAAGGGAATCGATTCCGGATCGGTCCGGAATCGTTTTTTTTTTTGATTTTTTTTTTCGTCAAAAAAATTCAAAAAATTCGGAAAAAATTCTAAAAAAATAGGAAATGAGTTAGAATCATTTTAAAAAATAACCAATGCATGATATCCACAAGACCACATCATACAAATACTAATGAACACCAATTGAAGACTTGAAGACTTGAAGTTAAGTACATATTCCAATTCCATTGATTCAAAAATCATAGAGTTGATACATCATCAAAAAAAAAAAAATTACATCATATCAATCTACTACCAATGTCTAGGATATAGATATGGATCTTCCTCCTCTCCCTGATGCTCGTGACGCTCCTCCCTCGTGCTCGATCTTGTATACTGTCCGGGACCATATCCATATGAAAATAATGCCGATGCCATGCTATCAAGGTCGTATGGATTGGACTGCGGGACGACCGGGACGTAAGCAGAGGATGGTGGAGCTGGTGGTGTAATCCACTGCTGGTCAACCTGGCCAAATGCTGGATACTGTGGCTCCATAATATACGAATGCGGTGTCTGCTCATCCAGCGTGTAATACGGCTTTGGAAACCGTGATTCAGGTGACTCAGCTGCTGCTGATGGCTGCGTCGCTGGTATACACTCATCGTCATCATCACCTGAGGAGTGAGAAGGAGCCAACGCGTTTGTCGTCATCCGGGCCGACAGACGCCCGACCTCTACCTTCCTTCTCTTTACCTCTTCACCCAAAGTTTTTTTCAACTTTGCAAATCCTCTCATTTTCCGTGCAGTCACCTTTGTTTTCGTTCTCCCGGGACTGCGAATGGGCTGGGTAGCGTCGGCTGGACCTGAGCCGGAGCCGAGCCGGGACTAAAGCCGCAGTGGTCGCTCCATAGCCGCCGGGGGCATAAGAAGACCCCCGCTCGAGCTCGAGAAGTAGATGGAGGTGGAGCCGGAGCATCCTCTCGCTTCAACACCATCCAACTCTCCTTCTCGCCTACGCACGGTCATCGGGATCAAACTCACCGTACGATCCCCGACTTCCCTCTCCTCTATCCGGGAGGCAAGTGCATGCTCCTCCCGGAAAATCGTCCACGTCCACCTCCTCGGGTGGTGGTGTGGCGGAGGAATGCCTCTCGCTCGTACGGGCCACCGCGAACCGTGCAAATCGCTCCTCGCCGATCTTCTCGCCGATCCTCGATGTTCTTTATGCGCGGCCCTCGTATGTTATAATGACGAGAAGACCGGCTTCTCGGCGGTCCGAGGTCAACCTCGTTCCTCCTTTTGGTATGTATCGAGTTGAATGTACTCCGGTTCCTCTCGCGGTGGGAGGAACCGGTGCTCGGCTCGCATCCTGATACCAATGGCCGCAAGTGGATTCCATCCACTCCTGGTGTTCACCTGAACCCACCACTCAGCTGCAAGAAAAACACAAGAAGAGAAAAGGAAAACAATTAGCCCATCATCAAGAATAACTTGTATGAAAAGAAAAGAAATAAAAGATCAAACTATTACTATACCAGGTGACACTTTGTCAACTGAATATTTCAGGTCAGCATCTGAGTATACACCGACCCTCATCTTGTACTTCGCATCCGAAACATTTAAATAAAAAAATTAGTTGCCTGGTAATGCTAGTCCAAGGTATTTAATGAACTCTAACTTACTTCTATCTCACCTCTATCCTCGTCCCCGCTGAGATCGGCACAGCCGCTGGATAACTGCAAGTGTACCCCGCATCACCTCGTTGTCGTTCACCACCTGTCCTCCATATTAGATGCGGGGGTTCAAAAAATATCTTACAAGATTTTATTAGTTAACCCTGTGCATATAAAACAATTATACAGCAAGAATAACTTTTTTAACCAAGTAAGTTACCTGCAGCATGGACATCGTGGTGCAAGGTCTTGTCCCATCGGTCATCAATGATCTTCCACCACTTTTTGTAACCTGCGGGATTTTTTTCTTTAATTTTCAGCTTTGCCCGGTCCATAAGATCATACAAAGTGTGCCCATCCGGTCCCTCGTCATCCGAGTCTACCAACCTCAAGACAACTACCGGTGGCTCAATGATTGCCAAGTAGTAGGCAATCCTCTCCCAAAACCTCTTGTCGGTGATCCGCTTCTCGGACCCGACAAGAATCTCCAATCTCTTTGTTGTCGTACGCAGTTGTCCACCATATAGTTGTAATACTCCTCGGATCGTGTGAACCTAACCAATGCATGCCCGTGCCGGTGTAAACTCTCCGCCGCAATGAAGTTCGTGGCAAATCGTGTCGGACCGGGCCCGACAAGATCGTGCCCTCGTGTGTGAGATCTCGTGATATGTAGGAGGCGGGGATGCGAATAAATAAAAGATGTTATCGTTCGCGCCGCCCGACAAGTGTAGATACACCCTCCTCCTTGCCTATATCCTCTAAAATGAGATCTATGGAATGTGCTGCACAGGGCACCCAGAAGATGTGCTTCCTCTTCTCCATCAACTTCCTACCAGCCGCCTTATATGATGGTTCGTTGTCAGTGACAACCTGAACCACATTGTCCTCCCCGATCTCCTCCACCACCCCATCCATCAGAGAAAAGATGAAGTCGGCATTTTTTATCTTCCCAGAAGCATCTACCGACTTCAAGAATGTAGTCCCCTCAGAACAGTACACCAAGAAGTTTATCATACTCCTCCTGGTGATACCTGTCCACCCATCGCACATGATTGTGCAACCCCTCTCCTTCCACACCAACTTGCACCCGTCCGTCCACTCCTTCAACTCCCGGACCTCCTCATCTGTGCCGGCGCCGTATATGTGTCTGTCGCCGGGGCTTGCAAACCCGGTCCGGCCCTCACCCACGGCATCCACCATCGTCCGGAAGTAGGGGCCGGTGGCCGTACGCGCCGGGATGCCTACGTCAAGTTAAAAAAATGGGATCGGGGTAAAATTAAGTTTTAGTAAATAAAACACACATAATGTCAATTTTAATTTAAAGAGTGATACCCGTACGTAAAGACCATTTGACAATGTGGCGAACGGCTCTCTTTGCAGCCGTTCCTGTTGCCTTCACCCCTTTCATTGCCTGCTTTATCCCCATCTGCCCAGCACTTTGTTTCCTAAATAAAAACTCGTCACTCGGTGTAAATCGAGTGCTGGTAGAAGTGGAACGGCGGTATGGCTCCTGTCTCCTGGGGTCAGGCTCTCGGTCCCGAGTAGGGCGAGCCGATGCTGATCGGCCCAAAGCTGGGTCAACTCTGGACCCAGACCCTCCTGCTCCCCTCCTCCTGTCCTCCTCCTCAGCCGATGCACGCTTGCTAGCGTGCCTAGCACGTCTCAGCTCGGAGTCCGTGGACTCGTCCTCGCTCTCTGGCTCCGGCTGAGCTGCTGCCTTCCCCTTGCCTTTCCCTTCGGACGTAGCCAAAGCGCAGTCCCTCCTCCTCTCGAGTAGCTCGTCCCGCAACTCCTCCCTCTCGCTCGATCCTAATTGCCCGTTGAGAGGCTCTACCGTCACGTATCCTCTCATCTCCTCACTCTTCTCCCTCGGCACCTTGTCACATTTTTTTACATTTCCATCCGTTCCGGCAATATGTTGTTTCGGCGGAACACCCCCGTTCATCTCCTTCCCGCACCACTTGCACTGTACCCTCTTCCTGACTAGGTCTACCATATGCCCGTGTTCCCAACCCACGTCGGAAGCACGTGCTGGTGCTGCGTCACCTTGATCGGCCATTGCTTAAATCTGCAAAAATGGTAAACAATGCACTAAAGATGATTAGATAACATACAAATTGTTTTAGACGTTGTTCGGGTAGCAGACAACCCAAGAAACACACCATTCGGTATGTTTAAAGGGTTACATACTTGCCGGAAATCAATGTACGGGGTATCCGAAATTTTTCCCGTACAAAAAACATCTAATCGATGTTCAAACAACTTGAGCGGAGTTATTCGATCACAAATCACCGAGTTTAACTCTACTCGGAGTCGTCGGAAACGTGTAAAAATAGGCGTACGGGATATCCGGAATTTTTCCCGTGCAAAATGGACATATCCGGATAGTTCAAAACTTAAACGAACTTGTTCGGACAGAAATCGTAAAGTTTAACGACAGTCAAAATCGTCGGAAACGCGTAAGAATGGACGTACGAAGTTTTGGCGAAGAAATCTTACCAAAAACCTTACAAAGATCGAAGCTGAGGTTGATTCGATGCCGATCCGAGCTTGAATCGGCGGAATCCTTTGAAGAACGACCTTGGAATCGCCGGAATCGCCTGAATCGCCCCTGGAATCGCCGGAATCGGTGGAATCGGGCCGGAATCGACCCTGGATCGACGGAATTGGCCGGAATCGACGGTGGATCGACGGAATCGACGCCGGAATAGCCGGAATCGCGCCGGAATCGCGCCGGAATCGCCTGCGCTTCCTCCTTCCGCCGCGGGATCGACCGATTGAAGCTCTGCGGGTCGATTCCGGCCCTTTTAGGGCCGGAATCGGTTCGATTCCCGGTCCAGAGTGAACCGGGAATCGAACCGGGGCCGGGTCAACCCGGCCTTCCGAAGAATCGGTCGGATCGACCGATTCCACATGGAATCGGTCGGAATCGGATCGATTCCGACCGATTCCAGGCGATTCTGACCGATTCCGCGGGATTCTTCCCGGAATCGGTCCTTCCGCCAGGAATCGGATCGGAATCCACCGATCCGATTCCAGAATCGGTCGGAATCGGACCGATTCCGCCGATTCTGCAATCAATGCTTGCAAGGTTGCTGGACTCTGACATTAAGTTTGTTGAGAAGAATATTGAGGTTTTTTCTGTAGTAGCTCTGATTTGACTGAGTCACCGATGTGTTATCCCCAAAATGATTTTGAGAGTCAAATAGGCTAGTATACTAAGAAATCCAATAAATAATTATTACAATGTATACTACTAGGGATAAAAGAGCATTAAGGAATAACAGGTTAACTGTGGTGAAAATTGAGTCTTTCTATCAATCTTCTCTTATCTCAATTCTTCAGAACCTTAACTTCAGGATACTATTCCTAGAACCCTCTCTGCCACATTGTGCAAACTCAAATAGAAATGAAAAAAAAACACAAATTAAATGAGAAGTAAACAAATGAACAGATCAAGTATATGGATATCAGTTCATAGAAATTTGCAAAAGTTTATCAAAATCTTTGTATACAGTTCTAGTAGAACTTTAGAAATGGATTATTAATATATAACCTCACATAAGTCAGATCAGAATGTGGATGTGGCATGGCTCTCCTGAATCATAGTTTGATCATGCTGCACAACTGCAGTCTTATTCACCCCTATAATAAAATTCAGTTTTTTATTTGTTTCATAGAATATAAATGAATAATTTAATTTTTATAATTGGGCAGAACTCCCTTCCTTCCTTGAACATACCAAAATAGCATTTCCTCGCACGTTATCAGAACAGAATGTAACAAAATATCTCCATAGATCAAAGCAAAACAAAACTATTTTTTCTTTTAAATAGAACATAACAGAATAAACTGGAACTCTTTTCCACTTCATCAGAGAACAGTAATCAAAATTTTAAGACTGTTGATCCTAAAGAAATCAAGTGTATTAGAAAAGTAGGCCGACTGGCTTATTGAGCCAAGTCGCATAGAAGGGGGGGGGGCACTCAGCAAGCTATCCCATTTCAGCCATATTTGTGGCAGCGTCACCAGGTCCGTTGGTCTGGCCAAAGAACCCCCTTCCAGCAAGGATAGAGTCCATTTTGGGTTCGCACAGCTGAAAGCATAATTTAAGTTTCAATATCTCAGTTTTAGGTTGAGTGACTTAAGGTTATTGGGATATCAGCTTGAATGTTAGAAATTAAATTATTAATCTGTGATGGGCCCAATGAAGCTTCTCTCTTAGCTTAGCAACAAGAAATCTCATTGCTGGCCGTCCGGAGTAACTTGCCAACGCAAGCTATCCCATTTCAGCCCTATTATGACAGCGTCACCAGGTCCATTGGTCCGGCCAAAGTACCCTCTTTCAGAAAGGTAGAGCCCATTTTGGGTCCGCACAGCTGAAAGCATGATTGAAGTTTCATAATCTCAGTTTTTAGTTGAGTGACTTAAGGGTATTGAGATATCAGCTTGAATGCTAGAACTTAAATTATTAATCTGTGGCATTATGTTGTGAAGTCCGGGTACCAGGTTAGATACTATTGATAGTAGGTTGTTACAGGAAATTGGAGGCAAAAACATCAGAGGTCTGTTTCAAAAGACCTGAAGGCCTGGCAAGAGGCATCCTTGCATTGAGGAACACTGAGATGCTTTATAATATCGATTGAGAACCTGTGATTGCAAAGTTTGAAGGAAAACTTAAAAATTAGAAGGGGAGGCTTCTTTCTGCAGGAGGAGGATGGATGCTTTTTGCTTGTCTTTTCTAGGCTTCTAGCCTGCCTTTTATTATTATTATTATTATTTTTTGTCTTCAAACCTTTCAAATATGTTATCAATCAGCTTGTGGCTATAAGAGCTCTATTCTTCTGGAAATAGTTGATTAAATGGCCTTATGTTTGCAGATCTAAAGAGGAAGGTGAAGTGGGTTAGTTCCACTTCTGGTGTCTAATGATGCTTTATTGTGTAAATGATGTTGAGAAAGAAGATAGGTTTCCTTGTGTGCGATCGCTAAAAATAAACTATTCAATACTGTCTTTTTGCTAGATGGCTCTAAAATCTAAGGTGTGGAAGGACATTTTTCTTCTTGAAGGGTATTTTCAGGTATGCGTTTTCAATGCACATAAAAATGCAAAGAGAAGCAGTTACCAAAGGATGCTTCGTTTAACATCACTTCTCCAAAAGATTAATCTCTAGGATTATTCAGCTTGTCTTCTGAGCCTAAATGTACCTTGCCAGACTTTTGGTTTACTCTTACGATGGATATTGGTGGAATCTGAGGGTTTTTAGGGGTTTTATGGGTTATGAACTAATGAAGAACATCAGGTTGCCAATCTTGTGAAAATTCTTCATTCAATTCATATTTGGAGAGACAATAAAAACAGAACATGGATATGGCAATCGAATGATCATTTTTTGGTGAAATCTGCATTTAAGATGCTGTACAAAGGCAGTTGCAAGGTGTTTTTTGGAGCTTGAATTATTGAATAAGCTTTTTCCTTTGGAAATTGTTTGTCGAAGACTATCTAGTGCAATGATTTTTGCTTTTTTCCTGGAGGACCAAAATTATTAATTCCTACAATGCGGCATTATCCATATGCAATATGTCAGCTTATTAAGGTTGTTGGCTGTGCAATTTGACTTTGATTTGGAAGAAAAAGATATGCTAATCTGGACTTCTGCCTGTGGGATCCTTAGACGTTTGTTTATGTTTCTTTTGCCAGGGCTTGATTATTGCATGGATTGAGAGGGGGTAGGGGGGGCTTTTTTATAAGGTATGGGCCATCTTGTTCAGGTTTGATGTCAACTTGACCTTGATCTGGAAGTAAAAGTTTTCTTTTATGCCAGTTTACATTCTGTTTGTAAGGGCTTAATTGGGGGTTGTGATGTGTTTTCTGTTCATGCCATCCTTGTTCTGTTCTAATCTTTTGATCTATGAACTGTAATCCTTTTCTTTTGTTTCTCTGCTTTCTTCCTTTTTACTGATCGTGAATGTGCTGTGACCATTTGGGGAGCTTTTGGAAGTGTGTTCACTTCAGGCTTATGCCAATATATGACTTTACAAGATGATATTCTTCATATTTTTATCTGTATGCATTGATTTATCTCCAGCATTGTATCAACATTTGATATCAGCTGTTTTGATTCATCTACTAACTCTGATGTTTGCTTGAAGTGTTTTGATTTACCTTGGTTTGTTGTGGTGTTTGCTCGAGGCATTTTGATTTACCTTGGTTTATACTTGCTCATATTTGTAAAATGATACGTACTAACTTCTAACGGTATATTTTCTAACTAGTGGAGGTGGATCTACTACCGTTGCTGCTGTGCATGATGGGTATGTGCTACAAAAGGTATGCTCACATTTTTCTAATACCAGAATGCCAGCATACTAGAACTTTTTGGATGGGGATACCTGCCTAGATTATCTGATTGATGTCAGAACTTATGGCTTAAAGATCATATAGCCAAGGCCTTACCAAGAATTGAATCACCAAAGCATGACAAACTAAGATGCAAGATCTTATTAAATTTATGGGTGTCATGCGATATTCTTGTTTATTCTTTTCATTCTTGTGAATTTATGTTTTGTCTGTTATTTGTGGAAAGTTATTTTGGTCTGAATGAGATAAATTACATATATTTTACCCATTAGAGAGAGAAAACACAATATTTATGTTACTAAAATGAGGGAAGCAAGTATTGTCATCTCACTTCTTGGTTTCATCTCAAGGGGATTGAATAGAAGAAAGCTTGGGGAATTCTTGGGAGAATCTCGGGAGATTTGACTTGAAATGTTTGTCCAAGTGCATAGTCTAAAATGACATGATAATCTTTTAAAAATGGGACTTGAGAACTGAGGATCAGGATTGGGATAGGCTAATAAGGGGAATCAAGACTGGAATACAAGGAGAGTGACCGTTGAAAACACTAACAAGGTATACATCAAGAGATCTCAACTTGGATCTAGGCATTGTCTAGGGCGATATGGAGAAGTGATCATAGAGAGATCGAAACCTTAGGAGATTGGTGTGACGTCTTGTATCACTTGATCACTTGTACATATATAATCGTATAGAAATATTAATTTACAAAGTATAGAGAAAAAAGAGACAATATCTACGAGATAAGGCTTTAGATGGATGCAACGTTGGAGTTGTCAACATTTAAACAAACTTAGCGAGGACATCTAACTAAAATAATAAAAAAATAGAATAAGAGATAAGAAGAATGTGTAGGCAATTTACATTAATGTGAAGTTGAAGTTTGAGGTATCAACAAGTGGTGGAAAATAAATAATCGAAGGTGGAAAATTTTGATCCTGACATTGTTGTTATCAAATGTAAAATCTCTTTCCAGTGCTTAAAGGAATAGTGAGTAGTGCACGACTAGAGATACCGGGCTTCCTTCAGCCTGTCATACTTGTATCTAAACAGCTGAAACCTAAGTCCTTTTGTTGCAAATCCAACTTCAATAACCCTCAGTACAAAGAGTAAGGCAAAGAGCCTGGTATCTTTACATTGTATGTCTCCTCTGGTTGGGTTGACCCTAATCTTGTGTCAAGTGCCATATCAAAAGAAATGCACACCGAATTACAATTTTAGCCACTAGTACAAAGGATTCTGAAACATGGAAGTACACAAGAGTATCCAGCAATAATGAACATAAACCAGCCTGTCACTGTAGGATAAAATAAATTTTTTCTTTTAGAAGTATGGCTATATTTTTATCCTGCTCAAAATCTTTTAGTATTGTTTTGTCCATTCTGTATACTGACATCTTTAATTAGTAAAGCTATAATGTGGGCGCTGCTATATAATGCAGTACAATGACATTACAATAATAACTTCATTCTTCTTTTCATTTGATGCATTATCTGTCTTTTTTTTTAATCTTATAATTTCAACTTGTAGGCTGTGGCTACTTCTCCAATTGGGGGAGAGTTTCTAACAGAATGCATGATGAAAAGTTTGGAGAACAAAGGCATTGTGGTATGTTGTATGTAGGATTTGCCAGCTGGCTATACATTTTGCATTAAGTTTAAAATATAGTACTAAATACTTCTGGGTTTACTTCTCAGTTAAGACCCAGATACTCTTTCAAAAGAAAGGAAGTTCGCCCTGGTGAGTTTCAGGTAGCTACGTGACTTTCACGT
This sequence comes from Cryptocoryne crispatula var. balansae, assembly GCA_036172225.1. Taxonomy (NCBI): domain Eukaryota; kingdom Viridiplantae; phylum Streptophyta; class Magnoliopsida; order Alismatales; family Araceae; genus Cryptocoryne; species Cryptocoryne crispatula. Next base: position 5,019,281 of record CM069924.1, on the reverse strand, counting down.
CCTAGTCCTTCCTCCCTGTTCTTCTATAGGCCATACTCATAATTTGTACTTGGTATCTAGTGCTATTGATGTGTTATGGAGCTTACCAACATCCAATTCTTGTTTAATGCAGTAATTGTTTATCAAACTTTTTTTTGATTCTGACAAATGCTACTGGTCATCAGGCACACTGTAGATCAGAAATTTTGACTTTGTTAACTACTTTTACTACTATTTGGTTTTTCTTTTTTTAATACCTTTTTTGTGGTTGTTAGTCTTTTAACTTCTTAGTTCTGGTTGCTTTTAGATCACCATTCTTGGTGACTTTGACTTCATAGTCATCTGAAACACAATAAACTGTGAGTGTCAGGAATTGACTGCCGGTGAGATACCCATCTCACTTTGTTTACAGATATCCTGAAGTTACTGTGTTTTAAGTGGTTGTAGCCTTCCCTGACTATTGATATTGCCTGAGCGAGACTGAATTTTTGCTTGGAGATCCAAACCAATAATCAGATGAAGATTCTGACATGGAAGATTAGAGGATCTTGAGGACACAATAAAGTGGCTGAAATTAGAACATTGTCAGTTGAAGAGAAACTGTTATCTGCGTTCCTGGAATGAAAACAGGGTACAAAGAAGGATGATGTTTAAGAGAATAGGCGGCTCTCTATAGGAATTTGCTCATTCAAAGCAGCTGAAGGAAGGATGGTTGGTTTTATTGTAGTGTGGAGTAGGGATGTGATGGAAACTGAAGAGATAGTTACCTGCTGGTTCAGTTCAATGCTCTTAATCAAGGATAAGAGAAGTCATTGCAAGTGAACCCTGATTTATGGTTTATGGCGGCATAATTGACGACCTGAATGAGTTAATGAATGTACCGGGTCATGCCAGAAGAATTCAAACTGCCATGTGTTTTCCTAGGCAATTTGAACATTGTGAGATATCCAGGAGAAAGATCTAACCTGCATGGGTGGATGCTAGAGATCGAGCTTATCAACAAGTGGATACAAAATTTTAATCTAATTGAAATCCAGCCCTCCTATAGGAGGTTTACTTGGGTGAACAACCTTGCCAAGTCAAAGATTGATGGAGTTTTTATTTCAACAGTGTGTAATGATGTCTTTAGGGGATGCTCAGCTAGATGTCTCCCTGCAACAATTTCAGAATGTCATCCTATGGTAGGTAAACTTCTCCATGGCCTGTCCCAAGCCTGGATGAGAAAGGAGGGTTGCAATTGGGGACAACCAATGTAGAACTCTCATCACATCTCATGATATGGTCGAATGTTATAAACATTGTGGCACACTCAACTGCACTGGAGCCCGGTGTAGTGAAAAATACAAGGGTTGAGAACATTTCTTGCATGTGACACACCACATAAGCATCCTAATGCGGTGTTAAATAAGCAATGGTTCTTACCTCATGGATGAATGTGGGTAAATAAGTTAGTCCATGGTGAGGAGCAAGATGTAAGTTTTAGAAAAAAAAAACAAATAGACCTTATTATAGAAAGAAGTCTAACAAAGAAAAGATGAAAAGAAGAACAAGATTGAACTTATTGATTGTATGGAGAGAAGAAAGATGACTGTTGCTTGCATTCAAGAAACCATTTGGATAGGAGAGAAATGTAAAGTAGGTAATACATAGTATAAACTATGGTATATATAAAATGGTAGAAACAAAAATGGGGTAGGTATCATTGTTAATGAAACATTGAAGGATGTAGAGGATGTAGTGGTGGCAGTGAAAAGAGTAAGAGATATGATTATGTTGGTGCATAAAAAGTACGTGCAAGGATATGTGAAATATAGATCCTAAATGAATTAGGATCTATATGCTTTTAACTTATGAAATGTCTTTTGTAAATGATTGGACTCAAGAATTTCTGAATCGGAATCGGTCACCGAATCTGTGGGAATCGGATCAGATCGGTTCGATTTGAACTGATTCTCAGGAAGAGAAACCGACTCAGGATTGGGATTTTTTTAAAAACATTTTAAATTTTTTTGATTCTGATTCAGATTGATTTGGTCTGATTCCGGCCCATTCGGCATGATTTTTTTTAAAATTAGGATTCCGATTCCAATTCCGATTCCAATCCGATTCAACCGATTCAGGACCGATTTGACTAATTCCAAGGAGGGTTGGGTCGGGGGTCGCGACCGGGTCGCGGGACCCCCAGGCCGACCCGGTCGCGACCCTAATATTTAATTAATTTTTTTTTTTGAAAAATTCAAAAAAATAAGAAAAATGCGAAAAAAAATATGAAAAAATACCGAAAATTGGATAAAATTAAATGACATGATTTAAATAAATAATGCATCAATTTTATTCCAACATGATGTGTTGTACACTTTGTAGGTAGTTGATGTACTCTCCCCATGTCATTTGGGTTGAGTACAAAGCTTGATACATGTACACACACGACGATCATATTCGTCCGTCCCTCGGGAAACTATCCTAAGACTTGATCCAAACGAGTCACCATAACTATAGGTCGATTGGATCGAAGTATCCGATGACTCCACATAATTCATTCCACAAGTACTCTCGATCGTATGTAGGGAACCAAGAGCCTTGGGATGAATCATTCACATAGTCGGAGGCATCGTGGTATTTCGCTCCAACTCCTACGGCTACGATGACCTCCTCTACCTTGTGGCGGCCTTCTACCACGATCGGTATCTTGGGTCGCGTGAGTATATTGCTCCTCGCCGGTAAAACGTAGCGACGTGGTAGGAGATATGGGAGGATCCGAGGTCCCTTGTACTTGTAAAGTGTCCGTGCCCGGCATCGAGCACCATCATCGTCGCTACTCTTTGACGACGAATCCTCGGACGTCCGGTACCGCACTCGGATGTTCGGCTCCGGCGTATCTTCTCGATCGTCTTCGACCGTATCGGCATCCGCAATATTAAAAGGATCGGTCATAACTTGTTTACCTTTTCGCCTACTTTGCGTACCTTGGCTAGTTCCTTCTCCGGTCCTCCGGCGCTTTGCAGTGAGGGAGGGATCTGGAATTCTTCGGCTAAAGGGACATCGTCGAGCACTCCTTCGGCCCATTGTCGGTCTTGGGGGTTGAACTCCGGTTCTCCCAACTCTTCTCGGTCGTTTACCCAAGCTTCTAAGGAGTTCTTCTCGTAGAATATTTGATCCAAATCGATATCCTCCTCTTCAATTGGCGGCTCGTCGACCGAACGTCCCGCTGCGTGTGCTATCCAACTCTTTTGTTCCATCTGGTTCGTTTCATTCTATCCAAATTCCTCAACTTTAACCTCGTATTTGTAGTGACAATACACGAGGTCTTCGAAGCCTCCTCGATGTCAACCTATTTCTCTGCTTTGTGTGAATCAAGCCGAATGTAGACCAATTTCGCTCGCGGCCGAAGCCGATGTGGTTTGACTTAGGACCCCGATGGCTACGTCCGCCAAGTCCTCGTACCCTGGTACTTTACCACGGTCCATCCACCAATCACCGCATAAATTGAATGTCGTGCATTATTATTTAAGTAAGCTTTAATTAATTAAGTGATGAAAAACATTTCTACGTACCCGGACTTAGTATCATCACAGCTCGTTCAACTCTGCTCGTTCCAAAGTGATAACTCCGCATTATGTAATCATACATCTTGTTGCAAGCGATAATAGCCCGGTCGTCGTCACCAAGCAACCGTCGGATGACGCTCTTCACGTCATCTAATAGCTCGTTCGTCGCCTTGAAATGTGGACTATAGCGATGTCTTGGGTTGAAAAAGTAACCTACGAAACAAATAGTATTAGTAAACAAGTTATACACAACTTTGATTAATAAAAAGATTAGTAAATGTTTAAGAAAATATACTGCCGTACGTATGGGTTGATGTAATGTACGCTCCCGCCGACGATCTATAATATCCCACCACTTGGCGAAGTCGGACACGGTCTTGGAGATTTCTTCTTTGGCTCTCTCAATCGCATCATATAAATACCCACGTATGCTTTTCTATCTCCGTCAACTATCCTTAGTACCTTCACTATGGGTTGGACGATGTCTAACGTCTTCTTTACAACTTTCCAAAAATCTCCACTCTCTATTGTCTCTTCTACTTTTCTCCCATTTCTCTTATCCGATGGGTTACATATAGCCATCCAACTACCCCAACCCGGTGAAATGACCATTTGAGTTAGAGCTCTCCTTTGACTCAATAAACTTTCTAAGGAAATATAGTGGGAGGCGAACCGGGTTGCACCGGGCCGTAACAACTCTCGCCCCTTGGTGTGGTCCCTCATAAGTGCAAGGACAAAGTTGTGGTTATAAATAAATGAAGAAATAAACTCGGGCTAGTTTAACTACCCCGTCTATTTGAGGATCCTTGCATATATCCTCCAACATCAAATCTAAAGAGTGGGCGGAACGGGGTGTCCAATACAACTTTGGTCTTTTGACCATAAGCATCCGACCGGCCGCTTTGTATGCCGCCGCATTGTACGTGACTACTTGAACTACCCGGCTCTTTCCTATTTCTTCTATCACTCCATCTATCAATTGGTAAAGATACTCGCATTCTTTACCTCGTCCCGATGCGTCGACCGACTTCCAAAAGACCGTGCCGGCTTGACTGTACACTAGGAAATTGATCATAGTCTTCCTAGTAATACCTGTTAAGTATAAGATGTTAACTAAGTTATACCAAAAAAGAATGTTAATACATATAATATGAATGAGTAAACGAAAATTTAATTACCGGTCCATCCGTCGGTCATTAACGTGCAACCTCGTTCCTCCCAGATGCGTTCAAATGACTGCACGTAATTCTTTGTTTCTTGCACCTCCATAGGAAGATATACATTGTATATCTCCTTTGGGTTTGGACCCGAGCACTCCTCCCGACGTACGCGATCGTGTCGATCGTGTTCTCGTAGTATGGTCCCTTCGCGGCATTTGCCGGAATGCGTGGTGAAAGAACCACCTTGACGTTGCCCGCCAATCCTATCCTTACATAATTTGAGGTTCTTCATCGCCGTCGTGATTGTTGTTTGACGTTGTCGTGGTCCAGTGATTACGGGATCCACGGGACCCACCGCCGGGTCGTCGTCTTGTGTGAGATCATGAACCTGATCTTGCGGTTGGTTGTTGGATCCTCTTCCGCTACCTCGACCACTCCCACTTCCAGACCCTTGACCCATCATTCGGCCGGTATGTCTATAGAAGTCTTCCTCGGCGAATGATCTTCGACTTGCTTCCATCCCTCGTGAGAGTTCATCTTTTTAAAAAACATTTAAGTATCAAGGCTACTTAATTATCCTTTAAAATAGAATAATGAACAACGTTTATGAGTAACACCTCCCATACCTTCGTACTCTTCGTCTCCAAAAATATCCGGCCTCTCTTGTCCGGTTCCGTAAATGTGTACGGATCGTCTCCCCGGTTGTTGCAATTCTTCTCGGACGGTCTCTTTATGTCTTTTGCTAGTTCCCTTCGTTTGCTCCATCGCTTGTAGGTGCCTACGAAATTGAGCTATGACCTCCGGCGGAGTCCGTGCGAGGAAGAACATTTCCCTTCATGCTGCAAGATGAAATTTTAAACGATAAATACCACCGAATATTACTTTGTCGCAATATTTACATTGCACTTTTCTCTCCGCCTACGGAGATCAAATTGCAATGCAACCAAGCCGGATCACTCCGGGTCGCGCCGGTAGTTTGGGTTGTTTGGCTTGGAGAAGACATTTTTTAAGTAAATAATTACTTAAGTAAGTAATTAATTATTTAAATAGCTAATAACCTTAATTAGTGACTACTAATGTAAGTATATTTTTATTTATATAAATTGAATGATTAACTAAATATAGGATTAAGTAAGTAATTAATATTCCTTTAAACTAATGATGTGTTAAGTAACTACTAAACTAAATATCTAACTAATCTTCTAGCTAACTAACTATGCAAGTAAGCAAATAAGTATTAAAAAGAATAAACTACTTAACCCACTAATCAATGGAACTAATATTAAATAAATATACTAAATGAACTAATAAAATGTTTGATGAAATTATTAAGTAAATTAGAAAAAAAATTTGAGCAATGAGAGCAATGAGAGCACAAATGAGAGGTTGAGAGTGAGAGTGGGGGGGTGGGAGTAAGGAGAGCCCCTTGGGGGCTTTAAATAGCCCCCAAGGGGCTGAGGGCTGCGCCCCCCCAAGACCGTTGGCAACGGTCTGGCAACGGTCATGTGACCGTTGCCAGACCGGGTCGCGCGACCCGGCCGGGTCGCGCGACCCGGCCACGACTCAGCGACCCGGCCGGGGGAGTCGCCCCGACCGGGTCGCGACCGAGCCGGTCGGGCCTAAACCCGACCGGGTCGGGGCCGGGTCGCGACCCGGGTCGCGACCCGGCATTCCATGACTAATTCGACCGATTTCGGAGGAATTCAAGTCAGTATTGGTCCTTCAAGAGGGAATCAGATTGAAATTGGTTGATCCAATTCCGAAATCAGCTGATTCCGATATGATTCGACCGATTTTGCAATCCATGTTTGGACTACTAAGATCTATGATACCCGGATACTAACACTTAGCATCAAAATATGAACTTGAAAGATTTCCATGTGGTTGGCCATAGACTTAGTACATGCACTACACACCATATGAGCAAAGATAGGGAACTATGATGACATAGGCTGCTGCTAGCCATTCTCAGGATTTTGCCAAGTCTCAATGACTGAAGTCATGGTTTGGATATACACCTATGTGGAACCTATAAAGTATATGTCATAAATATGATGTTTTGCTTATGAGAATTAATACATGAACATGTCCTAAAGGGAAAATTAGATGAAATATGAATATGAACACAGATACAAGTTTCAATTTGGTCTCATATGCACTCACATGGGTACATCCAAGAAGAGAAATATGCATATCTAACAGGCCCGACAATGCTTAGAATTGGGAAGGATGTTCTCATTTTCATCCTCAATTGTCCCTATATTGTCATAACATTAAAAGGGAGTGTGCCCACTGCCGTTAACATCAAGGATAACAAAAGAGCACATTGCCATCAGATTCTGACCAGACTGATTGGCAATTGAATGTTAAAAAGAATGTCCAGGATCAAGTCTGCTTAAGGCATGATTGGAGCGCAGGCTGAGCATGGATGGGAAGGAGAGGATAAAAGGGAAATGATGAAGATAGGGACTGGATGAAGATGAACCCAATATATGTTCAGAACTTGAAGAGACATGTACTCTTCAGTTTTAATCATGTTTGATGCTTAATTGTACATCTAATGCACCATTACAATCAAAGCAAAAAGATGAGAACCATACCTGTCACTGCTGACTGTGCAAACAGAAAATTGATGGTTAAAGATGGAGATAACTGGCCCCAACAGGTTCAGATGATGCTTGGGTAATGAGAACTGTGTAGTCTCTTGAATTTGAACCCAATATGCCAAAACAGGTCCTGATAGGACTGTTATGTCATCTGAAGATCATGGCATCAAAAATGGCAGGAATCAGGGAATTCTTACACCTGATTGCTTTGGTGTTATATAGGATCAAAGAGCGAGATCCCTTCAATCCAAGACCAGTTGGTGGTTGAGCAAGCCTGGGAGATGAAAGAATTAAGCCTGATCAACCTGCCATACAAGATGATGACCGCAAAGGGAGAAAGAGATGGCAGAAATAGGGAGTTCATATACCCGATGGTCCTAGCGATGCCTCCTCCCTAATTCCTACCTGTCCAATGCCAAAGATAACAGTAGCAGAGGCTGATGGATCCGATGCAAAGAGAGGGTGCCATGGCAAGAAAAGAAGAGAAAAAAAGAGAAAGGAAAAGGCCGAAACCTCTTTTGGGACCGTGTTTAGAATATAAATCCAAAATGGTCAACTGATTCTTTAAAATCCTCTTTAAGGTCAAAAGAGGGCCATATCTTGGTCGATTTCAAGAAGCCTGCTGCTGCCACCTCATTCCTAGTTGGACTTGGATTGACTTCAATTTAAATGATACGAAATAATGATTGGCACATGCTCTAATGGCTAGGATCTCCAATCATTTAAGTAATAAATCCTACTCTTATTAGGTCCTTGATAAGTTATGGATCCTACTTAATAATGATTGGTCATGGTTGAATGATATTAAATGAGAGGGGTTTGTTGTGATGATAATGGCGTAAAATCTACTGACTAAGATGTGTTTATGCCTTTATGGCTTAAGCCTGGGATCATATGCTTAATGAGTCCTTAATAGGATCTGGATCCTACTTTAAGTAATGAATGGTTATGATTGAATGATGTTAAATGATGAGATGATCATGGGTAATGATGAGGCACGAGATCCAATGGATAAGTTATGTTGAGTTAAGTAATGAATCTTCTTCTTAATGGGCCCTTATTAGAATCCTGATCTCATTTATACTCAAAATGAGGACCGCTCCTTCTCCTTAGTTCTAATTGGATCATGACTTGATGTTATTTAAATAAATATGCACCGAGGGCAATAAATGATGTGACTCAAGGCAGACCGCTTACTGTGTTTTTTTGGTCTATGATGAGGCATAATAACTATTAAGTTTAACAGCCCACTATGACCAATGTGGGGCCCAATAACCTTTATTGTACATGCATGGATATTAGACCACAAATACAAGATGAGCTTGGATGGCTTGAATCATGCTTATTGAGCCATAGATGTCAGAAGATGGGTCTGGATAGTAAATTCAACATGTTTCAGGTTTCTCGGGTCACAAATGTCAGAAAATGGGCCTGTATGGCAAAGTTATCAAATTTTATATTTATTGGGCCACATACGACAAAAAATGGGCCCAAATGTCAAATGCGACATATCTTATGTTTGGTCATAGATGTCATGAAATGAGCCCGAACTAGGGCTGTAAACCAAGGATTGCGGGATTGGAATTGGTCCCTGGATCGGTGGGGTCCGATCCAATCCGAATCGGTCCGATCCAGGCCGATTCCCTAGAAGCCAGACCGATCCAAAATTGGTCTGCATCGGACTTTTTTTCTGAAAAAATATGGAAAAATAGGCAAAAAATCTGAAAAAATACATACAATTCGGGAAAAATGTGAAAATATGTAGGAAAGAAGAACATAAAGACATTGTTCGATCTTGGACATTTGAAGGCAACTTTAACAATTAACATTGATTAAATGAAATACATCATACATCATACATCATACATCAAATCATAAACACATTGATATCATACAATCAATCATACTCAATCACACAATACATGGTGTTCTTAACACTCATATAATCATATTACATTCCGTTAAATGAAGAAACAAATACAACTGCCATCACCACCAACTATGGTACTGTCCAGGATCTGGATCTCTGTCCTACTCATCTTGATTGTCTTGAAATCTCCACCGAGTTGGGTCAGTCATAATTGACCCGTATCCATAGGAAAATAAAGATTGGGTCATCTGGCTAAACTCATAAGGTCCATCCTCAGTCGGAGGTGGAACTGGAAAACATGGTGGATGTGGATAATAAGGCTCAGTGTCTGAAGCAGACTCTGGATAGGAAGATGCGAACTCGTCAAAAACATTCATCTTCGTCCAACGTCCACTGCCCTTTCCACTCGAACATGAATGTCTTTTGTCACTCAAATCACCTGGTCCTGCTCTACTCGTGCGTGCACTACTAGTAGAGCCACCTTCACCCGAGGCTCCACCTCCACCTATGCCTATGCTGCCATCCCCACCTCCACCTCCACCCCCCGTACGCTGTTGTTGTGTAGGTGGGACAAATTCTTCCTCATCCTCATTTGATGAAGGTGGTTGAGTGGTCTTAGTATCAAGGAGATGATGTCGACGTTTGATACTTAGCTTCTTTCTATTCGATGTAGCATCTCCTTGACTACTTTAATGTGAAGGCAAGCAAACTTTTTTTAAAGCCTTGAATAAGCCACCATTCTTCTTGGTAGTGGTGGTTGTAGATGAACCTGCAACTGGAATCCAAGAGCTGAATGTCGCTTTGGAGAAGCTGTAGTCTAGGGTGGATGTGGATCAGGAAATGGAGTTGTGCACGGTACTTGAGTTTCTTGTTCTTCCTGCGTTTCTTCATCCTTGCTAACAACACTGTCAAGCTCGCCTTCGGCCCATGATCTGTCATTCGGGTTGAACTCTGGCTCTCCCTTAGCATCATTTTCTTCCACCCATGCTGCAAGTGGATGTTCTTCTTGGAATAGGTATTCCAAGTCCACATCCCCTTGGGACAAGCCCTGAGTAGCTTGGGCTTGGGCTCTTTTTTGGTATAATCCACCTGCAAACTGTGCAAATCTTTGTTCGGATGTCTTCTGCCTATCTTTGATATTCTTGATCCTCAGCCTCATATTATAATGGTAGTAGACAAGCTTCTTCAATCTTTTTGTCTTTGACCTATTTCTTCTCTTAGTATGAATAAGGTTTAAGGTGCTCCAATTTCTCTCGCACTGGGATGAGGAAGTGCTTTGACTTAACACCCGAATTGCAACGGATGCCAGTGGATTCCAGCCAGTCCTGTTGGTTATTATAATCCATCACTCAGATGTAAAGAAGACAATAAATACATGCATCAATAACTTATTAAGAAATTCGGTTAAGCAAACAGACTTAAATTTGGATAAGCAAATTATTAGGAGGGACCCTATCATGTGAGTACTGTAAATCAGGATCCCTGAACACCCCAATCTTGTGTTTGTACGAAGTCATCTGAAAATCCAAAATAAAGCAGTTAAGCTCATTGATTTGGATAAAGTTCTAATGTTACAACTTATTAAAGGTAGTACTACTCACTTCAACCTCAGCACATGTTCTCTTCCCTAAGCTCAGTCGGCACTTTATCACACTTCTTTACATTGCCATCCGTCCCGACTATATGTTGCTTTAGCCGATACACACCTCCATTCATATCTTTTTAACACCACTTGCATTTAACCCTTTTCTTCTTTGAATCAAGGAGATGACCATGTTGCCATCCAATGTCGTGAAATTCCGCTGAGCCGGTGCCATACTCTTCGTTCTACATTTTATCTACACCACATAAAATCATACACAAATTTAATCCAATCAAATCTACCCCTCAATGAGGAATTAAACAACCCCCTACTTAAGGGGGGGATTATGATTACCTTAATTGAACCCCCATTGGGAGGATTAAACCCCCCCAATGGGGAATTAAATAACCCACCCCCCTATCGAAGGGGGGGATTAGCAAAAAGTCACCCCTTCGGGGGTGATTGTTCATCGCCCCGAAGGGGTGATGCAATTGAACCCCCATTGGGGGGGGGTTTAATCTCTCCCAATGGTGGATTAAAATACCCCCCCCCCCCCCCCCCAAGGGGGGGGGATTAGCATAAAGTCACCTTTTCGGGGGTGACTGTTCATCACTCCCGAAGGGGTGATGGGGGTGCTAATCACCCCTTCGGGGGTGCAATTGAACCCCCCTGCAGGCCTGCAATCTGCAGGGCCTGGGGAGGGGGAAGGAGGACCCCCTGCAGGGGTGCCGAGGAGGAGGAAGGGGGAGGGGGGATCGGAGGTCCCCCCCACCTGTTGTAGGGGTGGATCGACTGGATCGGCCCCAAAAATGGTGGATTGGTCTTCAAACAGGAGGATCATGGGGGGGGGAGCCCTAGATCTCTTAAGGGGAAGGGGGCAGCCAAGGCACTGGATCGGTCCGATTTCCCCCAAATTGAGGGAGATCGGCCCTTAAAAAGGTCTGGAATTGATTCCTGAATCGGATCGATTTCGGAACTTCCGATTTTCTGGGGAATCGGTCCGGATTGACCGATTCCCGGATCGATCCAGGTGGATATGTCCGGGATTGACCGATCCAGTCGATTCCGACCGATCCAGCCGGGACTCCCGGCTGGACCTGACTGGATCGGTAATTTGGTGAGGAATCATATCGGTAATTTGGTGAGGAATCAGATCGGTACTCACCGATCCGATCAAAGAATCGGCTGACTCTGCAAACCATGCTGTAAACGGGTCGGATTCGGTAGCGGAATCACCAGAATCTGATTCCGATTTCGATAAGAGTTAAGGGGTTTCGATTCCAATTCCGATAATTTCGGAATCACTACGTTCTGATTTCGATTCTATTATTGAAATCAGAACTGAATCCGATAAATTCCGAAATACATATTAAATATTGATTTTTATTCAAAATGAGTCAATATTCACATATAATTATTAAACTTTGATATAATCTCTTTAAAATATTTTTTTTATTATTTTATTGATTTATATATTATATATTATAATTTATTTAACTTTATTTTATTTATATATAATTATTTTTTTATCAAAATCGGATTAACAGAAACAAAACCAACTGATTTTGATTCTGATAAGCTACAGGAATATCCGATTCCGATAAGCTTATAGGATACAATAACAAGTTCCAAACTTGTTAATTTTTATCGAAATTGAATCGGAATATTAGAATATCGGATTCCATTTACACCCCTAGCCCGAACATTATGTTCACTATTTTTCGTATTTATCAGGTCACAAGTGGCTTAAAGTGGGCCCCAAATGCAAATTTTTTTATATTCTATGTTTGATTGGGTCTTTGGTACCACGAAATGAACCCATATATCAAATTTTTGTATTTTATGCTTATTGAGCTCAGGTAGCATAAGTTTGGCCCCATATCAGACTGATAATGACACATAGCTCAAATAGGCTGATATTGATGGAAGTCAAGTCCGATATGAAAATCCGGATGATGTATGGTTTGATATACATAAAATGTCAAATATTGACATTTTTTAAAGTTCTCAATGCATATAGTTAAATGAAGAGCTTAATAACTATGATCAAGCATATGATGATAAAATGGTTATCTTAATAGGCCAAGATTGTACCTGAGGCCTATGTGGATCAATTGGAGGGTTACTTGACCAATGAGGTCATTTAAACATATCTCCATATATAAATGGATTGAATTACATATCAACCATTGATGTAATGTTCTCAAGATCCAAGGGTTGAGATTTGATGAAAAGAGGTAAATCATTTTGTCATGGTTTTGATGCAGTTGATATATTCATGTTGATGGGCTATGAAGATGTATGAAATCAGGCCCATATCTTGATTAATTCCGACCTGTCATGGTATTTAAGCATCATTTTAATGATACTAAGTTATAAGAGATGGTGGTCATTTATAACACTTGGATCATGTGCCATATGATGAGATCCTAGCTCAATAGGAGCTGCCAAAGCTCTTAAAAGATAGGAGCATCCGATAAACACATGTTTGCCTAGCAGCATCCTTTGGATGTAGTTGACTTCAATAGGAAGCATCTTATCGGGTGCTCCTAACAGGTGGGAGAAGTTCTGGCGCATCTCCTACTCTCTCAAGCTTGACCAAGTCTTGGATAAGCCACCTGCCAATAGGAGAATTCCTCATATGCAAAGCCTTCAACCAGTATTCAAAATAGGCTGGAATATAGAAAGCTATGACCAGGTTTTTCTTCTTCCACGAGCTCTTTCCCGCACAAGGAAAAGAAGTCCCAGCTCGGACTAGCTCTCCTTAGCCATCCTTCTATAAGGAAAGGCCCACAGCCAATAGTTCTGTCTCCGAATACTGAAGATAGGTTCTAAGAGGAGATAGAGAAGCCGTATCTGCCATCTATGCAAGGAGGAGCCGAAGGAGCCATCTTCACCTACTGCGGCTACTTGCACAAAGGGCAAGACCGAGGTGAAAAAGAAAAGAGAAGGTGAGAGCTATGGTCATGTCTTGATGCCCCTTCGTTATATAATATTTAAGTATATTCCAACTCTCATTCTATTAGATTGCATATGAAAAATGAGAGTTGTCAAATTATTAGTGTTTCGATATAAAAATAATAGGAAACACAAGTTTCTCACTTACTTTTAGCTCAACTTCACATATGTTTTGCTGAGTTCTTGCAAGCTGTTGTATTACAGATACCCCTTGTGATTTCTTGATTATTGCACACTTGTCCTTTGTGTTACTTCCGGGGGTTTGAAAAATATCTTGTATTTATTCCAATGACTTAAGAATATATATTTATGCATCAACTAATGATTAAATTAAAGATAACAATAATTATCTACTGTATGCACATCATAGTGTAGTGTTCCATCCCTTTTGATATCTATGATCTTCCATTACTTCTTGTAACCCTTACGACGATTCTCCTTTTTTTTTCAATTTCACATTGTCCATGATATCAATAATATGTCCCATCTGGTTCCTCTTGTCTGAGTTCACTAATATCAACACATTTACAAGTTGCTCAATAATAGACAAGTACTGAACACTTCTCTCCAAAAAAATGCTTGTTCATTATTAGACGTTCCATCTATGCAAGTATTTTTAATTGATCTATCTTGTTGTGTACGTCAGCTCTAAAGGAAATGTACTATTTCGATGTTATAACATGGACAGGTGCATGTCTATGTTTATACAAACTCTACAAGACAATGAGATGTGTCCCAAATCTAGTCAGACCCGTCTTGATCAAATTGTCCCTCAGTATGATCTCTTATCTAAACGAGGATGCGAATAGATGAATGGCGTGATGAGTTGTGCCTGGCCGACAAGTGTAGAAATAGATGTCTTCTTGCTTATATTCTCCAACATGTGGTCAATGGAGTGTGTTGCATATGTAACTCATAAAAGATGTCACATGTTCTTCATCAAGTTCTTTCCTATTGTCTTGTAGGAGGGTTTATTATTTGTGACAAACTATACAATATTGTCCTTCTTAATCTCTTTTACAATGTTCTCTATAAGTGAAATATATAGTCAGCTTTCTTGATTTGACCTGAAGCATCAATAGACTTAAAAAATGTAGCTCTTTGAATAGTAAATAAGAAAATTTATCATAGATATTTTTGTGATGCCTATCCATCTATCACACATTGTTATGCGCTATCTCTCACTCCATACCAACTTAATTTATCAATAGAGGCATTCAACTCTTCTACCTCTTCATTTAGGCTGACAATGTAAATATACAGACTGATTGGGATTTGTAATCCCGGTCCATCCTCTCTAATTGCATCAACCATCATTTGGAAGTATGGGCTTGTGGCAGCATGTGTTGGAACACCTATATTTAGTTAAGATGAAAAAAATGTTATTGACTAACTAAAAAATATAGAATACACATGTTTGAGCTGACCAATTTAAGATATTACATGCATATAAAAATCACTTGCATATATACTTGATTGCTCACTTTGTAGCTGAAGTTGTTGCCTTGACCACTTTAAATGCTTGTCCGATTGTTCTTTGCGAGTTGTTTTGTCTCCTGAAATATAAGCATCCTTGGTGGTAGTTGGTTTTGTCGAAGTAGATTGGAGAAATGCCCTCTATTGCTCTCACATTTTTAGTGGGTATGGGTCAGGTGGACTAGAACTAACGATATGCTAACTCCCCAGCTCTAGAGCCTCCTGCTCATTTCCTTCTCTTTTCATATGCTTTTTGTGATTGCTTGCTAGCATGTGAAGCTCTTATCAACTATTCTTCCACTTCCACAATACCCGTGGATGTTTTAGTTTTAGCTCTTCTTTTTGCCTTTGCCTTTTTGGGTCTTCCTCTCATCTCTTCTTCCTAAAAGTTCCTCAGGTAACTCCTCTCTTTGCTCAATGCGAATTGTTCTTTGTGAGGATCTTTTAGTCAAGGTAGGCCCTCTGCTTCACTACTCTCCCTAAACATCTTGTGAATTGTCACATTTCTTCACATTACCATCCACTCCACCTAAATGTTGCTTTAATCAAAATATTCTTTCATTTATTTGTTTGCCACATCACTTATATTGTATCTTCTTATTGTCGATATCCACCAATATGTTGTGTTCCCACGTGATATCACGTGTTCCCCCACCTTGGTTAGCCATTGGTTTAGAGCTTGCAACATTAACACATTAAAATTTAAAAGAAATTTGAACATTAACCTCTTAAGGGGTGTTAAGAAAGGGAGAGGCAGGGGTCTGGTGGGAAGGAGAACATCCCCTTGTTCTTTTTTCGAACAGTCATCCGAACGGTGACTGTTGTAGTTAGGGGCTTCTTTCTTGAAACAGTCACCCGAATGATGATTGTTGAGTTAGTGGGGGAGGTGGGAAGGGGGTAGGCATGGGGGTCGGGGGGAAGAGAACAACCTCTTTCTCAAGCAATCACTTGAAATGGTGACCCTTTAAGTTAATGGGGGGTGCGTTTCAGAGAAGAGAGTCACTGGTGATTTCGAGGTAGGAGATCGGTATAGGGATCGACCTAAATTGCCCTCTATAAGGTTGGATCATTGGATGAATCACTGAAATTGATGTCAGATCAACCTAAATAGCCCTTTTTTGCTCGGGATTGAGATTTGAGTCACCGGATTGACATCGAATCGGTGAGATCACTATTGGAATCACTAGAAGCTTGCTTGAATCATCAAGCCCTAGGGGTGAACCGACAATTTGGGGACGATATTGCCCTTATATGGGTGGACATCGAATCAATATCGTGCCTGAATCGAGCTAGATATCGATTCCAGACCAAGACTTGAGTTGTCCTGATGGAATCGTTCAGTTTTGATCCAATTCACAGGAATTAGCTGATTCCACTATGTAGACCAATCCATTGGGAGTCAAGTCTAGATCGGTGCTCTAGGCGATAATCATATCAAGACTGACTGATCCAATTCAGGAATTGGCCGATTTTGATCCAATCTAGCCGATTATGCAATCAATGCTCTGGCTCGGTGTATTATGATAGGTTTAGGCTTGATTTGAGATGGTTTCAATGTTCGTAAAGTCTTAAGACGATCGTGAGGCGGTTTGTCGAAGCCTCACATGGCGTAAGCCTCAAAACTTATTGAGGCGTAAGCCTTATCAAGTTTAGGAAAAAATTATTTGATGGTTAAAACCATGGTTCGCCGGGTCGGCGACCCGGTCGGCCGGGTCGCCCGACCCGGTCGCTTTTTGGGCCGACCGACCCCGACCCGGCCCCGACCCGGTTATTATTTTAAATTGAATTTTTTATTATATTTTTTCCCGACCCCGACCCGACCCCGACCCGACCCGGGTCGCGACCCCAACCGACCCGGGTCGGTTTTGGGGCCGACCGACCCGGGGACGACCCCCGACTATTCCTTCCTTGGTTAAAACTATGAAAGTTGCGGGGAAGAATAAAATAATATTCAAACATAATATGAAAAGTGTGAAACTCACTCATGCAAAAGATTGAAACTAGAAATAGGTCAGTGTAGAGGTCCACAAAAAGAAATAACGGTTGGTGCAATTGACACTCAAAACTCTATTAGTTCATATCTCCATTGTTAGAGCAAATCTTAATTCTCAAAACTCAAAACAACTTAAAAAGAAGCTAAATATGTAAACAACTGATCAAAGTAAATTTTATGTCTTCATTCTCGCTCTGGTCTGAGTCATCCATTGAGTCATCCATATATCTAACAACACGATCCTTGTTGTCTTCAATTTCATTTGTGCCAATCTCATCATCTTCATCATTATCCAAATGTTCTTCTATCATCAGATTTATCACTTCTTTATCTTTATCTATACAAAAAAAAGAAAATTATTACATTGTAAACATTAAGTAATAACAACACACTTGAGAAGTGATAACTTACTAGTATTAGTACTTTCTCCTTGTTTCCTTTTTCTAGAATTCTTTTCACGTGTTTCCATTCCAAACTCTTCTAAGTCATCTTCATGAATTGGTGGATTAAGAATATCAATTTCATCATACCCCTCCCCCCTGTCAACCGTTCATCATCTGAATCCATCTCATTCCCCTCAAGATATAAGGGATTTTCCATTGCCTTCTTTTTTGCAGCTCTTTCTTTCAATTTCGGGTTGAACATAACAAAGACCAAATCATTTAATCTTTGTTGTGACAACCTTATTTCTTCTTTTTGTATGTACCTAAAAACATAAGACATTTTACTCGGTATGCCACAAAACAATTAGTTACTTGCTACTTCTTTGAAAAGTAAATTGTAAATATAAGATGTAATTACCTGGTTAAAAGCACTCCAATTGCGTTCACAACCAGATGCACTACATGTCAGACTCAAAACTCGGATAGAAAAATGTTTTAACTCTGGAGTTTCATCACCATATGCTAACCACCAATCAACTGAGAAAATAAAATAATCAAATTATAAAATACACTTCAAAATTTAACTAATAACTAATTAAGTACTACTGAATCTGTAGAAGTACCTGGACTTCTCATCTTTCTTGATATTGTAGCTAATCTATCTCCAAACATCCCTCTTGCATTAATAAAAGCATCAAGTTGTAAATTTGCTTTTAATTTGGCATTCTCATCCTTGATCATTCTATCCATACATCTGTACAAGCCAAGTTTGACTTCAGGATGTTGTGAAAATGAAGATTCATACTACAATTGTGGATTTAAGAAGTAGCCTGCTGCATGTAATGGTTGGTGCAATTGACACTCCCATCTTTTATCAATTATTTTCCAAACTTGTTTCATACTTTTCTTTTTTTCCATCCATGGCTTCAGCAATTTTTTCTTTAGCTTTGTCCATTGCCTCATATATAAAACCCATTGGAGGATATTTCTCACCATCTACCATTCGTAGTACACTCACTAATGGCTTTATAGATACAACTACAAAAGCAACACCTCTCCAAAAGTGTTTGTTTTTGATGATGATATTTTTAACAGACTTTCCAATCGGTTTCTTTGCATAAGTACTTTGTGTGAATTTTCTACAAGCAAACATCTCTTGAAGTCCTTCTTTTGAACCAAGAATACTATTTAAAGTAAGAAATGCAGTGGCAAAACGAGTTGTAACTGGTCTAAGAAGTTCTTTTCCAAGTTTTTGTTTCATAAAAGCTTTCAACCATGCATGAGCATAAATAAAATTGATAACCGTTTTTGCCTTTTTGAATATTGCTGTATACAATGGCAACTCAAACAAATCTTCTAAAATTAAGTCAAGACAATGTGCTGCACATGGCGTCCAATACAACCCTTTCCTTTTCTCCATCAATTTTTTCCAGCTAATTTGTAATTTGATGCATTGTCTGTAACTATTTGCACAACATTATCTTCGCCAATTTCTTCTATAACACCGTCAATAAGAGTAAACAATAAAGTTGCATCCTTCACCTCCATTGTAGCATCAACTGATTTAAGAAACCAAGTGCCTTTTAGATTATTCACTAAAAAATTTATCAATGTCCTTTGACTAACATCAGTCCAACCATCTGTCATTATTGTGCAACCAGTCATCCTGCATGATGCCCTAAAGTCATCCATTAATCCATTAATAGTCTTCACATCTTCTTGTAAAATCCATGTTCTCAACTCATATATCGACGGAGGCTTCAAACCTCTACCGTATTGACCAATATGCTCAATCATTCTTTTAAATGATGGGCTGTTAGCAACATTAAATGCAATGCCATTTTCAAAGAAAAATCTTCCAATAGATAGACAAACTCTACTTCTTTCTTCTTTCTTCCAATGTGCATTTAGAGTAGATTGTGATTTCTCCATAGCTCCTAATCCAACAAATGTATCTGTCGGACCTCTATGTTGTTTTCCTTTCATTCCTTCTGAAGCACCGACAGTGACATCTGTGCTTTCAATGGGTAAAGAATCATCATGATTCATATATGAGCCTATGTTACAAATATTGTCCAATCTTTCTGCTGCTAACTTCTTCTTGTCTCGAAGGAGCCCTAATATACCTTTGATCTCTTCCTCAACCTCTTTGGGCACTTTTGGACATGCAGATACATTGTGATGTGTTTTTGCCAAATGGTCTTTCAATCTTTTCACACCACCAGTAATTTTCTTCGCACAAAATTTACATTTCAAGTAAACATAACTTTTACCTTCTTTTGGAATTTCTATTTGTTCTCCATATTTCCAAGCAGCATCAGTCCTATTGCCTGTTTGTTTGACCTTCCCTTGATCATCACGGCTGCCACTGCCACTTCCAATATTGTCTTCGGTACTCATATTGAATTCCTATTTAGAAAAAAACATTATTGCGAACAACATATTAACAAGAGCGTGACTGGTTCATAATAAAAAAATAATAAAAGAACTATGTTAATAATACAAGTTCATATTAATTATTTTTATCATAGACTGTTTAGTATACTGTTTAGTGTTTATTTACGCATACTGTTTAGTGTTTACACTTTACAGTCTGTTTACGTATATTGTTTACAGTCTGTTTACGTATACTCTTTGTTAATAAAAGAACTATTTACAGTATACTATTTACAATTTACGCATACCGTTTAGTGTTTACGTAAATTAAACACATGTAATTTCACATACAGTATACGCATGTAGTTAACTATGTAATTTCACATACAGTTTACACATGTAATTAAACACAGTTTACGCATACAGTTAACTATGTACTTTCACATTAATTATGTTAACTAATATTTAGTGATAACCGGTAAGTTAACGTAAAATTATTTTTCAAAGTTTTGTTCATGTTAAACAATTAAACTAACTTTAACTTAATGATGTAAAACATAATTTAATTTAACTAAGTTTGTTATTAAATTATCGGCTATTAGTTTCACTGAGTTAACTATTAAATTAAGTTATCTATTAGTCTAACTAAGTTAACTAAGTTTGTTAACGTGTTGTTAAATACCTTACGTAAGTTATTATCGGCTATTATTTTAACCAACTTAACTATTAAATTAACTAACAAATTATTAAGCTACTTAATTTAACAATGATATCTTAGAGGATTAAGAAATATACAGATTTTTTTTTTTAAAAACGACGGTTGCACAATAGTTTTACTCGTACCGAACGGAGGGGATGGACTTGGAGAATGGAGGGTCGAGGCCCATAATATAAACATTAATAAAAATAAGTAAACATTAAATAAGTACTTACGTATGCTAATTGCTATCAGCCAGCGGCCCAGCCTTCACTTCAGCCGGTCACGCTCACGGCTCGCGCTCACGAAGTCACGACGGGACGGGAGGTCCGATACTCCGATGGCGTCGTGGCGATGAGGCGAAGACTCCAGTCCGGTCACCACACGACGACGAAGCCCTAGCACTCCGAGCCTGCAACCCTGCGATGCGACGACCTCGCCACCCGACGTCCCCTTCTTGATGCTGTGGCCTCTGAGCAGTGCTGCCGGAAGGAGCTTGGGTCCTCCGCACTTTGAGCATCGACGGAAGGAGTCGACCACGCCACAGCCGCCACCGCAGCACCGCCACAACACAAGCGGAAGGTGTCGGCGAAGAAGTTGAAGAGGATCGTGGTTCTTCCGGCCTCACAAGAAGGTGAATGAACTTGCCATTTATATTTTAAACTTTTCATGCAAAAATTGGAAGGCCAACGGACGCGAACCAGGCTTCCTTTTCTCTTACGGAAATGCCCTTCCGCCTTTCTCCCGCCTCAGCGCATCGACGCCTCGCGACGTCTTTGTTTGAACAAGGCGTACGCCTCAGGAAAACGTAGAAAGGCGTACGTTTTGGTGCTACTTTACACCGCCTCGCCTCAAGACGTACGTTTTGACGTCTTGAGGTGTAGTTTTTTTAAACCTTGGATGGTTTAGAGACTGTTCTAGGCCTATTTTGGGGTTGTTTCAGATGGGGTGTAGTGGAGCTACGAGTCAGCTAGATGGGGGCACTTTTAGCTCACCTTCGGCATGGGTTTAAGGAGACACAGCCATGAGATGATGAAAGAACAGGGTGCACAGCCATGAGGGCATGCTTAGCTTTTCTTCTTTCCTTGTGCAGAAATAGCAGAAGTTGAGGGAAAGAGGGGCAGCGGGGGTGGGGGGGGGGGGGGGGGGGAAGAGAGGGGCAGCAGCAGCAGACAGCAGGCAACAGTAGGTCAGCAGGGGGATTATTGGAGGGAGGTGCAACCCTCTTCTTCTTCGTTCTTTCTTTTGCAGGAGCACCAGCAGTAGAGAGAGCTGAAGGGCAGTAGCAACAGCTGCCACCACCTAGGCTTCCTCTTCTCCTTGCTTCTCCTCTGCACAGGGACAGCAACGGTGGCTGCAAAGGGTGGATCGGGCTTCTGGTGGGCTGATGAGGGATGGCTTCCTTTCTTCCTGCTTCCGCCGTGGGCTCATGATCAGCCTTCTTAAGAGAGGGCACGACTGGAATTGCACAACACCTTCCTTCTTTGGCTTTGACTCAAATAAACAACAACTCTCATCTTATGAAATAAGAATAGATTTGCCAATCAGATCTTGTCCAAAATTGGCAAGATCTAATGGGATTTGATTCGATTGCAATCTAGATTTGATTTGATTGATATCTGATGAATTTTCTTGGATTAGGAAAGCACCAAATAGGAAACTCTCTACTTTTCTTTTCAATTAATGTGCCAAACATGGAATGCCATCTGGCCGAGATCTCGGCGATATCTCAGTCTCGCCAAGGGGGACGAGAAACAAGATCGCCGAGATCTCACCCCATGTAGCCTGGTCCGAAAAAAAAAATTCTTCGGGGGGCTTTGCCCCCCCCCCCCCCGATACCCCCCATAAGGGGCGCTGCCCCCTTGACTTCCTCGACCTGACGGTGCAAGTTGATCCACGACTACTCTGCACCCCCCATGTATGATAGGGATAGTGTAAATGTATTAATAGATCTCACTATCACTTATACTATCACATAAAAATGTGCTACAAGTTTAATAACATATTAGTATTTAAAAAAGATTGTATACAAGTTTTAATCTTTTAAAAACACAAAGATCATCTTTTTGGTATTTGAGAGTGCTTTGTAATTGTTCATTCACAAAGTTGATGTATAAAATATGTTATATATTTTCATATAAATTCATTGATGTACTCCTATCTTTATAAGATATTATGTTATGTTTCATACATATATACATTTTGATCCGAGAATTCATGATCTGATCTCTCGAGATTTTTCCGAGATCTCTTCTCTTTCAGCCCCTCGAGACGAAGCCAAGATCCGAGACGGCAATCCTTGGTGCCAAATCAAGAGATATTGGCTGAATTTCGCTACCATTTAGTGGGCTGTAAAATGACCACATTTATGGTTTATAATTGGCTTATTAAATGAATCTTACATGACCCATAAGTAGGCCCAAGCATGGGCTGCGAAAATTGACTGCTAAATGACCCGTAATTGCCTCAAAAGTGGGCCAAATGAAGTCCTAAAAATTGCCCTGATATCAGGCACAGAAATGGGTCTTATTGGGTTTTGAGATATATTTTTTTGTAATTTTTTTGTCTTTTCTTGCCGTTAACTGTCATTTACTTTTTGCAAACCTAAAATCTTTTTTTTCTCTTCTCAGGTCCGGAACATCACCCGAACTGGAGTTTAAAATCTGAATTTTACTTGGACTCGAAATCTAACTTTGAGTAGCACTCAACCCCGAATTCGACCCGTACTTGGAATCCAAATTTGAGTAGGCTTCAGATATTTGACTTTGAGTAGGATTCAAACACCCAACTTTAAGTAAAACTTGGACATCCAACTTTGAATAGGATGCAATCATCTGACTTTCAGTTGGATTTGAACATCCGACTTTAAGACATCTGACTTTACCTGGGATTCAGACATTCAACTTTGAGTACGACTTGGCCATCCAAATTTGGGTAGGACTCAAACATCGGAATTTGAGTAGGTCCCGAACGTCCAAATTTGAGTTGAACTCGGTGATACAATTTTTTTGCTTGTAAGAAATTTTGGTGTCAACAAGTATTTACGAAAGGAAAGAAATAAATGGGGCTGTGCATTATTATTGATAAAACATTGAAAAATGTAGGAATGTTAAGGAAAAGAGTAGGGGATATGATTATTTTAGTAAAAATGATTATAGAATAAGAGATAATCATTGTAATTAATATTTATGCTTCACAAATAAGTTTAATAAGTGAGATTAAAAGAATTGGGAGGACATGGATGACGTTATGTAGAGTATAATGAAGAGAATTTATTTATTAGAGGAGATATTACTGTACATAGTGGAATTGAATGTTATGGATATTATAAAGTCTATGGAGGTTTCTGATATGAGAATTTAAATGAAGCGGGAAAAATATCCTTGATTTTGCTATTGCCTATAAATGCAATACTAACAAATAATTATGTGCACAATAAAATTTTATTTTATTTTTAAAAAATGATTAATCATTTTTTTTACAAAGATTGTAAGGTTCTTTATAGTGAAACTTTAACTGCACACCATATGTTAGTGGTTTTAGATGTTAAGATCAAAAGACAAACAAATACATTTAAAAGAAATATTTCTTCTAGAATAAATGGTGGGAACTAAAAGATGGTGAGATTTTAAAAAATGAACTTTTTATGATAAATGATTGAGAAGTTAGATGAAGAAGCCAATGTTATGTGGATGCATATGGTTACGAAGATAAGAGAGGGAGCTAAAAAAGTACTTGAACAATCTAAAGGAAACTATTCACCTAAAAAGAAAACATGGTGGTGGAATGAAGGAGTACAAAAGATGATAAAGAATAAGAGAAATTAGTTTAAATGATTGCCTAAGTATACTAACAATGATACTTATGAACAAATAAGCTAGCAAAAAAGTGAAGCGAAAAGGACTATTAGATGAGCATAAATTATATATATATATTAGCACTTAAAATTTACATGTAAAAATGTGCAATCAAACATGGATTCAAATCCTAAATGAATTAGGATTTATATGCTATTAGCTTATAATGCATCGGTGCTAACATTTAGTATCAATATATGGCTTTCTACATGGATGGTATAGACTTAGCGTGTATATTCTTAGTCCTATACAAGTAAAGCAATGAGTTTAGCTCTCTTATGATTTTAGTGGCTATATAGATGTATATATATAACTACTTGGCACACATACATTGCCAATTGACATGTGACCATACTCGAGAGGATCATTACATTTCTGAAGACCGAAAGCGCTATATGCTACAAATCTGGTTTGAGATTATGACATTCTCCTCTTTAACATATGTGAATTGATGAGCATATTTAAAGAAAAAAATCAGATAAGCATGAGTTTGGGCATATATGTATGGGTTTTGATTGAGGTACATAGGCAAAGGGAAGAGGGATATGTATCCTTGGTAGGCTGAAATATGTTTAAGACTAAGAAGAGATGTCCTCCCTTTGAGCTTAATATCCTAAATGCTTAATTATGCATTTAAGCATGGCACGGCTATGAGATAAATGAATAAGGTGCATGTATGCTACTGGTGATGCCAAAGAGGACAAAGATGAAAGAAAGTACATATGTTGAAGAGGAGAATGTCATTCTCAACTTTGAATGTATTAGAAGCTTGGCTATACATCCAGGACATTATGCCAACAAAAACAAATCAGATACATAAACTTTGTTGCTGCTGGCAAAATAAGCAAGATGTTTGGGCTCCAAGGAGGAAACTGGCAGGCCTGGATTATGATCAAACCGGCAGAGCAATGCTCTCCTTTGATTCAAGCCCAACCGGTGCCTAGCTGCAGGACCATAGCGACAAAATCAAATCCTGATCGATCTGCTGGACAGCATGGAGACTGTGGTAGGGTGAAGGGCAGAAATCAGGAAATTCTACATACCATACTACCCGGTGAGATGATACAACCTCTCGGCAATGTATTCTTCTTCAAAACAGACCCAACAGTGGCTAGTCAAGCACTGGAGATATTTGAGGCCCGGGAAATTAGCTGCAGGTAGGTATGATTGCAGCTAAGAGAGAAGAAGGAAATGAAAGAAAATACATACCTGATTGTCTCAAGGCTGCCTGGAATTGTAGAGCAAAATTCCCTTTCCAATCCAGGACCCGTGGAGAGCTGATCAAGGTGCCCAATTGAGGCCCGATGGTTCTTTGGCTGGAGCAGGTCACCACAGCAGTAAAAAGGAAAAGATAACTTCTTGCATCAAGAGCTCCAAAGTCCAAACTACCTCTTTGAAGAAGTCAAGGATTCATCTAAGTCCAATCAAGGGATAATGCATGAGCCGATCCTAGGTCAATCTTAAAGAGCTTGCGCAGCCATCTTCTTGTCCTACATGGAGTAAGATTGAGTATTTATTTAAATGATGGGACAATCAAATAATCCTTGGCACATGATCCGATGGTTAAGATATGTCAATGAATTAAGTTATGAATCTATTCTTTTTTGGATTCTTAACATGATATTTGATCCTACTTGATTATGATTGGTCATAATTTAGAGGAGTTGATGATGATGATAATGGGGTATGATCCAATGTCCAAGATGTATTATGTTTAGGTTATGGATCTTCCTCTTATTGTGTCCTTAATAAGATATTGTATCCTACTTGATTATGATTGGTTATAATTAAATGAAGAAGTTGATGAGATGAGATGATGGTGCAAAGGCGGCAGCACCACAGACACCCCCTTGCAGCTGAGCTGTAGAGGCCCTCTCGCGGCCGAGCACCACGAATGTCCTCTCGTGGTAGCACCGCGGACACCTCCTTGTGGCCGAGAGCCGTGGATGCCCCCTTGCTGTGCTGCTCTTCTCATGTCATCATTGCTTTCCTGACAGTAGCGGCAATGGCAGCAGCACCGCCTCCTTCTCTCACCCCCATCAGATGTTTGCTCTTCTTCCTCCTGTCTTATCACTACCCCTCAGCCCCCTCACGGCTGAGCATCGCGGATAGAAGCCCTCGTGGATGAGCACTGTGGACCGAAGCCCTCGCAGAGCCCTCCCATAGAAGCCATCATTGTGGAGCTCTCGCGCCCTTGTAGATCCTCGTGCCCTCGTCAAGGAATCGTTGTCTTTTCTATTTTGAGGTAATTCTAGTTAGGGAAGGAGGACGATTCGTTGTAATTTTTATCCCTTCTTAAAATTTAGTTTAACCCATGTTCCAATGCTTCACCTAAATATGTGTTTAGGTGTTATTCTATTTTTTGATGTGTTGGAGTGGTGGCACTTGGCTTATTTAAGTTTGATATGTTTAGTCTATGTTAGTTTGTTTTCCTCTTTGATTTTATGGTCTACTTATATCTTGTTGTCTTTTCTAGTTTTAATCATAGTCATGATCTTTCTTATGAGATCGTCGGTCTGGACGATATCCACACCCCTTTGGTATGATCATCCGGTCTCATGGTAGTTGCCAAACGCTTCCAATAGAGTTCATATCTCAGTTATTCGACCTTCAAAGCACCTCAACATGCAAGTCACTGTGTGGTTATGTTCATGTGTGTTGGAGAAGATGACAGAATTGAAGTTTTATTTGTCTGCATCGTTTGTTTGTTCTTTCTTAAGTTATTGTTTGAGAGTTTCAATCTTACTCTTTTATATGTAGTTTGGAATGTTTACTCTCTTGTTTTAATATTATGAAAGTGTTATGTGTTATTTATCTAAAAATAGAGATGCTGGGGGCAAAATTCAAGGGCCATGTTTGCTTTATGATTTAAGTTATGGATCTTATGTTTAATGGGCCCTTAATAGGATCTGGATCCTACTTCATTGATGAATGGTTATGATTGGATGATATTAAATGATGAGATGATCATGTGACAATGATGGGCATAAGATCGAAAATATAAGATTAAAAGATAGTTAAGTGATGGATTCTCTCCTTAATGGATCCTTAATAGGATCTGAATCCCACTCACGGTCAAAATGGGAACCGCCTCTCTTTTTAGTCCTAATTGGAATATGGCTTGATGTTATTTGAACGATGATGCAACCAAGGGCAATCAAATGGAGTTGACTAAAGGCCGTTCCCTTAATGGGTCTGATTTGCCAATTATAGGGCCCAATAAGTCTAATGGGACCGATATGACCAATAAGAGGCCAAAATGTCAAAATTATCATGTTTCTTATTTATTGGGCTAGATATGTCATAAAATGGGCCAGGATAGCAAGTTCAACACACAATGTTTATTGGCGCACAATCAGCATGAATTGGGCACAGATGAAGAAAATACCATTTCTCATATTTATTGGGTCATATATGTCATAAAATGAACCTGGAGAGCAAAATTTCATGTTTTATGCTTATTGGGCCCGAATAGTCGAGTAGGCCCAATACCAAAATGATGATGGCGTATGGTCAGAATGGGCTAATGTTTATGAAAATTAAACTTAGTTGGGAAATTCAGTTGGTTCATGGTCAAATATAAATGAAATACTAAAATTTGTTCTTCTCCAAGGTTCTCTGAAGCACACTAGAATAAAGGGCCCAATGGATAAATAATGATCAAATAAGTCATCTGAATAGGCCAAGATGATATAAGATGCCTAGAAGAGTCAATTGGAGAATTATTTGGCCAACAAGGTCATTTAATGAGTTGAATCATTTATCAACCTTTAATGCAATTTTCGCATGATCCGATGGCTGAGATTTAATGATGAATGTTAAATCAATATTGCCATGTTTATATGCATGGGACTCGAGGATGCATAAAATTAGGTCCAATTGATGCTTAAATATAGTCCATGTCATGGCTATTTAAGCATTTATTTAATGATCTTAAGATATAATATCTAGTGATAAATGAGTACCCTTGGATCTTGTGCCATTTAAAGAGATCCTGGGTCAGGTCTACAGCCGCCGCACAGTCCCAGGAGAGAGGATATTCTGATATAGTTAGGAGCCAAAAGGAACTCTATCGGATGCTCCTACAAGATAGGGAGAGGGGGGGATGGATTTGGTGCACCTTCTTCTCCATTCCGAGCTTGACTTGTTCTTGGATAAGCCACCAACCAATGAGGAGCAGCCACATATGCAAGAGCCTAAATGAGAATTCAAACAGCCTGAAATATATGAGGTCTGACCAATTCTTCCTCTTCCCCCAAGGCTCCCTTCGCACAAAAGAGAAAGGAGCTCCAATCGGGACTAGCTCTGCCCACTATTTCTCTATAAAAAAAGACCCATTGGTCTCCTGTTTTGAGTTTTGAAGGCTGAAGGCAGGAGCCAAAGAGAGCTAGAGAAGGAGAGAGAGAGGTCCGATCAACAAAGAGAAGGAAGGAAAAGCCCAGCTGCTGCTGCTGCTGTCATTCGAGCACAAGGAGGAAAAAGAACAAAAAGGGAGCTGTGGTCCTATATCAGTCTTTTTGATTCCCCTTCTCTTTTTCTACCCATAGCTGAAACCCCATGTGTGCAACCACTAATCAGCCCCTCCATTTCTTCTTAGCGAGCCATGCACAGCCCATGCATGTTCCCATAGCCTATATCATGCTCCCATGCAAAGAACCCCCTTTCATACCTATACCCGGCCCTCCTTCCATGACCATATAATACTCATGCACAACATGTGTCCATGCCCAATTGCCCATATCCGATGGCCTACCACCATGCAAGATACCTCCTGTGCTCCGCCTTCCCTCCATGCTCTTGTATAGACTATATCAGCCTCTTTATGCACCCATGACTGGCTTTTTCTTTAGCCTACATTGCAGCCTATAGAAATTTTGCTTGGCTGCCCCCTTTATGGCTAACATAACAGCTCATATCCTCCACTGTTCGGCCCCATACAAGGCTATATAACAGTCCCCTATCCGTTCCCCATCCAGGGCCTGTTTGACCCTTCAGTTGGGCTATATGACATCCCTATATGCCCATCGCTGGTCCTTTTCTCATGACCTTATAACAGTCCCTTAACCGGCCCATAATACACACCTATGTTTACACTTAGAGCTGTAGCAAATAAGGCTATACTTAGCCTCTTATGCTTCTTACAATGAGCTAAAGAACTACCTGAGTATCCTTAATTTTATGGCTTATATGAAGCACTCTTAGCCTTTCCTTCCTTGATATGAATCCATGTTGGATCCCCTCTTTATAGCTCATATGAATGGCACTAGGAGGCAAGGAGTTTGCAAGGTTCAAGATGAGCAAGGCATGAAGGCAAATGACATGGTTGGTTCTAGCATAATGAGGGCATGTTGAGGATGAAGACATAATAGGCCACCTGGGTTGAGATCAAGGAGGGTTGGGTCGGGGGTCGCGACCGGGTCGCGGGACCCCCAGGCCGACCCGGTCGCGACCGGGTCGCGACCCGGTCGCGACCCCCTTATTTTAATAATTTTTTTTTTTGAAAAATTCAAAAAAATAAGAAAAATGCGGAAAAAAATCTGAAAAAATACAGAAAAATTGGATAAATTAAATGACATGATTTAAACAAATAATGCATCAATTTTATTCCAACATGATGTGTTGTACGGTTTGTAGGTAGTTGATGTACTCTCCCACGTCATTTGGGTTGAGTACAAAGCTTCGATACGTGTACACACGACGATCATATTCGTCCGTCCCTCGGGAAACTATCCTAAGACTTGATCCAAACGAGTCACCATAACTATAGGTCGATTGGATCGAAGTATCCGATGACTCTACATAATTCATTCCACAATACTCTCGATCGTATGTAGGGAACCAAGAGCCTTGGGATGAATCACGCACATAGTCGGAGGCATCGTGGTATTCGCTCCAACTCCGTGGCTACGATGACCTCCTCTACCTTGTGGCGGCCTTCTACCACGATCGGTATCTTGGGTCGCGTGAGTATATTGCTCCTCGCCGGTAAAACGTAGCGACGTGGTAGGAGATATGGGAGGATCCGAGGTCCCTTGTACTTGTAAAGTGTCCGTGCCCCCATATCGAGCACCATCATCGTCGCTACTCTTTGACGACGAATCCTCGGACGTCCGGTACCGCACTCGGATGTTCGGCTCCGGCGTATCTTCTCGATCGTCTTCGACCGTATCGCATCCGCAATATCAAAAGGATCCGTCATAACTTGTTTACCTTTTCGCCTACTTTGCGTACCTTGGCTAGTTCCTTCTCCGGTCCTCTGGCGCTTTGCTAGTGAGGGAGGGATCTGGAATTCTTCGGCTAAAGGGACATCGTCGAGCACTCCTTCGGCCCATTGTCGGTCTTGCGGGTTAAACTCCGGTTCTCCCAACCCTTCTCGGTCGTTTACCCACGCTTCTAAGGAGTTCTTCTCGTAGAAGATTTGATCCAAATCGATATCCTCCTCTTCAATTGGCGGCTCGTCGACCGAACGTCCCGCCGCTCGCGTGCTATCCAACTCTTTTGTTCCATCCGGTTCTCGCTTCATTCTATCCAAATTCCTCAACTTTAACCTCGTATTTGTAGTGACAATACACGAGGTCTTCAAGCCTCCTCGATGCCCACCTATTTCTCTACTTTGTGTGAATCAACCTGAATGTAGACCAATCTCGCTCGCATCCCGGAGCCGATGTGGTTTGACTTAGGACCCTGGTGGCTACGTCCGCCCAGTCCTCGTACCCCGGTACTTTACTACGGTCCATCCACCAATCACCGCATAAATTGAATGTCGTGCATTATTAGCTAAGTAAGCTTTAATTAATTAAGTGATGAAAAACATTTCTACGTACCCGGACTTAGTATCATCACGGCTCGTTCAACTACGCTCGTTCCAAAGTGATAACTCCGCATTACGTAATCATACATCTTGTTGCAAGCGATAATAGCCCGGTCGTCGTCACCAAGCAACCGTCGGATGACGCTCTTCACGTCATCTAATAGCTCGTTCGTCGCCTTGAAATGTGGACTATAGCAGATCTTGGGTTGAAAAAGTAACCTACGAAACAAATAGTATTAGTAAACAAGTTATACACAACTTTGAATAATAAAAAGATTAGTAAATGTTTAAGAAAATATACCGCCGCATGTATCGGTTGATGTAATGTACGCTCCCGCCGACGATCTATAATATCCCACCACTGGCGAAGTCGGACACGGTCTTGGAGATTTCTTCTTTGGCTCTCTCAATCGCATCATATAAATACCCCACGTCTGCTTTTCTATCTCCGTCAACTATCCTTAGTACCTTCACTATGGGTTGGACGATGTCTAACGTCTTCTTTACAACTTTCCAAAAATCTCCACTCTCTATTGTCTCTTCTACTTTTCTCCCCTTTCTCTTATCCGATGGGTTACATCTAGCCATCCAACTACCCCAACCCGGTGAAATGACCATTCGAGTTAGAGCTCTCCTTTGACTCAATAAACTTTCTAAGGAAATATAGTGGGAGGCGAACCGGGTTGCACCGGGCCGTAACAACTTTGGCCCATGGTGTGTTCCCTCATAAGTGCAAGGACAAAGTTGTGGTTATAAATAAATGAAGAAATAAACTGGGCTAGCTTACCTCCCTTGTCTATTTGAGGATCCTTGCATATATCCTCCAACATCAAATCTAAAGAGTGTGCGGAACAGGGTGTCCAATACAACTTTGGTCTTTTGACCATAAGCATCTGACCGGCCGCCTTGTATGCCGCCGCGTTGTCTGTGACTACTTGAACTACCCGGCTCTCTCCTATTTCTTCTATCACTCCATCTATCAATTGGTAAAGATACTCGCATTCTTTACTCGTCCCGATGCGTCGACCGACTTCCAAAAGACCGTGCCGGGCTTGATCGTACACTAGGGAATTGATCATAGTCTTCCTAGTAATACTGTTAAGTATAAGATGATAAATAAGTTATACCAAAAAAGAATGTTAGTACATCTAATATGAATGAGTAAACGAAAATTTAATTACCGGTCCATCCGTCGGTCATTATCGTGCAACCTCGTTCCTCCCAGATGCGTTTAAATGACTGCACGTACTTCTTTGTTTCTTGCACCTCCATAGGAAGATATACATTGTATATCTTCTTTGGGTTTGGACCAGGCACTCCCCTCCCGACGTCTGCGATCGTGTCGATCATGTTCTCGTAGTATGGTCCCTTCGCGGCATTTGCCGGAATGTTGCGGTGAAACAACCACCTCGACCTTGCCCGGCCAATCCTATCCTTACATAATTTGAGGTTCTTCATCGCCGTCGTGATTGTTGTTTGACGTTGACGTGGTCTGGTGATTACGGGATCCACGGGACCTACTGCCGGGTCGTCGTCTTGTGTGAGATCATGAACCTGATCTTGCGGTTGGTTGTTGGATCCTCTTCCGCTACCTCGACCACTCCCACTTCCGGACCACTTCGACCCATCATTCGGCCGGTATGTCTATAGAAGTCTTCCTCGGCGAATGATCTTCGACTTGCTTCCATCTCTCGTGAGAGTTCATCTTTTTAAAAAACATTTAAGTATCAAGGCTACTTAATTATCCTTTAAAATAGAATAATGAACAACGTTTATGAGTAACACCTCCCATACCTTCGTACTCTTCGTCTCCAAAAATATCCGGCCTCTCTTGTCCGGTACCGTAAATGTGTACGGATCGTCTCCCCGGTTGTTGGATTTCTTCTCGGACGGTCTCTTTATGTCTTTTGCTAGTTCCCTTCGTTTGCTCCATCGCTTGTAGGTGCCTACGAAATTGAGCTCTGACCTCCGGCGGAGTCCGTGTGCAAGGAAGAACATTTCCCTTCATGCTTGCAAGATGAAATTTTAAACGATAAATACCGCCGAATATTACTTTGTCGCAATATTTACATTGCACTTTTCTCTCCGCCATGGAGATCAAATTGCAATGCAACCAAGCCGGATCACTCCGGGTCGCGCCGGTAGTTTGGGTTGTTTGGCTTGGAGAAGACATTTTTTAACTAAATAATTACTTACGTAAGTAATTAACTATTTAAAAAACTAATGACGTTAATTAGTCACTACTAATCTAAGTAAACTTTTAATTATGTAAAATAAATGACTAACTAATTATATAATTAAATAAGTAATTAACTATACCTTCCAACTAATGATGTGTTAAGTAACTACTAAACTAAATATCTAACTAATCTTCTAGCTAACTAAGTATGCAAGTAAGCAAATAAGTATTAAAAAGAATAAACTACTTAACCCACTAATCAATGGAACTAATATTAAATAAATATACTAAATGAACTAATCCAATGCTTGATGAAATAATTAAGTAAATGAGACAAAAAATTTGAGCAATGAGAGCAATGAGAGCACAAATGAGAGGTTGAGAGTGAGAGTGGGGGGTGGGAGTAAGGAGAGCCCCTTGGGGGCTTTAAATAGCCCCCGAGGGGCTGAATGGGGGGGCTGCGCCCCCCCAAGACCGTTGGCAACGGTCATATGACCGTTGCCAACGGTCTGGCAACGGTCACATGACCGTTGCCAGACCGGGTCGCGCGACCCGGCCGGGTCGCGCGACCCGGTCGGCCGGGTCGCGCGACTCGCGCGACCCGGCCATGACTCCGCGACCCGGCCGGGGGAGTCGCCCCGACCGGGTCGCGACCGAGCCGGTCGGGCCTAAACCCGACCGGGTCGGGGCCGGGTCGCGACCCGGGTCGCGACCCGGCATACCATGGTTGAGATTATGCAAATCTGGCCATCCGGGCCTAATGGCATGTTTATGAGTCAATTGAGCCAAAATGAAGCATAGTGTGTCAAATGAGGCCGAAATGACATGAATGACTTGATAATGAGCCGAATGTGGCCAAAATGAGATAAAAATGTTTCTTTCAAAGATTTAAGATGCTAAACCTACTAAATTAGGCATCCTCATAATTTTGGGCGGGCATACGAGTATGTACACGATGTAATTGACCCAAGTCGGGGATGTGGGCATGTACCCATCATAACTGATCTATTCCCACTTGATCTAAGGGAAGATTACACATATCACCATGCTAAATCGACCCTAAGATCTAAGTAGGGGACCAGAATATGTTCCATACTGATGTAAAGTTATGGATATGTTCTATATGATATGATTTTTAAGGGATTATAATTGTATAAGTCTCTCCACATATTAATGTATGATGTACCTCATGCTATATGAATGACATCATATTGTCGATGTACATGCATTTATGGTCTAGGAGCATTAGGTAACCCTCATGAACCACATATATTGCAAATATAAAAGGGAATTTAAATTACTAAATTTGAATCCGACAGTAAGAATATGATATCAAACGATAGCTTTCAGATTTAATAGAATTAAATATATCAAACTATAACCCAAACATGATAAAATCACTATCTTAATGGGTTCGAAATAATCATATCAATCTTGGATTTTATTAGGTATAAGATTATAGCTAAGATCATGCATGATTGCTCCTATGCCCAGGTCTTATATTCGAATGTGTTAAGTCCTATATCTGAAATAGGCTATCCTTTCTCATAGATGTGTAAGAGGTACGGGACATATAGATTTGGATATCTAAATGCCAGGGGGGGATGAAACCCAAAACTTTGCTAAGTTTTGGCCCATGGGTAGATACTACGGAATGAGAGGATATCTAAAAGGTCAAGATGAGAGCTCTCACACACTAAGTCTTAGGCCTCCAATAGTGTTTAGGCATGTGAATGACTTGATTTGCATACCTAAATCAGAGTTGATACGATGATTTCAGATCCATTAAAACCCTTAAGTCTGAACTACATATTGCTAAGACTCAAATGAAGATTTAATAAATCTTAAGTATAATGCCAAGATTTAGACTATAATGAAGTTTATAACCCTATTTCTAAACCATGTACATGTTCCAAAATCCAATATCATAAAAATCTGATTCAAGCTAATTTCACTAAATCTAAATGTTTAGACTTAGATAACAAAAAAATAAAAATTGGAACTTAAATCCAAACATAATTCAAAAAATGAAAATTTGATGATGATTCGAATCATGTCTTTTTTGAATCTCAGATCTAAATTAACTATAATAATTTAAAATATGTGTTAATGTTAAAACCATGACTTAAGAGAGCTAAATACATAACAAACGTGTTAAATATATTAAGAATTCACTAAGGAACATGCCCTTAAGATATCGGAATCTTAAAATACACCTTCATAAAATATAAATGAAACTCAAACCAAACTTAACATACTAAGTTTGCATTCCATTGAGTTTATGGGATAATAGCTTCAACATGTGTTGTGTTTTTGTGGATGTTTGTTTCCATTTCATAAGTTGCTATGAGTCTATGATAGTTAATCAAGAGTATTCTTGTGTCGATGTAATTAACTTCGGAAATTCGCACCTTCCGATAAAGAGAAGTCCAAAGACATCTTAATAAACCCTAAACCTCGATATATTTATCTTTTTTTATTTTTGGCTAATACTCTTACGATATTCTATATGTTTTTCATTATAGTTTATGTTAGACAAAGATAATTGAAAATTCTTTTCCTTAAATGAATATTGGGCAATAATGGAAAAAACATGCTTTTAAAACTCATGTTGTTAAAATGAGAATGTTAAGATAGATGTGTAGTCATACTATATTAAATCATAGTTGTCAAGGCGACAAGGCGTCCAAGACGTTGAAGGGTACCGATTCCGCTTAGGCGACAAGGCGGCCGCTTAGGCGTTGCCTAGGCGGTCAAGGCGGTAATCAAGGAAGGTTGAGTCGGGAGGTTGTTATATATAAAAATAAGCATAAATATAATTATATTTTTTATGTTATAATTGAATATGAGAGTTTTATCAATGCACATAAGTAAATATGATGTGTGTGTGAAAGAGAAGAAAGTTAAATAGATTTTTATAAAATTTAAGTACATAACTCATTTATGATTATAAAATATATATATGTACAATAGTATAAGAGATGGTAAAATATTGTTATAATATTATTAAATGGGGGGAGCGCTTGTGTATTAATATATTCAAACCATCATTAAATAAGTGTTTCTTGTGAGGGGTATCAAGAGAGAAAAATCCCTCAAAATTATTTTTTTAATCATGAAAAAATATCCAAGACGCCTTGCCTGGGTGCCTTGGGTGCCTAGGCGGGCGCCTAGGCGGGCGCCTTGGGCGCCTTTTTGGCCCCAGACAAGGCGCCCTGGCAAGGTGCCCTTAGAAAAGCGCCTTGCCGCCTAGGCGGGCGCCTTGACAACTATGTATTAAATAGAATATGTAGTGATCATATTAAGGAAAATGTAGGAGTAACGGCAATTATAGATAAATTGAAAGAAAGGATATTGAGATGGTTTGAACATATTAAATATGGATATAAGGAAGTGCCATTTAGAAAGTATAAAATGTCAAAATAATCGAAACAAAAAAGGACATGGTAGGCTCAAGTTAACATGGAGGAGGGTAATTTAATGTGATTTGGATGAGTTAAATATCTTGGAAGAATTAAATCTAAATCGACATGAATGGAGAAAGAGAATCTAAATGGTCAACCCTAATTAATTTGGGATTAAGACTTGAGTTGAGTTGTTTATTAGAAAAAAATGTGGGTGTAACAACCAAGGAGGGTTGGGTCGGGGGTCGCGACCGGGTCGCGGGACCCCCAGGCCGACCCGGTCGCGACCGGGTCGCGACCCTAATATTTAATTAATTTTTTTTTTGAAAAATTCAAAAAATAAGAAAAATGCGAAAAAAATCTGAAAAAATACAGAAAAATTGGATAAATTAAATGACATGATTTAAATAAATAATGCATCAATTTTATTCCAAATACGATGTGTTGTACACTTTGTAGGTAGTTGATGTACTCTCCCACGTCATTTGGGTTGAGTACAAAGCCGATACACGTACACACGACGATCATATTCGTCCGTCCTCTAGAAACTATCCTAAGACTTGATCCAAACGAGTCACCATAACTATAGGTCGATTGGATCGAAGTATCCGATGACTCCACATAATTCATTCCACAAGACTTCGATCGTATGTAGGGAACCAAGAGCCTTGGGATGAATCATTCACATAGTCGGAGGCATCGTGGTATTCGCTCCAACTCCGTGGCTACGATGACCTCCTCTACCTTGTGGCGGCCTTCTACCACGATCCGTATCTTGGGTCGCGTGAGTATATTGCTCCTCGCCGGTAAAACGTAGCGACGTGGTAGGAGATATGGGAGGATCCGAGGTCCCTTGTACTTGTAAAGTGTCCGTGCCCCCGTATCGAGCACCATCATCGTCGCTACTCTTTGACGACGAATCCTCGGACGTCCGGTACCGCACTCGGATGTTCGGCTCCGGCGTATCTTCTCGATCGTCTTCGACCGTATCGCATCCGCAATATCAAAAGGATCGGTCATAACTTGTTTACCTTTTCGCCTACTTTGCGTACCTTGGCTAGTTCCTTCTCCGGTCCTCCGGCGCTTTTAGTGAGGGAGGGATCCGGAATTCTTCGGTAAAGGGACATCGTCGAGCACTCCTTCGGCCCATTGTCGGTCTTGGGGGTTGAACTCCGGTTCTCCCAACCCTTCTCGGTCGTTTACCCAAGCTTCTAAGGAGTTCTTCTCGTAGAAGATTTGATCCAAATCGATATCCTCCTCTTCAATTGGCGGCTCGTCGACCGAACGTCCCGCCGCCCGTGCTATCCAACTCTTTTGTTCCATCCGGTTCTCGCTTCATTCTATCCAAATTCCTCAACTTTAACCTCACGTTGTAGCGACAATACACGAGGTCTTCAAGCCTCCTCGATGTCAACCTATTTCTCTCGCTTTGTGTGAATCAAGCCGAATGTAGACCAATTTCGCTCGCGGCCCCGAAGCCGATGTGGTTTGACTTAGGACCCCGATGGCTACGTCCGCCAAGTCCTCGTACCCCGGTACTTTACCACGGTCCATCCACCAATCACCGCATAAATTGAATGTCGTGCATTATTATTTAAGTAAGCTTTAATTAATTAAGTGATGAAAAACATTTCTACGTACCCGGACTTAGTATCATCACGGCTCGTTCAACTACGCTCGTTCCAAAGTGATAACTCCGCATTCCGTAATCATACATCTTGTTGCGAGCGATAATAGCCGGTCGTCGTCACCAAGCAACCGTCGGATGACGCTCTTCACGTCATCTAATAGCTCGTTCGTCGCCTTGAAATGTGGACTATAGCGATATCTTGGGTTGAAAAAGTAACCTACGAAACAAATAGTATTAGTAAACAAGTTATACACAACTTTGATTAATAAAAAGATTAGTAAATGTTTAAGAAAATATACCGTCTGCATGTATGCGTTGATGTAATGTACGCTCCGACCGACGATCTATAAGATCCCACCACTTGGCGAAGTCGGACACGGTCTTGGAGATTTCTTCTTTGGCTCTCTCAATCGCATCATATAAATACCCCGTCTCGCTTTTCTATCTCCGTCAACTATCCTTAGTACCTTCACTATGGGTTGGACGATGTCTAACGTCTTCTTTACAACTTTCCAAAAATCTCCACTCTCTATTGTCTCTTCTACTTTTCTCCCCTTTCTCTTATCCGATGGGTTACATATAGCCATCCAACTACCCCAACCCGGTGAAATGACCATTTGAGTTAGAGCTCTCCTTTGACTCAATAAACTTTCTAAGGAAATATAGTGGGAGGCGAACCGGGTTGCACCGGGCCGTAACAACTCTCGCCCCTTGGTGTGTTCCCTCATAAGTGCAAGGACAAAGTTGTGGTTATAAATAAATGAAGAAATAAACTGGGCTAGTTTAACTACCCTGTCTATTTGAGGATCCTTGCATATATCCTCCAACATCAAATCTAAAGAGTGTGCGGAACAGGGTGTCCAATACAACTTTGGTCTTTGACCATAAGCATCTGACCGGCCGCTTTGTATGCCGCCGCGTTGTCTGTGACTACTTGAACTACCCGGCTCTCTCCTATTTCTTCTATCACTCCATCTATCAATTGGTAAAGATACTCTGCATTCTTTACTTGTCCTGATGCGTCGACCGACTTCCAAAAGACCGTGCCGGCTTGGATCGTACACTAGGAAATTGATCATAGTCTTCCTAGTAATACCTGTTAAGTATAAGATGTTAACTAAGTTATACCAAATAAGAATGTTAATACATATAATATGAATGAGTAAACGAAAATTTAATTACCGGTCCATCCGTCGGTCATTAACGTGCAACCTCGTTCCTCCCAGATGCGTTCAAATGATTGCACGTAATTCTTTGTTTCTTGCACCTCCATAGGAAGATATACATTGTATATCTCCTTTGGGTTTGGACCAGGCACTCCCCTCCCGACGTCTGCGATCGTGTCGATCATGTTCTCGTAGTATGGTCCCTTCGCGGCATTTGCCGGAATGCTGTGGTGAAAGAACCACCTCGACGTTGCCCGGCCAATCCTATCCTTACATAATTTGAGGTTCTTCATCGCCGTCGTGATTGTTGTTTGACGTTGTCGTGGTGCAGTGATTACGGGATCCACGGGACCTACCGCCGGGTCGTCGTCTTGTGCGAGATCATGAACCCGATCTTGCGGTTGGTTGTTGGATCCTCTTCCGCTACCTCGACCACTCCCGCACCAGACCCTCGACCCATCATTCGGCCGGTATGTCTATAGAAGTCTTCCTCGGCGAATGATCTTCGACTTGCTTCCATCCCTCGTGAGAGTTCATCTTTTTAAAAAACATTTAAGTATCAAGGCTACTTAATTATCCTTTAAAATAGAATAATGAACAACGTTTATGAGTAACACCTCCCATACCTTCGTACTATTCGTCTCCAAAAATATCCGGCCTCTCTTGTCCGGTTCCGTAAATGTGTACGGATCGTCTCCCCGGTTGTTGCAATTCTTCTCGGACGGTCTCTTTATGTCTTTTGCTAGTTCCCTTCGTTTGCTCCATCGCTTGTAGGTGCCTACGAAATTGAGCTCTGACCTCCGGCGGAGTCCGTGTGCAAGGAAGAACATTTCCCTTCACGCCTGCAAGATGAAATTTTAAATGATAAATACCGCCGAATATTACTTTGTCGCAATATTTACATTGCACTTTTCTCTCCGCCATGGAGATCAAATTGCAATGCAACCAAGCCGGATCACTCCGGGTCGCGCCGGTAGTTTGGGTTGTTTGGCTTGGAGAAGACATTTTTTAAGTAAATAATTAATTAAGTAAGTAATTAATTATTTAAATAGCTAATAACCTTAATTAGTGACTACTAATGTAAGTATATTTTTATTTATATAAATTGAATGATTAACTAAATATAGGATTAAGTAAGTAATTAATATTCCTTACTACTAATGATGTGTTAAGTAACTACTAAACTAAATATCTAACTAATCTTCTAGCTAACTAACTATGCAAGTAAGCAAATAAGTATTAAAAAGAATAAACTACTTAACCCACTAATCAATGGAACTAATATTAAATAAATATACTAAATGAACTAATGAAATGCTTCGATGAAATAATTAAGTAAATGAGAAAAACAAATTGAGCAATGAGAGCAATGAGAGCACAAATGAGAGGTCGAGAGTGAGAGTGGGGGGGGGGTGGGAGTAAGGAGAGCCCCGCAGGGGCTTTAAATAGCCCCCAGGGGGCTGAATGGGGGCTGCGCCCCCAAGACCGTTGGCAACGGTCTCGAGACCGTTGCCAACGGTCCGGCAACGGGCACATGACCGTTGCCAGACTGGGTCGCGCGCCCCGGCGGGGTCGCGCGAC
This sequence comes from Cryptocoryne crispatula var. balansae, assembly GCA_036172225.1. Classification (NCBI taxonomy): domain Eukaryota; kingdom Viridiplantae; phylum Streptophyta; class Magnoliopsida; order Alismatales; family Araceae; genus Cryptocoryne; species Cryptocoryne crispatula. Next base: position 4,978,025 of record CM069924.1, on the reverse strand, counting down.
CCGGTCGGCCGGGTCGCGCGACTCGCGCGACCCGGCCACGACTCCGCGACCCGGCCGGGGGAGTCGCCCCGACCGGTCGGGCTTAAACCCGACCGGGTCGGGGCCGGGTCGCGACCCGGGTCGCGACCCGGCATACCATGGTAACAACAATTGTAGACAAATTGGAATGATTTGGACAGTTTGGACATATTGAATGTAGACGAGGTTCCGGTTAGAAAAGTTGCTAAATACCAACATAGTAGAAATAATAAGTCATTGTAGATGTAAGCTAACTTGACGGAGGATAATTCAGTATGATTTATATGATTTAGTTTTCTATAAAGAAATAACTTAAAATATGATGTGAATGGAGAAATAAAATTTACATGTTGCCTCCAAATAATTTGAGATTAAGATTAAGAGAATAAGAGTTGAGTTGAGTTGAATCCAATGTCCTACTCTTTTTACTATTGCTATTGTATCTTTTATTGTCTTGTCGACAAAATACTTATCACATTCTTATTTCTCTTTTTTCCGTTTACAATAATTTATAAATTGTATTTTTTACTTTTTCTATCTATTTAGTTTTTATGGTACAATTAATATTAATTTTTATTTTCTTTATATTTTCAGAAAGTTTTTTTATAATTTTATGTATGTGATCCAATATTTCAAAATTTCAAGTATTCTCGTCCTTCATAGTGTTCTTTCTACAATAACATTTCTTTGATTCTAAACTTGTCTAAATTCTTATTTTCTGGGTCACATTCCTATTTTTGACTTGGATCTCTTTGCTTATTTAACTTCATAGTTGGATGCCAACGTTGTCATGTTACATGTGAAGACGTTCAGATCTTGCTTATTTTTCAATATGCCCGGACTCTGTTGCGGTGTATTGTAAGTGACATTTATATTAATGGAAGTCATATCGCATAAACTGAAGTTGCAATATCCTGTAGATCATAATAGAAATATGTGGCACCCCTGATCCAATAAGCTCTCATTCTCCAAAATAAAGAGTCTGGAGCAGTCAATTAGTTGCCAAACCAAAAGTATGAGGTTTCCGTTATTTTAATTGCCAGTGTCATTAGGTTTCAGTTGTTACTAATGGTGACTTCTGCTTTATCTATGGCAAAAAAGACTTGTATATTTGTAATTAGTGTCCGGTTTTCAGTTTACTTAACTGTTTATGTGGCTATTTGTTGAACTTTTTTTCTTAAAATTTGCAGACAATAGATCTTGATTTTCCGAATACCACAGACAGTTATAAATTGTATTCTCAGGTTTGCTATGACTGTAGTGTTTTTTCTCTCTTCCAAAATTTATTGTATGCTACCATTCTTCTTGATGTGTTTGTTCGTATTCTTCATGGCAGAGGTTAATTGCTGGGGACATCAAAGAGTGTGTGTGCAGAGTGCCTGACACTCCATATGATGGTAAACTATCATTTTACTCTACGTTTCTTACTATTGTCTTTTTTTTCTGTTCCCATATAAATCCATGAATTCTGCAGTCGTTTTAAAGTTGGTTCCTTTGCCCCAACATATGCACAAGCATGCATTGAATGAGGTTATAGGTATCTTTATGCTTATCATGAATATAGAATCCAAGAACAGAGACTCTTGAGGGTCTGTGGTGGCACCTCTTTAAGGGGCAAAGGGAAGTTGTATATAGATCTACAGCTGCTATTAGAAAGACTAGATATCTACTGAAACTTAACGCTGAACAATAACAAGGCCTAATCACGTGCACATGCACATCGATGTGGCCTTAAATGTTGTTATGCATGAATACTAAGATGTAGCTTAAATAACCCCAAAATTTTCCCACAAATACACAAAGACCCATAATTAGCCTAAATTGCCTAATTATATTTTTTAATAACACCCGATATCGACTAATCGTCTCCGATCCACAGAGACCCCACTCTTTAGAGGAATCCACACAAGTGGTTGGTAAATGCACATATATAAAAGGGTTTAGTCCAGCAGTCAGAAAATTTGAGAAAATGAGAGAAAGGAAATATAAAAAGGAAATGGCACATGCCACATAATTTTTAAGGAACCAGTGCATGGTGAATACAAGTCACTGTTAGTGGCAAAGAAGAGAAGGAAGCTAAGTTGCCTATTAGTGGCAAAGAAGAGAATTCTTCCAGGAACCGGTGCAGTTAGCTGTTTTCTAATCCTCACTGAAGGCTGAAGGAGCACTTGGGAGAAATCTAATGTGGTATTATTACCATTAAAACTGTTAACTTCCAAGGTTCACTTGTTAAAAACGTTTTACACTGGTCCACTATTCATAAAAACTTTACAATGTATGACTTCTTTAGTCATTTTATGTTCAGTACTCTGTTCTTTCATTTCTTCAACAGGCCTTCTGCATTGTTGGAGGTTTTAGCAGTCTGCATTGGCCATGGTCAATTTGGCTAGGCCTTGGTCAATTTCTTGCCATCTCAGTCCTATCCATACCTGAGTTGGCATAGCCTAGCTTATCCAGGGCGGACTCTGGGCCTGAATATTTAATTTTCTGTTTAATAAGGTTAAGTCCTATTTGAGTGGACCATTTTTGCAAAGATCCTTGTGATAATTGCGATAATGATGAGAAGGTACTTCACAGTGTTTTCATAAATTCTCTGGTTACCACCCATTGCATCAGGACTTGATTCTTTTTCCTGAAAATTTGGTAGAGTTGCGTAGAAATCAATCAGGACCTCTAAACTTCTTGGCAAACATATGACAACACTTTTGGCTCCATTTCTGATTTTCTTCTACTGAAAAGGTATATTATCCAAGGGTAGAGGTGATGGGAACCGAATCGGGGGGTCAAGAACCGATTCATGTTGATAATCAAATCGGGACGCAAGAACCGATTAATAGATTTTAAATTTCATGTAAAATTTAATTTTAGATAGATATTAGGTCCATCTAAATAATTTTTCCAAATTTTAGGAATTTTATAAGTTGTCTAGTCATTTTTTTGATCTTTATAAGCATTTCAGGTCATTAGTTGGCATTTTTTCTATTTTACATGGCTTTTCATGCATTTTTTTTTATCTTTTATGTTGTCTTGGCATTGCCGTATCCTATAAATAGGACCTGGGCTCCATTGTAAAGGGCATGAGATGATGAATATGTTGTAACCTCAAATTTAAGGATTTTATGTTTTGGAAATTCATTTTCCTTTTGAATTTGGATTAGATTAGGTTAGACCTTAGCATTGACTTCTTTAGGAAAATAGATGGTATTCCATAAAAGTACTAGCTAGGGTCAAAATTGTATGTTGAGGTTGTTAGGTTCTTTGAAATTTGTTTTGACCTCTCCCCGTCGGATGGTGCGAAGATCCGACGTTAATTACATCGAGATAACTCGAATACCCTTGATTAAGCGTCATATCAATCCATGGAAGTAGAAGACATGCATCCACAATAAACATTCACACAAATACATAGGATAAAACAACCCCATGAATTTGATGGAAGGCAAGCACTTAATTTGTTTTGAGTTTGGTTTGAATTGCATTTTTGATTTAAGTTGAGTTGAGTTGAATTGGTTGAATTGCTTTTAGTTTGGGTTGAAATTTGATGGATTTTGTTGGAATTGAATTATTTAAATTTCAGTTTGATTTTGGTTAAAATTGATTTGAGTTGAATTTGTTTTGGGTGAATTTGACGTTCTGTAGTTTTATGCAAATTTCAGACTTTTAAAATGATTTGGGTTTGAGTTTGAGTTTGTTCATTTTAATTGAATTTATTTTAAGTTTGATTCAGTTTGGATTTGTTTGTTGACTTAAATTTGGTTTGAATTTGAGACAGTTGTTTATTGATTTGAGTTTGGTTCATTTTGAATTTGTTGACTTAAAGTTAATCTGATTGAGTGAAATTGATTTAACTTGGGAGATTTGGTTTGGATTAGATTGGCCTTAAATTATCTTATTCTTCAGGTTCTGTTTGAGATTTTTTTTTATTTGAATGTGAGTTATTAATCTGTTAATTCATGTTATCATCCTAGGAACTTGATGGATGAATTTTATGCTTCTGTTATGATAGGCTTTTGTCTTTTTTTCTTTTTTCGAATGGGATTTGGTTGAGATTCAGTTCCAGAAATTGAATTTGGTTTATGTGTTTTAATCTACCTTTGGTTTGAATGAACTCTGTTTGACTAAGGCTGGCTTTGAATTTAGTGAGTTGGTTAAAGTTTTATTTGTTAACTTTCGATTTGTTCAGATTACAGATTTGAGTTTCAATTTTGTTTGTTGGTTTTAGTTTGATTTGATTTAAGATTTGTTGGATTTCCTGCAGGTTTGCTTGAGGTTTAATTTCAGAATTCATTTGAATTAAATTCAGTTTGGTTAAGATTGGGATTAAGACCTGAGTTTTAAAAAAAATTGGTGAACTGAGTTTTCTGTTCATTTTTTTTTAATTTTTGATTTCAGTCATATTGGTTCCCAATTCTGATTCCCAGCTTTGATGCACTGCTCTTAGCCAAAATTTGTTGAAATTCGGTTGAAACCTGCAATTCTAGATTCACTGTTGCATGTTGTTTTTTTTTTTTGTTCCAGATTTTTTTTTCAGGTTTGTAATTCTGCAGACCCTACAGATCTCCCTTCTTGTTTTGAATCCCCTGGAATTCAGACGTTGAATCTCCAAATTACAGATTTTGAACCTTCAAATTTCAGATTGCAGAATTTTTTATTTAGCTCAGACTTCCTTCAAATTTCAGGCTTCCTACAAGTTCTGCACGTGGATTCAGATTTTAGATGTGAATTCAGATTTTTCAGACCCTGTTTTAAATTCCAGTTTCAAGTCTTAGACCTTCTGATTTTGTATGTCTGCAGATTTTACAAGTTTCGGACCTACAGGTTCAGAATTTTATGATTTCAGCTTTTCCGTTTCAATTAAATTACAGATTTTACAGATGTTTCAATTGCAGATTTATCATTTCAAAATTTCAGATTTTTTATGTGTTTCAGAGACTTCATTCTGCACCTGACAGGCTTAGATTTCGGATTTTAAATGTTTCAGATTTTCAATCTTCATGCTCAGAGATTTCCAGATTTCTGGCATCCGGACTTCAAATTTTAAACTGCAGACTTTTTTTTAAGTTCAGAGATTTTTATTTAAATTTTACAGGTTCGGTCTCAGATTTCAGATTTTTACAGTTTTCAAATTTCTCTTGTCTTGCCTTCCAGGAGTTTCATGTGATTGCTCTCTCCTTGTAGCATCAACATGTGCACCGAATATGAATTTCCATTTGTTTTTCTCAACATGAGACATGATTTACAACTTGGCCAGCAATCCGGTCTCTTGAGTTCTTGATGAACTTGTTGATTCATGGTCGGCATGTACCCGGTCTTGACAGACTTATGGGCATCCCCCACTGCTTTGAGATTGAAAATACCCGGCTTTTGACAAGCTTATGGGCAATCGACTTACTGATTTGAGATTGAGCACACTCGGCTTTTGATAAGCTTGTGGGGACTCATCTCATACCTCATGAACCTCATTAGCTCATAGTTTGGCATATCGGCATGTTGATCATGCACAGCCTTCCCATGGCATAATGGGTAAGTAACTCCCTCTTGGGGCATGGTAAGACATTGTGGTCTTTCACCAGACCTTTGTATGTCCACCTTAAAGGGTCAAGGGGCGTGCTTAAAGCCGGCCCATTGCTTTCCCTCTCTGTTTTGAATTCTTTTAAATTAAGCCAAGACCATGAGGCGGGTTTTTAGCCGGCCGGATGCTCGTCTCGGTTTGTTGAATTAATTAATAGATTTTTATTTAATTTCTGTTTATTGTTTGTTTTATTTTATTTTTGAATTATGGGTCAATAGACGTGCTTAAAGCCGGCCTATTGCTTTTCCATTTATTTTCATTCTTTTAAGTTATGCCGAGACCATGAGGCGGGTTTTTAGCCGGCCGGATGCTCGCCTCGGTTTGTTTAATTAGTTAGATGCATTTTTATTTAGATTTCTGTGAATTGTTTGTTTTTAAACAATTTTTAAAACTTGGAAGGCTCTGTCGAAGCACCGTTCAGCCGAACCGGAGCCCGATCCTTTGTTTGGACCGGCGGAGGCATCCTTGGACCGGCTGCGAAGGCCGGCCGGCTTCGCCGGCCGGCCTCTTTTTTTTATCAACCAAACCTCCAGTGGGCCCCACTTGTTTTCCACGCTGGACTAAGGTTGGGAGAAATTATTTCTCCCGCGGCTACAGTGCCCACTCGACAGTCCTCCGGTGCCCGGCGGTAGCGCGGCGTCCTCCGGCGGCTCTGGCTTCTTCAAGGGGGACTTCCGGCGGCGCTGGCCTCTTCCGAAGGCACTTCCGGCGGCATTGACTTCTTCCGGAGGGAATTCCGGTGCCGGCGACTGTTTGCGGAAGGGACTCCGGCGACGGTAAACTCTGGTAGGAGCTCCGGCGACGACGGTAGGTCCTGGAGAGGGTCTTGGCAGCGGCGGCAGGCTCCAAAGAGGGCTCCGACGGTGACGGCTACCTTCAGAGGGGATTCCGGCGACGATGGTGGCTGCGGGAAGGAGATCCAACAGCCGGAAAGGCACTCGGTCCTCTCTCTACCCCCTCTCGGCCTTCTGCCTCTTCTCTCTTCTTTTCTTCAGCCTTCCGGCTCCCTCTTTTTCCTTACCTCCTGTTCTCTCCCCCCCTACGGGCGGAGCTCTCGGCCAAGCTTATATAGGCCTCCACGGCCCTTCCGCCGTTGAGACTCTCCCGGAAATTAGCATTCGACTCCAAAGCGGAACCGGAGAGGCCCAGACTACTCGGAATCGATGCACACCAGGAGGTCTTTCCCTCTTCATAGGATTCATGACCTCGGAAGACTCCTGCCTTATATGGGATCCGATCAAGGGTTGATTACGACACAGTATCATCCCAGAGAGTCCCAATCGGACATGGAATCCTCCCATGAATCTTACAGTAGATTGTTGCCATTTCTCTGAGAGCCGAATTATGTCATCCTTCTTTCCCTTGTCGATCTGTCCTTTCCATTTTTTTATGCTGGGATTTTCTTTTAACCTTGTCGCCAAGTCCTTGCTATTTGGTATCTCGCGACCCTTCAAAATAGGAAGAGATGGCTTTGGATTTGGTTATTAAGGTGGCAGGGCAGAGATTTTCTCCAAGATACTTCAGGCAAAGCTGCCCCGTGGAGACCAAATAACCTATAGGAAAGGCCACTGTAATGGGCCTGCTTCAACACTATAATTAACTTATCGAACTGTGTAATGGGTGCATTAAGTTGGGATTTAGATCATCCCTTGATGGGCCAGGCGAACTAGCATTGATCTTGGGCTATTTCATCCATGAAATGGCAGCCAAAGTGAACCAAACTAAATGGTATATTTGAAAGTTGAACCATATTGATGCGGGACAAACCGGCTAGACCGGGCCAAACCGAACGAAAGCGAAATAAACCGGCGCTAATCGCCGCTAAAACATCTAAAGAACCCAAAATGGAGCCAAACCGGTCCGAACCGGTCCAAAACAGTCCCGAACCGGGTCCGGACCGGGGCGAACCAAGCTGAACCGGTCTAAACCGGCTCAAGATGGCCTGAACCGGTCTGAACCGGCCTGAACCGGGCGGTTCAGGCGCTGAACCGGCCTGAACCGGCCTTGGGCCGGGTCTGGACCCGGTTGAACCGGCCAGCCGGCCGGCCTGGGCGCGAACCGGCCGGGTCCGCGGTGCGCGAGCCGACCGCGCGCGTCGCCCGGCGCTCGCGGGCGCGAGCGTACCCCGGGGGGGGGTCGTGGCGGCTTCCTGGACGCTGCCGGGGGAGGTTGCGTGGCCGCGCGATGGCCGTCCGCCGGTCGTCCACGTGGCGCCATCGCGGAGCACCCCGCGGGCCGCGACAAAGGGCCGAGCGATCCTCGTCGTCTTCGCGGCGTCGTCGTCCGGACGAGTCCCGCGCGCAGCTTGGGTGGACCAGGTGCTGCAGCGACGCCGTCGTCGTCGTCGTCTCCTGGACGAAGCTACAGCCAGCGCCAGCGCAGAGGAGGCAGGGGGACGGAGCCGCGGTGCTGACGGGGGAATGGTCGCGGCGTTGCCCGGCTGGCTTCATCGCAGTCGACGGAGAACCGGATGGCGGAGGGGAAAGGCTGCGGAGTCCGCCGTCGGAAAAAAGAGCCGCGGAGGGAGGGGGATCCGGGGATCGCCGGATCCTCCCCTTCCTTCACCGTCTTCTTCTCCCTTCGCTTCTTCTTCTTCCCGCGTCCGGGATCTGATCGGGGAGGCCTAGCGCAGTCGGATCCGGAAGTGGACCTCCCGAGGTCGCTTCAGGGATCGTCGATTGCAGATCTACCGGTGGGGACGTAGACGGACTGCAACCGCGATCTGCTCCATGTCGAAGGGGAACCGAGAAGGGAGATGGGAAGAATGGCACGGAGGCCAGAGGATGAGGAGGAGAGGAGGGGAACGGCCACCTGCCGGAGGGTGGAGACAGAAAGAGGACATCGCCATTGGGGGGGTGGAGAGAAGGGAAGCCGGGGCAGAGCCCCTACGTGGGACACCAGGCCAATGCCTTCCAAAAATTCACTATCGCTTGGTTCCATATGTACATCGGGTGCCCCTTTTTAAAGAGGGAGAAGACCTAATTAAAAGAAAACACCCACTAAGACTTCTATTTACAAACTTGTCCTCGTAGGGACATAAGTAAAAGAAAACCCAAAATATTCAAAATATGTCCCCATCACATATAGCTCATTGGAGATTTGACTTGATTTAATCTTAATTTGAAAAATTTTCGGTGTTCACAGAATACGAATGCAATGTTATGTTTCGTTTTTACAAGTTTGCCCCTCTCTTCACTTAAACCCTCCTGCGGGTCTTCTCTCTCCCTGACGGTGGCGATTCGGCGCTGTTTCCCTTCCTCCCCTCGCGACGGCGTAACCCTAGCGGGCTTTCCCCTCTTCGATCTCCTCCTCCCGCGGTGATCTCGGCAAGCTTCTGTGGAAGAATCTCTTCCTCCCGGCTTCTTCTTCCTAAGTCTCTTCAGTCCGGTCGACATCGGATCTTCCTCCTGGCGGAATCTTCTTTGTCCGCTGCTGTTTAGGGCAACCGTGGTTGCCGAAGTGGTGTTCTTCCTCTACGTTCCTGCTAATATCTTCCTCCTACGGCTTCGGATGGTCGGTTCCTAGTTGGAGAACCAGGTTCATGTTGATCTTCACTTCGAAGTGAACTCGTTGGTGACGAATCAGAAGGGGAAGTTTCTTATAAGCTTCGGTTGGCTCCGGATCCGTTCAGATTCAGTCTGTTTAGCTCCGACAAGGGTTTCTTTCTTCTAGTTCGAACATTTCTGGCGTCCGAATGGTAAACCCTAACTGAGCCAACGTTCCTTATGTGGTTTCTACCAGTAAAATTGATGATGAGGACGTCATGTGAGTGCTTGATTACTGTCTCCTCAATCTCGTCCTGAAGTTTTACTGTCTATTGAGAGTTCATCTAGCTTCATACGAGTGTTGCCCGGATTTACTGTTCCGTTGGTAGCCTCTGCAGTTCGGTATTTCTTTTGGATTATATTTCTAAAGATTGAAGAAGCTTACATTAATTTTCTTCATCTGATTGCTATACATGAGATGGAACATATACAAGACTGGTCCTCTCCAGTCAATTTGGTTCTGGCTGTGGTTGTTCTGTGAAGCTATCTAGCTGTTCATTTTTTTTGAGATGCTGTGCATTCATTAACTGGTCCACTTCCAGTATTGAGATGATTGGCTATTCTTGTTATTGCTGAGTCCGAGATGATGACTTGATTTCCGTTTGAATATTATTCTGATTTTTTACAAATATTTTGATTGATTGGAGCCTACAGTAAATGGCATCTTTCATACTTTGCCTACATTTCTGAATGGGAAAGTGATGATGGGACCAAGTAAACATAGCTTGGTAGCTTTAAATAGTTGCCGGTATTGTTAATTGGGAGGACTCTTGAATTATATTTGTTGATATAACTGGTTTCACTGATTCCATTATGGCTGTGATGATAATAATTTGAGCCAATGTCCCTTTCATCTACTGCTGTCCTGTCTGTTGATATGCTTATCATTTTCATGAGGACTGTGTGCTATTGAGATATCCTCCCTGTCCCTGTTGACACTGTCACGATGATAAATTGCATATTCCGTTGGATGTCAGCATATTGGTGTATTACAAGATAATCTGTTGGCCTCGGATTGCCTGTTTTACTGTTGGCTGGGCTTATTACTGTTGGATCTCGGTCATTAAGATTCGTGGGACCCCCGGTCCCGTCCCGCATCAATGCAGTTAAATGCCTGCAAGTTAAACATTCACCTGTACTGCAAGTTAAATGCCTGCATGTGAAAGAATAAACATTAGAGCGAAGATCCAGAGAAGATTTAACAGTGTATATTCTTATTGGTTTGCTCATGCTTACCAAGATGAAAAATGAAAGCTAGTAGCAAAGCAAGAAATGAAAGTGAGAAATGAGGCCTAAACCTTCAAATCTCATGAGTTTAATCATTTTGAGAAAGGAAAAATGCAAGATGTGAAGTAGGAAAGAGGGTTAGAACTATGGATTTGCTTTATTTCAGCGGAGGATACTGGAATCAAATGCCTGAGATGCGGAACCAGCTTATACAGACACGGTTGCTTTATGTTGAACTTTACACTTTTGGAATCACATGCCCGGATGATGTTACATAAGCACCTTCACAGTTTTCGTTAAGGAAAAATCCATTTGGTGGGAATCAACAAGGCCTTCAGATGCATGACAGGAGCGGGGACGCTGCCATCCAGATACCCCAGCGGTCCCAAATAGATTAAAGAGGTACTGAGATAACTCTGATTGGGCCCCAAATGGACTGATCAAGCTTGAATTGAGCTGAACCATGCTGAAAGGCCACTGAACTGGCCTTGAAACCCACTGAGTCGGGCCTGACATAGGCTGAATCAACCTGAACCGTTCTGAACCAGCTTTGAACCGGTCTGAACCGGGCCAATAAGTGCTGAACCACCCAGTTTAAGCCTTGAACTGGATCCAGGAGCACCGATCCAGCCTGGTTGGGCTGTCTGGGCCGGACCGGTGTTTAATGAACCCACCCATGCGTGAACCTGTTTGAGGAGGATCCTGCCAGGGGGATCGTGGTGATCGCTGGTGGCGCTTGGGTGAAGACTGACCCCCGCTGGGGGCAATCGTGGTGGCCCCGTGGACGAATGAAGTGAACCCCTGCTGGGTTCATGGCTGCCCAAATATGACGTGTGTGAGTGCATGATGGCGATCCTTCTTGGGGATCGTGGTTGCATTTGGTGCAGCTTCGCCGTGGGTCGTGGTAGGTGTGGGCGGCCCCATCTGTGTGAAGAAGAGGCCCCCAATGGGCGGGGGTCGTGGAGGCGCCCAGAAGTGTGTGTGAGGTGGCATCACCCGGTGGGGTCTATTGCCGTCCGACGTTGCACATGAGCATGTAGGGACGACCCCAGAGTATTGTGGCGGCCTCTTGGAGGCTTTTGGAGATGAGGGGGAGTGGCGAAGTATGAGGCCGCGCATAGACGAGGGGGTAGTGTGGTGGTCTCTTACAATCCTTGATTGAGAGACCTAGGGAACCCGATTGGCATTTGTGGCTGGGTTTGACAGCAGGAACCGAAGGCAGTCGCGGGCTTGGTCACATGAGTGGGCTACATGGTTGTAGCTGCACTGGGCACAAAGCAATAGAGAGCACTCCCATTGGCACTCCGCAACAAGGCGATCATGGCTGTCAACCTTCGTGCATCTGGACAACAGAAAGCGGGCACGGGGTGGTGAAGCCAATGATGCCCAGAAGCATAGAAAAATGGATTGAAATTAGTTGTCGGATCAGTCAGGTTTGATCCAATTCGAATCAGATCGGATGATCTGAACCGATTCTCCAAGAGAATTATTGATCCAATCAAGGGTGGTAATTTTTTATTTTTTATTTAAAAAATCATAAAAATCATGATAAATCTCCAAAAATACGAGAGCACCTTGAAAAAAATATAAAAAGTTAAAAGTAACGTATAACATTCATGTGACTATCACTTTCTATTACACATTATAACTTACAACATGTTGATAAAAACATCACCAATATGAATTCCAATATATGTTGAAAATTGTACAATTCATATGAAAAAATTATACCTTCCCATCACCACCATATGTGGTATTGGCCCTCATGGTCTTCATTATCTTGATTTTCTTGAATGCTCTACTCCATTGAGATTGGTTAGTCATGATAGGCCCATACCCATATAAAAATATTGACTTGACCATCTGATTAAAATCATATTCATTGCCTGATGTTGTAGGTGGAGGTGAGGATGGATAATATGGCTCAAAGTTTGAAGTGGGTTTTGGATATTGTGCCGTCACGTGCTCATCAAAGAATCTCATTTAATTTTAGCGTTGACTTCTTTCATTTGAATATTGGCGCTGACCCAATTCATCAGGCTCTACTTCACTCTTGTATGCACTGTTGGATCCTGAACCACCTTCTCCTTTTTTTCCACCTCCTCCTCCACCTGAATCATTTTGATTTTAATTTTGTGTTGGTGGAATGAACTCTAGTCTTCCTCCTCATCATTTGAGGAGGGTGCCTGGGTATTGTCTCCGGGACTCATAGGTTTTTGGTTGATGACTAGTTTCCTCTTCTTGTGTACCCCGTCTAATATTGTATTGGTACACATTCTTCAAGAATTTGAATCTTTCAAATCTATCTTTCTTGTGTACTCTTTTAGACAGTAGAAAGACTTGGAGCTGTGGCTCGAGGCTCTAGAGCCATAGTTGTTAAGGCGGCCAAGGCGATCAAGGCGACATAGTACCACCTTGGCGCCTTGGCGATAAGGCAAGGCGTTAGGCGACGCCTTATTTTATATAGTAAAATAGATAAAATAATAAAGATATATGTAAAAAATGATGCAAAATAACTTTGACACCATGCAAATCAATCAATAATGTGGGAATTGCATAGTTACATAGACTAAATAACTTGACAAATTTGTTAAAATTACTATTTAAATTATATCATCTATTAGTAAACACTTAAAAAATCATTTAACCCTAGCTATTATTCATCAAAATGTTAATTTATAGTCAAATTAACCATTAAAACTAGTTGTTTTTACTCTAAAACAACTTAATTATATGATATTGACACTTAATTAGCATTATTTATTATTAAAATAAGTAAAATAGTTATTTAAGGCAATGGGCGCCTAGGCGCCCATCGCCTTGCCCCCTCTGGGGGCGCCTTGTCGCCTAGGCGACGCCTTGAAAACAGTGTCTAGAGCTGGCTCTGAAGCTATGGTGTGAGGTGGGTCTTGTTGGACTAGTGCTGTATAGGGAACCTGAGTACATTTTTGTTCTTGCATTTGTTCATCATTGTTCTCACCTACTATGCTGTCAAGCTCTTTTTTAGGCCATGCTCGATCATTGGGGTCAAACTCTAAAGTTGGTGAGGCATCTTTATTCTTCATTTATGTTGAAAGTGAATGCTTTTATTGGAAGAGGTATTCTAAGTCAATAGCTCCCTATGATAGGCCCTAACCACTTGCATTTGTCTCTACTCATAAGGACCACTGCAAATCTTTTCTCAAAAGTTCTTTTGTGGTTTTTGATGTTCTTCATTCTTAGTCACGTTTTGTAACGACAAAACACCAGTTTGTCTAATCTTCCACTCTTCAATTTGTTTTTTTTTGGTGTGTATCAAGTTGAAAGTGCTTAAGTTTCTCTCACACTAGGATGAACTGATGCTTTAACTCAACACTTGTACAACAATAGCGACAAGTGGATTTCGTCCACTTTTGTTGAATACTTGGATCCACCACACAATTGCAAAAAAGACAGATAGTAAACTTAGTGTGTAATGACATTAAAAAACAATTAACATAACTTAAATGTTTTGTAACATATCAAGAGAATCCTTATCTTATGAATATCGTGATTCAGGATCTCCGTAGACTCCAATTCTATGTTTATATTGTGTCATCTGAAATACGTATAAAATATAAATTAATGATGTTAGTCTTCAAAACTTACTAACTCTTATGTCATTAAGCAATCACTCACTTCAATTTTAGCTTCTGTTTGGTCTTGTAGAGTCTTAGCTAAATGTTATATTACTGACAACGTGCCTTGTACAATCTCTGAGTTATTGAATACTTGCCCACCATGGTATTTTTGAGTTTAGGATATATTTTAAGAGATGAGAAGACAACCATTCATGACATTTTTCAAACATTCTAGTATGAAATGTATGACATTTAACATAAAAAACAAATACTGTAACATGGATGTCGTGGTGGAGTGTCTTATTCTATTTGTTATCAATTATTTTTTACTATTTTTTGTAACTCTTTGAATGTTTCTTTTTGATTTTCAACTTGGCTTTGTCCAATGCATCACATAAGTACCAAATATGATTTTTTCATTTAAATCTACTAATCTCAACACAGGTACCAAGAGTTCTATTACAAATAAGTAATACTGTACTCTTTTCCATTTCCAATTGTCATCAATAAAGTGCTCCATCTTTGCCAATACATCAAACTGGTCTATTCTGCCATGAAGGTCAGCCATATAATTGATGTATGGTGTTGAAAGTATGAATCTCTTCAAGTCATGCCGATATCTCATCAGACTTTTTAAAGCAAGAAAATGCATGACAAATTTTGTTGGACTAGGTTGCACTAGATCCCTTCTCTCAGTAAGGTTTTGACATATGCCTTCTTCCCAATGTCCTCCAATATCAAATCAATGGAATGTGCAACATAGAGCATCTAAAACTAGTGTGGTTTGGCCTTCCTAAGTTTCTTCTCTCTAGTCTTATAAGAAGTTTCATTGTCAGTGACAAACTGAACAATGTTATCTTCGCCTATTTTCTCGACAATATCGTTCATTACTAAATAAGTAGTCTGTATTCTTAATTTAACTAGATGCATCAACAGATTTCAAAAAGTAAGTGCCTTCGTAACAGTGAATGAGAAAATTTATCATTGATCTCCTGATGATTTCGGTTCATCCATCGCACATTATATTGCAACACCTCTCATTACGTATTGTCTTGAACTCATCCATCTACTTGGCTAACTCATTGACCTCATCATCTAACCCACCTTCATAGATATATTTCAAAGTCAGAACTTTTAATCCCAATTCAACCTCTCCAATAGCATGCCATACATGTCTATACATGTATTTTGACCCCATCATTCAACTCTGCCTATACGTGCCAGTGTCCATCAACATCTGAACTGATTGCGACTAATATAACTTGCTCTCTCGTCCCACTTGAGGTGTAGGGCGAGTGGACATATCCACATTCGAGCCGTCTTGCGGTAGATCCTCTGACCCTCATTCTTCTTTTCTTATGTTCGCAGGCTTGAGCCCTACTTACATGCGTAGCTCTTATCATATGTGCCTTTTTATCATTGGAATTTGAATAAGGCACCTCAATCTGTGCGGCTAACTTTCCTTTTTTCCTACATTCTTTCATGGGATTAGTGTCTCGCCGCCCGAGTAACTCATTGTGCAATTCCTGTCTTTGTCTAATTCGGATCTCCTTTTGTGATGCTTGACTGGTTAAGTATATCCTCATTTCTTCTCGAAGCTTTGCCGATTTCTTGTCACAATTTTTCACGTTTCCACCCACTCTACCTGTGTGTTGTTTAAGATAATAGACACCTTCATTCATCTCTTTCTTGCACCATTTACATTTAACTTGCTTATTGTCCACATCTAACATTTGCCTGTGTTACCATCTAATGTCCTTATATGTAATGGCATGTTACTCCTCGTCCAATTTTTTTCTACACAGAGAAAAAATTAGATCAGAATAAAAAACATATAGAAGACTCCTCCCAACCCCTCGGCTTCCCCTCACCCCCTCACTCCCCCCTCACCCGAATGGGAGGACTCCTCCCACCCTCCCACCCCTTCTGGCTCCCTGTCACCCCCTCACTTTCTACCGCTTCGGGTGACTATTCAGGGGTCCTCCCATCCCCTCCGGCACCCCAACACCCCTCCTCATCCCCACCTGTTCGGGTGACCATAGGGTGATTGATTGCAGTCACCCCTTTGGGTGACTACTTAGGAGGTGGGAGGACCACACCCCTCCTGGCTCCCCCTCACTCTCACCCTCACCCCTTGGTGTGACAACCCTTCTCGTTGGGGGGGGGAGGGAAACCTTGCAAATGGGGGCACATCCCACCTTGAAGAGCTGAGGTAGGAGAGGAGGGGAGTAGGAAAAGGTAATATACCTCATATACGGGGGAAATAAAGTTTGTTGGAGGGATGCAAGAGGGGGCCGTCGGAGGGATCGTTGGAGGGGGAAGTGGGGTCTATAGAATCACCCAAGAGGGGTGGGAATCGGGGTGGGGAGGGGTTGATTCTCCCCGGAATCGGGTTTGGAATTGGGCCGAATTTACGAACTTTTAGAGAATAGGTTGATTCTCGATCTGATTCTTAAAAATCGGTTGATCCTCGGCCGATTCTTATGATCCAAACTGATTTCTATAGGAATTGATTTTTAATTGGTAGTCTGGCCGAGAATCAGATCGACAATGACTGATCCAATTCAAGAATCAACTGATTCTGATCCGGATTAGTCGATTTGCAATCTATGTCCGTAAGGGGCAAGGTCACCTTGTTAGGCCAGTGGCGGCGATAAGTGTTGCAACAGAGGGCTCCAACGGAACTGGTAGCTCTATCTTCTTTGTCAACTTCTCTTTCTTCTCCTTCGTCATCACCGTCCCATGACTACCTGATGAAGCTAGAATAGAGAGATGGATATAGTTGCAGGGAAGAAGAAGGTGAAGGAGGAGCGGGGATCCAGGGAAGAGGTGTTGTGGTTGTTGGAGGAGATTGAGTGCTCTGGGATGCTCTGACGAAGGTGGTAGGGTCGAGGGAGGATGATGGGATTCCAAAAATGGCGAGAGGTGCTAGGTTCTGGTAGATCGACAAGGAGTCGATGGTGAAGGCAGGGATGTCGATGTAGAAGTGAGGGACGATGTACGTCGATTTTATAGGACTCGGAAGGGGAAGGAGAAGGGTGAAAGGAAAATGGCACGGAGGTCGGAAGGGAGGAGAGGGAGGAAAGTTCATTATAGTCGGCCTATGTTAGGGGTGAATGGATGCTAGCCAATGCTAGAGGAGGAAGGGGAACTGGGCTATCTCAAGGATCAAAGGAGCTACCTGCGAAGGACACAAGCCCATTCCAAAAATTCTAACTCATTTTTGCATTTATGCTAGGAGCGTGAGCTGTTATATAGAGTTATTTTTACAACAAGGACCTCAAAAATCTAATTACAAACAAGCCTCTAAAGAACTGAAATGTACACATGGTAACTTAAAAGTAGCTCTAAATATTAAAATAAATGAGGGAATTAACTATGATAGTACTAAACAAGAAAATAAAAATGTGACGTCTTTTGAAAACTTGAATATAGACATCCCGGACCTTCATATCCCTCGGATCCGATCTGTTATTCATCATTCTCTCTCAGTTGCAAAAGGTTTGTCATTGAGTTTTATAGTGTTGTCTATAGTCAAGATCGGTATTGGAGATGGCTATGACACGACCGATATGATGATGTAGAAGCATGATCCGCAAACTTTGAAGTGACCACAGATGGTGTCGTAGCAACTGTCAAGCTCTAGGACTGGGTACTTTGCCAGGGTATCCCTGGGCGGATCCTCAAGAGCCAGTGCCTCGGTCACAGTCTTGACAGTTAGCTCCATCAGTAACTCTATGATTTGCGTAGTCAGCTCGGTGACAATAACTCTGTTAGCCTCAGCCTCAGTAAGATGCCATTGTTCGATCATCAACACAGTCAGTAGCTTGGTAAGCTGCTCAATCAACTCAATCTTGACGGCTTTGTTAGTTTTGATCTCCGGGGCACATTTTAGTTTATACTCCACAACAAGCTCAGGATTGGCCTCATAAGCGACCTTGATTAGCCCATTAATCTGCTTCATGGTAGTCAGCTAGTGTGGACAAGTCTTGTTGATGTAAATTGGCTCTCGCAATGTTCTGACTCATTGGGCCATAAGGTAAGCTTTCGATCAACTATGTCTAGTTTAGTTTGTTAATTAGCTAATCAGTCAAATTCTAAGATGAGGCAGTGTCCGTGAGGAACTATCTCGCACCACTCATCCTCTACATATTGCACAGTTCATGATCTTATCTGACTTCTAGCAATTTGTGCAAACTGGGTATAAACTAAGCTCATCTTGATCATCTGAAACTCTGATGTGATCCACTCCATGTGTGACTGTGAAATACAATTGCCTGAATATTTAGATAAAAATACTATGGTGTGCACCTCAAGAGGTAGCATGGCATCAAACTTGAAATGTCAATGTCCTATCTATTTCTACTGAATTGGTCTGTAATTGAGCCCAATTTTGGTCTTTATAGAGTCTCGGGGGATAGGTCGATGCCCTATCTATTTCTACTGATTCGGGCGATCCTTGGCTGATTCTATTGATCCAGACTGATTCCTTTGGGAATCGACCTTGGGTCAGTTGTTTAGGGTTAAAATTAAATCGGCAAGTGCCGATCTGATATATGAATCTACTGAGCAGCCGATTTGTGAACTATGCTCTTGTGCAGCTCGTTTATTTAACTATTTGTTGAATATTTTAAAAAAATAAATGAGGAACACTTCAAAAATACAATGTTAATATGACATATTAAATAAGCTGAAATCAAGCTTAATCTTAGCTTAAGCTTGGTTCAGGCTTCATAAATGAATTTCAATTTGAGTTTCACAAACAAGTTTAGATGAACTTGAGTTCGAGCTTCATAAACAAGTTTAGGTCAAGTTTCATAGATGAGCTCAAATTGAGGTTGAGGTTGAGGTAGAGCTTGGACCTAGGTCCTATTCGAGCTCATAGTCAATCAAGTAAACGAGCAGCTCGACGAGCAAAGCTCGAACACAAGTTGAACCTCCATGCCAAGTACTGAGCCAAGCTCATGTACCAAGTTCCTGCATATGCATGCATATTCTACAGTATAACGATCTTTGTTGTTCCTGAAGTTGGCAAACCTATGCGAACCTGCTTCAATGGAAGCTGCATTAAAGCATTATCATTCATGGAGGTATCAGACAATTCCATTTCAGCAGATGACTCCAACTGATTTGAACTCTCTCCTTCAGAAAGAAATAAAGAAAAGTAAAACTTGTCCAGGGGCATTTTCTTTGTAATATATCTGTATGCATCAAATCTGTGCTCATCTACTGTTTTTTTTCTTATTTAGATTCTTTTGATGCGTTGTCATGTGGTGAATGGTTTTCTTGATTTTGCTGTACTAAAGTACACTAAATAGTTGAATGCTGACTTAGTAACTTTATTTTTATTTTTCAGAGAATGCCTATGCAAACATACCCATGACTCCCTATGAACTTCCTGATGGACAGTGAGTTTGTTCTCAGCCTCCATTTTAAACCATCACACAAATAAGTGGATGACTTGGATTTACGTTAGGCATGAATAAGTAGATGTTTTATCATTCCGTTTGACTGCAGATTTGACTGATTCCAGGTTCTCTGTGGTAGAAATTGAATGCACTTGTCTGGTGTGGTTATTTTATATGATGTGCTTATATGTATTTTTAAATTCAATGTAGGACGATTGAAATTGGTGCTGACAGGTTTAAGATTCCTGATATTCTTTTTAATCCATCCGTAATACAGGTGAATTGATTTTTTTTTCTTAAAGCTCTCTTTCGTTAAGTTACTCTATTTTGATACCTTCTTGATGTTCAGAAAAGCATCACATTATTCATTGTCAGATACTCTTTCTGAATATAAAGTCTTGGAATTACTATGAATTAAGTTGAAACAATAAAAGAAGAAGCATAATAGACTGGCAAAATCGGATTAGGATTGGCAACCCCTCAATCCATTCTGGGGGTGGGTGAGGGATAATCCCAGCCTGATTTTCAGCCATCTTGGCCTGATCTGATGGGATCGGCCAATCTGGGTCAGTTCCGGGTTGATCAGATTGAAGCCAATGGAACAAGTTGAGATTGGCCTGGATCAGCCAATCATGAGCCAGAGTTGGCTGATTCCATCTAGACTCAAGCCAAGTGTCAATTGAGTCATGTCTGAGTTGGGGCAAGTCGGGCCAGGATTAGCTCAATCTTGGCTGATTGTTCACTTCTGATGGATTGGCCCATCCGCTGATCAGATTTCTTTTCATTTATTTAGTACCTTGTTGTGAGCAATAGGCTAGCATTGGCAGATGATGCAATGATCTGCTTGTGTGGTTTAAATGCACACAGCAAAGGAGCATCTGCTGCATTTATAAAGAATGGGCTCCCCTGAACTGGAGACATGCTGACATATTTGACGAGGGACAAACAAGGATTCTGGAATTAGAATCAGTCAATATCGATCAAATCCGAATCAAATCAGATAGGTCGATTCTTGGGAAGAAAAACCGATTCCGGCCAATTCCAAAATCGGTTTTTTCTTTAAGAAAAATAAAAAATCAGGAAAAATGACAGAAAATAGGAAATCCACTATTTTTTTATAAAACAAATGTAACATTTAACATATTTTAAAAAGAAATAAAGTGTTATCCATAAATGATAATATGATAATAATTGTAACATGATAACATGATAAACAAATGTAACATGATAATATGATAAAAAAATATAATATGATAATAATTATACATCTCTTGTTCACCAATATCTATGATATTGATCTTCATCATCTTTTCTCCACTCCTACCAGGACTAGGTTCTCCCTTGTCTTCTTGTCAATGCGGACGTATATCCATATGAAAAGAATGCATTGGCCATTTCACTGAAGTTGTAGACATCGGACAATGGCACATAAGTGAGTTGTGTAGGTGGAATCCACGATTGTTGGAGCTCATCATATACTGGAGAATCTAGCTCTGTATAATGATGTCGTGGCTGCTCATCAAAGAAGTATGGTTGCTGTTAACTAGATGAGTTTTGACCTATTGCATTTGCATCTTCGCTACGTACATCTCCTCCTTTTGGCTAGGTGGTTGGTATGCATTTTTCATCATCATCACTTGAAGAGGGTGCCTGTGTGCTGTCATCTGGACTCACACAATGTCGCCTGATATCTAACTTCTTTTTCTTTGTTTTTTTTAGCAATGTCATGTGATGATCCACAACTCACATTTTTTTAACTGTGCAAAACATCCCATTTTTCTTGATGTCACTTTAGTCTGTCTTCCCTAGACTAGGAATTGGTTGCATAGCTGGGGGTGGGGTTGGAGCTGTGGCTAATGTTGGAGATAGTTGTAGGGTTGCTGGGGTAGAAGATGGGGTTGCCTAAGGAGTAGGTGGAACATCCTCAATCTTAACATCATCTAATTCTCCTTCTACTTATGCGCGATCCTCAGGATCAAACTCAACTGGATGATCTCTAGCTGCCCTCTCCTTTATCCAAGAAGTAAGTGAGTGCTCCTCCTGAAAAATTTGGTCTATGTTAACCTTTTTAGATGGTTTTTGTTCTGTGCTCTGCCTTTGCTCATATGGTCCACCTGCAAATTCTGAAAATCTTTCCTATGAGATCTTTGTTGGTCTTTGATATTCTTGATGCGCAGGCAGTCTCATGTTATAATGACAAAATACAACATTCAGCCTATCAAATGTTAGCCTATTCTTCCTCTGTGTGTGTATTTGGTTGAATGTACTCCAGTTCCTCTCACAATTGGAGAAACTAGTACTCTGGTTCAAAATCCTGATAGCAACTATTGTTAGTGGATTTCATCCACTCCTGACATTGACATGAACCCACCACTGGACTGCAATAAAATAGCAAACAATTAGCCCTCTCTAAACACTTAAATGGAGTCCTAAAAGAAGGTAATAAAAACATGATTTTAAATAAACATGTCGAGAGAAACTTTGTCACAAGAATATCTCATGTCAACATCTGAGTGTACTCCAATCCTCATCTTATAATATTGCATCAAAAAAATGATAAATATAAAATGATTAGTATTCCCAATTATTTCTTCATTCCTAATTATTAATATAACTTGCACTTACTTCTAATTCAGTTTCTATCCTATCCTGTTGAGATCGACACAGATGCTGAATGACCGAGAGAGTACCTTGCAACACCTAATTGTCGTTGGACACCTGTCATCCATATTGGATGCAGGGGTTCAAAAAATATCATGCAATCATTTAAGTATATTTCATTATCAACAAACTAAATATTGACCAAGTAAAAAGTAAACAAGCACAAGGATATTCACTGACTTGCAATATGCACATCATGATGCAATGTCTTAGCCTATCTGTCAACAATGATCTTCCACCATTTCTTGTACCATCTGGGATTCTTCTCTTTCATTTTTAATTTTGCATGGTTCATTGCATTATACAGAGTGCAATATATACATCATCCGAATCAACCAATTTCAAGACAACTACTTGTAGCTCAATAATTGCAATGTAATAGGCAATCCTCTCTCAAAATCTCTTGTCTGTGATATGCCGTTCAACCTTAACAAGAATCTTCATTTGATTCTTCTTGTTATGTAGGTGGCCCACCATATACTGGTAATACTCGGATTGAGTGAACCTGACCGGTGCATGCCTGTGCGGATGTAAACTCTCCAATGCAATGAAGTACGTGGCAAACCAAGTAGGGTCAGGCCTCACAAGATCGTGCCCTATAATATACTTTCATATGATGTGCAACAGACGAGGATGCGAATAAATGAAAGAAGTAATAATATGTGCATGCCTCACAAGTGTAGAAACTGCAGTCTCCCTAACTATATTTTCTAACATGAGATCAATGGAGTACGTTGCGCATGGTACCTAAAAGAGATGATGTCTCTTCTCTATCAATTTTCTTCTTGCCGCCTTGTAGGAGGGTTCATTGTCAGTCACAAACTAAACAGCATTGTCTTTCCCGATCTCCTTCACTACAACATCCATCAATGAAAAAATATAGTCAGCATTTTTGATTTGACCCGAAGTATCAACCGACTTTAAAAAAGTGATACCCTCTGAACAATACACCAAGAAGTTGATCATGCTTCTCTTGGTGATGTCCATAGTTATCAAGGCACCCGCCTAGGCGGCCGCCTTGTCGCCTAAGCGGAATCGGTACCCTTCAACGCCTTGTCGCATTGACAACTATGGTGATGCCTGTCCACTCATCATACATAATTGTGTAGCTTCTCTCCTTCCACACCAACTTGAAGCCTTCTATCCAATGCCCTCAACTCCTGTACCTCGTCATCTAACCCACTAGCATAGATATGCTTGGTAGGACTTCGCATTTCATGTCTAACTTTAGCAACAATATCAATCTTAGTCTGAAAGTAGGAGCTAGCAGCTACATGTGCTAGATGCCTACATTAAGGTAAAAAAACTATATCAGCTATAAACAATGTGAATGAAATGAAATATGCATATATACATATTAAGATTTATACTTATATGTAAAAATCACTTCACAATGTGCCTCATTCCTATTGTCTTCACCGCTTTTATTGCTTGTTTAATATTCCTTTGTGAAACACTTTACTTTCTAAATAAATACTTATCTGTCGATGTATGTCGTGTATGATTCATACTCTAGATCGATGAAATGGCTCCTCTCTTGCTCTCACATTGAAACTCTTAGTGTGGCTAGGTCAGGCCAATGTTGATCAGTCAAAAACAAAGTCAACTCTAGACTCTCCTGCTCCCCTCCTCCTCTCTTCCTCCACATGCTTATGTGCATACATGGCTTTCCTTACTTAGGAGTATGTGGATGTCCTCACTCTCTGGCTCCGATTCGGCTCTTACCTTATCTTTACCTATCTTTTTGTGGGTTGGCACCTCTCCATTCCTTCTCTCAAGGAGCTCATCATGCAATTGTTCCCGTTGTTTAATCTTAATCTCATGTTGCGAGACTCTTCCTATGAGGTAGCCTCTCATCTTTTTACTCATTTCTCTAGACACCTCGTCACATTTGTTAACATTGCCACCTAGGCCAGCAGTGTGTTGTTTTAAGCGAAAAACACCCCGTTCATCTCCTTACCACAACACTTGCATTGAACCCTTTTTTTTGTCACATCTACCATGCGTCCATGATTCTAACCAACATTGCGTCTTGCTGCCGGTACATCACCTTCATCATGGTTGGCTATTACTTGTACTTACAACGCACACAAACAATTAAACACGGTTGTTAGAGAGGAATAAAATGCATTTAGGGGGTGTTCGGGAAGAGAACAGTCCCTTAGAAATGAGGGGTTATTTGGTATGTTTGAACTCTTTACAAAGTCATTGGAAAATGTAGAAATGAAGGTAGGAGAATTCGGACAAAGAAACTTTATAGAGAAGATGAAAAGATGGATCATCGAGGAAGGAATGACAGCTGAATCGATGGAATTGCCGAGTAGATTGCCAGAGTTGCAAGCTGGATCACTAGAATTGCTCTGGAATCGCAGAAATCGATCGGGAATCACTAGAATCGTCGGAATTGTTGCCGCCGCCGCCGCAATTGACTGTTACACAGCTGGAATCATTGGAGGATTGCCAGAATTGCTGATTTGCTGACAGCCCTAGAAACTGGTCACCGGAATCGGTCCGTTGGCACCTTATTTGGCCGGAATTGGATTGATACCGGGTCTGCATTGGGCCCAGTATCGATCCACCGTCAGGACTTAAGTTGTCCCAACAGAATCAGTCAGATTGACCGATTCTAGGTCAGAATTGGTTGGATCGATCCTGATCGATTCGATCGATTCTGACTGATTCCTCTGAAATTCTTGGAGGAATCGGTCATTCCGCTTAGATCGATCCGAGTCGATTCATGAATTGGCTGATTCTGATCCGATTCCACCGATTTTGTAATCCATGGGGACAAATAATATGGTGACGTTGTTCTGTAGCAGTATGAGATTTGTGATGGTGATATGTAATGCCATGGTTTTGAGTACCCAATAGGTTGATATCTCCAAACTATGGAATTATGTATCGCGTGCTCCATGGGTAGTCTTCTGTGGAAACCTCATTTTTCAGCATCATAAAAATATAATATGTATGAGATTATGTGATATGCGCATATGAATATGGGAAAAAATCAACCGGCGCTTCAAGAAGCAGTTTGCCTCTCCAACAAGTGTTATGCTGGCAGCCATGGACTCCCAGCAATGGGCGATGTCAGTTTGAGGAGAATTCTCAACAGCCACTACTTCAGCAACTGTGTGGCTTCAGCACTTTTTTTTCTTCTCTAGTCTCTGAGTTAAAACAAGGAACAATGGTTTGTATGTTATGTGGAGATCTATCCTGCTCAGTAGATCTGATAGGCAGTGGCTCTGGCCTCTGGGTCAGAAACTTGTGGTTCATTTTGGCTTTTTGCTCCAGGGCCATGAAAAGATCTCCTTTCTGTAGTAGATCTCTAGGCGACCTCAGTTTTGTTGCTTTTATTATTTAAATGCAATACAATCAGTATTTGCACTATAGGAAATGTGTATTTGAACATGCGATATATATGGTGCGGCATATGTGGAATACTTGTAGCCTCCCTAAAACTTCCCAAAGTGTGAACGTAGGTGTTCTTTAATTGAAAATTACTCCACATTACAAAATATTTGAGACTATTATTTGTGTTTATTCAACATGATTGGACCACTTGTTAACGAACTTGGTCAATTCAGTGTTAATTACACTGAGCAATGACTTGAATATGCTTAATTAATTATGAGACATTTTCTCATGGCTTTTTTATTTTTTTACTTAAGTTTTAATCAGTTATGAAAATTTTCATAGTTTATTGGTTTGTTTACTTCGTTTTTTGTTTATTATCATGCTTCTGTTGTTCATTAGTTCAACTTCTTGTTTTTTTGTTTCCTTTCTTTCAGGCTTTGTTTTCTGTTTTGTTAATTTTGTGTTTTGTTATTTTTTATTTTATTTATGTTTATTTTTATTCTCTTTTCTGTTGATTCTTTATTTTTTGTTCTTTCTTTCGTTTTTGGCCTGTTTAAGTAGTGTTTTTCTACTTTTTTATTTTTGTTATATTTGGCCATTTGCTATTTGTTTTGACTTGTTTTTTATTTAATGATTATTTATCTGTCTATTATTCATTTATTTATCAGTTTCTTATTTAATTATCTGCTTGTTTTTATTTATTTGTTTAATATTTTTTATTTAATATTTTGTTATTCATTTATTATTTATTTATCTGTTTATTATTTATTTAATTGCTTAATTTACTATTTTTGTTTTTTCTTGTTTTGTCAAGGCCAAGGGGACATGGAAATTACCCCAAATTAACATGTGTAAGAACATGAATTATGTTTTATTCACTTTCAACGAAAACACATTGGATACATGGAATGAATAGACATAAATGAGCCATAATCCTCATTAAAATGAAATCAGAAAAATCATGATCATAAAAAAGACATTTTGATCATTTGATGTAGTAAGTGTCATTTGCTTCTCAAACATTATATCTTTAGCTTCATGATTTGATGGTGGAGGAGAGAATTTGGATAGTATGCAGGGTACACATTTAATTACCACCATTGACATGTTCAGTGCATATACGGTAGGATATATTATTATATTTATATGGAGTTATGAACTAAGAGATTCACCCTAAGTTCAATACCTTTTTATATCTTTTTATATTGCATGTTTTATCCTAAGAGCCTTGCTTTTGATGCTTAACCCTAGACCTTTCTTTTCTTGTGCCTTGGGACTATTTTCGTTCTTCCTTTTTGGAAGGTTTTAGACTTGCACTTGTACCTTCTCTTTTCTTTTAGGTGAGGCATCTCGTTTGTTGGAAGGATGGAGGGGCTGGTGGGGGTCCAATCCCACCACCTCCACTTTTTTAGAATGGATGCACAACTCCTTTCTGGTGGGAGTGGTCCCACCAGCCAAAAGTTTATTTTATCTTCTTTTTAATTTTTTATTTTTTGTGTGGACTGAACTCACTACAACTGCCTTTCATCATTCCTCCCTCTGTTTGGCATATATGAGAGAGAGGGGGGGGGGGAGGGGGAGGGGAGCAGGTGGTGGGCCCCACTGCCAACTGATTCTCTGTTTTCAGCCTCCTTTTTATGAATTTTCTTTGATTTTTTTGGGGATGGGACCCAATACAACTGAGCCCCATTACAGGCCCTTTTTCTTCATTTTTCTTCGTTTTCAATAGGTGGAGACCCACCATAACTGCTTCTCCTGCGATTGAGCATGAGAGAAGAGAGAGGGGATGTGAGGCTGTTTTGAGTCCCAAGGATTTGTGCACCCCCCAAGTATTCGGCAGGGATTTTTTTTCCTTTGCGCAGTTCTAAGGTGACGCAAGCAGCCCCAGGCAGGAAGCTCTTTCCCTTTGTGCTGGTCCAAGGCCAGGGGTGTAGAGCAGGGTTTTTTTTTCCCTTGTGCAGGCTTAAAGCCACTCAAGCGGCCCCTTCCTCCCTCCTTTCGCTAGTGGTCTCGACCCCCCAAAAGGATCTTCAACATGCATCAGTAAGAAGCAGCCCAAACAGTCCCCTCTTCGAGGTGTTCAGAGGTTTCAGCAGTAGGTAGCACAAGGAGATCCTTGTGCAGTGGATTGAAGGGCTACTACCAGCGACCCCTCCAATTGGAGAAGCTGCAGCCAGCAGTTTTTCTCTCCTGCATAAGACTTAAGAGCATCCCAAGTAGCTCCTATTTCAAGGCACTACAATAGTTTCATCCGCTGCAGTAATCACCTCCTTTGGGCAGCACCTACAGGGTAGGCGGTTGGAAGATTTAACCCTTAAGAAAACCTCTTATATGAAGGAGGTTTTACCCTACCGAACTGTATCTTCCAATCAGCAACTAAAGAATTTTATTCAAGACATATATATGTCTTATTAATTCTGCCTGATCTATGCACGTGCATAGACTGCAATGCATGGCTGATCCTGGAGTAATCTTGGGCTCCAATTGGGCCAGTATACATTCTCATTTATGGGCCATGAATAGGCTGAATATAACTCAACCCATAGGCTTGCTAGGGCTGCCTTAATGGGCCTTGATTCAATCAGCTATGCGAGTAATATTTAAGCTTCTATGCGGGCCAAGAATAAAGCAAAACTGGACTGTTAACAGGCTGTTTAACAGACCTGAAAATATATCAAAAATCAGTCTTTAAACAGGCTGGAAGTGTATCATAGTTGGGCCATTAATCAGCCATTTGATGGGGCTGAAAATGGACTGTAAGCCCAGCTGGGCCATTAATCAGCCATTTGATGGGGCTGAAAATGGACTGTAAGCCCAGCCCATTAATGCCAAGCCATGTCTGGTAAGTATAAACATGCTGTTACATATGGTTGATTTTAGGACATATCCAAGCCTTGAATGGGCCAATCCATGAAGTTATAATTGGGCCAGTAATGGGCTGTCAGACAGGCCTGTTAAGCCTGGGGTTAACATCATCTTAAGAGGGTTGCTTTGTCATGCTACCTAGTGCATTGCTGCATAACTATGGGCAGACCAGCTTTTCCTAATTCATCCTTAACCTTATTCAAGTTGCTTTGTCTCCAAAATGATACTTAACAAGTCATAGCTTGCAACTCATATATAATACAGTGGTAGTTTCACGTTTATTAACTTAAGACTAGACATGCTGATCCTTGTCTTAGCTTTATGGTTTAATGGCAGCTCCAGATTGTAGCATTATGCATCATGGTTTAGTGAGAACTCTTACACGTGTAGTCTTATGCGATGTCTTATATTCTAGTTGGCCTATATTGTATGCCATAAGCCTCACTTTAATACCACAATCAGTGGCATTAGTGGTTTTATGTATTATTCACTTTAAGACTCTGTGACCTAGCTTTCCCCCAAAAGGTGCCTCCCAAGCTATGGGCTACATGTTTCTCATGTATTGTCCAGTAACACATTCTTGGTTTTCAGTTCAGGACCAATCTGGTTCCTTTCTGCCCTCATCTTCTTGTCTGGTGCCATCTTCCCATTCCCTTGCATTGCTGTCTACTGCTTTCCATTTCGTAATGCCTAGTAAACTACTAGAATACCACAGTTGCAAGCTTCTGCCTAAGTCACCCCTGAACAAGTTCACATTGTACTTTACTAGTCTAGCTTTCTTACTATCGCTAGTGGCCAAAGTCATCTTTTAGTCTATTTTCTGTTTTTTTCTCAGTGCCAGTTCTACAATGTGGCATTTCTATTGCTTCATAAATTAAGGGCTGCAGGATTGGATGGGCCACTTGGATTGGCAGGTAACTATTCCAGTGTGTATCAGAGGCTCAACAAAAAATGGCCAAAATTGGTCTGCGGTGGGCCTAATTGAGTAGGACTGGGGGTGCCGATCCTGGCTAAGTTAGGCCCAGAATCAATTCTGTTCTGCAGGTCATGGTATACACGGTTCTCTTGCATGGGTATCCCTTTTGCATTACCCATAGTTTTTAAGGTGAAGGTGACATAGTACCGCCTTGATCCCTAGGTGATAAGGCAAGGTGTTAGGTGACACATTTTTTATAGTAAAATTGATAAAATAACAAATATATGTGTGATGAATAATACAAAAAATAGCTATGGCCTTGGTCCCTAGGCAATAAGGCAAGTTGTTAGGTGACACATTTTTTATAGTAAAATTGATAAAATAACAAATATATGTGTGATGAATAATACAAAAAATAGCTATGGCACCATGTAAATCAATTAGTAATGTGCAAGTGCATATTTACATAGACTAAATAACTTAAATATATGTTAATTTTAGTACTTTATTTGTATTAACTATTAGTAGACATTTATGAAATTATTTAATCCGAGTGATTATTTCATCAAAATGTCTATTTATAATCAAATTAACTATTAGAATTAGTTATTTTTACTTCAAAACCACTCAATTAACTGATATGGATGCTTAGTTAGCATTATTTATTCTTAAATTATTCAAACTAACTTTAAATAGCCCTGCTCATTCAGGCGTCCCTTGCCTTGACCGGCGAGGGGGCACCTTGTCGGTGACACCTTGAAAACCATGGCATTACACAGTGCACTATTTGGTCGCTGTAAACAGGTGTTTCTATTGTATTAGTCTTCTTTCAATCTAAAACCTGGTAAAGTTGTGATATGTTTAACTCTCCTATTTTAAATATTGTGAAAGAAAAATATCCAAAATAATGTTTGTACTATTTCAGATACTTTTAGATCAGTCCACATACCTGTTTCTTGATACCTGAGCTGCCTTTTAGTTTCTAATTCTGTCAGTTTGTCTAACTTGGATTGAAATATGAATCAGACAATCCCTGGCACAGAGCGGTTCATGGATTCAGCTCCTGCTATTCGTGGTCTTCCGCAAATGGTATGCTACACCTTGATACATTCATGAGTATTTAGGCCTTTGGATTGCATTCTCTAGTATAACCCTTTTTATCAGGTCATTGAGAGTATTAACAAATGTGATGTGGACATACGGAGAGAACTCTTCAGCAGTATTTTGGTATGCTGATACTATCATTTAACAACTATTTTCTTCATGTTCAGCTGGATTCTCACGAATACCTTTCAGTCTAAATTTTGCTTGATACCATGGTTTTCATTTTACTGAAAATGGAAGGGTGGTGGAATGCACTAAGTGAAATTGCATACAGTTATACTCTATAGCTTGGTCTTTGCATCTTGATCTAGTCCTAAAAATCGTTGCTGGAAAAACTTGTTTTGCATGTTTACATTCTTTAAGGGAAATAATAGAAAGCGAGTTTGCTGAAAAAAATTGTACTTTATGTAAAATTTTTCCTTAGAATCAGATCATAGAATTATTTATTGTGTTTGTGACTTTTCTTAGATGTTAGAGACACTGGTCATTCAACATTTTAACTGAAAACCTAAAAGTGATGATTTGAGATGACACCACATTTTAAATCTTTTAATCTGTGATTGTTCAAACGAGGGCACATGTGTAAGCTCATTCAGGATGTGAGCCACAAATGATGGTGCATGAATAAGTCATGGGATCCAATACCATTTTGAAATTATCAGGTTATCCAATTCAAAATTTTATGGTGATCAATGAAGAGGTTAGCATCTTTGTTTTACAACTATTTATAATATCTTAATATGAAAATATTCTCCAATGTCATGTGCAAGGCGACTCCGCACTATCACATGTATCATGGTGCACTGCACAAGACCCAGATTGATATGGGCCTCTGTCACCATGTTAGAGATATTGCACCATTCTAGTCAAAACCTCAAGGTGATGATAGAAGATGGTATCACATTGGATTCTCAGATTTATTTTTTTATTTTTATAGTATGGGTTTATTCCTGTAGTATGACTGAACTTGTATATTGTAAACAAAGGGTATTTCACCTAATATATACCTTTTTTTGTCTTTAAGGGTGTGGAACCTGTGTGGTGCTCTTGATTGAGCCATTGGATTCTGTGTAACTTTAAACTTAGAGTTTATGCTAAAAGTATCATGAGTCTTCTGAAACCTCTTTCTTCCTCTTCAATGGGAGTGAGAGCCGGAGAGGTGAAATTAGCAGCTGTTGTCTGAGATCCGAAGAAACTTCAGACATAATGATTGGTAGGTTTCACAGAAGTTGAAAGAATGATCTTTAACCCTACAGGCTGCTGTTGGGCAAATTTCATTTCAGTGCTTAAACAATACAAGGTTAGGTAGTTTTGGATGCATTCAAGATGGTACGGTGTGCATGGGCGACCAAGGCGAGTTGATTGTCACTACCACCTGAGCTTGATTGATATTTTATCAGGTTAATCTTTTATTTATGTGTTTTTTCTTTATTTATGAGTGTTTTTTAATTTTTAAGGGTGGGAAAACAAATTTTAAACCAAAGATGTTTAGACGAGCCATATTTAATAAAGAATACTCAACTCAACTCAAGCTTTAATTGTAAATTATTTGAGATATGCTTGTAACTCCATTCACATTGATTCTTAGTTATTTCTTAAGTGATGTTTAAATCATCCAAATCATATTGAATTGCCCTCATCTAAGATAACTTTGTTCTACAATGTCCTTTTTTGTTTATATTATTTTGATATTTTTAACTTTTCTAATTAAAGTTTTCTTATATCTACTTTTGATGTCCTAGTATTTCAATTTCTTTCTCTTTTTAAATTTATCTTCATTGTTTTTACATTTTCTATGATATATTCATTACGTATTCTACCTAATCTAGTATGACCACATATCTATCTTAACATTTTCGTTTTAGTAACACTTAATTTAAAAGTTTGTTTTTCTTCTATTGTTCAACATTCATTTCCGTACAACATTGTTGGTGTTATAATTCAACTCAAATCTTAGTCCTAAATTATTTAGGGTTGGTTTTATGATTCTCTCTCTATTCACATCTATTTTTAAGTAATTTATTTAGTGATATTTAAATCATTCAAATTATATTGACTTATTCTTTTTTATGTTAATTTAAGTCTATAATGTTTTTTTTGTTTATATTGTTTTACTATGTTTAATTTTTTATCCGGAACTTTTTTACGTTTATGTTTAATATGTCCAAATTATCTCGATCTTCATTCTTCAATTTGTTTATGATTATTAGGTCTCGGTTGCTATCTCCTCCTTTTTTCTCCTCCCTCCCTAGGGCACCCCCATCGGATCTGGCCCCTTGGCCTCCTGTGCACGCCGTCAGAGCTTCCAATCTCCCTTTCAGCCCCTCCTATGCATCCCTTAGCCTGACCCCTTGTCTCCCTCTTGTGTATCCCTGTCGGAGCTTCCAATCCCCCCCTTGGCCCCTTGTGCACCCTCCTGTTCTCCTGTGCACAACTCCCCCTTCAGCCCCTCTTGTGCACATCCCCCTTCGGCTCCTTGTGCACCCCCATTGGACCCTTCTGTGCACAACTTCTGCCTCCTGTGCCCCCTTGGCCCTTCCCGTGAATTGGATTGAGAGGATTGAGATCCTTTGCTAGTGCTGTGGAGAGGTGATCCTTGAACCTTTGCACATTGTCAGCCGGATTTCAACCCGGTTCTATCTCGTTGATATCCATTTTTTTTGTCTTTGTGTCTAGCAAAAATGGTTGATGAACAATATGATGCCCTTGAATCCTGTGATATTGGATGGGTCATGGATTTATGGTGGAATGGAAAAGAAGAGAGTTCAATATAAATGATGGGGAAAACAGAATAATGGGCATGTTTTCTGCCTCAAATAACATGTAGGTGGGCTAAGTGAGAATGTCAAAAAATATGATAAAGTATCTGCAGAACTGCGAGAAGAGACGACAACCTATCTAACATAAATGGATTGAGATGCAAAAATACTTGCATTCTGAGTTGCTAGGACATAGAGATACTGGTTTAATGATTGAGAGGAGCAAAAAAGGAAAAGAAAAGGTTATTGATGAGATTGTTGCATCTAGTTTAGATGATGAAGACGAGGTACAAATAAAGAAGACAATGCATGACAGTAAAAGTTTCACAACACAAAGATGAAGAGAGAAGGAAGGAGTTGGGGATTTAAAGCTAGGAAGTCAGATGTTGAGGCTATTTGACGTACACATGCAAGAGTCGGAGATTATGGGTTTCATTGGTCACAATTGACTTGACTTATGGATGAGTACATGTTTAGGTGCAACATAGTAGGCAACTAGACTTGTAAATGGGTTGGGTTCAGGTTAGATCCGTGTAAATCCGAACTCAAACCCAACGATATAAATCCAGATCCGAAACTGGATCCAAAGTTTCTCGGATTTAGATAAAATCCTAATCTGACTTTCATTCGAATCCTGCTATCCTTCGTGCGATGTGGTGAGCGGAGCCGAGGATGACTCAGTTCTCCTATTATTCACGTGGTTTGAGGGCTTCACCCTTCACCATGCACCATCATGGCTCTCCCGTCTCCCCCATTGCCTACTCACCTCTCACACACTCTCTCTTAACTAATTGTCAACCTGAAAGCCTTGGCTTACGGTGGTAGGCCCAACCGGCAAGATTGTGAGGTCACTCTCCTCTAGCCTACTAGACAATGTCCTCCCATCGCTGGTGTCGACTCCCTCCTATTGCATGGACCGCAACGCCTTCCGCCTTGTGGTATTGAAAGATGAAGAAAGGAGATCTATTGCGTGGACCACAATGCTTTCCACCTTGTGGTATCGGATGATGACGAAAAGTAGAAGGCCATGGCCTTTGGTGATCCATCATCAGCTCATAGTTGCAACCCTTTGTCAACAAAGGAGAAGAAATGTGAAAATTGATTAACACTAGAAATTGGGTTTACCTAGGAGGCATTCATCATCTCATAGTTGCATCCCTCTCACCTCTCTCGATGACTCAAATTTTCTCTTTTGGAGGCTCAATTTTGGATTTGTTCTAAATTGGGTACAGTCGAACTCGAACATAAACTATATCAAGACATGTTGATAGAATTGCCGCGCCTGATTTTCAATTCGGATTCTAGTTAAATTGTCGGGTTTATTGATCCGTTTATAGGTCTATAGCCAATGAATAATATAACACGTCTTTAAAGGAGTTAAATCAATTACTTCAGCCACAAAACATGCAATGAAACATATTTGTAAGTGTATTCTATGTGCAGGTTGTTCTGACACAACCGTAACTTTTTTTTTCACATTTATGTTTTGGTATTGTAAGTTGACTTTAACATTTGTTTTAATGTTACCTTCATGTGTGTGTCCCAGCTCATGCCACTAGTGGTCCCTATTTCTATATCATGGTCGATGCTATTAGAGAGGTTTGATCAAGGTTAAAAGTCCTAACCTCTAAATACATCTATGAGAGTGGATTGGATGTAGAGGTTGAAGAATTGATGTCATGGATAGATATATTTTGAATGGTTTGGAATGAAAGGGATTGTATTGTTATGTGCGATGGATGGATGAACATGTATAACAAAGAGTATGATCAACTTGTCTTTTGTTCTAAGGGCATGTTGGCACCGGAAATTTACATGCAAGATACATGTCTTCTTGAAACCCTATTTTTATAGGATCTAGGTCTTGAAACCCTATTTTGATAGTAATGTCAAGCATTAGCATGTATATCATGATCACTCTTTATTTTGCTTATATGGAACTTAACATATGTGCTATGTTCATGACCCACCACATGGAGGTCCCTATTTTGATTGTAGGTGTTAGCATCTTAGTATCATAGGTATTGGTAGTTTGATCGTATATGGGACATCCCATAGGCATAGATCCTAGAAAAACATGGAAGATTTATGGTCTGAATAAGCATAAAATGTCAAATATTGACTTTTTTCCCAAAGTTCTCAATAAGTGAAATTAATTGGAGAGTTTGATGGCTATGATCAAGCATATGATATTTAAATGGTGGACTTAATGGGCCGAGATTGTACCCAAGACTCATATGGATTAATCGGAGAATTATTTGACCAAGGGGATCATTCATTTATATGCTTCACATATAAATGAGTTGAATTATATATCAATCATTGATGCAATTTTTACAAGATCCAAGAGCTGAGATTTGATGATGAAGATTACATCAATTTTGCCATGATCTTGATGCAATTGACATGTTTATGTTGATGGACTATGAAGATACATAAAATCAGACCTATTTAGTACTTAATTTGGGCCCATCTTATGGATATTTAAGCACTATTTTAATATTTTTGAAGTGTAGGATCAATGGGCTATTATGCACCCTTGGATCAGATGCTATATGATGGGATGATATGACATCCATGTGGCTGCGGCACAGTCACCTTGACTTGACTTCAAGAGGAAGCATCCCATCAGGTGCTCCTAAGAAGTAGGAAGTGGAGGTGAATCCAGCGCACATCTCCTGCATTCTCAAGTATGGCCAGGTCTTCCTCACACCGGCAGCTCGTGAGAAGAGTCCACCAATGCAAGAACTCAACTAGAATTCAAATAAGTTGCTATCTATGCAGGAATATAGGAAGTATGATTGGGTCTTCCTGCTCTCCGATGTTCCCTTTGCGTGCAAGCAAGGAAGTCCCTATTGGGACTGCCTCTTCAGCCATCTCTCTATAAAGAGAGGACATCGGTCCACCTCTTAGGGGTTCTGGGAAAAAAAGAGAGATCCAATAGGTACTGCGGTTCCAGATATTAGAGAGGAAGAGAAGGCATTAGAGAAAGAAAAGAATAGGAGGTGATGCCGCCGTTGTCATCGCTTGCTTAAGGAGAAAGATACGAGGAGAAGAAGAAGGTGAGTGGCAGTATGTTCAAATGAGCCACAGTCTTCTCACTTCTTCTCTATATGCATAGTCTCTTATACCCAGTCCGAAATCCCATGAACACCCTCTTTGAGGCTTGCTGTCTATGCCATGATAAACACCATGTTCAGCTCTCCTTCTATGTCTATAGTAAAATTATATCAGTCCCATGCCCAACCTTCTCTCATGGTTATATCATGACACCCTGCGTAGCCCTTCTGTCCACCCATATCTGATAGCTTGATCTCTCCCATGCATGGCCTTTAGAGGCCTACTGTTTCATGTCTACAGAACAGCCTATGGCTGTATGATAGCCTATGCATACCCCCATGGCAGCCTATGGTCGGCTATAAAACAGCCTCTTTTGAACTCTTGTTCGGCTCATACTTCATGGCCTACAATTGCCACATGCAAGGCTTACGATAGCTCCTATATTCATCACCTATATCCATAGGATTTAGATCATACCTGGTCCTCTTGTGCTCAATATGTTGGGCTAAAGATCTACCCAGGTAGTCTTGGTGTCATGCCCTATCTCTTCTTTGTTAAAAATCTATCTTGAACACTCTCAAAGTCTACATGAATGGCAGCAATTGGTGAAGGGGAACAAGGTTCGAAATCAAAAAAAATGCATGGCTGAACTTATGGCAATGAAGATGGAATGAAGCTCACAAAGGCATGACCCCATCAGGACGTGTGGATGCTTAGGCTGCTAGGGCCTAGTTGGAGCTATGACAGGTCTATTGGGCCTAAGATGATGCAAAGTTAGACTACATAGACCAACATGACATGCTTATAGGCCTACCATGGCCAAAATGATGATAATGGACCAAATGAGGCTGAAATGATACAATGACATGTTAATGGGCCGAAATGGCCAAAATGATTATGACAAATTTATCTCTTAAATATTTGAACAATATGAAAATGTTGGTTAAGCCTATGAAGTTAGGCCCCCTTATAATTTTGGACGGACATAGTTTGCATAATTGGCCGATTTGATCCAATCCACCATTGAACCACCAATCTAGGATTGATTACCGGAGTAATCATCTTGGATCAGCCGATTCTCCAAAATTGAATTGAGAATTGGCCGACCCAAGCTGATTCTCCGGGAGTCCTTGAGTTGTATATTCTCCCGGACTTGGGTTTGGAACCGGACCTGATTTCTCCTCGATAAGGAGAGAATCGGCCTTTTCTCTCTTTCCTCCTTGATTCCCCTCCACATGATGCAAAGTTAGACTACATAGACCAACATGTAATGCTTATAGGCCTACCATGCCAAAATGATGATAATGGACCAAATGAGGTTGAAATGATACAATGACATGTTAATGGGCCGAAATGGCCAAAATGATTATGACAAATTTATCTCTTAAATATTTGAACAATATGGAAATGTTGGTTAAGCCTATGAAGTTAGGCCCCCTTATAATTTTGGACGGACATAGTTTGCATAATTGGCCGATTTGATCCAATCCACCATTGAACCACCAATCTAGGATTGATTACTGGAGTAATCAACTTGGATCAA
Organism: Cryptocoryne crispatula var. balansae; assembly: GCA_036172225.1. Lineage (NCBI taxonomy): Eukaryota > Viridiplantae > Streptophyta > Magnoliopsida > Alismatales > Araceae > Cryptocoryne > Cryptocoryne crispatula. Next base: position 4,940,394 of record CM069924.1, on the reverse strand, counting down.
CCGATTCTCCAAAATTGAATTGAGAATTGGCCGACCCAAGCTGATTCTCTAGGAGTCCTTGAGTTGTATATTCTCCCGGACTTGGGTTTGGAACCAGATTTATTTTCTCTTCGATAAGGAGAGAATCGGCCTTTTCTCTCTTTCCTCCTTGGTTCCCCTCCACCCCCTCCCAATTCTAGGGCTCCCCCCCTCCCACGGTCCCACTAGGGCTCCCCCTCCGGTGGTCCCCTTTGGCGAAGGTCAAGAAGCCCTTCCTATGGTATGGTTTGCATCTAATTTCCCCCCTCCCCCTAAATGGCTTCACGGTGAGGATTGCCCCCTGTGCAGCCTACTTGGAAGTTAAGGGAGGGGAATTGCAAACTGTTTGGGGTACTCCCCCCTATGTAGGCCATAGAACCCCCGGACGGGGTTGGGGTGACTAGTAACCGTTGAGATGATTGCATGGTCACCACCCCCTTGAGTATAGGAACTATTTTTTTGTATATAGAAAAAATGTCAGATGAGGAGCAACGTGCCCATGCACATCATGACATTGGATGTCAATACGGACACATGTTAGGTGTCAACAAAAATAGAGTTAAATATAAATGATAGGGAAGGCAATGAATGAAAGTGTTTATCGTTTTGAATAACATATCGGTGATGTGAGTGGGAATGTTAATAAATGTGACTAAGTATTGGTGGAGCTCAAAGAACAAATGATGGCATATTTAACTAGAAGAGCATCATAAGAGTGATTCGAATTGAACAGAGAGTTGACTTTGCACGATGAGTTGCTTGGATGTCGAGACAAAAATCTCATGGAAGGAAGTAGGAAAAAAGAAAAATCACACATGCAGGTTGAGGTGTCTTCATCATCTTTCGGTGAAGGGAAGGCCTACATAAGATAAGCAATACATGCAAGTAGAGGTTAGACATGCGAAGATGAGGAGAGGAGAACGGAGGCAGGTGGATCTATTTCAAGATGGTCGGAAGTGGATCCTAGCACTCGTCCTAGATCTCATGTAAGTCGAGAGAGTGAGTTCTGTTGAGCACTATTAGCTCGGCTATCGAGTATCGACATACATTGTCATGTATAGGTAGAGTGATAAGGGGCAAAGGAGTATCAAGTTAGTCTTGAAAGGACTCAAGGTTTCAATGGGATTTGCAAAGAAAGCAGTGAAACATATATATAAATGGTTTTTACATGTATATATATAATACTTGACTTATTTTGAATGTGTCTATTTATGTTATCGAAATTTGAAATAAAATTTAATAATATTATCTTATCTTGACTTGATGTAGGCATCCTTGCCCATGTGGCCAAAAGTCTATATTTTCAGATGGTGATTGATGCTATCACTGAGGTTGGTTTGGGATTAAAAATCCTGAGTTTGAAATACATGTACAAAGGAGGTTGGATTCAGAGGTCGATGAGTTGACCTCATGGATAAGTGAGTTAACGACAATATGGAAGGAGAGGGGTTGCACTATAATGTGCGATGGATAGATGTAAGTAACCAAGAAATCAATGATAAACTTTCTCATTTACTATTATGAGGGCACCACATTTTTGGAATCTATTGATGCACCATATAAAAAATGGAGATGGTCTTCTACAGCCTACACTATCAAATATTGGTATTTAGGTGAATTGGTTAGTTGTCTTCGCAATTCAAACAGGTTATGTCCCTGGGAAGGCCCTGCATTGTAAATTTGAATGTGTTTTTTCTTATCCTGTCTCTTATGTCTTCCATTTGGAATATGGTATTTGTTTTTCCATTTCAGAAAGACATATCATATGTGTTTGTTTTTTAGGTTCTCTTTTTTCATCATGTAACTTGCAGTGTTATTTTGAGTTTTGACAGCTGGCAGGCGGAACAGCATCTATGCAACAGTTGAAGGAACGCCTTGAGAAAGACTTGATTGAGGTACATGTATTACTCATTATAGTTTAGCATTTCTTGATGGTATATGTAGCTTTTTGCTCGTTGAACTTTTGACCAAGTGATACAAAGTTATTTGCTCAAAAGGCCTGCTTTGAGAGTTAACTTTGAACTTTTTGACATTTTCTGTTTAACTGCAATTTTGGTTTTTGCAATGTCTGGTCTGTTTCTGGTTTTGTGCTTTGGTAGTTAGTCTCACTCACTTGTTTTCTGGCTTATAGTCTGTAGCAGTAAAATGATATGCGATAGATTAAATTGACGTTGTTTCCTTGTCATAGCATGATCTATTAAAACTTTCTACCAAACTCCTTAACTGGTTTATTTAGTCTTCTGATGTAGCTCATCCATTTTTCTGGTTCCTGATTTTGGTACTACTGGGGCAGGGGAAGTAAAAACAGAAAATACTTGTCTTTGTGTTAGCAAAATTCATAGAAACCATGGATGCCACTTCACGAGTTCCTATCACCTGAGTTTTACATCACGTCCAGCATGATGCCAAAACATTGGACTTGCTTGGTTCTCCATTCCATGGTAGAGTTTCTGTTTTTGCTTAGAGGTTATTCAATAAAAATGTATGCTGTAAGAAGATTAATTTGACACTGCAAAGTGCACGGGGGTGGTTTTCATCATAATGTTCCTTTAGCCTTTGAGGTGCTTCAAATGGCATTTGGTCCCTTGCTTGATGCTAGGTATATGGACATCACTAATGTAAGAGGGAACATGGTATCATAGGACCATTGTTCTGACAGACCATTGTTTGAAGCTTCCACCTTTTTTTAGGGGAATGGACAATCAAACTACAAATATAAGGGCTACTGTTTGCAGAAAGACATACACTTAGGTGGCATTTGATAAATCTGAGATTTATCTCTTGTATGTAAATATGTTGTATAGACATCAAAAAACTTAATGATTAAGCATGTTTGATAAAATTTAAAATTGAATTAAAATATGAAATTTAGGACTATTTGATAATCGTATGCAAACATCTGAATATGAAATCAAATATATTGAATATAATTTGATAATTACAAGGTAACATTTAAATATGATAATAATATCAATTCATCACAAGCAACGTCTCTATGTACATGTTGACACCAAAAATTTTGCACAGAGAAATTTGGGATCTCCAAATCCTCTTCAAGTTTTGATTCCTAATCCTACTTAACTTCAGATTTCCGGGTCCTACTCAAATCCAGATTTTGAGTCCAAGTGAAATTCGGATGTCCAAATCCTACTAAATTTGAATTCCAGGTTCAACTCAAATTTGGATTTCCGAATCCTACTCAAATTGGAATTCCAAATCCCACTTCGGGTGATATTTCAGATTTGAAAAGGAAGAAAAACTTGGTTTTTTAAGTTTGCAGGAAAAGGGGGACAACTGGAAAAAAAAAGAGAGAAAAAAGGACAGGTTCTGAAAAAAAACTGCCTCACGGCTGAAGGCAGTCAGGCCCAATAAGGCCCATTTCAGGTTTGATTTTAGAAAATTTTTTAGCCCATTTTGGAGGCCTAGTCCCTTGACAATCCACTTAATGGGGTCATAATGGATCTCGAATGGTGCCATCTCCTGGCCCATTAAGTAGCAGCGAAAATCAGCTAAAACTCTTGATTTGGCACACCAATTGAAAAGGAAAGTGGCGAGTTTCCTTTTTGGTTCTTTCCAAATCCAAGTGGATTCATTATATTACAATCTAATCAAATCTAGATTGAGATCAGGACGATCTTGTCAAGTTAGACAATATCTGACCAGGAAATCTTTCAGCCATCAGAAACCCTAGCCACCCGAGCCACCTCATCAGCTGCTGTTCCTGCGCAAGGGAGGGAGAAAGAGAAGAAAAGAATAGCCTCCTTCCGCAGATCCTGCTGCTGCTTGTATTTCTGCAGTTCTTTCTGTTGCGCAGGAAGAAGATCCTGCTGCTCCTGGTGCTGCTTTTGCTGTTTAGAGAGGAAGAAAGGAGAGAACCAGCAGCATCTGCTGCCGTCACTGCCCCTGCCTGCTGCTGTGTGGCTGCTGCTGCAGCTGTGTTGTTTCTGTTGTCCCTACACGAGAGAGAAGATGACAAGGATGAAACCCAGCCTGCTGCTCTTCCTGCTGCTGCTGTGCGAAGAAGAGAAGGCGAGAAGAGAAAGAAGCTTCTATGACTGCACACTCCCCACCTCTCTCTTCTATATGAAAATTTCTTCTTTTTATCACCCAATCCAAGCAAAAGAACGCTGTAAGCACCCTCATCGCTGCGCCCTTACCTGCTTGGACTTTCATGGATTTTTAACTCGTTTTTACTCAAAAAATGCAGACAAAAGGGCTGTGAGCAACCCATTCAGCAGTGCACCAAGCCCATCCTGTTTTTCTGATGGGTTTTGATCCTTTTCCACCACCAGAATCAAATACAAGCCAGGTTGTCAACGTCTTCTTTGTAGCATACCAGTCCTCCAGTCCAGAACCAGTCCTGAGATTTCTTGATATCCAGTCCTCCAGTCCTAAACCAGTCATGAGATTTCCCGAGATCCAGTTCTCCAATCCAGAACCACTCTTGAGATTTCTGAGATCCAGTCCTTTAGTTTTGAACCAGTCCTGGAATTCCTGAAAACCAGTCCTGGGATTTCTGAAGTAGCCAGTGCTAGGTATTTTTGAAGAACAAGCCCAAATCAGGTCCAATAATCACTGCCACAACATGCTCAGTGAAGGCTTGATATAGGCTCAATAGTAGGTCCACATCAAGCCATGGACAAAAGACGAAGAAGAAGACACCAAAGCTAATCGGAGGTTGGCCATAAACGAGCCCTATGCCTTGGAAGTAAAATCTAACAAAGCCAATTGGGGGTTGGCCCTTGGCAGACCCTATGCTATGGAAAAAAATCATCAAGACTAGCAAAGTTGACCCTTTATGCGTTGGAAACCAAAAACAAAAGTGAGGTTAGCGGAAGTTGACCCTTCACTCCTTGTAAAAAAAGAAGAAGCAAGAGTCAATCTACAAATGAGGGACTTCATGCCATCTATCCTTCATTTGGAGAAAAACAATTCCATCCAATTGAGCTAATAAAGAGCCGTGCATCGATTCCATGCGAATAAGCTCCAAATTAGCCAACAGAGAATAAAATCACCTCATTGAGTTAATAAAGAGCCACGCATAGATTTCATGTCAACAGACTCTAAATTAGCCAATGAAGCCAATTTCATCTCATTGGGTTAAAGAAAAGCCGTGCTTGAATTTCTTGCCAATCAGCTCCAAATTAGCCCATGGGACGAAATCATTTTCATTCCAAATTGATTTAGTGGGATTTATGGCTTTTCATGCCCCCCATTGTAACTGTGCAAAATCCATAAAGTCAATGTTGTTGTTTACATGCATTTCCTATGTTATGTGGAGAAATTGCATGGCCCCATGCAAAAACCGAGAATGCAGAGAACTGTGAAAACTGAGAAGACTGTGAAACAGAGAACTGTAAGGCTGCAAAGCTGGGAAAATTGAGAAAGCTGCAACACAGTAAGTAGCAGAAACTGAGAAGACTATAGAACAGCAAGCAAAACAACCGCAAGACAAAAAAATGGGAATGGGCTGAGAACAAAAAACCTGAAAACAGAAAAATGTAAAAAGAAACTGCAGAACAGAAGCATGATGACAGGAAATTGGGCTGGAAAACAGAGAGGAAACTGTAAAAGAAGACTGAAAAAACTGAGAAACTGCAACAGAAGCTGTGAACAGAAAAACTTAAGAAAACATGATTGAGAACAGGAAACAGTCAACCAGAAAACATCAGAAAACAGGAAAATAAACTGAAAACCTGAAATCTGAAATTTCTTCTTTAAAACTGAAAGATAAAACTTCGAAAATCTGAAATCTGAAGTTCACATCTGAAAACGAAATATCTGAGAACTTCTAGATAACACAGAAATGTGGAATCTGAATTTTTCCAAAATTCAGAAAACTGAAACTTGAAAGTCTGAAGCTGAGATCCATTAAATTTAAATCAAAAGAAACCCAAAATCTCAAATAACTCAAAATATCCAAGAAAACACAAATCGATTTAAAGCACTTCAAGTTGGCATTTCAACTATGGCCATTGTGGTATGTCTCTAACATTTTTGTTGATGAATGGTTGAGTGCGAAAGTTGCTATGCTGTTAATCAAAGGTGTTCGAGCAGTTGCTCGATATAATTAACAACGAAATATTAGAAGTTCCATGGGGAGGTCAAAATAAATTTCAAAGAATCCAAAATAATCTCAGAAAAGATAACGTGTGGTTTAGATCTTCTAAGTGACAGGGTAATCCTTATGGACACCTAGAAGATTCTTGGAACCCACATTGTGAGTTCCTATATATTCATACCACACCCCAATTAGATATACTCCTATGGTTTTATTGGCTATTTTCTTAACCGTAGTTGTCAAGCTAAACAGTCATTTCTTTCAAAAAAAGAACAAATAAAACAAAATTTTAAGTTTTTGAGGTTTCAACATACCCCTCGAACAGAGAAAAAAGTATTTGTAATATTTTTCAAGTTAACCATAGGCTGTAGCCTGTTGGTCATGTTTGGCTCATGTTCTCAACTTCACTTGTATTTGGTAACTCTTCCTAGTATTCTTGTTTTGTTTTACGTTTGCATCTGAATTTCCATACTTCGAACACTTCATAATTGATTTTTTTTTCACTTCTGAAAAATTTGTGGTGTTTTTTATGTTACTTGAACCTTCTATTTCAAACTTAGCTATGATGTGATAACATTAATAATAAGCACATTAAGATAATTTTAAAATAAAAAACTAACAAAATTAATCTGAATATTAAATCAAAAATCACTATCACATGTTGAACATAAATAGTTTCTGCACAATTAATCAGAAATGAAAGATGACTTGGAGCAAAGATGAAGTTGAAGATGAAAAGTTGCATACAGAGTTTAATGTCGACCATGAAGTCCTCATGTCAAAAGGGAAGCAACTTATGCTGACATCAGTACTTTTCTTTGTGTTCAGTGTTAAGTGCATGCTTTGGCACTTAGCGATTCAGAGGATATTGGTCTCATTTCATTATCTTCTGATCTTAATTTTTGAAATCTATCAATCTAAATAGTACTTTGTTGGGCCGAATCAGACTTCAGAGGTTTTCAAGTGCAATCAAACAAGGCCAAAAACATTATTAGTCTCATATTCTTGATAAACCAAAATGTAGGATCAAGGTATGTAGTTCAAGGTTGAGTTTTTCTCATTTCTGCTAAAGTTAAAGTTATCCTGTTAGTAGGAAAATCGTATTATCTAAGACAAACAATTCAGGTGCCAAAGGCTTTTGTAGTTGATGTAAATGTTTTAAGACGAACACAATTATCATATGTAAGCATAAGCTGCACAACAATCATAGATGCGTTACAAACCTTGTTATTTTCCAATTTAATTCTAAGGTAAACAAGTAATCAAATTCAGCATATAAATAGCCTAAGTGCAAAAAGATAGTTCAAACCTCTAGGTGAGATGCAAAAGATCTATTGAGCATGATGGAATTACCGCTGAGTCAACTTGTCAGTGCTCATATTGCCTCGACATCTTGGTGATTTTACACAGAAAAACTGGTCCTATATCCCTTCAACATTTATAATAGGCAAAATTTATGAAATATGACCATCCTGTAATTGCTTCTAATATGATATGATGGTAAAAATATCATTCATACTATAGCAATTATTGTCAGATAATTTATATTTAATTACCAACCAGGCAAGGGGAATACAGGCAAGGGAATATCAAGTGTTTTTGCTGTACGATTTAGGTGGTAATACCTGATTGGAGCATTATTCTTTTTAAGCAAGTATAATGACAGAATATGGATTACATCTGAATTCATTAATTCTTTAAATAATTCATTCTATGCTCAGGAGGCACCTCAAGCTGCACGTGTTAAAGTTCTGGCAAGCGGGAATGCGACAGAAAGACGATTTAGGTAAAGTGTACTATGATCCATATTATCTGTCGGGATTAGCTTTTAGCGACCAGAAGCTTTTTGCTGCCATACTGTGGCCCCTGATCTCAATTCTTCTGTCTCTAGTCACAATTGAGGATTGCTTGGTATGTGCTCTTATTTGTCTATGGTAGATAAGAGCTTACTGTCCCTGCTGAGTGCCTGGGTGGTGTTATTGCTGTTCTGCAATGACAATTAGTTATTTGCTTCCATCTTTTCATTCTTTAAATGACAATTAGTTATTTTGCCTGTTCTTAAAAGTAACAAGAACTTTACCATGCCAGAAGAATCAACGACCCCCCCCCCCCCCTGGGCCACGCGGGGGCATGATGGTGCCTCAAACTTATTGTTGCGTGATTGCAACTCTTCGTTATGTTATTTGGTTTTTGAAGGTGAACTCCTTGTTATGTTTTGATTTGGCCAAGGTAGAGTCATTGGCTTTTATCGTCTTAACTCCTTGGTAACTGAGCGATGTTGTTCATCAGTCACCCACTGTCAAGTTGATGGTAATGTATGTTCATTTCATATTGGCAATGCTTGATAGCTTAGCAGCTGAGCTGCAAATGTACCACTTGAATATGCTATACCCAAAATCAAGTTTCCCACTAATTCTATGTTATCCTTCTATTTATCTACCTCTGTATGGTGTCATTCTTCCAACATCCTCTGTTAAGGCTACTCTTTCGACCATTACTATTGTAAATAGATAAATAGAGAATTCTACTTGATAATTCAACTGCCTGAATCTATGTTGTCAAAGCCATGGTCCCTCAATCTAGATGGTGGAAACAAGCATGGAGTTCCTGAAATGCCATCCTTGCTTCATTTGCCCTTTCCATTTCACATTACATAATCACAAAGCATGTTGACCCAAAAAATAAAATTGTATTTCTATGTCAGAAACTTATTTAATTGTTTTTAGCAAGTTAAACTTATTTAGTATATTGTTTCCATCAACATCAAGGTTTGCTTTCGTTTAACACTAATATTCAAACTGTGTATCTAACTAATAATATGAATTTCCAAATTTCAAATTCGTACATGCCCTTTCATATGGTGAAATCTGCAGGATCAGGAGTAAGAAAGGAAGAGAGGCGCAGAGGGACCATGACCTGATCACTAATTGGCGGTCACTCTCAATCCTTTGTTCAAATTTTTTTGATGATTAAGTAGAACTTGACGAAAGACTAAATACTTCACACAACACAAGCCCAGGAGCAAGAGGATGACAGAAACAGAGAAGTGCCAAATAGTAACAAAAAATAATTACCCTTGGTGAAAATATCTGACAGTTGACATCAGAATGAATATAGGAAAGACATTTCCTCCTGATTCCAGCATTTACCAAAGATAGTTCTGGCCAACCTCAATATGCTTGTTTGATCATGCTTAACATGATTAATTAACGATGTTGATGGTTGTCTTGTTTTCCTCATCCAACTGCATAGGGGTATGGCCCCGAATTCCTGGATCTGGAAGGAAAAGTTTCAACCAGAACATCTTGTTGACTACATGAACCACAGCTTGATAATCTATTTCAGCACTTCATGGAGCAAAGAAGTTTGCTTTTGCAGTGCCAAGTAACTTGTTGCTGCCAAAGTAGCCAATATCTAGTTCAATCACCTGTCAACCCAAAATCCTGTATCAACATCACTAGATGCATCAATATTGTTGCTGGAAGACAATGCACATTAAGCCCTTTCACCACATGACTTGATGTAGCAAGGTATTCTCTCAACAGCCCACATGTAGATGTCGAGGTGCATGGGTATTCATAAACTGACTGAAATACACTACTAGCACAAAAAAGTACCAGGTTGCGTCAGAGAATTAGAAAAGCTTTCCAACAAATTGTTGTTATTATCTTTTTGGTTCCTCGGATAAGATGACCATAAAAATCACTCGCGCATAATTTCAGTGCAAGTAGGGTGCTAGTTTGGTTGGCATACTTTGGCTGACAAACACAGTTCCTGCTTGGATTTTGCAACTTCGATACAAATAAAGTGTTTCAGCTCTCCTGTTTCAATTTGAATTTCATAGCCTTGTTGTCTTTCAAGTTTCTCGTCAATATGATTGCCATTGATGATCATATCCATGTATGCAAGCAGAACTATGTCTTTACCTCTCGACTTCAGAAATTAAAATGATTAGTGCTCCCTTGACTATATCCAAAATGAAGACTTCCAGTCAGGAACCTATCAAACTGTGCAAAGATAATTGTTTTAGCCCATTCAGCAAGCACACTCCTATCAAACCGTGCAAAGATATATTATACATCTGTAAGCATGATTTGCTGGGTCTCAACCAGGTCTTATATATCTATAAGCATGGATTTCCGGCCTTCTGGCCAGGCTGCGACCCCGAATCTGAGCCAGGTCAGGTCACGTAGCCCGGTCAAGACCCCGCAACTGACCGCTTGACCGGGTTGCCAGGGCTAGCTGTTGGAGGGCATTTTAAATGCCCTCAAGAAGTCTCCCCTTCCTATCACACCTCCCCTACACTCTCTAAAAACTCTCACTCTAGTGCATTTTCTCTCTCTAAACTTCTTGAAGATTGCTCATTTTTTGTTTCGTTTCAAGACTTCTTGGAGATCAATTTTTGTTTAATTTTGTTACTAACCCCATTTTTAAAGGGTTTATACTTACTTTTTTAAGCTTTCTTCAACGTGTCTTCTCCAAGCCAAATGTACTCTTCCCAAATGACTTGGGCGGAGTACCTTTATTATATAGAAGAATATCATTATGTAAGATTTGAATAGGAATGAATAAATTTTCTTCTAATCACATTCCCTATTTTTTCAGAAGTTTCTAACTTTTTCCACATTTCCTGTATTTTTTACATTTTTTAATATTTAAAAAATAAATTTCCAACCCTTTGGGCTGGACCGACCCATCCCCAGCCCCGACCCCAACCTGGCCTTTCTTGTCTGTAAGTACTATAAACTCTCTTTCACACACTTGCTGTGATTTGTAGAGAGGATTGGCAACATGCTGCCTTCCAACAAATACCACATTTTCAACTATTTTTTGGGATGGTGGACAAAAGGTGCTACAGCTCATATGCATTTTTAAGTACATACAGTAAAGGAAAATTGGCGTGCCAAGATAGTAGAAATGCACATAAAAACCCTAATCCTGGAAATATAAAACAGAAGGATGACACTGTAACGTACAGGTCCAAGCGGCTGTGCCGCAATGGACATGCCTGCCCTTGGGGGGGGGCAGGCGGTCTGTGTTCGAGCGAGGGCTCGAACACAGTTCTCCCATGGTGCTGTGGGTCTTTCGTGGCCACTGAGCCACACCACATCGTCCAAAAAAAAAGACACTGTAACATACAAGATAACTTGATCAAAATTTTCCAACAATTCAATTTTTTAAGCAACTCTAGATTATGATCTCTGGGAACCGAGGAGGCAAAATTCCGCCCATGGCTAAAGTAAGATATTTCTTTAGAATATTATCTGGAGAGGAAAAAATCCTCATTGAATATTTTGCCAATTATTGAAACCCAAATAGACAAGACTGAAGAGTTATATGCATAGATCGCGGAATCGGCCGATCCGGATCGGAATCGACCGATTCTTGGATCGGATCGGCCATTGCCGATCCGATTCTTGGCCGAAGGACCGATCCGGAAAAAGTTCCGGCAGAATCGGTCGGAATCGGCCGAATCGGTTGGAATCGGATCGGCCGAATCGGTTGGGATCGGAATCGGAATCAAATCATTTTTTTTTCATTTTTTGCTATTCCAGTCGGATTGACCAAGATCGGCCAGAATCGGTCCGAATTGGCTGGAATCGGATCAAAATCGGAATCGGATTGATTTTTTTTGCCTTTTTTTGCTTACCGATTCTGGATTGATTTTCTTCCATTGGATCGGTCGGAATCGGTCAGATCGGATCGGTACCCACCGATCCCGATTCCGATTCCGATTCCGATCCCGCGATCCTTGGTTATATGCCATGGTTGTCTGACATTCATAGGTCGGAGAATTTCAAGCCTGATTTGGTATCACGTGACCTCAATACTCTTAAATGATAAAACCAGTACAGAATGAAAAATAATAGAAAAGGTGCACTACATCCTCGGAATGTTCATTTTCCCTTTCCATTAAGTTTACATCATGATAAATATTTGCGATAAAAGACGCCATGCAACTTTTGTTATAATTTTTTTTTAAGAGTAGACATTTGTTCCAAGCAACTGCAGCACGGTAAACATTCCTCCGCACTCAAGATTTTAGAAGCAAATTTGACAGGAAAATCATTCCTCTTGCATCTACCAGTTTTCTAGCAGCTGACTGAAGCTGCCACCCTCCGATCCTTAGAGTTGTCATCTCATCTTTTCTTTCTCATTTATATGAAGATCCCATCTGACTGTAAGGTCCTAACATATTCCTTGAATTGTATTGTTGATGCCATTGTTGAACGGTGGTGTTGAGGGGATGTGCTACCAAGGGGCAGTTGAGGCAACTGCCTAGGTCACTTATGGTCTAAGTCTTATGGTTTCTTAACTTTGAGGAAAGATTAGTTTTATTCATATATTTATTATAAATGATTTTAGGAAAAATGAATTGATGGAAATTAGGGGTACAAATTATGTTATATTGCTGTTTCTTCTTAGTTTTATCACTTTAATTATATTATTTATACATAAATTATTATTTTTGGCATTAAATGAATGACCAGCCTCCATCTTTTGATACGACGGGGCAAGATTGTTGAGACAATTGCTCTGTCGCCTTATCCACGTTGCACCTTTCATAAGAATTTGGTGGACTGATTTAAGGAAAGGGACTGCTGCCATGCCCAAGTGGTACAAGTGATCACAATTCACTAGGCACGGTAGTTACACCGAGACAAGTGGCAAGTGCCTTGAGCATCTGCTTACGTAGGCATGCAGTTCATCTTGAACCTCAGGTTGTTGACTGTTCTTAACAGTGACAAAGCAGTGCATTTGATGATGTTAACTGGACAGTATGGATCCAAGTACTATCTTCAGAAGAGATCCAAAATTTGACAAAAAAAATCCTAGGATTTAAGGTACATGTTTAAGTCAATGGCTTAGAAATTATTGCCATATTTTCGGATGGTGATTACCTACTCAATGGAATATGATACTATATGGGTTCTTTAAACATTGTCATCGACATTTTGTGTTTTGCAGTGTTTGGATCGGAGGAAGCATACTTGCATCTCTTGGGACTTTTCAGCAAATGTGGTTCTCCAAGATGGAGTGAGTTTCAGTTCATAGCACCCTCTGCTTGAGATGTTGTCAAGGTACAACATTGTCTTCAACATGGTTATATAATTAAGAATTTTCTCCACAGGTATGAAGAGCATGGAGTTTCATATATTCAGAGAAAGTGTCCTTAAAAGGTTGTTGCAACATTTTCATTTCATATCTGGCGTCGCCCTTTAAGCAAGATGCACCTAGATTTCTGAAGGAAGCACAGCTATTTATGCACTCTTAGATGCTAGTCTTGTGAGGAAAGTGTGTAATATTATGTAAGACCACCACGTCCCCTTCCCAACTAGCCTATTTGAATTCTGTTTCAGACAAAATGCTATACAAGTAGCTCGTTAATGTGCACCAACTAATTATTGAATGTCGGCTAACACAAAATTCTTGAAATTCCTCCTGCCACTAGTCTTTATTGTCTTGATATTATGATACCGATGCATCAAAAACAATCCCTTTCGGTGAGGTATTACCAATACTACAGAGGATGTCCCGCGGCATTTTTTTTACCAAGTCACTAAATGTTTGCTAGAGATCCTGCCAAAGGTTCTGTTACTCAGTTTTGGGCATTTCTTTCTAAACTATGAAGTTCTTGACTGAGGCGGGACGGAGTCGAATTTATTTTTTTTAAAAAATAAAAATATAAAAATCACATGAAAGTAAAAATATAATATAATACGATTTTATATTATATATATTTATATATATAAATATATTTATATTTTTATGTTATAATTGAATATGAATATTTTATCTGAGAATATAAATTAATATGATGTTTTGTAATTATGTTGTATTAATATATATCGGGAAAAGTTAATCTCAAGCTGAGAGAGCAAAGATTGTTAAGAATAAAATTATAAATTTTAAGTATGTATTATATATTTGTAATCATAAATTTTAATCATGTGTAATAATTGAAATGATATTGAAATATCGTTATACTATTAATAAAAGGGGGGTTCATAAATTGTGAATTGAACAATGTGGTCAGGTCACAGGGATTAAGGGGACAATGTTCATTGTGGGGAGGTATCAGGAGACAAAATCTTTCGAAAGAAAAAAGAAGTTACGAAACATAGTGACCCGGTTGAAAATGGGGCCGGATTGGGTCACCGTGGGGTCGCCCCATTTGGGCTGGAGCTTTGCCGATCAGCCTGCAAATCGGCAAGGTTTGACTGACTCGGGACAACCGCAGGGGTACCCGGTGAACGATGGTTCTTCCTTCACTGGCTCTTTCCTTCGTTAAGGTTACCAAGGTTACCGGTGATGCACACATTGTTGTGCCTCAACTGTTGATCAAAATTTTATATAGAATTCAATTAATGGCATTTAGACCCTACTAGCTGTCTGTTTCTCTAGTTAGGGTTTTAAGAAAAACAAACATGAGTTGTTTGTTGAAGTTCTTATGTATTAATTGGGGCTTGGTTTGGTGCACGGATTTTTCTTATCTTAATAAATATTTTTTTGGCCATGATGTTATTGAATAATTCACCAAACATCTAGCACTGGCTGTGTTATTGAGCAAGAGATAAACTTTCAAAGTAAGTCATGATGGCCTCTGAAAACGTTATATGGCGTTGTGCTTCAGACTCTTCGGCGTGACCCAGCGGTACATTCATGAGCAAGGTTTTAAGGACATCCTCCTCGGTTCTAACCAGAAGGTTTCTGAATTACAAAATCAAACGTATAAATGTTGGAAAAAGTGTCGTTCTCACCTATCAAAAGCAGATGATACTATGTTTGTACAGGCGTATGAAGTAATCTACCAGCTCCTTACAACACCGTGTGAGTCATTTATCGTATGTTTAAGGAATCTAGAAATTAAAGAAACAAATTTCTTTAATTTTAACGGCAAGTCATTATTTCAAACCATCCTGTCCAAGTTCACAATGAAACCATCGCAGAGATTTCTTTTGAAGAACACAGAAGCATCCACTAGATCAAAGATGCTAGCGTCAGCAATCTTCTCATACAAACGGTTAACAGTATTACATAGGCAAGGAAGCAACGTTCCAGTTATTCACTCAACAACTAGAGATCAGTCCGAAATCTTGTAAGAGACATTGGCAATCTCAACTTTGGTAAGCAACTCATTCTTCATTATAAACCTCAGAGATTAAGCAATTAACTAGACAAAATGATAATCTGTAATAGGGATCTGATGTGACCACCAGAGGCATTTTCCCAGAAGCAAATACTGGGTTTTATTAGTTTGAAGACACCTGAACATCGACTCATCTTTTCAATATCGCTGATGTGGGGCTATCTTATGGCCGTATGTCCTATCTAGGACATGTGAAGCTTCTCATATTGAAGAATAACTATTACTCCCTAATAAGCCTCATCAGACAAATGACATACCGATTAAAGTTTAAGTGGAATAAGTCGGTATGTTTCAACCAAAGATTCCAAGAAAGCAAACCTTACCATCGAACCAGTTTGTCTTCACAATGTCCAGATAGTTTCACATAGAACAGTCACCTGGATCTGATTTCACCATGGTGGCAAAGACCCAGAAGAGCTCTTTGCTTACCCAAAAATGCTCGTCAGATAATCTTCCTGAACAGTATCTTTCAAGTACTCCATGTCCATGAAAAATAATTTCTTTGGCATGCTTGAAGTTCAACATGTGGATGCTGGAATGGGTGAAGAAGACTCCCACCCACTTCAGTACCGTTCACCTTGATGCTTCCCAAATCCATGGAGATAAATAAGAATAATTTTCGCAATGAAGATTAGCTAAGATCCACTGAGACCCGTTAACAAGGATTTAAAGCATAGGTTGCTCTTCTTCACAAGTTGGATCTCTTGTAGCTAAACTATATCTTGCGGAACCACATCCTAGGCTTCAAACCATGCATACTTGTATAACGTCCATTGAGCTGCCACCCTTGGAAATACTGAAAGGAATCTTCGAAATCCGTCCAAAGTGACTACCATCAAGACAACTGATCACTGTTTATCAACCTCACATCTCCGGAGCCATTGAGAAAGCTAACAGTAGCATGTCTTCAACACCAAGGGCCTTCAACCAGGAAATCCAAACAGTTGAAAAGTGGCCTCAAGGATGTACAATGCAGGCAGGCTTTAGGAGCATAACCGGCAAGATCTCTAAATCTCTCAGGTTTGTACAGGCCTAAGGAAGAAGCTATATACAGATCCACCATGTCTGCCTCGGTTCTGAGCAACTAAGCACTGCCTGGTCCTGTCAACAGCGGGTTGAAATGCTTTAGATTGTTCTTCAGATATTTCAACAAACACCTGAGCCGCATTGTTCTCCCGGACCCCCTCCAACACCGGCTACAGGCGCCATGAAGCCCCTCTTCCCCAGCAGCACCAGCTTCATGATCTCCATCCTCGCCTCATGTAATGGATTCCGATCGACCAGGCGCCCCCGCTCGTAGGCCTCCCTCAGAAAAACAGTGTGCCGCTTTCCCTTGGCGGAGAGGTAGAAGATCCCGGGATGATCGAGGAAGAGATCCCTGACGTTCAGATCGATCCCAAACCACTTTCTGAACTGGCTCATCTTCTCCACCTCCACCATCTTCTCCACGGTGATGCTCAAGAACTCGTGTACGATCCCAACCGCTCTCTTCTCCAGCCTCCTCAGTGCCGCCTTGGATTTGCCTCCGCCGGCGTTGATCTCATACGGCCCCGCGTACGGCAGGCTCTGCCATTCCCTCACCTTGGCCTTGAAGTTCTTGCTCAACCTCATCCCGGGCGGGAAGCCCTGATTGAACCCGAATTTGATCGCCACCATCTCCGCCTCCGCTGCTTCCGGCTTCCCCTTCATCGCCAGTTCCCGGCGCCGCCACTCCTCCACGGCGGGAGCGAGGATCGGAGCTTTGCCGGTGCCCGGCGCCACCAGTCCCAGCAGATGCGTGTTGAGCTCACGGGGATTGTCCCGGAGGACAAAGGTGCTAGGGTTCGAGGCGATAATCGAGTCCTCGAAGTCGTCCGGAAGGCCGAGCTCCCTCCACACTTTGAAGATCGCGCGGAGGGGGAGCGCCCTGGACGGTGAAATGGACAGCAGCCGGACAAGCCGCTCGGAAGCATTGGAGGCGTCGGCAGCGGCGGCCAGAGATTCCCGTCGAATCGCTGCGGCTGCAACGGCGGTGAGGCCGACGGCGCCGCCCCCGGACAGGGTGAAGACGTGCGGGTGGCGGCGGAGGAAGTGGGGGGCGCCGCGGTTGAGATGGAGCTTCTGGGCCAGCGAGGAGAGGAAGGAGAGGGGAGCGGAGTGGTCGGGGGAGGCGAGGAGGAGGTCCACGACGGCGACGACCTTGTTAAGGCGCTTGTGGGCGTCCATGAGCTTCTCGAAGGTGGCATCGCGGGCGCGCGCCGCCACATACTGCGCGGAGGTGGTCTTGGTACGGATGTGAACGCGGAGGTGGCGGGGCGCGCTCGGCAGGAAGCCGGCGACGGCGAGGCGGCGAGCTCGCGACGCCATGGACGGCGGCGTCGGCTCCGCTTCCGCACGGTATTGTTACCGCTTTACCTACCAGAGATGCAGTACGAATCTTATTGGGCCTCTTCTACGGCCCAAATCATTCTAAATGCTATTCGGCCCAATTAGAACGGGCTTGCTTTGTTGAGACGTTTTAGCGGCCCAAGTTCGTATCACGGCCCATACAGCAGTCCAGTCATGATGTTATATTAACTATTTGTTTGGTGTAGGTTTATTTGTTTGGGTTTTAAGCAGAACAGTTCTCCTGATCTATTTTACAGTAGTTTAATTTATTCAGATTAATGCAAACAGTACATCTTGAAATGATACTTCTTGTTTTAAATCACACGAGGAGATGATGAAAACGAAAAATAAACATATTAATACTTGTAAAATCATCTTAATCAAATGGTCTCCCCCTACTTTGTTATAGTGTGGAGTATATGTTTTAGAAGAGATTATATCTAGATTGTCTACGTTCCAAAAGTGTGAAGGTTGAGATTTATGCCACACGGTGTATCAATTTCGATATTGATACTACCTTCTAGAAATATCAATAATATTAAAATATTTTTCGATACACTAACCAAACACGACATAAGATCACATGATCGCATTCAAACGCACCACCTTGCCCCTCTTTTTACTAAATTTTTAAGAAAGACACGGAGATAGGCTTATTTCTCATCTTTTCTTTTTTATGGGGTGTTTGGTTGAAAGATAATTTCTTGTACACTTTCATGATAAAAAATTGTATTAAAATAAAAAATGAACCAACTCATGACATAAAATTATTATATTTGGAGGGATGCGATAACAAAAAAAAAAAGTAACTACCATTCATGACCAAACAAAGTGGGGGACCACAAGAAAAAAAAAGAGGTGAAACTTTTTTTTGTTTAAGAAGAAAATCACTTTCAAAACGTAAAATTGTCAAGGTTGTCAAACATACAATTTTTTTACAATTTCTAAAAATTAAAATAAAAATCTTTGTTATCATGCAATTAAACACACACCCTTAGGAGCTGCAGAGATTAGCCAAACATGGAGTTTTATCAGCAATATTAAAATTGATAGGCGACACTGCTAAGATGCAATGTCGTGACCAAAAAGGCGGTAAAATCAGCTTAAATTTACAAGGCATAATAGGGCTCCTCCAGAAGAAAAAAAAATACCGTTACATTGAAAAATTATAGAAAAGCCCTTCTTACATTTATACCCGTAAAAGGACGTTGTTTCGTTCTCAGCCCCCCCGCCTGGCCGCTCGTAATAAAGAGCGAACGGTACTGTCTGCTGGTGCCCGGCTGGACTGGGCTGGCCTCCGGTCCCCGCTCGACCGGACAGCGCCGGTTTCGCGCGCGCCAGCCCAATCCGGTCGGATGTGGGCCGGGCCCATCTAGGTCAGACCGCCAACTGGGCCCCACGATGTGGCCCGGCCCGCCGATTGGGCCGTTGGGGCTCGTGATCTGTCTGCTCCCCGCGGAGAGAGCAGGAGCCGGGCACTCGCACGTGGCTTCGGCACAGCGGCACGTGGTCTGATTTTGAATATATATATAAATATTTTTTTTTTCAAATTTGAATGGAAACAAATCAAATCACGCGCTCAGATTGAACCAAATCGACCTCGTTCGGTTCGATCGAGTTCAGTTAATGTCAAAAAATAATAAAATATTTAAAATACTTAATGGTTATACACAGACAGTTTTGGTGAGAAGTAGCCAATGTAAATATTTATTTTATCATACAGACTGTATAAATATTATCTGTCCAAATAACTTGATTTATTTAATTTGATTCGGCTAGGAAGATCATATTGCTTTGTTCAAAAAAATTTAAATTTAATGTTCTAGCGAGTGGATTCGATATCTCGAGTCGATTTGTGCCGAGCAGAATGAAACAGTTGGTTAGTCCAAGAGTCGAACAAAATCGGATCGAATCGGTCCGATTCTACGAAATTTGATCCGGGGTCGAACGCATTGTACTTGAAATAATTAAGCGTATCTAAAAAGAGCAGCTCAAACGAGCTGGCTCGGTGGGCATGATTAGTGTCGGGTCTGGATCCGTCCGAGGTCAACCCGGCCGCCGAGTCCGACCCAAGCTACGGCCGACTCAACTCTTCTCCGTCCAAGATTCTACCATTCAACCTTTATCGAAATCGAAATACGAAACACGCAACGATACCGTCACCGAATCCGACCCATTTCCCGCCCTCACGGACAGGAGAATACCGGTTAGCTAGAAGTCGGAAAAAAGACATCCAAGAGACCCGAAGAGCTCTCCCAACCAACACCATATAGGCCGCACCAGCTTAACTAACTCTGCTCATCGGATATCCGTTAAAAAACAGGGGCCGGCCGAGTGTGCTCCTCCTCTGAGGTCATCCTTCTTCCCTTCAGTTTTCTGCCTTGGGGGGGTGGGGGGTGATGGGGACCTGCAACACTTGAATACTAAACCAACAAAGGGGTCTTTGTCGAGTGAACTGTGAACCACGTACGTGGAGCAAATATTGCAAGGATCCGGATCCAATAAAAAAATGGGTATTCGGTACTCGGTCGCAACATATAATAATAATACCCGAGAATGCTGCCATCTGTTGTTGGCCATAAGAAAAAAAGGGAAGGGGAGGATGGTTTGAAAAGTAGGGCAAGTATGTGGGTCTGATCTCTCTAGAATATGATCGTGGGGGGGGATGAGTCAAAATTTGTGACTGTGATGTCGGGATATGTTTGAAATAAAAAATATATGCATGCATGGATGTATGTATGTATGGTTGATGGTGTGAATAGGCATATTATGGAGAAGGCACTCACTTTGAGCTTCATGGGGTGTTTGGTTACATGATAATGGAGATTTTTGTTTTAATTTTTAAAAATCGTAAAAAAATTTGTTAAAAGAGGTGTTTGATAACCATGATAATTTTATGTTTCGAAAGTGATTTTCATCTTAAACAAAGAGAGAGAGAGAGAGAGTGTGTGTCTCGGCTCTTTCTTTTTTTCTTGTGGTCTCCCCACTTTGTTTAAGAAGATAACCATGTGGTTCTTTAACCACCTCTGGGCACACACACAAAAGGCAAAGAGAACAGCTCTCCTGTTCAGCCGTATGAGGTCAGATGACAGATGCCTCTTATCTTGGTCTGTATTGGTATAGAAATTGCATGTGTACCCACTCTATCTTGGAATATGCGCCAATACTTCTTTGCAGTTAAAAGGCACCCTTCCTTCCTTTTATTTTATTTTTACCTAAAAAGGAGGAGCACCCAACCCAATCAAGGGTGATGAAAAAACACATCTTGAGAAATGTGCCCATTTAGTATCACCACGTACAAGATCCAAGTAATTTCATAAGCACATCTAAGTAGGGGAATCATTGTTTTCTTTGCTTTTTCTTTGGAACCTTTCAGTAATCTCTGATCAACCCATTAGGAGAACTGTCCATTTATTTATGTTTTAGCTTGAGCATGACTCAGACTCTAGTGAGAGCTCTATCTAGACTCATATTAAGTTTAATGCCAATTTATTTACTATATTTTTTTAATATTAAGTGATTTTATTTATTCTTAAAATATTTTTTAATAATCAATCGAATATTTAAATGAGTCGATACTAGTTAGAATTGACCTTTACTACTCATTTAGAATTGGCCGAGCTCAGACTCCGGTGAGAGCACTATCTAGACTCATATTAAGCTTAATTTCAATTTATTTACTATATTTTTTCAATATTAAGTGATTTTATTTATTCTTAAAATATTTTTTAAGCGATTAATCGAATATTTAAATGAGTCGTGAAGTTTATTGACTTGAGCATGGGCATACTCAAGTCAGGCTTGTTAAATGGTTAAGCTGTTTTTTTTTTTTGGTTTGGATGGTCTAAAATTAATCGTTCATAATTATAGTTTAGATAAATTATCGAAATATCTGATTTCATTTACACCCGTGAGAACTCAATCTGATACTTCATCTTCATCCTATTCTTCTTCTATCAACATGGTTGTTCTCTCTAGTTAGCTTCAACCTTTGTTTATATCCCAGCAAAAGAGGGAAATGATTATCTAGGACATCCTCCCTAACTACATTACGTATGTTAATTACATCGATGATAATCAAATTGAATTTGCTATATTTTGGTTATTCATGTTAGGTTTTTTTTTTTAAACCATCTGATTACATGTTTGATTTTTTCAACAAATGGTGAATATTCAACTAGAGATGAGGATTAAAGGGTCAATATTAGTGAATTTTATGGTAAATAACTATCGAAAGATAGTTATTTGCAACACGAAGAAGATCATCGCAAATAAATTTTTCTGTAAAAAAAAAAACTCTAACATTTTATGAAATATAATTTTAACAAAGATATATCACATGCTTCGTATTAATAACAACTTCAACAACACAACAACACAGAGACAGAGACACACAAACACGGCCTAAGAAAAACTAAGTATAAAGATAAGGCGCGGCATCTTCTTCTCCCACCCACTCGGAAATAACCACATAAATGAAATGACCAACACAACAAGATTCATTGATATTCAAGAAACAAAGATTAATGGGGTGTTTGGTTGCATGATAATTTTTTGTACACTTTCATGATAAAAAATTGTATTAAAATAAAAAGTGAACAAACTCATGACATAAAATTATCATGTTTGGAGGGATGTGATTACAAAAAAGAGTAACTACCACACATGACCAAACAAAGTGGGGGACCACAAGAAAAAAGAAAGAGGTGAGATCCTCTTTTTTATTTAAGAAGAAAATTATTTTTAAAATATAAAATTGTCATGGTTACCAAACACCTCTTTTAACTAGTTTTCTTACAATTTTTAAAAATTAAAACAAAAACTTTCGTTATCGTGCAACCAAACACCCCATAAGAGTCTAGTGGGGTCGAACTTTTGTCAAAAAAGGAAAAAAAACGGATATTACTTCACAAAGTCATTATTGCATGCACTTGTTTATTATATATAGTCCTTATATACCACTGATGATCTGTACAAGTGCTCCATGCACAACAAGTGAATATCAATGTCTGCCCCCTGTCATCATCATCCATCACTATAAACTTCAAAAAAGTCTCATCACTGGCACCAATGCCATGTTCTAATCCTTCACTTTACTGTTTTGAAATTTGAGAAAGATCCTTTTTACTTTCCAAGGTGAGATATTATTATATTAAGATGTACATTCCCTATATATATTCTCTCTCTCTCTCTCCCAAGCATGGTGACCTGTGGTTTGTTCTACTATATGTATACTTTTGCAATACTAGATGTGTGTTTTAATTAATTTCACTTGATAATCTTTATTATCAAGAGCATTTATGATGAATTAACTTGATATATATCCCTCTCCCATGTGTGTCACATATCGTAATGCTGTATAGGTAGGACGGTGACATGGCTTGTGACAAAGATCAGACGGTCAGAGTTTATAGAAAGTTGATGACAAGAACAAAACTTTCCCTCTTTATTTGATAGGGGACTCTTTTTTTTCTTGAAGGAAGACAGGATCTATTCATTTATACAAAACTAAAGAGAATACATAGTTTGTACAATAAGAAAGATAAAACAGTAAACCACCAGACCGAGTCATCAAGAGAGTTATCTTGGAAAAATAAATTTTCAAGAAAAAACTATACCACCACAAGTTGACTAGCACACACCAGTGCAAACGTGGTTGGGTGGTATAAGTAGGAACTCTTACACAGGAGTTTATCAACCGCATCGAGACCGGAATATCACTCCAAACGGGAAGGTTACCACCGAGAGAGGGGCCGCCGAGCGAGAGGGCCCGCCGGCAAGGGTTGCCGCCGGGGATGGAACCGACCAGGTAAGGGAGGCCACCGGCGAGGGTAACCGCCGGGGAGGGAGACCGCCAAGCGAGGGGCCCGCCCGCGAGGATGGCCGCGGGGGGACCGCTGGCGAGGGCGAGGTGACCGCGGGGAGGGATTCCGCCGGGCGAGGGGACCGCAGGCGAGGGGATCCGCAGTGGAGACCTTCCGCCGGGCGAGGGGACCGCAGGCGAGGAGGTCCGCCGCGGAGAGCTTCCGCCGGCGAGGGGACCGCCGGCGAGGGGGCCGGCGGGAGGGTTCCGCCGCGGAGAGCTTCCGCCAGAAGCTTCCCTCCCTCTCCATTTGAGAGGGGACTCAGATGACAAAACATGTGAAAAATAATTATTTTACCCACCTTATGAATTTTATCGTCCGTGGACGAGCATAGATTTGTAAATGACCACCGCAAGAACGTTAATAGGGTGTTCGGTGTTTTTTGGTTGTACAATAAATTTTTATATATTTTGATGATAAAAAATTATATTAGAATAAAATGTAAAATAACTCCCTATTAGATTTTTACATCTTATTTTCCCTAAAATGATAATAGGGAAAATAAAATGTAAAATAATTATTTTCCCTCGTAAATGTCGTTATTGATATCCCACCACCTAAAATATCAACATCAAAATGATATATAATATAATATTTGCTCCCAATCATTTTGCTCCTATCTAGCTAGCTACCTCCCCAGAATCATTACAAACTATAGACGAATGTTTATTTACAATTAATTTTTAATTTTATAAATGGACAAAAAATATATATATAGGAGTGTTCACTTCTCGATCCAACCCGAAAATCAGACCGAACCGATTTGAATCACCAACTAATTTTATTCGATTTTTTAACATCCTTCGAATCACTAGATGGAAGAATACGAATTAGATCAAATATTTAATTAAATTAAATTATAAACAATATTTATATATTTATTTTTATTAAAATATTTTTTTTAAAAGTTTTTAGAATGTAACTAATTAATTACACGTATATATAAACATGTCAACTAAATTCGATGAACTATCGTTTAAAATAAATCAAATAAAATTAGGTACTGACATATTATACGTCGTATTAGCATAAAATATGATTTGAATCGGGTAAAGTCAAATCAAACAGAATTAATTTATTTTAGCTAGAGGACACCTGTATTCTCTTGATGTGATCATTCGATCCGGTGACAATCACCCGATGAGATTCTTAATTCTAATGATCAAGTGTATATATAGTCGTGCAGTGGTGATCTATTTCTAATTATATCTTTATTTTCTAAAAATAATAATTTTTAATAACATTTTTTCTTATATTTAGTTTGATCGAATTGTGTCTGTTTAATTATCGCCTATGCACTTCTCGATTTCATGAGAAGTATCTTTTACTTTAAAAAAAAAAACCCTCAGACAGAGCCGGCCGGCGGGGTCCACCCGTGTGATCATTGCATGACGTAAGCAAACGCCTTTGGAATCAACGGTCGGGCATGCAGAGGACAGCGCGGTGGGGTCCACGCTGGATCTCGAGGGGGGGGGCGAGCAGCTGTCAGTCCGGGAGGCGGGGCCCCACGTGCGCTGGCGCCAGCCTGGCAGGGTGGGCCCCACCTCCGCCGGGCAGCGTCGGCGGGCCGGGTGGCGCCGCCCGATTCATCATCCGTGGCGAAGATCCCGCGGCCGGCGGCCGGCCCTGCCACGTGGTCCTCACCTCCTCCTTCTCACCTTTTTCTTTTTACCCCCCAGTATCTTTTTTTCCTTACTTTCTCAACCAACAAACCAATAAATAAGTAAATACTCCTTTCTCATTTCGGTAGATCGGATCGTGTAAAGCCTACTATACTCACGTTTAGTCTCTATTTTCCAGTGATTTAAGGGTATATGTTAATATCTGATGGTGTTCGTCTTTATAGTTTGAGAAAATAATTTTTTAAATTATCCACGGCACGATTAAAATAAGGATGGAGTTAAAATCGGCATTGTTATTCTCTCAACTTTATCCAGAATCTCTCCTTATTTACCAAGTAGTGAAAATCTGATTCTTCTGGTGTGCATTTTATATTTGTTTCCAATTCTAGGTAGTATGTATGTATTTATTTATTTTTCAAGAAGGTTTTAGTCAGTATTTTATTGTGCAGTAGTTCAAACAAACACTGCCTTGTATCATTTTTGGTAGTGGTATTAAGCATACCCATCACTATTAATTTTGAAATCGATACTACCGTAGATCTTCACAAGGCATTCGATAATTAACATCGACCTTAAAATCTATAATACAAACAAGGCATGAAATGTAATTGCAAATTTTTACTCGTATCAATTTTGTTATTGATATTCTGCCATCTACGAATATCGATATCAGAATTGATATAATATCACTTTTAATACTCGGCCCCAATGTGGTGTTTTTTGCTCCGATTCCATGACATGATTCTCTTAGATATGTGTAGACCGGTCAACGGGTTGCAATCAGGTCGGATTCTCCAAGATCCGAACCTGAATCCTATAAAAAATATTCAAATCCAATAACAAACTTGATAGATCATTGCATTTCGGATTTGATCCATGCCTGAATCCAAAAGTGATTTCGGATCCGGATAAACCTGTTTCACCTACCGTCAACTTGATACATATCTGCTGATATAATTTTGCTACAGGAACCGCATGTCCGCAGCGGTAAGCTGGCAGCACTCTCTGCTACAGGAAATCTATCCGCACTGTACACTTTGATTTTATATGCCGATTAAGACATCTACCATTAAAAATTACATCCACATACGCTGATCCATTAAAATACGCAGGTGTATTTTACAAAAACCGCACATCCGCTGCACCATTAAAATTTTCAGAATAAAAATTACACATGTTTTCAAATACACTAACATACATATATATGATCTAAAACTTTGAGTAAAATAAATTAAAATCAGGTCTTGCACAGCCACAATGTTCCACCAGAAAAATATTAATCATGATCTGAACAAAAAATGGCCAGAGATACGTCATGACATATGAAAATTGATGACATCTCTACACAGGGTGAGCATTTTTGCCTTCAGTCTTTTCAACTAATTTATGTTCATCACCCTCGCGTTTAAGACTGTTCCCAGACATCTGCTTCTGTAAATCAGCTGAAAACCATAAAACCAAGAATGCAAAGAGGTTATAATATTGAAGCAATCTAAAAGTTATGATATTGAAGCAATCTTTAGCTTTGAGAGAAAAATTATAAATGAACTTAACAAATCAACCTGAAAGATTTTTGGAAGTTAAAAAAAATTCAGGGACATGAAAATACGATGATGCTATAATAAATAACAAGGACATCTCAACATCATTCAGCAAGCTGAAAGAAGGGGGGTGGAGTGGGTGCTTGGTGAACCTTACCAAGTTTTGACTCGTAATGCCTTCAACAAATAAAACTTCAGCAATTTCAGTGGTTTCATTCATATCAATAGTATATATGTCGCTCATTAAATGCTGCTCCCCATGAAATTGTCTCCACTTTAAAACATATATAGCTAAATGAAGGTTGTGTGCCATAGTACTTTTGAAGGTGATCTACATCAAGGGCAGAAGCAGAACTGTTGTCCATCAGCAAGTTACGGAGCCCCAGTGCCAACAAAATGATGACCTTTCTGGTACCCAATTTGAAAAGGAAGAACCTCCTGAGCAATATAATAATTTCTATGAGACTCATAGTCAATCCATAAAATATTTTAATTGAAGAAGACAAGTTAAATGAAACTACATGATAAAAATTAACTTACCTAATTAGAAGATGAAGATGCCGCAAATGAATCATCAACATGCACTACCTCTGGTATCGGTTCCTCATTCTCTTCATTTATCTTGCTACTTGCAAAGATAGTAGCAAGTGAATCTTCTTCCGTTACATCAAGATTACATGTGTCATCACGTAGCCAACTCTCCGTGCAGATCAATGCTTGAACAGTTGTTGAATCTAATGAGCTTCTATACTTATTTAGCACTCTACCTCCAATGCTAAAAGCAGATTCTGATGCCACAGTAGACATTGGGATAGCTAATACATCACGTGCCATGCATGAAAGAACTAGATACTTTGAAGAGTTAACTTTCCACCAACTTAATATATCTAAATCACCTTCTTGAATTGGGGGTTCCTCGAGATATGTTTGCAAATCATTTTTTTCAGATTGAAGCATAGAAGATTCTTGAAGAAAACTATCAAATTCCATGTATAAGGTAGCTAATGTGCTTTGTGAAGATGCCCCCACCTTTCTTTTTGACCCGGTGACCAAGGTAGTTAAACTAGATCTTCTATTTCTGGATGTCAACAAATCAGACTTATTGCAAGTATCTACACTGGAAGTTGCATATGTTTCATACAAATTTTGTAATCCAATTCTCACATCTTCTATCTTCTCTTGAGCTTGGTCATCATATAATTTTCCAAAAAAATATTTGACCATAATTAATTTGAACCTTGGATCTAAAATAGCTCCAATTGCAAGCAAAGTGTTTGTCTTTTTCCAATATTTTTCAAATTTTATAAGCATCTTTGAAGCCATCAAAGAAATAATTGATAATGAATTAGAACACCAATGCTTTAAAGTCAAATGAATGATACAAATATCTCCAAAACAAAGATTTCTTTGTTGTAAATTTACTTCCTGACAGTCTCTCAGTAACTTCATAAAATACAACTAGACACTCCAAAATATGCTTGACATTTTCCAAGTCATCATCAGATGGTGTATACACATAAGAAGTATCATATAAGTGTAGAATAGAGAAAACATCTTTAAACTCTATTGCTGTTTCTAACATCAAATATGTGGAATTCCATCTAGTAGGCACATCAAGGAGTAAAGACTTTTTAGGACCATTTTCTCTTCTAACTACTTTTTTGAAAGTCTCTTTTCTTAGCTGAGAAGATTTGACATGTTTTATACTTTCCCGTACTTTCAAAATAACGCCATCAATCTCTTTTAGACCACTTTGGACAATCAAGTTCAGAATGTGAGCACCGCAACGAACATGAAAGAAAGACCCATCAAGAACTAACAATTTTCTAAATGTTGTATCACTTATCAATTCTTTCACCGCCTTATTGTTAGCTCTTGCATTATCCAACACAATTGAGAACAATTTTCTTTGTATAATCCATTCAAACAACTTGTCAAGTAACACATCTCTAATTTCTCTATGACCATGTGGTGCTTCAACATGCTCAAAATTGATTATCTTTTTTCTCAATTTCCATTCATCATCAATATAATGGGAGGTCAAACATAAATAACCCACATTACCAATTGATGTCCACATGTCTGAGGTAAGACTCACTCTACAATCAAGACTTTTGAACAATAACAAAATTTTGTCTTTTTCCTTCAGGTATAATTTTATGCAATCAGATTTAACTGTGTTACGAGACAACAATGTAATTTCTGGACGGACATTTTTTCATGTAATGCCTAAAAAATGCATGTTCACTTATGGAGAATGGATAGTGATGAACAATGACCATTTTAGCAAAATCTTCTCTACTTTTCTCATTGTCAAAAACAAAAGTATTATTTTCATCATTTGTTGCATTATCCATAAGTTCTACTTCTCTTGCTTGTATTATTCTTTGAGCATTGGCACATTTTGCGGTATGATTTGCTAAATGTTTGGTACCACTTGTACTACCCCCAACTAAATGTTTCTCACAATATTTACAAGCTTTGACATACTACCATCATCATTAGTCACTTTCTCAAAATCCAACCAAACTTTAGATCCGAGCTTTCTTCCTCTACGTGCTTGTGTAGCACTTGTTTGGATTATCCATATCATGATGATCGGTGCTATCTGAAACACTAGCCATAGATCTAGTTAATAATAGGAATGTCACAAAATTGTTCACCTAAAAAAAGTAGAAAAATAGTGTAAAGAAATTTATTAGAACAAATGCAATAAACATCCCCCAAAAAAGTTTGCATCAATATCAGGTACATTATCAACAGAAAATATCTATTAACTTGCATTGTTTATAGAAGAAGCTCATAAGAATTGTGACAATATGTATAACAAACATTGGGATAACTGGATAAGCATATAGAAAAATTTTAACAAAATGGATAAGCATATTAAAAAGAGTTGGCCTGATCAACTAAGCTCACAGAGACATCAGTTCGGAAGTTTAAGCCTCATTCATCACTCCCCTCACTTCACTAAATAGTACAACCAACCACCCTGGAGATCCATGATCTGGCTTTACACTTTTTGCCAAGGATCGCGGGATCGGAATCGGAATCGGGACCGGTGGGTACCGATCCGATCCGGATCGGATCGGATCGGACCGATTCCAACCGATTCAATGGAAGAAAATCGATCCAGAATCGGTAAAAAAAAAGCAAAAAAAAAAACCGATCCGATTCCGATTCCGATCCGATTCCGGACCGATTCCGGCCGATTCCGGCCGATTCGGACCGATTCGGACTGATTCTGGCCGATCCGACTGGAATAGCAAAAAAAGAAAAAAACGACTGGATTCATGCCGGAATCGGTCCTTCCGCATGGATTTCCACCGATCCGATTCCGGAATTGGTCGGAATCGGTCCGATTCCACCGATTCCGTAAACAATGCTTTTTGCAGAGTGTTAGGTGATGTCAAATGAATACAAAATAAAAAAAGTACCAAGAAAAAGAAATTATGTTGCTATCACACGGGTAACTAACTTGCTGCAGAAAAAGAAATTGGCTCACTACAAATTTTGATAAAGCTACAGAAATTGTCCAAATAGAATGTCTGAGAATGCTTTAAATAGAAAATTCTTTGTAATAAAACAAAGGCTAATCTTTAACTCCAACGAAACAGAACCAAATCATCACAAATGCCAAGAGAAAAGGCGGAAACGTGATCAGTCTAAATACTGCAGCCATCAGATAACAATTTATCGGATGTGCGTGACAAAAAAAAAACAATTTATCGGATGTGATAACAAAAAAGAATAACCACATCACAAGATGCGACTAATTAACCTACACTAGATGGCTTGAAGTTTGAAGATACAAGAGATAAAAATCAATATATTATACAAAATATATCGTGTAGGTACGTATTGCTGCGAATACATCTCGCCGTTGTGGATTTGCAGGGGTCGGTGCGGTGGGTAGGAAGCGGGAGCGGAAGAACTTGTACCGCGGGATCCGGCAGCGGCCGTGGGGGAAGTGGGCGGCGGAGATCAGAGATCCGCGGAAGGGCGTCCATGTCTGGCTCGGCACCTACAACACACCCGAGGAGGCCGCCCGCGCCTACGACCGGGAGGCTCGCCGCATCCGCGGTAGCAAGGCCAAGGTGAACTTCCCCTACGCGGACGACGGCGGCGCCCTGGAGCCGCCTCGCCGGCGCCACCACCAACAGCAGGCCGGCGACGGTCCTCCTCCCCCCTTCGTCCCCAGAGCTCCCAGCCCCCCTCCCCCCGATAGGGTTTTCACATCCACCCCGAAAGGATCGATTCGGGTCTCCACCAAGTCAGGCGTATCCCGAATCCGAAATGGCATATACGCCGAACCATGGACAAGTACTGATAGGCCAATTTGAATTTCGGATTCAGGCTTCATATTGGATACTCTGTATCCATTTACAGGTCTAGATATGTGTCCTATGCTGAACTATTGTGTTAACCATGAAAATTAGGTTAGTAGTACGCTGAACTTAGCTATAATAGAATTGGAATCATGATAAAATTAAGATATCATTATTTGAATTTAATTCGAATCAAAATAAAAATGTATTTTTGTGTTTTTTTTGTATAGACCAAAAATATATTGGGATCTTTGGTTGCATGATAAAGTCGGTTATCCGTACGAAGATATATTTCATAACAAAATTGTCCAAAACGGTGTTTGATAATCACAATAAAAATAATATTATGGAAACTTTCTTCTTGGATAAAAAATAGGTGTGGTCTCCTCTTCTCTTTCTTCGTGGTCCCCACTTTTTATAGTTATGCAAGGTTCTCATCCCTTTGTTATCATAACTCACCAAGCATGATGAATTTAAATTTCTAGCTATTTTATATAAATGTGTCACAAAAGTGTATAAAGATTATTTTGCAACCAAACAACAAGACACTTTTATTTTTATTAGTGATAAAATTATATATTAAAATAAAATATAAGGTAGCTGAAAACTTTTTATCATCATGTTTGGTGAGTAAATGTTTACCAAAAAAACAGAAGAAACAAATATCACCTGGATTTTATCCAAGAAGAAATGCACTACAAATCTTTATATTTTTTGATCATGATTGCCCAACACACCCTTACCATGTTTTGTTACAAAAATATTTTTGTAGAGAAAATCACCCTTATCATGCAATTACCAAGCACCCTATTATAGTAATTTTCTAATTAGAATTGGTCAAGCATATCCAAAAAGTACATTTGCCTACTTATTAAAGTTCAGAATGTTCTAGGGAGATGGAGTTACATACAAGCATAATCAATTACACAGCCTAAAACTCTTGGTTCTAGGATTACCAAGATTAGTCTTTGATCTAGTTTCAACCTTGTACCAAACAAATTTTAATAGAATTGAGATAATTTATGAAAATCTTTAGAATTAAACCAAAATTGATCTTAGACCCATCTTACAATCCTTAACCATTTTAACTGATATGGCTTTGTTTTTGGTAATTTAAAGAAATCCGAGCTCTTAGTTTTACTTCCTAGTCTTTTATCAGGTATATAAATCATTCTTACTTATATTTCCAAGCAAGGAGATAAAGATGTAAAAAGTAGACAGTTAAAATTTACAACTTAGTCCTAAAAGATTTTGTGGGAACATGTAAGATGAATTAAGAATTTGGTTAAACTAAGTTTTAAACAAATTGAAAGCCTGATTACATATTTCGTTAATAACAAGTTCAAATTTTCTTATAAAAATATGTTTATGTAACAAAACTTTTTAAAAAGATATTTGTCAATTATTACTAATATATACACTTTTATGCATGATTCTTTTTGTCGAAAAAAATGAGACGAGATCTTCCTTCATTTTTCTTGTGGTCCCCCACCCATTATAGTTATTCATAGTTTTGACTTTTTTATCATTTCTCACCAAATATGGTAATTTTAGATCTTTTGAAACATAAATTTGAGTACGAAAGTGTATGATTTTTTTTTTTTGCATCCAAACATCCCATTAAACTCTAAGCAAATACGATGGTTGATGAGATGGTAGAGGTTAGTGAAGAATAAGGAAACAACAATATAGCATGTAAATAAAGATCAAAATGCTTTTCATAGATCACAACCCTACCCTGAACTCTCAGGGCCCACTTGGTACCATATTATTTAAGAAATAAACTTAGTTTATCCCCTAAAATTTAAGAATAAATCAGATTTATCCTTAAATTAATTTTGTACCAAACAACCCCTCACGAACCTTGTTAAATATACTATTTAGAAGTGATAGTTATCAAATTAGAAGATCTTGCAAAGAGATTTGCATAGTTTGAGTTGCTAGTTGAGGCTCTTTGGACCTAACTTTGTTCTAGTAATTAACTAATTCAGTAATTTTTCACACTAATCAAATTGAAGGTATCTTCATTAATGTATCATCCGAAGGATGCAATTTATTTTGAAAATGAATGTCTTCCCGATTCTTGTAATAGTTGGCTAGACTTGCTATGGGAGCTTCACAATGTATTTTATTGTAATATACTAGAATCGTATTCCTAATAATGCTAGTATTAAGTGCAGCTATAATTTGCTATGATACAAATATACTCCATTTAAAATATAAAAAGGTATTAAATCATTTCACTTTTTAAGAAATGCTATCTAAATAAAAGGATACAAGTTGTTTACACCCTGTTTGGTAACACTATTAGGTACCTCTATCATTATCAATTTTAAAATTGATATTGATAAGACTCATTAAGAGATGTTTGGTTAATTGTATCAATTTCAAAATTTGGAATGCAAACAAAACATATTATGTAATACAAGTGTCAACTTGTATTAATTTTGATATTGATACTCCAACATTTAAAAATATTAATATCAATATTGATATGGTACCAAAAATGAAACTCTAACCAAACAGGGCATTAGCTAGTATGACAATGGTGTGTGTGTGGCTTCATGACAAGGATTTCATCTATTGAATATAATTGTATAATTAAACCTATAAAAACATTTGTTAATTATGATTGAAATTTATGTTCGTATCATATGGTACTTGAGATTAAAATATATTTAATCATAAAATATTATTTATTTACAAGCATGATAATATTTTTCATAGTTTTAATATATCTTATTTAAATATATTATTTATCATAAAAATGTTTTTTCGATATTTTCTTTATAATTATCTATATTAGATTTATCTAACTTTGCCTCGCATAATAATTGTGATACCTTGATAACAAAGTTATAGTTGCTTTTCTTAACCAATTACATGGGTAATCTCCATTCAATTTGAGTTTAAACCAATTAGTGAAATCACTATTTCCCTTGTCGGAAGATCCAAGGATTCAATAAACAAATTGACCCAGTTTAGCTCACTCATGGGGACCCCTCCCCCCTTCTCTAGCACTTGCTTTCTATTGATCTTTTCACCTTAAGTGTGTTTTGCCTACGGTGGTCGAGAAGCACTAGGTGAACAAAGTAGTGGCATGATTGTGTCTACAAGTATAAGATCATAGTTTGAGAATATATTAAGAGATTAGATCAATTGACGGCCAGTAACTCTATCTTAATCATTTTCTGTGGTTAAGTCGAAAGAATTACGAAGTTAAGCATATTTTGTTAGGAGTCATCTTATGATGAATAACCTCTTACAAAAGTTCTTACTTAATACAGTTGTTGGGTTAATCAATTGACTTAGTCATTACATATGACATTAAAACTTTGACCCAACTAGATGGTTTGTTGTGACCTACTGGGGCATGTGATATATAATGTCTATAATATTAACAAGGATGTCAAGTCTTTAAAGAAATATGTTGTGACACCGCAATTTAAAAATATGTTACGAGATTAAACAATTGATTACCAACAGCTTCGGTTAATTGTCTTCGGAGGTTAATTGAAGAAACTCCGAAATTAAATATACTTTGTTGAGAGTAGCATAAGGACGAGTGACCTATGCTTGTCAATTATCTTTGGAGTGGTATACTACCACCTATAAATCACTTTTAGGCTATTAGTGGGGATGATACCACCTCTTAGATGCATTTATAACGATAACTTAAAATTACGGCTCCTTGTTGTCTACTAGATACCAAGTTAGAAAATATTTATACAAGATACTTGCTTGGGCTTCAAATTAAGTACTTTAAAATTTTTAAATTAAAAAATTATAAAAAGTACTGAATAAAAGGTTTTCTAAGGTCATGAGACTTTTTAGGTGCCCTAGAATCGAATCATGTAAAATTAAGATGCTTGAGCACCACTAGATGCTTAGTTGCAATAAACTTAATTTTGGCACATTTTGGCTCTAATTCATACAATTATAATTATGTTAGTCTTATAACTCGTAGGACTAGGCACTAGAATGATTTCAATGGTCATCTAACCTTTTAAGAATATATAAAAAATACAAAAAAATAAGATCTTTAGGCGATCAATCAGGAAAAAAGAGTTAATAATCTTGTGAGACATAAGTCACATGGATGTTTGACTTATTGGGCTTAAGTGGCAGCATGACGGACATTTATGCAATCCCATTTTTAACATTTAATGTGGTTGGGGGTAAAAGATATAAAATCAGTTTCCATGCATCAAGACATGTATGCCCACAAGTGTCCATGAGTCCCCTTGGGGTTTAAGCCACTTGAGTGGGAGATTGGGGGTGATTCTTGAAGAAATAATGAAAACAAATATTATTTTATTATAAAATTTATAAAAATATCATTTTTACTAATACTATGATAGTTTTTTTTATATTTTTTGATTAAATCGGTTTAAACGGTTTGGTTTGGTTTAAATCGGTTTGGAGATTTTCTAAACCGAACCAAACCGAAAGGGGGTCCAAACCGAACCAAACCAAACCGAATGAGCTGGCTCGGTTTGGTTTCTCGGTTTGAACCGTTTTGTGCCCACCCATACCTTGGGGTTTAAGCCACTTGAGTGGGAGATTGGGGGTGGTTCTTGAAGGTCTTGATCTATGTATGTGGGTAGACAAGGCGCTCTTAAAAGAATAACAATGCCTAGAGGCTAGAGAAGGTAGAGATTCTACAAGAAAGTGAAGATTTTGTAGTTGGACTAGGTAATCTTGGAGAAGGCACCTAGTGAATGTAAAAATTATCATTTTAACTTTGTCGAGTTCCTCCATGTCTTAACCTCAATTTTTAGTATACAAATTAAAGCTTGAGCTGAAATATAGGATACCCCAAAATTTATGTTGTCTAAATCTACATTAGCATGAGTTAGACTATCATTTCCATTCCATTAATTACCTAATGCATTGTTTGTTTAGATTATCAAAAATGATACTATATCAATTTTTACCTTGATATTTGTAAAGGATGGAGTATTAATATCAAAATTGAAACGGGTGAACACTTTTATTATATATCATTTTTTGCTTGTACTAAAAATTTCAATATTGATATTTGATAGCCAAACACTAATTAATGATTTTGATGACTGTCAATTTCAAATTGATGGTGATAGATGTGTCTAGTAACATTATCAAGCATGGCCTAAGATTGATGCATGATGTCCAGAGAGGCACAACCATGATCATGTGATTTTTGAGAAGGCACCTAGTGGATGTGAAAATTAATAACTCAAATTTTGTTTTCTTGGGTTTCACATTTCTTTAACTTCAATTTTACAATATATAAATTAGAGCTTAGGCTGCAGAACGAGAAACCCAAATTCTTACTAGGCCTATGCTCTACAGTGGCATATGTTAACCTATCATTTTTATTCATCACCCAAGATGATACTAATATTAGGGAGGCCTGAATGAAAAAAAAAAAGTCCGTGGGAGTCAGCCGCATGATGTGTTAGAACATTGCTGAGATTGACATGAAGACCAAAGTGGACTTGGTGAAATATATAGCCTATCACTAGACTGTTCATGAGATGATGCATCACTCAGGGTGACACATGGGTGCCCAAATAGGCAAGAGCTTCTTTCCTTGGATGCTTGCACCAGTGCAGTCATATTTTGCCTACTGAGTGTAGTCTTGTGTAAGAAGTTTGGTTTGAGCTGAGTAGTATTTGGGGGACTCAAAGAACTCTTGAAAATTCTGTAGGGGAGTCAAGGAGACCAGAGTGACTCACTTGTGGTGCTATGACACTGAGATTGGCATGAAAACCCAGGCGGACTTGAAGTGAAATATGAGGCCTATCACTAGACTAGTCATGGGGTGTATGGGGGTTCTTAGTGTATGGTCCCATGGACTCATTTTTTATGGGGGTGCACAGGGACCGGATCCTCTGTGCACCTAGGTGTGCACCTAGGTGTGCACCTCAATGCACACCACTTCTTGAATTCATCTAATTATGTGATCAAATTAGTTATTTTAATCATTTTTAAGACCGTGAATATACATATATAATATGTGATGTTATATTTTATGAAAATCAACATTAAATATATTTTATACATATTTATTTAAATTAAAAATATAATTAATTTATAAAATAGTATAAATTGAAAAAATATTAATATTACTTCTTTTTTATCAATACATATTATATATGTATATTCACGGTCTTAAAAATGATTAAAATAACTAATTTGATCACATAATTAGATAAATTCAAGAAGTGGTGTGCATTGAGGTGCACACCGAGGTGCACAGAGGATCCGGTCCCGGGTGCACAGGGGCAGTGTGAGTAAGAGAAAACTTGTGACCTGATAGTAACATGTTTGTGTGGCATATAAAGGAAAAAAAAAGGAACATTCACATGGTACATCTCTCCAACAAATTTGTGAGATGTAGATGTACCAAATCAGGGAAGTTGATAGAAGTTTCTTACCTATCATTTATATGACTGTGAGATGCATAGAAGAGATCATGAACAGTGATGTGGCCATCTCATAGTGATACCCTGGTTTGAGCATATGTTAAGTGATTTAACGGTGGACTACCAACAAATCCGACTAACTATTTTTTAAAAATTAAATTAAATTTTTTTTTGAAATTAAACGTATTTTGTTGAAAATATTCCGAGAATAGATGATTTCTTGGAAATACTACTGATGAACCGGATTTCATCGTTACATATTTGGGAATACTACCAATCAATTTAAAGGTGCAACCAAATCAGTCCTTTTGGTTTTACAAGGGTATTCCGGTAAATTACCTCCAAGATGATGCCTCATTTCCTTTGTCCTCTCCGAGAACACAATACACCTATGTATGGATGGGGGTGCAAAGGAATTGATACGCTGTACTAATAAATTAGGTGCTGTTTGGTATAGGGATAACTTGAAGATAACCTGGGATAAACATGGATTATCCTCAAAATTTTGGGGATAATCCAGATTTATCCCCAAAATATTATGGTGCCAAACAAGCCATTAAAGTTTAAATTAACTTATTTATTATGTCAAACGAGTAAATTTTTTGAGCAAGAGAGAGAAAAAAACTTAACCGGTTGCAGAGTCCCGTTTGAACCTTGGCTTGATAAAACATACAGGCAACTTGATCAAATTCTCGATTAATTTCACAGTCAGATACTATTTAAAAATTAAATTATGTTCACTTATAATTATATGATATTTTAAATTTTAATCTATTTTAAGTCTAGACTTCATTCGAGATTGGTAAATAAATTTAAATTCGAATCTATCAACGATTTTAGATAAAACTCGGCGTCCAACAGACGAGTTCACATGGAACTCAGGTAGGAAACTCGGGTTCAAACTCGGTCCCACGACTCAACTCAGTCGTTATATATATAAACAAGTAATCAGAGAGGAGTCTGGAACCTCGTAGACTCGGTTAGACTAACGAAGCTCCGATCCGACGCAGACGAGACGAGCTGGGTCGACTCGTCGGGCGGGAGGATCCAAGAGCGGCCGAGTTCGACTCGGCACGACTCGTTCGGATCGGACCCTCCGCGCGGAGGCGGGGGAGGAGATCCCCCCCGTTGCGTGACCCACAGACAGGGTGGGACCCGCCCCAGCCCATGTGCCACGCCTGACGCCGCCCCGCCCTGTCTTCTTCTTCTTCTTCTTCTTCTCTCCTTCCCTCCGCCGGCTGCTCAATGATTAGTCCCAATTCCGCCTTCCTCGCCGGAGAAAAAGATAAAAACCTCTCCTTTCTTCCTCAACCTCCGCGGCCCCCCTTCCCCCCCACACCCTCCCTCCGCTCCGGGGGTGTCCCTCCTCCTCCTCCTCTCTGTCTTTCCGGCTCCGTTGTTACCGCGCGGGGCGTCCGCCGTCCTGGCGTAGGCGGCGCCATATGGCGGCTCCGAGTGGCGGAGCCGGCAGCTCCGCTGCGCTGGCCTTGATAGACCCCTCGCAGCGCCACCAGCAGCAGGCGGGAGCAGGTGCCGCGTTGGCGGTGGTGACGAAGAAGGCCCCGTCCAAGGACCGCCACAGCAAGGTGGACGGCCGCGGGCGCCGCATCCGCATGCCGATCATCTGCGCCGCCCGCGTCTTCCAGCTCACCCGTGAGCTCGGGCACAAGTCCGACGGCCAGACCATCGAGTGGCTCCTCCGCCAGGCGGAGCCCGCCATCATCGCGGCCACGGGTACCGGGACAACTCCCGCCTCTTTCTCCACCGCCGCGGTCTCCCTGCGCAATGGGCAGAACAGCCAGTCCTCCCCCTGCTCCACCTCCTCCTCCGCCGCTCTCGACCACAAAGCCGCGGCCGGCGCCGCCGTAGCCCAGCACCTTCCCCAGGGCATAGCGACGGCGCCCTTCATACTCGGGAAGCGCCTACGCGGCGAGGAGGACTCCGAGAGCGGCACCAAGGAGGACAGCGACGGCGGTGGGAGTGCCGTCGGTGTCGGGTTCGGCGCGGGCATCGGCCCCCCCGGGGGTTTCTGGGCGGTCCCTACGAGGCCATCTGAATTCGGGCATATGTGGAGCTTTGCCCCTCCGGAGATAGTTGTGCCGCCGGTCTCGGCGACGTTAGCGGGGAGATTTCCGGTGGCCCAGCCGATAGGGGAGGCGTCGGCGGCGAGGGTAGGTAACTACCTGCCCATAGCTCAGGGGCACCTCAACCTGCTGGCATCTCTGTCGGGAGCGCCGGCCACAGCCACGGGTGGCGGAAGAAGGGAGGACGGCCCGCGCTGATTGTTCTTGTAGAGTTTGCATAGATCTAGAACTCCTCACCAGGTTGGAGTCTCATGCTCTTGAGCTTGGAGAATTGGGGTTCGTATGTTTCTTGGGATTTTGGGATGATTTAGCTTGTCTCCGCTTCTCTCTTTTCTCCACGGAATGATGTGTGCTTCTTTTCTGTTGTAGTTTCTGATTCTCTGTCTTGTGGTGAAGTTTTCCGGAGGACAAGAGCTGCCGCTTGATGATGCCAATGGGTCCCTTTTACTTGTTGATTAGAAAAAGATTGGATTTTTGGGGCTCACAATTAGGGAGAGGGGGGACAGAAGAGGACTGAACCTTGCCCCTTGCTTAAAGAGGAGTATGATCTTGGAGCATCATCTTCTCAGCCTATAAAAGAAGTGGGTCTCAGCCGGAATTCAAGAATCAAGTGTTTTTAGAGTCTGAAGTGTGCCTCAAGTCTGTACTCCATATGGTATTTGTGGCTTGTGCATACGTATTTGTTCCTTGCAAGGGGCCGAGATTGAAATGTGGTGCTTTCCTGGCTTCTTTCTTCCTTTTACTTTCTCTTTATGCAAATTTAGGACGTCACTCTCTGAAGCATCTAAAGGATGCAAACCATGGTTTTCGAGCTAGCTCTGTGCAGTAAAAG
Organism: Cryptocoryne crispatula var. balansae; assembly: GCA_036172225.1. Lineage (NCBI taxonomy): Eukaryota > Viridiplantae > Streptophyta > Magnoliopsida > Alismatales > Araceae > Cryptocoryne > Cryptocoryne crispatula. Next base: position 4,900,116 of record CM069924.1, on the reverse strand, counting down.
AATGCCAGTGCAAAGATAGAAAACCGAGTCAGTGTGCGAGAGACATCAAGGGCTTGGCAGCTGTGAACGGATGCTTGGTTCCTGGTGGGAAGCTTCTTTAACTGAAGCCGTTGTTGATCAGAGTTCGTGGAATAAGGAAACCCCACACCCCCAACCCCTTCGGCCCTTCTGCCCGTTTATGTCTGTGCAGATTAGCATGTATGAAGAGCGAGAAGGGCTTTATGTCTGAAAAAACTTCTTCTCTGTGGGCCTGTTAATTTACCGTGTTTCCATCTCTGGTCGACTTCTTTGAGTTTTATTAGCTCAGAAATAATGGATTTGTGTACGCGATTATGGATTGATGGAGTGTATGAGTTCAAAAATGCTTCTTTCTTGTTGCCCATCATTCTACTTGTGTGGTTTTGGTTTCTCTTTGTTTTATGCAAAATGTTGTCAGTGGTATTTTTGGTTACTGATTGTATGCTCACCGACCAATGGGAGCTAATTAAATACAGCATGTATACGTTCTCTTGTTGTCTATTATAATTTTCAAAACATGGGGCATTAATTTGGGAAATGATGTCATGTTCATTCTTTATGATTGTCCTTGCGAAATCTCTACTACTACTTTTGCTTTTGTTCCTAAGAATTAGACCTGTTAAGGTGAATTGTTTGCTGGAAATGGGGATTAGAGTAAGGTGAGAAGGACAACAATGGATATGAAAGATGGGTAACTATTTCTCGTGATTCGCCTGCATTGGTTGGATGAGCTTGAATGGAACAAAATTATCCACTGAAAGATGAGTCCAAGCATAGGCATGTTTGTGCTTATGCGTATTTAGCTATGTATCTGTGTAAAATTTTAATACAAGGATGTGTGCTTTGCTGATAAGTTATCTATGTTAAATATCAAACTTCTTAGGTGGCGGTGGTGGTGGCGGTGACAGAGCACTTGCATAATTGGACTATATGTCCAGGCAGCATCTCGATAACTGTGCCAGTAGATTTGTGAGTTTCATGTCAGTGTTGTATTGTTTTCTGTCATCCTGTTCCTGTCTGGAGTGAGGCTTGAATCCATCCCAGGGCTAGACTTAGACCACTTAGATTGACACATAGATCCTCTCTTCTTGTGTGTGGATGCAAAATGACTATGAAAATCCTGTTCTAAATCATACCATTTCCACCCTCCATCTTGATCTTCCCGGAACCAGTGTCAGGGGAGTGGAGGAATCCCTTGAAGTTGCTCCTGGTCCTGGAACCTTTACATGCATCCGGGCATTTTTTTTTTTTTGCGCTTGTGCATCTGTCCAACAATATGAGAGGATGGTGCAACACTTCTTGGGGTAACACAGAGGGTATTGTTGTGAAATGACAGGCTTTGGGATCAGTGCTGATAAAAGATGGTGGCAGGAACTGTTTTCAAACATTGAGCCCCAGATGGTGATGTAACCTGAAATTTGACAGTGCAGGGCTGCAGTTTTCATATGCCTTTGCCAGCTTTCAAAGTTATCTTTTATGTTGCTACTCTGATGCCCTGTTTGGCCAGGGTATTGATAACGATGATATATTAATTTTGATATTAATATTTATAGTGGAGGGAGGATTGATATCTAAACATAACTGTCACTTCTAATTTTAAAATTGGCTTTGGCATATCTTCACAAAATGGTTGACTATCAATAGTAATTTTGAAATTGTTGCTAGATATGTAATACAAGTGCTTATTTACATGTCTAGTTACACTAATTTTGTTACTCGTACTCTATTTTTTTAAGATATTAGCATTGATATAATATTATTTTTAATATTTTATTTTTGACACATGGCACAATGGCCGGGTGTGCGCCGCTCTGCACACAGGCGAGAGTTCGAGTGTTGCACTGTATACCACCCCCCTTCCCTCGGGGGTGGCCTAGTTGAACAGCAGCCGGGAATAGAACCCTTGCCTTGCTCTCCCCCTCTGGTGATTAGGTCGTCGCGTCAACCGAGTCAAGCTCAGTCGGCTATTTTTAATATTCTAACCAGGCACGCTGTATCACTGTAGCTGCGCCTACGCTCCCGGTGTGTCATTGATGGTGCTCCTGCTTTCTCGTGATGAACAAAATGCTTTTGTTTTTGTTTTTGTTTTTTCCGTAGTTGCATACTCCCGTGGAGAGGACTGAGGAGTGCAGAGTCTTCTTCCTTCGTACTATGATCAAATCTGATATTTCTCTGCTTTGTAATTAACAGCAGATGGTTTCACCTTTTACCGCTAGGCATCATCTATGAATAGCATACAGCTGAAGGTGAATGCGGAGGCATACACCTACCGTAAAATTTTGGAGATTACTCGGGTTTATCTCCGAGTTATCTCGGTACCAAACAACACCTAATGGATATTGTAAGAACTGGTATGGCCCATATGAGATTGTTTTAACCAAGGTAGGTCCAGTGGGTCCCGGGTTGGGACCGGGTCGGCCCGGGTTGAACCGGTCCAACCGGATAGTTTTCATCTTCTTGACTTTGCGTTTTCCATGATAATTTTCGTCTTCTCTCCATTTCATGTTATAATAAAAACCCCTCTTATAAAACGTTCACGTCTAGGGTCTAGATTATAGGTTAGAATCAATGATTGTAAAGTTTTGTGATGGTCTCGATACGTTTCGCCAAAGTCTCAGGAGGTGTAGGTCTCAATTGTAAATATATATATAATTTATAAATATTTAAATAAATAATAATGTAATCATAGAATTATAAGTCTCATGACTTACTGAGACCTTAAACATTAATTTATAAAAATATATAATATATGAATATTTAAATAAATATTTATGTAGTCTTTGAACTATGGAAAAGATTAGCACCAAAAAAATATAATCAATTACTAATTGTTCAATCTTCTATGGTGTATGAATAAACAACGTTTGATTAATATTTTTAGAGTATAAAACGTGTAAAACTTTACTTTAATAGTATTTAAACCTAAGTAATACATCCAATGCGTTCAAATAAATTCTATAGATTATGAAAAAAGGTCATAGAAAGTAAAGCCAATGTGTATTCTTAAGGAGGAAAAAAGGTGCTATAAACTTTGTGTTATGGAAAGATTGAGATATTTTCTCTTTGCATACGTAGAAGGTTGGTAACTCTTTTTTCACTTTTTAAAACACATTTAACTTTGAGACGTAAGCCTCAATGTCTGGTATGAAAAAAGAAATTGAGATTATTTCTCTAAATGAAACGGCACAAATTTCTTCTTGAATAAATGATTAGAGAGATTTTAGAGTGACAGAATGAAATAATTATCAAAAGGGAGGTAGGAGGAACTGAAAAGCCCTTGGAGGCCTTACGTAGGAGGGGAGGGGTTTGGGAATGTTAAGAGGCCCCTTGGGGGCACTTGGAACTCCCCCAACCGATAACTGTGAGACCTCAGAGTCCGGATCCACCTGCGTCGGGGATCTTGGGTTGGAATAGCCGGTCGGCCCAAATTTCAACCGGCTTGCCCAATTTGGTCCCAACTGAGTGTTTTATGATTCTAACTAGGGCTGTTCACTGTTCGGTTCAACTCGAAAAACTAAACCAAACCAGTACTTTGATTCGGTTTGGCTTGGTTTTAACTACTGATCGGTTTAGTTTGATTTCTAGGACCTTTCAAACCAAATTAAACCGATAAATCGAATAACCCGAATTAGATTAAATATTTTAGTTTAAATTATATATAAGATAGTATTTATGTATCTTTCCTTATAAAACTAAATTTCTTTGAAGTGTTTTTAAGGTAAAATTAATGTAATATATAAACATATACCCAAGATTTTAATAGAATGTGATTTAAAATGAACAAAATAAAATTATATATTGATATATCTACTATACCTTAATAAAATATGGTTTGAACCGAACCAAACCAAACCAAACTGAATTAATTTAGTTTGGTTTGGGAGATAGTTTGGTTTGGTTTGATTTGAGAAAAAATACTCAAAAATCAAACCAAACCATAAAACCTCTAATTCTAACCATGGAATGCTAGATCCTGATCAGGTTAGGACAGGTCACTTGACCCTGTTGGATTTGTTGGCAACCAATTCAACCGGACGATCCCGACCTAGAAAGTAGACTATGTCATTGCTTCCGTGCATGCGGGAAGCTGAAAAATGTTGTGACTGCAATATCTTATTTTCATTTGATTTATATTTTTAATGTTGTCATAATATATATATATATTAGTTGTAAAAATTTTAAAATATATTTTAATAATTAGAATATTTTTAAGTATAAAAATTAATATGTTATATTATTTTAAAATTTAATTTATTATTTCAACTCGATCCGATCCCAACCAACCTGGTACAACACAAGATGCAAGTCTCGACCCGGTCTGACCCAGGTCAGGTTTGGCGGGGACACCCCAGTCTCTTACCTTGAATCTAACAATGTAGGTTTCTTGGGTTCTACTTTGCTTTGTAATATGCACTGCCTGATTGAATTATAAAGAGCAGTTGCACTTCCTGGTGTGACGTACCCTTGGGTGTGCTAAGACACTTTGTTTGATATATATGGGGGCAAGTGAAAGAGCAGGGATATGTGGAGATTCTTGAGATCTGCAACATATATATCGATATTTTAGTATCAGATCAAAATCTTCTTTTAACATCAAAATACATCAGTATCAGTAACAACCAACACAGCTAAATCTTCTCTCTTCTTGAATCCCTTTCAAATACTGTAGTTACAAATATATAGTTTCGAATTATCAGTCAAGGCGATGATCAAAACTCGGAACGATCAGAGAGATTTCCAGTTTTGATTTACATTTTCTTGAACTAGATAAATAAGAAGTTTGTCTTTGTTTTCCTTTCAACCACACACACACACACACATATTTATTTATGTTCATCGTTTGGGCTTGTTTTCTAAAGAAAGCTCATGAAAACATCGGAGGTTTTATAATGTTTATCAGGGTGCATGTTTGGCTGCATGATAAACTTGGATACACTTCTACTATGCTAAAAAATTATATTATAAAAACTTTTAACATAGGCAAAGACATAATTGTTATGTGGCAAATTGTGGCCTGAAGAAGTAGATCACCGGAACCATCCCACTTTGTCTTTATCCAAGTTATCAGGGTCTTGGGTGCTCTCCTTCTCTTTTGATACATCTTTGTATATATACTGACTTTCCTGACTAGTCCCTTCCTAGTTCAAACTACATCATTTTCCTCCTCTTAGAATGGATGAGAAAGTGAAGGTGCAATCAGCCAAGTCAAACACACCACCTTGTCTCACACCGGATAGCCATCTATCCCATTAACATAGTTGTATTCTCTCATTGGGGCTCATTTTGAGTTGGTACCCATCAAAGTCAAAACAAAACAATGTCAAGCAACCGACCGTTTTGGATGCACCAGAAAATATTAATTTTTATTCCATAAGATGGTCGATAGAAATTATATTTGGATGATCAGAGTATGCCTACACTCCTTTATTAGTTTTGTTGATCCTAGGGTTGCTTTAATTTGCTGAATTTGGTAGCCTAATGTCCGGTTTGGTTAGAGTTTCATTTTTGATACGACATCAATATTGATATTAATATTTTCAAATGTTGGAGTATCAATATCAAAAGTAATACAAGCTGGCACTTGTATTACATAATATGTTTTGTTTACACTACGAATTTTAAAATTGATACAATTAACCAAACACCTTTTAATGGTTCCCATCAATATCAATTTTAAAATTGATAGTGATAGAGGTACCTAATAGTGTTACCAAACAGGGCGTAAGATAATAAGAAGTAGATCTTTGTGATAAATTACTGCTTGAACATATATGGTAAGTATATCGAATGGGGTGTCTCATTGCACGATGGAATGGTCTACTACCACCCATCTATCACTTCGCTATTGGAGAGGGGGTAGCTAGCATCTCTTTAATGTGCTTCTAATCAAGGAAGGAAAACTCGGGGGTCGGCCTCGGGTCGGTCGGCCCCAAAACCGACCCGGGTCGGTTGGGGTCGCGACCCGGGTCGGGTCAGGGTCGGGTCGGGGTCGGGAAAAAAAATTATAAAAAAATCATTTTAAAATAATAACCGGGTCGGGGAGTCGGAGCCGGGTCGGGGTCGGTCGGCCCAAAAAGCGACCGGGTCGGGCGACCCGGCCGACCGGGTCGCCGACCCGGCATTCCATGCTTCTAATAATAACTACAAATTAGGGTTTCTACTTGGATACCAAGGAAGAAAATACATATAATAGATTTACTTACTTGGGATCCAAATACTTTTAGTTTGTAAATAAATTATAAAAATAATGAATAAAAATGATTTATAAATTATAATAGACTTACTTGGGCTCCACCAGTGTGCGTTAGAGCTTACGTTTGGCTCCTTCGGACCGTGATTTACATAATATTAGGGATTTTAGTCTTATGATCTAATAGAGATAGACAATGGGATGATTTCAAGGTTTCCTAACCTTTTAAGAATATTAAAAAAGAACAATAAAAGTCACGATTTTCGTAGGATCTATTAGGGCAAAAGAGCTAAATACATTGTCAAACATTAAGGAGCATTTGATTTATTGAGAAAAAATGTCAACCAAGATAACATTTATGCAACCCCCAAAAACTTCAGTCGCCATATTATTTAATGAGGCCATGAGTGAAAAGTATAAAGTTAGTCTTTGAGCATCAAAACAGGTATCCATTGAGTTAAGTCACTTGAGAGGGAGGAGAACCATTTTGAAGAATGGCATGCTCGATAACGATTTGAACTCCATCACACTATGGAAGAGATGAATGCTGAGAAAAACTAACCGAATAGGAATTGTCTGACTCCTCTCAACTCACCCTCTTATTTTCTCTCTCTATTGAGTTATACGGTGTAACTATACAAGATAGAGAGGAGAGATTAGTTCGAGTTTGATTAAGATTGAATTCTTCCCATAATCGATAATCAGATTCTAGGCCCTGTAGAAGGTTAGGCCCACTAAGTCATGATCCATCTTCTAAACTTGATACTGTACTTGTCTACTCCAATAAAAAGTGAATCACATATAAAATATTGAGATTAAATCCATCGTACCCCACACAATCTGCACTAGACTCTTTCTCTATGTCTCTGAGTTTGATTAAGATTAAAATCTTTTCATAATCGACAATCGGATTCTAGCCCCATAGAAGGTTAGGCCCACTAAGTCATGATCCATCTTCTAAACTTAATAATGTACTTGTCTACTCCAATAAAAAGTGAATCACATATAAAATATTGAGATTAAATCCATCGTACCCCACACAATCTGCACTAGACTATTTCTCTATGTCTCTGAGTTTGATTAAGATTAAAATCTTTCTATAATCGATAATCGGATTCTAGGCCCCGTAGAAGGTTAGGCTCATTAAGTCATGATCCATCTTCTAAACTTAATAATGTACTTGTCTACTCCAATAAAAGGTGAATCACATATAAAAAATTGAGATTAAATCCATCATACCCAACACAATCTCTCTCTCTCTCTCTCTCTCTCTCTCTCTCTCTCTCTCTTTAAGTTGTTGTAGGACCAAGAGAGATTAGGTTGTGATTCCACTCCTAAAAGGTCGCCAATGTCTAAAGGCTATATAAAAGTTAGATATTCTACGAGAAGTTGAAGATTTTGATATTGGTTTTGGTTGTTCCTGAGAAGAAACCCAATGAATGTAAAAGTTGGTGACTTAAATTTTAGTTTTGGTTGGATTTCTCCCTACTTTAATCTCATTTTTACAATAGATAGATTAGAGCTTAGGCTTCAAGATGGGGGTGGGTCTAGCTTTACATTGGCGTGTGTTAGCCTTCCAGTTCTATATATGCACATGGGTGTCCAAAGATGCACCGGAGCCCTACTTGTTCTGTTGAGTTTAATCTTGTGCTATGTTGAGGTAACTATGATATGTTTGATTCAATATTCACAAATCGATGAAGCCACACCAAACTCTATTAACTGGAACTAAATTGAAATAATTTTGAAGATTTATACTAGGAGAATTTAATAAGAGACCTAGTTTACAAATACAACTTTATTAGAAACACCCGTGTCAAAAATGTCTTAACAGAAGACCCAATTTATCACATTCTTGCAACTCTCGCCCCACCATGGATGGTAACTGTTATCTAGATTGAAAAAAAGTCTTTTATGCCCTCGTCGTTGTAGTAGCACCGTCTCAAGGCCTAGTTGCCCAACATTGGAGTTGATCTAGCATTGTTGCAGGTGCGCTTGCTCTCGACAGCTTTTCAATAGTGTTTCATCTATCCTTTGCAAAGAAGTGCGGAAAGTGGCAGTGCCACCCGATGCCCACAATAGCATCTACGTCGCGATGGTGTCTACCATGCTTGTGGCTGCAAAGACCTCCCTGCGACAAGGAGAGAACTAGAAGGGGGACATCCACCGGAGTCCCGACTTTCTTGATCCAGAGAGAGAGAGAGAGATGGATGTCCACTTGTGGTATGAATGATGATAAATGACAAAGCAAGGGTTAACGGGAGGGTGCTGCGCCTCTTTTGGTGATTGGAGAAGAAACATGGTAGCTTTCGCAGAGGACGTTGGATAGATGAAAGGGGGAGGGTGATGATCCAAAGCCATAGCATCACTGAGGTAGGAGGAGCAGTCTCTAGCTCTGACCTTTGTATCCACCTGCATTGTATGTTGTCCTTCCCGCAAACCTCGCCACGAAAGGGAAAACACCCCTAGAGTATCTCCTATGGTGGTGCGGATTGGCAGTTCTTGCTTATGGGATCTAGGGTTGCCTTTATCCAAAAGGGAAAATAGTCTACAGACCAATCCTCGGTGACGGATAGGTGCCAATGGAAACAGGGGGTAGAGTTGGAAAATAAAATAAAAATTTATAAACAGTTAATGTCACTCTGACTAAATGGGTGTAGGGTTAAAATTTCTAAGTTGGCCGGGTCTCCTGTTACTAACATTTGATTAATGAAGTTTTTGATAAAGTGACTTTCATAATTGGGTCTGTAATTAATTTTTCCTTTATACTATCATTAAAAATAGTAATGAGCATGATTTTTAATGTTTCTAACATATAATAAATCAATCACTTGAATATATTTAAATTGATTTATATATTTAATCATGATTTGAACTAAATCCAGTTGAATTAGGACAATTTGATTCGGTTCAAGTTGATCGAACAAATCAATTTGATCTGGATTAAAAATTGAATAAACTCTTATTCACCCCTAGCCAGATCGTTCATTTCAACCCGTCCATGGGGCTGCACACGGTCGAATTGTTGTTAACCCCGATCTAATCAAGTAGGATAGTGCAATTTAGCCGTCGTTAATAAATTATTTAGGATGACTTTGAGCCATCCTTAATGTTATTATTGGCAACCGAGCACCCACAAGTAGTTGCCTATAATGGTTTGTGACAGGCCTATTGAGGACGAGTTTGGGGCGGCCTAAAAGCCGTCACCAATGATTATTGGCTACTGTTTTATTATTATTGGAGATAGCCAAAAATCGTCACGGATATTCTTATTTCTTTTAGTGCCTAGTCGTGTATAGGAGTGTGCATGGATAGATTCGGTGCACTTAGGATTTTTTTTTTCAAGATCAAATTGAATCTGTTCTGTTTGGTTTGGTTCTATTTCATACCAAAAGTTAATCAAATAATTATTTTTATACACACATGCTTATTTCTACGTTATGAATAGATAATTATTTTATCGTAAAATTATTTAAATATGTTTTGTTAATGGTGTAATAATAGTTTTAACATATTTTGGGTGGATTATTGTAACTTGTTTGGTTTGAAAGCCCTCCAAACCGGTTGAACCTAACCACACTTCTTCAAACTAAATGTATGTCCACTCCTAGTTGAGCAGTCACCCACAAGAATGGGATGTAGGCTGTGTCAGAACCTAATCACAAAGTTGTATTTCATGGGGGTGTTTGGTTGCATGGTAACGTGGGTTTTATTTTAATTTTAAAAATTATAAGGAAATTTGTTAAAAGAGGTGTCTGGAAACCTTGATACTTTTATATTTTGAAAGTGATTTTCTTCCTAAACAAAAAAGAAAGTCTCACCTCCTTCTTTCTTTCTTTTTTGTGATCTCCCGCTTTGTTTGGTCATGAATGATAGTAACTTTTTTTTTGTCATCACATCCCTCCAAACATGATAATTTTATGTCATGAGTTGGTCCACTTTTTATTTTAATATAAGTTTTTATCATGAAAATGTACAAAAAGTTATCATACAAACAAACACCCCCCCCGTTAACTTGAACCAATATTATACATGAAAATCCTATACTTCTACTACATTATATGAATGCGCGCGCGCATACATACATACATACATACATACATACATACATACATACATACATACATACATACATACATACATACATACATATATATATTTATTTATATATATACACACACATGTATATAAATAACACCGCAGATGCATACATTGGCCGGACGGCAGTTATAAAAAAAAAGGTTACACCTACTGAGTATTAAAAATATTTATGCGTGTTGACCTAAACTTCTTTGGAGTCGACGCACACCAAAAAAATAAAAAATAAAAAATTATTTTTGCCGTTGACCTGAACTTTCTTTCTTTCGGAGTCAGCGCAGAGGGGCTGCTTGCCGGTGCTCTTCAAGCTTGGAGAAGCAGATCTGACGTGTCCAAGCGGATAGTAGACCCGATAGTGATTAAGGATCCGCTCGAGGTTGAGAGTGGGGATGGTTTGGGTGAGATTTCGTAACCGAATCAATTTTAGATTCCGACGAAAGTTAAAATGGTCGGATTCTCCGCGTCACTGTATCTCAATTCCGATTTCATTCTAATTTTATCGTCGGAATCGAAAAATAATTTTTGAAATACATGTTATATTTTTTACTTTTATTCAAAATCATTTTGACAAGACACGTGTTGTTACTGAATTTCGATATATTCTCTTTAAATTTTCTTTGTTATTTTATATGTAACATACCTATAATTTATAAATCATCGGAATATCCGATCGCGACGACTCATACGATACGAAAATAAATTTTGAACCCGCTAATTTTTATCGAAATAGAATTTGAATTTTAAGATATCGGATTATGTTTACGCTCTTACGATGGGCGGTAAGGTGTCAATTGGCCGGGCCGGTTCAGCCCAACTACCACTTAACCTAAAATATTCGTGTCGGCCCGCTCGATCCGCACAAACTCGGCTAGACCCGACCTGTACCACATTTTTTAACCTGCACAACCCGTAAGAAATTATTAATTCGACTCGGTTCAGTTTAAATTTTTATTATAAAATTTAAAAAATTTAACTATTTAATTTTAATAATAAAATAATTAAAATATAATCGAATAGGTAAAAACAATATATTTAATTAAATTGTATCGTAGAATTCGACCTGTTTTAACCCGCTCTGATCCGAACGACTCCCTGGTGGAGGCCCACGACCTGGCCCTGCCCTGCCTGGTCCATCGCGGTTCCTAGGCAAGTATTAATATAAATTGGGGTTAAATCAAATTAAACCATTTCATCTGCTTTTTCCGTCTTAAATTTCGTATAAAACTAATTATGTTCGGGTTCGGTTTTTCTTCGGCTCAGGAGGACGATGCATTTTTTTTAATGGATAAAAAATTAAAATAATTTTTCAGCCACAGTGGTATTTTCGTAAATGTCTCCGAGGGTTGGGCCCCACTTCCTCGTCCCCTCCGACAACACAGTGCACAGAGCAGATCCGGCCGCGTGTCCAAAAGCAGGGTGGGGCCCACTCCCGCCCATGTGCAGCTCCCTCCCGTCTCCTTCGCCTTCCTCCCCCCCGTCCGCTCAATGATTAGCTCCGTCGTCTCCCTCCCTCCCTCGCCGGAGGAAAAAAAACCGCTCCTTTCTCCTGCTCCGCCGCTCCCCGTTGCCGCCCCCACCCTCCTCTTGCTCTGCGCCCCTCCACACTCCTCTCTCTGGAGGCCCCGTCTTCTCTCTCTCTCTCTCTCTCTCGCAAGCTCCCGCGGGACCTGTGTGTGCAGCTCTTTCTCTGTCTTCCCAGCTCCGTTCTTCCAGTACCGGGCTTCCGCCGTCCGGGCATAGTTGGCTCCATATGGCGACCCCAGATGGCGGAGCCGGCAGGTCCGCAGCACTGGCCTTGATAGACCCCTCACAGAGCCACCTGCGGCAGGCGGGAACCGGTGGGTTGGCGGTGGCGACGAAGAAGGCCCAGTCCAAGGACCGCCAAAGCAAGGTGGACGGCCGCGGGCGCCGCATCCGCATGCCGATCATCTGCGCCGCCCGCGTCTTCCAGCTTACCCGGGAGCTCGGGCACAAGTACGACGGCCAGACCATCGAGTGGCTCCTCCGCCAGGCGGAGCCCGCCATCGTCGCGGCAACGGGTACCGGGACAACTCCCGCCTCTTTCTCCACCGCCTCGGTCTCCCTGCGTAACGGGCAGAACAGCCAGTCCTCCCCCTGCTCCACCTCCTCCTCCGCCGCTCTCGACCACAAAGTCGCTGCCGGCGCAGCCGTAGCTCAGCACCTTCCCCAGGGCATAGCGACGGCGCCCTTCATACTCGGGAAGCGCCTACGCGGCGAGGAGGACTCCGAGAGCGGCTTCAAGGAGGACAGCGACGGTGGTGGGAGCGCCGTCGGTGTCGGGGTTGGCGCGGGCATTGGCCCCCCCGCGGGTTTCTGGGCGGTACCTACCAGGCCATCTGAATTCGGGCATATGTGGAGCTTTGCGCCTCCGGAGATCGTTGTGCCGCCGGTCTCGGCGACGTTAACGGGGAGATATGCGGTGGCGCAGCCGATAGGGGAGGCGTCGGCGGCGAGGGTAGGTAACTACCTGCCTATAGCTCAGGGGCACCTTAACCTGCTTGCGTCTCTGTCGGGAGCCCCGGCCGCAGCTGTCGGAAGAAGGGAGGAAGAGCCGCGCTGATTATTCTTGTAAACTTCGCCAAGATTCAGAACTCTTCACCAGGTTGGGGTCTCATGCTCTTGATCTGGGAGGATTGGGGTTCCTGTGTTTCTTGGGATTTTGGGACGATTTGGATTGTCTCTGCTTCTCTCCTCCTCCACAGAAAGATGTGTGCTTTTCTCCTATAGTTTCTGCTTCTTGATGAATTTTTTATCGGAGGACGAACTGCTGCTTGATGATCAGAAAAGATTGGAGTTTTGGGGCTCACAATTAGGGAGAGAATGACAGAAGAGGACTGAGACATGCCTCTTGTTTGTAGGTGACCAAGATCTTGGAGCAACCTCTTCTCAGCCTACTAAAGGAATGGGTCTTATCCGGCATTCAAGAACACTATGGTGTGTGAATTGTGCATATGTATTTGTTCCTCACGAAGGGCAGAGGTTGAATTCAAGTGTGGTGCTTTACTGGCTTCTTTCTTCCATTTACCTTTCCTTTATCCGAAATTGGGGTGTTGCTGTTTGAAGCATTTGAGGAATATAAACCACAGTTTTCTAGCTATCTCTGTGCGGTAATAGAATGCCAGTGCAAGGATAGAAACCCGAGTTAGGTGTGCAGAGACATCAAGGACTTGGCAACTGTAAATTGATGTTTGGTTCTTGGTGGGAAATTTCTTCATCTGAAGCTGTTGTAGATCAGAGTTTGTGGAATAAGGAAACACTGTCCCTCAGCCATGATGCCCATTCACGTCTATGATTTATCAAGTGTGAAGATTGAGAAGGGTATCGTGTCTCAAAAGATTCTCTGTGGGCTGTTAATTTACTTTGTTTCCATATCCAGTTGACTTTTTAAAATTTTATTTGCTCATAAATAATGAAGTTATATGCGTACTTATGAAGTTGTATGGGTGTACGAGTTCAAAATGTTGCTTTCTTGTTGCTCAGCATTCTGGTTGTGTGGTCTTGGTTTCTCTTTATTTTATGCATGTCATTGGTGGTATGTTTAGTTACTGCATGTATTCTCACTGAAGTGTATATGATTAATGGAAGCTAATTAAATACATCATATGTGATCTTGTTGTCTATCATAAATTTTCGGTGCGGGCTTTAATTTGAGAAAGGGTTTCATGTTCAATCTTTATGATTGTTCTTGTGAAATCTATACTTACGCTTTTTATCTTTAAGGATTAGATCAGCAAAGATGAATTGTTTGCTGGAAATGGGGTTTAGGGAAAGTTAAAGAAGACAACAATGGGTAAGAAAAAAGGGTAATTATTTCTTGTGATTCGTCAGCATTGGTTGGATGAGCTGGAATGGAACAAAATCATCAAAGGAAAGGTTTTTTGTTTTTTGTTTTTTTTTGAAGAGTGGCTGCATAGGTCGCAGCATCATGCACATAATGCACCCAGGATGGTTCAAACCATCACTCCCTGCCGGGAGAAGTACAGCATCAAGCTGTGGTTTCCACTCAACCCAGGGCCAGGGACTCAAATGAAAGGTGAGTTCAAGCATATGCAAGTTTGTACTTTTTGGCATATAGCGATGTATTTATATGAAATTAAGTACAGGGATTAGTGCTTTGCTGATAAATTAACCATGCTAAACATCATATAGGTGGTGGTGGTAATTCATGTCAGTCTTGTGTGGTTTTCTGCCCTTCTGTTCCTGCCTAGAGTATCCATTCTAGGGTTAGACCACTAATTTGACACATAAATCTTTTCTACTTAGAATGTGTAGATGCAAAATGAATATAAAGAATCCTTTTCAAGTTATACAGTTTTCAACCCTCCATCCTGATTGTCCAGGAACAACTGTTAAAGAAGGAATCCGCTGGAGTTGCTCGTAGTCCTGGATCCTTTACATGGGAGGGTTGAGTAACACTCCTTAGGTAACATGGAGGGTAATGTTGAAATCATAGTCTTTAAGGCCTGTTTGGCACCAAAATTTTTTGGGGATAACCCAGGTTTATCCCCTAAATTTTGGGGATAAACCTAGTTTATCCCCAAGTTATCCTCATACCGAACATGGCCTTAAATTTTGAGGATAAACCAGGTTTATCCTCGAGTTATCCCAATACCAAACAGCCCCTAAAGTATTTGATTCCCCTCTGGAGCAAAACTCAGTGGGATAAATGTCCCACTGCTTGCTTGCCCAATCAGATCAAAGCTCTTATGTTCCTTATCTACAGGGCATTTTGCTTCAAGAGGTCTAGTCACTGCATCTACTAGAGCTACACATATGCTCCTGGCATGTTTGCAGCCAGCTGCCTTTCCAGCTGTTGGTGATGCTCATGCTTTCCTTGGAATGAACAAAATGTTTTTTCTTTTCCTTTTGGTTATTACAAACTCCTCTGGGGTGGAGTACAGTACAAAGTCTTTTTAATGCTACGAGCAAACAAGATCTGATCTTTCCCTGCCTTGCAGTTACAGTTGATCACTTCACCTTTTACTGATAGGCATCTTCGTGAATAGCATTACAGTGCATGCAGCAACAGATGATGGTGAATGTGGAAGCATCATCTTACTAGAGGTCTTATTGGGTTCTGTTTTTCTTTGTAATGTGAATGTACTGACTGAATTATGAAGAACAGTTGCACTTCCGGCTGTTGTTTTCCTTGGGTGCTGGGACACTAATTGATATATAAATATATATAAATATAAATATAAATATATATATGGGGCAGGTGAAAGGCAGGGGCGTGTAGAGATTCTTGAGATCTGAAATATGCTATCTTTTAGTACAAGATCAGAATCTTCTCACAACAGCTCGATATTCTCTCTACTTGGCCCCCTCCCTTCCGATACTATCTTTTCAAAGATAAAATATTAGCCGTGACAATGATCAAAGCTCAAACAACCAGAAAGATCTTCGATTCTTCAAGGGTGTTTCAAAATTGGCATAGAATTTTTAGATGGTTTTATACGAGCTGTTAAGACTTTACGGGCTTCTCTAATCTTGATATTGGTTGAAGAGTTCTGATAAATGACCAATTTCTGATACGTTCAAAGTCACAATGCTATTTATCTATGTGCTCAACAAAATAAATGTGCCAGAGCTCTATTCAGAGCACAAAAAAAAAATGTTGTTAGAATTTCACTGTTGATTTTGTTAACAAGAAATTAATTTGTTCATTACCAAAGCAACTCGGCAGGATTTCCATATCTCATGGTCATAGTTTTGAAGTATTTTTTAAAGAGAATAAAAAGTGACGTAAAATGAGTTTTCACACCAAAATTATATTGTTTAGTAAAACTTGCTAAATAAAATATTTGACAATTATTATAAAAATATGTTTGGGTAGCCTAAGGATCCTTGAAGTGGTAGCGAAGGAAAGATATATAGAAGAGAACAAGAGAGTCTATGGTTGGTATAAGAGATTGAGAGGATGTGCCCTCTGTGTAACGGGATGTTTAATTGCATGAGAAATAGAGTTTTTGTTATACAGATATGTTTTGTGACAAAATAAAAATATTTTTAAAATTTTTTGACACTATTTTTATAAAAATGTAATGGTTGACCTCAATTTAAAAAAACAAAAATAGGCTTATCCTTTTTCTTCTAGTCCAACTTTAGGAAATGGTTAAGAGATGGATTATGTCGTTTTCTTCTTAAATAGATCCTTACAATTTATTATTGTACTATGTTATGTGGTCCTCTTCTGTATCTAATACATGTTTATTTCTTGTTTCTCAATGCATGCTATTATAAAAGCATGTATTGTTTGTTTATTAAGTAATATTTGATGTAAGCATGTCTTATTTTTTTATAGGATACATAATGGTACAAAAGGAACAAATAATACTGAGAGTGTTACGAGAACTAGTTGAAAATATACCGAGAGAGTTCAATTTTTTCAAACTCTTGTAAATTTGTTATGGAGACTAAAGGTGCATACTTGGGTAATTAAAAAAGAAATATAATGAGATGAAGTTAAATTGTATGTATATGTTATATGATCAGGCAGTTATCTTATTTTTCAATGAACATATGCATAAACAATCGATTCAATGATACAAAATTCTTGAAAACTGTGTTTCAAAGATGAATTGACTGAAAAACACACTTAAGATGAAGAATATAGTTTGATGTCATGATATTTAGGATGTGATGCTTTGTCTATCTTAGGCTATGATATGTTTGTCTCATGTTTCCATGCTGCATTTCAAATTATGTTGGATTTTTTGTTTCTAGTAATGCTGAATTTTACTAATTTTATGTCATGTTCCATGTTTCCAATAAATTTATTTATAGCAAAAATATTTCTCCATCCTTTGCTTTCTTTATTTGTGATAAATAAAAAATAAATAATAAAATAATAAAAATAAATAATGATTTAACATCTCAATCTAGTGATGCTGTACACACTATAAAATTATTAATAAAAAATGACACACAATGAAAAGAGTTGATGGAGATGCCATGTAAGACATTTATTAACTTGTGTGGCTACTTTAACTAAAAAGAGTGGTTGAGAGATAGTCGCTACATTTTCATAAAAAAATACAATGTTTCTTAACATTATTAGTCATGGAAAATGTCTAAGAATACTAAAGAGAAGATTTAGATTTTCAACACAAACAACACACTATTATTTTTATGATGTACTTTGCGTAATGATAAAGTTTAAAATGAAGTGATTGTACCAATGACATTCAATATGGATCTAAATGTTACCAACTATCCAAAAATATAAAAAAAGTAAGATGGATTTTATAATAATTATTTATTTTTATATATTGTATTAATGAATTAGTACTATTCTATTATTAATGTTTGTTTTATTATATAGGACATTGTTAGTGTTTTATTGTTAGTGTTTTAGATGACACTCTTATACATGCTAAAGTTATTAAAGAAAAATAAATTCTTTATAAGGGTCTATGACAAGATGAGTGTTATCATGACCATGATGTTCACTTTTATTTTTACTAGATGAGAAGGGTTTGCACATGATTCAATAATTTTACATAAGATAACAAATGGCCCACCACGTTTTCCATTTCATTCTCCAAGTGTATATTTAATTCTTTTAATATTTAATGATGACATATTTATAGTTTCAAAATGTATATGATGTTTCTTGTATACAAATATTATCTTTGCGATGTTGTCTGTGTTCATACTATATGTTTTATGAGTCTTTACAGAGATGTGAGATGTTGAAATAGTGATCTTAGACATGGAGAACATCCTCAAGAGAAAAAGGAAATGTTTAATAAAGTTCATATAAAATTTAAAAATGTCATAGAACAAGTTTTTGATGTTTTAAAAGCATGATATCATATCCTCACCAAAATATTATCTTATTCTTTAGAAACTCAAATAAACATTGTAATAAGTTGTGCAATATATAATTATCTAAGAAAGAAAATTGTTTGAGACCAATTATTAACATATCATGAACATTTAGGTACATATATTTCATAATCATAACAAATGTAAATGAGTATAGATGCAATAATTGATTCAACTATAAAAGGATTATCAAAGTAGAATGATGCGCAATTTATGCATGAGTTATGATACCATACGACTAACAGCTTAATAGAAAGTAGACAAGTATAAAGACAAAAATAAAATTGTTTCAAAGCACATTTTTATCTAATAGTTCTAACTTTTTGCTTTTCTTTTCAAGTTCTTAGTGATATGATTGTCTTTGTGCATGTGTCAATTGTACATTTTGTTTTGTATATGGTCGAGCACATGATCATACATCACAAACTATTTTCCAACTAACAATATGTGAGTGTGATTTATGATGAAACATCCTCTGATGTGACCTTTTCTTGATTCTAATGTCAACTTCATTCATTCTAACTATTTTTCAACTTAATGAACTTGGTAATTTTCACTCAAAATTTTTTTCTTATGTTTCTTCTCTTCTCAGGTTCTACAATGAAGTTGTGTTTAATTGTTTCTTCTGTTAATATTAAGTAACATGGTAAAAGAAAAAACATTGTTAATGTTGGAACCTCATTGTGGGTATATTTGACATTGACTCAGGTAATATTCTCTTGAAGGGGCCAGAAAACTTTTATGATTTTGCTTGAACTACCTTCAACACCTCAAGTAACTAAGGATTATTAAGAAAGGGACAACAATCTTGATATATACATAGTGTATTCATTCTAGTCAATATAATAAACTAAGATTATTGCACCTAATATCATTGATCTATTAGTTTAAAGTCATCAAAAATTAAGAATCTTGAATAGCTGATGCATGAAGGGTGCTGCTGTCTTAATTTCCTTAGTTCTTCAACAATCACCTCAACTGCCTTTGATACATTGATGCCCTTGCATTCACTATGATATATTTTGGACTTCTATTACACAATGCCCAATACTTGGAATACAAGTGTGTGCGTGCCATTTATAATAGGTAACACTTTACATGTGGTCTCTTATTGCCCCAATTTTGAGTATTACATCACCTATGGACTTATTATGAAACTTATTGGTGTTGGGTTTATATGATAATAGTGAATATGTGGGTACATACTATGGCGCTTTGAAGTTTCTGAGTTGTGACAAAATCTCTATTGTATGTTTCACTGCCTATAAAAATATGCAATATCAGGCAAACTCATACATCTTATCTATGAATATAAATGTTGTAGGTTACCTAGAATATATGGTTGAGGCATCATTATGTCACAAGTAAATGGTTTTTTTTTCTAAATTTTGGGTGGAGTGCATAGAGTTCTTAGTCTTTGTGTGCTCCCTGATCAAAGATATCTAGATATGTTGTTCAATCAGATGTCTCGACATGGTTGATAAAATAAGGATATGTAAAAATTAACCTGGGTGAGGTTCAGCTTACAACAAAATATGACAATCGAGTTTTTTATTTTTTAATCAATACTTTTATTGAGATTGATTAAAGAGAGATTTGTATCATGTTAGACTGCATGTTTCATTGAATTCTTGGGTTTCCTATGTGTGACTTTATAGGTTTCTTATTGTTTGTTACATGGATTTTAATTTCATAAATTTAATTAAGATTTTTTTCTTTGATTGCAATTTTTGGAAGTAAATTCAACGGAATTTCTAAGAAAGTTCATATTGTCTATATATCACAGTTCGATGTCAACTACAGTATTTTGTCTCAAGTTCATGCCCCAGAGGTTGCAAAACCTTTTGACATTGCAGAGTTTAATCTCATTTTTTGTTGTTGTTTTCTTCCTAGTCTTGTATGGGTCTAACTGCTTGATAGTCACTACTTCTCTCTTTCTTTTGTTTTTTAGGTTTTTCCTTGTATTGTAATGATATATGTAATTATATATATCCCTAAGTAAATTGTGACAAATTGTTCTACTCTCCTTACTAAAAAATCATCACATGTTGTATTAGAAGTTTAGATACCTCATATTTCTTCACTTTTAAGAAATCTATTGATTCCACTTCCTTGGATTTGTGCAACCAAAATATTGAAGATTCGTTGACTGAAGCTCTTGACTGTGTCTTCGAGCCAATATCCATGTTGATAATTTATAATTTGTGGAAGAAGTTTAAATTTTAAACAATTGATTCAGATACTTAAAATTCGGATTAGGTTAAATCAAATGCCATATAAGCCAAGCAAGGAATTGAAAGATTTGCATACATTGAATGGTATTTTTTATCCTCTTGATTTTTCGGATTATGATGTATGCATCAATTGTATTAATGAAAAATTAACAAACAAATACAAAGAGATCAGGTTGCAAAAGATCTTTAGTTGTCTTAGAATTGATTTATACAAATAGTTTTGGACTGTTACCTACAACTTCCTAGAATGATCAGTGATGTTTTATTATATTTATAGACGACTTACTCACGGTATTGTTACCTATATATATATATATCATGGACGAAAATATCTTAATCACTGAATGTGTTCAAAAAGTATAAACTAAAAGAATTGAAGTCATTATTCCTGACTGTGATGATGAATACTATGATAGATATGACATATATTTGGTGAACAATCTCTAGCTTGGACTATTTCCTTTGTTCTTACAAATTTGTAGCATCCATTCACAATACAGGATATTCTAGCAAGAACAGAGTTAGTGAGTGAAGAAACAAAAATCTTAAAGATATGATAAGGACTAAGGAGTGTGGTCAGCCACTCCATCTTATCAAACTCTCTTTGGTGAGATACATTGAAAAAAAATAACTTATTTTTTGAATAGAGTTCAACTCATAAGATAACACAAAATTCTTTAGGGTCTGTTTGGCACCAAAATTTTTTAAGGATAAATTAAGTTTATCCCTTAAATTTTGAGGATAAACATGATTTATCTTCAAATTATCCTCATACCAAACATCGTCTTAGAGTTTCAACTAAAGCAACTGAATCAAAAAAATACACAAAAATTAACTGCATCCGATTGCAACAATAAGTTTTGAGTCCATTAAGTGTTATCAAAATTGAATGAAAATTTACTTATTTCTTGTCCTATTAACATCTAAAAGGGAGTCTCTCTCTAATTCTTCTTCTCTCGTAAGATCTCAAAAAAGAAAATTTATCCAATTACGACAAAAATTTAAAAAAAATCTTATTTTTAGTGTGAGATTAAATTTGTGATCATGCGCCCCCAAGATCCAAACCGTCGGTGGTGGCTAGATGCGGCCGCCTTGTATATTCCTTCTGTTCTGTCGTCTCATTGGACTGCCCGCCCCCTGACGGCTTGAACGGAAGAAGATTCCGTTTTTATGCCCTTCCACTTGCTTTGTTCCGGAAAGCGTCAGCTTTCCTGTGCCGCAAAATTCGGTTGTTCGTCCCCCTCTTTTAGCTTCCCCGGTGGGTTCCTCACGACACGCCTTCCCTTTTGATTTATATAGGGTTGACGTCCTAACATAGGTTTCTCCGCCATCGCCATCGCCATCGTCTCCGCTACAGACCGCGGAGTGGCAGCAGAAGAGGGGAGACTTCTGTCTTTGGGTGCGCGTTGCTCTGATTTTGCCAACCGGAGGTGGGCGGAGGCTGCCTACGGAAGAAGTGCCCGTCTTCCCGTCGGCGGCCTCTACCTGCTCTTCCCTTCGACCCGTCTGAGGGCATCCGTCTGGTGGATGGTACGCATTTCCGTCCGGAGATTGAAAGTTTCTCTCTTTACCGCCCTCCACTCTTATCCGATCGGCTCTGTGACGGAAAGTTTCGAACTTCCTTCCTCCATCAATGCCGGCTACAACCGCGATCGTGGAGCTATCGAGAGAGGCGATTGGCACCATGAATCAGGCTTTTTGATATTTGATTTGTGTCCTCGGGTCCTCCTTCCAGAAAGACGGGGATTTCCCCCTTCCTAACGGAAGGGACCTGGAAATTTCCGTCGTGAAACGAGGAAAAAAACACATCTTGATGACCTGTGCTTCTTATCGCTTCCTTTCTTATGTGCATGTTGCTCAGATGCTTGTGCTATGAACAGGTTGTGGCGATGGCGATGGCGTGGACCCATTTCATATAAACGGCTACGGTGGTGCCTTTGAAGCGACAAGCCCATCTTGGTCGCCGAGAAATGGCTTCTTTCTCCGGCAACCTTCACCGGCCGCTGTCAGCAGCTGCTGCTTTCGCCATCGCAGCCGTCTCTTCTGATCTCTCTGACAGATTCACGTCTGCAAAGCCCGGCTCCTTACAGGAACCGGCCAAGATCGCTTCTTGCAGAGCAGTAAAGGCATCGGATGCATTGGTTTCTCCTGTCTGCTCCTCAAGCATCCATCTTGGGTCAAGGGCTTCGAAGTCTGTGGATGAAGGCAGGATTTGTGCTCCCAATTCGAGCATCTTGGTCGGACCGTCGTCTATTTCCTCATGTGCCCTTCTCAAAGTTTATCAATATGCCAAGCTGGTCGGAACTCCAAGATCGCTGGACGTTGCTCTTCCTTCTTCATCACCGGAGGATGTAGTGTACCGGTGGCACCTGCCGAAGATAAACACCAAGGAGGCGCCGGTGAGATCACATTGCTCCGTCGCCAAGTCTCAGACAGTTGTGGTGTTATTGGGATGGTTGGGGGCCAGGCAGAAGCACCTTATGAAGTATGCAGATTGGTACACATCAAGAGGCTTCCATGTTGTCACCTTCACTCTTCCTATGGCTGATGTAGTTAGCTATAACGTGGGTGGTAAGGCTGAGCAAAATGTTATCTTGCTGGCAAAACATCTCGCTGATTGTGTGTCAGAGCAAGGGGAAAATCTGATTTTTCATACATTTAGCAATACCGGATGGTTAATGTGAGAACCACCCTGTCTCCTTGCTCCTTACCATGCTTAAAATTTCGATTTTTCTTTGATTGTGTTATAGTAGTCTTGTTTCGGTGAAGGGTGTTCTAAGATAATCATGTACCTAATTGCAGGTATGGAGTCATTCTTGAGAACTTTCGTAAGCGAGATTTATCTTTGATGGAAAAGGTCAAAGGGTGCATTGTGGACTCGGCTCCTGTTGCTGCCCCTGATCCACAGGTAACTGTGCTCTGTCGGTCAAGGTAGTTATGAGTTGTTTAATATTTTAATTAATCATAACAAAACAACTCTTAACATGTAGAAAAGATGGGATAAATGGTCAAATGCTGACCTCTTGAATGAATATTTCTATGTTGTGTTAAAAAATCCATCAGTTCCTTTTACGAGAATGATATTTATGCTGTATACATATGCTTCTAGGCTTAGCTGGATATTTGTTATCTCATGGAACTCTTTATTTTGCTGTGCTGCATTGTGATACTGCATAATCATGTATGACTTGTCTACTTGTTACGGACTTACTTTAGATGTTCTATGCTTAAGAACTTACTGCAACATCAAGGTGCCACTTAGATGTATGTCTTCCTATAAGTATGTCTGAATGCAACCATGAGCCTGGTGCTGCAGATGTTGATTCATATTTCTAATAGTTGCACAGGAAGTTAAATAGATGATGCTGTTTGTGTTTATTCACTTCATTGATTCATCCTTGCTTCTAGGTTTGGGCTTCAGGTTTCTCTGCTGCATTACTGAAAAAACAAAGTGTTGCAACACAGAGAACAGCAAATATCGATCAATCAAGTGTATATACTTTATTTGAAGGTGATATTCTGAAACCAAAGCCTGCTACAGCTGAAGCAGCTTTATTGGCAATTTTGGAGAAAGTTTTTGAAGTGGTCCTTGCATTTCCTTCTATAAATAGGTAAGTTATTTCATGTCCAGCAGAAATTTTCAAATGAAAGCTTCAACTTTGTGAATTTGATTATACTCAGATAATGTGACTTTTTCCTTCCTTGAAAAAAGTTTATGATTATCTTAGAAAATTTAGTTTCTGAAGTAATTGATATCAAACATGAATTTAACATTTGAATGGAGATACATCTGCATCTTTTCTGCATGCAAATATTGTACGACATGCAATCATCATGTACATAGCATCAAGTATCATTGTTGTAATTAACAGCCTGTACGGTTAGTGTTTCGATTTGAGACTATATGAATTTTAATATTACTACTTTTAATACAGTATCTTTCAAGATCAAAAGTGATACCATTAGCTATTTAGATCTTGAAGGTGTCTGTTTATTTTATATTCATATGGAAACCAGTAGGAAGATGTGTCTGGCTGATTCATGATACAAATTCTGGAATGGGAAAAGGCCATCCTTTTTAAGTGCATATTAGTAATAATAAATTAAATGGAAATATTATAATTTGGTGTCAAATATTAAAAGTTTTTTAAAATAAAAGATCAGCCAATAAAGCTTCACCCCGTATTGTCTTTGCAGATGGATCCCTCCCCCTCTCCTCTCCATCGAGAAGAGAAAGACAAGCTTCTATTGGGAGGGGAGAAGTTTTAGTTATGACTTAAGTCAAGACTTGTTTAAAATTTAATACTTTTATTAAAATAGTGCATAGTACCAAATCCAAACAGGCCGTTGAAGATTAAGCCAATGTATAAATGGATACTTATCCATGTCAAAGACTCTAGATTATATTTTGTCAGTATGCAAATATATAGCTTAGTCTTCTTTTATATAGTTGTAACATGACATAATATACAAAATATTATTAAATTTGTCAACAGCTGTAGCACGACATAATCCAAACTCTATATAATAGCATTTTGCTTTATTTCATTAAAATATGCAGAAATAGTTGGGACTTTTCATGGCCACTTTCATTGGTGTAATTGAGCCTGTTGTTGGTGCTAAGCACCATTTTGCTTGTATGCAATAGGTGGAACAACATTGTTAATGGGCAGGGGTGTGCACAGTTTTGTTTTGTCTGGTTTTGGTCCTTTGTTTTCGAAACTGAACCCGACTGAATGGGAGTCTCAAATAGAACTTGTTCAATCCAATTTGGTTCGGTTTAATCTGTGTAACAAGTTTGGAAGGTCTCCAAACTGGTAGAACCAAACCCATGGTTCAAACTGCAACAAACCAAACCAAACAAGGCGGTTCCACTCAGTTTGACAACTATGTTTAGTGCACACATCTAGTTAACAGTGGAGAGGTCGGAATATTTTCTCATCTGTCCTCCCCCACAAAGAACCTCTTTCCAAGTGAGGAATGCTGTCAATTCCACAAAAAAAGTAACTTTTAATCCTGAAAGGTGGTCCATTCTATGGCGCCACAAAGACAAGGCAGCACCCACACCATTGCATTGTGTGTGCTTGCACATGCAGATATCTCTGGCAGGCTGCATGTCTATTTGCATTCCTGTAAACATGAGTGCCTATCTACATATTTGTTGTATGAAGATCTACATCTGTGACATCTTTTCTCCCTTTTTGGAGGTTTCTTGGTGCTTTTGTTTCTCCCTTTTTGGAGGTTTCTTGGTGCTTTTGTCATTTCATTCAGTCTAGAGTCCTTTAAACTGTAAAAGAGCTTTTCTTGCAAATGGATTACTGTCGGGACAAAAGTTAGAAACTTACCAATCTTTCTTTTGTTTCCAAAATATATTATGGAACATGTACAGTTCTGTAAAACAAGTTAGTAAATGGTGATTCTGAAGAATCTTCTACTTCTTGCCACAATCATTATCGTGACACAAACTATTAATTCTTTTGTGTTCATCTTTATAGTCTTATCAGGACAGTTGCTAGTCCTATTCTCGCCTCCTGCTTTTTTTTTCCCTCCTGTCATCCGTTTTTGGTTATAAGCTAGCTCTTCATCACTTCTCTACCTCAATAATCAAATATTCTAAGAATTGTTTTCTTCACTTCTATCTAAATAGCTTATATATGTTGTGTACCACTGCATACAGGTTATGTGTTTGTCTCTCTCTTACCATGCTTTTATCTTTTTTGGAACAGGCGACTTACGAATATTTTAGATACATTATCATCGAAGCAACCGAAGTGCCCACAGCTTTACATGTACAGCTCATCTGACCGGGTTATTCCCGCAAAGCATGTGGAGTCATTCATCAAACATCAGAAGAAGGCCGGTCATGAGGTCAAGGCATATGATTTCGTGTCCTCACCTCATGTTGATCATTTCCGTAACCATCCAAGTATTTATGCTTCTCTGCTTTCCTCCTTCCTTGATGATCATGTGCTTGCCTGCTGCAAAGGATCAGGTTAGCACAGTGGGAGAAGAAGGGATGAGAAGTCCAAATAAAAGAAAGGTTAAGAAAAAGTCTGACCATTACTGCACATAAAGAAGGATGCATGGCTATGTACTGAGTGATGCCAGGCATCTTGGGAGTTCTTATTGTTTTCCCTGACTTGTCTACCATTTGTAACTTGAAGCTGGTCTAAAGTGGTATATTTCTCACCAGTCCCACATCCTTCTGTTCATCTGTTTCGTTTGGTTTCTTCTTCATTGTTGCCTTCCCAGATGGGTCTCCCTCTCTCTATATATATCTCTCTACACAGAGAGAGAGAGAGAGAGAGGTGTGGGTGTCCGCATATTTTGCTCATTTCCGGTGATTTTGCGGGCAAATTGGTTCATCAGAAGCTATTGTTTCTTTTCTTCTATAAGATGCACAGTGAAATCTTTAGATATAGTCATGCATTTTCCCCTGTTTTCCCCCAAGATGACATCAAAAAGAAGGCTGAAGGCGGTGGAACTGAAAACTCAGGCCTGAAACTGTAGACTGTTTGGCAGACAAGCATGCACTACTTCCTCATACGGTTGGGATGCTGTCCACCGTCCAAATTAGAAAGGTCTCTTCGTTTCCAACTAAGAAACCGTGGTTATTTATTCCAGTAAATTAGGGAAGAATCTGGCGCTCTTGCGATTTTATAGAACAATCTTTCTCGAGCACGGTAAGAGTTTCTTTCAGGATTAAAAGGGGGGGGGGGTCTTTGATTGAACTAACTACGCTGCCTTGAGCGAGCTTATTATATATGCCGCTGTTGTTCGAGAAAAATGAGATTGGGGATGTCGATGTGTCTCGAAATTTGACTTTGACTCGAGTTATTTATATTTCTTATACATATGCTTCAAATTCATTTATAATATTAGACTTGTGTGTAGACCTGTAAATGGGGCAGCGGGATCCAAAACCTGACCCTTATCCAAAGCTCTTAACATTCCTTCGGGTCTAAATTAACCCAAATTTTTTGTTTTTGGTAAACTTTTGATAACCCATAAAACTCTGTCCAATCGTGTTGGAGCCCAGGACCTGATAACCCTTTGAACCTGCCGGGCGGAGGGATGCTCAGCGGATCCGTGCCGCCAACCTCATCCTTCTAGACACCCTCGACGACACCGATCCTGCCGACGGCGATCTTGTTTCTATCATGTGGAGCTTGGAGGAGATCGCCTCCTTATCGCCTTCCCCGGCGGACGACGACAAGTGTCTTGACAATAGAGGCGTCTCCTCTTTTTCGGAGGACCGTTGAGGTTCCGACCTGGGGTACCTTCTTGAGATATCCGACGACGAGCTCGGCCACTTGCCCACTGTTACGATGTCCTTGTCAGAGGAGGACAACAGGAAGGGTGACTTTGGCAATGAAGGCACCAAGGCGGTCGCTGAATTTGGTCCCATCTAGGTCTTGAGGACGAGATTTCGAGATGCTATGATGCCTTGGATTAGGCGAGAGGATGCCGCCGGAAGGGGCGAGCTCGGGGGATGCTTAGGAGGGCGAGGGGATGCCGTAGTGGGGGGATGTTGTCGCCGCTGAGGAGGATACTGTTATTCGCCATCCACGGAGGGGATGTCATCACTCACCGTCCGTCCGTGGGGGGGGGGTGTCGTAGCTAGCCATCAATAGTTGTCGAGGGATTGTGGAGAGCTCGGAGTTCGGAGTTGCCCCGAACCCGTGAATGTAATCGGAGCCCATATTTGATTCGAATCCGATAAATAAATTATTTCGGAACTAAAGTCAGTTTCTGATTATGCCTATCGAATTCGAATTCGGATACTAACAAATTCAATCTAAACCTGACCCGTTTACACTTCTACTTGTATATAAATTTATCTTTAGTAATCTTTTAACAAGCACGACACAAGACTATTTTCATCCATATATATGTCCAGGTTGGTGCGATTATCTTCGAGAACCAAATCTCAAATTAACTGTGATCTACCATATCCAATCTTAAGATACATATATATATACACAAAGTTTAGATAAAACAAGATATTTTGTAAGAAATTAGATCACCCACCATACATATTTTGTAGCTCGGTCAGATTAAAATTTTCAAAATTTATGTATCTGAGCGTGCACAGACAATTAATTAATAACCAGGCGGCATATCATATATATATATAGACCAACAATTAATACATATTTTGTACCTACACAAGATACGAAGGACAAAATATATATGTATATATACACACACACAGAGAGAGAGGGGTCTCATCAACAATCTTATATCAATCACTTGTCATCACGTGCGCCAGTATAAAAATCACATCCCTTAACATATTCCTCCAGGAAATTAAGACACGCAAACCATAGCAATTACATGCGCACACAAATATTCATGCACGTATATATATGGTAAGCATTTATTCATATATACGCACGTATATATATGCGTGTGGCTGAATATCATCTCAGCCATATATATTCGGCAGATTCCGGCTGTTTGGGGGTGACCCGCAGGAAGATGCTGTTGAGCATGGCCGCCAGCCTCACGCCTCCCTCCGCGATCCTCTTCATCACCACCGGCAGCCGCGACGTGAAATAAGCGTCTGCATGTGCATGGGTCGATCGATCAGCTCACGTCCTACTCGTTTATATTATATATTAGTCCGGGTGGCCTCGGTAGACCCCCATAAAGAAAGGGTACCCCCTCCGTCCAGGTACAAACATACGTAGAGGTAGACCTCTCCCCCGTGTTAATTCGGCATTCAAAAATAGGTATTCAACTCTCTTTTAGCAACGGATTGAACCGTTACTATATAACCGCGGTGCAATTCGTCTTTATATCGTACTAAACATTTGTCAAACGTAGTGTAACCCGTCACCAGAGACGCCAAATTGTTACCGAACACAGTGTAACTCGTCGTGAAATCTGGTTCAGCAACAACAGTTCATGCCGGTTCAACGTTTGAATTACCATTTAAGCGACCGAAAGTTGTCACTATTGTTCGTTACCGGGGATTCAGAAAACTCTCTCATTCGTAAGAGATGACCAACCCTCTTGTACGTACGTACACGCACACACGTGTGGTTAATTAATTATTTAGTTCGTCTTAATTAGAGAACGATCTAAGCTGACCTAGGTCAGAGGCGCGTACGTGCGAAAGAAAATAATCAAGATACCCACCGGTCAACGCCATGTTCCTGGCGATCGTCATGTTGTTCTCGTCGACGTATGCGTAGTCGCACGCCTGCTCGATGCTCTCCGACGCATACCTGATTGTATGTATGCCCCCCACAAGAGAAATCAATGATTGTATATATGCCCCCACAAGAGAAATCAATACAGTCAACCAAAAAGTCAACTCATATTGTTAATTGCTCACCCAAACATATATATATGTATGTTATTATGCATACATCTTTGAATCAAATGGCATCAAGTCAAGGTTTTGGGGCTTACACATGGGTGCTGGTGACCGTGATGATCTGATTCTGCAAGTTTTGAAGAGTCAAAGAAAGATGATCAGCTTAATTATATATATATATATATCAAATTCATCGTATGCTTGTAAAAGCTGAATACTTTGCACTCCAGATTAAAGTGGTGTTTGACCTGACTTAATGAAATATCTAAAGACTTTATTTCGTCTTTAATTTGTACTGTGGAAGATAAAATCTTATGGGGTGTTTGGTTGCATGATAATTTTTTGTACACTTTCATGATAAAAAATTGTATTAAAATAAAAAGTGAACCAACTCATGACATAAAATTATCATGTTTGGAGGGATGTGATTACAAAAAAAAGTAACTACCACACATGACCAAACAAAGTGGGGGGGGACCACAAGAAAAATAAAGAGGTGAGACCCTCTTTTTTCGTTTAAGAAAAAAATCACTTTTAAAACATAAAATTATCATGATTACCAAAAACCTCTTTTAACAAGTTTTCTTACAATTTTTAAAATTTAAAACAAAAACCTTCATTATCATGCAACCAAACACCCCATTAGTTTTCTAGAAGGTAGTGCCATGTTCTGAATTTTTACCAAACAATTTGTGGATATGGTTAGACAATCAATTGAGTCAAAATAAATGGGGCCGGCCTGAGATGGCATTTGGTTGGACTAGAGTCTAATTTTTTTGTCTGATTTGTGATAAAATTTAATCAATATATGTGTATGTCAATCAGTTCAATATATATTTAAAGATATGTTATATGTATTATCCACGAGCTTTGGATCCCAATGAATGAGTTAAACCTATAGAGGTCAAATGTGCAACAACTTAAAAATCTAAACTTATATATCCGTCAAAATTTAGATCCGAAAGGAAAGTTAAACGATGCAACCTAATTATTTTTAAGATTCAAGTGATAAAATCAAAGAATCCAAATTTATAAATCTCGGCCAAAACCGATGTCGAATACAAGTTAAACCTAAGAAAATGCAACCTAATTAAGCTTTACAATTGATCTCCTCCTATGCTTTAGATTTTGTTTGTTAATTTGGTTATAAGAGCTAAACATACCATGCACCCAAGACTAAGATGGCATTTGTTCAGGCCTAAGTCTTTTTTCTTTTTGGTTTGTGATAAGATTAAGCATATTAATTTGTATGTTAATCAGCTTAATATTTATTTAAAGGTATATATATTATATATCATCTGTTAGGCGTTAGATCCGAAGAGAATAAAAAGCTAAATGATGCCACAACTTATTCTTAAGATGTTTACTAGATCAAGAGTAGGTATATATTTAGATGCTAATTCAAGAGATAAAAGCAAACAATGTAAGCTTATAAATCTCTACCAAAACAGAGGTCAAAGGAAAATTAAACCAAAACAAACGCAACATACTAAGGTGCTTGGCTGATAAATTAAGTTTTTGTTATAAATTTATGTTTATGTGACAAAACTTGTTAAAAGAGGCCATTACAAATCTATATTTTTAAATAAATTTCTTGATTAGACCCAGAAAAAAAAGAGAGAGATGAGATTCTCTCTTCTTTATCTTGCGATCCCCCCCCCCCCCCCCCCCCAAACTTGTTAGGTCACATATGATACATATTTTTTTTGGTTATCACAACTCCCCAAATTAACATGAAAATTTTATATCATTGGTTACTTCACATTTTATCTTGAGATAATTATTTATCATAAGAGATGAATAAAAAATTATTGTGCAACGAGAAATCAATTACTTTATCTCTCTTGCTCTAGATTTTGTTTGTTGACCAGGTCGGTTGGTTGTGAAATTTACAGAAGAGGGCATTTAACCGTTCCTTTTTCACGGTATTTTCAACTTTTAAGTGGATATAAACTAATACATTTCTGAAACAATGAATCAATTATCAACATGCCATTAAGAAGGATCATCTTAACTAAGAAAGTCATCTCTCTTACTTTGCTTTCGGATAGTTAATTTTCTGAGTTACAACTACAGGTATAAAACACTTGTTTCTTGGTCTAAAAACTATTATTGTTATTATTTTTAAAAAAAGTGATTTTAGAATTACAATAAAACAGACAAGTTTTTTTTTTTTGGACATGGCACAACGGCCAGGTGTACGTCGCACTGCGCACCGGCGAGGGTTCGAGTGCTCCGGCGAGCACTCGAACCCCCCCGGCCCTGCAGGGATGGCCCCGGCTGAAACAGCCGGGATTCGAACCCGCCACCCCCCCCCCTCCCGTTGGCTAAAACAGACGAGTCACAAGGTGGTTGTACAGCTCACGTACGTACGTTGATATGCTTCTCCCGAATACGCCTGATCATGGCGTCTTGGTCGTTCCCGAAGAACCTGTCAAGCGCGCTTCTGATTATCCTCGTGTCCCACACCTGCGTTATTATTAGATTACACATACGTACGTGCATCAGCATGAGGGGGTGACAATAAGCTGACCGGGGTCAACATATCAAGTTCGACCGAGGAGCGGTCCAACTGTACGATAATTTTATGTCGTAAGTCAGTTCGTTCCTTATTTTAATATAATCTTTTTTCGTAAAAATTTATGAGGACGGGATATCACAGGATGGTATTGGACTCGGTCGGGATAGTTCGCAGTTCGCAGCCGAAGAGAAGAGGAGAGAAGAGAAGAGAAGAAGAGCACACTACTCACCTGGTGGAGTGGGACGGGCCTGCCGGGGGTGGTGAGCCAGCGAACCTTGATGGTGTTGCCGCCCTTGTCGCCCCGGTGGCCGACGTGCAGGGGCTGGTGGATGTCCCCCATGAAGTGCACCAGGAACATGAAGCTGTCCGTCAAGTTCTCTGCGCCGCCGCCGCCGCCGCCGTTGATGTTGCTCAGAAAATCACGAGGATAACTTCATGCATATCCGACTATTTTACATGGTCTGATACTAACGTGTTCATACATACATATAGATATATATATTTGTTGAGTTTCTCAACAATTGGGGATTTGTAAGGCACGAAGCTTGTTTATGTTACGCATGCGATCGAGGTGTTTGATGAAATTCCCAAGAGAGGTACACACACAAGGGTCATCTTCTCTCTCGAAGCAGCAGTGCAGTGCAGGTGTGTGTGTCTGTGTGTGTCTCTCTCTCTCTATATATATATATAATCCAACGCTATGCGTTTGGGGTTTGTAGGACACAATACTTATATATGTTACGATTGTGGTCGAGGTGTTTGATGAAATGCCCAAAAGACGTACGTGTGTGTTTGTGTATATATATATACAAGGGTCATCTTCTCCCTCGAAGCGGCGGTGCAGTGCAGGCGTGTGTGTGTGTGTGTATAATTCAACGCTACGAGAATTTGGGGTTTGTAAGACACAATACTTATATATATTAGCGACGCCGTCGATGCGTTTGGTGAAATGCCCACGAGAGGCACACACACACACACACAAGGGTCATCTTCTCCCTCGAAGCACCAGTGCAGGGAAGGTGTGTATGTATATTAAATGTATATATATATAATTCAACGCCACGAGAATTTCGGGCTTGTAATAAGACACAATACTTGTATATATTAGCGACGCCGTCCACGCATTCGATGAAATGCCCAAGAGAGGTGTGTAATATATATACATATGCACACACACACGGGGTCATCTCCTTCCTCGGAGCAGCCAGCAGTTCAGTGCAAGGTAATGTGTAAAAATTACCTGGTGGTAGGACGGTGTAGTTGACCTCAAGTGCCGAGGCGTACTTGCGGATGCCGCCCACGACGCAGACCCCGTTTCCGCAGTCTCCTGTGCGCAGAGAGCAAAATCCATACTTCAAAAACACGAGCAACCTCCTAGAAAAGCTGATCTAATCGATATACGTGAAAGAGACCGGATTCCTTCAAAAAAACTTTCTTAAGAGGTCTCCCGAGGGGATCCGATCTCTGGGTGAAATTAGTCTTGTATATGATCAAAAGACGGACTTAGTCAGTTGATTATATATATATATATATATTGGGTGTGTGATGTGATGTGTCGGCTGGTCCAAACAACTATCTCAATTTTTTATAGAAAAGTATACCTAGCTTTAATAATACATATATATTAAGAGATTGAATAATATATGCCGACCGAGCGTGGCTCGGTTGGCACAACGCCACCCCCGCGGGGGGGGGGGGGGGGGGGGTGGCGAGGGCTCGATCCCGGCGGTGGACGCCGGGACCACCTCCCCATGGGGGGAGGTGATCCAGTGGGGATCGAGCGCTCGATCCCTCGACCGGCGCTGCGCTGCGCCTTGTCCTGGCCACTGGGCCAGCGTGTCCAAAAAAAGAGATTGAATAATATATATATCTATCCTACCAACTAATTAATCTGTTTAACCTTTCTTTTTATTTTAGAGATGTAACCCCTTCCTTGTAATGATAAAAATAAAATATATAATTTATCTTTCGGTAAGAAAAATATATAAATTTTTAAGTGTGAATCTTAAAATTTATATTAACATCCAAACACCTATCAATGTAACGTCCTGTTTGGTAACTGTATTAAGTACTTATATTAGTATTAATTTTAAAACTGATTTTGATAGAAGATGATATAGAGTGTTTGGATACTTATATCAGTTTTAAAATTATTAGTTTACCATTATTTCAAATTCAATACAGGTCAGTACCCGTTTTAAAATCAATATTGTCTGTTCGCTACACCCTAACTCCATCTTCTCCCCCCGATAGCGGCCGCCCTCCCCGTTCGACCTAGCCCTCCCCGTTCGACCTCGGCAGACGCCCGATAGCGGCCGCCCTCCCTGTTCGGCAGGAGCTCACCTCTGTGCGACTCCTCGGCTGCCCTCCTCGATCGACCTCGGCAGACGGCAGGAGCTTACCTCTGATCGTGCGACTCCTCGGCCGCCCTCCCCGATTGACCTCGGCGTCTTCGATCGAAGCTCTCCCAGGGGTTCTCCAACGAAGAGGACACTCCGGACACAGCCAGGTGCGAGATCTTCACCCTCCCTCTCTTCACCCTCCCGCCGCGCAGCCGTCTCTGCCTTCTCCCTCGCTTCCGCTCCGCGTCCTCCGGTCCGGCGAGGGGAGCCGGCGGTGGCGCTCTGCCGGAGGTCCATCGTTAGCGGTAATAGTTGAAACCTTGATTTACATTTTTCACATCCTTCTCGGAGCGTTCAACAAGCACTGTTTCATTCTTTTTTTTTTGGACACGCTGGCCCGGTGGCCAGGAAGAGGGCGCAGCTCAGCGCCGGCGAGGGATCGAGCGCTGCCGGGTGCAGCGCTCGATCCCCACAAGGTACCACCTCCCCCCCTGGGGAGGTGGTCCCGGCTGTACACAGCCGGGTTCGAACCCCCGCCACCCCCCCCACGGGGTGGCATCGTGCCAACCGAGCCACAGCTCGCTGGCACACTGTTTCATTCTTTGTACTATTATTTTGCATTGTTTGATTAGTTCCCGTCTTTATCCATTTCCTCTTTCATTATTCTGCATTTTTCTATTCATCACCGTATGGCTTCTTTGGTGTCACTTTTGAGGTTAATGCATCTCATGTCAATAAAAAAAGTGACATGGTATCAATTTTAATTTGTAACCAAATATGCCCTTAGGCCCAGCTGCATTACGCTTAAAGAACAGACCCAAAACATACCCAACAGATATGCTCTTACTAATCTATAGACCCCCTTTTTCCTATCGTTGTTTGGAAGCATTTTTTTAGCTTGACGTAGATTAGAGTTTGTGCAGGTTTTGGAATTCCCTGATCTATCTGTGGGCTCGAGATTTTGAAATCTCCTCAAGAAAGCTTATACTAGGCGGAGAGAAATAGCAAGGTCGCCTCCACGGCGACCCAAATGGCTCGAGAGCCATTTTCATAAATATCTCTGGAGTTCTGTTTTTGTTCTAGTGCATAAATATATAAGGAAGATGTGTATACATAATTACATGCATATCTCTGGAGTTCTGTTTTGTTTTCTGGCCATATGAACAAGAGCCAGGCCAAGGTTTGGTTTGGATAGATTCTGTTTTGTGATGTTCTGGCCATCTGAATAAGAAAGGATTGTCATTTATTTTGTGTAGGAAGCAGGTGAGGTTATTGGGCAAGTTCTTCTCCTTCAGCTTCCTTTGGAGTTTCTTCCAATGGTTTTTCACCGTAGGTGACGACTGTGGGTTCAGATGGATCTGTTTTGTAATGTTCTAGCCAAGACTTGCTTTGTAGTTTTTTTTAATCTGAAAGTGGGAGATTTCAGATGGATCTGTAAGGGGTAAATATAAGGTGTATAATCATGTTAGTGGATATTATACCGTTGATCTTTCTCTGTATTAGAATATTTCGTCAGTGCATTTAATAGACAGTAACATTTTATGTTTGTTGTAGTTACGGTTGAATTTTATGCATGTATGTCTGTACAGAGCATGGACAACAAAATATGAGATTTTGACATTTCAATTTGTTGAAAGTGGTCAACTTTATATCATTTTTTCTTAGTTTTTGTTTTAAATTTATTATTTAAATTAAAATATTTAAATATATATTTAATTTTGTAAATAATATAGATATTTTTTATATTTTAACAATAATTTTGGTATTAAAATATAACTTTGATGCTAATTAATCAAAATATTTAATAGTGATTTTCATATTGATATTGTATTACCAAACACCTAATATCAATTTTAATATTGATATAACATTACCAAACGCTTAAAGAAACTAGATACTATCACTTTTGATATTGATATTACATCTTCTTGGATGTAATATCAAAACAAACAGGGCATAAAGTATCAATATCAGTTTTAAAACCGATATCAATGCAGCTACTTAATACTGTAAACAAACAGTCTGTTAACCTCTAAAATTATCGATATCAATATTGATATAGTATCAAATTTGAAATTTCAACTAAATAAATCATTAGCTAGGTTGAAAATAAATAAAAGAAACTAAAATCATATATATATATACGTAAATATATTACTCAAATAGTCGAAGTCGCAGCGGTCGTCCGGAGTGTTGGCGAAATGGAGCGCCCCCGCGCAGGGGTACCGCAGCCGCGCGTCGTCCCGGTCCGCCCAGGAGCACACCGCCGCCATGTCGCCGCCGGCCCACGCCGGCAGCAGCCGCCCCACCGCCGCCCTCGCCTTCGCCGTCAGGTTCGCCTGCGACACACACAGGAAAGGCCGCGAGACCGAGATGCACGCATATATCAGACCCAACCGATCGCCCGTCGACGGGCAGAGATCAGCACGCATGCATTGCATATCATGGAGACCTCTGCGATCTTGCAGATCATGGAGTGGCCCTCCGCGCCCCAGGCCTCGCCGCCGGGGACGCCGGCCGAGAGCAGGAAAATCGCCGCCAGCACCGTCCGGCGGCGGACGGGGGAAGAAGAAGAAGAAGAAGAAGAACCCATGGTATGGTAGGTACCCCGGCGAGCTACCCAGATCTCTCTGCTTCCCCAGCTATATATATATATATACAACGCCGGCTGATCATCTTCGTCTCCTCTCAGATTGCTGCCTTTTCTTCGCGGAGCGATCGATCGATCGATCTCTGATAAACGCCGATTGTCGTGGAATATTTAACGTCCGATCTGTTGATCGGTTCGTCTTGTTGGGTTCTGCCCGCGCGGAAGAGCTGGCGAGGAAGAAGAAGAAGAAGAAGAACACTCCCCCGCTAAGTAAAAATGACTGTAAATTAATTAATCATCTACTTTGAATAGAGTTGTGATCAACTCAGTCTTCGTGCGAAGGCAGACAGTGATGTCACAGAAAACGAAGTATCTGCTTATTTTAAAGACGACGCGATATCCTTTTAACTTTCCAAGATCTCGCTAACTAGTCTAGTTGAACTTGTTATCGAGTCTTTAAAAACATGCTATCGAGATCCGTTATCAAGACTCTATTAAGTTGCTACCGAAAATTTGAAGACCCACTACCGGCCTCCTATCAACTCGCTACCGAACTGCCACTGAGACTCTAAGAACTCATCACCGACCTTTTACTAACTCACTATCGAACGACGTCACATTTATTTTAAACCCTCTTTAAAGAGCACTAACACTTCGTCTTCTGCGACATCAAATGTCCTCACGTTATTAGAGACCGTGAGAGCTCTCTCAACCCGAGAACTGAGATGATCCGAACTCTTTTAAATAACGTGCGCAAGTCGATTAATTAATTATTCCCATGGTTTCGATTACATTAAGATGACTTTGTCGGATGTATACGGTTTTCTCTTTCGCCTGCATATGCTCTCCTGTGTGATTCGAGTGAGAGAAAACGACGCCTCCACCTTCTTCCGGCGCCCGTATAAATAATGTCTCAGTTCGCCCTTTTATTTAACGAGGATATCAGGTTCCTCGACTTCTCATCGTGAGAGGTGATATATATACATATACACACACAAACATATATATATATATATATATATATATATATATATATATATTCAAGACAACTCTGCGCACGTGTTTTGCACGTGCTCGTTCAATATATCTTAATCTCTGTTTGTCGAGAGAATACTCTCCCTAATTTGAAGTTTTAAATAATGGGTAATATGTGCTAGAATCGGGGGATAATCTCATGTTAACTATTACACAATTGATAGTGTGCTTCTCTTGGCACTATTATTTTGAGGTTCGTTAGATAGTAAGATGCACAAGGGGTTTTATCTATCTCTAATAATTCGAAAAAAGTATTTCTTTATGCATCATTCTTTTCTTTACTCATCGTAATCGTTTAACGGCCCGTTTGGTATCAGCATTCTTTAAGAGATATAAACCTGATTTACCCTCTCACTAATCGTGTACCAAACAGATCTCTTAAGGGGCTATTTTGTATCATGAAATTTTTGAGATAAACCCGGGTTATCCCAAAATTTTGAGGATAACTCAAGTTTATCTCCCGGTTATCCCCGTACCAAACCTGGGTTATTTCCAAAATTTAGGAGATAACCAAGATTTATCCCCAAAATTTTATGGAACGAAGCATGCCCTAAATGAATGGTTTCGTTTCGACACGTAGAGGATATCTTGTAACTAAAGCAATAGGTAAGATATATACATATCCATCTTATTTTCAAGAGTTTGATTGGTTAGCTAGAGTATATATATATTGAACACAATATATATATATAGTCTTAGTCTTGACATATATATATATATCTCCCATTGGATATATACTACATCAATTTTGTTGCATTGATATTTTTAGAGGATAGGGTATCCACAAAGAACTAAAATAAACGAACATCAGTATTACAAGTCATTGCTTAATTATTTGTTCTTTAAATAATAAAACACTTTGTGATCAATGTCGTCGAGCTTTAAATCAATAGTGAGAGAGGTAATTATAATAACATTGTTGCCAAGGTACTATTCCCCGCGGGGTCTTTTCTGTCCATATCTGAATTGGAAGGTATATTTTCTTGATCTAATTTATTCCCCTCTAGAATGTATATCATCTAATTAACATAAACAACATGTAAGGTGTGCAGGTAACTTGCATCCGAAGTTTTATATGCATCATACTCGTGGTCACACACATGTATTTTCTCCATCATATATATGTTATTTCCCTCAAAAATTAGTCATTCACAACAAAAATGATCACCGTTAGACAATCACATCAAATACGATGTCCCAAGGCAAAAATATTCTTCAGAGACAAGGTCATTAATTTAAATTTATAGGTCATCAACCTCAGAGGACCGTGGGCAAGTCTTTGACGCGTACGTTCTCCACAAGAACAATATGTTGTAAAGAGCTTATCAGAATAACCAAGTATATGATCAGCTTAGACCTGTCAATGGATCTTTGGATCCGAAATCTCAACCCGAGTCTGAATCAGTTATCAGGTTTGAGACAGCAAACGAACCCGTCGAATTGTTTTCGGATTTAGCCTGACCCGAAAGCAAAATACTCGGATGTATTTCGGACATCCACTTGGAAAAGAGGGCCGGGCCCGGAGTCCCTCCTTGAAGTCGACGCCGTCTTCGACGCCTTCACGGCCATTTCTTCCAGCCGCTTCCGGAGGAGCAGTGCCTTCCTATCGAAGGTCTGCCCGCCAGAGCCTTTTCCGCACGGCTTCAGATCGATGGAGCTGCAGCTCTTGCTGCTCCTCCGTCTCCTGCTGCGTCTTTCCAGCAAGTCCAACTTCGACTTCAGCTCCCCGATCTCCTCCTCCAACGCGGTCTCCAGACCCTGCACTCCATCAATCTTCTTCCTACCCTGCGCGAAAGATACACGACCATGAGACACAAGGATCGGTGTGGAACGTCACACGCAAAAGGCAGGCGGCGAAGGAGATGGACTTGGGCGTACGGAGACGAGGGTTTGAATGGCGGAGCGCAGAGCGGCCTCCATCTGCACCCGGTTGCTCTTGAGCTTCTGCAGAGCTACCTCCCTATCCATCCTCAGGAAGTCGCACTCCGCGCGAAGGACCTCCGCCTCTAGCCTCCACCTCTCCTCCTCCGAGTCCTGATCTCGGCCGCCCCTGACCCCGGGCGGCGGTGCCGACGGCGAGGAAGGAATCCGCGACTCCACCCGCGCCATCCGCCCCCTGTTTACGGCGTCGACTTCAAGGAGGTCCTACCACCGGGGAATCGGAACTTGTCGCCATCGACGTGAACCCAGTTCTGGACGGCCTTCTCCACGGTGAGCTCATTGTGGGCGCACATCCGTGTGTAGGTAGCCTGTCGGAACGGATTTCGGGTTCATCGTTATCTCGAATCGATAACTTAGTTCCTGTCAGATTTTGGGAAAAAACGGGTTCAACTATTTCGGATCCGGGTTCGGATTCACCTATGTTAGACCCGAATCCGACCCATTGACAGGTCTAGATCAGCTAATGCGCGCCATCTTACGTTAGAGTATCAAAAATGATATTACGTGGCTTTTAACATCGACATTCCTGAAAAACAAAAGTATCAACATCAAAATTTAACACGTAGACACTCTTATTAATATATTATCCTTATTTACATTGGGGTTTCAAAATTGCTACCAATAATAAAGCACTTCTTGATCATTTATAACAACCTCACAATTTCAAAAATAATGTCGATGTATTGATTCAGGACCATGTGGGTGAACCGACTAATTAAGATGCTGCGAAAATGAGATTAGAAAGCTAAAATGAAATTAAAATGGACAAAATGAAACAAATCATACTTAAGCCAGCCAAAACGGGCCCGAACTGACCCTAACCAATGTGTATCGGCATCCACCGTCTCCCTTTGAACACTGGGAGGGGGTCATGGTGACGTGCATGAGCAAGATCATGGTCATCTCAGAGAGATCATGACACAGATCAGAGGCAAACGACGAGCACACTCATGATGAAACAAATCCAACAGGTTTGTCGAAAACCATCGTCGCACTTAAGAGAACATGAAGTGCACCACTGGACATGGCACCGTTAGGAT
This sequence comes from Cryptocoryne crispatula var. balansae, assembly GCA_036172225.1. Lineage (NCBI taxonomy): Eukaryota > Viridiplantae > Streptophyta > Magnoliopsida > Alismatales > Araceae > Cryptocoryne > Cryptocoryne crispatula. The sequence goes on along the minus strand of CM069924.1, from coordinate 4,858,931 downwards.
GTGGTCGCGTCCACATGACAACAGACCATGCCAAGTATGGTCATTGTTGCGTGAAGGCCGTAAAATTCAGGGGGGAGTCATGGCAGCACTGGTCGTGCCCGACGTGTGAAACAAGAGTTGGCGGGGGGCCAGAGGGTATCTTCGTCCCTTACATTCACCTTCGTTGCCCCTTAGCATCTCTATCATTGTTCCGATGGTAGAGGGAAGAGGAGTAGCTGAAGCGGAGATAACAACGTCCTCTAGCCAAGCCGGAGGTGTCGGGGAAGAGGATGATGCTTTATTTCTTTCAATTTACATTTTCTCACAAGATTTTTCTTAAATTGAGCATCATGTCATTAAGAAGATGATCAAAATTGTACAATGGATTAAAGAAGACTCTTTAATGCGATGTGGCTTTTAGATATGACCACTACCTATATACACCATACCACAACTATACAATCCTAATTTATTAACTATTAGTTGGAAGACTATCATAAATCTATCACTACGTGTCATGTCATGCCTAGCACTTAGTTCCATATCGTAGAACATTGGAACCGGGTTCTCCTTCTTCGAATGAGCTCCTTCGGTGGATGGTCTTTGGATTGTGGTTGTCAGGAGCCGTGGGTTCTAAATGATGAGAGAAGTAAAGGAAATGACCAATGTACCTTTCAAACAGTGGAGGTGTGTTTGTGGGTTTCAACTACTTCCCTCATCTCTGTTGGAGGTAGCTTGGGGCATTCCTTTTGTTTTGATCCGGTTGACGACATGTCTAACTTTACTACTTCCCTCATCCTGAAATATCCAAACAAAAGTAAGAAAACAAGTGAAAGTAGCATCAAGACTGAAAGGAGTATAGTAACGCGCTGAAATTGAACATAAATGAACAAATGGGTTAGAAACTGACCCGACTGAGATTACATCCCAACTCCTATTTTATATAATTTAGGATGTACAAAGAAGTAGATAAATGCACTAATGTATGTTAGAAGACATGAGAATGCAAGCTTGAATTAAAGGGTACAGTGGAGGGTCAGAAAATGAAATACGAAAACACCAAAATAAGAAGAAAATTGGATCTATTTGCAGGTGCCCCATTAATGGGACACTAAGGGTAGCGCTCCCCAGATGGGGCGCTAGGTGGCAGTGCGGGCTATTGATGCCATTTCCTTGCTTCCCTCTGGGCTGGTGGATGACCTCTGGGGTGTCGACACGCTTCCTAGGAGTAGTATTGGCATCAAATCGTTCGTGGGGATTGAAAATTGGCCTTGATGAGGTGGAAAACAAATTATGCAACTTTTTAAAATCGAAGAAAAACCATATTTCTAAAGGAGGAAGGGTGTGTTCTTGGGTTTCTAGAGGGGGATTCCTAAATGGTGTGAGGGCTTGGAGGATGCTTGGGGTGTGTTGGTTGTGTTGTGGTGGTTGAGAGGTAGCAGAAAATCTAGTAGGAACCTTTAAAACATTGGCGGATGATGCATTTTTATAGCCACAAAGAGAGACAAATCAAGATATGATAAAAGTTTTCGGACATGTCAAAGTGCCCCTTTAACGGGGCACTTTAATCATTATAGTACATTTAATGCATCATCATGTCCCTGATCAGTGTCAATCTAATGTCAAATCAAAGTCGATCAAAAAAGTAAGTGCTCCACCAACCGGGTGCCTGTCGCCCTATTAATGGGGTGCCAGGACCTGTTCATGGTGCTACCCTAAGCTCCCCTTAATAGGGCACTATGGTCAAGCTAAAAACACACAAAAAGTCTGATTTTCCACCAAAAAAAAATAATTTGGTTCCTTCGATGCGATACTCGAATGTTCTTCATAAAATAAGAGTTTTTGAGATCTCCAACCAAACTTAAATTGTGTGTCTATGCATACAATAAAATATTTGGAACATCATCTTACATGCATAAAGCATATGTTATTTCACACATCGAATGTAAATAACATCTTGCATTAATATCTCATATGCATTGGCATATGCAACTTTTCACAAAGCTTCCATCAAATTTATTATATATAACAATAATCATATAGATAAATTAAATTTTATAGTGCATCTAAATAGTGGCATATTAAGATAAATCGTAATACCTGATATCATATGCATTGGCACAATTAAGATAAATCGTAATACACCTGATATCAAATGATGTACTAGATAATTCTAATCATCTATTGCTTTCAAGTCAACTAATTTAGTTTGATAAAATATATATCATATGTCACATCTTAAAAGCACTACTTGTTCAAATCTTATCAGGCTAACTTTTCGGTCCATAGCAATACATCACATACATGCATAATTACAAGTAACATTAATTACCTAACTTTCCAATTCACACAACTAAGTGCACATCTCATGCATACAGAATCTAAGACAATTGAACACACATGATCGTACCAACTTGTTATATAAACTACCTCATGCACAACTTTCTAAGTGGCATTGTCCATGCCGAGCTAACACATCATGCAATTACACATGCATCGTATTAAACTTACATTATTGACCATATGCCATAATCCTTTAAAATTCATACGTATTTTTTCACCTTATGCAATCTAATGTCAAATGGTTCTATCATATGTGTTTTTATTACTAAAGCATCTTAACCTTACATACTTGAGCAATTAATATGAATTCTTACATTCACCTGAATCATACCAAAGACAATGGAAGTATCAATTCCTTAAATTTCATTATCCTTACCATGATTAAAAGTGAAGGACATTACTGAAAAAATGGGTTCGATCAAATTAAATACATCTTAGTGGGATTCAACCAATTTTTCAAAAATAAATAAAAATGAATATAGAGCAATTCATATTAGAACAATTCATACTCTTCAAATCAGTACTTAAGTGCATAATTTATAACGGTATCTACACGAATTTTCTCTATAGACGAATCTTCTACATATCGGACCTTCCGGCTTATTCTAAATAGAGCTCTATCACCCTTGTTAGGAAGCAGCAAGTATATCAACCCTCTTTGAAAATTTAATCCTATTATTATTTACATCTGAAAATTAAAAAATATTATTTTTGTCTCCATATCTGCAAGAGACCCTAGCAAACCAAAAATTTACTCTTTATGTGAAATATTAGTACTACTATTTGCATCTAAAAAACCAGAAATATTGTTTTTGCCTCCTTATCTATAACATACCCAAGCCAAAACAAAATCTACTCTCCGCGAAATATTATTAATATTATTATTTGCATCTAAAAGCCCAATCAATATTATTTTTGTCTTGGTATCTACAAGAGATTCAACCCAAGCTTCACTGTTTTTGTCTTGAAATCTACAAGAGACTCAACCCAAACTCTACTCTACTCTGTGTGAAATACTGCTACTACTGTTATTATTATTATTTACCTCTAAAAACATACATATATTATTCTTGTCTCGAAACTACAAGAGACCCAAGCCAAGCAAAATTTAATAAATAGAAAATTATTATTTTTATCTGGATAACTACAAGAGAGACCCAACCCTAACAAATCTCTCTCTGAAAACCAGAAGGATCCCCCTCAGAGCTTGCGATCGCGCCGCCATGCCGCCCTCCGCCCCATCCGCAGACAAGCAAGGGCATCCGAAGGGGGATCTGGCGGCGGCGCTGGAGGTCGCCCGCCCTTTCCTCCGGGGAGAGCTGGAGAAGGTCGACCCGGCCCTGCCGGAGCTCGTCGCCGTCCTGCGCTCCGCCGGGGCGGGCGAGTGCTGGCACAAGCACGGCAGCTTCCTCGACCACCTCCTCGACGTCTACCGCATCCTCAAGATCTGGTCCGCCCCCGACGCCGTCGCCCGCTGCGGCCTCTACCACTCCGCCTACTCCAACTCCTACGTCAACCTCGCCATCTTCGACGCCGCCACCTCCCGCGCCCGCGTCCGCTCCCTCGTCGGCGGGCCCGCCGAGCGCCTCGTCCACCTCTTCTGCGTCGTCCCCCGGCAGCCCCTCATCCACGACGGCCTCCTCTTCCGCTACGCCGACGATTCCGAGCTGGCGGCGCACCTGCGGCTCTCCGAGGCCTCCCTTGAGGGCATGAGGGAAAAGGGGGCGACCGATCCGGAGGAGCCCTGGCGGAGGAAATTGCGGGAGGTCCTCCCGCCGGAGGGTGTCACCGTGAGGCACATCAGGACCGGAGAGCCGGCGGTCGTGTCCCGGCGGATGGTGGCCGTCTTCCTGATGATGACCATGGCCGATTTCAGCGACCAGCTCTTCGGTTTCCAGGACGCCCTCTTCGGCAACGGCGACGGGCGGCTGGAGTTCCGGGGCTGCAATCCGACGGCCCTGTGGCCGGGGGAAGGGAAGCCCGGCCTCTGGATGAACTCCATCTCGAGGATGGGCGCCTTGTACAGCCTGATCCGCCGGGAGGAAGAGCTCTACGTGGACGAGAGGAAGCGGGCCGGCGGCGGCGAGGGGCGATCGCTCGAGAGGGACGAAGACATCGAGTTGGTGGTGCCGCCGGTTTTCGAGGGATGCAGCAGGGTGCTGGAGGCGGGGGACCAGATTGCGGCGAGGGACATGTACTGGGAAGCCGTGTGCGGCGGCGCGGAAGGGCGGCGGGAGGATCTGGCGAAGGCGGAGGCGCTGCTGCGGGGTTGCGCGGAGAGGAACCCGTTCGTGGGGGAGCCGCACCTGGTGCTGGCGCAGGTGTGCCTGGGGCAGGGGCGGTGGGAGGAGGCCGGAGGGAGGGCGGAGGAGGGGCTGCGGCGGCTGCTGGAGTGGGGGAGCTGCTGGGACAAGCGGATGTCCTGGGAAGGGTGGGTCTCCTGGGGGAGGGTGCTGCTCATGAAGGCCGGCGAGCGGTCGTGGCCGGAGAGCGCCTGGGGGGTCCTCAACCTTGGCCTCGTCAACTGAGACACGCGCCGCCGCCGCCGCCGCTGCCGCCGCTCTCCCCGTAGTTACGTCGCCCTTTCGGAGGGTGGAAGAAGACAAGGGTTTGTAGGGAATATATCGCTAAAATAAGGGGCGTTATGGTAAATCTAAATATACTTTGGCGTTTCTTGCTCCTCCTCCCTCCCGTTAGATAGGGTTAATAAACTCGTAACTTTGGTATTGTAGATATTAGAGATAATAATAGTTCTGACAATGAAAAATCAGATATTAAATATTTTAGAGCTTCAATTTTTACACCTCTAGATAAATGTTTAATTTTAATCTCTGAATTTTTTAAAAAAATTGAATTTTTAAAATTTTTAATGTTTCTCACTTGATTTCAAATGGCTTGGTACGTTCCTTTTAGTTTCAAATGTGAGATGGTTAGGATTTCTTTCTCTTTTTTTTTTGAAAAATAAAATTATGACTTTAGACAATTGTATTAACCCAGATCAAATGCCATTTCCCTGTAGTAGGATGATAAGTGTACATAGAAAGTTTAAACTCTCGCTTGCTCCTCCTATCAGCCCTTTTTTAGTGCTTCATCACGAGATTTGCTCGGAGTTGACTGGGGTCCCCAACGCTGTGTTTAGTGCGGTGTTTGGACGTTGCATGATCCCTTGAGTCTCTGTTAGAAAAGAACAATGTTTTCTCCCCAAACCTTGCAAAACATGTTTTCGGCGATCGTTATGGCCATGTTTGGTACGAGCAGGGGTCGTAAACGAGTCGGACTCGACAGCAGAATCATCGGAATCTGATTTCGAATCCGATAAGAGTCAAGAAGTTTCGATTCTAATTTCAATAATTTCAGAATCACTATATTTCGATTTTGATCTGATTTCGATTCCGATTCCGATAAGTTACCGAAATATCCGATTCCGATCGCTTATAGGATAAAAAACAAGTTCTAAATCTACCAGTCTACCACCCGTCCTCCCCCCATCCCGAGGAGCCCGACGGAGCCGGCGTCCGCCCGGTTCCAGTCTTGGGTGCAGGCGATTCCACGTGCTCGCTCGTTGAAATTTCGATTCGAATCATTTATTAAGTTAAATAAAAGAATTTGAACGGAAAAAAAAATTCGACTGATAGACGAGTCGAGTCTGAGCAGAGACATGCTCGACTCGATAAATTAACGAGCAACTCGTTTAAGTATTCGATAAAACCGTCGATTGAATATCTGATTAATTACTCTATTAACTATTTATTTAAATAATTAAATTAAAGTATATTATATTTTATATTTTTAATATTATGTAAAATTGTATTTTTATGTCTAGATAATGGTTTAAATTATTTTTAATATTCGAACTTTAACTTTGATTGAACGAGCTTCATCTCGAGTTCGAAAACGAGTTTCGAATATGAATTCGAGCTATGTTAGCATAAACGACCCGCTCGCATCCACGTACGGGGGGGGGGGGGGGGGCGCAGACGAGAGCGGAGAGGTCCGGCGGCGAGCAGGCCACCGGCACCGTCACCGGCCTGCTCCGCCGGCCGGCAACGGTACGCTCGGCGGGCGATTCAATGCTGCACCAGACCAGATGATGCCCGGCCAAGCAGAAAGGATCGACGGATCTCTGCGTCCTCTCCTCCTCTCCCATGCACACATAGTCCGCCGGAGAAAGCGACCGGTGACGGAGGGACCGTAGTCGAGGAGAGAAGGGGGCTGTGCCGCTGCCGCCTTCCTTTCTTTTCTGCAGGAGGACGACGGGTCGCTGAAGCCGCTTGAATTAATAAAGAGAAAATTTACAGAGGGAATCCTTCCAAGGCTGCTGCAGACGAGTTATTAGAGTGAGTGATCTCTGTCGAACGTTGTTTGTTTCTGATTCCGATTTTGACAAGAACCGACGTGGTTCCGATTCCGATTCAACTCGCTGTCCGAACAAGAATAATGCGGCGGTTTCTTAGATTCTCGGTATTTATTATTTTGTCTAAAAAGTAGTGGATGGATTTTATACAACAGTGATAAACTTTTATTTCTTTTATTTTTTGGACTCTGCGTAATCGGGCCGAGAGGGACCAAATCTGACCAAATGAATTAATTTTTATCTCATGATCTTATTAAAAATATCACATTTAATTATTAAAAATATATTTTAATTAAATTATTAACAATTTTATAATGTTATCTTAAATAATTGAATTTTCGCATATAGTTATTATATATTCATAAAATAAAATCGAGTCGACTCGATATATTTTAGACCAGACTTTAGACCGGCCAACTTCGAGGCGTTGACACCTCCTACTCATGTATGGTACTTTTAATATTTTTCTATATTTTTTATATTAATTTTTATTAAAATTAGATAAATAGAAGATACAAATTTCGGTTATTATTTTGTTTTTATTATTATATAGACACCTAAATAGGATAGATAGGTAAATAATGGCTTAAATCTATTAATTCCTATCACAATCGAATCCAAATGTCTAAACACCGGATTGCGATTCTCCTGCAGTTGCACCCCCCGGAAAGCGGAATCCAAACGTCGACCGCGGCACCACCCTGATGTGATCGCTCGTTTACTCGGGCATCGAGGGCACGGCGCCCGCAGCTGCCCGGAAAGTTGCAGTCACCATGGCCGGTCGCCGGTTTCCGGCGGACCAACCAGGAAGAAGAAGATAGATAGAGATGGAGAGGGAGGCGCCGCCGTGACCGGACGGGGACGGGGCCCAGGTGTATGTAGATGCCCATGCTGTGAAAGGACGGTTGCTGCTTCAGGTGTCGATCAATCTACAGAGCAGAGATTCGCGGCAACCTTTCAGAGAGAGAGAGAGAGATTTTCCGGCGACTGAGAAGTGACCTTTCCGAGTGCAGACTGTGTGCCGGCGCCGGGCGGAGAAAGGAGGAAAGGCGAGGCCACGGGCGACACTACAGGTGATCTGCATGAGGCGGCGGGGTGGTGGTGGGCACGGCGGCGGCCGGCCCGACCTGAGAGGCCCGGCGCCCATGGAGGTGTGTCGGCCGGCAGACCCGCCTCCCTCCGGCCGCCGGGGCCGAGCAGGGAAATGCCCGGGAGGAGAGGAGTCCGGGCTTGCATATCTACTCCGTATTTGGTTCATATAGAGTCTCGGATTGGACCATAAATTTCACATCGAAAATGAAAAAAAAAAAATCACTGTCGTAAAAGATAAGAATAAGGACATATTTACTATTTTTTCGGACATATTTACTATCAGTTAAGAAAGAAACCTTTATGCGACTAGCTTCGGTGCGAAGAGGACCCACTCCGTGCAGACTGGTCCATGCGATGCCGGCCACGTAAGACCTGCCACGCTGTCCGCACTATACAGAAAGCCAGCTGGACAGGGGGCCGTCGCGCGGGCTGCCGTTAAAGCCGGCCTCCGTCCGTCGTCGCTGTCGGCCCAGTTGGCAAGCACACGTGGCAGTCCCTGACGTTGCAGGCGACGAGGGGGACGTAGCAGGGCGACATACCGGCTTATATTTGACAGGGTAAATGTATTTATACGTAAAATATCTAACATTTTCAGTCATTTATTTTTCACGCATCTGTTATCGTTGGCTTATAAATATGTTTTCAAAAAATAAATATTCAGAATGTTGGAAATCTTGAAATTGTTTATATGCATACCATCATAAAAAAATGCTCCAAAACATCATTATTTTACCATTTATTATTTTTTTCAAATAAATATTCTCTAATTCTTGAGAGATAAAGAGGGTGTAGGGGAGAGAGAAAGAGAGAGAGAGAGAGAGAGAGAGAGAGAGAGAGAGAGAGAGAGAAAGGAAAAGAGTACTAAAGAGAGATTTTTTATTATAAAATTAAAAATATCTACTAACATTATTTTAAGAGTTTTCAAGTCACAAGAAGATTATTTGGCAACAAATAACTTCAGGTGCATGTTAATATTTTTAACTTTTAAGGAGACATAAGTAAAATATAAATAATCAAAAGATACAATATTCAAAAATATATTTAATTAAATTTTTAATTATTATTATTATATCTAATGTGATTTAAGCAATATCTAGTCCTATGAGTATATTCTATAAATTTATTATAGCTCATAACTCTAAATAAATTAAATTGTAAATTAAATTTTATTGACCTAAAAACACTTCCTTTCTAATAAAAAAATAATTTTTTAAAAAAAGTAAAATATTTTAATCAATTTATTTTCTAAACTAATTTATTTTACAAGGATATAAAACCTAGAGAATATTATAGAATAACAACAAACAAATTCTAGTTATATGTTTTATGGAAAGAAATGGTGCTAGCAAAATGGGTTTTAACGTAATAAAATTAGGAATTTGCTCGGCTGAAAAAATGTGCTCACTATGTAGTTCAAAAACCAAAAAAATTATAGCTAACTTATAAATGTCTTTGTTTTATTTTAGTTAAATCAAGTGCCGTCCCAGACTTTTGAGTGTTGTTTGGTACGGGGATAATTTGGGGATAAACCTAGTGGGGTGTTTGGTTGCATGATAATTTTTTGTACACTTTCATGATAAAAAATTGTATTAAAATAAAAAGTGAACCAACTCATGACATAAAATTATCATGTTTGGAGGGATGTGATTACAAAAAAGAGTAACCACCGCACATGACCAAATAAAGTGGGGGACCACAAGAAAAAAGAAAGAGGTGAGACCCTCTTTTTTTGTTTAAGAAGAAAATCACTTTCAAAACATAAAATTGTCATGGTTGTCAAACACCTCTTTTAACAAGTTTTCTTACAATTTTTAAAAATTAAAATAAAAACCTCAATTATCATGCAACCAAACACCCCCTAGGTTATCCCCAAAATTTTGAAAATAACGAGATTTGTCCTCAAAATTTTACGGTACCAAACGGGCACTTGAAATTCCTGGAATCAAAATTAAAATGATATAGTATGTATAATCCGGAAATACTTAGTTTGAATTGATTTTTTTTAAGATCAAATTTATCTATTCGCCCCAGTTTGAGTCGCAGAAGGTAATTTCTCGCCAGAGTTTGCTTTAATTATTTTTACTTAATATTAAAAAATTCGAGCGCAATCTAAAAGAATTTATATTTATATTTATATATTTGACCGGGTGACCGCATCTCTTCTTTTTCTGTTCCATCGATACTATGATTACCCTTCATCATTTCGGCGTCGCACGCATCTGAGACCGCACTGCACGGAGCATGACCACGTCATCCCGTCCAATCCGCTCGGGCGCCCGCCACATCATGACATCATGCACACGTGTACGACGTGGACCCCCCGTCGGGTCGGGCTTACCCGGGACCCGCCCGCTGCCGGATCCGGCTCCTCCGTCCCGTGCGACACGGGGAGCAACGCTAACGGCCATGATCTACGTACCTAATGATGATGATCAGCGACGACGCGTGATCGTGCCGCGAGCCGCAAAAGCCGAGAGTAAAAATAAAATAAAATAATTAAATAAATTCCGATTCATTTTAAAATATTATGAATTGATTTCTGTCTCTCTCTCTCTTGTGAATCACCGTGAAATGATCTACCAAGACTGACCTTAAAGTTGCTCACGCTCTTTTATTTATTTCCAAATTTTTCGTAAAATCCAATCATCTGACCATCTAATGTTTATTCCGATTTTTAATATTTCACGTATTCCAATTTATTTTAAAATATTTTAATTTATTTTTTTTCTCCTGTGTGTCACGGTGAAATGATCTTCTACAAAGATGATCTTAAAGTTATTCACACTCTTTTCTATTTTTTTAAACTTTATTTAATTCTACTTTTCACGTAAAATTAAATCAGCAGATTATATAATGTTAACAATTCTCAGCAGCGTAAGATGGAATTAAATATGTTTATATGTATTTATAATGAATTATAAAAATATAAATAAAGATGTCAGTGCAGCAGAGAGTATGGCATCCCGGGCGCAGCGCAGTGCGGCGGCTATAAGAATGGCAGGTAGGCCCTGGACGGCGACAGAGACGGCCGCTCCCTCCTCCGCCTTGCGCTGCAAGCCTTCCTTCTGCACGCCGTCCTCCGCCCTTCGGAGGGCTTGGAGCCTGCGGGAGTCCTCGTCGCGGGTGGCGACAATGGCGGTGGCGACAATGGCGGCGGCGGCGGCGGCGGAGCTGGTGGGCTGCGAACAGGGGGCGCTGCTGGCGGAGGGGAAAAGGAGGCTCCGCAGCCTCTTCTGGAGGGTGCGCGCGGGGATACGGCGGCGGGTGGGGAGGGGGCGCCGCTCCCGGCGGCAGCGCTTCAGCTTCCACTACGACCCGTTCAGCTACGCCCTCAACTTCGACGACGGCCACTCCGGCTTCTTCTGCTGAAAAGCTCGGTCGCGGCCGGAAGACGTACGGGCCCCCCTCCTCGCCGTCGCCCAAGAGCCTCCACGTCGGTCCTTTGACTTTTCTCCCGTGTATTTTCGTCTACGGCTGGAATGCCGCCGCCGCCGCCGCCGTGTTCTGCTCGCCGGCCGGCGGCGTCCGGCAAAGATGCCGTCTTTTTTAGGTTTTTCCTCGCGGAGTACTGCTGTAAATGGCCGCTAGCAGCTTGCCTGGTCTTATCCTTTTTGCTTCGTCTTCGTCGTCGACGCGACATCCTCCCGCCCGTGACGCTCTGTTCCTTCCACTCCCGTCACGACGTCGTCTCCCCCGTCGCCGGCCAGATGATCTCCGGTCCCCCCTCCCCCCGGTCAAAATAGCCTGCAGCTGGGGAGCCGCCGCGCGCGGCCGGTCCGTCCTCGGGGACGCGCTCGCCCGGCCTTGAATGCCGAGCTATAACTACGAACGCCGGCCTTTTGCCGCTGCTACACGGGCGCGGCCGCGGCCACCGCCGCCGCCGCCGCGCCATCATGGCGGCTTTGATTGACAATCAACCGCCTCGCTCGCGGTTAACACGGAAGTCCGCTCCTTCGGTCGGCAACGCTCCTCCGCCGCCGCTGTTATTTCCCGTCGATAACTGTCTCCGGAGCAGCGCGGCAGGCGGCGGCGGCGGCTGCTGTGCGCTGCTCGGTCTGTCGCCGGCCGCCTCGGGGGGATCCACGCGAGGGAAGGAATCAAGGAATGTGGAGGTCGTTGGGGGGTGGGTGGATGGTGGGTGGCGGGAGGACCGAGGAGGTGGTGTTCCTCCTGTTCCCGCTCTCGGGCTCTCTGCTCTCTGCCTGACCGCCATGGACGACGGGACCAGAGGAGAGAGCCTTGCACCGCGCATTGCATGGACCTCCCCGGTGGCGGCACGTGACATGCTTTTTCGGGGGAAAAAGGGTTACCTTTTATCCCCTATCCTTTTCGGTGTACGACGACCGAATTCACACCGGTCAAGCCGGTCGACGTGTCGGTGGTAGGTTCTCCGGTCGGTCGGCTTCAGCTTAGGTTTTTTTTCTTCTTTTAACTCCCATCTACCGTCAAGATTCAAAAGTGGATCCAAAAAGTGGAGCGCGGGTTATGAAAATTGAATAAAAAAAGGATCTACTGTTAAAAAGTGATTTTGGAAATGAACTTGGCGTGAAAGTTCACCATTTGAAGTAGGCCTCCGGTTGTTTCCTCCAAATAAAGCATCAATTTACGAGTTAAAATATCTGAAAAATATATATTTTTAGATGATAATATATATAATATTTATTGATACACAAACTTGATTCTTAATGTATTTCGAGCTGATTCAAATCGGTGACTTGGTTCGCTTTCACTCGTTCGAAGGATCGAGCCAAACCAATAACTCGTTCGACCCGACCCGAACCGGATCGACTCGTTAAGTTCGGTTGAACGGAAGAGAGTGAACACAGCTGATCACGTGGCCTGTTTATCTATGAAACTTAAAACAATGTTATGATATTTTATTATTTGTGATACTGATATTCTTAGATGATTAAATATTAATAACAAAATTGATGTATTTGAGCAGCACTTGCATCACAAGTTATGTCTTGTTTGTCATATAAATTTTTACAGATGATATTGATTAGTAACTCAACATCTGGTGTTGTCTAATCCTGCTACCGAGCAGGCAGTAATAAGACCATCCAAACTAGATTTTTGATGGGGGGTATCATCCTGTGATCGAACATTTCGGTCAGCCAGCCTAGCCCTTCTTTCTTTCTTTCTTTCCCATTTTGTACCCCTTTCTTGACAATGAGAGAAAATCCACTTTCTTACCTTCTTTTGTTTTTTACTTTTCTACTCATAGGGTGCATGATAAAATAAATTCTCGCTACACAAGTATACTTCAGAAGAAGAAGAAGAAGAAGAAGAAGAAAACTTGTTCAAAATACATGAACACCGCTCACTTTGCTATTCTAGCACACCAAATACAATGATTTAATGTTTTTTTAGTTATCTCTTATATTTTATGTTGATAAATAATTTTATGCGTGCAAATATATTGTGCAACTAATTTAACACTTGGTTAGTTTAAAATCGATTAGCTTGCGGGATGTTTGGTTGCATAGCAACGAAGGTTTTTATTTTAATTTTTAAAAATTATAAGAAAACTTGTTAGAGTAGGTGTTTGGTAACCATAACAATTTTATGTTTTAAAAGTGATTTTCTTCTTAAACAAAAAAAGCGGATCTCACCTCTTTCTTCTTTCTCGTGGTCCCCCACTTTGTTTGGTCATGTACAGTAGTTACTCTTTTCTGTAATCACATCCCTCCAAACATGATGATTTTATGTCATGAGTTAGTTCACTTTTTATTTTAATATAATTTTTTATCATGGAAGTGTACAAAAAATTATCATGCAACCAAATACCTCATTAGCTACCTTCTCAAGAAAGAAAGAAAAAAGTTTCCATATTCTAGACGGCCGACAACAAGTACACTCAAGATGAGAGCGGATTATCTCAGTTGTTCGGTACAGAGAATTTTCGCATTATCCAATAGGGAGCAAACCGTCTTGCAATAACTTATTAAGTTAGGGGAAGATCGTGACTGCTCTTGATTGGCGTGACTTCGGAAATTCTCTTCACTGCGGAACTGAGGTGATCCGTTCTTCTGGATGATAGAGCAACAGATTCTACCGTGAGATGTTCAGTTTTCCATTCCAGATTTGATAGGAATAACGGCATTTCAATTTGGTTTCTACAAACCACGAAATTTTGATTTTATGTTAATTTCAATTCCTTTCTGACCCCCATTTCTGCCATTAAAATTGCAACGGAAGCTCATAACTTTTAAAATGCATAATATGTATCGATTTTTATTTAAAATAACTACTACGATACTATTCTGAGCCTCAAATAATTTATTTTATTTTTCCATTTATGCCGTGATTTATTTGCTTTACTACTGTTATCTTAATATAATATTAACCTTGAGATATACACAAAAATTTATCGAAATCTGGAAACACATGCGTTATTAATTATGTACCGATTCTGAATCTGATAAGCTGTTAAAAAAAATCTATCGAATCTAATTTCATTTCTGACAACTTATAAGATAAGCACATGGGCTCCGAATCTCTAAATCCTTATCAAACTCACAAAAATCCAAAATTCCATTTGCGCCCCCAACGGGATGAACACAATGAGATATAAAACTGGTGGTGTCGTGGTATTTACAGGACAGAGAGACTGCCGACGATCAAGAAGGCGGCGGCGGCGGCGGCTGCTGCTGCTGCTGCTGCTGCTGCCTGGCGTTCTCCCGCATCTTCTCGACGATATGCCTGCTCTTCTCCTCCAGGTGCCGTCTCTTCTCTTCCAGCTTCTCCGACATCTTCTTCCCCAGGTCCATCATTCTCGCTCTCCTCCCCATCTTCCTTGGCTTCCCGTCCTCCTCGGGAGGAGCAAGACCCCCTGCTGCTGCTGCTGCTTGCTCCGCCGGAACTATCGCGCCGGCCAAGTCATCCGCCGATGCCGCTGCACCGCCCTGTCCGTGACCGTCCCTGGAATCTTCGGTCCCCATCAGCAAAGGCCGCCTCAGCTCCTCCGCCGCACTGCTAACGCCGGGATTGTCTGCGGGGTGAGGCGCGACTGGGGAGCCGCGGGAAGCTGCGGCCTCCGCGATGGGCTCCGGCGGCGGCGGCGGAGGCGCGTGACCCACGCCTCTCTTCTTCTCGACGTCATCCGCCGGGACAGCAGCGACGGAACTGGGCGGCGGCTTGTCCGCCGGCGAGTCGGCGGCGTCTTGGTGGCGGATCCAGACGAACGGAGCGGCGCCCCGGGGAGCCCAGTCATCCTTCTCCGCCAGCATCCAGGGGATGCAGATGATTTCGCAGTTAGGAAGGACTAAGGTATCCTGGATGGCGGTCTACACACAGGAAATTTCTTTGAGCAAAAGGAGGGGGCTGGGGGGAAAAAAATGGAAGAATTCTCGGTGCTGAACTAGGAAATAATACCTTGAAACGGCCGCCGATGAGGAGGGCGATGTGGCTGCTGGTGATCTTGTGGTCGCCGACGGAGGAATCGAGGTTCCAGTCGATCTCCGGCATCGACGTGAAGCCAAACCACAGCTGGTCAGAAGGTGGTGGTTTTATGTGCAGGCGCAGGGTTCCACGGAGGGAGGCGATCTTCACGCTCAAAGAGAGGGGGACCTTCATATACATACATATATAGAGATGCACAGATGACAATATGAGGAATTCGTCAAACTCTTCGTGGGTATGTCGAAGGATCCGATGGAACCCAGTTCGAAAAGAATGCATGAAATTTCAAGCCGACAGACCGAGAGAGAGAGAGAGAGAGAGAGGAGTTGCGGAGTGCATTGAGGTCTCATGAAAGAACCATGTTTTGTGCCCAGTTTTGGTAAGAGCATAAAAAATGATAGTCCATCAATTTTGATATTGATATTCCTGTAGAGTGTGAAAATCAAATTGATACAGGTGGGCGCTAGCATTGCATCCTTGCATTTACACTAAAATTTCAAAATTGATACTTTTAAACAAACACCTCTTGATGACATACCAATATGAACTTCAAAATTATCAGTGGAAGAGGTGCCAAACAGGGCCTTAAACAATGCGTATAGCCTGTGTCGGAAACATAAAAACCGCTGTGCAAAAGGGGAAATGATTACCTTGAGTGAGAGAACAATTTGATTAGGAAAAGTAATAACAAGTACAAAAACCCACGGAAAGTCATATGACCCCCAAAGGCATCATCTCAATGAAATTGGAAAGAAGAGATCTCGGAGCCCCCCCCCCCCCAAATCATTCTCTCTTCACCTTTCAAAAAAAATAAATTTTATGGTAGTTGATAATCTCTATAATTTACGTCTTGGTAACTATTAAAAGTTGAGAGAAAGATAATATTTGAGTCTATCTCTCATCTTTCAAAATCTAAACTCACTAACTACAATCCAAAAGTGAAAAGAAAATCAGGTACCTTTTGATAGGATTTGTGAAATCTGACTGGGGTTAGACTAGACGCTCATAAGGGCAGAGACAGCCACCGGAGTGCGGAGGCATAGAGCAGCCTCACTCCGTGTAGACCGGTGTCATCAAGATTCACGCACCCAAATGGGCAAAGCCCTAATCAAGTGCTGGATCTGCAACTTCCACCTATTCGGTCCCATGGTCTGCAACTCAAGTTGCAGATCCATGGTCTGGTTGGGACCGTGCCATAGGGCAAGACGACAACGCAAACCAGTGACGCCACCTCTGCAGCAGCTCCAGCACCGCTTGGGTGGTCCCTCAGATCTTGGCAGTTTGCCGAGAGTCCAAGACCCTCGTCATATCTTGACAATATTCCAAGCCAACAATCCACAATAAATTTACACAGTATAAATTTGTCATTATTTCTTTGACGGTTAATTGATGTTTATTATTCTATATATATATATTTTGCATACTGTCTATAATTTTGTATTTGTATTATTGAAACATGAATGTACGATACTGACAGTCTGGTTGGATTTTATACACTGAATTATATTCAAATGTACGTCTGTTGTATTGTACCCGACCTATGTTTAACTAACTACGAATTCAACCAGCATTCAAGAGATGTACAGTACGAGGCAATTTGAAACACCCATCACCAAATCTCAGCTGTAGAAAGGCAGCCTCTAACAGCTCCAGGACGGCACTCCAGGGCCTCCAGAAATCCTTTTTTTTACAAAATATATTTGATTTTGCCTCTACCACCTAAGGGAGCTGACTAGGGCATCTGAGACGAGAAGACCCTTTCCCCAAGTCAGGCACCTCACATTCCTGATAGCAAACAGGAAGAAGAGATCCATAGCAGACCGTGTACCACCTCAGAGGCCAAAGAAGTGTGGCAGGCAGAAGGAAGTAGGCCAGTAGAGCAAAGATAGCGACAACATGGAAGTACGTGGAGATAAGCATGCGGATCTCTTAAGAGCTATTAAGCCAGTCCATGAATGGTCGTAAAAGAGTGAAATTGTAACAAGCAAAATCCAAAGACAGGTTCAGACAGCATAAATAGAGAAGACTGGCCTCTTGCTCAATAGGTAGGTATCACCTAACCAGACTAACCCACAAGCTGATGGGGACAAATTTTGAGTAAATATAGGTCTTTTATATTCTAGTCCATCTTCGGTCATGTCTGTAAATATTTGTTTACTGAGTCCTTTTTTTTAGACAAAATACCAGCCACCTCTTTTATAAAGGGGCAGGGCACATGTAATCGACAGTTCAGTGAATAAAAGTGATTTTTGGAACCCTCTCGGGTCTGTCTCCCGCGCAGGGGCTGCAGCCCCTTCGTTTCTTCCTCACCCCGGCGAGGAGCGCCGTTTTCCCTTCACCTCCGGCAGGTGGCCGGCGTCCCCCTCTTCCTCCGACAATCGGCAGCGGGCCTTCCCCCGGTTCGAGTCCGGTTTACTTCATTTTGAGTTCGTTTTATGTCGTTTAGAGGCGATTAGCGCCAGTCATAGATTGCAGAATCGGCGGAATCGGTCCGATTCCGACCGATTCCGGAATCGGATCGGTGGATGGCGGAAGGACCGATTCCGGGAATAATTCCGCGGAATCGCCTGGAATTGGTCGGAATCGAACCGGGAATCGAACCGATTCCGTCGGAAGACCGGTTGAACCAGCCCGGTTTGATTCCCGGTTCGATTCTGGACCGGGAATCGAACCGATTCCGGCCCTTTTAGGGCCGGAATCGACCGCCGCGGTCGATTCCGTCGATCCCGCGGCGGTAGGGCTCGATTCCGGCGATTTTGCGGCGATTCCAGCATCGATCCGGCGATCCAGGCGTCGATCCGAGCTGCCAGCACCGATTCCAGAAGGATTCCAGCGATTCGAGCACCGATTCCGGCGGCGATTCCGGCGATTCCAGCGATTCCTTCAGCCGATTCCGCCGATCCAAGCTCCGATCGGCCTTGAATCAACGTCTTCTTCGATCTTTGACCGGTTTTTGGTAAGATTTCTTCGCCGAAAACTTCGTACGTCCATTCTTACGCGTTTCCGACGAGTCCGAGCGTCGTTAAATGTTGTGATTTCCGACCGAACAAGTCCGTCCATGTTTTGAACTATCCGTTTAAGTTCATTTTGCACGGGAAAATTTCCGGATATCCCATACGTTAATTTACGACCATTTCCGACAAATACGTAACCCTTTAAACATACCGAATGGTGTGTTACTTGGGTTGTCTGCTTTCCGAACAGTGTCTAAATCAATTTTTATGTTATCTAATCATT
The DNA here is from genome assembly GCA_036172225.1 of Cryptocoryne crispatula var. balansae. Taxonomy (NCBI): domain Eukaryota; kingdom Viridiplantae; phylum Streptophyta; class Magnoliopsida; order Alismatales; family Araceae; genus Cryptocoryne; species Cryptocoryne crispatula. Next base: position 4,840,522 of record CM069924.1, on the reverse strand, counting down.
TTTAGTGCATTGTTTACAATTTTTGCAGATATAAGCAATGGCCGATTAAGGTGATGCAGCAGCAGCACGTGCTTCCGACGTGGGTTGGGAACACGGGCAGATAGTAGACCCAGTCAGGAAGAAGGTACAATGCAAATGGTGTGGGAAGGAGATGAACGGGGGGGGGGGGTGTTCCGGCTGAAACAACATATTGCCGGAACATGTGAGAATGTCAAGAAATGTGACAATGTGCCCAGGGAGAAGAGTGAGGAGATGAGAGGCTACATGACAGGTAGAGCCTCTCAACGGGTTGTTAGGATCGAGCAGAGGGAGGAGTTGCACGACGAGCTACTCCAGAGGAGGAGGGACCGCGATTTGCCTACCTCAAAAGGGAAAGGCAAGGGGAAGGCACCAGCTGAGCCGGAGCCAGAGAGCGAGGACGAGTCCACAGACTCCGAGCTTAGACGTGCTAGGCACGCTAGCAAGCGTGCATTTGCTGAGGAGGAGGGGAGGAGGGGAGCAGGAGGGTCTGGGTCCAGAGTTGACCCAGCTTTGGGCCGATCAGCATCGGCTCGCCCTATCTCGGGCTGGGACCGAGAGACTGACCCCAGGCAGGAGCCACACCGCCGTTCTACTTCTACCAGCACTCGATTTACACCGAGTGACGAGTATTTTTTTAGGAAACAGAGTGCTGGGCAGATGGGGATAAAACAGGCAATGAAATGGGTGAAGGTAACAGGAACGGCTGCAAAGAGAGCCGTTCGCCACATTGTGAAATGGTTTTTACATGCATGTATCACTTTTTAAATGAAAATTGACATTATGTGTGCTTTATTTGCTTAAACTTAATTTTAGCCTGATCCCAAATTTTTTTAACTTGATGTAGGCATCCCAGCACATGCAGCCACCACCCCCTACTTCTAGACGATGGTGGATGCCGTGGGTGAGGCTGGACCGGGTTTGCAAGCCCCGGGCAGCAGACACATATACGGCGCTGGCCTGGATGCGGAGGTCTAGGAGTTGAAGCAGTGGATGGATGGATTTAAGTTGGTGTGGAAGGAGAGGGGTTGCACAATTATGTGCGATGGGTGGACAGGTATCACCAAGAGGAGTATGATAAACTTCTTGGTATACTGTTCTGAGGGGACTACATTCTTGAAGTCGGTAGATGCTTCTGGGAAGATAAAAAATGCCGACTTCATATTTTCTCTGATGGATGGGGTGGTGGAGGAGATCGGGGAGGACAATGTGGTTCAGGTTGTCACTGACAACGAACCATCATATAAGGCAGCTGAGAGGAAGTTGATGGAGAAGAGGAAGCACATCTTCTGGGTGCCCTGTGCAGCACATTCCATAGATCTCATATTAGAGGATATAGGCAAGGAGGAGGGTGTATCGACACTTGTCAGGCAGGCGCAAACAAGCACATCTTTTATTTATTCGCATCCCCGCCTGCTACATATCATGAGATCACACACAGGAGGGCACGATCTTGTTAGGCCCGGTCCGACACGATTTGCCACGAACTTCATTGCGTTGGAGAGTTTACACCGGCACAGGCATTCATTGGTTAGGTTCGCGCGATCCGAGGAGTATTACAACTATATGGTGGACAACCTACATGACAAGAAAGATCAGTTGGAGATTCTTGTCAAGTCTGAGAAGCAGATCACTGACAAGAGGTTTTGAGAGAGGATTGCCTACTACTTGGCAATCATTGAGCCACTGGTAGTTGTCTTGAGGTTGGTAGACTCAGATGACAGGGACCAGATGGGCACGTTGTATGATGCCATGGACCGGGCAAAGCTGACAATCAAAGAAAAAAATCCCGAGAGGTTACAAAAAGTGGTGGAAGATCATAGATAACCGATGGGACAAGACCTTGCACCACGATGTCCACGCTGCAGTAACTTGGTTAAAAAATTATTTTCTTTGTATAATTGTCTTATATGCACAGTGTTAACTAATAAAATCTTGCAGGATATTTTTTGAACCCCTGCATCCAATATGGAGGACAGGTGGTGAACGACAACGAGGTGATGCGGGGTACACTTGTTGTTATTCAGCGTCTGTGCCGATCTCAGCAGGACAGGATAGAGACTGAGATAGAAGTAAGTTAGAGTTCATTAAATACCTTGGAGTAGCCTTACCAGGCATCTAATGTTTTTTTTATAAAATTTTTAGATGCAGAAGTATAAGATGAGGGTCGGCGTATACTCAGATGCTGACCTGAAATATTCAGTTGACAAAGTGTCACCTGGTATAGTAATAGCTTGATGAAGATTTTATTTTCTTTTCATATAAGTTATGGTAGATGATGGGCTAATTCTTTACCTTTTCTCTTCTTGTTTTTTTCTTGCAGCTGAGTGGTGGGTTCAGGTGAACACCAGGAGTGGATGGAATCCACTTGCTGCCATCGGTATCAGGATACTCAGCCAGAGCACCGGTTCCTCCCATTGTGAGAGGAACTGGAGTACATTCAACCTGATACATACGAAAAGGAGGAACGAGGTTGACCTCGGACCGGCCGGAGAAGCCGGTCTTCTCGTCATTACAAATACGAGGCTGCGCATAAAGAACATCAAGGATCGACAGAAGATCAGCGAGGCACGATTTGCACGATTCGCAGGTGGCCCGTACGAGCAGAGGCATTCCTCCGCCACACCACCACCCGAGGAGGTGGACATGGAACAGATATTCCAGAAGGAGCATGCACTTGCCTCCTGGATAGAGGAGAGGGAAGCCAGGGATCATGCAGCTGAGTTTGATCCCGATGACCATGCATGGGCTAAAGGAGAGTTGGATGGTGTTGAAGCCGAGGAGGATGCTCCAACTCCACCTCCATCTACTTCTCAGGCTCAGGCAGGGCCTTCTTCTGCCCCAGCAGCCATAGTTGTCAAGGCGGCCAAGGCGATCAAGGCGACATAGTACCGCCTTGGCGCCTTGGCGATAAGGCGAGGCGTTAGGCGACGCCTTGTTTTATATAGTAAAATAGATAAAATAACAAAGATATATGTAAAAAATGATGTAAAATAATTTTGACACCATGAAAATCAATCAATAATGTGAGAAGTGCATAGTTACATAGACTAAATAACTTGACAAATTAGTTAATTTTACTATTTAAATTATATCATCTATTAGTAAACACTTAAGAAATCATTTAACCCTAGCTATTATTTCATCAAAATGTTAATTTACAGTCAAATTAACTATTAAAACTAGTTGTTTTTACTCTAAAACAACTTATTTATATGATATTGACACTTAATTAGCATTATTTATTATTAAAATAAATAAAATAGTTATTTAAGGCAATGGGCGCCTAGGCGCCCATCGCCTTGCCCCCTCTGGGGCGCCTTGTCGCCTAGGCGACGCCTAGGCGTCGCCTAGGCGACGCCTTGAAAACAATGCCAGCAGCTATGGTCCAGCCTATGGAGCAGCCACCTGCAGCTTTAGCCCCAGCTCCAGTCCCAGCAGCCGCTACCCAGCCCATTCGCAGTCCGGGGAAAACGAAAACAAAGGTGACTGCACGAAAAATGGGAGGATTTGCAAAGTTGAACAAAACTTTGGGTTCCGGACCTTCTGGTACTTCAGAGATGGCTGAAGAGGTGAAGAGAAGGAAGATAGAGGTCAGGCGTCCTGTCAGCCCAGATGACAGCACGCAGGCTCCTTCTCGCTCCTCAGGTGATGATGACGAGGAGTGCATACCAGCGACGCAGCCATCGGCAGCAGCTGAGTCTCCTGATTCACGGCATCCAAAGCCGTATTACATGCTGGATGAGCAGACACCTGATTCTTATATTGTGGAGCCACAGTATCCAGCATTTAGCCAGGTTGACCAGCAGTGGATTACACCACTAGCTCCACCATCCTCTGCTTACATCCCGGTCGTCCCGCAGTTCGATCCATTCGACCTTGATGGCATGGCATCGGCATTATTTTCATATGGATATGGTCCCGGACAGTAATACAAGACTGAGCACGAGGGAGGAGCGTGAAGCGCAGCAGGGAGAGGAGGAAGACCCATATTTATATCCTAGATTTTGGTAGTAGATTGATATGATGTAAATTTTTTTTTCATGATGTATCATCTCTTTGATTTTTGAATCAATGGAATTGGAATATGTACTTAACTTCAAGTCTAGAATTGGAGTTAATTAGTATTTATTCGATGTTGTCCTGTGGATGAATGCATTGGTTATTTTTAAAAAAAATTCTAACTCATTTCCTATTTTTTTTAAATTTTTTTATGAATTTTTTGAATTTTTTGACGAAAAAAAATCAAAAAAAAAATCGATTCCGGACCGATTCCGATTCTCTTCCCAGGAATCGGCCGATTCCGGCCCATTCCTGGAATCGGAAATTTCCGATTCCGATTCCGGAATCCATGGCGCCAGTTCATTTCGTTTTCGGTCTGTTTAGCCCGGTCTAGCTGGTTTGTCCCGCATCACAAGCACGTTGGTATCCAGACATTGCCTGAATCCTCTCCAATAGTGCGTTACTTGCGGAAGGATGAGGGAGATGATGCTGTCTTGAGATGACAGCAAATGCTGGAGATGGTGGCTACACATTCCTGATTAAGAAGAATGATAACTGATGGTGGCAGTGAAATCAGGACAGAATAGCGCAGGCTCAAGGTCCTGGAGGAAAGCTGGAAGGGACATAGTTTTGAACTTGTATAGACCCAATTATTCCTCGGTCTGTCAAGTCAGTGACTTGCGCAACTAAATTCTTAGCAGTGTTTTGACTGATTTAAGAAATGACCTAACTTAAAGTCCATCTCGAAATCAAAATGTGATTTTCTGGAGAAGTTATACTACACCATAACTAAGGCGAGTAACATACTTAACATATGGACCCTAATGTGCTGACGGTTACGAAGGGCAGAGTACTCAAAAAACTAGAATTGCGAGAAAATAAAAGATGAAAACACTACAGAGACCAAGGATTGAGTAAACTATTTCACATGCAAATGCATGTAATAAAAAGGGTAGAAAAGTGTATCAATTTTGAAAACCAAAAGTTGCATTTCATTGAAGAGTAGGGGATTGCACCTTCTAATGGTCACGATAATCATCTACAAAGCCAACTTTAAAACACCTGGACGGAAGATCAGGAGCGAAAAATAGAATCCCGGTTGGAGCCAGCAAAGCTCTGGTGATTGTTTCTTCTGTGCTCCCACATTACAGATGAATGAAAGATGTCCCCAGCAAACAGTATATAAACCAAACTAACAGATTTTAGTGGATCGTGCTTGAGAACAAGTTCAAACTACAAAATATAGCTCTCAGTTTTGAAAAAGTAAAAACATTTTCTCTATGGCTGGGAATGCTACAAGACCCATGATTCTTAGAAGCTTGTTCCATTGAAATTAAACTATCAAACGCAAACAAGGAAGTGCTTTTTTCAAAAAGCAAAATTCAGTTTAGAACACATGCAAACCTGTGAAACCTGCTCCGCAATGGAGTTCACTATCGATTTCCACCTTGATACGTAGGTTGATGTCCAGCTGGTGCTCTTTATTTGTCTAAGTCCATCTGACACAAGACACCACTGTCAAATGAAATACATTGAATCGTTTATAACGATCTATGAATACAAAGAGTTTGCTAGTGGAGGACCATGAACAGATTTGCTCAGTAACCACGTCAAAGAACTTGGGGCAGAACCTGGTAGCAACCACCATTGTTGTCAAGATGACAATGCGACCAAGGTGTTCAAATCTAAAATTTTCGCTTGGGTGATAAGGCATTTAGGTGTCGTCTAATCAGTAAAAAACTATATGTTAATACTGCATATATATACATAATATACATACATAATATATAGAGAGAGAGAAAGCTAGGAAAAATAGACTTCAAAAGGTTTAGGTACAAGAGAGTTCTACTTTTACGTATAATAGGACTCGGAGAAAGTTATATCTAATCTTATCTCCAAAAATTCAAAATAAATGGAGATAATTGACTGATATGATATCTTATAGTGGGTCACATCCCACGCAATTCAATCAAAATAAGGATGAAAATCCCTGAAAATTAAGTCTTCGATGAGATGGGGCGCCTCCAACAAATTTTCACAGAAAATCACTACAAAAATTCCTGAAATTAGTTCTTCAATAGGGTGGGATTCCTCCTATGAAATTCCATTCTAAAACCCATGATAATTTTCTGAATACCAGGAATTCAAGATATGTCTGGCCAGAGTTGTCAAAGCGGGCCCCTTGCACCAAGGCATTTTTCAGGGCACTTTTTGGGCTCCCTAAAAAAAACCCAAGGGTTCATGGGTGCCCATTCTTTGCCATGACTAAACAAAATTTCTTTCTGTGCGCTTAGCTCCTCTGATAGCTCCACTAGGGGCACTGTGTCCCCTTGACCCCTAGGACCTAACCATGCATGTCAATCTGAGATTCGTGGGCACATGTTTAATACTAGTATAAACATATTAACAAATTTCATTATCACTTGTATTATTAAAAATGCTTAAAATTTATAATTATAAATATATATTATATACTTAAAACATATAAAGTTATCTCATAATCCTTTGTTTTCTCCCTTAGTTTAAAAGATTAACTCTTCTCAAAAAATATATATCCATCCATACATAATTACATAAAATAAAATCATATTTATATGTATGTAAACATAACACACATTAAATTATATGCAAATATAATTGTATTTATATATATATGTTTATATGTATACATAAAATATACGATTCGGGTCCTGATTCTAATTTGGATCCAATTGGCCAACTCGGCCATTTTTGGGAAAAAAAACCGATCAAAAATCGGTATGGATAGATTCTTCGAAAAATCTTAAAAATGAAAAAAAAATCACAAATTTAGATACTAGATCGAGCTATGGTGCAGACAGAAAAAAGCTGCTGTGGCTAAGTGCTACCGTGGCCACCGTTTCCGCCGATTCTGGCAAGGAATCGCCGGAATCTGTCCATAATCGATATTGATTCAAGCCAATTTTTAATTCCACGGGGAATGCAGCTAGAATCGAGACCTCGGGCCAAAATCAGATCGGAGGGAGACACTCCAATCCGGAAATCAGCCAATGCCAATCCGGATCGGCCAATTCCACCAGCAATGCATTTAATGCTACAGCCTAGGTGATGCTTGAGCCACCTGCCTTGTCCCCCAAGTGAAATTGGCCACTTGAATCTTCATCAGGATTCAGGAGGGAATTCCATCTATGAATATCCAATGAAAATACCTGCATAATTTTCTAAAAATCAGAAATCCAAGGTTATGGGCTAATTTCATATAATTGAGCCCCATATTATTTGACAAATAAATTATTCAGCCATGAAAAATAATTTTAGAAAAACAAATATTAATTTTATAATAATTTGAAAAAATCAAATGTCCTAAGCAGGACTATTCTATATCAAAAATTCAGTCATATATACAGCAAAATGTGACTGAAAATTAAAATTCAAACAAAGTGGACCCCATCTCACAAATTTTCATCATGAATATGTTAGAAAATGATTGGTAACTATCTCTTCAGCCATAATGAGTCCTATCCCACGAAATTTAGCAACAAAACCACTGAAAATCAGCTTTTCAGTTGAAAGGGCTGAATTGATAAATTGGCTATGAACCAGCCAAACCAAGTTGAAAGGGTTGAATCGGCTTCAAGCAGCTCGAACCGGTTTAAATCTCAATCCAGTTGAATAGGGCCAAGATACAACTGAATTTAACCTGTTGGACTTGGTGGTTGGGGCACATGAACCACTCAGATGTCACACTGTTCGGTCAAACTCTCGAGACAAGGGGTGACGTGGCGACGATGGTTGAAAGAGAAGAATTGTTTCTTTGTAAGGCAAATGGTACTTGTTTCTTCATGGCTTTGAGGGAAATGGGGGTTCTGCGAAGGGAGGAAGGAGGGATGTGGAGCTGCGTGTGAGAGGGCCAGGGGCAGAGGAGGCTTTCTCGATGAGAAGATTAGGATGTAGCAGCTCTGGTGGTTTCACAGAGAAACATTATGATGGCAGGCTTGCAGGAGAAGCCAGGGCAGCATTGGGTATATGGCAAGGGCTGGACACAAGATGAAGGCTGGTGTAGGAGTTTCCATGCCGATAGTGGATCTAACATGATGGGATCTGGTGCAATGTCACAAAGGAGATCCAGAGATGATGAGGGTGCAGCCGTGCAGGGGTGGCAAGACTCGACGGCAGAACCAAAGAATAACATTGGGCAGCAAACTTTATAGGAATGAAGGGATGTCAAATAGGTCTATCCAGCAGTTGCTATTGGACGGAACCGGAGAAGTCAAGGTGATTGTGTTGATGTGAAGAGGTGATCAGTGATGGCGAAGTATGTGTGCCGGTGCTGTTGGGAACAAGGAAGAAATAGTCGGGGGTCGGCCCCGGGTCGGCTGGCCCCCAACCCGACCCGGTCGGGCCAGGTCGCCGACCCAGTCGCGACCCGGTCGAACCAGGTCATTTTTTTTTTGAAAAAAATCAAAAAAATGAAAAAATCAGAAAAATTACCCCAAAATTAAAGAAACATAACAGATATGATTCAACATGATTCATTCAACATTCATTCAAACATGACATTAAATTATTTTTTTACATAATGTATGTACTCTGCCCATGACATTGAGGAAGTGTACGACACATTAAATATATGAACAAACTGATTATACTCGTCAGTGCCTCGTACAATTATCCTACAATAAGACGAAAATGAACCACCGTAACTATCATATGAATACGTACTAGAACTATCAAATGAACACTGCATCATCCCATAACCCTACCCTTGATATGATGGACACCAAGAACCCTGTGATGGTTCTAACTCTGCACCATACCCATGTTGTCTTGCCCCGTGATCAGTATCCTGTGTTGCGTGGGTATAGTGCTCTTCTTCCGTAAAGTGCGGCTGTTGCTGTGGAGGGTGTCTCTGGATTGGTTCTTCCTTGACCAGAGGTGGTGCCGGCGGTGCTTCCTCTGCCTCTGCCGTACGTGTTGTCATCTCCGTCACTACTACTCTTTGAAGTTGCATCATCCGACGTCTGATATTACAATCGGATGTTAAGCTCTGATGTATCTTCTCTTGTCTCGTCAATTGTGTAGAGATCAGCAATATCAAGAGAGTCAGTTACAACCTGTTTACCTTTGCCCTTTGAATGCCTACTTTGACGAGAAGATTGTCCGATTTTTTTCCTTTTCGCCACAGAAGGAGGGATGCGAAATTCCTCGGAAAGAGAAACATTGTCAAGTTCCCCTTGAGCCCATTCCCGATCATCGGGGTTGAACTCTGGTCATCCAACCCCTCACGTTCGTTGACCCAGGCTTCCAGAGGATTTTTCTGTTGAAATATCTCCTCTAAGTCAACCTCCAGTTCTCGTACAGTGGGCATCTCAATTCGTCTTCCACTTGCTTGTTGTACCCACCTTTGCTCCTCCTCTGGTTCTCTCTTATCTTCTCCAAATTTTTTAGCTTCAACCACATGTTATAGTGACAATAGACTAGCTGCTCAAGTCTCTGTGATGTTAGCCTATTCCTTTGTTTCATATGAATAAGGCTAAACGTTGACCAATTTCTTTCGCAACCAGAAGCGAACGTAGTTTGGCTTAGTACTCGGATTGCAACACTAGCCAAGTCTTCATATCCCGGTGCCCTTCCATGATCCATCCACCAGTCAGCTGCACATTATCATTATGTCTTAGTACATAATGATATTAATAAGTTAATTATGTAATTATAAAGTTGACTTTATTTAACTATACATACCTGGACTAAGAAGCATAACTGCTCGTTGCACCCTTGCTGTCCCGAAATGAAATAACCTCATCCTATAATCATGCATCTTATTTGTTGCAATAATTGAACGGTCATCGTCCCCAAGCATTCTCCGAATTACTTCATTTACGCTGTCCAATAGTTCATTGATAGGCTTGAAGATTGGACTGTAGCAATATCTTGAGTTGAAAAAATGACCTGGTAATTGACCATGGAAAAGTTCATTGTCAGCATCGACCAAAAAGTTAACAATTTAATTAAGAAAATTTATTTGACTAATTTATAAAGAACATACCAACTGCATGTATAGGATGGTACAACGTTCTCTACCATCGACGGTCAATGATGTCCCACCACATGATAAAATTTGATACCTTTTTCGAAATATCTTCTTTTGCCCGCTCAAGTGCATCATAAAGATACCCCATGTCCGCCTTCTTATCTCCATCGACTATTCGGAGGACTTTGACTAATGGACCGACAATATCCAGTGTCTTCTTTACGAGCCGCCAAAAGTCTCCACTCTCCAATGTTTGTTCCACATTCCTTCATTTTCGTTTGTCTGATGGATTAGCTCTAGCAATCCAGTTAGCTCACCCCGGAGAAAGTATCATTTGGTTTAGGCAACGCCTATGTTCAAATAGGCTCTCCAAAGATATGTAGTGTGATGCAAACCGTGTAGACCTGGGTCGTAGGAGCTCTCGACCCTTTGTGTGCTCTCTGTTGGCGCACAATTTTTACAAGAAAAAAGGGGCGGGGGTGAACGGGCTATGTTTTGGTCAGGCCCAAATTTTTTGAGCAATATAGGCCCATGTCAAGGCGTGTTAGACAATACGTCAACTAAAGCACAGTGGGCGCCGGACTCAAACAAATCCGAGAGGATTTTGGGACGTTCCGAGACTTCCACGGCAAGAGGATACCCTCCCGATTGGTTGCCACGCTGAGTTGGAATCCTCCAATGGGAAGGAATCCCGTTAACGTGGAAAGACTGCCTAGATAAGGTGGATGGAGCCGTTGAAGGGAAGGAGAGCGATTCTGGCTATCGCCAACCCTCCGAGTCCGTCTCGAAGCTGGACTCCCTATTTTCGGGAGGTTTCCTGGTGAGGGAAGAGGACCGGCGAGGCCTATATAAGCCTGGCCAAGGCTGGTCGCGAGAGGGGGTGAAGAGGAAGATAAGAGCTACGGTGAAATCGATCAACAGAGAGAGGGAGAGACCGCAAGACAACAGAGAAGGGAGGGCAAGGGTTACCTCTTCCGGGCACACCGTCGGGACCTCCTCCTTCTTCCCACGAAGCCGGCGAAGCCTCCTCCTCCGCTTGACAAAGCACCGAAGCCTCCTCCTCCGCTCGCGCTGCCGTTCGCGCCGTCGAGGTCTTCATCTTCTTCCGCCGGCGCCGCCAAGTCTTCATGCACTTCCGCAGGCCGCTGCGGAAGTCACCAGGACTCTCAGCCTCTTCCGCCGCCGTCGTCAGGAGCCTCCGCCTCTCCTAGGCGAGCCGACAGAAGCATCTCCAACCCCCATCGCCGTTGCCGAGCTCTTGCCCCAGCCGTTGCCCTCGGCTCCCGTCGCGATCGAGCGCCTGATGCCGTCGGGTGAACAGTGCCGCGGGGGGGGGGGGGGATTTTTACCCGCACTTTGGTCCACGGTGGACATGTAAAAGAGAAGGGGGGCCCGCCGGGTGCAGAAGCCTCGCCGGAAGCGATGGACGCGCGCGCCGCTGCTGCCGCGGTGAGGGGTGTTGACCATCGGGTCAACATTGATGGTGGGGCCCACCTTTTGAGAGAGTTTAAAAAAAAAAGAAAACAAAGAGGAGCCCGCTGGACCAGCCAGCGGGCACAAGGAGGAGAAAACTGGCCGGGCCCATTAACTTGAAGCCCGCGGACAAAAAGATAATTTCTCTTTTAAAATACACAATCAAGTGAAAATTTAAATAAAAATACACTTAATTAATTTCACAAACCGAGGCAAGCATCTGGCCGGCTAAAAATCCGCCACATGGTCTCGGCATAACTTAAAAGAATCAAAACAAATGGGAAAGCAATAGGCCGGCTTTAAGCACGCCTCTTGACCCATAATTCAAAAACTAAATAAAATAAACAATAAACAGAAATCTAAATAAAAATTCATTAACTAATTTCACAAACCGAGGCGAGCATCTGGCCGGCTAAAAACCCGCCACATAGTCTTGGCTAAACTTAAAAGAATTTGTGAGTCGGTTCTAAACCTTCCCCTTAACTTTTTAAGGAGGACATACAAAGGTCTAATGAAAAGACCCCAATGTCTTACCAGGCCCAATGAGCTACTTACCCATTATGCCATGGGAAGGCTGTGCATGATCAACATGCCGATATGCCAAACTATGAGCTAATGAGGTTCATGAGGTATGAGATGATTCCCCACAAGCTTATCAAAAGCCGGGTGTGCTCAATCTCAAATCAGTGAATTGATTGATTGCCCACAAGCTTATCAAAAGCCGGATGTGTTCAATCTCAAAACAATGGGAGGAATGCCCACAAGTCTATCAAAGACCGGGTGCTTTTTTCATCTCAAATTGATCAAGCAAGTTTCAAGTTCATCAAGAACTCAAGAGACCGGATTGTTGGTCAAGTTGTAATCATGTCTCATATTGAGAGAATAAATGAAAATTCATGCTCGATGCACAGACTCATGTTACAAGGAGAGGACAATCACATGAAACTCCCGGAAGGCAAGACAAAAGAAAATTTGAAAAACTGTAAAAATCTGAAATCTGAATCTAAGGTGCAGAACCGCCATTTAAAAATCTGAAATTTAAAACAAACATGAAAATCAGGAGTCAGAACATAAAATTCAGAAAACTGTAAAACTCTGAAAGGTTAAAATCTGCAACAAAGATTTGGAAATTTCAAATCTGAAAATTTTGGATTTGAAGGAGAGTTGAACTAAGAAAATCTGCTGAGGTCCGGATGCCCAAAATATGGAAATCCATTGAATAGGCTGGACAATTTAAAATCTGGAAAGCCTGAAATATGGAATCTGAAAATTCTGAAAATGTAAAAATCTGCAACTGGAAACATCCGGGATCTATCATCTAAAAAAAACAAAGAGAAGGGGAATCCAAAGAATGCCAATCTGGAAGTGAGAATGTATAAAATCTGAAACATTTCAAATCTGAAATCTGAACTAAAAATATACAGGTCTGAAGTCCGAAATCTACAGCAGATCCAGAAAATTTGAACTTCACGTTTAAACAAGAAACCGAAACCTGTAAAATCTGCAAGAAATCTGAAAATCTGAAATCAGTAGTCCGAAATCTGTAAAACTTAAAAAAATCTGGAAGTCGACACTTCAAAAAAATCTGTAATTCATAAATCTGAAATCTGCAGAATTGAGAGCATCCTTAAACAACTTAAATCAAACCCCAAACCAAATCAGAACCTGCACAAATCTGTAAATTAAAAGTTGTGGGATTAAGGATTTTCTTCAGAGGATCCAAGCAAATCCGATTACATGAGACCAAAGAAAATCAAGGCAGAAGCTTGAAATCAAACCCAAATTTCTCAAATTAAATCCATTCCAGCAAACAAATTTAAAACAAACCAAATTCAAACACAATTTATCAAAACAAATCAAATTCGGCAAGTAAAGCCCAAATCCCATAGGCTAAAACCAACAACAACCTGTCCAAGTCAATTTTAATCCAAAAAAAAATTCAAAATCTTAAGCAACTCCATCCAATTTTCTAAATCAAAATGGAACAAATTTAACTTAAGCAAGCCAAACTTCCAAGCCAACTCAAATCTGGCCGCCCGTAATCAATTCAAAACAGTAAAATATGTACATGAATTCAAGTCATAATTGCATAAAACAGGTTCAAATCAAACTAAATCTGAACAATCCAATCTCAACAAATAAGATCAGATCAGATTTAAAAATCAAACAAATCAAAATCCAAATTAAAACCAATCATAACCAAGTGAACTTAATAACCTGTCAAACGTTAAGTTGAACCCAATTTTCAAATTCAAAATTCAATTCCATTCCAAACATGGTCAAATCAATTAAATTAAATCCAACTCAAATCAAAATCTTTAAATTAATCCAAATCAATATTTAAGTCAGACAACCTTAACTCAAATTAAGTGGAATTAATCAAACAAACAGAATCTGAACCGAGCCATAAAGCAAACCACAAATCCAAATAAATCTCAAAACAGAACATTAAACCAGACTTGATAACAGATCTGTCAAACAAAACTCCAAATTTAAACAATTTGTCAAGCACCAAATTCAATTCAATTTCAACTAAATAAATTCAAATAACTTCAGACAAATTCAATTCAAACAAAATCAAATTGAACCTGTAAACCAATCTGCTCAACACACGTAAATCAACTTTAACCAAGTGATAAAAATGACAACCCACAAGCAAAACCCAACTTTTTATATAAACCAAATTCAACTTAAGTCAATAATAATCAAACAAATAACCCATTAAACATCCAAATCAAATTTTCAAACTTAAACTCATTTTTTTTCGGATACAATTCAAATCAAATTAAAAAACTCACACCAAATCTAAATTTCAACCAATTTAAACAAAACTCAAATTCAAACTAAATCAAATCAACTCAAATACAAATCAAAACATTCTAAATCAAATCAAATTCAAATTAATCAAACCAAAATTCAAATCAGTTCAATTCAACTCAAATCAACTAAAAACAATTTTAATCAAAACCAAATTAAATTCAAAACACATTAAGTGCTTGCATTCCATCAAATTCATGGGACTGTTTTCTCCTATGTGTGTATGTGAATGCTTATTTTGCGGATGTATGTCTTCTACTTCAATGGATTGCTATGACGATAATCAAGGGTATTCGAGAAATCTCGATGTAATTAACGTCGGATCTTCGCACCATTCGACGGGGAGAGGTCAAAACAAATTTTTAAAGAACCTAACAACCTCAACATATAATTTTGACCCTAGTTAATAATTTTATGGAATACCATCTATTTTCCTAAGAAGTCAATGCTAAGGTCAAATTAAAATTCAAATGGAAAATAAATTTCCAAAACAAAAGAATTAATCTTTTTTGAGATTTTTGAGGTTACATCACTCTCTCACCAGGGTCAGGATGAAATTATGGTTATATATGAATGATGCAATATATTGAGCGGCCTTGACAACCCGATCAATTTGAGGATCTTTGCAAATATCCTCTAGCATTAAATCTATGGAATGGGCGGAGCATGGTGCCCAATATAACTTCCGTCTCTTGGCCATCAGCATTTGGCCGGCAGCTTTGTAGGCAGTTGCGTTGTCCGTCACTACTTGGACAACTCAATCCTCACCAATCTCCTCGACAACGCCATCAATTAAATCAAACAGGTAAATTGCATTCTTTACTTATCCAGATGCATCCACCGACTTCCAAAAGACAGTCCCAACTTGACAGTAAACGAGAAAGTTGATCATTGTCTTCTTAGTAATACCTATCAAGAGGACTAACTTGTCCAACCATCGGTCATCAGTGTGCATCCACGTTCGTCCCAGATACGTTCGAACATCTTGACATATTCTTTAATGTCAACTACCTCCAACGAAAGATATGTGTTGTAGATCTCCCTTGGAGTTGGTCCCGGCACCCCCCGACCGACGTCTGCTATAGTGTCAATCATGGACTCATAGTAAGGCCCTTTGCAGCGTTAGCTGGTATACTACTATGAAAGAACTATCTGGAAGTTGCCTGCCCGATCTTCTCCTTGCACAACTTCAAGTTCTTTAATACTGTGTTGATGGTGGTTTGCTTTTGGCGCGGTCGTGTGATGACCGGATCTATAGGGCCAACTGCCGGGTCGTCATCTCGAGTGAGATCGTGGATATATTGTTCAAGGTCAGGATTTGATCCACTCCCGCTTTCGCTACTACGTCCACTCCCACTGCCAGAACCTTGACCCATAAACCGCCTGGTACGTCGATACATGTCTTCGTCAGCGAATGACCTTCGGCTTGCCTCCATGGCTCTTGTTAAGTCATCTGTTTGCTATGTTAAATACATATATTATTGTAAAATATCAAATATTAATTATTACATACCTTCATCAAATTCTTGGTATTGACTTCTTTCCGGTCGCTCTTGTCTAGTGCCGTATATGTGTAGCGAATGTCTTGCGGGTTGCGCAATTTCTTTACGCACAATGTCCTGATGCCTCTTTGAAGCTCCTTTGGATCTTTCCAAGGCTTGAAGATACTGTCTAAAGTCTAAACTGGACTCTTATCTCAGGCGGAGTCCGTGTGCACGATGCAACATCTCCCTTGATATCGGCAAAATGATACTTTAACTGATAAGTTCCACCGTATAGAACTTTGTCACAATACTTGCATTTTTACTTTTCTTTGCTCCATTGACACGACCATGCAATGGAACCAAGCTGGGTCATTCCAGGTGGAGCGGGAAGTTTCACAGCTTGGAGAAGACATGTTAGAAAAGTAATTCACAATATAAATAACACGAAATAAAATTGAGAGTGGCAAAGACACCGCTTTGAGAGTGTCAAAAATAATGCTTTGAGAGTGTGAACGACACTAGGTGGAGCGGAAAGTATCCGAGTGCAGCGGGAAGTATCACGGCTTCGGGAGTCTCAAACACACTGCTAGAGAAAACAATTCGGAGTTCGTAGAGGGGTGAGCCGTTGAGGGGTGAGAACTGGGTGGAGGGACGAGCCGTTGACCGGTGAGGACCGAAAGAATGATCAATGGAGGGGGGGAGGAGATATTTAAGGGGATTGGTGTGGAGTAGAAGCCTCCCCCTTGGGGGCGCTATTTATAGCCCCCAAGGAGGGGGGCATTTTAGTAAATAAGTGGGATGGGTGAGTGGGGTGACTCACCCACCCCACTTAGTGTTACTCCCCCCCATGGATTGCAGAATCGGCCGATCCGGATCGGAATCGGCCGATTCTTGGATCGGATCGGACCCCTCCGATCCGATTCCTGGTGGAACTACCGATCCGGACCAAAGATCGGTCCGGATCGATGTTTGTAGGTGGAATCGGTGCCGGAATCGACCAATTCGGTCGATTCCGGATCGATTCCGGCGATTCCCTCGCCGGAATTGACCCACAGGCTGCCGCGGCGGCCATCCCGCCGCGGCAGCCCTCTTCCCCGCCCGATAGGGCAGGGAAGATGTCACGGCGGCAAGCTGCCGCCGTGGCGCCGATTTCGGGCCACTTTTGGGCCCGAAATCACCCCAAAACATGCTAGATCGGATCGGAATCCGATCTAGCATGTTATTTTGATATATTTTTTTTATATTTTAGCACCTTTGAAGAACCGATCCGGAGCGATTCCGGATCGAAAGTTCTTCCGGAAGATCGGTCGGAATCGGATTGATCCGATCCGATCCGGATCGGATCGGTACCCACCGATCCCGATCCCGATTCCAATCCCGCGATCCTTCCCCCCCCCCCCCGCTAACCCCCTTAAGTGGGGGAAAAAGCCCCCCACTAAGCACTTAGTGGGGGGGCCTTTCGGCCGCCAGCGACCCGGTCGGCCAGGTCACCGACCGAGTCGCCAGGTCGCGGGACCCGAAGCCGGGCGGGCTTGTAGTCGGCCCGGAAATGGACCAGGTCGGGTGACCCGGCCGACCGGGTCGCCAACCCGGTATACCATGGTTGGGAGGACATGAAGGCTGTACAAGCACCACAAGGAGCCTTCTCAAGCAACAGATCCCACGTTGGGCTCCAGAAATCGCCTTAGTGGAGTATGGTGATGGTCCCTGATGCCATTGACAATGGGATGCTGCACATAAGGCCAGCACAAAATCCATGCAAATTGTGATGCTCGAGCAATGCAAAGTTAATGTATATGTTGCACCGCCTGAAGTTCAGAGTCGCTGAAGAAGTTGTATGCTTATGCCAAATCAGGAGGTCGAGTAGAGGTGAGAGGAGATCCATCTCTTAGATGAAGAAGCAGAAAAAGAAGAACAAGGGAAAGAAAGGTTAAGGCATGGAGACCAATCAGGGTGAAGGGGGGAGAAGACCTTGGCAGGGTAGGAGTGTCCTCGGCAGAGGAGTGGAGAAGGCCCTCGGCCAAATAGTGGGTGGAAAGGGACCAACCAGAGCAGTGCCCCGTACATGAAACAAGAACTGATTTTCACAAATTCTCTTACCACTGATTTGGGAAATACATAATATGCCGAAAAAAGAATGCTTAAAAAATATACCCTCCTGACAAAAAGAAACTAAAAAACCCAAAAAATATATTCAAACTATCGTAAATTTACCATCACTCCCGTACTAACAGAAAACCTGTCCCCAAGTTTGGAATGCAACATTTCCGTCATCATAGTTATTTATGCTTCAGGCATTGATGTTGAACTAATGGTTAACAAGTCGACCCATAAGCATGAACCAAACCTAGCTCTAATACCAAAATTGGTGTGGGATTGCCTCAGGCTAAAGGTTAACAGCCACACAGTGCATCTGCGTTCATCGGAAAGCTGCTGGAAAACCATAAGCGCCTCTGTTGGCAGGAGGTGAAGGGCGCCAAAAGAGCATCCATCTTGCGTGTGCCTAAAAGGAGAAGGGTGAGAGAAACGACGAGGGAGAAAGAGGAGCTTGGGAGATAAGAGTCACATGCATCATGCTTGAACCTCTTTCCTAAAGCCATGTATAATTTAAAAGGAATCCCAAAGCTATACAAATTTTGGACGTGTAGGCGCCAAGGCACTTTTGCCATGTTGCCTTTGGGAGAGCCCAACCCAAGCTGCCCGTCTAGCTGCCCCTGGTCTTTGTACATAGATTAAAAAATATTGCTTTCAGGAGTTTTGCCCAATAGATATCCCTCCCCACAAGGAACATCTATTTAATGATAGTATGAACATATTATTATATTTCACTATCACTTGTACTATCACATATATTTAAGATATATAATTATATATATTATATAATTAAAATTTATAAAATTCTCTCTTAACTCTCTTTTCTCTCCTTCTCAATTAGTTTATCATAATTAAGTGATTAACTCCTTCCCAAAACATATATACCCACACATTCATAATTATATATAATCACATTTATATGTATGTACAAATAAACATACACATTCAATTATAACATAAATTATATTTATATTTAGGTATATATGTTTGCAAGCATGCATAAATTATATTTATATTTATGTATATATGTATGTATAAACACATATGTATATACATACAACATCTAATGTTACTATTTTGACCATCTAAGAGACACCTGGATATTCCAAAAAAATCTCAAAAATACCCAAAACACCCTCACACATTTCCCTTTACGCTGGAGTCAGTTGGGGTGAAACTCCTTTAACAGGTGGGCCCCACGCCCAAGTTGACCGGATGGTCAACAGCCATCCACGGCGGGCGAGCGCACGCGCGGCTCACGCGCAAGCGCACAGCTTCCGGCCGCAGGTTCTCGCGGCGACGCGATTTTTTCTTTTTTTTTTCTTTCCTCCCCAGGTGGGCCCCTCTTCTCCTCTATGTGTCCGACGTGGACCAAAGTGGGAGAAAATACTCCCCCGGCGCCCCTTCTCCTTCACCCGTCGACGACAGCTACGGCGGGCATCTCCGGACCTCCCGACGACGGCGGCTGCGGCGGGCAGCTCCGGCGTTATTCGACGACGACAGCTCCGGAGGGGATCCCGGCAGAGGTTCCGGCGGCTTCCGGCAGAGGTTCCGCTCTCTCCCTCTTTCTCTCCGCCTTTGGGCCTCTGTCTGGCCTCTCCTCTCTTCTCCCCGCTTCTCCTCTTGGCTCGGGGGGGGGGGGGGGGTCTCTCTTTTCTCCTTCCGGTCGTCCCCCTGGCACGACGGGTCTCTGGATGTCTTATAGGCATCGGGTTCTCCTCCTTTCATCGGGAGACCTGCCGTGAAGGGGTTCCGGCATCGAGACGGGCTCAAAACAATCCCGAGACCTCCGGGATCGACCCGCCTAGCTCCCTTAACGTTATCTGCTCCCCCATCCGAGAAGGATTCTCCCCTTTTGGGATAGGCTCGGGGCCTATATACGCGGGATCCTTTCCTATGCGTACGCCAACTCCGAACGGATTCGGAACAATCCCGCAATAATCGGGATCGACCTATATCCCTTCAAGGCTTATCCCGGCTTCCGTCCTTGCTTTGTCCGGCCTCTTGCCTCCTTTCAACAAAATCCTCTTTTTATTTTCTGTCGATCTTATTTTGAGCAGAACCGCGGGCTGATTCCTTGGCCCACTTAGAAGACTGTCTGGCCCCCTTCTTTGAGCAGTGGGCTATGCTGGGTGAGCCGCAAATGGACTTTTCAGTAGGCCAACTTGAATTGATTAAAATGCCATTCCAAGCTCTATCGATGGGCACTTCAGGTGGACTGAATTGGGCCGATCAAGGTCCTGTTATGGGCCTGGAGATGGACCGAATTGGTCCTGTTTGGGCTTGTGTATGGTACCTGTACATGTTGTACACAACCCGAATTTTTAGAGAGGCCGAGCCTGCCATCTCTTTTGCTTTTCTTTTCTTTTTTTTTTGAAAATTTTTGGTTACAACAGTCATAAAACCCATCTGACTCTGGTTGGACCCTTAAAATGTGTCCCAAACCTGGTCCAAACAGACCCTGTTCGGCCTTCCCAAACCAGACCCCATTCCAGACCCTACTTGACCCTAAACAGACCCCTGACCAGACCCCATTCCAGACCCTGTTTGACTCCCTGTACCGACCCTCAAACAGACCCGGTTACAGTCCCCTAAAAAAATCCCCATCCAGTCCCCATGCTGCCCTCAAAAACAGCCCCAAAACCAGTCCTCAATACAGCCCCGAAGACACCCCTTGTGCAGCCCCCTTGGTCAACCAAAAGAGCCCCAAACAGGACCTGTTTCAGACCACAAAACAGAACCGAATTTCTCTTTTCCTGACTTCCTTTTAGAGTATTAAGGTGAGAGTCGACGTGTTGAGATTCTCAAAATCCACCGGATGGGCGGAGTTTACTTGGGCGAGCCCTCAATTTCCTATCCAAAACAGTAAGCACAAGATAGAGTTAAAGCACAACAGGCCAACCGGGTCCAAGGAAGCACAAGCCGGGGCAGCCGAGCTACAAGGACAGGAAGCCGACCATCCGGGTCATGAATGACATGAACCAGCTCGATGGGCCTTAAACAAAAGATAAATAAACTTTAATTAAATTCAGAACACGAAATGAAAATTAAATTAAGGAGTTAGACCATCACTAGATGCTCCATCTTGGACGGCTAGCCCGGGCCCGCCCCGGTATGTCGCATCCTTGACGTAAGCATAGGCCGGTTCCCATATCGACGGATCCTTCTCCCGATGTGGTGAGTCGAAAGACTTAACCCACAAAAAAGGTAAATCTCATTCAACCAAGGATGGGGTGTGCATGATGTCATGCCGACCCCTTTCCTTCTTATGAAGATAAACTCAAGAGAAGGAACTTCGCCATAATGTCCATTCAAGGTCGACATCATCATATTCATGTCAATGGCTTGCATGTGGCACACTAATGTAAAATTGAACATCAATGAAATTAATTACATGTGTTGATACTGATGTAAATCTTGGGCATTCGAGTGGCAACCCAATGGACCCGGTGGAATGCAAACCCAAACTAAAATAAACAAGATAAAATAAACATAAAAAATTTAAACAAATCTGGAAAATACCTTAAAACAGGTCATTAAATCTGAAAATCATGATTGATTTATCTAAACCATGAAATTAAATCATTAATCAAAATAGTAATGTAATCAACCTAAGATAGACTTAATAAAACACCTAAACTATTAAGAATTGATTACCTGAAATTGAAATTTCAGATTTTAAGCAAAGTAGAAACCAATCTCTTAACTTTAAACATAATTCAAATAAGCCAATCAAATCTTAAAATAAACCAAACCAAAACGAAGCACACAAAAATCAACACATATCATTAAAAATAATACAAAAAATAAAACATTTAAATTGATTTAATTTCAAATTACTCATTAAATACCAAAAGCAAAATAAAAATAATTCCCATCATACCAAAATTCAAATTGAAAATAAATCAAACATAAATTCAAACCTGAAAACAAACTCAAATAAAATCCACATCAAATATGAAAATAAAACCAAATCAAATCAAATTCAACATTAACCAGACCATAATTCAAATTGATTGCATCTCATCGAGCCTATCGCTATCGGGCTACCACCCATTGTGTGTTTATTTTTTTTCATGTGGATGTATGTCTTCTACCAAATAGATTGTTATGACAATTAATCAAAGGTCTTCGAGTCATTGCTTGATGTAATTAACATCAGATATTTGCATCATCTGATAAGAAGAGGTCAAAAATCAAATTTTCATAGAACCTGATAACTTCAGTTCTATACTTTTACACAATATAACATAAACTAATCAATATTATTAATAGGATATCATCTATTTTCTTAAGTAGTTCAGGACAAATGAATTTTCAAAAATAAACCTTTCTAAAATCGAGGTTTCACATAGTACTTATGCAACGTAAATAACACTGAAATATCACAAGTTCATGAGGTGAGAACCAAAGATATTTCAATGAACCCACATAATAGCAACCATATATTAAAATGTGATTTGAATCTTCTAATAGAGAAAAGAGTGTGGGTTCAACCAAAGACACCTCGGGGGTCTTATATAAACCCCCAAGGGGGCCTTGGTAAAGCACCCCCAATGGCTGGCCCCGGGTCACCTCCCCGGCGAATCGGCCGATCCCATCAGTGGGATTGGCTGATTTGCATCCCAACTGGAGGGATCGATACCAAATTTGATGTTGGGAACAAAACAAAGCAAAAATTGATAATTCAATAATCTCATAAACAAAAAAAATTCCAAATCAGAAAAATAAGCCTCTAGTCCAAAGCAAATAAAACCATAACATCGTAAATGCAAAAAAACACACAATAAAAGCAAACAAAAATCAAATCTCATATGCCAAATATTTCATGTGGATGAATGGCATTAATGCATGGATTGCTACTGTGATTAATCAAATGTGTTTGAGTAGTTACACAATGTAATTAACTCCAAATATCACAAGTTCAGTGAGGAGATATTCAAAGGTATTTCACTGAACCCACATAATAACAACAATATGTTTAAAATGTGATTTGGATCTTCTGACTTTCCTATTAAGATTATACATACCACACCAAATAATTCTATATTCTTCCATATCATCTCGCATGATCTATTTTCAAACGATGATAAATGATTTTTAATGTGAAATTAAGTTAAAAACAAGGTTTTCACAGACATTTTAACACCTTTAGTTAAGATTTACTGGCTGAATATTAATGAAAAAATAGCTTAAAATATCCCTTGGCCATTTGCTGTCTAAACTACAAAGTACTAACCTCTGCAAAAAGGCTAAGACAACAAAAATGGTAGGATGAAGAGCAATAGATGATGCTTTGTGCTCTAATTGGTTAGACTCCAGAGCAACGTTTTGTAGAAATAGACTTGCTATTAGTGTAAACATTAACAGTGTAAGAAATTTGCTATCAGGATGCAACTGAAATTACATTGTAAACAGTGGTGAAACCCATATATCAATTTGTGACTTTATTTTTAATGGAAAGATCAAAAAACTTAGTCAGCTTGACAGCTATAAGTAGTATTTGGTGATTGCTTCTTGCCAGTGCTATATGTTTGGGCTCACCAGGTCTATCATCTGCTAACTGGTCATCATTTTTCCCAGGTGCATCACAAGACCGCTTAAGCTGGTCTCCATAATGCTCAAAACCTTCTAGAAGATCTGAGGTGACTTCAGCATCGTTTGATTCCAAACTAGGATCAATAAAACCACTCTGAAAATCAGCTTCATGAACATCTAGCCGTGTTTCAATATCTAACACTATTCCACCTGAGTACTCAACATCTACTTCAAGGGACCATACATCATTCAAGTCAATGGGAAGAACTCTCATGCTACGAATATGTGGAGGAACACTTCCAAGGTCAAGACCGGTACAAGTGATACCACCAATGTAGTTAGGAGTCCTCATATTTGACAGTGACCTCTGTTCACATCAAGAAAATAGGTGACAAAAGTCAGTATATGTAAACATCTAAAACAGAAAACAGAAGGCAAATGTTCTTTAAATAACCTGAATCCGTTCTGTAATGAATCTTTTAATGTCCTCACTTCCTTTAGCATCAAAAAATAAGCGTGAAAATAGCAAATTCCAACAAAGGGTGCCTTCATCAACACCAAGACTCTCATTTAAAGGCGGATCAGAGAAAAGAGAAACTTGATTTTGTTGGGTGCCAGAGTGACTAAAGGTTGATATAGAAGGCTGGATAAAGTCTTGCATTGAGTTGTTTGGAAGTTTTTCTGTTGGTGAGGTCTTGGTTGAGCCAGATAACATTGATGGATCCCGCACTGAATAATGCATTTCTCCAACTCTGTTCTCCCCACGGCTAGAATTTGCACTTATTTTATGTTCATTGCCACTCTTTGCAGCCTTCTTAGCCAGCTTCTTAAGAAAGTAACGAACTTTTGAAGATGTACCAATATTAATATTCCTGCCTGCTGCTTCAGAAAGTGGTTCATAAGGCTTTGTAAATGAGGGATATTCTGTGTGCAGTGACGACACATAACGTTGGAAGTCTCCACTTATCTTATCAAACCATTCAGATTTTCCACTATCTGAGCACGAAGCTAAACGAAGAGCCTTGCACCAAGCCTCCTTCTCCCATGATGTCTCAAAGAACAAGTGAAGTATTCTGCTTCCTCTATAAATGACTGATTTCTTGCTTTCTACTCGAATAGAATATCTCTTTGACCTGAATGATCAAAAAACGATACATTCTTTATCTTAAAAAATCTTCACATTACAATTTTAAAAACACAAATAAATACATTAATATTATGCAATGTCACGTAATTACTACCTTGGAGACAACTGATAAAGATTTTTTACACATATCTCAGAAATACCTAAAATTGCATAAATACTTCCCATGGAAGGCTGGCCAATCCTATCAGATTTCTGCCAGGTCGATCGGCTCCCGCAATGGGCCAGCCCAACTGTCGAGGCTGGATTGGGAGGGAGCAGCAGATCCAGCTATGACGACCAACCAGATCAGCCTAGAATCAGGCCCATCCAGTTTTATATTATTGAATATTAATATTTTTAAAATATTTTATAATTTTTAATAATTGCTATAGATATTTTAAGAAAATTATATAAAATATGCATAATTAACAATTCTCTTACACTAAATAAATATTCGTTGTAGAGACTTAAAAGTATAAAAAATAAAATAACTAAAATCAGTTAAACTATATAATTAAGCACTTTTATTTATCTACAATTAACTAAGAAAAATCAATTGATTTTTAATATGAACAATATAGATATCTAAATATAACATTTCAATAGTAAGAACAAAAAAATTCTATATTACAATTTTTATTATTTCAAAGTTTTTTAACAATTGTTTTAACATTAAAAAGTCTTTTTTTTTGTAATCGGATCACATTTGGGTCCATAGTGGACCCAGATGCAGATCATGGATCCACTCTCAACACCTGATCCCACCTATCATGATACCTCCACTGAACACCCAATAGAAATACTCTCTCTATATCTATACATATAGATATATATTCCAACCATGACTTTCATAAGATGATCTTAACCTAACCCATGACTTTCCATCTTTGCAAGATCTCACGAAATTCTCAGCCTCGGCAGCTACCAAGATCCGAGAGAGGTAAGACACCTCGACCGGAGAGGGCATAGCAGCAGATGCCACCATCATCCCCGTGTCAGTCCAGATTCTTGGACCCACGTGGCCCATTTAACTGGGATCTAAATCCCATGACATGTTGCTAGGATATCACAGACATACAGACTACACCAAGTCAAATAATCCAGGCCAACACTGCCCATCTTCCAGCCAGATAGGGCAGGGAAAAAAATGCAGAGGCACAAGATCCACACCTCCACTTCCAGTCACCTCCCTCACCCCTCCGGCGTCTGTCTTACATTCATTCTCATGACATCTCATTCTCCTCTCACTGACCTTAGGCAAGGTCGAGAGACAAGATGACATTCCTTGGCCTAACCTTAGTAAATTTTCGAAGGTGATGTAAACATGTCCATAGTTGTCAAGGCGCCCGCCTAGGCGGCGCCTAGGCGGCAAGGCGCCTTTCCAAGGGCGCCTTGCCAGGGCGCCTTGTCTGGGGCCAAAAAGGCGCCCAAGGCGCCCAAGCAAGGCGCCTTGGGTATTTTTATATCATTAAAAAAAGTTTTTGAGGGGTTTTTCTCCCTTGATACCCCTCACAAGAGACACTTATTTAATGATAGTTTGAATATATTAATATATTGTATTATCACTTATACTATCATATATATTTAAGATTTATGATTATAAACATATATTATATACTTAATTGCGTTCTTTTTCAGCTCTTTCTTCTCTCTCTCTGTCTCACTTATAAGAGACACTTATTTAATGATCCGCGACTACTCTGCGCTCCCCCCATTTAATAATATTATAACAATATTTTACCATCACTTATACTATTGCACATATATAAATTTTATAATCATAAATGAGTTATATACTTAAATTTTATAAAAATTTATTTAACTTTCTTCTCTTTGACACACATCATATTTACTTATGTGCATTGATAAAACACTCATATTCAATTATAACATAACAAATATAATTATATTTATGTTTTGTTTATATATAACAACCTCCCGACTCAGCCTTCCTTGAATACCGCCTTGACCGCCTAGGCGACGCCTAAGCGGCCGCCATGTCGCCTAAGCGGAATCGGTACCCTTCAACGCCTTGGGCGCCTTGTCGCCTTGACAACTATGAACATGTCACAATTCATTGAAATAAAGGATGCAAAATACAAGCTGTTAGATATACTTAGATCATGACAAAAAGCAAAAACAAGAGAAAAAAGCAAAATATAGAATCAGATAAGATAAGAGTGAGCTAACTGACTGACCATAGATGGTAATAATCGTAAAGCAACTACAAATAAAAACACTTCCATGCGAAAAAAGTATCTTTGGATAAGGAAGTGGGGCTGTAAACAGGTCGAATTTGGTGGCGGAATCACCAAAATCTTATTTTGATTCCGATAAAGGTTAAGGGGTTCCGATTCCGATAATTTTGGAATCACTATGTTCTAATTTCGATCCAATTCCGATTTTGTTATCGGAATCGGAACCGAATACGATGAAATACATATTAAATATTGATATGCATTCTTATTTGTTTGCCCAAATTTCAGCATGCAATCCATTTCTTATTTTATTTTTATTAACCGGATGAGTTAATAATTCACATATAATTACTAAAATTTGATATGAATCTCTTTTAAACTTTATTTTTATCATTTTATATTTAATATTTTATAATTTATTTTATTTAACTTTATTTATTTTTATTTATTTTTTATCGAAATTGGATTAACGAATACAGAATCAATTGATTCTAATTCCAATTCCGATAAACTACTAGAATATCCAATTCCGATTCCGATTCCGATAGCTTATAAGATACAAAAACAAGTCCTGGTGCGGACACCAGATTCCATGACAAATTTGATTATTTTCAAAAGGTTTATAAAAGAAGGCCACAAAGATTGGGCTCCCTCTGGTTCTGACATTTGAACATAGTCATTTTTTTAGATTAAAATACATACTTACATATATACACATACTTGATAGTTATTTCATTACGTAATCAGGTTCACTTAGTTGCATTTTTTGGGTAAATAGCGACATGCATATACATCTTACTTTATTTTGTCTATAGCCTCTAGTTGATGCCTTCCGCGGGTCATTGTTTTACTCTTGGCATTTTTTTGTGCATCTTTTATGCATCTGGGTCTTTTTGTAATTCGGCACCAGGTCCCTATATAATGGGAGCCTCGGGCCGCACTGTGGAGCAAAGAAGAAAAATTTGAAATGAAGGCTAATCGGCTGGTTACTGCTCTCTGGTCCAAGCGAGTGTCTCGAATGTTCGGTTAACGCGATTGAATGTAGCGTGGTGTCCGCGACCGTATCAGCCGGACGTGATGTCTGCGGGTCACGTCCTCGTTCGCTGCCACCCCTCGCTCCCGAGATCCGGCGATGGCGATTTCCCTCCGCCCCTTTCCCTGTTCAGATCCGTCCCCTGCGATGTCCGCCGGATCCTGCTGCTAAGAAGAATGCCTCCCTTCCTTCTTCTTCTTCGGGTTCTCCAGTGGAGGTCTCTCTAGCGGAGATCAGAGTACCATTTAAGGGTTCGTCCCTCCCGTCGATCCTACCCGTCCCTCCCGGGTAGATCCATGGGTTTTGACCATTGATCGTTGGTATTTGCTCGAAAATGGCGTGGATGGAGTTAAAGGTCCCTCAGTAGGTCTACCTCCGCGGTAAGCCTTCACCGGTCTGCTCACGCATGCATGTTTCTACTCCGGAACCCCAAAGTCCAAGATTCTTCCGGAAACACCGGCCATCCCCAGGATCGGTGAGTCTTCCTCCTTAGTCAGAAAGTTTGGATGGAGTAGCGTGTATTGGGGGATGCTGTCGGCTGGTTCTCCTGGCTGATTTGGTGACCTCCGCGCCCTACTTACCCTCCTGTGGCGAATATTTGTTGTTAAGTGCTGGTCCTTTCTTGCTTATGGATTCTACAGACTCCATACCAAGGTGTTTGGAAATGGAATATAGTTACGTGAGTTGCAGACAGATCATGCCCTGTCCAGAGGAGAACTGAGTTCTGACCAGTGTGGGGCCTCCTCCCCCCAGCTGAGTATGGTTTTCAGTCTCTTGGTCCCTACAGGGGGATTATAATGGATGTGTAGTCATCCGATGGCTGGTTGGATTGGATGTTGGGCCCGTTCTCAGTGGTGATTCCGGCTTGATGCTGCTAAGCTCCTGCGTCCCAACTGAGGGTACCGATTCCTAGACTGACCCCACCGGTCTGGCAAGGTTGATACTTAGGTGACCTTCCGGATGCCAGTATCAAACCTCGCAATCCCCAATGAGGAATGACATCAGTCGACATCCGCTGACGCCACCTTCTTCCCCCTTACTGCTGTGATTGGTTTGAGCATGTCACCATATATACACATGGGTTCTGGGTCCTTGAATCATGTACTTGCAGTTTCTGGATGCACTAGACTGCGCCTCCGTCTGCCCGGGCCCTAATTAGCAGCTTTGGAACTTTCTTTGCTCAAGCTTCCTGGTAATTTCTGAATAACTTTCCAGCTCGGAGTAAGAGGTATTCTCTACCACCCTTTCTGAGGCGGTTCATTTTGCAAGTTCATTATTCATGTTCGATCATGCCATGCTTTGAGAGTTAAGTCCTAGCCCTAAAATTAATTGCTGTTGGTTATATTCAGTGAGTTTTTTTTATGCTACCCTGATCCAGTCAATTTAAATCTGTCATGTTAAGGGTTCCGAGCATGTCGGTATTATCTGGAGGTTTATCCTAACAAGCATTATGCAGAATTCTCTTGGTTCATTTCCTTGAATGCTCTGGTTCACTTAGCCTTTTTCTTACGAATTAGCTAACCTGCGTTTCCTGATATCTGTCTAGAATCAGCATCTACTTTTATGTTTGAGCATTGCTGCCCACTTGCATTAGGGTCCTTGTTTGGGTCGTCTGTCCCCCATCAGTTCCAAACCCGTTAACTTTGATCGGAATCGAATCGGAAGATCGGAATATCGAATTCCATTTACAGCCCAAAAAGGAAGTATCCAGTGGGTGTCCCGAGTGAGTGAAGGGCCAACATTTGACGAAAATGGCAGCTTGATGAAGAATAGTCGTAGGGTTGTCGAACTACTCTTTGAAAATCCTCCTATTCCGAGAATTCCATATGGGTCAAATCATAGCTAGCAGCAAAAGACACCACAAAATTGGATGCCAACTCCAGGGCACCAAGGCGTTTCAACACATCCCCAACAAAGTCTCATAAAGGCATATTTGTGCATGAAAAAGCTTAAAATTTTTGTCCCATCTCTTTAACCACAGTTCTTCGAATCTATGTTTCCATTTAATTTCTTCTCTTAGACTCCACTCATTGTATTCCATATTTTCAGCCCACCAATCATCCTTCTGACATTCTGATAAGGTTCCATTGTCAATTATTTGCTCAAACTCTTCCAACATTGCCAACAAGAATTGTCATCTCCTATCTCGGTTTCATCTCGAGGTGATTGGAGAAAAAAGAACTCAGAGATATCTCAGCAGATTAGATCTCAGTATGTTAGTGTAAAATGATAAATAATAACTTCAAAATGGGACACATGACTTGAAGACATGGACAAGTTGACATGATGGCTCAAGACAAATATGCTCAAAAGCTCTTTGAATTCGTCTTCCTTCAATTTTTCTGAAAAAAAAAAGTACCACTTGTCTTCCAAGGCCCATCCATCTCAAATAAAACACACATTTGCTTCCCTATTCACTCTGAACAACAAAGGATGCCAATTTGAAAGCTGCATATTCTCCACCCATCTGTCCTTCAAAAAATGAGCCCTATCATTCTCAACGAAAATATACATACAAGTAAAAAATAAATCAAAATTCTAAAAAATACCCTTCCATAGCCCAAAAGGCCTTCTACAAGATCTGAAATCACTCGCCCAAATCCACCCCATATTTAGAATACATAATCGTACAGCATCAAGAGTCATTACCTTGATTGAGCTTCTGTTGACACCTGAATTTTTAGAAATTAAGGGCCGCCTTACGTCTACAAAATCACATGTCAAGGTGTTGTTAAAAAAAGAAAAGGAAAAAAAGAAGAAGAAGAAGAAGAAAAGAAAGGTGCACTTCTTCTTCGCATTTTATCACTTATGGAGATCAGTCAAGAAAAACAGAATTCTGGGCATTCTAATAGATGCTAACGGTCCTATCAAAATAACCAAAGTGTCAAATGAGACACCCATCTCACGTATAAATGTGATCCTAAAAAAAAGGGGGGGGAGTGCAGAATTGAGTGCCAGAACTGTCGGCTGAGGGAGGACAGAGCTGAAGCCCATTTGGAACGGTTAGCATGGGCATCCGAGGCCCAATCCATGACTACAGTGTTCCCATCGGTTGAGAGACGGAGTCGGGAAGGGCTTTCGGTTGATTTTCACACCGAATTGGATAGAAGGAAATCCCGGTGGATATTTGAGCCCTCCGAGTCCAACTCGCATGGGAAGTCTAGAGCAGGCAGATCTCCTAACGGAGGAAAGGGGAAGCGGAGTCCTACTCTGCAGAGGATTTCAATCGCGGCAGGAGTTAGAGAAGAGAACGGGAGTAAATCCCACAAATCCCGGACCTCTCCGAGTCCGGCTCGAGCCCAGAAGATCTTGATCAGCAGGTATCCTACGGAAGAGGGAGAGCCGAGGGGCCTATAAAACCCCTGCGGAGGCCGTCGTCGGGGAAAAAGAGAGGGAGGAAGGAGAAGAGAGCAAGAAGAGTGCGAGAGAGAAGGAGAGAGGAGACAGAGCAAGAGAAAAGAGGAGGAGGAAGGTTACCGGTCCTTGGAGGTCCGTCGAAGCCGTAAGGAGTCCCTCTCTTCCTCTTCTTCTTCTTCCGGACGTCGCAGGTCCGCCGCGAGTTGCCGCGCTGCCGTCGGACGCCGTAGAAGCTACAAGCCTTTCCCGCGGCCACCGGTGAGGCCTCCTCCCCCTTCCCCCATCGCCGTCAGAGCCTCCTCCCTCCTCTTCCGGTGCCGGCGCTGCCGAACGAAGCCAGAAGCCGCCGCAAATGTCGCCGGAGATCGCCGCAGGGCCGTCGGGTGTCAAGGAGGTCGGGCGCGCGGCACTGTAGCGGGTGAATAATGCATCTCCAACATTATGCCACCGTGGAAATCCCCCGGGCCCACGGGAGGGAGGCTCCGCACATGGGCCAACCGCGAGGAGGTGTTCGCTGGAGGCTTTGACCCGCGGGTCAAAGGTGGTGGGGCCCACCATCAAAAATTGTGAAAAAAAGAAGAAGAAGAAGAAGAAGAAGAAGAAGAGGAGGAGGTGGGCCGCCATGAAGCCCATTTGCCCGCATGAACAGTGTCAGAAGGTTAAAATTAAATTTTCAAATCAAATTTAATTTAAACAAACCGAGGCAAGCATAAGGCCGGTTCTAAACCCACCTCATGGCTTCGGCATAATCTAAAAATAATAATTGGGCAAGCAGAGGCCGGTTCTAAACCCACCTCCTGACCCATAATCAATTCAAAAAAATAAAATAAAATAAACAATCAACTTAATTTAAATAAAAATTCATTTAATTCAAACAAACCGAGGCAAGCATAAGGCCGGTTCTAAACCCACCTCATGGCTTCGGCTCAACTTAAAAGAATTTAAAACAAAGGGAAACCAGGAGGCCGGTTCTAAACCCACCTCCTGACCCTCTTTTTAAGGTGGGCATACAAAGGTCTAGTTAAAAGACCCCAATGTCTTACCATCCCTCACGAGGGAGTTATTTTGCCCATTATGTCATGGAGAGGTCGTGTGCGTGATCAACATGTCAACATGCCCAAACCATAGGCTAATGAGGATGACCAACCATGGGATGAGTGCCCACAAGCTTATCAAAAGCCGGGTGTGCTCAATTTCAAATCAGTGAGTTGATTGCCCACAAGCTTATCAAAAGCCAGGTGTAGTCAATCTCAAAACAGTGGGGGATGCCCATAAGTCTATCAAAGACCGGGTACATGCCGCCCACGAAATGACAAGTTCATCAACTCATGAAGGAGCCATGAAGATAGATATGAGCTAATTTCCCACAAGTCTATCAAAGACCGGGATATGCTCAGTTTCAAAACAGTGAGATGAGTCCCCACAAGCCTATCAAAGGCCAGGACATGCTCAATCTCAAATCAGTGAGAGGAATGCCCACAAGTCTATCAAAGACCAGGTGTTTTTCCATCTCAAATTGATCAAACAGGCTACATGTGCATCAAGGACTCAAAAGACCTGATTGCTGGTCAAATTGTAAATCATGTCTCATGTTGAGAAAAACAAATGAAAATTCATATTCAGAGCATATGTTTATGATACAAGGAGAGGACTGCACCATGAAATTTCGAAGAGCAAGACAATAAAAATCTGAAACCTGTAAAATATGTAATTCAACTGAAACAAAAGATATGAAATTGTAAAAATCTGAAGAATCCGAAGCTTGCAAAGCCTGTAAACTTAAAAATCTGAAAGTTTAAAACTCATCAAACCAAGCCCAAATCAAATCACATAAATCTGAAATTTGAAATCTGGACTTAAGGCATATAAGTCTGAAATCCGAAACCTGCAAAACCCAGAAAGCTGAAAATCTGAATCCCCATCTGAAATCTGTACAAACTTGATAATGGCTAACTGAAAATCTGTAAAATTGCAGAACCCAGAATCTGGAGAAATCTAGAATCTGCAGAATGTGAAATCTAAAGTCTGCTAAATCCGAAACCCAGAATCTGTACAGCAGCCCCTGCTTGTTCCAAATACAACCAACAAATACCATGCGACTCCAACAAAATCAGGTGAACCTGTCAATCAAACCTTAAAACCGGAATCCTAAATCAAAATCTAGTATTCTCACCAAACCTTCAAGATGAACTCAAATTCAAGTTAAAGCAGATCAAATCTGAAACTGTAAAAGCCCAAAGTCTGAAATTTCTGAAAGTCCGTTGAAGGTTAAAAATCTGTAAGACTCAAAAGAGAAAATCTTCACAAATTGCAGGTTCGACCATTTGCAAACAAAATCCCTCAATCAAAACTCAAACCAAAGATTTAATTCAAACCAACAAATTTAATTAAACAAATTCATCTCAAATCAATTTTAACCAAAACCAAACTGAAATTTAAATAATTCAATCAATCAACAAATCCAAATTGAATCAAACTGAAAACCAATAAGCAACTCAAAAAGTTCAACTCAAAACTAAATTTAATTCAACCAATTCAATTCAATTCAATTCAAATCAAATCCAAACTAAACTCAAATTAAATTCAAAATAAATCAAATGCTTGCC
Source organism: Cryptocoryne crispatula var. balansae (assembly GCA_036172225.1). Classification (NCBI taxonomy): domain Eukaryota; kingdom Viridiplantae; phylum Streptophyta; class Magnoliopsida; order Alismatales; family Araceae; genus Cryptocoryne; species Cryptocoryne crispatula. Next base: position 4,806,766 of record CM069924.1, on the reverse strand, counting down.
TTCCATCAAATTCATGGGACTGTTTTCTCCTGTGTGTGTATGTGAATGCTTATTTTGTGGATGTATGTTTTCTACTCCATGGATTGCTATGACGCTTAATCAAGGGTATTCGAGAAATCTCGATGTAATTAACGTCGGATCTTCGCACCATCCGACGGGGAGAGGTCAAAACAAATTTTCAAAGAACCTAACAACCTCAACACATAATTTTGACCCTAGCTAGTACTTTTATGGAATACCATCTATTTTCCTAAAGAAGTCAACGCTAAGGTCTAACCAAATCAAAATTCAAATTCAAAAGGAAAAATGAATTTCCAAAACCAAAAGAATAAATCTTTTTGAGATTTTGAGGTTACATCAGCTTCCAATGCCATTTAGAAAGGAGGACATTGTTATTGCGGGTAAACAATCCAATATCACCCTCCTTACATCTGCAGACATTATCCCATTTCACAAAAGGATTATCTTCTTTTTTATTTTTTATTTTATTTTTAAAGATGGTCAAAAACATACCACAATTTCCATTAAAATGAAGCAAAATTACAACTAAGAGGAAATGCCAAAACAGGGAAAAAAAATCTCACTCCACTACCAACAGTGAGTCTAGTCCTTTACATATGACTCCATCAAATGTAGAATCATCCTCGGGTGTTCAAAAGAATCATCAAAAACCAGTATGTTCCTGGAGCTCCAGGTGGCCCACAGCATTGCAGGTAAAACAAGTTCCCACAAGTTTGAATCTACATTCCAAGGTTTTATCCTCTGCCAGGCAAGTAAAAAGGACAAATGCAGGTTCTGGCCACTGGCTCTTCCCCCCTCTAAACATAACTGTGTAAAAAGCATTGATTACGCCACACTCAATAAAAAGATGATCTGTAGATTCTTCTATCATGCCACAAAAAATGCAAACTGTGGAGATCAGAAAACATCGTTTTAATATAACACCGCATTGGAACCCTCTCCTTGGCTAGCTTCCAGAGGAATAGCTTGATTTTGATGGGGAGAGCACGCCTACACACACTTTGAGACCATGGGACAACTCACTGCCCATGGTTAACCTAGTCATTGCGGATTTCACTGTGAAGACATATTTGCTACTAGGAAGTCAAATAAGCTTATCCTCCATATTATCCATGCACATGCAATTATCAAGAATCCCCAGCAGATTAGATAGATCATCAATCTCTTCCTCAAGAGCTCTTCTGAAAGGTAATCACCACTTAGTTCTGACATCCCAGTGATCACACACCATGGCACGTGGGTTGTGATTTAACTTAAAGACATGAGCAACAGGACCAGCTTCAAAAATTGTCTCAGACAGCTCCAACACCACAGCTCAGCCATCTCCAATATCCCAACATTAGCAAATAAGGATGTAACAGTCAAACTACCAACATATATTTATTATCTTTAATAAAAAGCTTCCTTGCTCTCCCCCTCCTGCACTTTCTCTCATTCTCTCACTCAACAAGAATTTTATTATATTATATTATAATGTATTGAGTATTTCCACTATGCTTATTTGTGAATATTACAATAACAATTTGTTAGCAAAAAAATCATAATCTTAAGAAGAAATTAACACCAGGTCCAGTATAGAATATTCACTTTCACGATAGGTACAGTTTCAATATCACTTTAATGCTAGATCTGGTTTTAAAATTTTTCATAACTTCCACTCCATGTTTAGAAACTAACGTTAGGTGGCTGTTAGAAGTCGTAGGAATTTCCTCAAATACCCTTAATAGTTATCAATGGCTATTAGATGCACATTCCTATATAAACATTCTTAAATGGCTGTTATTTCAGCACTGTTAGGATGCTGTTAGGGCATTGTTAGCGTACTGTTAGGACGTTGTTAGGCCGATGTAAGGGAACATTAAATCAGACCATTTACTGGAAGATATGGCCTTGCCGGAAGAAGGGCCTCACCAAAACACCTCACCGGATGAACAGTGCTCGCCAGAATGCCTCGCCGCTGAAGATGTACCGAAAGCTAGGGTTCGAGTTCATGATGCAGTGGCGGCCTCCGGAGATTGAGGTTTCTCGTTGGATCCCATTAGGTATACTAGGGTGAGTTTTGGCATTTTTCAAAAAAAAGAAGCATAGCAAGACTTGATGACACATGACGGAATGGACCTACAATAAAGGATATTGGGAAGACCACTGGATTAGGCATTAAACTAATTTCAAAAATAGATCTCCTACTAAAGTAAATTTATTAAATGGGCCTATAATTAATTTTACTTAATCTTAAATAAAATAAATAAATAAATAAATTTAAAAAATTACTTAATTATAGAATTAAAAGAAAAAATCTTCATCTATATGATTTAAAATATATTTAAATAAAATACATATTAGTATTCACACTTACATCTCATATTTATTTAAAAATAGTGATTTGCTTGATGGAATTGGTCTAAAATTTACGAAGGAGATTGATACCAACCCTCGCTCTTCTCCGGATTTGTTCTTCTGAAAAGGCAGCAAATTTCCAGCCAAGATTGCCACCGGGAGGTGCCTCCCAGAGATTGGGTCAGATGTGGCTGCTGCCATTCAGTTTTTCCCCACCGTAAAAGGGCAGGGAAGAAAGGTCATATTGGATCCTAGTTTCAGGTCTATAGATATGGTATAAGTTGGTGGATCTTGTAGTATTGGATCAATACACATGATATAAGGTAGATCCAGTCGTATCAGGTCCCTAAACCAAACACAACCTCCCCCCCCCATTTAGAGTGGCAGTGACAGCTGCCTCCACCAGGATCATCCATGAATCAGTCTGGAATCAGCTGATCCAATAGTATCAAGGCCAATCATGGCATAAGTTGGCCCCAGGATTAGTTTCCCTGGACCAGATTGGCACCTGCCAATCGCGATCTAGATTAGCCAATATCAATCTGGATCTGCTGATCCTATAAACCATGTCCCTACCTTGACAACACCTGCTACGTGCTCTCACCATCTTTTCAAGAGAGCAATTGTGCAATTTCAAGCATTTCCCAATGGTATATGTGCAAAAGCCATGTTAGAAAATGCACCTCCTAGAAGCATCTATCACAATTTAAGAACATTAACAAACATTTTAAATCATAGTGTATTCATATCCATTAATTAAGAACAAGAACTTGACAAGTTTGTGCCTATTGAAGTATAAATACCATTGCACCAAAATTTAGTAATATCCTTAGTGCATGCTGTTGGTGCTTAAAATTAAAGAAATTTTACACAACTTACCACTTTCTAGATGATAGATCTGAAGCAGAAATGGCAACAATATAACAGCCTGTAAGTTGTATATTCACTTTTTCTTGAGAGCACTCTGGATCTTCCAGTATGAGGCAGTGGCCCTTGATTTTTGCATATTTTTTGGTGGGAAATACCTCTACTGTTCCCTTTCTAACCTTTGGGTCCTTGACTGCTTTTGATGTTGATTGGTCAATAGTAGATTTGGGAACCTTGTCTGGTTCCAGCACCCAAACACTACCCTAGATGTCAAAAAAATAACTTTTGGTGAAGCAAGAAAACACACATAACAGTACGTACTGCAAAGATTAAGAAAATGCAAAATGCATTATTCACAAACTGTTAATAACGCGATGCAAGCATCAGTAGGCACTAAAAAATGAAAAATCCATCAAAGACAATGTAACTCCAGTCACTACTAATGCAGGCATATCGAAAGAGCTACACATTTCTTTAACTAAGCTGCAGCTAACTTAGTCCTCCAAGATAATTTTTCTAAAGCTCTTCATCCTACGGAAAAAAGAGTTTAGGATGAAAAAAGCTTTTCTATCGTCCATTAAAGAAAAAAACAAAAAACACTAAAAAGAGAAAAAAAACTCTCAGGTGTGAACTGAAAAAGAACCTTCCCCAAATAAGCCTATCAAAACCCCACAAGAGAAGAAAGGACGGAACATCCTTTCCCACTCAGTTTAGCAAGCAACATAAAATTGTTCACCGAAGTATCCATGGTAACCCACAATCTGGAAGCATTATATACAACTTCTGAGAATGTAAGAAATAATATTTGTCTTCTTTAAAGACTCCATAATTTCTAGCCGTGTTCGTTAACTACTTGATTGAGAACCCTTGTACAGTGTGACATGTTACAAAAATATTCTCAAGGTGACCAAACAAGTCCATAATTCATATCTTGCATAGGGTAACAACAGTACAGCAAGAAAGTTTGACTACATCAAGTAGACTATAACCCCAAATAAATTAAAGAAGCAATAGAATAGACAGATATAACAGCCACAAAGAAAGTCAAAAAACAAAAAATACTCAAATGCTTTCACATTAAAGGTAGTAGGACCAGGATCTATATACTTCCCTTCAAAAATATACAAACCATTCTATTATAACATGAAAATTAACAGTGCTGAACAGCTGTGGAAGGATCTGTGAAGCTGTGAAATATTTTTCCTGTGATCCCTTCTTTTCTGATGTAACTGGGAGGTTGTTTATTTGTTGTCTTGCAGCAGTTGTCATATATCTATCTTCTTGATAGATGGCTTTGGTGTCTATTTTTCTCCTGTCCGTATCATTGTTACCTCTTTATAATTACTAATAAATTGCATTCACTTTGCTGGGTTGCTTTCCAAAAGAAACCAACAAACCAATTCAGGAGAGTTCTCAATAAGCATTTGAATGCCAAGCACTTGTCTGCATGATTGCGGAATAAGCCAATCCGGATCACCAATCCAGACAGAATTGGCTGATTCCGAGATTAGATTGGCACCCATCAATCCAATTACGACCAGGACACCCAATGTGGTGTGGACTCCCGCTGGAATTGACCTAACTCGGCCAAATCAGCTTAGAACGGGACTGATTCAGGTGAATTAAGTCACCGGATCTGCGGTTTACCAGGTCTAATGGACAGTGCAGAAAAGGAAGACAATGTAATGCAGGACAAAATGATTAAACTGAAATTTAAATGCCGAAACTAAAACTAAGAAAATTTATACCAGTGGGACTGGCGTGGACCAATCCTTTGGCTGCGAGAGCTGCTGGATCCTGGGGTGGCATGGCAACATCTGTGTGCACCCAAGCACGAGAGAAAAAGAGCTGCAAGCATCGGGGCAGCTTCCAGGAAGCTTCTGGACATGCACTCGAGTTCGCACAGAAGAGAACTCACGGAAGGAGGAGTCGCTAGTGATCTTCAGAGGATGAAGCTGTGAAGACGCTGCTAGTCGACATCGTGCTAAGGGTTGTCAGATCCGGGGATTGCCGGATCTGCCCCTACAATACCGTCTAGATCGGGAATTGTTAATCGTCATTTGCTTCCTTGTGCAAATTGGAAGGAGACGAAGAAGATGAAGTGATCAGCTATGTTCAGAGAACGTGCTGGATCCGGTGAAGTCGTCGAACGAGGAAGCCGGATGGCCGAACAACAGATCTGAAGACATCGCACATAGCAACTGTCGTCTCCAGAAGCAGCCAATGATGACACTGTTGAAGAAGAGCTAGTTGATGCTGTCGTTGATCGCCAAAGACTTCCAGAGAAGAGGAAGGCAACACCGATCTGCACACTCCTACGAGGGAAAAATGAGAGCGTGGAGGAAGGAAAAGAAACCGACTTTCAGCCAGGGGTTGGATGAAGAAAAAGTTGGGATCCTCCCGGAAGTGAGAAAGAAGAAGAGAAAACAGTTATTTCTTTCATGTGTAGAAGAAATATTGGGCAAGGAGCAAAGTGTCTGCACACACCGTGATATTGGATGGCAACATAGACACATGTGAGAAGATACCGGCAGAGCTCAAAGAAGAAATGGTAACATACTTAATGGGAAAACATCACACAGAGAGACGTATTGAGCAAAAAGTCAATTTGTATGATGAGTTGCTTAGATGAAATGGCATAAATCTTATATCTGAAAGTAACAAAAAAGATAAATTGAAGGTTCATGTTGAGGTTAATTCATCAAGTTCAAAAGATGAAAGTAAAGCACAAGTTAAGAGAGCAATGTATGAAAGTAAAGCTCATGTTCGAGAAAATGAAGAGAGAAGAAGAATGGTAGGAGGATATACTGCTAGAAAGTCAGATGTGAAAGACACTCGACCTACGCATCAATCAGGCCAAGATAGTGAGTTTCATCGGTTGCATTTAGTTCAACTGACGAACACATCCATGTATAAGCAGAGTGACAAAGGTCAGAGGATGATTGAGTAGACCTTGAAAGGAGTTAAGCTTATGACAGGGGCGGGCTGCAAAAAAGGTAGTCAATCACATTTGTAAATAATTTTTACATACAGGTATATAAAAGCTTAACTTCTTTTAAAATGTATTATATATTTTTGAAACAAACATTAATCAGTGCATCTTATTTTTTCTTGATGTAGATGTCCCAAGCCATGTAATCACCGGTCCATATTTTTAGACAATAATTGATGCTATCAATGAAACTTAATCAAAATTAAAAGTCTAGGTATCAAAGGTTGCTGCCTCGGATCTAGACTTTGTCTTGGAAGGGTGAAAGAGGAGATCTCAAGAAAATATCGAGAGATTGAATCTCAGATTTCATTTACGTAAGAAATACTATGTAATAATATAAATATGAAAAAACAAGAAAAAAGCTTAAAATAAGCCCATAGATAGGTTTCTATGGAGCTTACGGTCCGATGAGACCCATTTTGGGTCGAATTGGCACCGTATTCTGGCGTTGAGGCTAAACCACCGCCACGGCACACCGTTGCAGCTCTTCCCCATCCTATTGAGCAGAGAAGATGTACGAGCGGGATCCAATCAGATCTTGAGATATCGGGTCATCTTGACCCGATGTCACATAAACCAGATATTGGTGGATCTAGTCACTTGTACCAAGTCCTCTGGACCCAATATGAGCATCTTCCACGCTCAATAGGGTGGGGAATAGCTGCAACGGCAACTCCGCCGTCCCTCTGCCAATATCGACCCCCCAGCTTCCAAAACAACTTATTTCGGATGTTCCAGATCTCGTGGAGCCACTGAGACTAAGATTCTCGCAATATGACAAACTATGCCTGGTATCTAAGTATATATACGAGGGTTGGTTGGATGCAGAGGCCAATAAGTTGGCCTTATAGATAGATAAATTCAAGGCAATATAGAAAGAAAGAGGTTGCACTGTAATGTGCAATGAATGAATAAGAATTATAAGAAGATCTACAATCAACTTTCTTGTGCATTGGTCTGAAGGCACCACATTTTTTAAATATATTGACGTATTATGTCAGATCAAGAATGTGGAGTACTTGTTTGGTCTCATGAACAATGTTGACGAGAAATAGGTGAAGACAATATTATACAGTTTATGACTGACAATGAAGTATCTTATAAGAATACAGGGAAGAAATTGATGAAGGTCAGGTCACACTTGTTTTGGGTGCTATTGCACACTTTATAGATTTGACGTTGGAAGATATTAGAAATAAGCCATTTGTGAGGTCATTAGTGAGTCAAGGTCAGTTGATTACATCCTTCATATATGGCCATCATAAGTTACGGCACATCATGAAAGAGCATACCAATGATCGTTATCTAATGCGACTTAGTCTCACGAGATCTGTCACATATTTTCTTGCATTAGAAAACCTACTAAGACATCAACATGGTTTGAAGAGATTCATAGTTTCATCAACATGCATTGATTAACTAGTTAACCTACATGGCAGAATAGACCCGTTTAATATCCTAGTTAAGATAAAGTATATTATTAAAAATAAATAATAGGTAATGTGAAAGAGTGTAATAGTACTTGTTTGTAATAGAATCTCCCGTACAAATATTAAGATTGGTTGATTCCAATGACAAAAATCAAATAGGATATTTGTATGATGCATTGGACAAAGTAAAAAAGAAAACCAAAGAAAGACATCCAAAGAGTTATAAGAAATGATGAAAAATTATAGATAAAAAATGAGATAAAACACTTCACTACGATATTCATATAGCATGTATTTTATTTCCTATTATATTTCATTCAATTGTTGTAGTAATATGTTAACGGTGAATATCTATTTTGACATGATATTTCTTGAACCCAAAGATGCAATATGACAAACAAGTATGCAATGATACATAAGTTGTGTATGGTATATTGTCAGTAATACAACGTTTATTTAGAACTCCACTAGATAGAATAGAAGTGAAAATTGAACTGAGTTGTTGTTATTGTTTACTTATTGAGTTATTTAAACCAATAAACTCACTTGTATTTCATACTTATATTTCAGATGTCATCGTATCAGCATCGAATTGGCATGTATGAAAATACAGATCTACAATATTCATATGACAAGGTTTCTCCTGAGTCCTAATATATATGATAATATTTGGTATATGTTAAACATTCTTAAAATAAAAATCTATAATACTCATCATTTTGCAGTCAAGTAATGGATTCAAGCGAACAATAAAAGTAGACAGAATCTACTTGCCGTTATTATAGTTCGAGTATTATGTCAAAACATCAGATCATCTCAGTGTGAAAGAAATTGAAGCACTTTCAATCTTATACACACAAAAAAATAAATACACTGAAAAGTGAAAAATTGGAAAAACTAGTATTCTATCATTATAATATGCAAGTGAAAATAAAAAACATTAAAAAATGTCAAAAATTATATAAAGAGATATTTGCCCAATTTACAAGTATTTGTATGAGCAAAGAGCTGAAGTAAGTCGAGACTTATCACAGAATGATGTTGACTTATAACACTTTCAGTATGAATGAATAAAAATGATGTTGAACTAGACCTAGGGTTCAACCTGAATGATTAAGCGTTGGCCTAAGGTGAGCTTGACGATGTAATTGGTGAAGATGAAGAGATGCAAGAAGAATAAGATACTGACATTCTTTGTACAACACAAGATCAAGTTATAGCTCTAACCAGCCACAGCTCCAACTCTAGCTTCTTATGCCGCTTTAGATGCAAGTCATACTACTCAGAATAATTCCAATATGAAAGAAAGATTTGTATGTTTCAAATCATTGAAGAAGGTACGCTAACGAAGACTAACGAAGATTTGGACAGACTACACGAGAGGAAGAAGATGAGAAGAGGAGGAAGCTATTTGTCAAGTGAAGACATGTTAGTCTATAAATAGTATCCAAGCACCTTCTTCATGTGATGATGAGAAAGAGTTCATTCCACCTACATAACAACATGATGTAGGTGGAGAAAGTGGTTCTGGATCCAACAGTACACGTACGAATGAAGTAGAGCCTGATGATTTGGGTCACAAGTAACATTCAAGTAGAAGAAGCCCCAGTTCGAATTAGAAGAATTTTTTTAAGAGCATGTGACAACAAATTATCAAGAACCCATTTTAGACTTAGAGTCGTTATCCACCCCCACCTCTAGAGGTGAAATAAGGACACCTTGCCTAAGTCCTTTGATACTCCAAAAGAAATTGAGCGAACTACCATTGATGTTCATAGAAAATTTAGCAGCACTCACACAACACTGAATCTAGTTGATATATTTTTAATCAAAACTCACCCTACTGAGGCATTTCCAATTTACCTTGTCATATGAACATTTGCGAGTTCACAAATTGTTGTCTGACATGTTTTTTTTCCTAGTAAGTGTTAAGGTTGTTACTTTAAAAAACAACTAATGGTTAGGTTCAAGTGTGTCTTGTCTCCACAACTTGCTTGTTGTTAATACACAAGATTATTGTTATTGTTAATTGGTGAATTTTTATTTGTAGTGAGGTGCGATATGGCATTTTTTTAACTTTGTTTGATAATTAAGAGTCTTTCCTTTTGCTGTCAAAGATGACTTTCATACCGTCAAAGAGCACCTTTATGTTGTTCTAGTTATTCAATTTCTCTGCAATTCAAAACTGCCTTAGGGTTTACATTACGATAAATGACCACAATCTAGAAAAGAAACAAAAGGAAAAAAAAGGCACTCTTTCGTATTAATCTGATGGCTGTGCCAACTTCAATCTCTGATGTTTTAGTATCATGCTAAAGATTTCACGTCAAGATTAAATCTCGAATGTCAGGCAGGTTACTAGATGTTAGAACAGCATGCTTATCCCTTCGTCCAGAATGTTCCTTCAGCAGATGTTCTACATCCAAAGTAATACAAGCAAAACGAAAGGGCAACAGCCACGCAAATCTATCCGAATTCAATCAGAAGCATTCACTTTCACTGGAGGAATTAGTCCAGAGTCGTCAATGCATGGTGATCATCCTTCACGCATATCAAATCTTTAGAGAATAGAACTGTTATTAGTTCGTTCTTCTTTCCATCTGTCGAGGAGACAATCACGCACATAAGGCCTCCAAAATTTTAGAACATACAGCGACTATGCAGAAAACAACATTCGGTAAACAAGTAAAACCGCATCGAAACTCCTACCTTCTTCACGCATATCAAATCTTTAAAGAAGAATAGAACTGTCCTTAGTTCGTTCTTCTCTCCATTTGTCGAGGAGACAATCACGCACATGCTGCCCCCAAAATTTGAGAACATACAGCGACTATGCAGAAAAGAACATTCGGCAAACCAGTAAAACCGCATCGAAACTCCTACCTTCTTGCTCCTGGCGAAAAATACGGACTGTTCGCCATCCAGATCACGCACCGGGGACGGGGGCGCCGGCGGTGATGGCTTGTTCTTCCTCCGCAGCCAGTAGACAACTGCAACCGCGGCCACGGCCTCAGCCGCCAACACGGCCAAGGCGCCAATCAGAAAACCGAACACGACTCCCCACATGGCAGCCCAACCTTCGGCACCCCCACGCACGCTGCCGGCGTAGCTCCCTAACCCCAGAGATCAGCAGCACATCAACGCGTGCCGTGGACGCAAAGCAAGCACAATGAACGGCACCTACCCCCCAAATCCACGGCAATCTACAGAAAGCCGCCGAAGAATCCGGGCGCGAGGGGGCAAGAGAAGCGGAAGCCCGGTCTCTAAGCAGGCGAGGAGGAGGCGAGATGGAAAGGACTGGGGACCGGCGGCAACGATCCGACTCCCCCCCCCCCCCTCACCGCCGCGTGGAAGGGCGATCGAGCGAGGAGTTACGGAGCGGCAAAACGGGCGAAATGGCGCGTCGCATCTGCTACCCCCGAGTCCGGCGGCGGCTCCGCGAGGGAGGAAAGCAAGCTGCAGCACAAGGAGCAGCTGCGCCGCGACGATCGGTCGGGGCTCCGGAGCCGACTCCGCGCCCCAAAGGCGGAAATTTGGGGCGGTGCTGTCCGGGACGACCGACGAGAATCTCGCGGTTACGAGCGGAAGGAAGGGGGCGGGGGGAAAGAAGCTGTCCGGGACTCCGCCGCGGTGGGCTTAAGGGAACGGTTACCGGTTTTCTCGAAATCGAAAATAAATCGATATTTAAATCTTTGATTCGGTTGGAAGCTTGGAATTGATTTGATTCCTTCGTTTTTATTGGATATAAAATCAAACTAATAAAAAATTAATACGTATAGAAATAAATTAAATTTATTGAAGAACAACTCGGAAGTTATTTAACATGGCTATGAATATTATTAACACTTAAGCATTATTTTATAGCCAAAATAACAGTATTATTTTATAGACAACCAGATAATAATTTAAGAGGTCGGGGTGGGTCTAGTGAAAAACTATTTATATATTAAATTATATTCTGAGAGGGCACAAAATTGATCCCAACTGATTGAAATTTTACCAATTTTGTTATATTTTAAATTGAAAAACTAAATTCCCAAACCTCAGAACAGTTATTTAAGTTTAGTTCTATTTTTTTCAATTAAAAGAGGCCAAGTAATGAATAAAATAAAAAAATAAAAAATAGATGTTTTTATAACAAAACCTATTAAAAACAATGTTTGGCTATTATGATAAAAAAACATAATTTTATAGAGGGATTCTTCTTTTTCTTGGATAGAAAGATGTAAGATCTATTATTCTTTTTTTCTTTTTCTGGTCCCCTACTTCTCTCTAGTTATGCCTGATTCCCATTCTAGTTGTTACCATATCTCACCAAAGATGATAATAGTTATCTCCAACCATCTTAGATTTTATATTTTATCATGAAATATAAAAATTTACTTTTTACAGCCTAACATCCTAAATGGTGGTGTGTTTGTTTTCACTTAATTTAAATGTCTAAGTTCATAATTTCACATATGATATATTATCATGTGACGACAAAAATATTTAATTGTATCAAGATAACTGCGGTTAACAAACATATTTTTAGTCAAAGTTAGAATATATTTACATATCTTATTTAGTGCTATCTCCAAATAAGGGTATTAGATCCACAAAATAAAATGCTAACTTTTATGGCTTCATTTAAAGAGGTTTATTAAGACATGAGTGGTATACAGAAAAAATGAAATAAGAGAGATTGAGATGATTTTGATATATTAAATGTAAATATAAAATATATTTCAATTTAAAATATAAAAAATTAAAATAACAGAAATAAAAAAAGATGATGTGGCAGACTTAGGTCAACTTAAAGAATGACAATTCAATATGATTTAAGTATCTTTGAAAAAAAAAAACTTAAAATCAACATGAGTGGAAAAAAAGAACTTACATGTCCAATCCCAACTAATTGGAGACTTAAGGTTCGAGTTGAGTTGAGTTGCATGGTCAGAAAGTCTAAATTTTATAACCTTCTTGACTAGTATGGTAGAACAAAATTAAGTAAAAACAAACAAGGTTCAAATATTTCGAATGCAATTGGATAATACCTATTCTTGATTATATATACTTTCAACTTTAAAATTCAATTCTTATTAAATTTAATATGTTTCTTATATGTTTAAAGATGACTTTCCATAATTTATATAAGTTTAAAGGATAGGATCACAAGAAAGTTAATAGTTTATACTTTATAGGGATCGGAGCACAAGCACAAGGGTTCTTTTGGGTGAATCACAGTGCCCTCTAACTAACGCCAGAAAATGTAGCCAAAAAAAGTTGAAATATATACATATATATATATATATAGAGAGAGAGAGAGAGAGAGAGAGAGAGAGAGAAAAGGGGGGAAGGAGGAAAGTAAAGGTAAAGTGTGTATATATATACATATATATATATATTTGCCTGAAAGGGTAACTTGTGGCTCTTGACGTGTTTACAAGATATATTTTATATTTTACCAAATTTATTTAAAATAAAAAGATGGCATCACATTGTTATGAGAATAGAGACTTTAGACCTTCATGCCCGCAAGAAGGTTGCTTGAAGCAAACTCCAAATCTACTCAAGAGAAATTGTGTTACACCATGCATAAAAAAAAAGAGATGGCATCACACATTGTTATGAGAATAGAGACTTTTAGACCTACATGCACAATAGCAAAAAAGAAAAAGAAAAGAAAAAGGAATTGCACAATTCAGTCAAAATACATTACAAAACAGGCATGGGTCAAGATGGACTTGGGCACAACCATATCATCATGGGCTACCACAAAATGGTACAAACAAACTGAAATTCAAGTTGATTTCTGGGGGTTGATGATTCACTCACTCACTATCATTTGCTAGCTGCATGTTGCTCATGGGGCATTAAACAACCACCTTCTTTTTCAAAGTATGCCAACCAGGTCATGGTATCTTAATTTTTGGTTGCACCAGATGTTCAAGCTTCCTTTTTCCAAGAATATTTTGGGAGTGGGGTGGCCTATTTGGCTGCCAAGTAGCTATCTTTCAATGCACATATGATAGAGAGAGAGAGAGAGAGACCTACATCTGGGCAGGCCTGAGATAATCTTTCCTAGAGCTTCAGAGTAATATGTGGGAATGAATATGCATGGACCTAATAAAGTTGTGGGCACCCACCAGGGATAAAGAAAGCCCTTTATCATATCTGATCTGTTGACATCTGGTTTGTAAAATATTAGGATAAAGAGCTAGAGGCGTAAATGGATTCCCCCATTTTAATATTTCCATCCAATTTTTGATGATGGGTAACATACTAGGAACCTCTTTATATATATTCTATAAACTATTGAAATCAAGTATCCCAATAACCAATCAGAATCTGAATAAAGAATCAAATTTGTATTTATTGTATATATTCTGATAAAATTTATATTGCCTCTAAAAATTAATATCACAACAATTTAAAAATATAAATTGTTAAAATCATAATATGTAAGTGATAAAAAATATAGAAATATGATTTTAAAGGTATTATATCAAATTTTCGTGGAACATGAGATTTATGAATAAAAATAATACACAACATATATTTTGAAAATTATCAAGATTTCTGATTCCGGTAATGAAATCAGAATCAAAACCAAAACCAAAGCACTGCCACTCCGATCCAATCCGAACAAGATCAAAACGACAACCTCGGAATCAAAATCAGAAGCAAACAATCTGGCCAGTACCCCAACCGAACCTCCTTTCAGAGGAAGCTATAGAATCGTAAAATCCTGAAATTTTAAAAGAAGTTTCTTGATATTATTTTTTTTATTTTTTACGTGTGTGGTGGATGGTTGAGCGTTGTCACGCATTGATATGTGAGCAAAACCCAGAAGAGGCGTGCGGAGAGCCAGGCCGGCCGGTTCGGAAGGAAGCCCTTTGAGGCTCGGCTTGAGTCGGTCGAACTAGAGAAAGGGGTGCAAACGAGTAGAGTCGAGCTTAGCGATGCAAACGAACTAATATACTGGGTAAGTAGTTCGAAACTCGACTCGATAAAAATTTGACTTGATTTGTTTGTTACATTAAATGAACAAGTTTGAACAAAATATAAAACTCGACTCTTTAAACGAGTTGAGCACTCCTACTCAACTCGATAAACTCGCGAGTAATTTGATTAAATATTTTATTGTATATTTATCTTTTAAATTTTAAATTACAAATATTAATAGTTATATATTGCCACTTAAATATATTAAATAATTCGAAATTTGGGTTTAAACTTAGATCGAGTTTCGTAAATGAGTTAAATTTATAGTTCCACAGATGACTTTTTACTGATTTTGAGTTTTACAAACGAGTTTGCATGTAATTTAACTCGAATGTGAATTGAATTTTAGTTTAGCTACTAGTCGAGTTTGAACTCGACTCGGTTCGATTAATAGACGAATCAAGCTTGAACAAAAGTTTAACATACTCGTTAAAACTCGAGCTTGAACTCGGAATAAATGAGTCGAGCTTCAACACCATACTACTCGGCTTGGCTTAACTCGTTTGCACCCTTACTCAAGCCGAGAAATATGTGGTTCGAGTTTAATTCGTTTGTTCGCAGTAGAACTCAATTTGATCTTGGATAAGTAGGTTGGACTTGTGCTTGAGCTGGTTTCATTTGGAGCTCGACTCGTCGAGTTATTCGTTTACTTGATCGACATCTAATTTGAATATAAACGTTAGTCTGAACTTGAGTTCGAGCATAATTCGGGTTAGTTTGTGAACTTAGTCTAAACTCGCTTATGATATCTGTCCGCGGGATTAAACTTAAATTTATACTTAGTTTATAATATGTTGGAAGACAAGTTTAGAGTTCGAGTAAGTAAAAATCTAACTTTTTTGATATATTTGATCACATGATAAATAATTATTGATTATTAATTTTTAAAAATATTTAACTGACCTGAATTATTACCTGAATTATAGAATACAAATTAATCTAATACTTACCTGAATTATCAGTCAGTTAACCAAGGCAGATAGAAATTTACTCAAACTCAGCTCATTTATGAGCCTTACCTTTACTTTTTATTCAAGCACATTTGTTTTAAGTCATAGTATCTTTATCACGACAACCACTGGAGTTTAATTTTATATATATCAAATTTATATATAAAAAAACATAAAACTTTGAATCATTTCTTAAAGGCCGTCACAAAAGCTACACTATTTCTGAAATGCCTCGTTAACCTTCTTACCCGGTTAAACATCTTGGGATGGAAGATGAGTCTTTTTATATATATATATATTTTTTTTCGAAAGAGCAGTCAAATTTAACTCAAATACCAAAAGAGTTATTGTTATTAGCATTATTATTTTCACATCTTGTATATATGTCCATAAAGTATGAATATGAGTAATGATGCAGCTGCAACCGGCGTAGTAGGTGGCTGACTGCGACCGATGGTGATGGCGGTGCAGTCGGTTGGTGGGTGGCAGATGAGACAGGCAATCCACGTTGGCAAGCAGATAAGATGATGGATAAGACATTATTTTATTTTTTTAATAGTTAAAAATATAATATTTCATATAATAATAATTATTATTTGAATATGACCTTTGAACATGTTTTAGGAATGGCCAAGAGTGCTCTTTCTGACATGTTCCTTCTCAGAGGCCCTTTTTAAGCAAAGATGTCTTTCATTTTTATTCCCTTTTATATTTTCGACTCCGGATAAAATTGGCACATATCCTTCCTCACATCTCAGTAAAAAGAAAGGTCTGGATGAAAACCTTTCTTTATCTAAGAATAAGTTCCCATAAGCACCAACTTCAGGCACAGGATCTTTGTTCACAAGCTGCCTATAAGCACCTACTTCAGGCACAGGATCTTTATTCACAAGCTGCCTACATGGGCATTAGAATGTAATGCACAAAAGCAACAACATTAATCTAATAACAGTAATATATACTGGAACAGATGTTCAGGTTAACTCTTTTCTTGATCGCTCCTCTGGAAAGTCATAGAAAGATCAGATACACAGAACAAAAGAACGAATTTATACATGGAAGGACAGCAGGATCACAATCCTTTCTGGGCAAACAAAAACATCAGACCAAAATTTCCCTTCAAAGGAAGTTCGATCATCACACGTTCAAACTGTACATATTTCCTCCTATCATCTTGACAAGGTAAAGCTAAAGGGATTTCAAACTCCTGCCATTTTTGTAGTGCTCTTCTTCTCTGCTAAGAAGGCCATCTTCTGGATCTTATTCTCCTGGATTAGCACCAAGCTGAAAGCATCCAGGACGAGCAGGCACATACAAGTAGAACTCTTCTCCAAGTCATACCTTATGTGTACATCATTCAGCACAACAGAGTCATTTGGGCTCTACGATTAAGCTGGTGAGTGCCGTGATAGGACGGCTCCTCTACCAGCTGTAAGTTTGATCCGCAGATTGATCTTCTAAAAAAAGAAAGATTTGTTTACATCGAACGGGAGACGAAGAAAATGAAGTCTGGATGATAAACTTCAAGCTGCCTCAACCAGGAATCTGCGGCATTCAGCAAAGAGGTGGCCTTTTGATGGTCTACTGCTTCTGGATTCATCCAAATTTGCTTTTGCATCCTGTAGGTTGCCAAACCGAATGGTGGAAGTGAGATAACATCACTCTGTTTGATTTTTCTCTCCTGCTTTAGCCCCTCAGTCAATATGTTATCTGTAAGGCGGTCACAAGATAAATGACGAATGAGTACAACAGTATTTCAAGTATATGTGACAGCTACACGGGGCAGATATGACATTACACCACCTTATTTATAATAACGCAAAAACAACATGCTGTGTCCTACAGCAAATCAATCTGAGTAAATCTGAAGATCAGATGATTTCCTTCAGAACTCATTGCAACAATGAGTAGCACTTTACTTGCATGCCTTTACATACAGTGGCCTTGAGAAGAAAAAAGCAACCAAAATAACATCATTATGAGCCTATTTACAGGTCATCACGAGGTAAAATAGCCATGGCTTCTCTGCTATAAGAATTTGTTATATCTTAGCCTGAAAATCTTGAAGGAAGAATTAGGCCTAACTCAACTCAGATGCGACATTCTTCAGAGTAGGTAAGGTATGAAAGGAAGCCTTATGCTGAAAACTGCTGCTTATAAGATTTGAAAGTCTCATATTTAATTGTTAATGAGACAGTTACAGCTCCGGCAGTCTGTCAAACCTGTAGCAAAATTTAGAAACTAACAAGTTCAAGGTGCAAATGGCACATAAAAAAAGAGGTATTCCCTCAGTTTTATTTCTACCAGAATATTTCATTTAGGCATAATGTGGGTGCAAGCACCGCACTAATGTGAATTGTGAAAGATAAGTAAAGAACAATGGTGCTAAAGAGGAAATACAAGTGATAGTGCATATTATTAATGCATACCAAGCTTCATCAACTATATGAAAACAGATAATGTAACGAATATTTGAAATAAAAAATGCAAGCACATCCTTTCTGAAGCATCATGTACTACAAGAGGTCTATAGATAGCTATCATGAATAAACAGTTAGGGAGAATTGATAATGTAAATGTGTCCACTTCCAGGCATATCTGTCTCTAAGATCCACATACCTTGGAATGAAGAAGACAAGGTGTGGTAAGTCAAGAATGCAGAATATATCTCCTTTGGGTTTCTCTGGGCTGGAATATGGTATATTGGGTACCTAAAAAGCATAGGCAAACAGAAGAATCAATTTTAGCTGTTTTAGGATTGCAAAAGAGCTCATGATGAACATTTGATTAATAGAATTAAAATTATACTACAAAACATCAACATTCTAAATTGTTCTCAACAACCACAATTTTAATTAAAAATTAAAAGCCAGGTGATAATCCATTAATCAAAGTTAGAAGAATACACCTCCAGACACATCTGGTCAAGAGTTGTCAAGGATCTTGGTAAGCACCTAACAATTTAATAAAAATGCCCATGATGCCTCTGACAAGTGTCGAGTATACATGGGAGAAGGATAGGTGAAGAAGTAGAATTTAGAGAGAAGACCAGATACTAATGACACAACCCCCACCGCCCAAACCCGTTGCTTATAACCAGACTGTGGTCCAATGACAATGATAGAACAGATGAAGGGATGCTTGGCAGATCAAGGGATCAGGTGGAAGTGCCTTCAAAATTGTGGCACAACTGTGGGGGCTAAAGTGTAGTCATGTCCACATTAACATTATTTCTTATCCTTTACAGAAAAATGCCATCTCTATTAGGAAACCCACATCCCTAACCACCACAACCCGACCACTGTCACAATACCATTTCCCTTCAGGTACATTTCATAGGAGTTAAAAAGGACAAATCTGAATCAGAAGATCCATTTGTACAAGAGATGATCAAGATACAGTTGGAACTTACAAAGATAACCCCAAGACAAATGTTTATTCATAACTAAATTTACTTTATAATGTTAATTCTAAGATGCAAGACGTACCAAGCGACAGCCATCCAACTGGCAGGTGAGAGATCAATGCTCCTCAGTGAGTTCAATCCCGGATACTCCTCCGCTAATTTATCAATCTTCTCACAAGGAATGGATAAGTTAGGAAACAAAGTGCAAAATATGCGAAAAAAGAAAATAATCAGAATTGTTAAAGCAAACTACTAACCATGTCTTTCAGAGGTAGTCTTAGATGGGGACCATTTTTCTCAAAGTATTGAAAGTAAAGCTTGCCAAATCGTTCTTTTAGCCTTAACTCTGTATCTTGGTCGGTTCCTGAATCCTCTGAATCCCACATTCTGTTTGAACCACTGCTGTTTGATCTTGATAGCCTTCCCTCCTCATACTCGCTACTTGTGGAGTCCGTCTCAGACTCTAAATAAGGATCATCTCTCATGTTCCTAAAATATTAGTATGACAGAGAAACTCAACTTTTGTCTTTCACCTTGTAGATAGCATATATACAAGTGGCAGCAAGAGAGAGAGAGAGAGAGAGAGAGAGAGAGAGAGAAAAGAAAATCATATTCTTAAAAGGGTCAAATCATAACGGGATTAGTACACAACTATTTTAAATTTATGTCGTTCTTCCTTCAAATCAAATGTCCTGACACATGTTATGCACAGAATATGTAAACAGAGGGCGTTTGATATGGTAAATCACACCGCTGCTTATGAAAAATCTCCTCATCTAAAGCTCTAAAAAGGGCGGTCAAAAGTGATTTCACACTGGAACTCAATCCAGTTGGCATCCCACCTTTAATATTGCTGGCAAAAGAGAGGGAGGAGAAAAAAAGGAATTCCAATAAGCAAACCTTAAATTGGCATCTTTTCTGGTGTATATTTGGATGGCAGATA
Source organism: Cryptocoryne crispatula var. balansae (assembly GCA_036172225.1). Classification (NCBI taxonomy): domain Eukaryota; kingdom Viridiplantae; phylum Streptophyta; class Magnoliopsida; order Alismatales; family Araceae; genus Cryptocoryne; species Cryptocoryne crispatula. Next base: position 4,786,833 of record CM069924.1, on the reverse strand, counting down.
GATAAGGCGTGTAGTATTGAACAACATTATCATGGCCACCGACCCGAATAGGAGCTCCAGCACCATATACACTCCATTCTTCATAGCAGTCCCAGAGATCCTCCAGGGTGAAGCATTCAATAGTATCCCTATCCTCGAGCATCTGCCAGTGATCATTCAAGTATCTTATAGATGTCTGCCATTTTTTACAACAATAAAAACATCAGGAAAATCAAATTTTTAGCAAAGGAGGGACTCAACTAGAACGGCAGCATTGGACGGCAAAAACAAATAAAGAACATGACCGCAGGGGAGTAAGTCACAGATAATGAAGAGCCGCTGACCACAGATCTAGGCATGTGAACACTTATGCCAGGATGACAACATAATCCATACAGGATCACGCATTAATAGAGAAGTAAAACAAACAAGCAAGCATGTCGCTGGCTGCAACCACGAATATGGATAAATATGTGAACAGAGAAAGATTCTACAATGAATTATCTTCGCATAACAAGGGAGACTGAATATGATACAATGATGATAAAAAAGTATGAAGCTGCCAAAATGCGAACGAACAAAACCAAGAACGAAACGCCTGAAAGAACGAAAACCAAAATATTCGTCAAAATCAGACCACAGATCAGAGGACTCCCATACAGTAGAACAGAAACAAGGGAGAGGAAGAGAAGGAAAAAAACAAAAATACAACCTTGGGAAGAACTTGTGAACGAACCGTCGGTGTCGTGCACTTCAGGAAGCTCTGCACGTTGGAATGAACCATCTTTGGCGGAGGCCGTCCCCTCTTTTCTGTGTATATTCCAGAGAAAGTGTTAGGAACATCGCAGGAAAAGCAGCAGCATATCTGCTAAACGGCTGCCTAGGAACATCCGAAAAAGGGCAGGCAGGCGGGCAGGCGATGAGGACAATAAAGATGGATGAGGAGGACGCGAAAGCGTCGCAGGAGCAACAGATTCCTCTTACGGAACGCTATCCGCTCTCTCTCCGTTTTTTCTCGATTCCTTCCGGTTAAGAAAGCAATGATCTTTCCCGGAATTACAGGGAGATATTCGAAAGCTGGCGAGGATCTAACTGATACGAAGTGGAAGAAAACATAAAAGAAAGAATATATAGAGAACAACGCACTTTTCAGAAGTATTCTCCTAAATCATATGCCCGCTCGTCTTCCCGCCGGAATTGCCCGTTACTCCTCCGAGACCCCTTCAAGGTCCCAGCGCCGCCGGCTTCCGGGAAACCCAAAATCTTCTCTTCTTCTTCCTCCTCCTCCGTTACCTTCCTTCTATAAAGGGCAAACACGAAAGTGAGACACCCGCGTGGGGAGAAGATGGGGGTGGGTCGAATTGGCGGGATGGGGAAGCAGGGCACTCGGAAGGCGGACGGCGGTCGACAGCAGGGGCAAAGCAGTGAGCTTTGGCGCCGACGGAAACCCAGGAAGGGACCCTTTAACAGAATCTGCGACGCCTCTCCGCTGGCCGGATTTGGAGACTAGCGGCTGCCGGGGACGGGGAGAATCGACAGAGAGAGAGAGAGAGATGATGGAGAGGATCGAACACATGGAGAAACGCCAGTTATAACGAGGGACGGATGGAGAATTCTCCGTCGTTCTTTATTGTGTGCTGCAAGGTTGTCGAGGGACGGATCTGTCTTCATGCCGCGTGGTGGCTTTGAGTAGTAGCCACCTCCGGCCGTCGTCGTCTCGTGCTCTGGCGGCCTCCCCTCGCCCCCTCACACGGCGGCCCCCAGCGGTGCGTACGTGTTATCTTTGTTTGTCGCCGCCGGGGCCGAGCGAAACGACTCGGACGAGTCGAGTCGGCAATGACTCGCCCGTGGTCGACACGACTGTCGACAAGGGGGGCGAGGCGAAGTGAAGCGGCGCGGCGTGCCTTGCCTCCGAAGATCTTGGATATCTTTTTTTTTTCACATATACCCTCAAAGTCTCTTTTATGTATGTACACCCCCACACGGCATCTTCTTACACGTTGAAACTCATCTTTCTAGAATAATACTAGCCCCCCTTGTTAATCCTTTCTAAACGGTATGGTGGTGCAAACGAGATGAGCAAGCCAAGAATGTTAGGCTCGGGTCAGGTCGGCCAAAGCAGCTCGGATTTGGGTTCGACCAGGTTGGCCCATTTTTCGACCAGGTTGGGTCGGGGTCGTGACCCAGGTCCAACTTGGCATTCCATGCTCACAATCACATATTATTTATTCAAACGGATACGAATAAGAAGCGGTTTTGAATTTTATCTAGATCCTCTTATAGCCTAAATATTTGTCTTATTAAGGGCCTATTTGGCTTCACAAAGTTTCAGGGATAAATTGGTTTAAATTTTGGTGATAACTTAGTTTATCCTTGAAATAATCTTGTACCAAACAATCCCTAAGAGTTCATTATATTTGATATCGGCTCGTTCAACAATGTTTAGTTGAGTTCGAGCCCTAATTAGAACCTAACTCAAACTTGGGTCAAACTAGAATTTGAGTTCAGTTTAAGCTCATTTATGAATCTATAACTCAACCTCAACTATGAAGTTTGAATTTGAGCTCACTTATGGATCCATTTAACATTAATATCAAACTAAATTTGACTTTAACATATTTAATAGATTTAATTGATATTATATAGTTATAAATATTATAGTTAAATTTTTAAATAAATGTTATCTGAATATTTTAATTTAGTTACTCACAAATTTTATAAGCCAACCATGAATTTTCTCAAATTTGACTAATTAATAAATTAAATTTTTTATTCAAATTTGCTCATCCAACATGATAAAAAAGATAAGCCAAATTTTCATGGAGACAAGTATGAGGTGCACTTGTCAAGTATATCCTTTGTTTGCACCCCTTTGATGTTCCCTTGTCTCTTTAACCCACTAACCTCTTTCTCTAACTCAAACTTAGGGTCTTAGTCCCAAATGGTTGGAGTCAACTACATGGATTCATCTTTTCCATTCTCTGTAGTTATCTGCTAGCTTCTCTTGTATGCCTAGTTTGTCCAAGCCACATTGGATATGCCTATGTCAAGTTATCTTGGGCCTACCTCTCTATCTCTTCTACATTGGCAACATCAAGGTCTCAACTCATCGTTAAGCCCCTCAAGAGGACACTACCTGATATGTCCAAATCAATGGAGTCTTCTCACTTTTAAAATATCATCGATTCTCGCAACTTTCACTTTATCTTTAATGCACTCATTGTGGATTCTATCTACTCGTGTGTAGACACACATCTACTATAGCTTTTGCATTTCAACTATACTCAGTTTGACAGTTTACTTCTTTTTAGTTGTCCAACACTTACTATCATAGTTCATGACGGGTGTTATAGATATATGAATCCACGAACCTCTTTTTATATTCACAATTGTTAGAAAGAGAGCAACAGGAGAGGGTGAACAAAATCATATAAGGGTAATAATAAAAATATTAAAGGTAATATAATATTTTTTTAATATTTTTTAATTTCTAATATCTTAAGTAATATGGTATTTGTGGTTTAACACCATCCAAATTAATCCTTAGATATCTTGGGATCATTTAAGAACAAGTTGAATTGGCTGTAACATAATTATGGAATAGGTATAACATATATTTTAAGCATGCATATGATTATACAATCTAGTAGGTACCTTATGAGGATATGTCTGCAATTTAAAATGTTTGAAAAGATAAATGAACAACCAAGTATATCATAAAAATGTCAAAACTGTGAAATGTGTACGGACAAAATTTAGATTGACGTCCATTTACTTGATTAAAGTATGCAAAATTATAAATGGCTATCAAGTGAATACCAGATATTTGGTAAATAGGCACTCTCTTTTCTATCAAAATTACATAAAATTGTCATTGTTTGGTTTGATGATAACAAAAAGAGTGGGGGATCATGCACAAGTATAACTATAAAAGATGAGGGGCCACACACAGAAAAAAAAAGATTCCCTTCTTTTTTTGTCCAAGAGGGAATTCTATTTAACAATATATATTTGCATTGATAATATCATAAACATTTTATATTAGTACTTTTAGAGAATATATAAGAGTATTACTATCAAATTTGATACAAGTGGACACTTGTATTACAATTCACGCCTTTGTTTATGGTTAAATTTAAAAAAAAATTAATAGCTAAACATTTTATGATGATTTATATTAATATTAATTTAAAATTTATTAGTGGTAAAGATAATTAATATTATTACCAAATAGGCTATAAATTTGATTTTGTTGATGCTGCAGGTAGGTAGATATCTTGTCACCCAGTGTTTACCTCCTCCATTGAAGGGACTGATCTCTTTTTGACACAAAAGGTTTATCAATTAGTGCATGGTAATATGCATATGCAACCCCCCCTCCCTTGTGTTAATTGGTGTTCATACTTGACCAAGACTTGGCAGATGCATTTGTGGGTTCAACTCTCTTCTCTACTGCAAGCAAGCAAGTGGAAAGATTGTTTAATTTTTTAATGGGGTTCATGGGATTTAATTATTGGGGGGGGGGTCATGTTTGATTAGCTGGCATGCATATTGTGGGATGCTTAATATTGGCCCTTGTTTAGGGTGATGGTTTCTACATGCATGGGAGTTTAGCAATCTAATAAATGTCTAGTTGGTGGTTCAACCATCCTGAAGTTATGAGCAAACTTAATTTATATAAGATATTAGCTTCAATCGAAGAGATTATATCAATACATATGATTTTTATTTGTCTGAGATCAAGACATGTATAATTACCATTACCAACCTATTCATAAGGATAATGACATCTCACCCAAGCAAGAGAACTTTATAGTATAAAATAACATTAAAACAACTAATTCGGAAAAATAGGGTTCACTCAAATATTTTGCCTTTTGGCAGGGAGAGAGATATCATTCAGCTTGAATAGTCATCAAAGAAAATATTTACACTACTTTAGAAAATAAATAACTGCTTGTACTAAACTCATGCACTTGTATATTCGTCACTCTTGCTTTGATAATTTTCAGTTATACCATCATATCCAAGAGATTTGTTTTTCATGTACAAAATAGAAGAAACTACGTGTGCCTTTCCTGATTATACAAGTGGCTTATTATCATGCACGAAATATTCTATTTGCAGACGTTACACATTCCCATTTGAAAAATGGACAACATTGCCGGCATATCCCTCTTTCTAATGATAATTTATCTGCGCAATGCCAAAATACCCCTTTCTAAATTTTTTCTATGTTTTGATTAAATTAATTATTACCTGATGCCACCCATCTTCTTGAACTGCATATATGCTTCGTTCATATATGCATGGTCACCAACGTACGGATCTCTGCTGCCATGATAGCAAATATACATAAAACTTTCTTCTCTGGGTCACTGTTGTGTGTTTGAGAGAGACATATATATGTATATATATATATATATAGAGAGAGAGAGAGAGAGATTAGCTCCTCTTAACAGAATAATCAAGGTTGCTTAATTTTTATCTTCATTGACTGGAGATGGAGATGGGGCACCACCAAAAACTCCACTATCCCATCTACAGAGCACCGGAGGGAGAACCTAACGGCACCAGGAGGTGGAGGACCCATTTGTGGATAGACTTTGATTTCATGGCAACTGATGGAGATGTGGATTTTGATGGGGAAATGCCATGACTTGGCCCCCATGAGAGAGAGAGAGAGAGAGAGAGAGAGAGAGAGAGAGAAAGATGATAATGAAAGGGGGGTTGGGTTGGGGGAGGAAAAGTCTACAAAGCTCATATGTCTTCACATGGACTTTCTCTTGCCCGGACTCCACATGTGGTATTGGATACACAGCATTTACCTTTCAAGACAAAGATGTAAATACATGAATACATACCAAGTGGTAATACCAACTTGATTGCAGAATGTCAAGTATTGAAGGTAAAAATAGTGTAGTCATACTCAAAATCTGCTGCTTTTTTTTGGGGGTAATACATATACCCCACATATTGGAAAGTATATACAAGACAGACTGTTGGATCCCAGCATTCACACAAGAAAATATTCTGTTTTCACTAGACTGTATGCTGTACACAATTTCCGTGTGGCTGGAATGATTTCTTCAATGCAAAATCATGTACCCCCTCATTTCCTGCCCTCCTTTATCTCAGAGTTTGAGAAGTTGTAACACAAGAAAAGAACATTAATAAGGACATATATACAAGTAGATCATGCATAAAGAGCCTTGGCACCTCCCGTCAGTGAAGTTCACATTTGGGCTAAAGTTGCATTGACTTCTATACATGTTTACAAGATTTGTTCAACACCTTTGTGTTCTCAGTACACACCCACAACCAGATTTTATAGTCTTTTATACTACTTCTAAGCAAAACCAGAGGAGTAGCTTAACTAGCATATACACATCTATGTATTTATGTGAATGTATAGTCTTCTGAGCTTTGGCTTCTTTATGACTTCAGGGTTTGTGGGTTCCAGTGTGGGCGCGGACCAAGAAGGTGATGCTGATATATGTGTGTGCATCGCTGCAGCAGACAAGAAAGAGGGCATGTGAAGGGTTCCCCACCTCCATCCTCAGATTGTCCTCCGCAGACGCAAGAAGACACCGGGCTGTCCTCTCCCAGGCTCCCAGCACGTGCGGAAGCACACGTAAATAGATGGCCGGGGGGGGGGGTCGGATATGCGGGGGAATAGATTCTTCAGGCATGGACGGCGAGCCTTCTTACACGTATATATATATATCTCTCTCTCTCTCTCTCTCTCTCTCTCTACAAAGAGGTTCTACGTCCTCAGTGAGATATGAGCGCATTTTTCATCCAGACACAAAAAATGTGAGATCTATCGTGATTAATTCTTGATTTGATCCGTGGAATCTAGATAATAAAGATGGATCTCACATTTTTTTAGTTGAGATGGAGAGTGTTCCCTCGGGCGAACACCCGAGAAAACTCGCACTCGTGAAATATGGATCAGACTAGGGACACCCACAACTAATTCTCTTGTTTCTCAAAATTAACCACTCGTTTGAACAATTGATTTTTTTTATTTTTAAACTAATTATGGGTTCTTATATGATCGACTTTGCAGGAAAACATGAAGTGTTTAACAAAGTAGATATGCACAAAACTATCATCATAAGTTGTTGTTTGGGGTTTCACACCTATTTCTTCGTGTAATTTAAAACAGCCAGCAACCGTTAATCTTCCAAAATCCAATGTTCTACATCAATATATGAAAATACAGCAAAATGGAACGGGTGCAATGCTTCAGAGAGTTTTACAGTAGAAGAAACAAGCCCCTTGATTCAAGACCTTCTGGATTCAGCTTATTCTTCTTCTTCTTCCACAGGTATATTCGTTCACACATACACATAAGATCACTGGGTCGGTGGCTTCTTGGTGGTTTCTCCATCTGTTGACCTGCGGCACTACTTGTTATAACCTGCTCTCTCTCTCTCTCTCTCTCTATATATATATATGTATATATATGGGCCTTTGCAGTATTCAATCTCCTTCCTCCCAACAGATCTAGTTAGGCAACTTGACCTGATATGTAACCTTCTCTCTCTCTCCCTCCCCCCCCTCTCTCTCTCTCTCTCTCTGTGGCGGCCCTTAGGGTGTTGACCCACCCTCCCCCCACAGAGTTGGGCAACTTGACCTGTTCTCAAACTAGTGGAAGGCCAGGCGTAGAAGATCCTTGGCTATGACCCAACTGCTGAAGCCAAGCAACAACACTCACGATTGTCCCTTGTTTGACCTTCAGATCTGAAGACCTTCTAGTCCATGCCGACCTAGGCCAATATCCTCGAATAATCAGGAATTATGAACGGTCAGGATGGGAGGGGAGGGGGTCTTGATTGCTGCTTTTTTCGCCCCCATTAACTATATATCCTTGCAAAGATGATCACGGGCACATCTTATTTTCTGAAGTAAGAGACTAATTAACTTTTGTTTGATCCATCTGATCACAGTACTAGAGCTCTCACACGCTCCGGATTCGGTCAAAGGGTGGGTTATTCATAGTAATTAATATACACTGAGGTTTTTAATGATTATTGAAATCATTAAAGAATATGTTTTATACAGAAATTTTTATCAGACAGAAAAAGAGGGGAGACCTTCTTCTCTCTTCTCCTGTGCGGTGGTCTCCCACCTTTTAAAAGCGGTACCTAGCTAGCTAGCTAGTCTTCACTCCTTTTGTTTATCACATCTCACCAAACGTAATAATTCATGTCCTTTTCCGGTTTAGATCTTATTTGAATATTAGTTTTAATTAAACGCAAAAATGTACAAAAGAATTTGCGCCACTTACAAGAGGGTGCGTACACGTAGTGCATGCCATGCGGGTAGGCAACGCCATCACATAAATATATATTTATATACAACTTGTGTCCAACATAATTATGTTCGGTTCCCCTCAGTCCCGACGAAGGGGGCAACTCCAGTCTCCAATGAGAGATTGCCACGGCTCTCACTCGGTCCTTTCATATTTTTTTTTGAAACCAGCTATCAGGTGGATCCCACCGAATGGAGAGTCGCGACAATCTCTTACTGGAGATTGTGACCGCCCTCTTTGCCGGGTGACCAAGGCGAACCGAACTCATCATAGATAGATATATATATATATGTATATATAATTTGACCCAGCCAAAGGTTTTAGGGCCGGCGGGCGAAGAAAGCAATGTCCGTTCCAGCTCACTAATCACATCTCGTTTAGTTGAATAACCTTCTATTATAACTTACGTCCCCTCGCAGGACTCAGAAGGGCGCTGCATGGTCGTCGTCTCGCCCCCCCCCCCCCTTCGCCTGCCAATTCACCTTCGCCTGCCAATTCACCTCTCACCGAGTCAGACGTCGACCCGGCCGGCCTGCGGGTAGGAACCATGCAGGAAGCTGCCGCATGCACATGCAAGCAGCTGGGCCGAGTCCGCTCGTCTCCCCCCTCTTTCTTCTCTCTTCCTATGCATCATTCTCTATCCCTTCAAGCAGGCTGACCGAGTCTCCGAGTCCGTTCCAAACTCGGTATCTTTGTGCTCATGCACCAATACTTTGTATACATGAGTCCGGATCCCCTCAGGAGGGCTCCTGAGGGGACCCGGTCAGCCCCCTCACATTGGGGGCTGACAAGACATTGACAAGATGTGATTTGAGGGGGTCAAATCACATCTTGTCAGCCCCCCATGTGAAAGGGGCTGACCGGGTCCCCTCAGGAGCCCTCCTGAGGGGATCCGGACTCTTGTATACATATGTATATATATATATATTAATATATATATATGTATCGGTTATCACACACGAGACAGAGAGAGGGGGGTGTACGTCCGTTCAAAACTCTGAAAAAAAATATGAATTCTCTCTGGATTCGTACCTGTCTGTTTGGGTGGATAATATGATCTGATTCAGAGATGGAGAGAGAGATATATCTTTGGAGTTGAGTATCGAGATTAAATAGATCATCGAATGTTAATCGAAACGGCCACGAAAATGCTCTATTTATGACCGTGGCTGACCTGCTGCCTAGCTAGGAGGTAGTGGGTCACCTGACCCCCACTATTTTTTTTTATTAAAGTATTGATGTTTCTTTCAATTTTTGTGAAGAATGCTTTTAGTTAGAAATTTTCTATTCGAATGAACGGCCCCACTAAAATATCTGAATTTTATTGGATTGTTTTAAAGCAATGAGCTAATTAATGGAAATTTTATAACCATTTTTGTTAATCTAGCTATTTAGTTAAGTATTACTATCTAAAGATGGCTTAATTAATCGATATGCGTTTAAAATATTATTAATTATTTGATTTAGAGACCTCGCTGGATTAAAATCCTGCCAATGATTTAATTGCTCCAAATCATCTTTTATTTTATATATACATGCTATGTAAAAGTGTACATTTAACATTATTTTATTTTAAAATATAGTTAAATATTATTTGCTGTACATCAACATGCTCGACCGATATCAGTAAACATATAATAGATTTTTTATTTAAATTCTTTTTCTAGGTATTTATATGTTATTAAATATATTAATTAAAATAAATTTACATTTAAATTTTGAACCGGATAAGGAAGGGACAGCGGCGACGGCGACTCCAGTCCCGGTCTTCCCGCCGGCAGCCCCGCCTGCCACTGCCGACATATCGGACCTCCCAGCTCGGCCGGGCGGCGGAGGGGACGGATCCCGGCGACGACGCGGGCGGAGGAGGAGAATCCCTCCGGCCGGCGAAACAGCTGACCTGTTCCGCTGCCGCCGGCGCGGGGAAGACTTCGAGGTCGAGGTCGAGTTCGAGTCTGACTCCGCCGCATGCGGCGGCGGCGGCGATTCACGGCACAGGTTTCCGCGTTGATTTCCTCGTCTCCGGACTCTGCCGGCGGCCAGCTCGGCGATCGCCGCCGCCGTCGTCCTCATCTCGGGGGGCGTTCTGATGATCGGGTGGCGTCGCGAGATGCAGCTGGATGCGTGCGCTGCATGTTCTTGCAGCTGGCGTAGGAAGAGAGAGAAAGATATATATATATATGCATATATATATAAAGGTAGGGGATAAGCACAAACAAACCCCTATTTTTTATTATTTGAATTAATATTTGTAACCAGGGATTAGGTTAAAATAAAAAAGAAGAAGTCTTTATATTAATCTAAGTTAGGTCAGTCATAGCATGACTTGTTTCCTGACCATGCATGAAAGACTGGTCTGAAGTAACGTATAACTAGACTAACATAAAGATGTTATCATTTAGTTAACTTGATGCTTCTAGAGAAAAAAATTGAAATTATTTAACTTTGGGAAGATTCCTGCCAGCCCACATAGTGCTGTGCATCCTATGGAATTTAATTTCGGAGGAAATTTATCAGGCAATCAGGAGGGGGGGGGGAGCCTCCATCAGCTTCTATTTTTTCTTTTTTTCTTTTTGATGTGTGATGTGTGATCTGCTATTATATGAGAATCTTTTATTATCAAGTATGTGCTGTTTTCTAACCTTTCAATTATGATGTGTTAGAATCTAAACTCTGCAAATTATAAAAATGTATTCATTAATATTAAAAAAAATTATTACTGGGATTGGTGATGTTTTTTTTCCATCTGAGACTGTCAAGTCATAATTGAACGATTATGATTAATTATGGGATCAACCCCAGTGGTTAAAATGAAAATATAAAAGGGTAAAAATAAGAGTCTTAAAAGATTATATAAAAATTTAACAATCAAATGAGATCGATTAACTTCTTTTCAAAATTAATATATATTATGTATTCCAAATTTTATTGAATTCAGCTTTGACTATGACAACATAAGTGGAAAATAATGATTGCGAATTAATGAGAATCAAAATTAAAATGTCCTAACTCTTATGGAATTTGATATATACAAGTTATTTCTGTATTGAATGAGACCAGCTGTGAAATTAGTATTTTCTTTCAAATTATTCTGTATTTAGAAAAGAATATCAAGCAGATTGTAGAATTTTGCAGAAGCACATACAAGAGCTGTTACCCTTATTATCCTCCAAAGGGCTTGGCTTTGAAATAAATTGTGCTCTTCATTGATTAAATCTGACTAAATTCAGTTACCAACTAAAATTGATGGTAGAAGCATCAAGTGGATGGATAAATTTGACATCTATATCTTTTGTTTAAAAATTATTGTAAATAAGTACATCAACAAAACATAATTGCCAATTTGTCATCCACATAAACTTGTCAAATCTAACTTGCAAATGCAAATGATTCAATTACTATGGATCTAAGTTGTGTATTTAGATATATAAAATCATAATCATCAATTTGAACCCCAATTTTGTTTTTGTCATGAACATTTCACCATGCATATTAAAATGAAACAATTTATTCATTTTATCTAGGGTAAAGTTGATGGTGGAGACACCAAAAAGAGGGGTAAGTTTAAAATTTGGAGATGGGAGATCAGGCCCACAATTTTTCCAACAAAGAATTCTAGTTTCCTGCCTATGGTAAAAAAAATGTATGTGGCTCTTGACTATGCTATTGGGGACCATCTTCATGAAGACCCATCCAGAAAGGCATCAGATTCTGTGGGATGCCCAGGCTTCAAAATTCAACAGCCTAATAAAATTAACTTTAATCCATTTCCCATCAGCTTGTCTGGAGGAGGACAAATGCTAACAACCATTTATATATCATGAATATATATATATATATATAGAGAGAGAGAGGGGGGGGGGCACTCCTCAATGGGTTTTGAAGATTAACCCTGATTACTTGATCTTGATGGGTTTCTAACCAGGCATCTAGGTGTGCTTGTCTAAATGGGCAAAATCAATAAATTAATCCAAATCAGTCAGTTTAGTTTGATTTAAAACTTTGATAGTTCAATCTGTGGAATTGGACCAAACTGGATGATTTCATAAATAGTTTGGTTCAATTTTGTCTCCACCCTAACTCAAATGGAACCATTGTCTCATAAATCATTGACCGCCAAGTAATTTATCTTTTATATTATATTAATTTTAAACTATTATGTCTAAAATAATATCAAAGAGATGGCTCTCTTTCAAAAATAAAATACTAAACTTTCGACCCTAGTTGATTATTTTATTTTGATTGAACCTTATGTTATATTACATTAATTTAATTTAATTTAATTTAATTTATAAAAAATAATACATGTTGAACAGGTGCATGGAAACCTGATAGGATTGGATTTCCACAAGCTAGTGATTTGCATGCCATTTTCTAAGCAGAAGAAACTAACTGGGGTACCCACCTATGCCAATACTATTTTTAACATTTGACACTATTAATTTTGATGCTGATGTGTGTAATGTCAATCCCAAGACTGGTGAAGCATCAGCTTCATTGTTCTAATCAAGCAGCCTCTTAGATAGTGACATGAAGATTGCAGAGCTGCAGGTACAGGTGAACAGTCTTCTGCAGATGACACAAGGGTTGATCATGGGCAGAAAATGTAATTACACGAATACATAAAAATGATGTGTATACATGTACATATAAAAAATTCAAAAAAAAAACTGAAAATTTCACATAATTGTTACGTGATATTTTCTATAATTTCTTTGTAATTCATGATCATGGAGGCAAACGATCACAAGTTCATGCATTATTTGGTTAAAGTACACAAAATCACAATATATTAATTTTTATATCGACAGTTTTCAACAAAATTGATAGAGTTGGACACATGACAGTTCATATCATCTCTGTATTACATATTTCAAAATTTACATTGATAGTCAAACACTTTGTGATTGTATATTAATAGCAATTCCAAAATTAACAGTGATGAAAGATGTTAAATATTGTTACTGAACATGCTGAATCAGTATCATGTTAAACACTTTGTGATCAGATCTTGCGGTGGATTGGCTGATCACTCTTACGGCCCAATAAGGTAAACTACATACCCTTTATCTTTCTCCATAATATACAAAACATACACATTTCAACAGAAATTATATTTTAAATTGATGATAAATTGGTTCTTTATTTCCATTATTTAATTTTCTTATTAAAAATTAGATACAATGCAAAGCGGATCGGTCAGCTCCTGATCCTTTCCATGTCTATATAGAGTGAAGTAGGCAGAACTCGATTCGCCAAAGTCCAATTTGGCACTGGGTTTTGTTTGAATGTAAGATTATGCAAAATAGGAGACCTGTTTCAGTATTTCAAATTCTTTGGGTTAATGTAAAAGTAATTACAAAAAATAATTCATGCTTCAAATTAAACGAGGAGGGAGGGATGAAAAATCAAAACAGGAGCATGATATTGTTGTAAAATCATCTTAATCATGCCCCCCCCCCTGTTTTGTTTGACATTTCTTTTACTCATTTTACCAAACAAAAAGCTCTTGTTTTGAGATCCGAAAAGAGTCTTGTTTTTAAACAAGTAATTTTGAAACAAGAGAATCATAATAAAGCAAACAAGCCCTTGATAAAAGTAAACTGGATGTTCTCCCTCCCACTAAAACAGAAGGCAGCTGCAAGGGCCAGAAGGAGAGTAAATGGAGGACAGATCCTCTCTGCCATGAATCCTCTCTGCCAGTAAATGGAGTATAAAATCCCCATATCAAGTCCTCAAGCTGCCAATACAGAACTCATCAACCATATCAAAGACTCGGGTCCCATGCTGTGGCCTACAGATGATGAAAAGGATGCACCAGATTACTATCTTGATGGAACAAAATGATAACATCTGTTGACATACCACCAAAGAAGACCATGAAAATCCACTACAAGGGCCTGTTTGACAACTTACTGGGTCAAACTAGAGTACAGATTCTGGGTCAACGTGTTCCAGTACAAGATTGAATTGTGTTTTTTTCTTTTTCAGGATTGATCAAATACTAGTAGAAAAGATGGATTCCATACCTGTTCTTCAAGTCGGACACCCTTTGCCAAGACTGAAACAAGCTATTTTATCAGCAAGTTGGCTCTTAGATTCTTAGTTTTCTTGTAAAATGTAAATCAAATTAATTTTTATTTTTTCACTTTTAAATTTCATTGAATATTTTTTAAAATGTGTATTTGTTAGTAAAAAAGATCATAGGCCATAGTAAAATCAAAAATATTTTTCCCCTCTTCATTCAAAGTTCCATATCCAAACCCCGTAAACTTTCTCATGTCCACGACATTTTTTTCCAAATATGCCCATTGAGATCTTCTCTAATAAATATGTTTTGTTCATTTGACATGCTCTGTTTAAGGTCATCCATATCCTCCTAAATATTTCTCTAATCTCACTTCCTAATTCAATTTGGGGAGCATAAGTATTAACTACATTAATTACCCCCTTTATAATCAATTTTAAAAGAATAACCCTGTCTTCTACTCCTTTCAATGACACCATTGCATCTTTTAATGTTTTATGAACAATGATGCATATCCCATTCTTAATTTTCTCCTTCCCTATATACCATAATTTATAAGATCTACTTCCTACTTATATTTTTCTTTTATCTGTTTGGTTCCTTTAATGCACGTAATATTAATCTTTCATAATCCTATAAGGGACCCTTCCAAGTACTTATTCTCATCCCTCTTTTAATCTTTTCTTTAGATTTCTTTCTATAATGATATCTATTTGTATTTAAATTTATCCTAAAACTTATGTAACTTTTTGGATTGAGATTTGAAAGCACCAGAAGTTACTCATTTACGGGCATAGAACCTTGTAACAAATAGCTAGCAATACAAAGGTTTCCGTCTGAAACTCCCCGGCTCAGATGCTGACAATTTAAATAGAACAAAAGGAGTACAATGAGGATCATGACTACCTGCCTGCTTCTGACTAGGTTGATGCACTTGCACCCTTTGTGATCGAAAGCATCTTCCTGGCCTCTAACGTGAGGTGGTCACCTCATAGTCTTCTTGCATTTCCACCATCCAACAAAATGTTTGGTAACAATATTAAATACCTCTATCTCTATTAATTTTGAAATTGATGTTAATATAGATCATCACAAGGTGTTTGGCTATTCCTTAATGCTGGCAGTGTCATTTTTGTATCTTTTGTTGGTGGTGTCTTAACTTTGGTTCAAGGTTTGCCATCTCGGATCTCGACTTCGTCTCGGAGGGGTGAAAGAGAAGAGATCTCGGAGAAATCTCGGGAAAATCTCGGGAGATTGGATCTCGGATTCTCGGATCAAAATGTATATACATAAAATGTATAAAATGACAAACATAACATAATATGTTATAAGGATGGAAGTACATCAGTGAATTTACCTACATTATATATTCTAGCAATAATATATACTCTGGCGATAATAGTTTATATTTATAATTTATATTCTGTAATGTGCACCTATGTACATAGTAGATAATTAAAAGTATAAAATAGAATTTATAGCTTAAACTTTATCTTTTCGATTATATAGTATTAAATATGTTAATTTGACTACAATATTTGACTCTTCAAATTGGCGATGTATTATATCAAATTTATTTGACTACAATATATTAAAAATATACAATAACTTTTATAACTTAAACTCTGCAATGTACACCCATCCACAATATAAATTTGACTACATAGTAGAAAAGTTTGACCACAACACTTATATTAAAAGTATAAAATAAAATTTATAGTTTTAACATATTATGCAATGTGCATCCATCTACAAAATATCAAAAAGCAGATTAATATTTTATAATTTTTATTATATTTAAATGTTATAATATAACGTATCATAATTGATAATATTACATTTAAACTGTAAACTAGACTAAAATCAAAATATATAATGATATCAAATAATTTGTGTTATATTTACACTTTATCTAATCTTATTATATTTATACAAAGTTACAAACTATTATAAATCTAAAAAATAATTAATATTTTATATTTTTTTATTAAACACAAACCTTATATAATCTTATTGCACTTAAACTACAAAACTAGCAACAATAAAATGTAATTATAATTAATCTTATCATATTTAAACTACAAACTTGAAAGACCATAAAAATATATTAATAATTAATACATTGTAGTCTTATTACATGTTAACTTTATATAATATTATTATATTTATACTACAAATTACAAATTACAAAAAGACCAAAACTAAATTAATATTCAATAAATTTTATTACATACAAGTTTTATATAATCATATAATGTTATGATAACTAGTCTACCCAAAAAACTATAATTATCAAAAAAAAATTATTACAAATACATTTTAAATAATATTATTATAAATAATCTCATCATATTTAAACTACAAACTTAAAAACCTAAAAATATATTAGTATTTAATACTTTGTATTACAGATAAATTTTATATAATTTTATTTCGTTGATGAACTACGATAAAACTAAAAAATAGATTAATATTTAATAATTTTTATCACATAGAAATTATATATAATGTTATTGTAATTAATCTTATTATATTGATCTACCATATAAAAAATTTAACAATTATTTTATTATCTAATAATTTATATTATGTTTAAACATTGTGTAATCTTTTTATCTTTATTTATATATTTAAACTACAATGTACAAATTATAAGAAAATTTAAAACATAGTAATACTTAATTATTATATTAAACTACAAACAACTAAATAAAACAAAAAAAATTAATATCATATAATTAATATTGAGATTGAAAAATCTTAATTAAGATTAAAATTATATATTTAATTATTTATAATGTTATTGTAATTTATTTTATTATATTGATCTACTAATTAATTAATTTATCTATTATTTTATTTTCTAATTATTTATTTTATGTTTAATCATTGTGCAATATTTTTATCTTTATTTATTTTTTATTTAATCTTCTATATTCAAATTATAAAAAAGTTAAAAACAAAGTAATACTTTATTCTTATAGATCTACTAATTAATTAATTTATCTATCTTTTTATTTTATAATTATTTATTTTATGTTTAATCATTGTGTAATCTTTTTATCTTTATTTATTTATTTAGCATTCTATATTCAAATTGTAAAAAAGTTAAAAGTAAAGTAATAATTAATTCTTATATTGAACTACAAACTAAAAAATTGTAACACTTACAATAATATCTAATAATTTATATTATGTTTAAACAGTGTGAAATATTTTTATCTTTAATAATTGAAATAATTAAACTAAAATATACAAATTATAAAAAAATAAAAAACTGAGTAATAATAATCAATTTTTTAAAACAATTTTAACATGTTGAGTCCATACAATAAATGTGTCTGTAAACCATATTTACCCTGTTCACCCGAGTGGGCGACATTGTCGAGCGCCCAAATCTGGATCGCGCGAAGTGCTCCTGCCGCTGCGGATCCCCTCGCCGCGAGAGCTCGTCCCCCGGAGGTTGCCGCCGGTGTGAGAGCCAGACCGCCGTGAGAGCTGGAGGTCGCCGCCGTCGTTGGTCACTGTCGCCGTGAGAGTCCGATGATGCTGCCGCACTCGGAAGCCACCGTGAGAGCCGGAGAGATCGCCGGATTCGTCGCGAGTTGCTTCCTCCTCTGTCTTCCGTCGAGGTGGTCTGGCGAGGGGTTTTACCACCCTGCGCGTACGGTGTGATCGACGAAGTGGCCGACCGGCGAGGAGGTAAACATCCTTCACTTTGCCCCCTTCTGCCCGCATGTGCGGCCCTTCTCTACCCTATCCTTCTCTTTGCCCTTCTCTGCCCGCATGTCGGGAGGCAACACTTGTGCCCCTGTATGCCCGCGAGATTGACTGTCCAGTCTCGGCCGTCTCGTTTCTCGCCGTGCCCGCGAGACCGAGATTCTCGTGAGATCTCGCGAGATCTCGACGAGACGACGAACCATGCTTTGGTTTGCATCTTTTTGTAGGGTTTATTTTTGTCCCTCAATTCCTTGAATAAGAGGTTCGTTCCATCGTCCTTTTTGTACTTTTTCTACTTTCAATGAATTTGGCTGTTTTCTTCAGTCATTTTCAAAAATAAAAAAAAAATCTCATTTCTCTCTTTCTATTAGATTTTGGGCCCTCTTTTTTCGCTTTTGCTTCATGATTTGTTTCCCACTTTCATGTTCCATCTTGTTAATTATGGGTCGCAAGTCCACCATCAACCCCTATCTCAATTAACCTGTAATCGTGCAGTTGAATTCAAACGGAAATTTAGGGAAATAAGTAAATGCAGCTGCAGGTTGACATAGTTAGATCCCTTTCCCTTGTCAAAATATAATAAATAGAACAAAGGATAGCTGAGGCTTTAGGGATAAACTAAATGATCACAACATGTTGCTATGCCAGGTACAATCACTACTTGATGTTCATTGACAAAAATAAGTTGCCCTTCCTCTTTAAGAAAAAATAATTAGGATCCAAGAGCACTTAAGCAAAGTAGATGAAGGAAACATAATCCAAAGCACCTATCCTATATGAAGCCAAACTTGAGCAATTAATAGACACAAACCCGTAAAAGCCTTCTGTTGAATTGCCACCAGCATTATTTAATATAGCATCTCCCCCAGGGTGCTCTTCTACATATGGGGTAACATCATATACCTACAAAAACGTGCAAGCTAGCATCTTAGTCAACAGAAATTGTAGGAAGCACTGAATGCACCTAGCATAAAAAAGGCATTTGAAGCCAAAACAAACCTTATCATTTATGATGATCCAACAATCCTTCCTTGACTTGTGCTGAGAGACCTCATTCTTTGTGTATGTTTTGAGAATCTGAAAACCAATTCGAAATGCAAACATGACAAGATGATTTCAGCCTCTTTTCATGATATATGTTCTCCAGACAATAACTACAACACCAAAGAACATTGAAGAATGAAATAATGTAGATGTGAGACTTTATTAACTCAATCATATAAAATTAACAAAATAGACTATAATTAAGTTATTACTGATATTCAAACTAATTATTGATTACTCTTATTCTCTCCAAAAGAAGCCATATATGTTCACATGATAACAATGTGCCCATGATTCAGAGTACATGCATATGAACCTCTCATATAACATGGGGTTAGTCAAATTTGAACAGCAATGGTGAGTCCAAATAACTGAGTTTGCCTACACTACATCATGCATCAGGTCAATCCTCAAGATAGTAATATAACTTCGGAATTCCTGGACAAGTGAGCTCAGGATCGGGATGAGACATCAGTACCTTCTTTCATTAACTAGTTTAAACTCTTGTAAGTGGAGGTGAACTTTAAAATTTCCTCTACATGAGAAGAATTTACAAAGAATGGATAGGCTTCTTGCTTCTATGCATCATCATTCTTAGTGGTCTGAATGATGGGTATACATGTCGAACTATGGTGTACATCCCTCATTTTTGCCAACTTAGTTTGGAAAAATCCATCTCCCATGAAAATCAAGGTGTTTGTGTTAGATTACTCATGGCAGACTACCAACTTGTAACCAACAGAGAAAGTTCTTCCACATTGAAGACACTTGCTGCCGCTTGTGTTGGGAAGGGGGAAGCTTTGCATCATATATCCCTTCATTGCTCCTAGGTAAAGATGATTTGCAACCGGCTATTATCTTGAATCAGCTGTCATCCAACCCTAAACCTACCGTGATCACTCGAGAACTTTCTCTTATTTAGAAACGCAAGGCTAAGGAGCAAAGGAAACCCTCAAATAACATGGTTAATTATGTAATTAAACCTTTGGACCTATGAAACGAAAAAAAATTCAAAATAGGAATTGTCTCCCGCTGACCTTGTAGCTAATTTTGTTTGGCATACTGTGAGAGATTGATGTGTCATGTGCGGCTAGGGCCCCTCGTTGTGTTGCTTGAGTATTTAACTTATTTGGAGGCCTACTAGCCTCACACTACCTTGATGTTTGGTCTCTTTTTTTAGTTTCGTGGCAATTCTTTTGTTTATCATCATGCCTTTTTTTTAATTATTCTTATTTTAATAAATCTGTGGTGCCCACCACTTTAAAAAAACCATCATTCTTAATGGACAACTTCATTAAAAGATACATGTGCCAGATTGTGATTTGTACTCGCTTCATCGGCTAGATTCACCAAACTTCTGCTATGAACAGAACCACATGATCAAGAAGAAGACAACACTTCTTGCTCGCACCTCTATCCAGATTACATTTGGTTACATTAGTTGCACTTAGGGACTTAACAAATAGTGAAGAAACGGTCTGTAAGAGGTTATGCCATCATAAGGTGATGCTAAATGGATGGATCTTAAAAAGTGGGTGCTCTTATAGTTTCACCTCTATCCAGTTTCACCAAACTTCTGCTATGTACAGATCCATATAATCTAGAAGAAGATATCATTTCTTGCTCACACCACTATCCAGATTACCTTTGGTTCCATTAGTCTCACTTAGGGACTTAACAAATAGTTGAGAAACGGTCTGTAAGAGGTTATGACATCATAAGGTGATGTTAAATGGAAGGATCTTATCAACGTCCAAAAACGCTAAATCATAGATCGAATTGAATTGTAAAAATTGTGTGCTCTCATAGTATCGGATGAGTTCATTGCTGGAGATAAGCAGGCCACAGAAAAATTTAAACAAGTAGTTAAAGGTTACCTACATATGTTATGCTGCAAAATAAAACGTGTATTTTTTATATGAGAAAAACAGAAACAAAAAAAGCTAACAGCATTCCAGGATGATAAGTGATAACATTATCAGGTAAAAGATAGCAGACAAAATTTTGCTGAAAAAAAATACCAAAATAATATTCTTAAATTGATGCCAAAAATATTGAAGAATTTGACCAATTATGGATGCGATTTTAGGTGAAGATGACCATTACTCTTCCAATATAGTGGATACAGTAAATGAAAGGACAAAGAAATACACCGCATAAATGTCACTGAAAAATGTCAGTCACCCATACCTTCCTTGAAGAAAGTTGCTGGTTGCTCTTATTATTGCCTAAATAAATCAAAATAGCTGGATCAGTTACCACCCAGCCTTACACAATGAAACCAACTGAAAGATAAGCTAAAAGGAGAATGATGTAAATGGTACTCTACCATTCTTGTTTAATCTTGTGAAGAGCATGAACAAAAGGAAACATCCGAAAAATGTTGCAAAAATCACCAACATTGTTCAAACCCTGCCAAATATCCAAACACAGCAGAAACTTATCTTTCAACAATAAACCTAGTTTTGCACCAAGTGGAAAATGAAAATGCAACATTTTTTTCTACTAGCTAATTAGCAGTTGAACAACTGCCACATAAACGATACATAACTCAGGGAAACTGTCCAGGCATTAATGAACAAATAAAAGAAGTAGGGGCTCTCTATCGAATTCGAAGAGCGATTTATTTCCATGAAGAGTATGAAGACACTAAAAACCAGTATCATACACAGACGTAAAATCAAAAGAGAAGTTCTAAGATGAATATGCTGCTGAGGATCATATCAGTAATAAGGACTAGTCGAACTCTGATGTCACCACGAGAATATGGTAGTGGACTGCAACTTCGACGAAGTTTCTAATAAAAAATATATATATATACACCACATTCTGATTAAGGAGAACAGCTTTTGCTTAGACCACATTCATGCGTATCGAAAACCAGAACATAGATCCTCCCAGCTAAAATACCTCTCCTTGCAGATGCAACATATCTCGAAGACAACAAGGCTATAATAAGAAGGGGGGGGGGAGGATTCTGAGAAAGCAAGATCGACCTGATCGGGCGCCATGCGTATACATATATGCATCTCATTGAACTCAAATTTTAGTCGAAGAGAAGAAGACGCATACGAGTAGAAAAGAAGAAAAAGCTCCGATCTTTATGCCCGTGAGCGCCGCCTTAGACGAAGCTCGAACGACGGAGCGGGGTCACAGGAAGCCTCATCTCTCGCACAGGAGAACCAGGTGGCGACGGGTGATAAAGCTTTCTCTTTTTTTCTATGGAAAAGGGGCATTTTTGCATCATTTTCTTTTCTTCCATCCTGATCGGGCCAGACCATCGCTCCCGCGGCCGCGCATGTGACCAGCAGCTGCGCCCACGGGAACCTGCCTGAATAGCAGGATTGAAAAAAGAGAGAAAGAAAGAGAGCAACTTTTTGTGTCTCCCCTCCTGGATGCGGACAGATCTCCCGGCGGCCGCAAAAAACTCCAGGGAATCCCAGCTATCAAAGACGGGAGAAAGAACACCATGCGTGAGTCTTCCTGAATAGCAGGATGAAAAAAAAAATGTATATATACATCACACCTCGCGGATTTTTTATTTATGTTTTGGATGCGGGCGGAGAAAATCTTAAAAAGGCATTTTAAATTTACCTTTTTAAAACCAAAAAATGTCAAACATAAACAGATAAAAGCAAAGCATAGAAACTAAGGTTGAATGGTGAAACTCATCTGATCACATCATTTTCAAATCCTTCAAGCCACACTTCATAGATTTGAGATGAGTACTCCTATGGAAATATAAAATAACATGTCATCAGTTGGGTTGGAAAGCATCATTTGAACAACACCAGTGCTGCTTAAGCACATCTAATTTGGGATTCGTCTGGGAAGAGAATATTTGCAAATGATTCATCAACATGTTCAGGTGAAATCAAATATACTAATTACCTATTTTGAATGCTTTATTTATTGTGTTTTATGCTAGAAGACGTACGTGTTAATTTGCTTGTTGTTTCTCTTAATTACCGTCATCTCCACAAAACCAAACAGGAGATACATATCGCCTATCATTTGACATATATACACCATCTACTCTCTTCATTTTTTGGTGTGTATTTCAATCGTTTTCTTATTTATGAGAATGAGTGGAAGAGTCAATTATTCTCCCAACAATCAATTAATATAAATTGGCAGGCCTGGCTGATTTGGATCATATATCAAATTGAGGCCAGGTCACCTTTTGGATTCTTAAACTCGACCGGCATCTAAGAGTGCAAATGAGCCGAGTAGTACGTTATGCAAGTTTGATTTATTTATTTCATTCGGAGTTTAAATTTGAGCTCCTGCACATTTTTTAGGACCTTTGTTCAAATTTTACTTATTATTTAATCGAGTTAAACTCAACCTTGAGCTCGGATGATAACTCGACTAGAGTTCAATAAAACTCAAGTTCAAACTCGATATGAACTCATTTAATCATAAAACACTTTCAAGAATAACCATAGTTAGAAATCAAAATTTCAAACAATTATATATGTTGATTTTATAATCCAACATTTTTAATATAATAGTTTTTGATAAAAATACATCCATCTTTCTAATTAAAATAAAATTTTAAAAATTTATCACACACAAAACTACAGAAGTTACTTTTTTTTACTGGAATCCCCACCCGAATCAAATGTGTATGTTTTTCATCATATCACTCAGTGCCTTTCTTTTTTATGAATGATGACCACAAGTTGCAAGGAACATTTTGTGTTGTCTACCAATGTCACATGCTTATAGCTATTTACATTTCAACCTAGAAAAACCTATGGCTAAAGGTTAAAAACTCAAGAGATTTTTAGAATATTAAATGTTAATTGAGACATATTTTCATATTATTTGTCGAACGTCTCAAAATGTCTAACCTCTTATCGAATCAGAGATTAGAGTTTGATTCAACCCAATTAAACAAGACAGAAGTATCTTACAATCTCTTGTCGAGATTGAATTTCATGATCCAAATATAAGTTCGATAGGAGACTCACCTATTGACTAAAATGAAGAGAGAGAGAGAGAGAGAGAGAGAGAGAGAGAGAGAGAGATGACTAAAATGCCCAAGTTTCTCTCATGACTTTACTTATGTCCTGTTTGGTAACACTATTAGGTACCTCTATCACTATCAAGTTTAAAACTGATATTGATTGGAACCATTAAGAGGTGTTTGGTTAATTGTATCAATTTTAAAATTTATAGTGCAAACAAAGCATATTATGTAATACAAGTGACAACTTGTATTACTTTTGATATTGATACTCCAACATTTGAAAATATTAATATCAATATTGATATAGTACCAAAAATGAAATTCTGACCAAACGGGGCATTACATTTGGATATTTTTGAAATTCAACAAAAGGTCTACAAAAAATGAACAAGTCTTTAAGTAACCGTAACAAAATGTTAACATCCGATAACAATGAGAAATATGAACTAAACTTATCAAATAAAGTTATATATTACTTGAAGTTATACTGCTTATTATGGTCATTTATTTTACGCACAGTAAATAAATAAAAATATATATTTTATTTAGTATTGGGTGTTATCATGCATTCGTTACATTGATCATTAGTGAAAACTATAATAAAAAATAAAAATTTATTTACTATTTATTATTTAATGAGAGAGAGAGAGTATGGTGAAATCATATAATAGATGCTATTATTTTTAGTGGTGATATTCACTATTTTGTAGGACGTCTGGTTGCATAACAAATTTATATACACGATAAAAATTTATATTAAAAATAAAATATAAATTAATTAATGACATACAATTGTCATATTTAGAGAGATGTGATGACAAAAAAAAGTAAATACCGCATATGACCAAACAAGGGGTCACCACAAGACAATAAAACAGGTGAAATCTCTTCTATTGTTTAAGAATAAAATCATTTTAAGAACATAAATTTATAATAGTAATCAAAGACATCTTTTAACAAGTTTTGTCACAAAATTATAAAAATCATAACAAAAATCATAAAAAAACATAAAATTTAACACCCCATTAATGTTTAAGTACGTATGCTATTTTTCATAAAATTATAAGATTTTTATTACAACGGCGTGAACATTCAAAATGATATATTACTCAATATATTTGCAAAAAAAATTAAAAATTATGTCACTTTTGCTCAACGGAACAAAACTTATTTTTAATTTCAAAACTAATACTCACATACAATAATACATATAATTTAAAATAAAACTATATAAATTAAAAAAAGGGCATCCAAACACCAGTATTTTAGCTGTTGAAGCTTTTCGCTGGCAGCACCGACCGGGCTCAACTGTACTGTCGGCAGGGTATATGGAGGGGTCCCCTTAGTTCCTTTTTGATCGGATCTTCTTTTTTTTTTTTTTGAAAAAAAAACTGAATCAAACGAAACTCGACTCCCCAATCAGATAGAATCGTTTTATTTTAAATATAAAATTTTAATTAAATATTTTAATTAAATATTTAAATTAAATAATTGTTAATATATATAGATACAAGATGCAAACACAATTTAAAATTTTTATGGAATATATTTTTAGGAATTAATATAGTAAAATATTTAAAAATATTTAAAATATGTAAATAACAAAAAATAAAGATACGAGTTATTGAATTCTTGATAAAAGTTAATTTATAACGTATACTTTGAAAATTATCAAATTATTCTTAACGGAATGGAATAGATTTTAAGATGATCTCAAATCAAGAATACAAGCGTATTAAATATGTCATCTACATAGATTAGGCAAAACTTGTTTATACATTAAAAAATTTTATCTATCTTTTTTTTGAAATATTTGTAATCTGTTTTTCAATTCTAAAGAATCCCCTAACCATTCGTAATACCCTCTGAGGGTACTTAGAGCCTTTAATAGATTAAAATATAAACCCTTCGATTAAATTTTACAATCAAACTTAGAAACTATTTCTCTTAATAATTAGCATCTTTTTACAAAGGAGGAAATGTCCATCATATTTCTTTTTAGTTTTTTTTTTAAATTAAACCGATGTAAATTGGTTTTACGTGTGATGAGCTGAGCCATATGAGCCGAAATGGACCCAGACCGCGGCCAGTGGCAGATCTACAAAGGGGTCACGTGATCTCATTAAAATTTAAATGTTTTATCAAAAAAATTATTTTTTTATGAAAAATAACTTAAATATAAAATTTTTATGAAAATACTAGTTTAGAATGACCCACCCTCTCAAGCATCTTCACAAAAAAGGAAGGGGGGATCTTGATCTGAAAACTCTTGACCACTCCTCCTCCTTCCTCTCCTCTTCTCTTCTCCGGCGAGAGAGAGAGAGAGAGAGACAGAGAGACTGCAGCAGTCATGGCGTCTACCCTGGTCATCGTCGTCGTCTTCATCCTCGACTTCATCGCGCTCGGCCTCGCCATTGCAGCGGAGCAGCGGCGGAGCAAGGTAGGAGGCCGGGAGCCGCCCTCTTCTTCTGCCCCTCCTGCTGCTCTCGTCTTGCTGCTCCTTCCAGCTTTAATTCCATGGATTCCACTGGCTTGGACGGCGACGGCGACGGACGCCCAGCAGAAGAAGTACAGCTACTGCGTCTACGACTCCGACATGGCCACCGCCCTCGGCGTCGGCGCCCTGCTCCTCCTCCTCGCCAGCCAGCTCCTCGTCATGGTCGCCACCCGCTGCTTCTGCTGCGGCCGCCCCCTCCGCCCCGGCGGATCTCGCTCCTGCGCCTGCCTCCTCCTGCTCCTCTTCTGGTACACATACCTCCTCCTGCTCGAAATCGTCTCCCGTCGATGGACTCCGCCGCTCAATTCCGCCGCCGCATCTCGCAGGCTGACGTTCGTCGTGGCGGAGGCGTGCCTGCTGGCGGGGTCCGTGAAGAACGCCTACCACACCCGCTACCGCCACCTCCTCGCGGACGGGAATCTCTCCTGCCAGACCCTGCGCAAGGGCGTCTTCGCCGCCGGCGCCGCCTTCGTCTTCTTCACCGCCGTCCTCTCCGAGTTCTACTACGTCTCCTACGCCAAGGCCCGGGACGACGGCGGCGGCGGCGGCGCAACGCCTTACGGCCGCCCCGAGGCGGCTGTCGGCATGGGGACCTACCAGCACGAGCAGCAGGCCCGGTGACGGAGAGGGAACAGCGGAAGAGGGGGCGGAGAACATGGTGGGGGAGGAGGGCCGGCGGCGGCGGCCGCGCCGACGTCCCCCTCCGCCCGCCGCCGGTATTCATCAGTCAGTCACCCATCGAGAAGAAGACAAGGCCCTCCGCCATGTTTCTCTATTTTACTCTCCTTTCTATTCTACCTGTTGTATTTTCTATTAATAAAATAGTTTCTAGCTAAAACTAGGCCAAAAGCCCCAATTATTATTTTGTTCTTGAATTTATTTATCTATTCATATATGCCGATAAACAATGGCTTGGGGTTTAATAATGATAGTTTTTTTTCTTGATAAATAAATACTCGTAAGAAAGACATGATTGAATAAATAGTTTCAGTAATGACACTAAGATATTAACTATGGCACATTTCAATCACAAGAAGAGACATTCAGCAGCATATTAAAGAAATAATTAATGAGGTGTTTAGTTGTACAATATTTTTTTATAAATTTTCGCGATAAGATTTTTTATTAAAATAAAAGTTAAATTAGCTTAAAATGTAAAACTATCGGTGAAATCTGACAAGAAAAGAATGGAGACCATATATAACTTAGAAATGTGGGGATCGCAAGGAAAAAAAATTAAGAGGAGCTCACCTTCCTAATATTTTTTGTCGAAGAAAAATGCTCGCTGAAAATATATTTTTATAATGGCCGTCAAACATCTTTTTTAACGAAAAAAACTCGATTTATCGTGCGATAAAACATCTCATAAGATTTATTTTTTTAAGGCACTGATCTTATCTTTAGCAAACGTATCCACTAGCTTGCCCTTGATGAACAGTAAAGTTTTTAACTAATATATAATATTTTTGGCAAATGGTTCCACCACATTACTCTTGTAGTTAGCAGACTGGGTACGTTTGGTTCAGTGTAAAACAGAAAACTATGAAAATCTTTTACATGGGAACATGTTCTCAGGGAATAGAATTTTCAGATGTCTTATTTAGTTCTCTCGAAAATGATTTTTAGAAAATAAAATAATTAAGTTGTCAAATTCTCAAAAGATTTTTTTTCAAATAACCTTGAACCTCTCAACTCAAAAATTACAAAAAATCCTTGTTATTATTTCCTATTCTTGAAATAATTGATATCTTGATTTAACCAATTTTATAATGGTTTTATTCAAAATTATAGAAAATTTTCATATCAAAAATCATAATCTCAGTTCTAACTATGTTTTCAGATTTTTAAATTTCTCGAAATTTAAAAAGAATGTTTTTTTAAAAAATAACTTACTACACATAAAAAATATATGTAAGTAAAATGTCGTTGTTCAACTTTTTGATTCTGTTCACAAATATCCTCACTTATTTAGAGATAAAAGAAGATGTCAGAAAAATAATATAATACTAGAGAGGGATATCTTTAACAAAAAAATAAAAACTATTTGATTAGTATTATTTAAATACATTTAGACGGTGAAAATAATCTTTGATAAAGTTATTAAAATGTTTAGTTTTCTAAAAATATTTTTAAAAATATTATAAATTATTTGAATCAATATATATAAATATAAATAATAATATAAACACATAACGGTGGATGTTCAATTCTAAGGGAGCAACGTAGAATTTTGCAGATGTCAAACTTTGAGATTTTAGGAGTCAATGAAATATCTTTTTCATGAACTGTCATTTTACGGGAACCAAATAAACACAATACTTAATAAATCGGGAAAATTTGCCTTGGCGACCCATTTTACGGGCAAACAAACGTACCCTAGCATAGTTGGATCTATCATGATTGGATCAGATCAATTAATGTGGTGATTAGCCAGCATAGATGTACCAAGGTCATTTTATTCATTTGGATGTCTATGAGTTTGGAAGGGTTTAACTTATACTCTCACACTTCCTGCCATTGCAATTTCTAGTATTTTCCAACATATGTTAATGGACAAACACAACAGATGAGTATATCTGGGATTAAAATATGAGTTAAGTTAATTGTAAACATAAAAAAGAACACTTAATTTAATTGATTGTATATATTTTATTTTATAGATTTTTGATAATTGTATGAGA
The DNA here is from genome assembly GCA_036172225.1 of Cryptocoryne crispatula var. balansae. Taxonomy (NCBI): domain Eukaryota; kingdom Viridiplantae; phylum Streptophyta; class Magnoliopsida; order Alismatales; family Araceae; genus Cryptocoryne; species Cryptocoryne crispatula. Next base: position 4,757,589 of record CM069924.1, on the reverse strand, counting down.
TATTAACTATTTTATGGGTGTTTAAAATATACTTTTATTAAAGTTTGTATGATAGGCATTTTATATAGTGAAATAAAAATATATTTAGAATTAGATATTATAAAATAACATACAATAATATCTATATTAAAAGTAAAAAAGTTAAAATGATATTAAAGAAAAACACTTGAATGGACTAGTTACATGACTAAGAAAGAAGGCTATCGTGCCCCAAGAAAAAAACATATGCAACCAGTGTTCGCCGGTCATATGACCGTTGGCATATGCAACCAGTGTTCGCCGGTCATATGCAACCAGTGTTCGCCGGTCGCGTGACCCCGATCATATGACCGTTGGCAACGGTCATGGGGGGGCAGCCCACATTCACCTCCTTGGGGGCTATTTAAAGCCCCCAAGGGGCTCCCCTTACTCCCCCCCACTCTCACTCCCAAGCTCTCATTTTTTGAAAGTCCGACTTTCAAAAAAGAAAAAAAAATCAGAGTATTGTACACCAACTTTTGTGTTAAAGTCCAACTCAAAACATCAGACTTTTATATTTTTATTTTCAAGTGGGACTTAAAAGCTCCGATTTTAGAACACAATGTTAAACTAGGAGTTAAAACTCCGACTTCTATAAAAAACGACGTGCAAAAATTAGTGTCTAGCACAAGTGTGATGTCAAAAATCCGACTTTTCTGCTAAAATCAAACTTTAATATTTTGTTGTAAAGTCTAATTTTTTGACCACAACTTTATTCAAACGGTAGTAGTAGTCTCGCAAAGTTAAAAGTTAAGGTGATAATTTCGTAAAAATACACAAAGTTTAATTTATGAATATTATAATTTATTTTTTAAATATTTCGATTCAATTTAAATTGATAATCTGGTAAAATAGATAACTATATACCTAAACGATGCAGTAAATCCCTAACCATCTTATTTTAAAATAATTTACACTGGTTGAAACAGATGATATTTATTCAGAGTAAAATATTTCATTCAACGAAATAAAATTGTCAAATCATTTTATCAAGAGTCATCCACAACGGCATCCGCAGTTCGAACAGGAGATGCCTAAAGTCCTGATGTCGACGATGGTGAGGTAAATGTCTGCATGCATGCACAGTTGGATTTCCAGGCAAACAAACAGACCCTATTTTGTTCTTGATTGCCAAAATCGGATTTCCAGAAGCCGGCTTTTGGTGAAACTCGATTAGGTTTACAAAAAAACAAAAAAAAAAATCTGCGCAGAAGAGATTGCGACGATCAGAACATGCATGGAGACGTTTCTCTGTTAGCGGATGATTCAAAACCATTAATCAACCAAGCATTCTGCGCACAAGGATTGGCGATGACACTGCTTGCATCCATATATCTATCTATCTATCTATCCATCTGCGAAGAACACAGAGAGCTACGTACAAATCTTCTTTACGGGCCAGTAAATTAATCTCGTTGGTCAGATCGTCGTCGGAGGAGGTCTGGACGATCAGTTGTGCAGGGGATTGCGCCCTTGGGGCACCAGCCTCTTGTTTGGTGCAACTGCCGCCGCCGTCGTGTGACCACCGTCGGCGGCGGGCGGAGCGGAGGTCCCGCTTCCCCTCCTTGCTCCTCCTCCTCCTCCTTTAGCCGGAGTAGGAGCCATCCTGCCGTGGGTGAGAAGGGACATCTCCCCCACGGCGAGCAGAGCGATGATGAGGAACAAGGAGGCTCAGGAGAGGCGATGCTGGTCTGCCCCCATGCCGGCGGGAAGGTTCTCAACCGGGCGGGGAGGAGGAGGATCGCTCTTCTCTGAAGGCCACTTCACCGTTTATTTATATATATATACACACCCAGCGAAGAGTGCTAATTAACCAAGATTCGGAAACCCCTCTTATTCTAATAATTCCGATGCTAACAGCTGATCTCTTGTAATTATTCTGAAATATGGGATAACTAACTTAATTAGCCAGATCCCCTCACCTTAATTATTCTTCGAGAATGTTCATCTGCTAACCGAAACCCCAGTGTTGATCTCTCTCTTATCCCCGACACCAAAGGAATGTTGTTGTTTTCAAAATTATATATACATCATTTTTTTAATTTTTAAAATATCTCCCACTAAAATCTTAATATGACATACAAGATTAAAAGGAAAAATTGATCTGCAGCCCGTTTAAGAAAACGGGTTTCATCGGCCTTGATCCGGTGACAGTTTTTCCTTCACCCGGAAGCAATCCGTCTGTCCAAATCTCTTCTTCACATGTAATTAATCCCTTCTAATTAATAAGCCAATCTCCGTTGGTCACTCTCACTTGTCATGCATGTTCTATCGAATTCCTCTTGGAAAATGAGAACGTGGATAACACGGGGTTAGTAAAAATTTTAATTGTTACTGAACCACTCGTAACTCATATAATTATTAATATCTCAATTCATTAAACGACTCGTGCAATTACTATATATGTCCCAACTTACTGTCGTGAATATATATAGTTATTATGATACTCGTATAGTTACCCAGCTCTCCACTTACTGAGCAGCTCATATAATTATTAAAGGGGGGATATACACTCACCGAGAACCCTCTCAATTAATGACTATATATCCCTCTCAGTAACTATATATATCTTGTCTCGATAATTATAGGTCCCGTGTAACTATACGTCTTCACTCCCTCAATAATTATGTCCCCAAAATAATTATATATTAGTAACTATATATAACTCCTCTCGGTAACTATATATATACCTTCGGTAATTATATATGTCTCCCCAATAGTTATATTCTCGTATTAATAACTATGCCTTTTTCAGTAATTATATGTCACATCACAGTAACCAGGTGACCTCGGAGTATCCTATTAACATTTATAAGAATGTTAAAGTATTTACGAGGAGTTGACATCACTTACGAGGAGTTGACAGTAGCTGGCCCAGTGGCCAGGCACATGGCGCAGCGCAGCGCCGGCGAGGGATTGAGCGCCGGTGCAGCGCTCGATCCCCACAGGATCACCTCCCCCCTGGGGAGGTGGTTCCGACAGTCCACCGCCGGGATTGAACCCCCGCCACCCCCCCCCCCCCCGCGGGGGTGGCGTCGTGCCAACCGAGCCACGCTCGGTCGGCGACAGTATTTATGATTAATCATTTTCCTTCTCATCCTCACCGTGCAGAGTTTGATGTGTGTCAAAGTGACTTGTGTAATATTCCGGGTTTTTGTTGTATTATTTAGGTTATTATCGTAGTGTTTTAATTATTTTCATAAGGTGCTTAAATTATTTTTAAGATGTTGGTATAGATACCTAAGTATTTTTATTTATTTATATCGTGTCTTAATAATTTTTATAGATCGCTATATTTTACTTATAATAGATGTTATTTAATCTCATCTAATTTTTTTTCTCTTATCTCCCCCCAATTTAATCTCTCTCTATCCTTCTATTTTTATCCCTCTTGGTATCTTAACCATCTTTCTAAATCATATTTCCGTTTTCTTCTTGTCGCCGTTTTTCTCCTCCCGAAATCATCTCCAGCGCCCTATCTTTCTGAGAGCGGATCACCTCAGTTCCCGGGTGGAGGGAGCTCCCGCAGTCCTCAATGGCATGAGGACACCTGGTGTCGTGGAAAACGAAGTGTCAGTGCGCTTTAAATAGGGCTTAAAGTAGATTTGACGTCGCTCGGTAGTGGGTAAATAGAGGCTCGGTAGTGAGTCTTTGGAGCCTCGGTAGCTCGGTAGTGGGTACATAGAGGCTCGGTAGTGGGTCTTTGAAGCCTCGGTAGCTCGGTAGTGGGTAAATAGAGGCTCGGTAGTGAGTCTTTGGAGCCTCGGTAGCTCGGTAGTGGGTACATAGAGGCTCGGTAGTGGGTCTTTGAAGCCTCGGTAGCTCGGTAGTGGGTAAATAAAGGCTCGGTAGTGAGTCTTTGGAGCCTCGGTAGCTCGGTAGTGGGTACATAGAGGCTCGGTAGTGGGTCTTTGAAGCCTCGGTAGCTCGGTAGTGGGTAAATAGAGGCTCGGTAGTGAGTCTTTGGAGCCTCGGTAGCTCGGTAGTGGGTACATAGAGGCTCGGTAGTGGGTCTTTGAAGCCTCGGTAGCTCGGTAGTGGGTAAATAGAGGCTCGGTAGTGAGTCTTTGGAGCCTCGGTAGCTCGGTAGTACCCTCTATTGATCCACTACCGAGCATAGTTTAACCTTGTTACACTTGCTACCGAGTCTTTAAAGACTCGCTACCGAGACCTGTTACACTTGCTACCGAGGCTCCAAAGACCCGCTACCGAGCCTCTATTTACCCACTACCGAGCCTTGAGAATCCACTACCGACCACTTATCAACTCGCTACCGAGCTACCGAGGCTTCAAAGATCCACTACCGAGTCTCTATTAACCCACTACCGAGCCTTGAGAATCCACTACCGACCGCTTTTCAACTCGCTACCGAACTACCGAGACTTCAAAGACCCACTACCGAGCCTCTATTTACCCACTACCGAGCGACGTCAAATCTACTTTAAGCCCTATTTAAAGCGCACTGACGCTTTGTTTTCCGCGACACCAGGTGTCCTCACGCCATTGAGGACTGCGGGAGCTCCCTCCACCCGGGAACTGAGGTGATCCGCTCTCTATCTTTCTCCTCTCGGTTTCGTTGCCCTCCCCGTCACCGCTCTCTCTCTCTCCCTCCATCCTCGTCGTCGCGCGCCGTTGCCACCCTGCCGCCGCGAGTGCCGTCGCCCTCCCTCTCTCCTAGCTCTTCCCGTCACCGCCCGCCCACGCGTCGTCGTCCCCGGCCAGCCGCCGCGCGCGGCCGGACGGCGACCGCCATCTCCGCTTCGCGTGGGCGTGCGCGGCCAGCGGCGCTCGGGTCAACGCCGCCTCGTGGAGCCGGCCGCCGCGGCCGGCGCCGCCGTCGGCGTGCGCGCCGCCTCGCCGTCCGCACCGCCGCCTCGCGCGCGCGCGTTCGCCCGGCGCCACCCCCGGTCAACGCACGCCCCGCGCGGCCGGCCGCCGCCGCCCGCGCGCCGCCGCCTCGCCGCCGACTCCGCGCGGTCAACGCAGCCGGCGCCCACGCGGTCGCCCGCGTGCGCCCTCCGTGCACCGCCTCGCCGTCTGCCCAGCCGCGCTCAGCGCCGCCTTGCGCCCGCCGGCGCCGTGCGCCCTCCGTGCGCCGCCGCCCCTATCGCCGCGTGAGCCCCTCTCTCTCCTATTCTATCCTTCTCTCTCCTATTCTATCCATTGTCCATATCATGATATTATTCTCTTCAAATATTTCTCTAAATTTTCTCTTGATCCAACAGTCTATTTTTTCTTGTGTATACTCTTTTTCCAGCAGCCTAACTGGTGAGAATTAACCCTTTTCGACCGGTTCAAGTTGTGCATCGCGTCGTCAACGTTCGATATCGTATTTGGTCGCCGGTTTCCAACTCTTCCAGCGTCATTCCGGTAGGCATTCTTGACGTGTCTACTATCATTAAAATTCATATTTTAATTCTCCATGATCCATAGAGTTGACCTTTTAATTAAAGGGGTGTGTAGTTACGCTTTTACGTAATTTGTGAGTTAACATGGGTTAGATAGATACATGTGTGTAGTATCTTGTGATGTATGTTTATGTCTCTATCATGTGTATATGAGATCATGCTTGGTTAATAGTATAATATGCTTTCTTTTAGCTTGTAATCCTGTTACTTTTTAACATGTTTAGATTATGTTAATCTTGCTAAGTAAATTATGATAGGTTAACAAGATTAGTTGGTGTGGTGATTAATTTTTCCAGCATCTAGTTACATTCATATTTAATCATGTTTAGTTAGTTATATGTGATGTCGTTTCATTTTGGTTCATTTCTAGCATGGTTGCCTAGCATGGCAATAGCTGTGTATATGTTCATTTTATGTTCATTGATCTTGCATATTGGTGGTCATGGCATGGCATGATTGAGGTGGATGCATGATGCATTGAAACTGTGAATGGAAAATTGAGCTACACCAGACTAGTTAGTCGTGACTCGAGGGCAGCGAGGGGTTAGAACCGTCTGGTGCATCCTTCGATCCCAGATCCCGCGGGCATCCTACGTGCCACTGCCTAGGTGCACTATGAGATTTCGATTAGTATATGGTACTTATATATGATAGATCTGGTGGTAGCTGGTTGACGTGGCAAGACGACGCATTCCTTGCTAATGAAAATCTTTGTAGAGGATATGTGCATCTATTAGAGGATAGGTGCATTTGTGAATGTGGTATTTCATTAGAGGATAGGTGCATTGTTGTATGGTATGATATAAGTGGTCTAGTGATGTATTTCAGTTTGTCAATTATCATATTGTGTTGCATGGTGTGTATGCATGATTCGTCTCATTTGTAGTGTATCATCATATGGAGCATATAGTAGGTGTCTATGCATATGTTCATACAATCTTTTTAGGTCATGTTATGATGCATATAAGTGCTGGTCGGTGTGATTATAGGTTTTGGTTGGTGGTGTAAAACACATGGATTAAGTCATATATCTAATGTATTGACTAGCTTATATTTACATATAATTGGTGTAAGTCTGGGTACCTATTTAATTAACATCTAGGGCCTTCTGGCTATCCGATTTGGCGGATGATGAGGTGTCTACCGAGTCGTCGTACTCATTTCAATCCTCTTATCAATTTTCAGATAATCAGATTTAGCGCAGCAGAAGCGTGCTGGATTGATTCCCGAGAAAGCAAATTGGATGCTATTTTTGTTGAGATGGTATTTAGTTTTGTTTAGATTGTAGCATAGCGTTGTGTTTAATTTGATTCTATGGATGTATAAACTGGGACCTAGTTGTCTTCATTTTTCCCAAACCGATATTTTTACGGGGTTAATTTTCCCGATCGCGTCGTCGGATCATCCCGCTGTGCCTGTTAAAAATCCGGGGCATGACAACTTGCTTTGATTGGAGACGAAGGGAGTTTCCTCTCCTCAGGGGACCTCCGATTTAATCCGAACTCATAGAGATCATCATCGTCCTTCCTGCTTAACCTTGCTGCTGCTCTGCTTTGTCTTCCAAATTAAGCCGCGATTTGATATGTGCAAGATGGGTAGAAGAGGATTGCCACCGCCACCTCTGATCCTGGTCCAGCTTCTTCTCATCGCCGTGCTCGTCGTTCGGGAGTTGTCCCTTCTCACCCACGGTAGGAAGACGGCACCAGCTGAAGGATGCAGAAGGGGAAGCGGGACCTCGGCACTGCCTGCCGCCAACCTTGCACGGTTGACGTTCCCGCGCCGCATCGCCGCCGCCGCCGCCGCCGCCGCTTATATGACGGCGGATACGCGCTGGCAGTTATTCCAAACAAGAGGCTGGTTCCCCAGGGCGGAACCCCCTCCGCAACTGATCTCCGATCAGTGTAATGCCCAGTAAAGACGGTCTGTAGCGCTTCTCAGACACTTCGCTTGTCTCTTTTGCAGATGAATCGAACGCTGTTCTTGAGTTCATCTTCTCTTTGTTCTTCCGTCGTTGGACGAATCATGCATGAGAATTTTCGTCCCTCCGTTCATATATATGCATGGATATTGGTCGTAGTTTAGGGTTTAGCCTAAACCCTAATAACCCTGTGTATATCATCCCGCCATTCAAACGTACGTACGTACGTACAACCAGCGCCACCGCCCATCTCTCTTCTTCTCACAATGTTTGTTTGATTAATCTGCAGGTCTTTGTGTTGAGTACTTGAGCTACATAATTGATTAATTTAGATCAAGTTGGTATATATATATTTTTACATATTTATACAGACGATCCGATGCTATCCTACCACGTATATATATGATCAGTTCTATCTACTTCAGTTGCCCGGAAATTTACAATTTAGATTATTTTTAATGCCTTTATTGACCTCTAAAATATCTATTATATCTCAATAAATTTCTTTAAAATAAGTTTTATATATGTTTTAACTTTCTGTTTTCAAATGTAAATTTGTGTAGAGAATAGAAATAACATATATATCTTTAGGTAATATCAAATTGATTAACGATAGAAACATTTTCATCATAGTTTTTATTTTTACCACAAATTAAGAGGTTATATAGACATTAAATTAAGAGTCACATTAAGTCGAAATACACATATATCCATAAGATATCAATACATTAGTCAACTGATCCAACAACTATGATAATTAATAGTCTTTTCAGGAGATCGTCGATTTTCGGCTTACTCCTAATAGAACATATTTAACTTTAAAATTCTTTCAACTCAAACTCTGAAAAATGATTAATCTGAGTTGTTGATAGTACATTGATTCAACCTCTTACCATATTCATAAATTGAGGTGTTACACGTTTTAAGTTTTTTATGACGGCTAGCCCATGTATGGAGGATGCATGGTTAATATTTATTTACAAAGGAAAAGTGCGCTCTAAGAAGGTTGAAGGGGGAGTCTCTTCTTTATAGCTGACGAACAAGCATGAAATTCACCTAAAAATCAGATTCTGTCTTGGCTTTTCACAATTATTAATCAACCCATGTGATGATTATCTAAAAAAATAATGCCACACAAGTAACTTTTGATATTGATATTTTAAGAGAATAGAATATCATTTATAAATTTGATGTAGATGGACACTCATTTTACACCTCTTACTTGTGCTGAAAATTTCAAAATTGATATTAACAGCCAAACATGCATGTGGTGATGATTTAAGCCAGTATCAATTAAAAAATTTTCCGTGGTAGAAGCGTTTAATATATACTTTTAATAGAGGATTAGTATAAGATAGAACACAGACTAAGAAGATATGATAGAAGAGATTAAAGAAAAAAGAATAGTTCTTCATGCTACCTATATTATGCATGGGCCCAATCAAATGGACTGGGCCGAATAATGGGCCTTGCTCGATAGTGAGGGCTTCACTACTAATTAAACGAAGATGGCATCTGAAAACAGTGTTGTCCTTCTAAATATACATCTTAGTCTCCAACTCGACTCTTTAGGTGCTGTTTGGTACCGGGATGATCCGGGGATAAACTTGGGTTATCCTCAAAATTTTGGGGATAACCCGGGTTTATCCCCAAAATTTTATGATAATAAACAGTCCCAGCTTATATTGTTGGTTTTATCTGAACATAAAAAATTTATCGAACTAAATATGTATCAGAAAAATTACCCACCAAGGAAAACGTGGACTCAAAACGAAGTGATATCAACACATGAAACTTGGCTTCGTTTTTCATCATAAATATTAGTTTATGCCCTGTTTGGTAACACTATTAGACACCTCTATCACTATTAATTTTAAAATTGATATTGTTGGTAATCACCTTGAAGTATTTGGCTAATAGTATCATATTTAAAATTTGTATCATAAACAACACATGTTATGTAATACAAGTGTCAACTTGTATCAATTTTGTTATTGATACTTCATCTTCTAGAAATATCAATATCAATACTAATATAGTATCATTTTTGATACTCTAACCAAACATGCCATTAAGCAAGACGGTTGCTTCAATCAGTTCACTAGCAAGAGCTTTTGCATCATCATCTGTTCTTCAAGGGAGAATCCCCGGTTCAGAAATGAAATGGTTCAAGATTCGACTAGAGAATGTTCTAGATACTTGCTTATTTTATATATCAAATTACTAATTTCCAATAAGGAAAAAAGAACTGGTGATTATCTTGTTAACAAGTAAAGATTGAATAGACCTGTGTTCAACTTGATAAAACTCGGTGATTATCTTGTTTAAGTTCTTGATAATTAAGTCACCAGACTAAATCAATGTTCATTTAAAGAAATAACGTCATGTTGATTAAATATATACTAAACAAACTCATAACTAAAATCAAAGTTAATCTAAACTTTAACTCTGATCCCAACTTCACAAACAAAGTTAAATTCGAGTTTTATGAATGAACTTTGAACTTGAATTCTAATTTCTCGAATTAGCTCAAATCGAACTCGAACCCTAGCATAGATTTGAATTTCTATTCGAGTTCGAACTCAAATTTGTCTTGGTTAATTATTAATTAAGTTGCACAACAATTCCTGGGTTTGCTCCTACGTACACATATATATACTTTGATGTTGCTATCTGGACTGTAGCACATCTCGAATATTGTGGCTAATTAAGACCGTGTAGATATGATAATGTTTGAATAATTTTAACTTATAGCTAGATTGATACTTTAAATATATTATCTTAAAATTATTTATTTATTTATAACTTGATTTAAACCGGCCTAAGTAAACCAATCTATATTGGTCCAGTGGGATTCGGGTTGGCAAAACAACCATTGGATTCGATCTGCCTTGTCTGAGGAAAAAAAAATAAATCCTCTCAACCCAAACCCATCCCAACCTATATAACCATGTTCACCCCTATAACCTTTACTGAGTTTGACACAAGGACTTCTATCTAGTGTCCCTATTGATCTTGAGTCTTGACAACCAGGCAGTCTCTCTGCACCTTAAGCAACAAGAAGATGACCTACCCCTTTTGCCTTGCTTGCTGAGAGGAATCTGGGCACATATGCTTGGACTCAACTGAACAGGTTCTTCTACATCCCCTGTCTAGCTAGTGCTGCCCCACCAAACGTTTTGAATATATTTGAGGTTGCCGAGAGAAGGTGCCGATCACCTCATTAGCTTAATAAGATTCTGCTGACCATAATACATAGATAATCTTATCTCCAACACTGGTCCAGCCAGCACACTGTCCTTCTGCAGCAGCTTCAAGACAACCAGAAAGCTCAGAAGATATGATACATATTATGGTTAGCCGTGCCTTGTTCTTGCTTCTCACTTCTGTTATGTATCTTGTTTGATGCTGGGTCTCTTTCTCGCTTTCTCCCGACATGATCTCTTATATGTTGTCTTCAAAACATATATTGGTCAGCGGTTTTTTTTTTTGTTTTTTGAGAGAAAGATTATTAACATTAGATTAATTAGCCTGGCATGTAGTTACAGGAGATGATACACAAAATATGATCCGGAAGTGGTAAATGTAAAGGAATAGGATCTGTGTATGATTGTAAAGGAATAGGATCTGTGTATGATACACAAAAATTATCATGCAACCAAACACCCCCATTAGGTTTCTTAATTCTCACGAAGGCCGTGCTCATCTGAACCGCTCTTGTAGGAGAGTTGGTTAGGTAGATAACTCTCTTACCACGTACAAAAGAGAGAGAGAGAGAGAGAGAGAGAGAGAGAGAGAGAGAGAGATTCACATTCACGTACATGTATTATATTATAATATACACCATTATTGGAGAGTTAGTCAAATGAACAGCCAAGAACAGCCTCCTTGCTCCCAGCTCCACCGTGCATCATCCTCGCGGACTGGGGCCGTGGTGCCGGTCGGCGTCCTCCCTCCGATCGCTGCGGCTGTCGCCGTTCAAACAAAGTTAAGGAGACTCCGCATGCGCTGCTCCCAGGATGATATGGGAGAAATTCTCTGTTTGTATTCTTATTGGGCCTCTTTGTATTATTTCTTTGAACTTGTATCCGGAGTGTTATTCTTTGGGCTAATTGGTCCAGTCTGTATCTCAGACGATATATATATAAATGAAAACCTACGCGGAGCTCAGTCGAGCCCTTTCCGCCTCTCACGCTCCTGTTCTCTCCGCCACTCTTCCCATTCTACAATTCCTCTGCTTCTCTTCCAGAGCGTCACCGTCTTCTTCAGATCTGAAGGACTTGCTGTTGGTTCTCACTTGGTATCAAAGCAATGGATGGATCAGCATCGTCAAACGTATCCCCGACTACACCAATCTCTACAGCACCGGTATCTGCAGCCCCTTTTTCTGCTCCTCCGATTGCTTTAGTTCCTCCTGCTGCTCCATATTCCTCACCGTTTTCAACGAATTTGTTTGTTGCTGCAGCTTGCGTAACATCCTCCAGACTTCCGTTTGGTTCTACATCAGTTTTTTCAACCCTACCGAATATTTCGCACTGCGTCTCTGTCAAGTTAAGTGGAGATAACTACATGTTATGGCGAGCTCAATTCATACCCTTTCTCAACACATATGAATTAATGGGGCTTGTTGATGGTTCAGTTGTCTGCCCTCCCCCATTCATCGTAGATTCTGCAAATCCTACGATGCACATACCGAATCCGGATGCCAAACTGTGGAAACAGTTTGACAACCTGGTCATGACGATGATAATTTCTTCCATTTCGCCTCAAGTTTTGCCTCTGGTTATTGGCCAAACCACCTCGGCTGGGGTTTGGAACACCATTGCTGCCACATATGGCAACACCTCTAGAGCTAGAGTTCTTCAGCTCAGACTGCAACTCCAACAAATTAAAAAGGGATCGATGCGAATTATGGAGTATCTACAGAAGATTAAATACATTGTGAACTCTTTGGCTATGATCAATGAACCAATTCCACCGGTGACTTCTTGGCGTATGTTACGCCGAAAGATGCAGGACCAGATTATGAATCTTTTGTAACGTCCATTACTACTCGCAGTGATGCTTCTTTTCTTACCATAGATGATTTACAAGGAATGTTGCTCAATCATGAGATCTTCCTCAATAAGCATACTCAGTCAGTCACAGAACTCAGTGCTAATTTAGCACGCACAAATTTCACCAACAACTAGCATCAACAAGGAACCAACTATAATAGAGGGTACAATAATGGCAGAGGACGTGGTTCAAGAGGACGGAATGATAGTCGATACAGGAACAATTTAGGCAATTATAACTACAACAGAAGCAATTACAACCAACAATCTTCTGATCAGCCAGCAAATGGAAACAATCAGTTTAATGCTCAACCGAATGCGGTTTTCTGTCAGCTATGTGATCGCACAGGGCATACAGTCATTCAATGTTGGCGGCGCTTTGATGTCACTTTCAAGCCCAATCAACCCCTTGGAAACGATCTCGGCGAATAGGATACTCTTCTCCTCACAGTTTTAATGCTAACATTGCCTCGTCTAGTTCTGCAGGGTCTGTTAATGACCAGAGTTGGTACCCTGACTCAGGTGCACAAACCATATGACACCGGAGTTGGGGTTACTAAGGAATCCAATTCCATACAATGGAAATGAGTCTGTGCAGGTTGGCAATGGAGACAATTTGAAAATTTCCAACATTGGACAATCAGGTTCTGCTCCCCTATGTCTTCGAAATATACTACATGTTCCATTTTTATCCAAGAACTTACTATCAGTCTCGATTCACCAAGGATAATAATGTCTTCTTTGAATTCTATCCTAATGATTGTTTTGTAAAGGACATCAAGAGCAAGAAACTTTTGGCACGAGGCCAAACTATTGATGGACAGGTACTACCTTCCATCCATTGGAGTCAGTGCTGACGGCTCTCTCTGTGGAATCCATTTCCACCTGGCACAAGCGATTGGGGCACCCTACTATCCGAACAGTTCAGAATGTCCTGCACAGTATTGGAATTCCTTTTACCTTATCCAAATTTGATTTTTGTTCATCATGTGCAGTTGCCAAAAGTCATTTACAGTATTTTCCTACTTCTACATACGTGTCTAAATGTCCTCTAGAAATAGTTGCTTCAGATGTTTGGGGCCCTTCCCCAGTTTTGAGCTTGAATGGATGTAGATATTATATTACTTTTATAGACCATTACAGCCGTTTTTGTTGGATATACCCACTTGCTGCCAAGAGTGATGTCTTTACAGTATTTGTGCACTTTAAAAATCAAGTTGAAAACATGTTCAATAGAAAAATAAAATTCTTTCAAAGTGATTGGGGAGGGGAATATCGGAGACTTACCCATTTTTTCAAGGAATGTGGCATTACACACAGAATTGCGTGTCCCTATACACACAACCAGAATGGAATTTCGGAAAGGAAGCATCGACATATCATTGAGACAACCTTAGCTCTTCTTAGTAATGCTAAGCTTCCACATGCATTTTGGGATGAGGCGGCTATGTGTGCTGTGCATCTCATTAACAGGATGCCAACTCCCATTCTTGATAACATCTCTCCTTTTGAGAAGCTATTTAACAAGGTGCCTGATTATAATTTCTTGAAGTTCTTCGGGTGTGCTTGCTACCCTCACCTTCGACCGTATAATAATCATAAATTTGATTATCGGTCTGAGTGTTGCATTTTTATCGGGTACAGTCCAGACCACAAAGGGTACAAGTGCTTTCTTCCTAAAACTAGACGCACCTATATTGCAAGAAATGTGGTATTCAATGAGACATGTTTTCCTTACACTGCGCTGTCCTCATCCACTATAGATGTTCCACCTGGTTTTACAATCACTTTGCCGGTTCCTAGTATACCTGCAACTGCTAAGGCTAGTTCTCCTACTTCAAATTATGTTCCTCCGATCGGTGAGGACAATTTCACTCCGGAGCCATATGAGTCCCATGTCGACAATCAGCACTCTTTGGAACACACTCCGGTCACCCCTATGCAAGCACAACAGGATACTCCAAGTATTTCACAACTTACTCCAACCGATACTTCTGGAAGTGAGTGTTCTAGACCTCAAAAATTTCGGTCACTTGCTGAAATTATGCGGGCCACTTCCCCTATGTCTCAAAACCGGTCTAGTAAATATGCCTTGCTTGTAGCAACAGATTTAGAGGTTGAGCCCTCATGTTTCACCATTGCTAACAAGGACCCAAAGTGGAGGCAAGCCATGTACGTGAGTTTTACGCCTTGCAACAAAATGGGACATGGTGTCTTGTTCCCTCTCCTCCAAACACTAATATTGTTGGTTGCAAATGGATCTACAAGTTAAAGAAAAATTCGGATGGATCAATTGCTAGACATAAAGCTCGGTTAGTGGCTAAGGGATATACCCAAGAGTATGGTATTGATTACCATGAGACCTTTAGTCCAATCATCAAGCCATCCACTATTCGTATGATTCTTTGTATTGCTACCTCTTTTAAGTGGGAAATTCGTCAACTTGATGTGAACAATGCTTTTCTTCATGGTACACTAAATGAAGAGATTTACATGGCTCAACCACCTGGTTTTATAGACAAAAGATGTCCTGACTATGTATGTAAACTGAAGAAAACTCTATATGGACTCAAACAGGCCCCACGTGCTTGGTTCCACTGTCTATACTCTCATCTCATTTCTATGGGCTTCAAGGGGTCTATTTGTGACCCTTCACTATTTACGTTTTCGAGAAAAGGTACTGTCATCTACCTTCTTGTATATGTTGATGATCTCATATTAACAGGAAATAATCCTTCTGCTCTCAAGAAGCTACTTACAGACTTGGCAACTACTTTTGCTCTAAAGGACTTGGGTAACTTACATTTTTTCTTGGGCATTGAAGTTCAAAAATTTGCAAGTGGACTTCACCTAAGTCAACAGCGGTGTATTCTGGAGGTGTTGCAGAAATCACAACTTATAGATTCTAAACCTTTTCAAACTCCTATTGTTCCAAAAACTGGTATGTCTCAGAATGATGGTGAGTTATTGGACGATCCTACATTTTATAGAAGCATTGTTGGATCTTTGCAATATATAACTTTAACACGGCCGAACATTGCTTTTGCGGTCAACAAAGTATGCCAGTTCTTGTCTGCACCAACAGTCTCACATCTATGTTTAGTTAAAAGAATTCTTCGATATCTCAAGTGCACATATCAGTTGGGAATGCTTATCCGGCCTAGCAGCTTTGATCTCTCAATTTTTTCAGACGCGGATTGGGCCGGTTGTCCTGATGACCACAAGTCCACTACAAGTTATATTATTTATATGGGATCTAATGTCATCTCATGGTCTGCCAGAAAATAGTCCACTGTTGCCAGGTCGAGTACAGAAGCCGAGATGCGTTCCATGGCATCACAGAGTTATTATGGACCCTTCAATTGGCAAAGGAGTTACAACTTTTCTTCAATTCTCCTCCTATAGTATGGTGTGATAATGTTTCTACTATCTATCTAACTGCAAATCCTATTTTCAGGGCAAGAACAAAGCACATTGAAATTGATTTTCATTTCATTAGGTCTCTTGTTCAGCGAAAACAAATCATTGTCAGGCACATTTCTTCAAAGGATCAAACCGCTGATGGTCTTACAAAACCATTACAAACACAGCAATTTATTTCATTCCGACACAAGCTGAACATCGCACCTTCGATTACGCGGCAGGGGGGAAGTTAAGGAGACTCCGCATGCGCTACTCCCAGGATGATATGGGAGAAATTCTCTGTTTGTATTCTTATTGGGCCTCTTTGTATTATTTCTCTGAACTTGTATCTGGAGTGTTATTCTTTGGGCTAATTGGTCCAGTCTGTATCTCAGACGATATATATATATATAAATGAAAACCTACGCGGAGCTCAGTCGAGCCCTTTCCGCCTCTCACGCTCCTGTTCTCTCCGCCGCTCTTCCCATTCTGCAATTCCTCTGCTTCTCTTCCAGAGCGTCACCGTCATCTTCAGATCTGAAGGACTTGCTGCTGGTTCTCACTAACAAGACCATCTGTCGGGAGAACCCACGTCGTCGTCGGAAGAGACTCGCCGATCAGCGGTCCCATAGGAGACCGCCTTTGCCGGAAGGCGGATCTCCTCCCCCGCGCCCGCCCCCCCTTTACGCCGCGCCACAGCTGCTTTTTCTCCGGCAACTTCTCTATCCACGACCGCACAAAGCCTCTCCTCGGGCATCCGGAGAAGCCCGGAGTGAGGTCGGCCGACGGTGCATCGTCGGCGCCGTTGATGACGCGGTGGGAGTGGTCGATGAGCGTTCTCGGTGGCTGCCGGCCGTCGCTGCGGTCAGCGCTCCGGCGGCCGGGTGTCGCCGCCGCCGGATAGAGATATGATCGGGCCGTGATCTTCCAACGCATCTGTGTGCTTTTCCGTAGATCTAAATGTGTGGAGGCAAAGAATACGCATGAGTTTAAATTACTCGGTAGAGTAAAGTTAGAGCTTTTGCTAACAATTTACGACTGATTCTGTGTTTAGTAAGCGATTCTGTATCGAGTTTAAATTTGAACGTGGACCGAGCTTAAAACTGAAGTTGCTGTTCGAGATCGAGCTTCGGACTTTGGTTGGATCAGATAACGAATCAAATTTGAACATAAGTTATAGGCATACTCTCACGAGTGATTGAGATCTTGAGCTGGTGTAAAATAATTGAGCTGAACTTGAACAACACATTACTCAGCTTGACTCAACCTAACTTGTTTATACCTTTGTATAGTCAGCACATGGAGATCAAAAGGAAGATATGCCTAATTGTGTGTATCTGGTGCATTGGAAATAATCAAAGATCTTGTTTGGGTAAAGTCTTTTTTTTTGAACAAGCAAAACAAAATACTACTATTAACCTGGCATATCCTTACACAGTTCAAGAGAAATGGAATCGGGCAAAGATTCCAGATACATAGCTTCAGTATTAGAGGACAGAGACCAACGAGCCAAAGCATGTGCTACATAATTACAAGACCGAGGGGTAAAAGAAAGAGAAGTGTTAGGATTTTGGGACAGAATTTGTTGACATAAAAGAAGATGTTGAGGCCTCCATAACACAAGTCCCCGGCCATTAATAGCTTCAATCACAATTTTAGCATCACTTTCAATAATGATTTTCGTATAAGAAGAAGAAGATGTCCAGAGGCAAGCTTCAAGTATCCCTAGAGCTTCAATAACTTGCAGATGTTGAGAAGGGAATAACCGGGTTTTCCAATAAAGCACCACTCCCCCTTCATTACGAACCACCATCCCTATGGTCCCTGCATGATCGGAAACAGCTCCATCAACATTAATTTTAACATAATGAAGAGGAGGAGGTGACCACTCTTCAGTTTCTTGATTAACTAATGACGGAGCATTAAGTAAACATAAATCCATTGTATGCTTGACTTGCTGGAAAATTTTGTGAGGAGACTCCACTTTATGATCAAAGGAAGCCTTGCACCTGGCTTTCCATAAGTGCCATAAAACAGAAAGAGCTGTAACTCTCATCATCTGCATGTGATAAGACTTATTCAGTATCCAATCCAGCCAACACATGATAAGATCATTAAGAGAAGAGAATCGCCAACCAATATTATTCCCAATAGCCGAAATCATCCATACTGTTGAAGCTCTAGGACATAAAAAGGATATGTTCCAAACTTTCTAAATCCTGTTCACAAATATGACATAAAGGGCTAACATGAGGGCATCTTCGATGAATTTGCAAATTAGTAGGTAAATTACCTGTTAAAGCTTTCCAAAGACATATAAGGATTTTGTGCGGGAGAAATTTAGCCACCCTAGGATGCCACAATTTATGCCAGATGGACTGGTTAAATGATCCAGGAGGCAGATCAGCTTCATGTAGGGCCTGATAAGCAAACTTAAGATTAAAATTGCCATCTGAAGTATACGGCCAGATAAGAGTATCCTTATCCAAATAAGGATGAAGAGGAGTCATCAAAATACGATCACATGAATAGTCATCAAACCAGTTGGCAATAATAGAACTATCCCAAGGCCCATTGGATAACAGATCACAAACCTTTCCAGGAAAGAACACACCCGAGATTTTCGGAAGAAGAGGACCTTTACCATCCATAATCCAAACATGATTCCAAATGTCAATGTCAGTCCCATCCTTCACTTTCCCCACCCCCATTTTAAGCATCAAAGAACGAGCAAACAAAAGAAAGCACCAAACAGAAGAGTCGGTATTCCGCAACTTAACATGCCACACAGAAGAAGATCTTAAATATTTATGAGAGAGCACTTGAACCCAAAGAGAATTCTTTTTCTGCAAGAAATTCCAGAGGAGTCTCAAGCTCAAAGCTTTATTCATGGTTATAAGATCCTTAATACCCATCCCACCGAGCATTTTAGATTGCTTAATTACTTTCCAATTGGAGAAATGTATTCTACCAGGATGGGAGGAGCTATGACCCCACCAGAAATTTCTTTGAATTTGATCAAGTTTCTTTAGAAAATACCCAGGTAACCTAGATAAAGACATAGCATATAAAGGCATGTGGCTTATAGTAGATTTGATTAACGTGGTCCTCCCCCTGTAGAGAGAAGATTAGATTTCCAACCTACCATTTTATGCTGACAAGTAAGATAAAATTTTCTGAAGGAAAGAATTTCTGCCACCCCTAGAATCCCAAGGAATACCTATTAAACATCTTCTATATCTATTACCATTAATTTTAAATTTTATATTGGTGGAGGCCATCACAATTTAAGGTGTTTGTCCATCTGTTTCGATCTTTTTAGTGGGTACTCTCTCATCATCTAGAAATTTCTATCAAGGGGGCCTGTAGGACACCGAAGCTGTGCTCTCGCCAGGAATTAAAGAGATCACCAATGCATGACATGACACTTTTGAGTGTGTGGCTTGGAGTGTTTGCTTCATTTAGTTGGTTAACTCTTTATAAGCTTATCTTATCAAACCTGAAGATGAGCAATAATGTTGCCTCCCCACACATAATATAGCTGTGTAGTGACAGAGCAATAAGGTTGTGAAACAGTTGAATCTGGGGGAAAGTCAACAACATTCACATTTTGTCTCTACAATCAAAATGTGATATGAAAAAGGAAAAACGTTACTTTCCTGGTCTAAATAAGGGCGAGAAATATGTAATATGTCATTATTTTTTCGGGCAATCCACTCATCAAAATATGGGCAATAATCCCCAAGTGGAGCTATATAAGTCCTTCCATTTGTGCTCCTACTAATTTATGTATGATATATACCATTGATGAGCAAGTCGATTGTACTAAACATCATATCTAGATCATGAATATGTATCGTCTGACTTATATATATATATTGCTCTATTTTTTAAATTTAATTGGCTTAATTATTTTGGAATGCACACCTCTCGTGCCCCCCTCCTTAATGCACGGAAAGTAATGGCAATAAACTTTAAAGGGAAGGGCAGGAGAAGACGATCGATCTCACTATACACCCATATATAAAGATCTTATCCATGGTCAAATAAATTGATAACTTAATTTGTGGTGCGCATAGAATATATATTTCCATCTAACCATGAATTCAATTTATATATGCAATCCTCTTTTACTGTTCTTTATATAAAAAAAATCACAACGCTTGCCTTGTCGGTTACAATAATGGGATTATTTATGAAGTTCAAGAGAAGATACTTGACACAAAATGGTCCATTTTCATTAATTCATCTATTAGTACGTACATATATATATACACACACACATATGCTAACTCATCTATCCCTGGTTACTTTGGTATTTTACATGATAGATATTAAAATGAAAGGGACAGGGCCAACCTAACCCACTTTTCCTACACATTTTTTGTGCAGTTATTGTCTGCCACCTTATTTTAATCTTTCCAACATTTGAACTAAATGAGAGGCTTAACACAGATGATTCTGGTGTTCATTAATTTGTGCATCCAAACATGATCTGAAATTGTCTCCTCTTCTTTAGATCTCAAAGTGCCCATGCCCTTAACCTAACTGTCGTCTGATGCTGCTGATCTTATCACACAGCAAATCCCTTTTTTGGGTGCAAGAATAGATTTCTTTTTGAGCTCAACTCCCACATGGGTTTGGCTGGTTTACAAATCTTAATAGGGTGTTTGGTTGCACAATAAAATTTTATAGAATTTTATAAGAAAATTGTATATCAAAATAAAGTGTAAACTACTTAATGACTCGTAAAATTGTCATGTTTAAGATGTCAGGATGATAAAAAAGAGTGAGAGTTATGTATGAACAAAAGAGAAAAAGATCGCAAAACAAAATAAGGGTCTTCCCACTTTTTCTATCTAAGAAAAAAATTTCTTTAAGAATATAGATTTATAATATTTGTCAAATACATCTTTTAACCAATTCTATCGTAAAAACAAAAAAATTGTAACAAAAACTCAATTTATCTTTCAACCAAACACCTCATAAATTCCATTTTCCCCTTGGAGGAGCACCAGGAAAAACTGCAGCATTTCTCAAGTAGGGATCTCTCCAATATACATCTGAATCTTATGCCTCTCAATGTGGAGAAAAGATCTCCTCAACCAGGGATAGAGAAAAAATATATATTAGGTGTACTAAAATCGAGTACCTTTTTAACTAAATTGAGAAGATCCTCACTTCTCAATGTCAAGATAACCCAGAATCGGCACTCCCCCATGATTAGATGCATAGAAGTAATAACCTACAGAATCGGCAGGTCTTCTTGTTCGAGATTTGAAAGATTTTCAGGGCACGTTTGGTATCAAAATATTTCGAAGATAAACTTGATTTATCTCCCAAATTTTGAGGATAAATCAAGTTTATTCTTAATTATCCGGATACCAAACAATCCCTTAGGACCTGTTTAGTACAAATTTATTTAAAGGTTAAACTTAATTTAATTTCAAGTCTTCTAGAATAATCTAAGTTTATCCCCAATTTAATCTTGCACGCTTAAATGTTTAGTTTACGTAGTATGCATAGAGACTTTGAAACATAATTGTGACCAAAATGAGAGTAGGGTGAATGCACTGTTAAGATATATTTCACCTTGAAATATAGAAAAACAACCCAACTGTTGCCTTTAAGCTGACCTCTTCTAAATCCATTCTCTTTGGTCTTTTTTTTTTCCTTTTCTTGTCCAACATGACAATTTTCAATCAAATCCACCGAAAACATCGTATTGGCATCGCTCTAGATGGTTATTTAAATAAATATATATATATATTATTTAAGTACGACAAGATGAAGTTTTGGGCTTTGGATTTAATTTTTGGAAATTTAAGTTCTACGTTTCTCTCCTTCTCTGCTATATGGAACTCATTTTTATAAAATTAAAAACTTATAGGGCGTTTGGTTTTATTTTTAAAATATTTTTTATTCTTAAAATTAAATTTAAGACTAAATCACGTTAATAGACATTACGTACCAGAATAACATTTTAAATATGACAAAATCATTTTAATAGGCAAAATTAGCGTACGTTGATTGGTTTTATGGATTTGTAATATGACACTTTATATAGTAATTATGCTACATAGTTGTATTAATTTGTTCACATATATATATATATATTTCATATAAATTTTTATTTTAAAATTGTTGCCAATCAATATCATTATTTTTAAAATCAGTGATGCTTCTACCGAAACACACAAAGCTTGTAATTTTAAATTTGCTACTAAGATCAAGAACGATTTTTATTCCGAAAACAAAACTATGTCAACTAAAAAAAAAGGCAACCAAACACCCTACCAAATAATGGATTTTCATAAGAACCGATAAAGAAGGTGGTAAGAATTTCATACGACACTCCATTTATTGACATCGATGTCGAATCAAGTATATACACATACAGTGATACAGAGAGCAGAAGGAACGTTCTTTTTATTTTTCATGCAGAATTCAGACCAAGACTCTTGGCAGTTTCAGACACCCATGTTAATTTCTATAATGTCCTTTCAAGGTAGAGGTCAACGCCGGAGGGATGCAACGCTGACGTCTGGTGAGTGGAAGATCCACGCCAATCTCCGGCGGCAGAGACGAGGACCGCCCGCCGGCCGGTCCACGTCGCCGCCGGCCTGGTCGGCGGTCCCGATCGGTGCACAGGGCGCTGGAGGTGTTGATAACTACAAAAACTAGATTTTTGTGTGCGACGACGACGGCCCTCTCGCCGGAGAAAGCACCACATACCGGCCCGAGCCGATGAACAGCAAAGCCCCCCTGTACATTAATAATCCGTCGTCGCCGTCGCCGTCGCCGGAGGAGGAGGAGGAGGAGAACTCCAAAACCGTCTCCTCCCCTCTCTTTTTCCGGCCGGCAAGATGCGTCTCCGCGGTGCTTGGTGTGGTCGGAGGAACCGAAGAATCCTGCGCGGCTGGAAAAATATGCGGCCAAGCAGATAAGGCTAGCTAGCAAACCCTAAATTGATCACCATGGACGAGTTCACAGAGTCGGGAAGAAGAAGAAGAGAAGAGGGAGGAGGAGTATGAAACTACTGTAAATTGTATGAGATGTTTCGTGGCATAGATTCTATTGAGATTGAACAAGGCTAGCGGATCAAAGATGGAGCTGTAATATGGTGGTGGAAAAAAATTCAAACCTTTCGGAAATTAGAAAGAGGCGAAGGAGAATCTGGAGGAATTCGGGGGAAACCCCACGGTAGATCCATGGCCGGCGGCGAGGTGAAAAATGTCTGCCGTCGGAGAACCAGAAAAAAAAAAACTATCTAGAGCTCTGGAAGGGTGAGTCGATCATGAGATGTCGACGGTGGCGGTGGAAGAGGGGAAGGCGACGGGAGGGGGACGGCGAGGAGGTGGAAGGGGAAGATTGAGCTTGAGATTCAGGGGTCCATCCAGATGAAGGCGGGCGGAGGCGAGTAGGACGGAGAGGAGGCGGAGGTGGCGGCGGCGACCTGGTGCGGAGCCGAGTCCGCCGTGCCGGTTGCCGTGGCCGTGGACGTGGGAGAACCGTAGCCGGCTGCCATGGCGGGTGGCGGGATGCTCATCGGTGGGAGGTTGGACTGGAGAAGAAGGCTGTTGGCTTCGTCGATGTCGTCCCAGACGGAGCTTCCCGGGCCCCATTCGTTGATCCATGCAACGTCGTGCACCATGTTGTCCCACACCGTGTGACCGGCAAGCGCCGCCGCCGCCGCCGCCGTCATGGACGGCAGCTCATTGGTCGCCTCGCTCCGCGGGGAGTCGATGGCCGGCGACACGTCCATGGAGTCCTCCGGTGCTCCCGGAAGCCGGGAATGCCAGCCTGGGCCGCCGACTTGTGGCGGACGGTGGTCGAGCGGCGGCTGCTGCTGCAGCCCGGGGGCAGCGCCGGCGCTGTCAGGGGAGGGAGGAGCGGCGGAGGAGATGGCGGAGCCGGAAGGGGCGCCGCCGTGGCCGGCGGCCTTCTTCCCGAAGAAGAGATTGGGGAAGTTGAGGCGGGCGTTCTCGCCGCGCAGCTTGAAGGCCTCGCGGTCGTAGGCGAGGGCGGCGTCCTCCGCCGTGTCGAAGGTGCCGAGCCAGAGGCGCGTGCGGTTGCGGGGAAGGCGGATCTCCGCCACCCACTTCCCCCAGTGCCGCTGCCGGACGCCCCTGTAGAGCTTGGCGGGTGCGGCGGGAGGCGGCCGGAAGAGGTACGGCAGCGAGAGCCGCCGGCCGCCTTCCTGGCCGCCGGCCGCCAGGCGGCTCATCATCATCATGTGGCCCCGAGGACTGAGATTGAGAGCTTCGCTCATGTAGCGGAGGAGCTCCTCCTGGTACCTCTTCTTCTGCCACTGGGCCCCCGGCGAAGCCGTCTCCGCCGCTCCGTCTCTCAGCACAAATGGCGGGTACGCCGCCGCCTCGGCCGGCACCGGAGCCTGGTACTGCTGTTTGAACCCGAACGATATCATCTGCTGCGGCGGCGCCGGCTGGAGGAAGGGTAATGCGGGGGTATTGTCCGGCGGCGCCTCGTAGACGAAGGGAAAGTGATGGCGGGAAGAAGAAGGGGATCCCGCCGGGGAGGCGGCGGCGGCCAGCCAGGAAGAAGGCGATGCTTGCGGGCTCGAGCTGGAGAGGCGGCTCCGCTCGGGGCTCTTTATCTTCTTCAGCGGCCTGGGGGACGTCGGCTTGGCCTCTTCAAAAACGGGCATCTGCCGCCGGAGCTGCCCCCCGCCCTTCTCCTCCACCTTCAGGCTGGCGAGCTCCTTCCCCTTTCGCGACCCTCGCCTCTCCTCCAGTCTGATCTTCAGCACCTTCCCCTCGCTGCCGCCTCCTCCCGTCGTCTCCATGGCCGGCAATGGCGACGGAGCCGGCGAGACCGAGCGGAGGCCCGGACCCGGAGGGAGGCGAGAACAGAGCACGGGCGCAGGCGGCGGAAACCAGAGGACAACCGATCGGCGGGCCGATGGAGGGGAGAGCAATTTTGGGTGCACTGGGTGCTGCTGACCGCCGTCGGCGCGGCGGCGGCGGCGGCGATGAGGGCGAGGGGAGGGAGGCAGAGGAGGGGGGAGAGAAGACTTGGGTGTGCAGGCGTGGCGGGCGTGGGATGGGGAAGCGACGGGAGAAGCGTTTTAAGCGCAGGAAAAGATTTGGGCCGGGCGGTCGGCGGGTCCGGCCGGCCGGCCGGCCCCACGCGCATCACGAGCCAACCGCGGGGCGACCACCGATTCCGTGGCTTCGACTCAACTCAACTCGGCTCTGTTTACCCACCTACCCTTATTTTAATCGGATCCTCCTATCGGGTGATCGCTATCCACTTCGACCCGATGACGTGGCTCGATCTGATTGGGTTTCCACGGGTCTTTCTGGCCAGATCAAACGGCTAAATTAAATAACTCGATTTCAATTGAGTGTTTATTTTGAATTAGCTTTATTAATTAAATTTATCTATTTTTGTATAAAAGTAAACAATTTTAGATTCTTGGTATAAAAATAATGGTATATGTGTTGTATTCTGATAAAATATGATTTATGTAAAATCATATATAGATATAGATATAGATATGTTTATTGTATCTTAACAAATTATAATTTGAACTGAGTTAAACAGAACTAATTTGGTTTAAGACTTTTATTTCGGTTTAGTTTGATTCAGAATTTATTTTAAAAGATCAAACCGAATCATGAGACCCCTATCCTCAACAAATTTTTACTGGTACTCGGATTATCTTCGCTAGAAATACCCAAGTCAAATTTGGGATTTACTGTTTAAAATCTACCAAAATATGTCGGATGGGATGCATTTCTCACACATACATAGATACACAAAATAAATCTCGTACCTTTTTTAAGGTCATAGCATAGTTGGTCACCGACCCTTGCATTTGATTGCCAAGGGCAACAAATCTCGAGCTCAACTTGGGGATAAACTTGATTTATCCTCAAAATTTGGGGGATAACTCAAGTTTATCTCCAAAATTTTAGGATACCAAACAGACCATAAGTGTTATCTATTAATATTAATGGGGTGCTTGGATTGCATGATAAGATGAGTTCTATTGTGAAATAAGTTTCTAATAAAACTTGTCGCAAAATTGTTTGACAATCATTAAAAAAATATTTTTATAAAGAATTTATTTGTTTTTGGTTGAAAAAATGGTGAGATGTCTTTTTTTTTGTTCTTGTGGGTCCTCATCCCTTTTTTTGTTATATATGATCCACACCTTATAGTTATCTTGACTCGCCAAACATAATAAATTCATTTTTTGTTAACATATTTTTTTAATACATAATTTATCATGAAAATATATTAAAAAGTAGTGTGCAACCAAAATCTTTATAACAATTCTTTCTGATACGATATTAAGAGAAACTATATCCCAAAGAATTGGATTGTATTTATTGGTATCCACCTCGACATTTTAAATAGGAGAGCGGAGAGCCTCGGGTGTCCTCTCGAGGCTCCTCTCTCAACCTCCCCCACAAAAAATATTAAATATATGACTATTTAATGTGATTTGATGGGCATTAAATGTGCATTTAATGTCTTTTTGTGAGAGGGCTGAGAGAGGAGTCTCAAAAGAGCACTTGAGACTCCTCGCTCTCTTTAAATAGTCTAGATTGCTTCATGTGGTCCCTTGGGCCCCAATGGGTGCCGGCCACTCTATCCATACATAGTCACATGCCCCCTTAAAAGAGGGGAACTTCAGCGGGCATTCATGGGAGCCGGCAAGAACTCCCTCTGTTGGCCACCAAGAGGTGTTTCAAACTCTTGTTTAAAATATTTTAATCGTACTTAAGATCACCAGAGACATCTGTAAGAAAAGTCTAGGCATACAGACCTAGCTGTGGGAATTATTGTCAAGACTAGATTGCTCAATTTAATTGGATGAAAGGATTCTAGTTAATGTCAAAATAAAAAGATTTTATATGCCTCTAGTTCTAGAAAATGGCAGGATCATATTAACCTTCCTGTTCCTACAATTTGAGTAGCAAATATGATTATAGAAGTTTTCTTGATACATCTAATTTAAAATGAAACTAGATATCTTTGCACGAGCATGTGCACTTCCATTTGCCTAAAATCTTTGACTTAATTAATATTAAATTAAATTATGAAGTATGTTAAAATATTTATCTTTCTCTTTTAGTTTGTGTGTGTGTGTGTATATATATATATATCCTTCATAGGAATGAGTAAAAGTAGGATGGATGGCAATTTTACTATTTAAAACAGTTCTTTTCCTTCTTTGGTTGGGCTATTTTATGTACACTCTTCAATTGCACATACACTTTTGTGGTAATGTGCTTTTTTTAGAGGTAAGTCATATCTGTTGCCTTTGAGCTCTTGTGGTTGATGTTTAATGAAATCTATGGGAAGATATATCTTAGTTCCACTGTCTAGCATTGTGTGGGTGTGCATGTTTGATGCTTCTAGCTGGATGAAGGTTGTTGAAGGTGAATGAATGTAGGTAATAGGTAACAATGATCACCTGATATCTTGTCTTCACATACATTTAGGTGTTTATGGAAACAATAAAGTATGGAGTTTCATCATTTAAAGCCTTTCGTTAATGGACAAAAAGCAATTAAAACTTTGTATTATCTTGTGTGTGAAGCCAACAAAGGAAGCCTCGTACACACTGACTTGTGTTTTTAAGCTCTGGACACGCTAGTACTCACGCTTACAACATTATTCATATTCCAACTAATGAAAGATTGTAATACACACTTCTATGTAATAATGATATTAGAGGCAACTTATTAGCGACGGCTCTCAAGAGTCATCCCTACAAGATTATTAATGACGGCTAAAAAAGTAACCTCATGAATAAGTGTATAACGACGGCCGCTAACAAAAGTCGTGGTAACATAGTTATTAGCGACGAATTTTCGTTGTTGCTGATGTTACACCAACAATGTAAATGATCGCGGAAACTAGATAAAAATACCCAAATTTTAGTTCAGGCATCTAACTCTTAGGTTGCATTTAGCTGTGCTTTTGTGGGAAAAATTAGTAACATTGTGATCTATAGATTGTTTTATAATAAAATAGTCATTAAAATGAGGTTATATTCTAAAATGAGGCATTCATATTTCTTATATTTCCAAAACGAAGGTAAACCTAATAAAGCGTGATCTCCTCAAATTAATCATCACTTAGGATCGATATTTGATGTGAAGAACCAAACTAAATAATTTTCTAACCCCTTCATTATTCTACTATTATCACCTTGTTAATTACCTCTTAATAATTTAGGGTATTTGATGTCAATAGAACCGTGTGCACATTCCATTTTGGGTCATGTCCTAGAAACTAAACCAAATGGAGCGAGATATTTAGATCGAATCATCGGCTCGATTCGATTCGAATAGATTTAAGACAAAGAATCAATCAGATGATAAAAATAATTAATTATTCATATAAATATACCGTTACTTTAGTTAAAAATAATTGATATGAATAAGATTCTATTTTAAAATTTATATAAAAGCATGTATTGATAAGATACTAATAATTTTCTTGTATCTTGATTTAAGCCGTACGTTTAATCCATTTGATAGGGTACTGGTTTGCTCCCGTTGGAAGGCCTTCAAACCATTTTAGTCTCCATGAAAAACAATTGGGTATTCCTGGTAATATCTTCATAATATTTTTAATATTGTCTCAATCCTGAAGTGTTGTAAATAGGTATATTTTAAAATTAGCACCAGTTCATTCCCTCTCTTTGGGTATTTAATCGGTTATTAGCTCACCACAGTCACGCATATAAAACATATATATATATATATTTATTTATTTATTTGAGAATCAACAAAAAGAAAAGGATGAAAACGTCAAAATAAAACCTTTATCGGATCTTCCATTAATGGATCCAAACCAACTTCATTAACCATTTTCTTAAGCCGAAGATGATGTTGTTGCTCTGGGGGTAGGGGTGTTTATGGTTTGGTTTGGTTTGATTTTTGAGTATTTTTTCCCAAACCAAACCGAACCAAATTATCTTCTAAACCAAACCAAACCGAACCAAATTAGTTCGGTTTGGTTTGGTTTGGTTTGGTTCAAACCATATCTGACTAAGGTGTAGTAGATATATCAATACATAATTTTATTTTATTTGTTTCAAATCATATTCTATTAAAATCTTGTGTATATGTTTATACATTACATTAATTTTACCTTAAAACCTCTTGAAACACATTTAGTTTTATAAGAAAAGATGCATAAATACTATCTTATATATAACTTAAACTAAAATATTTAATCCAATTCGGGTTATTCGGGTTATTCGGTTTACCGGTTTGGTTTGGTTTGAAGGGTCATAGAAACCAAATCAAACCGATTGGTAGTTCAAACCAAACCAAACCAAACCAAAGTACTGATTTGGTTTGATTTTTCGGGTTGAACCAAACAGTGAACAGCCCTATCTGGGGGCCTTGCTCCGCTCGGGTGCCCCGCAAAATCGGTCAGGCCAGGCGGGTGTTTGGAACGGATCAGGTGTCGGGAAGCAGAATCCGGAATCCGAATCCTATCCTCGAAGTTTGAAAGATCCCCGGACGTCCGTTTTACACGTAAACCCACAGGTATCCCGAGTTTTCGGTTCCGCCCGCCCGACCGGCGCGACCGTGTCTCGAATTTTCCGGCTGCAAACGCTCTGGAAGCTTCCGCCCCGAACAAAAGGCGGCTCGTCGACGAGTGTTCTCGTCCCGGGTCACGAGAAAAAAAAAATAATGGTAATAATAAAGAGGAAAAGCTTTGTTCGCGGAGGAGATCACGTGATGATGGGGGATCCCACGAGCCGGCGGGCTGCCACGTGGCTCAGGGTGGGCCCCACGTCTCCCGCACCGTCGCCCCGCTCGTCGTCATCGTCGTCATCCGTTAAAGCCTTCACCCCCGAGCCCTTTGTCCGCCGGGCGGTAAGCGCACCGGGCGCCGGCTTGAACCCGCAGACCGGTGGAATTCCGTTAAGCTTTTCATCCCGAAGAAAATTAATCGGTTTCGGTTTTGATTCTAACTACATTGGGATTAAGATGCTTAACTTTTTTTTGTACTTCGTTATAAAAAAATAAAATGATTTTTAAATTTATATATTTTATTATTTGTGTTAAAAAATTAAAAAAATCCATTTTATTGATATAACATATATATAACATATTTTTTACTTTAAATTATTTTTATATCATATTTATATACTATTTTTATCAAAAGATGAACAGAAAACTAATCAGTCTCGGTAAGCTACCTAAATAGTCCAATCTAATTCCAAAAATTTATAAGTTGTAAGAATATATTTTAAGTCCTTTAATTCATATTGAAATTTAATCTAAAAATCATATCAACAGTTCCGTTGGTTTGACTCCATGAAATATCATCGATTTCATCTCTGATCTCTTTTCTAGGATACCTGAAGTATGGATTACTATTCATCGCTGAAAATAAATATATATATTTAAAGTTATTTTAACCGATTTATAAGAGAATTATTATTATTATTATTATTATATTGAG
This sequence comes from Cryptocoryne crispatula var. balansae, assembly GCA_036172225.1. NCBI lineage: Eukaryota > Viridiplantae > Streptophyta > Magnoliopsida > Alismatales > Araceae > Cryptocoryne > Cryptocoryne crispatula. The sequence continues at coordinate 4,727,320 of CM069924.1, read as the reverse complement.
ATATTTTATCAGAACCGCAGGATCCGACCGGGGCGGGTTTAAACCGGCAGGGAGGGTCCGTCGCCATCACCGGCGACGGCGAGCGGCCGGACGTCGCCCTCACGGCGGAGCTCCCGTCGCCATCGCCACCGCCGGCCGCCTGCCCACTTTCGGCGGCGACCGAACAGCTTCCGGAGCCGCCCAGCGCCCGAAAAGTCAAGCCGCGGGTGCTCCGGCCGGCGAGAGCAGTCGGTGGGCAACACGTCTCCGTGGTCCACCGCCCACTCCGGCCGGCCGCCCGCCCTCCCCCGCGTATGCCCGTCATCATCGTCTTCCCCCTCGCCGGCGTCCGCCTGCCGCATGAACACAGCGACGCCTCCGCCTGTAGAAGAATTACACGCACGGAGGAGGAGGAGGAGGTTGCAGCGGCGTGCGTGTCTCCGATCGGTTCCCCTGTCTTGCGTGGGCGGCGATCATCACCAGCTATAATAAGCTAGAGACGCTGATCAGGCTCTTTTATTCATCGATCATACCGGGGATATATATATATCCTGGATGCGCGTGTGTGTTCTATAGCCAGGGTACGTATTTAAGAATTCGATATTTTAATCCTGATTGGGTGGAATTCATTAATTAATTAATTGTTTGTCTGTTTAATCGATCGGGAGCTTGGATTTAAATATTTATATTTGATCGGATCCGAGTTTCAGTCCAAATCGAAGTTTCACAAATTAATTTATATTTGTTGGGGTTGAACTAACTCATAAAAATGAGTGTATATTAAATCGAAACTTTGAGTCGAATTGATTGCTATTCAGACTCCAGTTCAGCTCAATCACACAAAAGTCAACAAAAAAAAACCCTAGCCATTTGAGCTGGAGCTCAGCAAAGATAAATATTGTATATATATTATCACCCAGAGTGGGCTCGACTCGTTTTCATACCACTAAACCCTATTAATCCATGAACAGATGATCAGGTCATCAACATATATATATCATATGGCGAATAGAGATCGAGATCCCATAATACACAAACCCTTTGACCTTCCCTACCACTATTCTAATCCCACCGGTGCACTACCCTTCTATTCATTATGCTGTTATTGCGGAGCTGAGACCAGCATGCTCAGATATTTCCGAGCTTGATGCATGACGACGGCACGTACGTACGTGTGTATCCCCGCCGGAGCATGCACCGCATGCATGCAGGGTCGCCGACGCACTCGGAAGCCGCGACACCGCGCGCGGCAGCATGCCTTACCAACACAACACCGCACGAGGCGGCGGCGGCGGCGGCGGCGGGGTCACGGTGGTGGGGATAGATAGGCCGACGATCGTGATGTGAGTGGCGGCCCGACGGCGACTCCACCGCCGTGTTAATCTCCCGTGTGTGTATGTATATATATATATATGATCGATGGGAGTTGCAGATATATATGGTTTCTCTTTGTACGTGGAAGAGGAGGGTTGGCTCTGGAGTCAGAGGAGGTCAGCGATGGTGGCGGAGAAGAACGACAGTACGGGTGGAAGACCCCGCGGAGGAGGTCAACGATAATGGCGGCGGCGGAGGAAGGAGGAGGAGGAGTGGGGATGAGCTCATGCTTAATTTTGCACTTGTGTGTGTGTGTGTGTGGATTATTAACACTGTAAAATAATAACTTCCGGCACCTTTTTGTTTTAAAAATAACACAGTAAAACGTTCGATCGGAAGAAGAATAACACTGTTTGTCATGAGTGGCCTCTCTGGACTACTAAAATTTAAGTAGGATAAAACTATGCGACCTACGTTTAGAGTGTGATTATTTATAAATTAAGGGCGTTAAGAAAATCTTAATTAAGCTGTTATATATTACCCTGTATATATAACTTCATCGTATTATAATAAATGTATGATTTTTTCAGGGAAAGCCGTATTAATTTCATGCGACTTGTAAAGTCGAGCAAAGGTAATCAGACTTTCTATTTTTTCAAGCGTCTATCAGAAGCCGTATTTCCTTTATTTAAATTTATAAGTCATACCGGCCGCTTCCAATGATTTTCATGTGGTCTCTCTAAAAGTTATATAAGTTTTTCGACGTCCAACTTCTAAATTCTCACAAACCTAGAACTTTAAGATTAGAAATCCAACTAATTTAATTAGGTAACTTAACCAATCCGATCGAATCCCACTTATCTAATCGACAAAATCAGTCCGATCCAAACCGATAGAACCGGATCGATCCTATAGGATCCAAGTAATCTTCTAATGGATCGAATCGGGAGGATCAAATTAAATCTAACCAATTGGATTAGGATCGGATCGCATCAATCTTTGATTTGGTTATAGTTCAAACTAAGATAAATGATTCACTCTGAGCTCACTAATGTAACCGACTGAATCGGTCGAATTTGATTGACCAGATCAATCCAATCTTATCGACACATTTGAATATATACAACAACCATAACCGATCGAATCGGGTGGATAGGATCTTAAAAACTTCATACATTTAAGGCGAAATAATTCAACGGACCCCCTTTAACGTCAACTCCAGCCAAAATGTGCACTTAATAACAGTAGGTCCGTTTGGACAAAAATTCACCATGTTAAATCCTTTTCTCACAGAATCCGGCGCAGAGGTATCAAGAGGACTTGTAAAAAGACTCTTTTGCCCTTAAAGTTGGCAGACGCGGACCTGCCAGAATACTGTTCGTATATATCAAGCTTCACAGTTAACGGACCCGCCAGATACTGTTTGTGTCACGCCCCGAATTTTTTAACTTGCATAGCGGGATAATCCGACGACGCGATCGGGGAAAATTAACCCCATAAAAACATCGGTTTGGGAAAAATGAAGACAACTAGGTCACAGTTTATACATCCACAGAATCAAATTAAATACATTGTTATGCTATAATCTAAACAAATCTAATTACTATCTAAATTACAAGAATCATCCACTTTGCTTTCTTGGGAATCAATCCACCACGTTTCTGCTGCGCAAAACCTGATTACCTGAAAATTGATAAGAGGATTGGGATGAGTACGACGACTCAGTAGACACCCCATCATCCGCCAAATCGGATAGCCAAAAGGCCCTATATGTTAATTAAATAGGTACCCAGACCTACACCAATTATATTCAAATATAGACTAGTCAATATATTAGATATATGACTTAATCCATGTGTTTTACACCACCAACCAAAGCCTATAATCACACCAACCAGCACCTTTATATGCATCATAACATGACCTAGAAAGATGGTATGAACACATGCATAGACACCTACTATATGCTCCATACATGATGATATACTACAAATGAGACACACCATACATACACCATGCAACATATCGATACTTGACAAAATAAAATACATCACTTTAGACCACCTATACCATACCATGCAAATACATCTATCCTCTAACAAGAATCACATTCACACATATGCACCTATTCTCTCATAGATGCACATATCATGCCAGACTTTCATTAGCAAGGAATGCGTCGTCTTGCCATCTCAACTAGCTACCACCAGATCTATCATATATAAATACCATATACTAATCGAAATCCCATAGTGCACCTAGGCAAAGGTGGCACGTAGGATGCCCGCGGATGCAGGATCGAAGGATGCACCAGACGGTTCTAACCCCTCGCTACCCTCGAGTCACGACTAACTAGTCTGGTGTAGCTCAGTTTTCCATCACAGTTTCAATGCATCATGCATCCACCTCAATCATGCCATGCCATGACCACCAACATGCAAGATCAACGAACATCAACAATACTATGCCATGACATAACAACACAAACTATGAACATTAACTTGAATATATACACAACCAAACTACGTTAGACAACCATGCTCAAAATGAACTAAAATGAGACAATATCAACATACAAACACCTAAGCATGATTAAACATGGACATAACTAGATGCTGGAAGATTAATCACCATAACCTCTAATTTTTGTTAACCTATGATCACAAACATAACAAGGTTCACTTGTTCTATATACACTAATATACAACCGGATGACAAATTAAAAGGACCAATATTACACTACTACTAAGTATGATCTCATATATATATATATATATATATAAACAACTACAAGCACCTATCAACACATAATACTATGCATATAGCTAATTAACCCATGTTAACTCACCAATTACGTAAAACATAACTACACACCCCTTTAATAAAAAGGCCAATTCTATAGATCATGGAGAATTAAAATAGAAATTTTAATGATAGTAGACACGTCAAGAATGCCTACAGGAATGACGCTGGAAGAGTTGGAAATCGACCACCGAAGACGATACCGAACGTCAAGAACGCAATGCACAAATCAAACCATCAAAATAAGAGATCTATCTCCTTTGAGGCTGCTGAAAAAAAGAGTATACACAAGGAAATATAAGCTGTTGGATCAAGGGAAAAATTTAGAAAAAATATTTGAAGAGAATAATATCAAGTATAAACAATAGATAGAAGAGTGAGGGTGATAGGATAGGAGAGAGAAGGCTCACGGCGGATGGGGGAGCGGCGCACGGCGGGTATGGGGGCGCACGGCCGGCGGGGCGCACAATGGCCGCGTGCGGCGGCCGCGCCGTCGCGCCGAGGGGGCCGGTCACGCGGGAGGCGCGCACGTTGACCGGGGTCGATGCCGACCGGAACCGCCGGCGGCGGCTGGCCGCGCGAGGGCGGAACGCGCACGCGCGCGCGAGCCGGGCGAGGGCGGCGCTTGGCGCCGGTGGACAACGCACGTGGCGACCGCGGCTGGCCGCGCGGGGCACTCGCGCAGAGAGAAAGAGCGGCGACGGAGAGAGAGGGGGACGAGGAGGCCGACGGCGCTGCTCGCGAAGGCGATAACCAGAGGGGAAAAAAACGATGAGGCAGCGACGGTTCGCATTAGGGTATAGGAAGGAGGAAAGAGAAAAAAAAACGGCAAATGTGGAGGATAATTAGGAAGGGGGTCTAAATAAAATAAAAACGCTCCCAAAAATTAATTTAAAATAACCTTAACCTAAAAAAAACAAACGTTACAGTTCGTATATATTTAACGGTTACATAGAATCGCATGGGATCACGAGGTACCGTAAAGATTTAAGAAAATAACCTGTATACATAGAATCGCCAAAAAATTGTTATAAATAGATTAAAAATTATAAAAATCTATCTATCTATAATATCGACAGAAAATATAAACATGTACAGAATAAAATGTCATAAATTGAACCTGTATGTATAAAGATCGCAAAAAAGTAGACATGTATACATAAAAAAGCATAAAAATTTAAAATCGGTAGAAGGTAGATAAGAATAGATGTGTAATGTTTAAAAAAATAAGAAAAATCACCTACTTAAATAAAAATCAGAAGAATCACATGATTCTAAAAATTAGGACCATATGTATTAAAAAATCCGAAAATTCATCTTCTCATTTAAAAAAAATGGCATGCATGCATAAAAACAGACCAAAAAATCACCTACTTACGTAAAGAGCAGAAAAATCACCTGCTTCCAAAAAATTAGGACCATATGCATTAAAAAATCCGATAAATTAACCGCTCACATACAAAAATGACCTGTATATGTATAAAAATTCATAAAATCACCAACTTAAATAAGAATTCATCCATATCCATTGAACAAATCAGAATATCACCTGCTTCCAAAAAAGAGGGCCATATGCACAAAAATTCCGAAAATTCATCTGCTCATTTAAAAAAATGACCTGTATGTATAAAAATTCAGAAAATCACCAACTTAAATAAGAATTCATCTATATCCATAGAACAAATCAGAATATCACCTACTTCCAAAAAAAGAGGGCCATATGCACACAAAAAATCCGAAAATTCATCTGCTCATTTAAAAAAATGACATGCTTGTATAAAAATTCAGAAAATCACCAACTTAAATAAGAATTCATCCATATCCATAGAACAAATCAGAATATCACCTGCTTCCAAAAAAAGAGGGCCATATGCACAAAAAAATCCGAAAATTCATCTGCTCATTTAAAAAAAATGACCTGTATGCATAAAAACATCTGCTCACATACTTACATAAAAATACATCCATTTAAATCATCTGCTCACATACAAAAATGGCATGTATGTATAAAAACATACAGACCTGTCTATAACCTGTCAAGAGAGACCGAAAAACAGAAAATAACCTGTATATCATCTAAATTCAGCCTGCTCACCTATATGCAGACATGTATACATAAAAACATACATGTATACATATAAAACAACACAGTCATAATTCAACCTGTATACATGAAAAATAGACCTGTATAATTTCAATTAACTGCCGTTTACAACCTGTATACAGTCATAATTCAACCTGAAAGTAAGCCTGTTCACCTGTTTGTAAACATGTATACATAAAAACACAGCCGTTTACAAAAAGCAAAACACGCACATGAAGAAATTGCAATACAAAAGAAATAACCATAACATGAACGATAAGTAACCATGTCCTATTACAAGAGTTAAAATAAAGTGCCACATAGAGTACTTCATGTCATATTACAACCAAAGTGACCGTTTACAAAAGTCTTATAACAACAAAAGTCATAATTGGGGTGATCACTTTCACCCCAAAGAGACGCCTCCAACTTCCCTAGAACAAAGATCTATCACATCATCATCGTCATCTCCAAAATCTTTCAAAGTTTTAACACATCTTGCAGCAAACAACTCTGCCTTGTCCATGAGCGTTCTCAACCGTCTTATCTCTTCTTCCATCAAAGCTATGCGATCTTCTCTTCTTCCATCAAAGCTATGCGATCTTGAAGACGACGAATCTAATCATCCTTCTCACTACAACAAGTACTATCACCATAATAATTTGCCATGTCATCACACCACATGAAAAATTGACACCCTTCAACCTATAAAAAATTTTATTCATCATATGACAAAGAATAATGAAAACGCATAATGATTTCTGAAATGTAATTGAGAAATACCTTGCACTTATAAAATTTTCTTCCTGGGTTCCGTTCAGTTTGACTTATTTTGACCACACAATAACCATGTCCATTGATACATCGCAAGCTAGGAATTGGAGAAGTAGTAGCCATATCTACACAATTTAAAGAAGTCATCAACATAAACAAAGATATTTGATATGTGTAAATAAATTAAACAAAGTGCATACCTATTCTGCTATGGGATTCCTACAAGATTGATGGTTGTGACCAGGTTGTTTGCATCTAGAACATGTGTAAGTTACCCGATCAACTTCTAATGAGTTTTGTGACGGAATTCTTTTCTTTTTGCTTCTCCCCGATCTCTTTTTAGTCAAAGGAGGTCTCACTACAATGCTTTCAAAGTCAACTTTAGGTTTGTTCATATCAGAGATCGGAGCAATACACATATCATAACATTGCTTGTAAGCATCCGTTGTGTAATAGACTGAACAAAAATTTTCTATATTCCCTTCAACTTTATGAATTACGGCACAAAGATGCTTGCATGGAAATTTTAAAACTTGTCATTCTCGACATGAACATGTGTTGGTTTGTAAGTTGACAACTGCTGATGGTCTTGTCATTACTTCAAATGAATTCCCATCCGAAACATTAACAACATAACCGCAGGAGTTGTCCATCATCTTTTTAATCTTTCTATCAATTGAAGGACATAAAAAAGTAGTCCAAGAAGAACTAACATCTTTTCTTTTTGCACTCATATTCATGATCTTTATTCGTATTCGGTCAATCATATGAAAGATGGGAAGGTGTATTTCCTCTAACACCCATGCATTGAAAGATTCTGCAGGATTTGAATACATCTCTCCAAACCTATCACCGGGAAAATATGCATTAGCCCAATGATTTGGGTTTGAATCCCTTGCCCATTTTTTTGCTTCATGTGAGATTACACCCATAGAGCACATTGCTTTCTCATGATCGTGTATAGTGTAAGCATATGCCGCTTGGTCAAACAAAGACAAAAGTTGAGCTTTTATTGTTCCTCTAAACTTTCCCACAACTTGCTTTGCGAAATTAGCCTTTAAATGACGTAAACAATATGCACTATATGACTCTGTAAAAATAGATGGAATAGACTCAATCAACCCTTTACACATGTCAGATATAAATGTGACTCGACGAGAGGGTGATATTGCTTTCCTTAAGCATGACAAAAACCACATCTAGTTGTCTTCATTTTCTATGTCACAAGCAGCATATGCTAAGGGGAATAACTCATTTTCACCATTCAATGCAGTCGCACCTAAAAGAATTTTCTTATACTTATCTTTTAAAAATGTACCATCAAGAAATACCATCGGTCTACATCCATATTCAAATCCAACTTGGGATGTGTAGAAACATACAAAGAACCATTTGAATCTATATTCATCTGTTAGTTCTAAGTCAACAATGCTCCCTGGATTAGTATTGTTGATTTCATCAACATACCACCGTAGTGAATCAAATGAACAACGTTCATCTCTCAAAACATGCTTGTTTGCAACTTCTTTGCCAAGCCATGCTTGATAATATGGTAAGTCAAGCACATAGTCTCTAAAAACATCCTTCTTAATGTCAATTGGTCTGTATAAAGGGGAATCAACAACTTTATCCACTATCAACGAGCTCACAAACTTTTTAGAAGCTCTAGGATGTTTCTGAGTACTAAGACCTCCCCCACAAGTATGTTCAATAACTAGTTTTTTTATAACAAAAGTTGGGCCACCACCCACTCTAAGAGCATGTGAAAACCATGGACAATTGTAAAAATTACAATTCACAGATAACCGAGTCAACTCATTTCTTACAAAAGAGTAATCAAACCCCCTTGCAATAGCAAATTTGATCAAATCTTCTCGTAAGAGTTCTACACTGTCAAAAATCTGGCCATTCGAGTGAATTATATCATTCCAAAGCTCACTCCTACCATCTCTGTCTATAGAACGCATGTTTGATGAACTAGCATGGTTGTTTGTGCTAACTAAAGAAACAAAATCAACACTTTGTTGAGTTGGCCATCTGTAAAAAAGGTCTAGTTAAACAAATTGAGCAGTTAAAAATCACCTATAATGATATTAAATTGGTTGGATATTACCTCTGCGAAGCAACTTGTTCACAGTTAGATGTTGTTGTTCCTACATGAATATTTATGATTCCCTTCCCCATGCATGAGTACAAATCTATGGCATTACTTAAATCTTGATCGTTCATGGTCCGAATAGAGCATGAGTCTTGTTCAGGAATGACATATTTAAACTCGACAATTTGGCTATCCAAATTCCATCTACTACAAACTTCATTTGTCATTTCATCTTTAGACATATCTGGCTTGTAACGAACAAGATAACCTTTCCCATTGTAATTAAAAATAATTGAAATATTCTCCATAGAAATATGCCTGATTTAACCTCCCTTTTCCTCTGCCACACAAATGCACTTGCATTTATAAAATAAAAAAATAGAAAGATACACAATTAGATTCACAAACCAAAAGCCCTGCTCAATTAGATACACAATTAGATTCACAAACCAAAAGATACACAATTAGTTGCGCAGTGCTCAATTAGATTCACAATAATAGGATGATGAAGTAGACTTAACAAATGCACTTGCATTTATAAAATAAAAAAACAGAAAGATACACAATTAGATTCACAAACCAAAAGCCCTGCTCAATTAGATACACAATTAGATTCACAAACCAAAAGCCCTGCTCAATTAGATACACAATTAGATTCACAAACCAAAAGATACACAATTAGTTGCGCAGTGCTCAATTAGATTCACAATAATAGGATGATGAAGTAGACTTAACATAAGCACCTCAACAAGAAATTCTCTGTTTCCTTGCAAGCCATTGTGGTAAGAATGCCACCACTGTGGTAAGAAATGCAGTGCTCACGTTAATTTCCCATAGGTTGGTACCATCATTAAACATCCTTGCAAGCCATTGAGCCTAGGTCGGTACCATCATTAAACATATCTAGGGAAGTGCAGTGCTCACGTTAATTTCCCACAGTTCCATGTCAAAGGGCCTGAAACAGAAGTCATCACCCTACATACAAGGTGCTAGCTCAAAAAAACCCACCGCACAGGCTGTTTTCATTTGATATGAGTTTTATTTGAAGATTAAAACTGAAGGTACAATACATGTACGGTATGAAGATTAAAACTGAAGGCACCATCAATTAAACTATGTTGCTCTTGCTATGGTGACAAACCGGTGCAATAAATAAATTTGATCAGCTATAATCTGATCAGCTATCTTTCTTGACATATGTTGACGCATTCAACTTAGATTTAGCTATAATCTGACGCATTCAATTTAAATTTAGCTAGTTGAAGGAAAAATCCAGATCGGTTAAGTTACAAGGCTGCGGTAAACAACTAAAACAGAACGCATGGAACAAAAAGCAAAATCCATAAGCACCGAACAGGAAATAAAAACCCAATAGCAACATTAATATAAGCACGGAAGAGGTGAAATGAACGGGGGGTCCGTTTCAACGAACCCCAAACGGACCCCCTTTAACCGCTACTCCAGAAACGGGCGGAAGAAGGAGCGATTAGCAACTTACAATGGAGTTCTTCCTCTGTCGACGGTTTTCTTCCTCTGTCGATGATCTCAAGAAGAAGAAGACGACGATGCCGCCGCTGCCAACGCCGCTTCGAGGGATAGGGTACCGGCGCAGGCGCCCTAGATCTCCCACCTTATGCTCGATCTCCGGTAGGCCACCTTCCGCTCGATCTCGATCTCGGGTAGCAACGCAGGCGAGCCCTAGATCTCCATCGCTGGAAGTTGCAGTCGTGCCCAAGATCCCCGTCGCCCGAAGTGTCACCCGCCTCGCGCGCCCATCGATCGAGCCGTCTACGGAAGGGCCCTCTCGTCCAAGTGCTTTTTCGGAATAGAGCACAGTCCGTCGATGGAAATCGCTTCACCGGACCTATCGTGATGCGAATTGGGAAAAACGGACTTAACCTTATACATATTTGGTCAACGGACTAACTATTAAGTTGACTTTCTTAATCGGACCTAAAGTCAATTTTTCCTACATTTAATGTAAGGCTGGACAAACTCACTGTCGTTCTCCACACTACCACCGCTTGAGGTCACTACCGCTCACTACCCCACCGTGACCCTCCAAATGCCACTCTTGCCATCATCACCGCTGTCACTAGCACGGAGGAAGGAGAAGAGCATCTCGGTGGAAGGGAGCACCGCCGGTCGCCGGAGGAAGAAGAGGATCACTTCCACCATTCGAGAGCCACACGAGGAAGGAGGAAGGGAAAGTTAGGGCATAAGAGGACCCATCAAAATTGGACATTAGAAGTATGACTTTTTTAATGAAGTTGATGTTGTGTCATCCGACTTTTGGATCATTTCAAGTTACTGTACTTCACTAAAGCTATTGTGTTAGACATTGATTTCACAAGTTGGATATGGTAAATCCAACTACATCATCTTCTTGTCCAAAAGTTGGTGTTCTAGACTCTAACTTTTGGTAAACTGTGTTATTCTTACAATAAAAGTATTAATGTGCTATGTTAGAAATTAACAAAAAGTGTGTTATTTAAAAAAAAACCTTTTCTCTTAGGACGGTAAAGAGGTAAATACAAGATAAAAAATTAGTTGCTTCTTTTATTTTTGATAAAGATTATGATATTCTAGTTTAGATTCTGATTAAGTTAGAACCATTACTTACCATTGTTTAAACTTGGGTTTTGTTATCGGAGTCTGAGCAAACTTTGATATATGATGTAAGTTAATAAATTAAATATAATTAATAAAATGTAATCTAATCAATTTAAAATTATATTGTGACCTTTATTATCATTTTACATGTCATACTCTTACACTTTACTTAATTTTATTTTGTCGTGGTATTATTTTTTAGAGATGCATATCAAAATTTTATAAAAATCAAAAAAGGAAAAAAAAGGTGATTTCTATTTTGATTCCGTTAAACTATTAGAATATCCTATTTAGATTTCAACAACAACTTATCCAGCACATTAATAGGTTTTGAATCCATTCTTATCGATCGAGTCAGAAATTCAAAATCTCACATATATTCTAGTTAATTAATTACACCCCTATGGCCTCCCCCTGAAGCTCTTTAGATCTTGGCTCATTGCCCTTCTTTGGTTCTTCTTAGCTCACCCCTCTTGGTTATGCTTTACACAATACTAGCTAGGGGGATTTGTCTAATTATCTGTTCTCAACAATCAAATGCATTAGATCCAATAACTAATCAATCAACAAAATCATCCATGTGAACTCTGCTATAACTAGAGGACAAAGAGTATGGGCAGCCTCATTGACAATGACCTTTTGACGTTGGCAATCATTAATAATTAGTTGATTGATCAAGGACAAGAAAAACCTAAGATTCTCGGGAGCTATGTAGCATTATTGGGGCATGCGTTTGGAAACTGATCTGTTAGATGTCTCTATCCATACTAAATATAATACTAGATAATGTCAATTTCAGTGCTAAATAATAATGTACCTGGTGTTAATGTCAAAAGTGATAATGTATATCAGATTCAATGCTGTAACTAAACATGTCTCCGGAGCCTCTTTGGTGTACAAGATTGTCTAAAAGATAAACCTGATTTAATTACCCACTAAAATTTGAGGATACCTAGCTACACTTGGTTTATCCCCAAATTAAAATATGGTGCCAAGCGGCCTTTAATTTTAGAGATACATTAATATGTGGCTAGTAATTATATATAAACACCTTCCTCATGCCCGGTGTATGGAGAAAATAGCAGCCATTTAACATGCCAGCATGTTTGGTTACAATATTAAATATATTGATTTTGCGTCGATATTGGTATAAATTATCAGAGATGTTTCGCTATCAAAATCGATTTGAAATATGTAATACAAAAATTAATAGTGTAACATTATATACAAGTATTCACACGTATAATTTTGATATTGATACTCTATCTTCTAGACATATCAAAAATGTTACACTATCATATTTTCTTTTATATCCTAATTACTAAACAGAGCGAAAAGTTTGTGATGCAAAGGTACTAACTACTGAAACTTTGTAAAGAAGAATAATTAATAGGAATGTAGAAAAAATCGTGGAAATGATTATCAAATTAGTACATCTCAGATAGTCTTATTGATTTATATCAACTTGTCCATGGATGTGCATAGAATTAAAAGCATAAGACTATATAAAATAAGTAAGACGTACGTACGTGAGTCACTTCAACTTGAATTCTATCATGGTTGTCGTAACTAATAAAAGTCTTATGAATACACTTAAACCATACATTAATTGGACATTGTCTTCTTTTCTTTCTGCTTATTTTATTATCCCATACGTAGAAAGTGTAGTCTAAATAAGCACTTATTAATTTACATACTGAGAATAAATAGATTTAAATGAAGTATATATATATATCATGTTTTGTGTCCCTGGTATTACTGCCTGGCCAAGTAGAGGAACCATAACCAGCAAGCTGCCCCAACGGAGGCTTGAGATGGGATATATTTCTAGGGGTCAAGCCAAGAAGGGAATTGGGCATTGGCACTGGTGTATAGGGTGGCTGGGAAGGCAAAATCAAAGGGCAAGGAAGGCATTGTAGAAAGGGGAGGGGAAGTTGGTTTAGGAAGATTTATGCAAGGTGGGGAGAGAAGATCTCCTAAATTAGTTGGAGATTAGAGAGTGTTCTCTCCAACTCAAATATAAAATATATAAATATGTATCCTATAATATATACATATATATATTTGTGTCTTGGTTAGAAAAATATGTTCTCCAGTTTCTAATTGAGAGGATTCTCTCTCTTTGTTCTGGGTGATCTGGAAAGGTGACACTAGAAAGAACACCGAATATATTGTCAACTTTAGAATCATGACATCAATTTAATTTGGATTTCGATTCCATTAATAGAACCCATATAAACAATATGATAATTTTTATAATATTTAACTTTTATTAATTGTATTATAAACTAGGTTAATGAATCCCATATTATTACTGAAATTCGATCTGATATCTTTAAAGCTTTTATCACTTATATATTTTAATTTTTTTTATTTATATATTACTAATTTTCGTACTATATTAATTTTTAATGTATATTTATTTTTATTAAAATGTAAAAAAATGGATTTGGAATCAGCTATTTTCAATTCTGAGTCGGATAAACCATTAGAATATCTATTTCCAATTTCGGAGAACTTTTTGAGAGGTACAAAACAAGGGTCCTAATCTATTAATTATCAACGAAATTGAATCAGATTATCTAAACCTTCAACGAAAGGGAATGGTTGACTAAGACCATCCTGCATGCCAGAGTCAACATAACAAAACTAGATTATTATAACACTAATATTCAAGAAAAGACATGCGAGATATTTTTATGGAATTCAAGGGCTACCCACAAATCTCGACCAAACGCGCAGCCATGGCGAGCAAGTTGGATTTGCCTATCCTTGTGAAAAAAAATAAAGTTTAAATCAAGTCAGAGCTTCATAGATGCCAACAAACACATGAGAATACGACACGTGTATTTGAAAACTGTCCTACATGGGTGAGTTGAGATCGCCTCAGGAGGGCTCCCGAGGGAGTCCCCTCACGTCACTCACAAAAATACATTGAATGCACAACGTGATAGTTATTAAATGTATTGACATGATGGGTCTTAAATGTATTTTTGTGAGTGACCTGATGAAACTCCCTCAGGAGCCCACCTGAGACGATCTCAACTCTACACGGGTAGTCACCGTTGTTCTCTCCTAACTCTACTCTTTTTTTTTGAACAACTCTCCTAACTCTACTGGACATCCCATATCTTGATGTATCACATTTTTTTAATGAATATTGGTCTCGATTCCCATCTAGCAAGACTATCTATTAAACAACCCAAAATTCATCAGCACCTAAATCTAGAGAGGGCCCCTACTCCAAGGCATGCATGCTCCTACTTGCTCTGCTTGCATAGGATATAGCGTTCATTTAAACAAAACATATAAGAATCAACTTAAATAAGAAAAAACAAAACAAACTCATGATAAATTAATTCAATGATTTACCGGTTTCACATTAACTGACCTTAGAAACCTAAACACTCCTACTATTTCGATCGATGCACCCTAAAACCAAATATAGCATTATATTAGTCATTTCTCTCTAATTTAATTAGTCATAAAATATATAAATTTATTAATATAATGATGAAATACATCAAGGCTAGGCAATACATACACGTACCTGTGTCCCATATAATTAAACTTTCTGCATGCGTGCGTACATATATACGTACGTCTCTCCCCTCCCATAATTAAGCCTATATATGATCGATGATTTTAGATTGTTTGACATTAAATCCTGATTAAATTATAACATACAGTATCTTTTATATTTTACTTAATCTCTTAAAATTAAGTTCTGTGACTAATTAAGTTTTTAAATCTTTAGATGTACGTAATTCTTTATAGAGAATAGAAATGACATATATAATTGATGCTGATTAAACTGATTAAGATACAGACACCTCAAACAAATAATTAATATACTTAATTTTATCGTAAAATAAGAGGTTAGACGGTTGAAATTAAAAAAATAAAATTGCCATATCAAACCCCAAAACAAACGCCATGCACGTACGCCTGAGATCTCAGCTTGTCGAGAGCCGATCACCTCAGCCCCGGGGTGGTGGGAGAAGCCTCAGTCCCCAATCAGAGGTGGCCACATACCCCCGTCACTTAAGTGAACCGGACCGGTTCAGTTTCAGATCCCGGTTCGGTCCGGTTCATCGAACCGGTTCACTTAAGTGACGGGGTATGTGACCGTCTTTGATTGGGGACTGAGGCTCCTCTCTCCACCCCGGGACTGAGGTGATCCGCTCTTCAGCTTCGCATGCAACCAAGAAATTAACGAGGGCACGTATGTACGTATAGGAGGAAGGCCCGCGAGACAGCAGCGAAATCCGCCGGCGCCGCCGTCTCTCGTTGCCCGCCAGGAAACCCCTAAATCCGTCGCCCTCGCGGCGGCGACGCCCAGAGCGACGAAGGGAAACCATGCACGCCACGGCCGGCCGGCGGCGCCGAGGGTCGGTGGGCGGCGTCGGTGATCCACCGCCCTCCTCCGTCATCTTCGACGTCCCTCTCTCTGTCCGTCCCCAGAAGCCAGCGGCATACATGCGGTTACAAAAGGGAGAAACGCCCCCGGCCGGGCGTGCACCGGCCACGGTGGGGCGTGCTCGGGGCCAGGCGGAAGAAACATCCTCCGGCCGGCCTCCGGCGGCGGCGGACCCGTGCCGTCGACTGCCCCGATGATGAGCCTCGCATGATTATAATAGTTGGGGGAGGGGGAGTACGTACATAGATATAAAACGTTATCGTTAGCATTTGAATAAGCAGATATCGTCTGTAGGGTTCGGCGGTGGTGTCGATGTCCACGGCGGCGCACGGCATCATGTGTATACAGCTGGGCGGCGGCGGCGAAGATGGCCTTGCCGGTCTGGGCTCCCATGATGGGGACGAGGAGCGCAGACAGCGACTCCACTGTCGTTCATATTAAGATTTACTGATCTATTTTATCGGAGAAACCCTAGCCAGCCGTTCCTCGGCAGAAACCCTCGCTCTTTCTTTGGGAGTTTTTTTTTTAAATAACACTCTTTTTTCTTTAAATTTTAAAAGTAACACACTAAAAGTTTTTATTGCGAATCTAGCACGGTTTGAACAAAGTCGAGTTTTCAAAACTCGACTTTGTAAGAATTTCGGGTTTATAAGGCTAAACTTAGCTTATCTAAAGTCGGTGATAGCCTTATTACTTGTTAAAGTCGAGTTATACTATCTCGACTTTTAAAAGTCGAGTAAAGGAAACTCGACTTTTGAGAGGTCGAAAGTCGATTTCGAAGAACTCGAGTTTTGTTTCTTGCAAAACCTGCACAAGTCGAGCTATCAAAACTCGACTTAATAATGAGTAACTATGCCCTTTCCATGCATGTGAAAGTCGAGTTTAAAAACCTCGACTTTAACAATGTGAAAACCTGTAAAAGTCGAGTTGCTATAACTCGACTTGGAAACAGAACTATGCGCATTCTAACGGATTTAAAGTCGAGTTTCTATAACTCGACTTTGACAAAGCCAAAACCTGAACAAGTCGAGTTTCTATAACTCGACTTGGAAACAGAACTATGCGCATTCTAACGAATTTAAAGTCAAGTTTCTATAACTCGACTTTGACAAAGCCAAAACCTGAACAAGTCGAGTTTCTATAACTCGACTTTTCCACAGAACTGTTTGCATTTTCTGGAAGTTAAAGTCGAGTTTTAGTAACTCGACTTTAACTATGCCGAAACAAGTCGAGTTCGAAAACTCGACTTTCAACCAAGCAGAGGAAAAAAAACCGCGCCCGAGATAGATGGGGCTACAGATGGGCCGCTTGAGGGTGCCGCCAAGGGGCTATGCGGGGGGACATTGAGGTTTTTTAACATAATGGGTGGGGGTGGGCGGGGGCCGCGGGGGTAGAACCGAGACTTGTATAGGTGGTGGGCTTAATCGGGCCGAGAATGGCCTCGAAGTGGCGATCGGACAAGGTTCTCGTCCCGTAGAAACAGACTCCGACCGGGTGGTGTGTGGGGAGCAGATGGGCCGGTTGAAAGAGCTAATTCATGTTGAACCATGTCGATCCGAACCACACATGGATGCCTTCCTAAACAATGAAATAGAATTGAACAAAACCTGTTTCACACATATCTCTTGTCCTAGCCCATCATACACCGCTCAACATAGATTCATTCGAACAATCAATCGAACAAAAACCTACTTCACACATGGTGTGTGCTCAACATAGGCAATTGCTCAACCTGAGCCATTCGGAACAAAACTCGCTACATACATAATTTGAAGGAGATTCAATGAAATCACATGAACTCAATCATATGAACAACACCCGAGTGGACATTCAACTAAATCCCGATTGAACTCAATCCACAGGAACATAAATATTTCTAACACATCCAATAGTGCATTACATACATATGCATAAGAACTCGACTTCACGCTCCTCTTCCTTTCCTTGTACGAAGTTTTCTACGAACAAGCCGACCTTCCTCTTCTTCGAGGAGGTGATAACTCTAATCTATTGGGCGGACATCGGCCACCACATTTTCCCCATGCCGACTCGGCCTCATCGGTGCCGATGGGGTGGGATTATCAATAGATTCCCGCTGTTGATACCCAACGCCGGCGTCGGTCGGCGTGATCATCAACGGATCACGCGGTCTCCTCCGCACATATGTAGAAGGTGCCGCTCTTGTAGATGGTCCCGCTCCTGTAGATGGTCCTGCACTTGAAGGTCCAGCACCTTCCCGTCCACTCCAACCAACTGGAGTTTGTAGCCGTTGTCCGGATGATGAACGCGAGGGATCAAAGTTAGACTCGTATGATGGCATCGTTATATGGAGCTTCTCGTGCATATGTCGTTGTAACTCCAAAATGTCATTCCTCGTTTGCTCGAGTTCATACGGCCTACTATATAACTTTGTGGATTCCAAGTACTACATCCAGCTTGGGTTGAGATGTCGATGTATTCTTTTACAATATATAGTACGATATCTTCGACCTCAACAGATCTCGTCAATAGAGTTTCAGTCGTTGAATCATCGACAACCTCGTTGACTCCATCAAAATAATTATAAACTAACTTCAAAGTCAATGATCCTGGGTTACACCCAATTGCATCGAATATATAACTCTTGAGATCTTCATAAGTACATCCTCGCAATATCTTAATATTGCGTTCATATCCACCATAATAATAAGCATAATCGTTGCTTATTGAAACCGTCCCATCAAACATTATACGGACATTAATTATCCTTGATGCCATGTCTTTAAATTTTCTACGAGTAACCTGAAAATATCAAACCGTTAACTTAATAACTTGCGATTGAAAGTCTTTAACCTACTAACTCGCTATATCATCCCTTAAAAAAAAAGGGAATGAATAGGAGAACTACCTACCATCGGCCGCCATATATTTATGTTCGTGGCCAAAAACACAAAAAGGGTTTTCGAGACTCCTTCTTTCCAATCCTGGTTTTAGCCGGTCAAAGGAGCAAATAAAGAGAAGGTATTAGGACTTAGATCCGGGTACTACCGACCATGGGGGGGAACTTGTGCTAAGCCATGTGATGTTCCGACCCAATCAAAAGGGCATCATAGAATGAAGGCCCTCGCAGTTGAGTCCTAGACTCAATCTATGATCTTGAGTATTATAAATTCGTATTGAAGCATATGCGGAAGAATAGTCTTATAATAGGAATACTAACAATGATGAGGCGCATGAGCCATTTCACTAAGTCTAATATAATAGACTTAAATGTGGATAACATAAGTCCATGACGGAAGGCATACGAGGTCGATTTCATTTTGTCCAATATATATGAAATCGACAAAAGAACTCTAAAACAAACCTCTTATTAAACAACACCTCGAAATTTATTACCTCGACTTCAAAAATTACTCTAAATAAACAATTTTTCAAAAATCAAACACTACTTATACAACAACTAAATCTCTTATCAAACAACAATTACTCTAAATAAACAATTTTTCAAAAATCAAACACTACTTAAACAACAACTAAAATCATATTATAACCAAATAAACGATACATGATTTCACCAATGTAATTAAGCAATAAAAACTAAATATATATCAAGCAATAAACATTTTAATTTTAATGATCAATGTTAGTTCAAATAAACGTTAGGACAAATAATAATTTTACCTTCCTTCACTTGGAATTGCATACATAATAATTAATTCTACCATCCTTTTTAGGATCGATCAGGATTAAATTCGGGACAAAATTTAGGATCGATCGGGGACAGCAGATTACCTCCTTCAATTGATCCTCCTTCAATTGATCCTCCTTCAATTTGTGATTCGGACGATGTTTGCCACCCGGTGGTCCACCGCCCTGCGAAGCCACCGCCGCCGCCGCCGCCCCCATCCGCCGCACACGCCGCCGCCGCCCCCGTCCGCCGCACGCGCGCCGCCGCCGCGGACTCACGCCGCCGCCGCACACGCCGCCGCCGCCCCCGTCCGCCGCACACGCCGCCACCGCCGTGGGCTCACGCCGCCGCCGCCGCCGTCGAGTTCGCCGCCGGGCAAGTCGAAGGCGCAGAAGAGGCAAGGGGTCGAACGCGGTAACGAAGGGGAAAGGGATCTCGCGGGGGTAAAAAACCCGATGAAGTCGAGTTTTTAAACTCGACTTGTTAAAGTCGATTAAACGAGAACTCGACTTTGAACCTCTCAAAATCATTAGTGAGCGTCGACTTTACTTAAATCGACCTTCTTCACAAGTCGAGTTTTGAAAACTCGACTTTGTTCAAACCGTGCTACTTTTGCAATTATAACTTTAACCGTGTTACTTTTAAAAAAAAAAACCGTGCTACTTTAAAAAAAAAAAAACCCTTTCTTTGGCGGCCCTTCGCCGGTTCACGGCTTAATCACCAACCTTGGCGGCTTATGCGGCCCCTTGCCGGTCCTCGACGGTCTCCCCCCTTGCCCCCCCCTCCGGTGTTTCACTTCCCCCTCCGATGCCCTCAGCACCTTCTTCACAACCCCAGTATCCAGCGCTTCGGGCTCCCCCGTTAGTCGTTGGAGTGTCCGGATACTCCCGCAGCCGAATAAACGTCCAATCTAACGAGTGATTTGTATGGACAAAGATTAAATACGAATTAAGAACAAGATAGACAACCAAATCACAACAAGACATCAGATTTATGTGGTTTTGAGAGATGATAGTTCACAGAGAGAAAAGAAAAAATTCACTAGAGGTAGAAGAATATAAAATGAAAAGATATTCTTATGCTGACACTGAGTTATCTTTCTCAAGACAGTAATCCCAAATCTCCGTTCTTTCTTTAGATGACACACCTTTAAATAGTTTCGTAGAACGTTGAATAGGTAATGCCACGATCCCCACAATAGAAGAGAACATGGAAGACAAGTCAAAATCACAGTATCCCCCAGGCTCATCTCTGCCCCCTCCTGACAAACCACCCCCCCTCCCGTCCCTCGAAGGTTCCCATTCTTTCCTCGTACCCCCTTGCCCTGCAGCTCCTTGCCGGTCCCGATGGTCTCCCCCCTCATATTGGCCTCCTCTCTCCTTCTAGTTAGCCCCCCCCTTTCCTTTTGACTCCCTCTCCTCTTTTGGCTAGCCCCCCTCCCTCCGATTTCCTACCCCACCGGTTTTCCCGCCCCCTCGGAAGGAGCGCCCCTCGCCCCTAACCCCTATCTTAGCTCCTCACCCTACTTTGTGCTCCCTGTCTCATAGCCCTGCCACCCTTCCAACTAGACCCCCACCCCCATTTCTCCAGCCTCCAGCACCAGTAACCCCTTCGGTGGAGTCCCTATACATGTAACGGTGGCCTTGCTCCAAAAGCGATGTCTCTCTAGCCGCTCATCATCACTCAGAAATCTTCATCGAGAGATTATTTATTTTTGCTATTTTGAGTTAACCTTGGTTGAGAGAGAGGAGTCTCCCTTCCTCCCAAAAATATTTTAGTCTTGTAATATCGCTCCTATTGTAGTGCGCCGCCTAAATGTCTATTTAGATATTTTAGTTCTTTTTTGTGCATTATAGCCATGGAGCTTGGTTTATTTATGTTCGTGTCTCTCGTGTCTTTTGTTGTTCTTAGTTGGTGTCTTGTGATCGGGTTCTATCTTATTGTCCTTGTATGTCTTTTTCATAGTCACGATCTCTCATCCGAGACTATTAACTTGGGTGAAATCCACATTTCTCTAGTGTGGTCATCTGGTCTCGACACATCAAACTCCTTTGGGAGAGCTCCTATCTTTGCTGTTCAACCCTTATGTCTTTACTTGTTGGACAAGATGATCTTGAATTAGAACTTTGTTGTTTTCGTTTAGTGATGTCATTGTATAACTACTTTACTTCTTTGTTATGTTATAAATATGTTTGCGTTGTTGTTCGAAAAAAAAGATTTATTTTATCGGCGAGAAGATTATTTTTTATTTTGTTATTAAGTTGTGAAATATGATACTAATCCCTCCATGTTTTTTTATTACCTGCTCCTGTACTGTAATATTATTATGTTGGTAACTAAAATATATGAGAATGTAACGTATTATTCTTGATATGGCGGAAGTCATTTTATTACAACCCATAGATCACTTTACAATTAATTGTCAGATGTTTTAGGTTTTATTTAGACTGTATAGGTGTACAAATATTATCTTACCATCTTTTATGGCTATAATAAGCCCTAGGCAGCTGGGATTTATTTACTCACTAGAAAAGAATCAATTCTTTTATTTATCTTACTCTTAGCAGGGGTTCACTCGAGTGAGGGGCATCATAACATATCTCCTCTCTGAGTAAATAATCTTATATTGGAAAATAAGGTTGTGTAGTATGCATGATTAGCTCTACACACCAGAGACTAGGGGAGCAAGGGAACTTATTAAGACACTCATGACTCAACAGCAAGTTGCCCAAACCTCAACTCAGTTGGTTTATATATTATGTTATTGAATAAATTAGAATAAAAAATAAATCTATTAACAAGCCAAACTTGGATGGACACTGGCCATAGAGCTCTCCGAGCAACTTCATTGAATACCCAAATAACTATTTGATCAAATATTTATTGAAAAATTAAACCGTGGACGCCTATAGTTTTATGGTGCTAATTAAACACATCAAATAAGTTACAATTTAATTTATTTTATTTTGAAACCTAGGTTGGGCTTGGTTAACAAGCTCGTACTCTGAGTTTTTACAGCAAGTTTAAATCAAGCTCTGAGTTTTATAAATAAACTTGTATTGAACTTGAACTTGAGTAGAGCTCCTATTTGAGTTCAAGCTCTAACTTAGCTCGGTTACATGACGAAGCAAGCTCAAACATAAGTCAAACTTATTCACAGCACTCGAGCTCAACCATGAACTCGAATAAAAAAAATAAAGGAGCCAAATTTGAAGAATGTATGTTATTGGGCTGGGCTGATCTCATTTGCAGCCTGCTTCTAACTACTGGATTGTACTTGATATTCTTGCGCGCATATATATATATATATATATATATATATATACCAAGAATAAAATGTCAAGATTACATGCATGTATTCTATGAGACTGTGAACTGCACAAGATCTGTTCAAGTAGGCGAGAGCCATCTAGCTGTATATGCTGATTTGTATAGTATTATTAACTTTATACAACATCAATGCAGATTGATGTATAGACGCATGCAATTAATATCGCAGTTGTTTGTGGCTCGCTTTTGCTTTTCACTACAGAAGCAAGCAATGTCCTGGCCTTTGGCGACGAATTCTGGATCGACTAAAAACCCGATGCCATATACCATTAATTAAATTATGATCGCCTTATATTCTTCTGCGGTTTGCCATCGAATAGATGTTAATGGATATTAGCAGAGATTGTTGATATGTGCTGATCTAAGGATAGATCTTCAATGCATCCGTCTTAATCTTCAATCAATATGCGCACAAAAATTATGAACATATACATATCTCCTAATAGAAAAAAAAGGGGGGGACTTTTGTTCTCGGATATGCCCAGTACTTTCCTTTTACTGTTGTTATAACTAGCTTGTATTATTTTTCAGTTATATGATTTTCTTCACTGTTATTATTAATCAACAGAGCATTCTTTTCTATGCACTTTCATCAACTCAATATTGGGTTGAGAAGATAATGAGCAGTGCCCTTGAAAGTTGAAACTATCTTCTTGTTTTCATATTTTGGACCAAACAAGGGAAACGAAGAAAGGTGGTGCATTATAATCAAGTAATATAGGTCTGCCCCTGAACAACTGATACGAGCTCAAGCTGACTGATCCAGATTTACAATGTCCCATTTATAATATTTAAACTATTTTGAAAAAAATTAGTGTATAAATGAAACTTTATTAGCATGATCGAAATTATACTTGATAGGCTTAAAATAGACCTAGATCACCCGACCCAAGTGCCCTGTTGGGCTATTTCCGCCCAGCCTGCCACTTGCCCTCTAAATGACATTTTTATGGCATAACCGAAAACAATAAATAATAACTTCTAGGACCTACAAAACTTTCTGCTTGAAAAATAGTAGAATGAATTTCGTGGAAGCCCACATGTAAATGCTATACGCAAGGTTTACTCCTGATATTTAGCAAAATTATGACCAAAATACTGGTTTCTTTGGCAGGTGGGTACAAACGTCAAGACCCTCAAGGAGGAGCTGCAAATCATATACAGTTGCAAGTAGAACTCTCTTACCCTCTTCATTCGCTGGCTTTATTTTCCACACTTTTCCTTCCGTAAATTGATCTTTTATGACACTTGAGCCCCATTTCCCACTTTATTTTCTTGCTTCATTTCTCACTTTTGACAACTATATTGCAACACAGGTGTTTCTTCTATATGGTTCCATACAGCAGGTACATTTTCAACCCAAAACCACGAGGCATTCAAAACATCAGTTCCTTTAGATTTTCAGCTAGCTTGCTAGGTAGACAAGACAAGGAAATAACTGGTCTGTGTAGGTGCCTACCATACCCATTACAGACATCTACAACACATGGAAAGAGTGTCAAAGCCGGATAAACTGACCGCATAGACGATTCATTGTAGCTTCAATCAACTTATATGCCCCTGAGATGCGAGGAAACTAAGGTGAATGCCGTAGGCCTCTTTGAGCTCAGCCAGTACTTCAGATATGCTGGGCCTTTGAGATGCATCCCTTTCCACAGACCTCACTGCAACAGAAGCCATCTTTCTCATGCTCTCGTCGTCAAAGGTCCCTTTGATACCTTCATCTACGATCTCGAAGGCGCCAGCCTGAAGATATGGTTTTGCCTGAGAAAGTCACATGTAGCTATGTGAGAGAATTAAAAGATGCGAACCTCACTGGATATAAGTGGTGTGCTATTATAGATTTTCATTCCAGTAACTGACTATGAGAAGAATTCACAGAAAAGATAAAAAAGATAGAAATCGTGCACGGTAGACTAGCTTCAGGCAGAAGACTGAAGACATGATAAAGTAGAATGAAACAAACAGGTCACACAGAGAAAACAACGTAGAGAAACAGTAGTAGTTAATGATGTCAGATGAAGCCAGAAGGCATCTGAAAAACCCAACGCTGGCATAAAGCAAATGCCTAGGAGAAGACTGCATTGCAATCCATTATGACAAGCCTCAATGGAATAAGCCCAGTGCTCAACCCAAGAGCAATTCCTCCAACATGCAATGCAGGACTGATAATGGCATATGCAACATGATACCCTCCTACCACCAGATACGCTCTATTGTTGTAGGAGCAGCTGCAGGACAAGCCACCCTCCAGGACCTGCCAGATGCATGCAGTAGATGATTCTATGAGCATTCTAGATATAAGTAGTTCACACCATGCCAAAACTATGACAGACAAGAAGTCGCCTTGTTGACTGACAACCAACCATACAGCAACTAATCATGATGATCATAGGAGATTCTGCATTTTAAGAAGATAGCATACACTAGAGACAGCCCTTCCCAATGTTATCAACCAGATGAAGCATGAAAAAGTCCAACCATGGCATTACCTTACACCACATGCCTCCCATACAGGAGCTAGCTGTACCATCCGGCTATCTGCTGATGCAGTGGTGGTCTCGTCCACCACCAATAGATGCGAAGTGCACCATATATTGTTCAATGATAGAAGTGGTAAGTAAGGATTGTAAAAATATATATTTATGTGACTACAAAAATTGGAGGGGTTAAAAGAATTCTAATCCTAATCTTAATCCTAATCAAATCCTAACAGATGAAAATGATAAAACAGAAACAAGAAACTAAAATCCCCAAGTCAGAAAATCTGAAACTCAAGAATGCAAAACCCCAAGGCCAAAAATCCATAAATCAGAAACTAAAAAACTGGTAAAGCTTATCAACTCCAAGCATGAATGTATGCCCCGTTTCATGCATTATCCATTGGTGCAAATTCAATACAAGTGGCAACATCACTTATCCAGACCAACCACCTAATCCATCAGCTTTTAGGCCAACTAACGTTTATGAGAACTCACATCCATACATACATCACGAAGTGCCATCTCCGTGAACTTTTAATGCTCTTTGGCCGTGTCCTGGGCCGTTATCTATTTGGCCCATATCTATTTCATTAGGACAGTCACCTAATGAGTGTACATCCTTTCACATATGGAGTTTTCCACAATAATCTATAAATATCAGACTAGGTTCCCTACAATTAAAGAGATACACTACTGACAGGTGAACTAACATCAACCATGCAGTTATCTTGCAATTTATACAAGTGGGTTCTAGGTTGGTTGCCTGAAGTCAAATCTGATCTGATCCACTGATCTAGCTGTAGTGTGCATTTCAAAGCCACAATGTGCACTTCCAAGCCGTGCTTAGAGTTTTCCTCAGCTAGTCTGACACATACTGTAGTTTTGAAGGCAGTGTGTCGATTATCATAGTAAAGGTTTGATAATAGCCCCATCCTCATTCACCTCTATGCCTTGTAATTTGAGAAGATTGTTGGGACAGAGATATAATCTTCATCTTTCTCATTTCATGTTGAAGTAGGCAGCCTTCAACTACGTTCTCATTCTATCCTCCCTCTTTTCCGTTCAAATGCATCACACTAGCTACACATATGATGTAGATAGGCATTCTAGGTACATTAATAACTCACCCACTAGAGGTTCCCAAACTATTCAAAATCCAGTCAAAACAAAATGTACTTGCTCTATAGCCTCAGTATCTCAGTAATACCTTGCCTTTAAAGTTAAGATAAGTTATGACAAGATTGATAAAAATGGGACTACCTCTGCAGAACATAGAGATCCCTTCTAACACTTGGGTTTTCATAAGATTTGGGATGAGCCCTCAAGTGGCCAATTAATTTAACTACATCATTTTAGCATTGTTTGTCAGAGCAATTCAAGTTATAACCTCCACGGTCACAAGCACCAACTAAATAAATTTGAAAGGAAAGGTGAAGAGGTCAATCATGTTAAATCTCTTCTGAATATTTTACTACAAAACAGAAGGGGTCAAGGAGATTGCTTGAGTGACGAGTAGTGTGCAGGGAATGGACCAGATCCACAACCTATTGACTAGGCTGGTTCATAAAAACCCTTAGCTCAATGCTCCAGTAGTGACTCCTCAACTGACTGCACTTACATTGCCCCCAGCCCCTCTTATGTTCATGGTTTGCAGTATTGGCTGATCTGGATAGGAAACAACTGATCCTGGATTGGGATAGGCAGGTGCTGATCTGATCATGGGTAACTCCAATCCTGAACCAATTTCCACCAGGATCAGGCTAGGCTCGGTTGAATAAGCCAGGATCAGCCACATCCGACCAATCTGGGGCTGTTCTCCACAAGGTCACCCTTGGAAGGCAGTGGAAGGCAACTGCCACCACTAGATTGGCCAGAGCTGATCCCAATTCTGATCTAGATTGGATCAACCAGCTCAGGTGAACTGAGGAAAGAATTTTTGATCTAAGATTGGTTCTTCTAAAATTTTCAAAATAACAAAAATCCTTAAAATAGGAAAATCTATAAAAAATAGATAGGCAGGTGATAACAGATGACCCCAATCCCAACCCATGGGGATAGCAGCCGGTGAAGGTTGAGGGGCAGTGTCTTCCCACCCCCACATCTCCGCCACCCATTTAGGGTGTGAAAGATGAAGTGTATCTGGTCCTATGAACCAGAATATGGTATTTTCTGGTACATCATTATAGATTGAATTAGTCTTTCTGGTATCTATCCCTAATTCCCTTATTTAGTCCTAATCCAGGCCAAATTGGTCTATTTCAACCAATTCTGATGGGAAACCGGGAGTGGATCCGAACCCCCCCCCCCTCCAAGTTGGGTCGGCATATGCCAATCTGATCCTGAAACTGGCCAATTCAAATACGGATCAACCAATTCTATGAACCACGAGCTCCCTCCTCCCTGATCACGTGAACAGGTGCTGATCCTACAAAAAATAGTTGATACAGTGTAAAAACCATCCTGAGCCATAGACACATCAACTACATGCATGAACCAGGGGTTACTGGATGGAAACCTCACTCTTGCACAAGAAAACAATTATTGAACAATGGCTAGGTGACCTAAGCTCACATTGCACTACACTAACAAACAAATAATAAAAGAAGTAAGGGGATGGACTACAAAGAGAGATGATCACTCAGCTGTCATTCTTTGACATAGCGCAAACGGAGATTACATACAAATATGCCTAACTAAGAGCCCACCCTTCACAAAGGGTTAACAGTTAATATATAAACAACAATGGTTGGAGTTGGACAGGTGAAGGGCACACAAAGTCACAAGATGACCCCTCCATCAAACCAGCAGGTTAACTTGTCATCAACAATGGGCTAAGGCATTCCTTAAGCGTCTGCATATAAGGCAATTCAATCACTTGACCCAGATGGTCCAAGTTGCTATACAATTAGCCAACCAGCTTGAAAGTGCCAATCAGGCCACCAAGTTGAACTAGCCCAAGCTGGATCTCAGAATGTGAAGTCCTTAAGTCTGGCTGAATGTCTATCCGAATGACTGTAAGTCCAAAACCTTGGCAACAGCATAGAGCTCAAGTGATGCGTTTGCACTAAGGGTCACAGGTGAACTAGGAAGTTGGGTACCTGGCTATGTGGGCTGGGGAAGCTCATTGGCAGCATTCACCAATAGGTCAAGCAGCACACCATCCAGTGCAGTCAGCACTGACAATGCGCATAGAAAAGCTCCAGAAGAATCAGATCCAATGGCCAAGTGACTGGGAGAAAGTTTTGAGCTGCCTGTAAAGGCATGATGACTTGTAAGGAGCAAACCTCCAGGAGTCAGGTACGCTCATATTTGAATGTTGTCAGCAAACAATGATTGAACTCTCCTGGGCTCATTGGATTCCAATAAAGGTGAAGTGCTACTGTGCTAGGGGTCCAGTGCAATAGGCTGGAGGCACTAAGGATGTGACATCAAGGGGGTGATATATGGAGGAGAAAGACAGGAGAAGCTGGGCCTGGAAAATGATTTGAGTTCAGTTAAGGTCAGAAGGAGAATATGCAGCAATGCAAAGAGAGGAGAAGAGGGGGTGAGACAGGAGAATGAACAGACAGAAGTCCAAGAGTGAGACTAGCAGGGGCATATAGTTTAGGAGATATATGGAAGAACATAGGCAAGATAAGAGAGAAATGAAGAAAGAAGGACAAGAGATACTGAGGTTGGACAGTGCAAATGAAGAATAAGAAGGGTACCAAGATTGGCTGGGTTAGGATCAGACTGTTGCTCATCCAGCACTGATCATGAACCAGATTGGCTTGGAATACGTAGGAATGGGCTAGAATAACTTGAACTGCATATTCTCCAGATATGGAAGGTGGAGGAGGGAGACGGAACTGCAGATGCTAGATGAGAGAGACAGGGATGGTTGACACATCAAGAAGCAAGCTCCAAACTTTCAAATAATCAATCATGACCACTGACAAAAGGGGAATAAAGTGTCCTTTTATATACCCAAATGTTCCCACACTTGCAAATATGCCCACAAATGCAGCATACATATGAAAAGAGCATAGATGTGCCATTAATGTGCCAACATATTACAAAAACTCATTGGACCAAAGAGAGGTGGGTCAATGCCATCACCTCCAATAGATGTGACCCAAGTCAAACTGGATTAAACCCCAGGTGTCTTCACCATCATGTTTGAAAATGAAAAACAAATTGGCTGCAATTAATCAAGCTGCTCAAGCCTCAAAAGGAAGGGATGAGAGCCTATGAAAATAGAAGGATTAAAAGGGCATGGATGAATGCATCATATACTTAAGACTCTGTATGGCAACTATATTGAACACCTCTATCACTATAAAATTTGAAATTGATAGTGATAAAAACCATAAATAGGTGTTTGGATATCAATATCGATAGTGAAACTCTTAGTGCAAACAAAACATGATATATAACACAAGTGTCCACTTATATCAATTTTGATATTGATACTTTATCCTCTAAAAATATCAATACCAAAATTGATATAATATCGTTTATGATACTCTAACCAAACGGGGCATAACATGTTACTTACTTGAACTGCTTCAATAAAGCATTAATGTCGAAGGAAACAAAAATAAGCACAGGCAAATGCAAGAAAATCATATCAGATACAAACTAACCCATTTTCAAGCATCACTTCAACTCTGCTGCCCTATGCACAACGGGAAGAGGAATAAAACTCTGGAAGAATTTGACGTTACACAGAATATATAGGATAAAGTTATTATAATTCCAAAATAGTAACCACAATGTATTTTAAGTGACTCAACACCCCAAATTTTTTTGTTTTTTATTTACCTTGTTTGCATCACATAATAGATGGCCAACCACTGAACCTATTAGACGTTTATCATCACATATTTATGGTTGTAAATAAGCATAAGCAGGTAGAAGGGTACATTAAAAGGGATTGATGTCCACATCTATTGGTGACAAATAAAATTTGTAACTTTTTGTGAGCTATCAAATCTTCCAGAATACTGGGAAAACATCAACATGCGTGCTATTTAGATGAACTCGATGCATCCTAGTGTACCTCCCCTTATCTCAGGAAATGTTAAATACAAATGTCCAACAACACAGCATAAAGTATAGAGCAAGTTTTGGAGCAAACTAAATCAGGAACAGTATGATCTGATTGCACACTGGTAAGACTTGCACGAATACCTTTCTAAAATTCTGCATTTGGCAATTATTTACTAAATGTGGCACATGATCATAAATTCAGGTCTCAAGCAATCTGTGAATAAAAAGGTGATGGGGACATTTTTAAGAGTCTTAAAAACAATTTTTAGATTAATCTTTACGTTGAGTCCAAGTCTGTAAATATTCTTTTTAACTGGGTCTTTTTGTAATACGTCCGGACTCTTCTCCCTATATAAGGAGATGATGTCTGTGCGCACAGAAGAATATATAGAGTGAATTTTTGGAAACGCCGGAAGGCATTGGTTCTCCCGCGAGAGGGGCGCTGCCCCGTCTTCGTCCCACCACCTCGGCCAGTTGGGTCGTCTTCTCTCCCACCTCCGGCGTGAGGCCGGCTATCCATTCCATTTTCCCCGGGAGAGCCCGGTTCCCCCGTCTTCCCCGATCGACCATCAGGGCCTTCACTCTTCCACCTTCCAGAATCGGCAGGTAGCCGTCTCCTTCCTCCTCCTCATCCTCCGGGCTCCGCGCCGTTCCTCCCTCTTCCCCTTCCCGGTTCTTCGACATCGACAGTAGCCTCCGCGTTCGACTCCAACACCATTCCCATCCGGAGGCCGACGGAGGACGATGCAGGAAGGAGAAGAAGCTGTAGAAGGAGAAGAAAAAGGAAGACGAGACGGGGGCTCGGGAGGGGCAGATCCGGCGATATGGGGTCATATTTTGGTAGTCTTTGGGTTTTTCTTTTATTTGTGTCCCTACGAGGACAAGTCTGTAAATATTAAAACTTAGAGGGTTTTCTTTTAATTAGATGTCTCCTCCCTCTTTAAAAGAGGACCCAATGTACATATCGAACAAGCAAGAGTTGAAGAATTTTTGGAGCCTTCGGGTGTGTCTCTCCCGCGCAGGGGGCTGCGGCCCCCCATCTTCTTCCTCTGTCTTCCCCGATCGACCAGTAGGGTTAGGGTCTTCCCCTTCCACCTTCCAAGCCCGGCAGGTAGCCGATCCTATCCTCCTCCTCACCCTCTGGCCTCCGCGCCATTCTTCTCTTATTCCCCTTCTCGGTTCTTCGACATCGACAGTAGCCTCCGCGTTCGACTCCAACACCATTCCCATCCGGAGGCCGACGGAGGACGATGCAGGAAGGAGAAGAAGCTGTAGAAGGAGAAGAAGAAGGAAGACGAGACGGGGGCTCGGGAGGGGCAGATCCAGCGATCCCCGTATCTGTACCCCCCCCTCCTTCTTCTGCGGCCGTCTTCCCCCCCTCCGCGGCTCCTTTTCCCTGCGGCCTCCTCCCACGGCGACGGCAGCCTCCGCCAGCGCTCCCTCCGCCGGCCGGACAACGCCGAGGCGTCGCCTCCATCGCCTGCGCCCTTTTTCCCCCCTGCTCCGCGCTCTGCCAGCGCCCGCTGGACGACAACGATGGCGTCGCGCACGGCATCCGTCCGGATGGCGAAGTCGACGCGAACGGATGGACGAGGTCGACGCGAGCCGTGCTTCTCGGCTTTTGTCGCATCTCGGGCCCACGTGGACGCCTGGAGACGCCGCCACGGCGACGAACGGCGACGGCGGGATGGCCGCTACGCGACCACCCCCGCGGTTTCCAGGAAGCTGCCACGACCCCCGTCGGGGTGCGCGCGCGCCCGCGAGCACAGGCGGCGCTCGCGACCGGCCGGACGGTCCGGTCCGCGGCCTAGACCGGCGGTTCAGCCGGTTCGACCGGGTCCAAACCCGGTTTACCCCGGTTCATGCCGGTTCGGCGCCTGAACCGGCCGGTTCAGCCCGGTTCAGGGTGTTTTGAGCCGGTTTAACCCGGTTCAGCCCATCTTGGACCCGGTTCGGACCTGTTTGGACCGGTTTGGATCGGTTTAGGCTCTATTTTGGGCCCGTTTAGGTCGTTTAGCGGCGGTAAGCGCCGGTTTGCGTCGTTTTCGGTCGGTTTAGTCCGGTCTAGCCGGTTTGTCCCACATCAAAAGGTATATAATAGTTGTTCTAGTGGTCCAACTGACTGCAATGTAATTGAGTTTCTTCATTTTCCTTACAGCATCTGCATACATTTCTTACCAGTTTTGAAGTGTTACTTGATGCTTCATATTTGAGGATGTACTTTGAGACATAGGCCATCTATGAATGACCATGGACATTTGCAGTTTGACTCTAGATAGGTAATCATGTAAAACATGACTCATCAACTAGATGTAACTTCTGCCTATGTTTGACCAAGAATGCTAAAAGAAAGGCTTACCATTTTAGTATGAATTCTTCAACTCTACTGTGATAATGTATGAGAAAAATACATTGAAGTGGAGGCTGACAAGAATGAGTCGAAGACATATAAAAGCATACAAAATATAAGATAGATGGATAAGGATTTCAGTTGCTACTTGCTAGATTGTGCCATCCAAGTTGCATAGAATCAACTTGCACAGTAGTGGATGCGAGAGAGTTACCCACAAGACTAAGTTGAAAGAATCTGGACAACCAGCATGGATTAAAGGTTCACGACCACAGATGAGTTCTAAGAGAACAACACCAAAGCTGTAGACATCACTCTTCTCTGTCAACTGCCTAGTGGTATAATATCTGCAACAAGGAAAATTTATCATCAAGCATCCAATTAAAATTACAAAGAAAAAAGGAATATATCTTGCTGGACCAATATATTTACTCAGGATCAAGGTAACCAGCAGTGCCCTTGACAGCGGTGGTAACATGTGTTGCATCTGCTTCAAGAACCTCCTTGGACAGCCCAAAGTCACTGACTTTGGCATTCATCTCCATGTCCAATAGGATATTGCTGCTCTTCACATCACGGTGGATTATTCGTGGATTACTTCCATTGTGAAGATAGTCCAACCCTTTCAAAATAGGAATTCACAATCATGAGACAGCTAGCATGTCAGCACTATTTTTATATGACCAAAGCCCTTTGAAGGACAGGATATACACTCTCCACATATTGACATTATGTATAAGTAATATAGTATACTCTACATGCACGTGCGCACACACTCATATTTGTATATGCACATACATGCACGTCTGTATACATTTCATGTGAATTTCTACATCCTTAGAGATCAAAACACCATAAGACAAGACATCTGACTTTGGCTGATTCAAAAGTAATTAAAATGTTGTACAACAACAAAATGCGCTTTGTATGCTAATGAGTGTTGGGCAATGAAAGAAAAGTATACTTTCAAATAGGTGCTTCTGAAAGAAGCAGTAGACATAAGCTCCAATCAGAAAAGTGGAAACTATCAAGATAGTAGAAGCATAAAAAGATGTGGTAGACACAAGCTAACCTAGAGGGCAATTCAATATGATTTGGAAGATTCAAACATCTCTGAAGAAATAACTCAAAATTGATGTTAGTGGAGAAAGAGAATCCATATGAACTTGTGGTCAACTCCAAATACATGGATTAAGAGTTGAGTTTAGTTGAGTTAAGGTACTGTGCCTAAAAGTAAATGATCTTAAATTCTAGAACCATCAGAATTTAGTATACATTGTCAGATTGTCTCCATGACACACAGTAATTTATCTACCTTCTGATGTTTGATGATTAGAAGTAGAGTGACACCTCAAGACATATCATTTATGTTCTATTCCAATCAATGGAAGGGCTAATTCGATTCTGTTTTGTTATAATCTGTGGAGGCTTGTAGCACAAGTTCTGTTATGGTCTATTGTGTAGTTTTATTCTAATGTTCTGTTCTCTGGAGGAGTTCTATTCCATTCAGTGATGGTCGTGTTAAATGTTCGGCCATATCCAGTTCTGAGGAAGTGTGGAAGAGGAGAGAAGTTTGTTATATTTTTATCTATAGCGGATAAGTTCTAATAAATTAGTGTTGCTGAAATGAGAATGTTAAGTTAGATACATGGCCATACTAGATTTGATAGAATGTGTCATGAATATATGATGTAACCTCAAAAATCTCTCAAAATTTAAAAGATTTAGGTTTTTGGAAATTCATTTTTTATTTGAATTTGGATTAGACCTTAGCATTGACTTTGTAAGAAAATAGATGATATATCATAAAAGTACTAACTAGGGTCAAAATTATATGTATAAAATTATACGTTGAGGTTGTTAGGTTCTTTGAAATTAATTTTGACCTCTCCCCGTCGGATGGTGCGAAGATCCGACGTTAATTACATCGAGATACTCAAACACCCTTGATTAAGCGTCATAGCAATTCATTGAAATAGAAGACAATGCATCCACACAAAATAAACATTCACACATAGGAGAACACAACTCCATGAAATAGATGGAATGCAAGCACTTAATTTGGTTTTGAATTTGATTTGAATTTAGTTTGGATTTGATTTGAACTGAATTGGTTTGATTAATTTAAGTTGAATTGAATTGATTTGAATCTGTTTGGGTTGGATTAATTCAGTTTGAGTTGGAGTTGAATTTGTTAACTGTTTCTGATTTGGGTTGATTTGTTTGATTAATTTGGATCTGTTTTATTAAATTTGACTCGAATTTGATTGGTTGAATTTAATTGCTTTTGGTTTGGGTTGAAGTTAGATATGTTCATCTTAATTGAATCAATTTGTTTGAGTTGTTTATTGATTTAAGTTTGGTTCAATTTGAATTTGTTTGGAATTTGAAGTTGGTTTGAGTTTGAGACAACTTGTTTATGGGTTGATTTAATTTCAGTTTGTTTTAGATTTGTTTAGTTAAAGTTAATTTGTTTTAAGGTTTGTATTAAAAAAAATTTGATTTGGATTGAGTGAAATTGATTTAAATTTGTTCAAGTCAGATTTGACTTGAAATGAAGTTTGTTTGGTTTAATTTTGTTTGATTGAAATTAACTTGAGTTTAATTTAAGAGTTGGATTTGAATTGAATTTGATTGGTGTTTCCAAATTCTCTTTGAAATTTCCAGATTTTGCAGATTTGTTTAAAATTTGATTTAAGCTTGATTAATTATTTGACTTTAGTTTAATCTGAATTAAACTTGTTTGGCAAATTTGAATTTGTCTGAGAGTTGGAATTCCAAAACGATTTGAAAATTGACTCTGATTTTTGGTTGCAGATGTATTTATTTTTGGTTTGGACTTGATTAAGGAAAACTGACTTGAATGTTTCTGGATTGGGTCTGGGAAATTTGATCTGAACACTCTGGCTTGTTACAGATTTGTTTGAGAGACAATTTTGATTTTTGAATTAGAAACTGCAGATTTTAACTACGTTTCAGATTTTAAATTTGGTTATCCATTTGGTTTCGGTCCAGGAACATGGTTTTAAGTTTGTCTTGACAAAAAATTAATTGGTTTGTTGGTTTGATTTAAGCTTGTTTTGGTTGAAATTGATTTGATTTTGACAGATTATTGTGAGTTAATTGCAGTTTTGGGATGTTCAGATTTTGAATCTTTGAAATGCAGATTTCAGAATTTGGAGTTCATGTTTCAGCTTCAGATGTCAGATTTACACACATTTCAAATTTTCCAGATTTCGGGCATCCAGACTTACAAATTACAGATTTTTTTTTGATCCTCGGCTGCAGGTTTTTATGAACTTCAGATGACAGTTTCTGGACTTTACAGTATTAGGTTCTGATTTCAGATTTTCAGGCTTTACAGATTTCTGGATTCTGGTCTGAACATAAGTTTTGATTGGGATTGCAGGTTTGAGATTTATGCGATCTGATTTTTGAATTTCAGACTGGGCAGGTTTTAGATTTTTAAATTCTGCAGATTTTCAGATTTTTTTAATTTCAGATTTGGGTGTTTAGATTTTCAGATTCCTAACCTCAGCTCCCATATTTCAAAATTTTCAGATTCCGAAGTCCAGATTCTGCACCATTTCCAGACTTTTTGTTTCAGTTGAATTACAGATTGTCTTGCCTTACAAAATTTCATGTAGGCGGTCCTCTCCTTGTAACATAAATCTGTTCATCGAACATGAATTTTTCCATTTTTGCTTTCTCAATACGAGACATGATTTACAACTTGACCAGAAACTTGGTCCTTTTGAGTCCTTGATGAACATGTAACTTGTTTGACAATTTAAGATGAAAAAGCACCCGGTCTTTAATAGACTTGTGGGTACTCCTCTCACTGGTTTGAGATTGAATACGCCCGGCTTTTGATAAGCTTGTGGGGACTCATCTCATTGTCTTAAGACTAAGCATATCCCAGTCTTTGATAGACTTGTGGGAAATTAGCTCATGTCTATCTTCATGGCTCTTTCATGAGTTGATGAACTGCTTGCTGCACCGGTAAGACATTGGGGTCTGTTTTTATAGACCTTTGGATGTCTACCTTAAGAAGAGGGTCAGGAGGTGGGTTTAGAACCGGCCTCCTGGTTTCCCTTTGTTTTGAATTCTTTTAAGTTATGCCGAAGCCATGAGGTGGGTTTAGAACCGGCCTTATGCTTGCCTCGGTTTGTTTAAATTAAATAGATTTTTATTTAATTTAAATTGATTGTTTGTTTTATTTTTGTTTTTGAATTAATCATGGGTCAGGAGGTGGGTTTAGAACCGGCCTCCTGGTTACCCAGGTACTTCAGATTCTTTTAAGTTGAGCCGAAGCCATGAGGTGGGTTTAAAACCGGCCTTATGCTTACCTCGGTTTGTTTAAATTAAATGAATTTTAAAAGTTGAATTCCAGCACTGTTCATCTGCAGGTCCATTGGGCCTCTGCGGCTCCCCTGCGGCCCATTGCCGCTGTGTCCACCGGCCTCCAATTCCTGTTTCTTTTCTTTTCTTTTCACACCCTTTCCCTGTGGGCCCCACCTGCTTGTTGACCCGCCGGTCAACATTTCTTCACGCAGCCGCGGCTTCTCCTCTCTTCCTTTTTTTTTTTTCTTTTTTTTTTGTGGGCCCCGCCCCCTTTTCCACCGTGGACCATAGTTTCAGGGGGGCATTATTCCCCCCCCCCTCTACAGTACCTTCTCGACAGCCTCCGGCTCCCGACGGCAGCGCGACATCGTCTCCGGCGGCTCCCGACTTCGTTCGACGGCGACGGCGCTGGCGGAGGAAGGAGAAGGGGCCGTCGGCCCTAGGGGAGGAAGAGGAAGTTCCCTCCGGCGACGACGGCAAGGGCCATTGGCCTCGACGGCAACGGTGGTGGCTTACGGAAGCAGGCGGAGGTCCGGCGGTCCCGGCAAAGGAGGAAGAGGACCTCGACGGCCTAGCTAGCTTCGGCGGATGGTCTAGACTCCTCCGGTGCTTCTCTCACGATCTCTTCTTCCTCTCTTTTGGTTTCCACCCCCGTCCGCCTCTGTTTCTTTTTCCTCTCCCCCCTTCCTCTCTCCGCGCGATGCCTTGGAGGTGTTTAAATAGGTCGCCGGACCCTCTTCAATGCGGAGCCGGGCTTCCCCATTTGGAAGCTTATCCTCCCGATAGAGTCGGACGATTGCAATGACGTCTCCCACCTTGATCTTTTCCTTCCTTCATGGGATTGACTGTCGGAGGAGTCCGACTGGGACTCTAATTCGATTGGAATTGGCTTGCTCTGCCACGGGAGACTTGCTATTATCGGAAGACACCCGATTGGGGTTTTCCTTCCGTAATAAGACATTCCTACTCCAAGAAGGACTCGGATCGGTCCTGCTATTGACACGGGAATCCCCTTCCTTTTTATTTCTCCTTAAGCAACCGATCTCCTGCTTGTTCAAACAGAAAAAATTTCCCTTTTTTTATTTTTCCACCGAGCCCATCTTTAAGCAGGCTTGTGGGCTGCGTACTTGGCTTGTTTGAAAGAGTGCCCGGCCCATCTTCAAGCGGGGTGGATGGCGATGACCTGTTTTGGGGGTCTTCGGGATGGGCTGAGATTGGGTCACAGGGGACCTGTTTCAGGACCTGGATATCGACCTGTATTTGAGCTTGCTTATAACCCAATAACATCATTAATGGTTCAATGAAGATTGGATCAAACTTAATCCGATTCTTGATAATTTTTGGTGTCAACAATATATTAGATAAAATATGGGAGTAACAGCAATCTTAGACAAACCAAAAGAACGGAGATTTAGATGGTTTGGACATAAGAAAAATAGAACATATCAAAATAATTAAAGTGAAAAAGGACATGGTAGACTAAAGTTTACAAGGAGGAGAATAATTCAACATGATTTGGACGAGTTTAATATCTCTGAAGAACAAAGTAAAAATCGACATGAATGGAGAAAGAGAATCCATATGGCCAAACCCAATTGATCAGGGATTTAGGCTTGAGTTGAATAGTAAAGGAATTGAAAAATATGTCTAACCTCAGTGCGCTACAGTCACATAACACCATGACATCTTGCTGCTAACACCTTTAATGTCTTACTAGGAAGTTGTGAAAGAGTCTAGAATGAGGAAAGGATGAAAGAGGGAATGCAGCAATAACGGTTGCTACAATTAAGTACCAAATGGACAACGGTATTGGGTCTTACAAACACTTGTGACAAAGGGATTCACTCAAGTGTATAATATATCATGAAAAAGCTTTGCAATTATTGCAAGGGTTAAATTAGTAAAGGGCAAACAAGTACAGAGTTTGAAGAAAGTATTCTATGGTTGAAACAACTGTTGATGCTCCGTGTGCCTCAATTCGGGCTGTAACTAGGTCATCAAATGTTGTTTGTAAAATCAAGTCACTTTTCTAGTTGTTTATGTGGGTGGCATGACTTTCACAAGATATTACATTGAAAGACAACAAGCTGTTAAATAAGAATCATGCCAAATAATGTGATAGAAAAATTCTTGGGCCACTAAAATAGTGCCATGCTGCTGGCGTACATTTTTTTCAAAAAAAATGAGGAAAAATGGGCAGGCCTAGGAGCAGGCCGGACAGCCCACAGTTCAGCCAAATTGGGCCCAATCAGGGGCCCATGTATGTCCAATCAGAAGCCCATGATTCTATCTTAAATTTGGGCAAATTTCCTCCTAAGATTAGGCCCAGCGCACAGCCCACAGAAGCTTGGGCCCACGGCCTCCAGCTGGCCCATAAACCAGTGAAATTGGCCCATGAAAGAAACCTGTGCGCAGCCCATCTCTAAGGCCACCTGCGGCCTAGTGTGAACATGCCACACTGGCCCACCTGCCACCTCAGCATCATCCTGCGCACCACCTGCCACCCCAGCAGCCAGCCGCACCATGCAGCCAACCCAGCCCTGCGCTCAGCTCAAGAAAGGGGGAGGAAGAAGAGGCAGCCAGTCAACAGCCCATTCAATGCAATGGCTGCATGGGGGGGAGGCCAAGAGACCTGCGCACAAACCCAGGCCCATGCGCAGCCCCTGCTGGCCCTTCACCTCCCCTCCAGCCCCTATAAAAAGAGGGGTGCGCACCAGCAAAAGGGGGACTGCCTTTGGACGCCGACAGGCTGCTGCTCTGTCCTGCTGCCCCTGCTGCTGCCTGCGACCAGGGAGAAGAAGAGAAGAAGAGGGGGAGTTTGAAGCCCTGACAGGCTGCAGGACTACACCCTGCTGCTGCCCTCTGCTGCCTTGCATGCCTACTCCAGGACCTGCCCGCGGCCAGAAGAAGAAGAGAGAAAGAAGAGAAGAAGGAGAAGGAGAAGGACCACCACCGGTGCCCCTTCCTCTTGCTGGAAGAGGTCTCCCCAGGCGGCCACCTGCATCCCTCTTCATCCAACATCAAAGAAAAAATAGGTGGGTGAAGAACCATTATATAGATATGTAGCCCTTTATGGGCGCCCTCTTCACCCTTCTTTTCACTCTCTTCTCAATCTCCTCCATTGGCTGGACCGACCCAAAAAAAAGCTATCCCTGAATAGCCCCCAAATTGCTCCTTGTTCTGCCATTGGATCGGTCCGTTTAGAGGCACCCGAACAGACCCCAATCAGAGCCTAAGCCAGCCCTCCTGAACAGACCCCACACCAAGCCCATGTTCAGCCCCAAAATCAGCTCCAAATCAGGCCCTCTTCAGACCCCAGAACCGGTCCCAATTCAGACCCCAGACAGGTCTCATTCTCGGCCCCCCTTAGCAGGTCCCATTTCAGTCCAAGAGGCAGCCCCCAATCCAGGCCCAAAAAACAGGTCTCCTTGTGACCCGGTTCCAGCCCACCTGCAGGCTCCTTAAGTTGACCCCACATAGGTCTATGATCGGCCCATCTCCAAGGCCCAAAACAGGTCCCTAATCGGCCTCCTCTCAGCCTGCTGTCCAGGCCCCCCTTGTGGCCCATTAAACAGACCCCAAACAGGTC
Organism: Cryptocoryne crispatula var. balansae; assembly: GCA_036172225.1. Lineage (NCBI taxonomy): Eukaryota > Viridiplantae > Streptophyta > Magnoliopsida > Alismatales > Araceae > Cryptocoryne > Cryptocoryne crispatula. The sequence continues at coordinate 4,686,443 of CM069924.1, read as the reverse complement.
CATATACAGCCCATATCCGGCTCTCCACACAGGTCTCCAAACCAGGCCCCTGCAAACCTCAGATCAGGCATTTATCCAGGCCCATAACCGACCCTTTCTCTGCCCCTGTGTAGGCCCATAACCGGTCCCCCCTGTGACCAGGTTCCAGCCCCCTTTGTGGTTCATTAAACAGACCCCAAACAGGTCCATTTCCAGTCTACGTCTGGCACCCAATTCAGGTCCAAAACAGAACCAGTCTCGGCTCCTTCGCAGCAAGAGGACAGGTTCAACCTCGGCTCCCTTGCAGTCAGGCGCCAGCTCCCCTTGTAACCTTCCGGAGGAAACACCAATACATGAAGCTTCGAAGGAGAGGCAGGTCCGCAGCAGCCAGCCGAGCTACACAAGTCTGCCATTTTCAGCAATGGTGGGTAGGGGCGATGTCCCGGACCCTCTCGGAATCCGTACGACGGGCCGTTTGTTTTGTCCGGGCGGGTCCTTACCCTACCATCAAGACGGAGGGGGGCGCACAAGTCCAAGATGGTTCCTTCCGGCCCAAAAGCAGCCCAAGACAGGCCCTTCCGGCCCAAGAAGACCGAAGACCAGCTTTGAACGCCGATGGAACTCAAAACCGGCCCAAGTGGCGTTTTGAAATGATAAAAAAAAAAGAAATAAAACTAAAAATAAATGGACGGTTCCCCCGGGTACGTCCTGGGATGTCGATCCGGACGTCAGCGCGGGCATGCTCCCGTAGCCGATGATCCTTCCCCAATTTTGGCTAAGTCATTGACTAGCCATGTTGGACGGATAAACTTTGCCAAGTTAGAAACTTGTCGGCATGCCGTTGTAATGCTGAAATTTTTCTAAGTCGATGAAGAACCTAAGTTGGGGGAAGGATCACTACTCATTGTACTCCGATGTACTTCACCTTCAATGAAATGAAGCGACTCCGATGTCGACTTGAGATGTTTGAAACCAGGCATTCAAAAGTGGCCCGATGGGTCGGAGGCGATGCAAACCGCCAAATTAAAATAATAATAATCAAAACAGAAAACTAAATCTGAAAATTCAAACAGGAGATTAAAGCAGAAAATTAAACCTGAAAGTCAAAACAGAAATCAGAATTTGAAGAAATCTGAAAGCTAGACTCAAACTCAATCCGGTTCAACAAAAACCGATCTTTAACAAGATTGAACCGGTTTTGAAACAAATCAAACCGAAATCAGACTTCAAACAAAATCTGCCAAAACAAAATCAGATTTCAACTAAATCTGTCAAACATAAAAAAAAGAAATCAGATAACCTGCCAAAAGTCAGATTTTGATTAAACCCAAAACACATAAAATCCAGATTTAAATCAAATCTGATAAACACCAAAAAATCAGATTTAAATAAATCTGCCCAAAAGAAAAAAAAACATGTTCTAATTAACTCCGATTGCACAATAAAACTGGTTTAATGAACCCGGAAATCCACCGAACTTCATTTAAATGGATAATCAAATGCTTAACCCCAAAGAAACCAAATAAGCACTATTTCAGAAAACCAACTAAATTAAAAATCCAAAACATGCTTAAAACTCTTTAAGCACATCAAACAGAAAACAAAAAAACTTGAACCAATCAAGTCCAAAATTAAACAAATCAAAACCAAACCAAAATAAACAACAAAACCAAATCAATCAAAACAAATTGATTCAAAACTCAAACCCTTAAAACCGACTTTCAAGTCAACCAAAAAATCACAAATCAACAAACCCAAACAAATCGGTTTGCATCTGATCGGACCCAAAAGGCCGCTGCCCTTTTGAGTTCTTTACTTTATTTTGTGGATGTGCATGTCTCCAAAAGCAGGTTGCCGCGACGGTTAATCAAAGGCGTTCGAGCTGTTGCTCGATGTAAGCTAACGCCGGATACTCGCACCATCCGGCGGAGAAAGGTCAAAAAATGAAATTTTTCAAAGAACCCGAACCTCGGTTCTATTACTTTTAAACTATCACTAGACTATCTGATATTTTTAGGTATCACCTATTTTCCTAAAAAGGTCCGGGATAGCGACAAATGTCTATCTTTCTAAAGAACAGACGTCGTAAAAAAGAGGTTCACACACATGCTAGCATGGATGTTGGTCAGTTCTAGAGTATGCCTATTTGTGCTAGATTAGAATACAAGATATTGAGAATTGGACAAGCCAGCTGCCATGCCAATAAAAGTGAATTATACCCTTCAAGAAAATAGAGAGGATGACCTCTTAGGTACCCAAAAAAGTCAACATCAGAAATTAGTTAGTTGTCTAATTTAACTCACTCTAATGCAATTGGCTTTGTGCTATGAGTACACTGAGAAAGTATGTGACAAGCAACCCTGTATGACCCCTTAACAAGTCTTTGAGAATACTGTGTTAGCTCAAGTATGGCACCTAAGAAGGGCTCCTTCACATCTGTGTTTGAAGGTTGAAGGATGCGTGGAAACTGATTGATCAAGCTGCAAAAATTAAAACTAGTCTGCAACCAGGTACCAAGGAAAAAATAAAAAGTCTCGTCACATGGAGTAGCAACATTGTTTTAGTCAAGTGCAGATACAGAATATAAATGTAATGGCTTAAAGTTCGTGCTACCATTGTTTTTGCTGGGCCTAAGATTTGTGCTTCTGTGTAATAAATCTTTTAGCAACACCATTCAGAATGGCCGTATAAAATTGTTAAAAAATGTCCATGCACCAACCAAAATCAGGTTGGTATTGGACTGTTGTCTTCCATGCACCAACCAAAATCAGGTTGCTAGTGTTCTTATGAATCTTATCAGAAAAATTAAGCCATGGCATTTGATTTCCAACTTAAGCAAGCTTGATATAATGGACATCTATGCTTAGGTTGGGAATGAGAGCAATATTAAAGTTAAACTAATCTGTGGTATTGAATCTTGTCAAGTGCAATAGATTTCATGTTTAACAATGGGTTAGCGTAACATCATTATATCCTGGTATAGCCTGTTGGGGTCTGGTTAGAATCTATTGTTTATGTCAATGAAAGATTAGTCAAATGGAATAATGTAGAAGGATAAAGCAATGTCGTAATCATCAACCCTAATCCACTGTTATCTTCTCCTTCCAGCACTTCATGTACTGCAGAGTCTCATATTCTCCAACAGAGAGCAATAAGACAAAGCTGTCAGGTGATGTACCTACCTTACAGTACTGGAAAAATGATTGGACACTTGGATTTGAAGGCAAGCAAACAAATTCATGTATATTAAGTAAAAAAAACAACCAGATAAGTTTTAGCAGACTATACACATGCGGAGACAAAATGGATAGACATTTACCTTTTGCAGCATCAACAGCAATCTTTAGTCTACGTACCCAATTTAGATGGACCTTCTTGCTGTTAGGACCTACAATACGGAGTACAAGTATTAACGAGAAAATCCCAGATACATATGGAGAAAGTTACCACCAAAGAGGTGATTAGGGAATAGTACAGTTCCCTAACTATGCATGAACATGTTAAGCATGGTTCACCCGTTGTCCACATCTCAACTATTTCCAATGTTTGTCTTAGAACTAATACCAACCCGTAAAAATATAACACTAACAGTTAATAAAAATTAATCTTGCAGGTTTCAATCAAAGAAAGAACTCTATATGAATATAAGTTTCCTTGTGTTTTTCCAGTCTCAAGTACGAATAAAAAAACAGGGTTGTGGTATGTAATAGCTAAAAATATCATCACATATCGTGATATGGATTCAAATGATATAAACACCAAATGTTCTCTTCTTGGACACACTACACCAAAGTCTAAGAGTAGTGAAAAGAAATAAAAAAGAGTGTAAAATGTTCCCAGCATACAAGACTACACAGAAGTCTAAGAATAGTGAAAAAAAAAACATCAAGTGGAAAATGTGGCATGCCACATAAGTATCTAAATATGATATTCAAAGAGAGTTTCCAAGTTAAAGATAGATGTGGGAAAAGACACTATTCCATAAAATGGAAGAAGATGCATGTTTTAGAACAAACTTAAAAACAAATAGATAATATTATAAAAAATATAATAAATAAAAATTGAAAGAATAATGAGGGTAAGTACTTAAAATAGCAGGTCTCTTATAGAAAAACTTATGAAACTTGATCATGGTATAGAAAGAAAAAATAATAATAATAATACTTACATACAAGAAACAAAATGGATAGAAAATAAATATAAAGTAAAAAATATATGTAATAAATTAAAATTATAGGAAAAAAATAAATAGCTCTAGGTAATTTTTTAAGTGTTGTCACAATGGTTGCGTCAAGCATGCGAGCATGCAATGCAGGTTGGAACCCGTGCCTCCCGGCCTAGAGGAGTTCAGCCGACATCAGCATGTCCACTACCACATAGACTCTATAAGAAATAGATATGGGTATCATTGTCGATAAAATATTGAAAGATTCAGTAATATTAATGAAGAGAGTATAAGATAGAATTATTTTTGTAAAAATGACTCAATAGAATTAAGTAGCAAAATTAAAGAAAAGTTTTGAAGTTGTATGGATGACTTTATGCATAGCATAATGAATGAAGAAAACATATTTATAGGAGGAAATCCTAGACATGTTGAAAATGAATGTCATGGATACGAGAAAATCTAAAGAGGTTTGAACATGGAAGGTGTCATTGATTTTGTTATGACTTATGATCTTATACTAACAAATAATACTCATTTTATTAAAAAAGTATCACTTAATAATATTTAAAATAAATAAATAACAATCAAACGGCTTTATTCTTACGAGAAAGACCAAGCATGTTCTTTACAAAAATCATAAAATTATTCCTATTGAAGGTTTAATAAATCAACATAGGTTAGTAATTTTAGATGTTAAGACAAAGAAACACATCTAAAAAAAGATTCCGGCTAGAATAAAACAATAGGAATTAAAAGGGATGAAGCAAAACACATTTAGTGATGAACTTCTTAAATGTTTGGAAGTTAAGCATAGAATCCAAGGCTACTATAAGGGAAGCTAGAAAATATTGGGAAATTCCAAAGGACAATGTGCACCTAAAAATAAAAGATGGAGGTGGAATGAAGAAGCATAAAAAATGATAAAGAATAAAAGTGTGATAAAAATGAAACTAATTAATAATACAAGATATTGAAAGTGAAGTAAAAAAATATTGTATGACAAGAAAAAAATAAGAAGATAAAAAAGATATTTATAGACTAACAAGAACAAAAGAGAAGATCTCAAGATCTTAACTAAGTCAGATGTATCGAAAATAGAAAAGGAAATAGTTTGTTCAAAGATGATGACAATAAAGAAAAGTAAATAAATCATTTTGATACTTTTTTAATAATAACTTTCTAAAAACATAGAAAACATAGAAGATATAACAAGTTTTAACATGAATTATTCTAGGAAAATTAAATTTAAAAAAATAAAGAGACATTGAAGAGAATAAAAATAAAACATGCAAGGCATGTGGCCTTGATCAAATCTGTCATGAAGTACAGAAATATTTAGAAGATTCAAGGAATGGTTAATTCAATTTTTTAACAAAATCTTACTCCGAAAGAAAATACCAAATGAATAGTGAAGGAAATGGTTTGTTCAAAGATGATGACTATAAAAAGGGTAAATAAATCATTTATATACTCTTTTAACAATAGCTTTTTAAAAACATAGAAGATATAACAACTCTTAACATGAATTATTCTAAAAGGATTAAATTTTTAAAAAAAAATAAAGAGACATAGAAGAGGATGAAAATAAAACAGGCAAGGTATGTGGCCTCTATAGAATCCTATTGAAGTATAGAAAAAATTTGAAGGATTCAAGAGATGGTTAATTCAACGTTTTAACAAAATATTAATCTCAAAGAAAAATACCAAATGAATAAAAACACATTATGCCTATTTTTTATAAAAATTTAAATATACAAAATTACTCTTATAGAAGGATCAAGTTCATTAGACATCTATGAAATTGTGGGAGAAAACTACGAAGCATCATTTACATGATATTACAACTATTCCAATCAACCAACTTAGATTTATACTTGGCCAGTTTACAATGGAAGCTACTTTTAATATTAAAAATCTAATAAATAAATAGAATATGAAAAAAGACTTACATACGATGTTTATTGATTATAAAAATATTTATAATAGAATTCTAAGAAATATTTTGTGACAGGGGTTGAAGTGAAAAATGGTGTCCATTAAGTATATAAAATTGATAAAAGACGTATGATGGGACAACTACTAGTGTCTACATAATTAGAGAGGGAATAAAAGATTGTTCTTATTTTAATTAGCTTACATCAAGAATCTACCATAAGTACTTCCTGTTTTGCATTAGTTATAGATGAATTAATAAAAAAGATGAAATACCATGGTACATGATGTTGTAAATGATATGATGCTTTCTGGTTTGGACCATTCTCACAAACAGTTGACTCGAGCATGCGATGCCATTGATCGGGCTTCATCATTATCAAACATCAATTATATGTTTTTTATCTTTTATTTACAAACTTATTCTAGTTTGAGGGTTTCGAAGTATCTTGCATTTATCACATATGATATGACATAAAAACATACTTTTATGCATCAAGCAACAATTAAATTATGGCTAACAATTAACAAGTGTTACTTGTTGCATGTACAGCGTGGTGTAATATCATGCACAATCTAGCATCTATTGTTTTTCAACACTTTTTGTAACCTTTGTAATGCTTCTCCTTGATTTTCAATTTCGCTTTGTATATAGCACGGTAGAGGTATCCCATTTGGTTTCTCTCATTTGAGTCCATTAATCTCAACACAGTTACAAATGGCTCAATGATGGACAAATAGTAAACAATTCACTCCCAAAAACGTTTGTCCATAATCAAACACTTAATCAATGTAAGTTTCTCTAATTGACCCATCCTGTTGTGCATGCCAACCATATATAAAATATAATGTTCCTATACAATGAACCAGACCAATGCATGTCTATGTTGATGCAAGATCTCCAAGACAATTAGAGATACTTCCATAGATAAAGTATTTGATTATGGACAAGCATCGTTTGTAGGGATGTGTTTTATGTTTGTTCATCATTTAAGACACTTGTAAATGTGGTGAGATTAGTTGACTCAAATGAGGGGAATCAGATAAGATGCCTCTACGATGCCATGGACAAAACGAAATTGAAAATCAAGAAGAACCATAGAAAAGGTTACAAGAAGTGATAGAAGATAATAAATGTTAGATAGGATAGGACACTACACTGCAATATGCATGCAGCAGGTAATTCTTATTATCAGTAATTTATTAATTATTTGATGTATACATGTATGTTCTCATATCATATATGATGAATGCAGAATAGTTTTTAAACCCCTAGATGCAATATAAGGAACAAGTATGTAATGATCAAGAAATTTTGAGGGGTACTTTATCAGTACTACAATGACTTTCAAGAACTCAGTAGGACAGATGTAAAGTTGAGTTAGAAGTAAGTGAGAAAGCTACCTTTCTCGAATTTTTTTCCCTTAGAGCACTAACAGTCTAATAATAACTCTCAATTATCAAATGCAATATAATAGAATGAAAACTGAAGTATACTTAGATCTAGATCTACGGTATTCGTTTGATAAGGTTTCTCCTAATATGTTGAAATTGAAACAAATATCATTTTATTTTATGACATACAAACTCTTACTGTGATAATATCATCATGTTCTATTGCTTTTTTAGCAAGTGAGTGGTGGGTGCAAGTTGACATAAAAAGTGAATGAAATTCACTTGCTGCAATTACCATTTGAATTATGAGTCAGAGCACAAGTTTCTCCCAATACAAGAGGAATTACCATCTGATAGGTTGAAGAAACTTGTGTTCTACCATTACAACATGTGGCAGAGTATAAAGAACACTAAAGACCTTCAAAAAATTGCATAACAGAGATTTACTAGATTGCAGGTTATCCATATGAACAAAGAGCTGAGGCACAAGCACATGAACCACCTGTTAATGATGTTGATGTGGATTACCTCTTCCAAGAGGAGCATCCACTTGTTGGATGGGTGGACAAGGCAAGCATAGCACCACTAGAGTTCAATAATGAGGATCGTACATGAGCTGAAAGGGAACTTGATGATGTTCAGCTTGAAACTGAGCACATGCAAAAAGAAGTTCCTACCACTCCACCTCTAGTCCCAACTTCAACCCCAACCCTAGCCACAACCTCGTAGTCAATTCCCACCAAGACAAAGACAAAGACCATGACAACTAGGTTGGGGCACTTTTCACATTGAAAAAGGTCTATCAGTGTGGCATAGAGATTAGAAGTTTTTCATCACAAACAGAGGAAGTAACAAAGAAAAAAAGTTGTAAATCATGCAAGGATATGTCAACCCAATAGATAGTACACAAGCACCTTCTTCAGATGATGATGAGGAAGAGTTCATTTCCCCTACCCAACAGCAAAATATCGAGAGTTTAGGTGGAGGAGAAGGTTGGCCTTTACAACGTCTCCATCCGTTTCTAAGACCCAACGGCCAACCTCTCAGCCTCCTTATCCACAAGTTTTCCTTCTCCATCACCAACCCTGACCCAGGCTTCACCGGCGACAATCTTACCTTCTTCATCTCTCTAAGCAATGACACCCCTCGGGGACCCAGTGCCTACCCAAGCATCTTCAACTCGTCACAGCCTGCCAAGGCTGGACATCAAGATTCTCAAAGCTGAAGAACCAGCCATCTTGGATCATCTAGAACATCTTTGATGAGGCCTATTAGGTAATCTCAAAGATTCCCATTCCACTAATAGCTGACAGTCCAACTCCAGATTATTAGAATCGGCATCAGAATATTGCGATTTCAATATCAAAATTGGAAAAAAATTGAAATTAGAATTACTTGTTTCGATATCATCAGAATCGGAATCGGAACTAACCAATTTCGACACCGAATTCGACCCATTTGCAGCCCTACTTGATAGTATCTAAAAATCTCTCTTTCCTCATCATTCCACCTATCTCTCAATTTTGGTCTCTAGAGCATTCAACCAATCTAGGTGAGCCCCGCCCTCCTTCCCATTTTCCCCCTTCCTCATCCTTGTATTCACATCCCCTACTTCCCCTGTTCACCCGTAAAAGGAGGTGAACAATACAACGAGAAGAAGCTTTTCACACGCCCCCAATGAAGCTACAGGACTACAGGAGTGCTACAGTCCTCTCAAGATTTGCCGGGACTTGACCGCTACCACCTTCAAGAGGTCAAGCCTATGTCAGCCTCTGCTACAGGTATGGAGCAGGCACTTCAAGGTTCCACCCGACCACAAGCCACGACCCCCCTCTGCGGGTTCCAACCAGGGAACCCACCCCATACCCGGTCCGAGGTCAATTTTACGTGGTTTGGTTCAGTTGAAGGACGGCTCAATTGGTTTTCAGCTTGGTTTCGATTCACCCAGATTTAGTATGGTCAATTATGTGGTAGTGGCTTGGTAACTTGCTTGGGCTAATTGACATGCATAGATAGCGGCAAGTTAATCTCTGTCCTAAGTCAAATTAACTCCTCACATGTCCCAAATGAATGGGAGTGACAGAGGAGAAATCACACATTATTAGACATAGTATGATATGGCTGCTCGAGGCGACGATGCACCACCCACGTAACAATAAATCTTCCAAGTCAAGTGGTAATAAAATTTAAAGATAAAATATCATAATCATTTAATAAAGTAAGGCATAAACATGACAACAAAAATAAAATATATTTTATTTGCCAAAAACAAAACAAAACATATGTTGCTAACGAATCAAAATTTAATAAAAAACTTTTGATAATCAAACACTTAATAAAAAAACCTAATGATTTAAATTTTAAATAATTAATTAATGATTAAGTGATAAAAATATGATAAATAAAAAACTAATCATAAATAAATGAATAAAATAGGTTAAATTAACCAATCAAATGACAATAAATGACAGAAATCCTCAAATCAAAAAATAATTAAATAATTTAAAATTCATAAAAAAATTAAAAATGATGATAAATCAGCAACATACATTAATAAATAGTAAGATAAAAAGCAGATGATTCATAAAAACCAACCTCATTTTCATAATAAATGTTTTAGCGAATACAATCAACAACCAGACAATATAAGCAAACATAACAAATTATAAGAAAAAAAATCAAATGAAGGACCATAGGAATAAACAAATTCACTCCCTAGTGTCGTTATGCATGTTTGATGTGAATTAATCGCTTATACCACGTGTTGCTATGGAATATGGTGATTAATGGATGGTCAAGACACTTCTCAACATAATTAACACTGAATCAATATGGTTATATGGGAAGAGATCCGACCTTAAATTCATGAACCAACATAATATCCTCAAACAGTTAATAAATAAATCAAATATCCACGTCACAAAGCATTTAGCATGCGACTAACATGACCATAATGTTGATGCACGGCCAGATGCCAGCCAATACAAGGGGACAAGACACGTAGCACATGCACTATCACATACACATTGTTTCTTAACATCATAGTAAAAGAAGGGATATGCTTGTAGAACTAGCTATGTGGTTCATTCTGCAAATAAATTTTCATGTAAAACTCCATTATCCTAGTGAATTTTGAAGTATAAACGTAGTCAAAATATGATTGGATTTATCTTAGGCTTTCATCAAGATGTATTAGAAACTAGACCGGACCATAAGCAACTAAAAGATAAATTTGAAAAACCTTGTTCAATAGTATATACCATAGAGGTTATCAACTAGGGATCCACTGGATAGGTACTCATAGACTAGTATTTGCTGGTTTGACTCATAACAGAATCCTTCCAAGAAAACAAGATTCTGATGGTGAATCTGTGACAAAAGATGGACCTGAAAAAAAAATTTAAAAATATTGACTTAACATTACAGATATAAAGTAAAATAGAAAAATTACTTATTAAATGAACAAAATTGATATCTACTATGAAAGATGAAGCAGTCACTAGCACTTGTATAAAATCCACGATAAGGAAAACAACAAAGCATCTAATGTAGTGTTAATCCTTCTTAAGAATGAACTCCTACATCATAGATCTACAATGATATCTGCTTATTTTAAGATAACAGAAAGAGTGGTATTGGATAATTTAATTGCAAGTAAATACCAAAAATGCATTCCTGACGGATAATAAAATTTTGAGTGGGTATTACACATATCTAGGGGTGTCAATGGGCCGGGCCCGGCCCGGCCCGAGGTCGGCCCGCTTAGGGCCCGGTCCAAAATATATTGGCCCGGCCCGACCCGACCCGGCCCGCAAAAATTATTGACTTGGCCCGACCCGGCCCGGCCCGGCCCAACTATATATTTTATAAATAAATATTTATTAAATATGATAAATTTAATTATTTAAGATAACATTATAAAATTAATAATAATTTAATTAAAATATATTTTTAATAAGTAAAATGATGTTTTTGACATAAAAAAATTGAAAGTTATTTGGCCCGTTTTAGCCCGCGTCGGCCCGCTTCGGCCCGTATGTCGGCCCGACTAAAGTCCGCGGGCCAAAATCTTTGGCCCGTCAAATGACCCGCAGCCGGCCCGGCCCGCGAACCCGTGGGCCGGCCCGGCCCATTGCCACCCCTACACATATCAACTCTGCTGAATATAAATTTTCTCATGCTTAGCCAGCCACAATCCTAAAAAATAAAAGTTTACAGCAGGTGATTGTAAGATTTTGTCAAATCTTATTAACTAGATACTATCAATACAAATGTGGGATGTCTTCAACACTATATTTTGATGAGACAGCCCAAAATATTTGAGTGGAGACAGAGAACCCACATAGTCGACCAAAAAAAACTTGTGATTAAGCATTTTGTTGAATTTAGTTATCTGATAATATCCCTGTCTGTAGGTAGATTGTGATGTTTCTACAACTATGAAGCAGGAGACAAAAACATGTATTTGAATATTAAATATATGACTCTTCGACATATCAGTCCCTATAGGTTATCTCAAATTCAAAGGTCCCTGTGTTCTCATTCAGTGAGTGGCAGTTGGTGAAGAGCGGAACAGAAGTTGGGGGAGGATGGCATGGCAGTCAGTGGAGGGCGGCGCAACATTCAGCTGAGGCAGCAGCGGAGCAGCCATTGGTGGATTGGATGGCAGCATGACAGTTGGTGGAGGGTGGCACAGCAGTTGGCAAAGGGGGATGCAGTGGTAGGCGGAGGACAGCATGACAGTCAGGAGAGGTGACAAGGTAGTTCGCGGAGGGGGGCCACAGCTGAGGGTAGGTTAGTCATTTGGTTAAGGGTTGAGCTTAGTCAACTCATGGTTTGACTAAGATATTGATGGATGCATTAATTTAAAAATTAACAATATTTCAAAGATTTTCTTTGAATAATTTTGAGGATACAAGGACATATTTGGAATTGAGATAAATTGTAAAAACCTATATGTAAAACCTAAATATTAAATTTTTATTATTATAAATATTTATTATGTAATATATAATATATATAAACTCAAACCAAATCTATATCATACACATCAAAAAGGATTTAACAATTGGTAATCATCCTTGCACGAAGAGATTCTCTTTATTTGGCATCTCATGCAAGTTATAATATGATCAATGTGAAAAAAGTAGTAGAAGGCAATCAAGTTCAAAACATTTTCCATATCAAGATTTGGCATTTTTTGAGTGGCAATTAAGCATTTCCTCCTTGCTATCTATTTATAGCATCTCAATACCACCAATCCTTCCGTTTTGATGAAATGTATAGAGAAGGCCTTATTGTATGCTCCTTGAAAAAGAGTTCCTCAAAACAATGTAATCTTATATTCCACTTACAAAATCAACGTTTTGGAGAACATTTTACATATTGATCTGATGTGACTCCTTTCTAAGATCAGTAAGTGGAAACAGGAAACTGATTACTTGAGGTCATTCTGAGGCTAGTTTAATTCTAAGATTAGTCGATGGGCTGATCCTACAGACTAGGTATTAACTACATAAATTTTGTATTTGATTTTTTACAAATTTTAAAAGCTTTAATTAAGAATTAAATTCAGATTTACCAAGTTGAACATTTTGTTTACAGGTGGATAAATGTAGGATGAACTCTGTAGGTCATTTTGCTTACCTAAAAGTCACATATACATGCAGTCTGATATACCCTTAAAGTCATATAGTAAGTTTTCTTGAATAAAATTGATTATATGTTCATTATTGTCAATTAAAAGGCTAGATGCAAACAACTATCCCAATCATCTCACTCACAATGAAAGATATGTAGAACTTGTTTGTTGACCACCGCTAACAGGGCACCTCCTAAGCCCATTCCCCTCTTGCTCATGATTTTCATGGAGTGTTTTCCAAATGATGATGTTTTATTAGTTGACATTGTCAGAATGCCTCATATTTAGTACTCAAGTAATTTAGCTTCGTGATTGTGCAATTTAATCTAACCTCCAACTGTTTACCATACAGAATTTAACTCAATGAAGCAATAAAGTCAAACTTGTGGGGTTTGCTATAGATATTATCTATAGCTACTTTAGATAAATTTAAACTAACTCCTCAATATTCCTAAATGGAAGTGATCTATGGATCTGCCAGGGTCAATCCCAATCAACTGGGGATCAGGTTGGTCAAGCCCAGCCAATCCAACAAAAAAATTTGATCCAAGTCCACCTAGATCAGTTCTTCCAAAATGTGAAAAATAAAAGCAAAAAAATATATGGATCAGTCCCATTGCCATCCATGGGGTTTCCACTAGAAGGCTGTAGAGGGATGGCAATGGTGCTGCCCCTTCATATCGGATCTTGGGAATGGAAACGCAGATATCTGCTAACTATCCCAGACCCTGTCTTCCCCACCCGCATGGACGACAGTGATGCCACCCTCCACTACCTCATGGCACAATCCCATGGGGATCAGCCCCAGATCAGTCTCTAATCAGCTTATCCAGGCCAATTTGACTGAGCTTTGTACGATCCCAGCAGAAATTGGCTCCAGGCTTGATCCTCCCCAGTTGGATATGCTATATTTTTATAACTAGAGCTTTCCTAAATCAATGCTTAAAGCATGTAAATCATCTCAAATTTCATGTATCTCAATTTGTCCTTGATGGACATTGCTCACATCCATCCTCTAATATGCTCTTGTGAATCTTACTTATCTACAACTTAAGTACATTCAATGTTCTCATCTCATCATCACTCATTATGGAAGCACTTTGCCCTTCGTCACCAATTACTCACTACTATATAAATATAGATTATTTACATATATGCCTTGTGAATACGTGATTGACTTATGTCCTTCTAAAACACCAATTAGATTGTATACCCTTGACACACCTCAAGACAAAATATATGATACCCTATTATAATTTCCCAAAGTTTAAAAAAACTAATCTTAGTTTAAAAAGAGGCAAAAAAACTGATTATACCCATTTTAGTATTATTATAGTAGATTTTCTTTTCCATCCCCTCCCATACACTCTCTCACTCTAATATACATATAAAGTGCATATGCATACTAATATGTGCTTATGTATGATACCTCTCCCTTCCTCTCTCACTTTCTTCAACCATCTATCCTCTTGCACCTCTCTCTTTATTTCTCAAGTTCTCCCCTCTGAAATGTCACCCAGTGCCCTACTCCTATGATCCTATCAGCTGTCATGACACACCTAATCAATGTCTATGCTCCAGTTGGCTTCCCTGCCCAGTGCCTTGGCATGCCTGCAACTCCAACACACCCCACATCTTGCCCATGCTTGTGTCCCCATAGCTCTATGTTCCCACAAAAATGTGCCACGTCATGGTTTGCGGGATCATTCAATCCAGTTTGGGATTGGCATAGGCTGATCCAATCTTGAGGGGAGCTCAATCCAATCCAAATCCCTTGGGATCAGTCCAAATCAGCCAGATCGGGACTGGATAGGCCTAAATTGGCCAATCACATCTGGAACCGGGTGGCGCACAGCCACCCCTGCGTCTTCCCTACCCTAACATCCATCAGACCCAATACAAGCTGGGTCCAGTCATCGCCATCCCTTTTTTATCTCTTTCTCTCCACTGTAGGTCAAACTACGCTTACCCTGGTGCCACAGCTAACAGCTCTAGCACACCCTTTTCCAGTGCCACTCACTCACCTAACAGCTGGCAACACCCTCCAATGCCAGTCTACTACATTGACAGATAGCCATCACCACCTATGCACCCTCCTCTCTCACCAATCCCCTCTAGCACCAGTATCACCTCCTCTAATCAAAGAGAGAGAGAGGGAGAGAGAGGGAGAGAGAGATGAGAAGCGTGGGAGAAAGGGTAGAGGAGAGGGCAATTCGTGTATCTGAGAATTTGATGCCATAGTTAATACTTACGCTACCATAAGGTGGTTGATGTGACAACCTAGACAAATAAGCAAGGCAAGGTGGCACCTTTCCACCTCAACTCGGCCCAAATTGCCTTCGCGATTGCCACCAGTGAAATCAAGATAGACAGTTCAGGTTCCTCAGATGCCTCATACAAGGCCTTAGGAACTCAAGGGAGGCAGGATGGAGCTGCTGTTGGCCACCTCCCACAACAGCACCCTTATCAGGCAGGACCCTGGGGAGACAGGATTCATCATGGGTCCTGGGATCAATTTCCCTAGTCTGGTATATAACCGCCCAAAATATATTAACCCTTCACTGATGGTGTTGTCATGGCCACAGATTCACCCTTCAACAACTTCCTCAAACTTTTATTTCATGATCTAATCCAAGATATACTAAAAATAGGAACAAAAATGTTTTTAAGCATTGTTTTTGCAATCGCAGAGTTGTTTCTAAGCTTCATATGATAACTATGAGTTGAAGCTTCGTATGGCAATCAAGAACTCAACAGACCACCTTTAATCATTGTGTTTGCATTCTGAAAAACAACATGAAAGTGGCTTCCATCTGAATTTTTTCCAAATGCAATCTGGATTTGCCATGGAAAAGACCATATCAGTTATGTGATGGTGATCTAAGAATTCTTGCTAAAGGCCAATGGACAAAAAAGCCAGTTTAGTCATTTGAGAGTGAAAGTGTATGAAGCACGACATAAACAGGTTCAGAATTGCAAGCAGATACATACTTCATTGATGAAAGAATCTGCCCCAAGTTGTGATTTGTCAAAACGCACTTTGACTGCCACCAATTTCCCATCTGATAGTTTCCCCAGGTACACATACCCAAAGGCACCAGAACCAATAGCATTCTTGAAATTGTTTGTTGCCACTTTAATCTCTTTATAAGTGAATACACTTGTTGCATTCCATCTTTGCATTTCTCTTTCTGCTCTTGACATGACATCAGGTTCAAGGGTAAGATACAGTTTGAAATTTTAATTCAAAACAGTTTTAACTACTTAGAAACTCCATACTCATTGTACATGCACTATCTGCTAATTTTCTCTTCCTCCTGTACATGACACCTGTGATGACCAGACCAAGCACGATGCACATCCCACCAAGTGCACCAATTATAACTGCCTTATGGCCATGTCCATGACGCTTCTTGATGTCAAAGACCACCTGTGGTGTTTCAATTGAGGGGTGTCCTGCAGTGCCAAGACAAGAAGAGAAGGAAAGACACAAATTTCCTGTGGTTCTGCATGTAAAAGACAGCAGCGTTCAATTATGAAT
This sequence comes from Cryptocoryne crispatula var. balansae, assembly GCA_036172225.1. Classification (NCBI taxonomy): domain Eukaryota; kingdom Viridiplantae; phylum Streptophyta; class Magnoliopsida; order Alismatales; family Araceae; genus Cryptocoryne; species Cryptocoryne crispatula. Next base: position 4,669,787 of record CM069924.1, on the reverse strand, counting down.
ATATCACGTTTCAAGGAGGATTTTGGAAGACAATTTAACCTACCTAAGCTCCAGGTTCTGTCTTTTCAAGGATTGTGGCAGGGTACCGTGAAGTTTATTGTACTCAAGATTTCTACACAGTGTGATTCTAAAAGTTAAGAACTAGAGGTAACACAACAAGAATGAGTTGACACTAGTGGTGAAAACTATGGTAGCCGCTTACAAGAAATGAAGCATCTTTAGATGCCCTACACTTTCTGGAACAGTTCCTCTCAGACTGTTGTTCTGCAAATCACTTCAAAGAGATTGGAACACGTTGTCATAATAAATCTAATCAGTGAGTTAGTCCAGTTGACTCTGTTCTGAATAGATGCATGCTATCAATTCAAGATGTAAAATGCTTACACATTAAGAGGGGGTGTTGAGCAACATGCTAACCTTTGTTTCATTAACGAACTGTCGTGTCTACAAAAAATGTACGGGGACAACTTTTACAAAATGTGCATGAAGTGTAATGGACCTAGCAATGTCCTCTTCCCCTTTATCCTCTACGAACCATCACCTCCATACATGGTTTATCAAGATTGGCTGATCCCAGATCATGTCGGCACCTGCCAACTAGATCAGGAGGGCCCAATTCCGTAGGCAATTTCCATTGGGATCAGACAAGAATAGGCAGATCTAACACAAATTGTGATCGATCCTGGCCGATCTGCCAAGAAAAGGTTAAAGTCTAGATTCAGATCCTGCATGCGGACAAAAGCGCCTGCACACAGGTCTGAGGGATCCCTCCCAGTCTTCTTTCCTGCCACCACCATTGCCACTGCAACTGTCAGCAATGAGGTGATTTTTTTTTCTATTTTCACTTTTTTAAGGAAGATCATAAAGTCCTTTTTCTAACTATCTTTTGTACTTTTGACTAGAAATTACTCAGAAGTTGTGGAGTTAGTGTCCAGATTGAAGATCTACTAGGATCTAAGGTACTTAAACTTTAATACCATGATTCATGTTTAAATTTTTTGCACTTGAATTTTGTATTTCTATGATACATGTTTAAAAGACTTAAATAGAGTGATACATGCAAATTTTATATTTTTACTTTTACTGATTATATATCATTTGAATCTATATCATAAAATGTAATAATATTTGTGTGCTAGTTATCATCTACCACAACCATCTTCCTTTATAGGGACTTGGAACCAACAAAGCACAATTGTGCAAAGTATACCAATTGAAGAGAAATATTCATTAGAGATTTTAATGGACATGTTAGAAAGGAATGTCATAAAAGGAATACTTTAGACCATGTTTCAAGATAAGAAGAACTAAAACAAAATATGTACATTAGAAATTTAATGAAAACTAAAGAAAAAAAGAGTTAGTGGATGAGTAATATTACATTAAAGTACTTGGTTTAAATATCTTAACTCAATTATTCAAAAAGATAGAGAATACGATAAAAATGTTAACCATAGAATCAAAACATGATGGATGAAACAGAGATTAGTTATAGAGATTCTATATGATTGTAAGATTCCCACTATAGTTGAAAAGACATTTTATCGCACAATTGTAAAATATGCAATATTGTATGATAGCGAAGGTTAGACAATAAACAAAAAAATGTACATCCAAAATAAGTGTCATCGAAATGAAATGAAAAAGTTAATATAGATTTGTGGTCATAATAAATTATATATAATAAGTAATGAATATATTAGAGAAAATACAAGAGTAGCAGCAATTGTGAATAAATTGAAATAAGAAAGATTCAGATAGTTTGGACATATTAAATATAGTCCTAAGGAAGTTCCGGTTAGTAAAGTAGAAATATTAAAATAATAGAAACAAAAAAGACATGATAAATCTAAATTAACTTGGAAGAAAGTAATTTACTATGATTTAAATAATTTAAATATATCTAAATAAATAACTTGAAATTGACAGGAAAGGAGAAGGAGAAATCACATGACCGACTCTAAATATATTGGGATTAAGGTTTGTGTTAAGTTGAGTGAGTCTTAAAGATTTTCCTTATTTGTATTATTATTTTCAATTTTAAAAAAACTAATTCTAGTAGAACTTGGATCGGATTTTCTTCATCGGTCGGCTGATGTAATCTCAAAGATCAGAATTGGACCAGGCCAATCCTAATCCTGTCTCGACATAGTCTGCAAGATCAACCAATCACAATTCAGAAATCCTTGCTTCCATTAATGTGGGACGGCCGGACGGGTAAACGGTACCCATTGCGGCATGTCAAATCGACCAAGATCACCGAGTGAAACCACATGGGTCCCACCACACTTCCGCTGTGAATTGAAGTATTGTCGGACAAATCCAATCGAATGGATCCTACCAATGCCAGATATACATGTTGCCAAACAATCAGGAACAAATCCAATCGATGTCAAACCGTGTGAGTTTATACCAATGTTGTTGATCAAATCGATGTCTTACAACTAAATTGATAGAATCAGACTGTAAATTTGCCTAATAGGTCAAAACAGAACCCGATCCGATCAAGTTGTCATGTCAATGTTGTGTCATGTTTTCACTCATAAAACAAAAATTTTACTCATAAAACTGACATTTAAATCAACTTGAGATCACTCATTTTTTCATAACTCAACCGACTCGAAATGATTAATATCTTAGAATCCGTGTGAACCCAAATGACTTAATTCAATTCTTCTGTCAGTGTGTCGGAAAGACATTAAGTTGACGCTTTTCAATGGCATTTCCCATAGCACATATTCTCCGTCGGCCAAGAGGAGCGCCCAGTTGAGGAGCAAGCCATGGGGGTCAAGGCAACTCCTTCCGTCAGCAGCAAGGATGTCGGGGGATGGGGCCACAGTGGTCATCCAACCTTACCAACAATAGGAGATGCAACGACGGGGCTTGAGAATGATAAGAACTCACCCTACAAGAGAGCTCATGGCCCTCAAAGGTTGAACATGGCATGCTGGTTCCGACGAAGGAAGGGACGATGTTGGGCGGTAGAAGGAGCCTCTAGTGGAGGAGACTTAAAGGGGGATTTGGATGGGAGAAGCAAGGGGAGGTTATGGGTGTAGTGGCAAGGACCGCAGTGTCACGCCGTAAACTCGAACTTGCCGAATCTTCAATATGTGGCTCACACACCTCATAATAGCACAAGCCAGCCTTCATAAGACGTGTGTACACGCCCACGAGGACAACATGGCACTTCCAATGCACACGCGCAAGTAAGTAGACACTACACAAGTTGGTCAATATGGCAATAGGTGCACTTATATTATATGAAGAAAAAAATATTTACAAAAGGTGGACTAGAGCCGATGACTCGAAAAAGAAATGGTCAACCGATGTGGCCCCACTTTGTTGCCAATCCGTCATTCCCCTATTGATCATTCATGGCACAAATAGGCAAAATAGTTGGCCTTCATCAAAACAACACCCCAATGCTTCCCAGTAGGTTGAGTGCCGCACTTGCCTCCGCTCAGATAGCACGGAGCTAATGCAAAAGCTTAGTATATGCGATCGAAGGGACACGGGGCAATTCAAGGGAGGCTATGGTTGAGAATGCGGGGGTGCCCAACACACAACCAATAGTACTTTTAAGCAACCTTGGGGGAGGCCAACACTTTTACACATGAACAGCACAGGTGAGCACATGAGCAACACGCCCAACACTTGAGCAACGCAGTTTGGCATGCTCATGGCATAGGCATGGCACATGAATGGCGTGCTCGATCCTTATAATCTCCCCCAATTCAAAATATCGACATCATCGTCGACCTAAGCTTTGACTCCTCAAACGGTGCCACTCCGTCATCATTGTCATTTACTCCAAACTTTGTATCCCTTTGACAACCCACTAGTTGACAAGGAGCGGCCCTTCTCATCTGCGCAAGTTTAAGGCCACACTGTGCATGCCTTCATCTCCACATCGCTTTGGCCAGGTGTTGTGCCACTCAATGCCGGATGACCACCGCCTACGCCTAAGCATGTCCATACACCTCGGCATTCAGCATTAGCCAAAAGTCTTCATACTTGGTCACACCTACAACAAAATAGGTGGAGAGGTTGACAAAACCTACTTCACCTCCGAGCATAGATGGGAAAATCAAAATTGGTGGGTACTGATTTGAACTAAATCAGATTGAATTGGTGGGAATTGGCCGATTTTTTAAAAAGAAAACCGATTCAGAATCATATTTTTACAAAAAATAAAAAAATCAAGAGAAAATTAACACCTATTCTATTCAAAAGCACTTGGCTTATCAGAAAGTCCGAACACCGAATATCTATAGCATCCAGTCCTGCCATTGAAATTTTTAAAAGTTCCTCTCCATTTTCCCATGGTACCGTGAGAGACTGTTAGGCATTAAAAGAACTTGACCAATATACCCTTTGCTATTTGCTGTGTGGATTTATTACATGAAATTTAAATGGAGAAATCAGCAGCCACTTTGATGAAAGGTTGGTCACAAACTCAGAATGGCAGGAGGTCCAATTTTCACATTTCACTCTATTACCGCACCAAACATGACAGTAACGATGTTTACTACATTAAAAGTTAGGTAAAATATCTATTTTACCCACAAAATCAGCCAACAGATTTGACGTAATTATCTTGACAAGGACCTAATAAAAAAGGCATTAAAGTTTTAAGAACGTATTGATTATTATAATGTCATTAAATAAACTATTAAATTAGGTCTATCTAAACCAATAAAATTTTCAATCAATTATTTAATAAAATCAAAAATTAATTATCATATTTGAAGCAATGTAAGTTCATTTGTCAATTTAAATATAAAAGAAAATATAACTATTACTTATTATTATTATATTAAAATCTTGTTAAGTGTCAAATGTGATAATTTTTTGCTCCAAATATATTGATATTCTGTAGTTATAAATAAGACATAATAAATATGGGTGTCATAACAAGATTTTTAATCATAATATTTTTTTGTTCCAAATATAATAATAATTTATAGTTTTAAAATACATATAATTAACATGATAACATAAATAGATTACTATTAATAATTTTTATTATAATTAATATTTTTATATAATCAATTATAATAAATGTTCCCCAAACATGACATAGTAAAAAGATTAATGTTTTATATTATAATTAAATATTGATAAAATGAAATGTGATAAAATTATTTTTAACATATTAATATTTTACAGTCACAAAACTATAGTAAATATTAATATAATAAATAAGTTAATATGCACATTGTAACATTATTTTATAAATATACATTATATATAATCACCACGTTGTAATATTTTATAACTATAAATTATTTTTACTTTAAATAGTTTATATGTACCGTTTATAAAACCGCTACCACTGTCTCCTGTTTTGGAAGGGTAGTTTTGAGATTTTAAAATTTATGCAACGTTGGTTTCACATAAAGGATCGGGTGTTAACATTTTTTTGACTGTTGAATTATTGATGATGAGATTTTGGTCAACTGATTAAACATTAAAGTAATTTTGTTAAGTGGAGTGGGAATCAATTTTCCCGAATTTCAATTCCAATCTCATTCCAACTGATTCAAACCGATTACGTCAATAATCAATTCTGGATTGATCCTCTAGACAATAATCAAATCGATACTAGTCGATGCGATTCTAGAATCAGCTGATTCTTATCCAATTGGACCAATTTCATAAACTATGCATCCAAGCACCTTATGTATCGTTGTTCAGCATGTCCCGGAGGGACAACTGCCTACTAATCGGGAATATGCCGCATGAGGCAGTCGTGCCAACTTGATGCATCCCTCAAGTTGGCACCAACACACAGGAAGACAGCATGCCCAGATGGCCGCCTACCGCCTAGGTCTTTGCCACAACGAGGTCGTCGTGCCACTTCAGCTCCCCCACTTGAATAGATTGTCCATACCACCACCTTCCACATGGGACTTAGGACAAAACTCATCTTCACAAGAAGTTGTGCCACCCAACTCCACGTCAACCGTTGTGTGTACATCAGCTCCAGCAATGGTCCAGAAGCTGCCACCTGCCAATCCATTGCCACCTTTGGGGATATTTTGCATTCATGACTCTTTTAGTTGGTGTTGCCTTCATCTTCACACTTCAATTACCTTTGGCTACCGCGGCTACCAATATTTTTGGGCCAATCCTTCTCAATACATATTGCATGCCTAGATAGAGTGTGCAACACAGCATCAACTATATACTCGAGTGCCTCCAGTGCACCAGGCAAGGATCGCAGAATCGGAATCGGAATCGGAATCGGAATCAGTTGGGACCGATCCGATTCCGATGATTCTGACCGATTCCTAGGAAGAGAATCGATCCAGGAATCGGCCTGGATCAATTTTTATGATTTTTTTTCATCAAAAAAATTCAAAAAATTCAGAAAAAAATCCTAAAAATAGGAAATGAGTTCGAAAAAATTCTAAAAATAATATTAGCATTCATCCACAGGACCACATCGAATAATTACTAATGAACATGAACTGAAGTTAAGTACATATTCCATTGATTCAAAAACCAATTAATTGATACATCATGAAAATATAAAAAATAGGAATTTACATGATATCAATCTAATACCAATATCTAGGATATGGATATTGGTCTTCCTCCTCTTCCTGCTGTTGTCGACGCTCCTGAGTTGTGCTCAGTCTTGTATATTGTCCGGGACCATATCCATATGAAAATAATGTCGATGCCATGTTATCAAGGTCGTAGGGATCGGACTGCGGGACGACCGGAACGTAGGCAGACTCTGGTGGAGCTAGTGGTGGTGGTGGAGGAATCCACTGCTGTTGAGCGTCGCCAAATGCTGGATACAGTGGCTCTATAAAATGATGTTGTGATATCTGCTCATCCTGCGTGGAATACGGCTTTAGCCGCCGTGAATCAGGTGATTGGGCTACTGCTAATAGCTGCGTCGCTGGTATGCACTCCTCGTCATCATCAACTGAGGAGTGAGAAGGAGCCTACGTGCTGTCATCTGGGCTCACAGGACGCCTGACCTCCAGCTTTCTTCTCTTCATCTCTTCAGCCATCTCTGAAGTACCAGAACCCAAAGATTTTTTTAGCTTTGCAAATCCGCCCATTTTTCGTGCAGTCACTTTTGTTTTTGTTTTCCCTGGACTACAAATGGGCTGGGTAGCGGTGGCTGGGACTAGAGCTGGGGCTAAAGCTAGATGTGACTGCTCCATAGCTGCTGGGGTAAAAGAAGGCCATGCCTGAGCCTGAGAAGTAGGTGGAGCTGGAGCTGGAGCATCCTCCTCGGCTTCAACACCATCCAACTCTCCTTCAGCCCATGCACGGTCATCGGCATCAAACTCAGCTGGATGATCCCTGGCTGCCCTCTCCTCTATCCAAGAAGTAAGTGCATGCTCCTCCTGGAATATCCGATCCATGTATGGCAGAGGTATGACTCTGCTCGTATGGACCACCTTCGAATCGTGCAAATCGCTCCTCACTGATCTTCTGTCGATTCTTGATATTCTTAATGCGCAGCCTCATATTGTAATGACAGAAGACCAGCTTCTCCAGCTGGTCTGAGGTCAACATGTTCCTCCTTTTTGTATGTATCAGGTTGAATGTACTCCAGTTCCTCTCACAATGAGAAAAACTGGTGCTCTGGCTGAGTATCCTTATACCGATGGTAGCAAGTGGATTACATCCACTCCTGGTATTCATTTGAACCCACCACTCAACTGCAAACAAAAAAAAGAAAAGGTAAACAATTAACCCATCATCTTCAATAACTTATATGAAAATAAAATAAAATCTTCATCATAAATTAATATACCAGGTGACACTTTGTCGTACGAATATCTTATATCAGCATCTGAGTATACGCCGACTCTCATCTTATATTTCTACATCTGGAAAAATTTTAAAAAAAATCATTAGTTGTCTAATAATTAGCTACTCCAAAGTATTGAATAAACTCCAACTTACTTCTATCTCAGCCTCTATCCTGTCCTGCTGAGATCGACAGAGACGCTGAATAACAGCTAGTGTACCCCGCATCACCTCGTTGTCGTTCACCACCTGTCCTCTATATTGGATGCGAGGGTTTAAAAAATATCCTGCAAGAATTTAATAGTTAACATTATGAATAAGACAATTATTGAATAAACTTAAAATAGGTAAGTACAAATATTTTTTGAACCTACTAACCTGCAACATGGACATCATGGTGCAAAGTCTTGTCCCATCGGTCATCTATGATCTTTCACCACTTTTTGTAATCTCTGAGATTTTTATCTTTTATTTTCAACTTTGCCCGGTCCATGGCATCGTACAGCATGCCCATCTGGTTCATGTCATCTGAGTCAACCAACCTTAAAACAACTACCAGTGGCTCAATGATTGCCAAATAGTAGGCAATCCTCTCCCAAAATCTCTTGTCAGCGATCTGCTTCTTAGACCTGACAAGAATTTCCAGCTGATCTTTCTTGTCGTGCAGGTGGTCCACCATATAATTATAATATTCCTCAGATTGTGTGAACCTAACCTATGCATGCATGTGCCGGTGTAAACTCTCCAATGTAATGAAATTCGTGGCGAAACGAGTCGGACCAGGCCTAACGAGATCATACCCTCCTGTGTGTGATCTCATAATATGTAGCAGACGGGGATGCGAATAAAAAAATGACGTAATCGTCTTCGCCTGCCTGACAAGGGTGGATACACTCTCCTCTTTGCCTATATCCTCTAATATGAGATCAATAGAATGTGCCACACAGGGCACCCAGAACATGTGTTTCCTCTTCTCCATCAGCTTTTTCCCAGCCGCCTTATATGAAAGTTCGTTGTCAGTGACAACCTGAACCACATTATCCTCCCCGATCTCCTCCACCACCGCATCCATCAAAGAAAAAATGAAGTCGGCATTTTTAATCTTCCCAGAAGCATCCACCGACTTCAAGAACGTGGTCCCCTCAGAACAATACACCAAGAAGTTTATCATACTCCTCTTGGTGATACCTGTCCACCCGTCACACATAATTGTGCAACCTCTCTCCTTTCACACCAATTTGAATCCATCCATCCACTCCTTCAACTCCTATACCTCCTCATCCAGCCCAGCGTCGTATATATGCCTACTACTCGGGGCTTGCAGACCCGGTCCAGCCTCAACCACGGCATTCACCATCGTCTGGAAGTAGGGGCTGGTGACTGCATGTGTTGGGATGCCTACATCAAGTTAAAAAAAATTTGGATCAGGCAAAAATTAAGTTTAAGTAAATAAAACACACATAAATGTCATTTTAAAAGTGATATCTGCATGCAAAAATCACTTCACAATGTGGTGAACGGCTCTCCTTGCAGCCGTTCCTATTGTCTTCACCCCTTTAATAGCTTGTTTAATCCCCATCTACCCAGCACTCTGTTTCCTAAATAAGTACTCATCACTCGGCGTAAACCGATTACTGGCAGAATGGCGGTGTGGCTCCTATCTCCATCTCTCCGTCTCCCGGTCCCAGGTAGGGCGAGCCGATGCTGATCGGCCAAGAGTTGGGTCAGCTCTAGACCCTGACCCTCCTATTCCTCTCCTCCTGTCCTCGTCCTCTGCAAATGCACGTTTGCTAGCGTGCCTAACATGTCTAAACTCGGAGTCCATGGAGTCCTCCTCGCTCTCTGGCTCCGACTCGGCTGGTACCTTCCCTTTGTCTTTCCCTTTCCAGGTAGGCAAATCTCGGTCCCTCCTCATCTAGAGTAGCTCGTCGTGCAACTCCTCCCTCTGGTCAATCCTAACAGCCCGTTGAGAGGCTCTACCTATCATATAATCTCTCATGTCCTCACTCTTCTCCCTCGGCACCTTATCACATTTTTTTACATTTCCACCTATTCCGGCAATATGTTGTTTCATCCGGAACACCCCCCCGTTCATCTTCTTCCCACACCATTTGCATTGCACTCTCTTTCTGACCGGGTCTACCATATGCCCGTGTTCCTAACCCACGTCAGAAGGACGTGCTGGTGCTGCATCACCTTGATCAACCATTGCTTAGACCTGCAAAAATTGTAAACAATGCATTAAAAATTATTAGGCAACATAAAAATTGCTTCAGACGCTGTTCGGGAAGCAAACAACCCATCAAACATACTATTCGATATGTTTAAAGGGTTACGTATTTACTGAAAATGGTCGTAAATCAACGTACAGGGTATCCGGCATTTTCCCCGTACAAAGAACATCCAATCGATGTTCTTACAACTTGAACGGAGTTGTTCGATCAAAAATCACCGAGTTTAACCATGCTCGGAGTTGTCGAAAACATGTAAAAATATGGGTACAGTATATCCGGAATTTTTCCCGTGCAAAGAACATCCAATCGAATAGTTTAAAACTTAAACGGAGTTGTTCGGTCGGAAATCACTAAGTTTAACCATGCTTGGAGTCGTCGGAAACGCGTAAGAATGGGCGTACGAAGTTTTCGGCGAAGAAATCTTATCAATAACCTTCTAAGGATCGAAGAAGAGGTTGAATCGAGGCCGATCGGAGCTTACATCGGCGGAATCCTTTGAAGAAGTAGTCTGGAATCGCCGGAATCGCTGGAATCACCGTCGGAATCGCCGGAATCGCTGCTGGAATCGCACCAAAATCGGCGCAGGGAGCTGGGATCAACCTCGGAATCGCCGGAATCTTTGATTTCGAGGGTTGAAATCGCCGGAATCTTTGATTTCGAGGGTTGAAATCGCCTAGAATCATCAGAAGAAGCGCCTCGCCGCCTGCTGGATCGCCAGAATCGACCGCAGCGGTCAATTCCGCCGGAATCGGTTCGATTCCCGATCCAGAATCGAACCAGGAATCAAACCGGACCGACCAGACCAGTCTTCCGTGGAATCGATCGGGATCGACCGATTCCAGACAGAATCGCCAGAATCGGATCGATTCTGACCGATTCCAAGGAATTCCTGCTGGAATCGGCCCTTCCGCATGGCCACCGATCCGATTCCGTAATTGGCCGATTCCGATCCGATTCCGGCGATTCTACAATCAATGGCACCAGGGATGACATGCATGCCTGAGGACCAGTTATTTGCTGCCAGGGTCAATATTGTTGGGGCAGTTGCATCTATAACTTCCTAGATAGGTCATCACATTTGCCCCGAGGATCCTTACTTTACTATGACAACCAACGAACACATCGGGACTTTAAACTTAGGCTTCGACGCATTACTTAAGTCGTGTTTGCTTTACTCTTTTGTCGAACACCACCTGTTTATAGATCTTGGCATGCCAGAGGCAGCCACCTATTGGGATTTTGTCGCATAAGTGTTCCCCATAATGGCACCACATGCACCTATGCTCGGCACGCCTATAAAAGCCACCCACTGCTAGGCAGTGCCGTTGTTGCCGATGAAGGGGTGTTGGGTTGTGCCAACCATCATTTTAGACACACCCATACATCCCCACAATAACTCGCCCTGGTTGCCGCCCACCACCAAGGACTTAAATGTGGCGTTGCCACAATGCAAAGACAATGCCTCCTCCGCCTCACTATCGGGTGTCACCTATGCACCGACTCGGCATATTTGACACAGCCGCCTATTGCCAAAGACTTAGAATGTGGCATTGCCACTTATGGCACAACATTGCATATATGTTCTAAAGATTTTTTAAAGAAAACCCCAAAAACCCAATAAAACCCAATAAAAGTGCATATACGTCAAAGACTTGACAAATTTAAACATATGTAGAATATACCATTTTACATATCCACACTTTCATAAATTCAGTATCCCGATGTCTATTCCATTTCTCCTATCTCAAACATCTGTGATGTCTTATTCTAGACTTATCTTTGTATTACAATTTAGTGTCAATACACAAGTGTATATTATCTCCTAGGAAGGTTCTTGCATCCGCTCAAGATCAAGATCCTCCTTCTGGAGGTCTTCTCATAGTAAATTTTGAACTAGAAACCCCTTTGGTTGGGTGTGTCTCGCTTCAGTCAAGGCTGGGTATTTGCTTCTGCGATGTGAAAATTAAAACCCATTTTCCCTATACTCTTAGCTTGCAAAAGGATTGATGTGTGGCGTTGATTTTTGTCCTTCATCCTTTTGTTCAGCCTTGCTACTCAGTTGATAGAGGAGGAGACGTGGTTGATCATAGAGTAACCTGGTGGTTGATACTTCCATCAAGATATTTGGATGGAAAACGTTGTACAATTTTTAAATAAGAGGTTTATTCACCTTCCAGATTGCAGTTTTTGTTTATCAAAGTTAAAGATTGGTGAGTCTTCAGGCCATCACGTTCACACCTTTTAAACATATTCCTACTTTGGGTTTTCTCAGAGCAAATTGTTTGCCATGTGATGCTAGTAAGCTTTGTATAGCCTCCTTTCTTTGTGATGTTCTTTTTCCTGGTGATTCATTTTGTACATCTTCTTTTAGTTTAGTAAAAATGCAGTACCATACATTTCAAAGAAAAACACAAAGATGCAAAGAAATATATCAGGAGCCAGAAAACAAAATTATTAATGTCAAGCAACAAGCTGACAAAGCAGGAAGCTTTAATTTATTTTCAACAATTGGATATCCTGAGCAACATAATTTCTGACACTCACAGAATCTGAAGTCCAAGCATGGTGTCGAAATCTGACCCAAAAGAAGTCAGCCTATTGAAGCTTAGGTTCCTGCATCGTGATCAAATTCAAATAAAATGTATATAAATAAAAAATGAGGTTTCATTATAGTATTCTGGCATAAAGGGGGCAAGGGGAAGGTCAGAGTGCACAAGGTTTCAAGATGCTGAAGGCTGCCCAAGTTCATGATTTTTCCAGAAAGTGAAGTGTTATGCAAATCTCTGAAAAGATGGAAATACATTATCAACAGAAAAGCTGCAGAAACAATTGAAAATGAGGAGAGTAGCAAATAGGTGGCACAAGCAGTTAACTTACAGAAGTTTGAGGTCAAGCAAATCACCAAGTATTGGGTTTATTGTCCTTAGTTCCATATTGCTAAGCTTCCTGTAACCATAGAAAATAAATGAAATACAATCAATCTATTGGAAATGGGATACATTCACTGTTCATAACAAAAGAAAAAGGGAAAAATAGACAATCCTCAATCCTCAGCAATCTTACAATGCGGTGACATTGTTGCCTTCACACCCTATATACTTCCAGGGCATAGGAAAGCATGGATCATCTTCCCATTCGAGATCAAAACCAGTCCATTGCTGGATAACTCGAAGTGCAGAAACTGCATGCAGTGCAACCACAAGACAGGTATTAGATCTTTGCAGCTAGAGATGATGAGACGAGCACATATCATGTGAATTTTGCATATAATCACCTGTAGTTGAGGAACACTCCGAAGGTATTGCACCAATCTGATATATCTCGATGGCATTCACCTGCGGGTAAAAGCTAATATTCTGGAAGTGGATTTCCAGTTCATTGATGTTCTTGGCTAGAAAAAAGAGAGAACTAGCTTCTCCCCGCCTTATGGTATAACTTATTTGGACAATCTTGCCATTGATAAGGACATTGAACACTGAGGACACTGGCAAAATTCCAGCAAAATAAAGAACCACATAATAGTCACCGATATTGTCAAGTGGGAAGTTGTAAGTCAGTAGGTTATTCCTTGCAAGAACCCTCCCTGTATGAAGTACAACGAGGGGGAGGCTTTCCTTCAATCCTGAAATGTTAAGAGGCAACTGAATGCTGAATCCAGCTGAGAGGTGAGAAGGGGCAAAGTTCTGATCCCTGTCCCAGATGCGGTCATAATAATCATCAGGATACCTGTGTTTCGGTGATGGTTTAGGGCCTGTTTGATAATAGAATTAAACACATCTATCACTGCTAATTTTGAAATTAATATAATGTAAATAAACACAAGGTGTTTGGCTATTAATATCAATATTGAAACTTGTAGTACAAATAAGGCATTAATTGTAATAAAAGTGTTCACCTATATCAATTTTGTTCTTGATACTCTATCCTCTACAAATATTAATATCAAAATTGATGTGATACCATTTTAAATACTCTAATCAAACATAGCATTATCAACATTCCTGCTATCCATGAACGACTGAACGACCAGACTGACGACATAGAGAAGGAGGAGAGGGGGCCTCATTACCGCAGAGACCTGTCAGTAAAACCGCAATTGATTCTGAAATGCTTCCGCAGAAATCGCTTCTCATCATCATTGAAGAAGGACGCATAGGCCCCCGAAGGAACCGGGCGCACCTCCAGAGAAGAAATGACAGGGAAACCACCTCCTTCAACAGGATGCAAGCAGAAGGGCAGTACCTCCTGGCTAACAGGCCAGATTAACTCCTCCACCCACGGGTCATGTCTGCTAAGATTCACGGTGGTGGTGATGGCAGTTCCCAAAGAAACGAGGAAGACGGGTGGCCTGCCATTACCGTCATAGTTCTTGTAATAGGAGATGGACCTGACGAGGACCAGAGTGGTGTTGGGTACCGGCAGCCTGTAGCAGTTGCGGGTCGGCTGCGGGTAGGGGAAGAATCGCAGAGGAACAAGTGAAACGTAAGTGCCCTCCTCGTCGGAGAATCTCACGGTGGTTGCGTTGCCGGAAGTGACATATTCAACGTCGGGAACCCAGGACAGGCCGGGAAAGCCCGTAGAATTTGCAATCCCTGCTCCACAGGAAAGGCTGAGGAATCCTGATCGCCCACCAATGCAAAAGGAAAAGGACATAATTAATCTCAGACGGCGAGATGAAGCGAGGCATGGCCATGGCCATGGCGGGCATCCTCCAAAACAGCGACGACGGCAACAAAATCAATAACAACAGACAAGGACAGAGTATAACACTGCCGGCTACGGCAGGAAACCAAAACCTGGTGGAGCAGCAGAGGAGCAATCGAGCAGTCCGAACAGCTGAACGCACATGGAAAGGCCGGCGACCACGAACCGGAAGAACAGAAGATAATCCGCCGACGAGCGCATGTCGATGATCTCGGGAAGTGGGCAAGAAAGACCTCTGGAACTTAGATTCAGAAGAATTGTTGTACGAGGGTGCTACCGGCCTTGTCTATCGCCGGCGTATGCATTCACCACCACCAGGATCACCGCGTAGTGAGGCCACGGGGGGGGATTAATCCCATTGCTCCCGCGGAGTGTCTTCTACCTGTTCTTCCCACTCGTCCCCCATAATGACCTCCCTCTCGCTTTTTCGCCGTCCTTGCTTCTTTGCAGCCTGCTTGTTCCGCAAGGAGGAAGACGGCGATGATGAACAATGATGGCAGCGAGAGAAAGGAGGAAGAAAGTTGCACGGGAGAAGACGGAAGAAGCGGAGGAAGAGCAGGCCAATGGTAGGGACGCCATGGTGATGGCGGTGGCCGCCGTGGCTCCCGGAGCAAGGAGAAGTGGCGGACGAGCTGTTGCTGCCATGATTGATGGGCAGTCCAGACTCCAGAGGAGAAGCAGTGGTATTCCAGAGCGAGTAACATGGATGGACCGTGGAGGGGGAACTGGAGCGTGGCTGCGTGGGAGAGGGAGACCGTATAAACGTAGATATATATAAATATGCATCTCAGAGTTTGGTTATCACAGATTTTAATTATGAGTGCATACGAATCAATAAGATCGTAACTAACTCAATTAACCACTGAATTGGATATTTATTTAAAAATTAAATTATAAATATCAATAGTTATATATTATCATGAAATAAGTCAAAATAAAATTTATATAAGTTTAAACTCAAATTGAGTTTCTTTGAGTGAAATTTGAGTTTTATAAATTATGTTTTATTAATTTTGAGTTTTATAAATGAACTTATATTAAGTCTAAATTTAAATATAAACTGAACTTAAGTCAAACAACTATTCGAGTTTAAACTTGAACTCGATTAATCAATAAATTAAACTTAAGTCAAACAACTATACAACGTACATAAAAATAATCGACTTCGAACTTACTTAAAATAGAATGAGCCTACGGGGTGTTTGGTTGCATAATAATTGAGACTTTTATTTTAATTTTTAAAAATTGTAAGAAAATTTGTCGAAAAAGGTGTTTGACAACTTTGACAATTTTATATTTTGAAAGTGATTTTCTTCTTAAACAAAAGAAGGGCCTCATCTCTTTCTTTTTTCTTGTGGTCCCCCCACTTTGTTTGGTCATGAATGGTAGTTGCTCTTTTTTGTTATCACATCCCTCCAAACATGATAATTTTATGTAATGAGTTGGTTCACTTTTTATTTTAATATAATTTTTTATCATCAAAGCGTACAAAAAATTATCATGTAACCAAACACCTCACTAGTTTGAATAACATATATAGGACCGCCTCCCCCCCCCCCAGTTTGAATAACATATTACTCAGAGTAACTCGACTTATTTACGTTCTTATTCTAATAATACTTTTATAAAATCCCATGTCATAAAAGAGAAAAGTTACCTACAACGATATAATGAGGCGCTCTTTCTGTTTACTCTACATTATTTCCAACTTCCAAGCATAACCTGAGAAAAAAAAACAGGTAATGATTTTGTCCAACAGATTAAATGTGAACCGGTCGTTGTTGGGTATTAAATGTGAAGTACTTTGCACCTTACTGCTCCACCTTTTGGGCTCGAGATTGTAACAGCACAAGCTTTATCTTCTAAGGTCCCGTTTGGAACCAAATTATTTTAGGCCATGTTTGGTACGGGAATAAATCAAGTTTATCCTCAAAATTTAAAAGATAAATCTGGTTTATCCCCGAAAAAAATTGGTGTCAAACAGGCCCTCAGGCTATGCTTGATATTGGGAAAGAAATAAAGAGGATAGCAGGCTATGCTTGATATTGGGAAAGAAATAAAGAGGATAGGGATAAGTCACCTCTGCTCTTATTATGTTTGATTTGAATTAGGATAGATTCAGAGATAACTCTATTCTATGTTTGGCATAACAGATTAATTTGAAAACAATCTTGTCATAAATATATAAATATTTATTAAATATAAATTATAATCAAATAAATCATATAAATTTATCTTTTTAATATTATAATTTAATGTATGAAACATGAATATCTTTTTAAAATAATTTAAATAATCATATAATGAGTTTGAAACATAGATACTACAATTTAAATAATCAAAATATGAGATAGTCAAAATTATCATATTTTGTTAAAAAAATAGCTTTTAAAGTGAACTACGAATAACAAAGTGAGGTGATATCGTAAGAAAGAGAGAAAGAAACCAACAGAAGATATATTATTTAAAATTCTGTTGACTCAAGAAGGACACTTTTCAGATGCACAAACAGGAGATGTTCGTGCCGTCAAGCACAACCGAGATGGTTAGCGGTAGTCGGGAGGGTCGTGATGCAGATATTCCTCTATCGTCTCAGGGAATTCCACGCCGCGAGAGCCGCCGGAGTCGCCACCATCCCTCCCGGCACACGCCTCCTTGGCAAGCAGCAAGTAGGCCAGCCTAGCTAGCCGGCTCCCTTTTCGTCTCTACGCCGCCGGCCTTGGTGGGTGACGGCTGAGGAGAGAGATAGCATCGGATCCAGCCATCCAGCATCTCCATCTCCCTGGAGCTCATCGGCCCCTTCACTCCCGCCATCCAAGAAAGGAATCCGTCGATAGAGTGCTCTCCTTCGGCATCTCGCCAATTGCTGCAGCGTGCTCCTTCGCAGTCCCCAGATCCCCCGTCCTCCGTTGCAGAACACCGATACCCCAAGAAAGTATGCCAGTTCCTCCACATCAACCATCACGTCCTCGTCTCCGCCGATCTGCCGAGGATGACTTACCTTGGCGACTCAGGAAGGGGGCAAGGGTCCTTCTAGAATTGAGTCAGAGAAGAATTCCAATGGCGGAGGGTCGGAGCAACCTGAGAGAAGCCGGTCCTCGCCGCCGCCGGAGACTACGGCATGTAATCTTCGGTAGACCGGCGGTGAGGGTGGTCAAGAAAAAGAGGGACGGACACAGAGCTAGAAGGAGAAGGCGAGCAAGGAGGGGAGTTGGGGGCAGAGGGCTTCTGGTGCTTCCCCAACGACGGGGGTGAGGGATAGGCACGGCTACTAGGCGTGTCTTCAGAGGCCAACCTCTGCTCGACGCGGCGCAATGACGAGAAGAAGCGTTTGTCGTGATGGTCAGAAAACCAGGAGGAGGGGGAGAAGATGCTTGGAGCCGCTGGAGCTACCGCCGGAATCGCCCGCTACCGTCGGAGACCCGGGGGGGGACGTATCCTGGAAACCTAGACTTATCCCACCAATTAGACCGGATAGTTTATCCCTTGTATTATCCTTATTTTTTGGGATAAACCCGATTAAGTTAACATAAGTTAAATTAAATTTTTTTCATCTACCAAACAAGGGATTAGGGATAAACCAGATCTATTCCTAGTTATCCCCGTACCAAACATGGCATTGGGGAATAAACCTAACTTATCCCCTAAAATCTCAAAATTAATCTTGTACCAAACAGCCATAGGTTTGTATAGTTCTGAAATTTGTGTATCGATGAGTAAATGGCAAAGGCCCCGTTCGGATACCAATTCTAGTGCTAAGGTATCCAAAGTCAATATCAAAGTAATATAGTATCAAATTTAATATTGTACAACCTCTTTGGTAACCTCTATCCAACACCTTTATCACAATCAATTTTAAAATTGGCTAACAATATGAATTTTGAAATTTGTAGTACAACAAGACATGATATGTGATACAAGTGTCAAAACCTATATCAATTTTGATATTGATATTTCTAGAGGTAGACTATCAATATCAAAATCGATAGAGGTTTTGGCACTTGTATCACATATCATGTCTTGTTGTATTACAAAAATATCATTATCAAAATTAATATAGTATTATCTTTAATACTCTAATCAAACCGGGCAGTAAGTTGTAACCAAATAGTTGCTAACCTAGTGGGCACCACAACAATTAACCCAGCTCTTTCTCAAAATTAGCTCACAACACCTATTGCCCTAGTCTTCACAAATATCCATATATATATGTGGTGTATGATCTGTAGTATCCTGGAAATTTCCAGTCAAAAAATTTCGACTGGAATCGCCCGCTGCATCAGTATCAGCCACCCACAAATATATGAAAGTAAATATGATGACACAACCATGTAGAGGCTTCACGGTACCAAAATATGCAACTTACAAGTTACATAATACAATTCAACAAGTATTTATTACATCAACCACGTCAAGAATGGCCGCATGGTAACAAAATGATCTGCATAACATGATAACATCATATCATCGATCCATGTCTCCAACTAAACTATCATTCTCTGATCCAAACAATCAAAAATATCCACCTTGGTGAATCAACTAGCACGCTCATCCTCACTGGGCCCAATAATGTCAATGTAGCTCATTACCTCCTGCAATACTTACAAATCCATAGTTCTAAAGCTTAGAATCCCAAATTTGTCTTAAATCTTCTGTTTAGCTGCACAATTGCATACAGTACCAGCCAATCATGATGTACACAGCACGTGGTGATACTTCATTCACAATTCTAACATAGCACTCATTAGATAAATTGCACGTATACAAGTGATCATAAAAAATAATCACCATGCATATTAAGTATTTAATAGGCATCTTTTCTGTTCGGTTTACTTTTGGCTCACGAAAACTTCTTGTTTCCTGGTGGTCTCGAAGAGGAGTATTTGCCATGGAGTCACAAGTTACTTGCCATTCAGCCTTCAACAGAGATAGATACAAAAACGTGCTCAACAGAGACAGATACAAATACGTGGATAGACTGAGCAGTTTCTATAATTATGTGGCAAATTGACACCACCATAGCACCACATATGGTAAAGATATCTCAGTGCCTTATTTTTATAAATCGGCTGTCTGGTTGCCTAGAAATAATTAGATCTTCAGGTATTCCTTCCATCCATTTACTTGATTTCCAAGAGCGCTAGGATTCTTTATGCAAGATTAATGGCAACTGCAGTAGTCTACTTGTTGGTGAGCTTGTGGGGACCATTAGGAGCTGGGTTCATTTGATTATATAATTTGTCAGTTTACTTCTATTTTATGCTTCTTTGAAGCTATCAGGCAGGATGGGTGGTCATGTATTTTTCTTCTTATTTTGTTCCATCTCCTTGATAGAACTCTTTTCCTCTTTTCTGAAAGACTGTAACTTTTTTTTTGGCTATTATCTCCTTGATAGACTACTCAGCCAAAAAAGATGCTGCCTAAAGTACAGAGAAAAATTACTTAAATAGTAAGGTTGCTAACATACTTCTTCCAAGAGCTACCACCAGCTAAAACTTGAGCAGCTTCCAATCCATGCTCTGTCGTGACAAGTTTATCGCTTACTATGGATCCCACTTCCATTCAGCCAGAGCAACATGACCAAGAACTTCAGCAAGCAATGCAGAAATTGCTTGAAATAAATACCTTGAAATGTTCATTCTCAACATCATAACGTGTCAGTCCAATCAGGTCCAGCTGAATCCAGGCAGTTTCTTGATGCCTCTCTCTGCCATTGCATGCCTTACTCTTGCAGCACATTCCCATTGCTCTCTTTCAGCGTAGATGCTCCAGAGAAGCATATAGTTTCCAGTGTTCTCCGGCTCCAACTCAAACAACTCCCAAGCCACAGTTTCCGCTATTTCGACATTATCATATGTCCGGCATGCAGAAAGTAATGCGCCAAGAGCCCCAGCATATGGCTTCACGGGCATACTTCTTACCAGATCATGGGCTTCCCTCAGCCTTCCAGCTCGTCCAAGCATGTCAACAATACAGGCGTAGTGATCAGGTCCCGGGTCAATACCATGGTGGTCGGTCATCCTTCTCCAATATTCCATCCCCTCATCCACCAGCCCAGCGTGGCTACAAGCATTCAACACGCCGATGAATGTAATGTAGTCTGGTTGGACTCCCAGTGATTGCATTCTCCTGAAGTAATCAAGGGCCTTAAGCCCATGCCCGTGTGAAGCTAAGCCATTAATGAGGGCGCTGTAGGAAAAGGCATCCGGGGATGCTATCTGCTCGAAGCAGCAGCATGCCTCCTCCACATTCCCACACTTGGCATGCATGTCCGCCATTGAAGTCAGGACATGCTGGTTCCTCTCGATGCCTCTGCTCTCGACATACGCCCCGACCCAGCTTGCCAGCTCGACTCTGCCCAGCTGCGCCACGGCAGAGATCACACTGGTCATCGTGACCGCGTCTGCCTTTACTCCAAAATGCTGCATCTCATGAAACAGGGCGAGCGCCTCATCGGGATGGTTGTTCTGAGCATAACCTGTGATCATTGCAGTCCAGGAAATAAGGTTGCGCTCTGGCATCCGATCGAAGATAGCTCGTGCTTCATTTACTAGCTTGTTCTTGGTGAAGCCAACCAGCATGGTCGTCCAGGTGACCACGTTGCGGGTCGGCATAGTGTCGAAGATTGCGCGTGCCAAGGTCATGTCTCCTCCGTTGACATACCCGACAATCAGAGCATTCCAAGATATGATATTCCTTTCGGGCATCATGTCGAACACTTCCCGGGCAGCAATCATGGACTCGCCCGTCTTGGCGTGGGCACCTAGCAGAGCATTGTAGCTCACGATGTCCCTCACAGGCATTTCGTCGAACAAACGGCATGCACCTTCCAGGGCGCCACACTTGCCATACATGTCAATCAAGGCGTTGGGCACGGGGAGGAAGCCCATGTATCCGGTCTTCACGGCGCGACAGTGAACCTCCTCCCCGGCGGCGTGGACCAAAGCCGTGGCGCAGGAATTGACGAGAAAGGGTATGGTGAAGTTGTCGGGCCTGACACAGCGGCGAATCATCAGGTGATAGAGGCGGAGGGCGTGTGGGGCGGCGGAAGGGGTGGCGGAGAAGGCGCGAATGGCGCGGTTGAAGAGGGAGAGGGCGGGATTGGGGACGGAGGAGAAGACCCGGAGAGAAGGGACGTGCGAGGCGGAGAGGCGGGCGTAGAGGTCGACGAGAGTGCCGGCGAGAGAGTTGTTGGAATGGAGGCCTGCTCGAAGAACGCGGGCGTGGGCCTGGCGGAGCGCGGGGAGGGAGCCGGAGGCAGCACATGCCCGGAGGAGGGCGGCAAGCGCGTCGACCCTGTTGTTCGGGTGGTGGCATGGCTGCGGCCCGGTGCTGTATACTCGCATCACATTGCTATGGATACCATCCCCATCACTCCGAGCCGAGAAGCAGCTCTAGATATCTCCGTTGCTCTCCAGGCCTGACCTTGTCGGAGGCTACCGGCGGCGGCACAGCAGCAGTCCTTCGCGTCGGGGCTCCCACCACAACCAGAGGAGTTCGGATCGCCTTCCAATTGTAATTCGGTCTCCAATTACAATCGGTCACAACACCAAGGCGGTGTTTGGTTGCATGACAATTGAGATTTTTATTTTAATTTTTAAAAATGGTAAGAAAACTTATTAAAAGATGTGTTGGACAACCATGACAATTTTGTGTTTTGAAAGTGATTTTCTTCTTAAACAAAAAAAAGGGTCTCACCTCTTTCTTTTTTCTTGTGATTCCCCACTTTGTTTGGTCATGTGCGGTGGTTACTCTTTTTTGTAATCACATCCCTCCAAACATGATAATTTTATATCATGAGTTGGTTCACTTTTTATTTTAATACAATTTTTTATCATGAAAGTGTACAAAAAATTATCATGCAACCAAACACCCCATAAATCACTTGCCTGACAGTTTAAATAATAAGTTTAATGAATTACCGTTAAAAATGATTGAATTATTATCGATATTTTACTAACTCATTATCTATTGATAGCAAGTTATATTAAGTTCGAGAGTGAATTTGTAAGACGTTGATAATAATTTAGTAACAGTTTACTGACTCATTAACTTACTATCAACGGAGTTGAACCGTTACTGATGTCTTTCTAACTCATAACTCACTGCTCATCACTCAAGCGACTTTGCGTTGTGATCATTTTTTATTAGAGATTGAGAGTATTCTCTCCGCGTGAGATTGAGGTGATTCGAACTCTCAAACAGAGAGTTCGATCCCGGGCATTCCAACAATATCTGATGAACAGAGAATGAAATTATATCGACCAACCAAAGTCATATAATATTAAATTTTTTATTTTATTACTAATTTTTACCTGTAATACTAACTCACCTAGTTAATTACGGACTCTTAAATTATTAATCTATCTAAACTCATTTATTAACACTATTTAATCAACTATTAATTTGTCATGTATATTTATAATACACCCAGAACACTTTTTAACCCGAATTATTAATATACAAAGTGAGTTAGCATTATATATAAAGTGTTAGCATAATATATTAAATTAACATTATATGTAAATGATTAATATTATATGTAGTGAATTATTATTATTATTATTATACGTAAAATTTTAATATATTACATGCACCAAATTAATGTTCTATGTAGTGAGTTAATATTATTATAGGTAAGAGATTAATACCATACAAAAAAAAAATTATTGATGATTGTAGATGATTAGCATTATATGCAGCTAGATAGTATTTTATGTAAATGACGTATTATACGACTTCATGCATAATACCAACCTACGTATAATACTCACCCACTGTGTATATAATACTAATCCTTTTTTTGGACACGTATATAATACTAATCCACTCCAAATAATATTAATATCTTACATATAATATTAACTCGCTGAATATAATAATAATAATGGTAACCCGATGCATATAATATTATTTCACTCACGTAATACTAATTCACTACTTATAATGCTAATAGGGTGTTTGGTTGCATGATAATTTTTTGTACACTTTCATGATAAAAAATTGTATTAAAATAAAAAGTGAACCAACTCATGACATAAAATTATCATGTTTGGAGGGATGTGATTACAAAAAAGAGTAACTACCACACATGACGACCAAACAAAGTGAGGGACCACAAGAAAAAAGAAATAGGTGAGACTCTCTTTTTTATTTAAGAAGAAAATCACTTTTAAAACATAAAATTGTCATGGTTATCAAACACCTCTTTTAACAAGTTTTCTTACAATTTTTAAAAATAAAAATAAAAATTTTCATTATCATGCAACCAAACACCTCATAAAGCACACTACATATAAAACTGACATATTGCATATAATGCTAATGGGGTATTTGGTTGGATGATAATTTTTTGTACACTTTTATGATAAAAAAATATATTAAAATAAAAAGTGAACCAACTCATGACATAAAATTATCATATTTGGAGGGCTGTGATAACAAAAAAGAGTAACTACCATTCTTGACCAAACAAAGTGGGAGACCACAAGAAAAAAAAGATGTGAGATCCTCTTTTTTGTTTAAGAAAAAATTCATTTTCAAAACATAAAATTATCAAGTTTGCCAAACACCTCTATTAACAAGTTTTCTTACAATTTTTAAAAATTAAAATAAAAATCTTTGTTATTATGCAACCAAACACCCCCTAATCCTTGGCATACAATTCTAACATTTTATGTAATACTAACTCGTTACATAATAGAATATACTAAACCCTTTATATATATCGTGCTAACATTTTACAAATAATACGAAACCCATGTACATAATATTAACTATTTACGAGTAATATTAACTCAATCCACATATTATTAACCTTTTCACGTGTAAGACTAACCATTTAGGTATTATGCTCACTCAATGCACATAACATTAATGGAGTGTTTGGTTGCATGATAATGGAGGTTTTTATTTTAATTTTTAAAAATTGTAAGAAATTTTGTTAAAAGAGGTGTTTGACAACCATGACAATTTTATATTTTGAAAGTGAATTTCTTCTTAAACAAAAAAAAAGGTTTCACCTCTTTCTTTTTTCTCGTGATCCCTCACTTTGTTTGGTCATGTATGGTAGTTACTCTTTTTTGTAATCACATTCCTCCAAACATGATAATTTTATGTCATGAGTTGGTTCACTTTTTATTTTAATATAAATTTTTATCATGAAAGTGTACAAAAAATTATCATGCAACCAAACATTTGGTTTGGTTGCATGATAATTTTAATCACATCCCTCCAAACATTTGGTTGCATGATAATTTTTTGTACATTTTCATGATAAAGATTTATATTAAAATAAAAAGTGAACCAACTCATGACATAAAATTATCATGTTTGGAGGGATGTGATTACAAAAAAGAGTAACCACTGTACACGACCAAACAAAGTGGGAGACCACAAGAAAAAAGAAAGAGGTGAGACCCTCTTTTTTTGTTTAAGAAGAAAATCACTTTCAAAACATAAAATTGGCATGGTTGTCAAATACCTCTTTTAACAAGTTTTCTTACAATTTTAAAAAATCAAAATAAAAACCTCCATTATCCTGCAACCAAACACTCTATAAGCCTTTACATATAATACTAATCCCTTACGGATAATACTAACCCAAGCTATATATTAATAAATTATGTTAGTAAATATCTTGGGTGGGTTATTTACTTATAATATGAGTTAACAACTGATTTGTAGTGTTAGTATAAGAGATTGAGTGTGTTAGTAATATATAATAGGAGTTAGTAATAAACATATAAGGAGTCATCAAAAGAGTACTTGAGCTAGTATTATACGTAGAGAGTATCATATAACTTTTGTTTCCTTCTCCGTGTCTTTTTCATCCCCATTTTACTAATCCAATTTGTTGAAGGGTTTAGTCCCATGTTGAGTACCGAATAGAGTATTCCCATATTTATAGGCCTGATCCTGGTTATCTTATTGTCTAAGTTTTGGGGTTTTCCACGTGGTATCATAGCTAGTCAGACTATAGGCTTTGTTCTCTGATAGATTTGTTCCTGTTTTTGCTCAGTCCTACCCCGTGTATTCCTATCGTGGCTTTGACGATGGTGGCTGGCTAAGAGGGAGAGTGTTGAAGGCTATTATCCCATATCGGCCACCGAAGGATAGTCCATGCCTTTATCATAGCCTGGATCTGGGTCTCCTCAGCGCGCACGTTTTTGGAATTTCACATGGTATCAGAGCTGGTCAGGCTGTAGACTTTGTCCTTCAGTGAATTTGTTCCCATTTTCGCTCAATTTTATCCCGTGTATTCCGATCGTGACTCGGACAGATTCTTATAAATTTAGGTGTCTTATATATTAATAGTGTAGATATATATATATAAATATATTAAGGAAGACAAGATGTTGACAGATATTCTCAATAAAGAGAGGACAATTCAATGGTGTTGTTTCATAAGAATTGATAAATAAGTATGCAGTATAGGACTTATGCGCATTCGCTATACATTAATCATGACAAATATAATGAATTTAGTGTTAGAAAAAAATATTTACCAAATGACAGGCAAAGTACTAATTATAATAATTATATTGTTATCATATAAATAATTTTAAATAAAATAATTTTATTTCTTGTTTCTATCAACACCGCTGCATCCGTTATTTATTTTCTGTCTTGTTTTTTTTCTCTCGTATTATTTGGTTTCTTGGATATGCGTAACATTATTTTTTCTGCTTTTCCCGCTGTCCACAAGTTTCATATGTTTTTTTGTTTGAAAGAGACATATTATTTAAAGTGTCTATTACCATTTTTTCCTTATATTTATTTATACAGTAAGATCTGTGTAAACAAATATTACCTAAAATTTAGGTCTTCACTTTTCGGACCATCTTCTTTATCCGGGTTTGGACCTTACAGAAGTAAAATTTGTACTGAAGTATAGATATTATGTTGAAATATAAATATTATAATGAAAGCTATGATAGCCAAAGATATCCAATTATTATGCGTGGTCAGATATGACAAAATGTATAACAAGAAGAAGAGTGGGGGACCGAAACAGTTTATCTTCTCATGCAATTAAATATATTACAATACATACAATTCCTCATAAATTTATATGGATAAAAATATACCTGCATATATTTTTTATAGAACTGTTGTTTTTTTTCTTTTTATACAATTTACCTTGAAAATAGTCCATGTAAATAAATAGAGGGTATATTTATTTTTTGGGTCACATGGCGCAAGGGCCAGAGGGCACACAGCATCGCACGCCCTCGCCAGCTCGATCCCCACAGGATTCACCCCTGGCCTGGTTCTGCCGGGAGTCGAACCTCTTCCTTGCTCCCCCAGGAGCAGGGTCGGGTCGATCGAGTCACGCTGGATCAGCAAACGGGGGGTATATCACTATATTTGGACTTCGCTCTACAGTGACCTACATGGTGCGTGCCATTCAACTTGGGGTGTAAACGGTTGGATTAGGTTCAATTTGGTTTGGCCACTTTTTTTTTCAAATCGAAACTGAACCAATAAAAGGAACGAAATGAACTGAACTAGTTCGGTGAATTTTGAATTAATTGTGATTCGTTTAATGTAAATTTAAATAAATAAAATTAAAATTACATTATAAAAATTATTTAAAATTAATACGAAAATTAATAATTTATTTATAATATATAATTATATCTTTATATTAATTAATTTAAATTAATAATAATAAATATTTAAAATTAATATAATACATATTTAAATATAATATAATATGTAAATAAAGTGAGTTAAATCTTTGTCAAAGATCAATCGATTTAACGATTTGATTTAAATTAAGAAGACGTCGAATCAAACCAAACCGATAAAAAGTTATCGATTTGGTTCGATTCAAAAACTCGAATGGATAATCGATTTTTCGATTTTGCCTGAATATCCCTAAATTCAACTGACGAAAGGAGAGGAAGAACCAGAACGGCATCTTTGATGCTTCAGCTTCAATCTCCTGCTGGATGGTTTGATTGCCGGTGCCTCCTAGCGGGGAAAACGAGAATAGTTGTAAGATGGCGTCCGCTTTCTCCCGCTTTTTCGGAGGCGGCCGCTCCTCAAAGAGCCGAAAGATCGGCGGGGGGAAAGGCGGCGAAGGTTCCAAGGCGGAGGAAGAGGAGCTGGGATTGGGTGTAACGGAGCAGCTGCAGGAGTTCGTGAAGACCTTCACTGTCAGCACCTTCAAGGAGTTCCGCATCCGTCCTACCCAGCAAGGTGACGGCGCTTCTCTTGCTTTCTTCATCTTCATATTTTGGGATCACATGGATCCGGAAAAGTCCCGACGGTGAGCTGAGAAATGGGAGAATTCGGAATTAGCTGGACAATAATTCGAAACCTGACCAAGGTGCAAGATCGACGTGTCATATGTTAAAACAAGGAGTCATCTGCCGTCTGATGTTTGATGTTTGTCTGTGCGATTTTTATTCGCTCTGAATGTCTGGGAAAGAAGCGCCAAGAGAGTGAAATAAATTATTGTTTTCCACGCAAACTTCCTGGTTAGATAATCTAGATGGAAAACCTAGTTGTGTGACTGTGTCTAGCATAAGTGAATGCCAAAACGTGTATCAGAGTCTAAGAATTATGTTTTTGTGGAAACCATCGTTCTATTCCTGGCCAAAACTTTTATTATAATTATAGTCGGGGAAACCTCGATTCTATTCCTGAGATATCATAACTGTGACAAGAGATGTAAATACTTATTTAGACTCTTTGGATGTAATCATGAGATTGTGAATTGTGATTAAAGTTATTATGGCTTTTCCTTTTGTGTGTGTGTGTGTGTCCACTATCAACTCTGGTGAACTATGCTTTGTAAAACGAAGTTTCAGTGTTTCCCTTTGATAACACCAGTTGTCAGGTCATCTTTAGTTCATCACTAAGACAATCATGATTAAAATAACTTAGTTTTAGAACTGAAAGGAAGCTAAAAGAAATAGAAGTAACTGTACCCTCTACGAGAAGTAGAATTATGACATTCTGCTAGAATTAATTTGCCACAAAATTGCCTACAGTTAATTGGATCTTCTATGGTGGGAACAACATAAATGCCATGATTCATGTTCAGTATTGTTATGAAGAGGATGAATTTACTCAATGCTGTCAAGGAGATCAAAGTGATAGCATTGTCTTGTTGCTTAGGTGATAAGGTGAAGCGCTAGGCAACACTTTTTTTCATAGTGAAATTGTTAGTCTGATAAATATGTGTGACAATTACAACATAAGTATGTCAATACATGAGTCAATTAATAATGTATGAGTGCATAATTAAATAAAATAGATTGTATTGGTACCTGATCAGATAAATGCATTAAGTTACTTATAGTATATTAGTACTCAATTAATATTAACTGTTAGTAAATATCCATGGAATCACTTAATCATAATCAGTACTTTATCAAATATATGTGTAATCAAAATAAATACTTCATCAAAATATGTATTTTTAATCAGAATTAACTACTAGTAAATAACTATTTACTTAACCATAATTACTCAGTTAAGTTAGTACTGATACATAATTAATATTACCTGTTAATAAATAGGCAAGACGAGTGCGTTATAGGCTGCTTGCCTAGGCACCACATCACCACGAAAGGTGTGATGCCTTGAAAATTATGATTCTACTGGAACCTATAATACTGATCAATTCAGCACGCATCGAGGACTCCATATGCATGCGTTGTGCACATTTTATGTTATTGTTTGCTTCTTATCACTTATTATTTGGCAAATGATTGACAGATGGCCCATGCATCAGTGGGAACTCACAACAATCGGATTCTAAGCCTAATAGCAACACCCAAAAGGATCTTACTGTGTGGCAAGAGAGGCATGCCCTGTGTATTCTCTCTACAGTCAAGGTAGATAATCTGAACTCCCGAAACAGCCATCCGATCAAACATAACACTGTTGAACAGATGATATGATATAGACATGTATGCTCTATTATTTTCCTTAAAGGATCCAAAATTTTAACCAAGAATAAGGGGCCATGCAAATGATAATTATCATTCACTTTACATGACTTGTTGCGGCTTGTAAAATTAAGCAAATATCCTGAAACAATATATCTTGCTTACTAAAGGATTATGTCTGGAGGAACTATTTCTCAGTTGTTGGCTATACTGCAAACCTGTAAATGGGCTTTTGAGATGGCAACTTATGGATGAAATACAAATATAAGGAATAGATATATACAAATACAACAACATCCAGCAACATTTCTGACATTACCATGCATCTGTTATAGGGGAGGGAGGAGGATGAAAGTGAGAGATGGATCCAGGGAGAGAGCGGCTGAGATTCAGATACTGCAACGGCAAAATAGAATTTTGTGAACGCCCATAAAATTTGTTGTAAAGCATATACATTATATTTGATGAGCCTGAAGTATAAATGTTTGTGTTCAATTTCTGAATTATTCTTTTGCAATTCCTTTAAAAACTGCTCTAGAAATTTCTAGAAAAACATAAGTGCACTTTCAGAAATCTAAGATTAACATTTTATCACAAAATTATCAGGGGCTTATTTTCTGAGCACGTGGTGTTAAATGGTAAGTGGTGGAGGAATAACATTTTAACCATTATGAGGTGTTGATTGTCGGTAGTGGGAGAATGATTATTTGACAAGTATCAAATTATGATTGATGTAGGAGGGGCGGCTTGAGAAGCACAATGTATTGAAGTGTGCGTGGTAGAGAGGGACAGTTGAGACCCTTGAGGAGCGAGCTACCATCCACCCTTTGTAAATAATGTATGGGGCTTTCTTTCTCTTTGATTTACCAACCACACAGTAGTCTGATGGTTGCAGAGGAAACTCTTAGTCGAATTGGCCCAATGTTATTTGAAATTAGAGCAAAGGTTCAATAAAACCTGTATAATCTAAATCTACTATTTGGTTTCTGCTTTTTCTAAAGTTACATACATCTAACAATATCCTTCTCTTCACAAAACAAGACAGAGGTCTCCACCTTGGGGAATAGATCAGAACAGAATTCTTCTTCATTTTACAGAACATAATAGAACAAGACTCTTCTTCAAAGAACATAATAAAAAGGAAGTTGTATTGAGATATCAGAACCATAGTTGTCAAGGCGCCCGCCTAGGTGGCGCCTAGGCGGCAAGGCGCTTTTCCAAGGGCGCTTTGTCTAGGGCCAAAAAGGCGCTCAAGGCGCCCGCCTAGGCACCCAAGGTGTCCAGGCAAAGCGCCTTGGATATTTTTACATCATTAAAAAAATAATTTTGAGGGGTTTTTCCCCCTTGATACCCCTTACAAGGGACACTTATTTAATGATAGTTTGAATATATTAATATATTGCATTATCACTTATACTATCATCTATGTTATCAGAGGCGACCGCCTCGGTCGCCTAGGCGGGGAGGCGAGGCGAGGCGGCCCTGTTCCGCCTCGCTCTTGCGGCGATCGCCTGAGGCGATCGCCTCCCCCGCCTCAGCCGCCTAGGCGGGGGAGGCGTGAGGCGAGGCTGAGGCGTTCGCCTCAGCCTTAGCCTATCGGATCCGGACCCAACTGGCCGGTTCCGATAGACTTAAACATATCGCGGCCTCTCCTCTCTCTCTCGCGCCCGACGCCCTGTCTCTCTCTCTCCCGCGGCCCCTCCCTTGCTGTTTGAAGGACCTGCCGCCGCTGCTTGCCGGAGAAGGACCCGCCGCCCCCGCCGCTCGCCGGAGAAGCCCTAGCCGCCGCCAGTTGCCGGAGAAGCCCTCGCCGCCGCCTTCTTCAGCTGTAGAAGGTGTCAAAACCTTCCAGAGCATCGGAGGAGCTCTCCAACCGGTCCGTTTTAGGGTTTTCACGTTTTTTTCTTCAATTTTTTTTTATTTTTTTTATTCAACATCCTTCCACTAATACAAAAATCTTATCTTTTGTTTTATTTTCTTCTATCTTGGTGTACATTGTCAGAAGACCGGATTTAGACGTACAAGGTACATTTTTTTGGTTTGTCTTCTTCTTTTTCATTGTAAATGTCATTCCAATATTTTTATTAGGCTATTGGCAACGTGTAGAAGGTGCAGATGTTGTTAACCGGGTTTGCAAAGATTACCGAACAACCCGGACGTTGTTGAAAAGGTATAATTTACGTTTTTTTCCGTTTTCTTAAATCTGATTCGTTGTTGTTAAATCTGATTTTTTAAAATCAGATTTCTGAAATAAGAGTTTTTATTAAATGTTATTAATTAAATCAGACTTTTTCTTAAATTAGATTTAATAATTCAGAGTTTTAGTTAAATCTGATTTATTAAATCAGATTATTTGTTAAATGTAATTTATCAAATCGAAGTTTCTGTTAACTCTGATTTTTTAAATCTGATTTTTTGTTGAATCCAATTTATTAACTCAGAGTTTTTAAATTCATTTACAATCTAATTTTGGTGGATTCGTTCGTTATTGATTATTTTTCTGATTTATACTACTTTTAATATAGTTGATGTTTATGTATTTTGTATGAAGATGTCTCAAACTGTGGAGCAAGCTTCGGGGACGTGGTCAAACACCCAAACAACTTCATCGGGCCCCATTATCTCAAGACATGCTCCTAAGTCAAAGGATGTTGGTTGGAAGTATGGAATTTTGGTGGATCCAAAAAATCGGGATCTTGTTAGATGTACATTTTGCAACAAGGATTGCAAAGGTGGAATATATAGGTTGAAGCAACATATTGCCGGTTTATCCACCAATGTGACAACTTGCAAGAAGGCTACACCGGAGGCCAAAGAAGAGGTTAAACAACATATAGAGCAAGCTAAACAAGCTCGGTTCGAAAAGGTTGCAGTGATTAGAGAGATTGAGAGAAGAGACAATCTTCTTGGTGTCAACACTTTGGAGACAGGCATGGAAGCTGAAGATACATCACTTGTTTGTGATCCAGCATTTTTGCCTCCTCGTTTGAGAGGTCCTATGGACCGTTTTATGAGGCAAAATCCAGAGGTTTCCAAAGAGAAGAGTGTGAAAGACAAAAAACATTTGAAGGAAGAAAGGGAAAAAGTAGTGCAATACATTGCTCGGTGGATGTACCAAGCAAGTATACCTTTCAACACCGTACGCTTGAATAGTTTTCAAACCATGTTAGAGGCTATTAATCAATTTGGCCCGGGATTGAAAGGTCCATCTCCATCATATCATGAGGTGCGTGAAAATTTGCTTGTGAAAGAGCTTCAAATAACTAAAGATTTAGTTGAAAAAGAAAAAGGAAGTTGGGTGAAATATGTTTAATGTAATTTCTGCTGTTTTTGTATTTTCCACAATTTTTTAGATATGTTCAGCTTTTTTAGATAATTTTATCTGCAATTTCGGACATAACTTTTATTTTTCCTGCAATTTTAAATTTATTCCTTGTATTTTCATATATATTTCCTGCATTTATGATGCATTCACTGTATTTTTTTATATTTTTTCACATTCTTATATAGATTTTTCAGGTATTAAAATTAAATATCATAATAATAAAAAATGTCGCGTCGGGCGCCTGAGGCGCCCGCCTCAAGTGACTGAGGCGAGGCGAGGGGTGCCTTGCCTCGATCGCCTCACGCCTCTAACTACATAGATTATCATACATATTTAAGATTTATGATTATAAACATATATTATATACTTAATTAAGTTTCTTTTCGGCTCTTTTTTCACTCTCTCTCTCTCTCTGCCACTACTCTGCGCTCCCCCTATTTAATAATATTATAACAATATTTTACCATCACTTATACTATTGCACATATATAAATTTTATAATCATAAATGAGTTATATACTTAAATTTTATAAAAATTTATTTAACTTTCTTCTCCTTCACACACACATCATATTTACTTATGTGCATTGATAAAACACTCATATTGAATTATAACCACTCATATTGAATTATAACATAAAAATATAATTATATTTATGCTTATTTTTATATATAACAACCTCCAAATTCAGCCTTCCTTGAATACCGTCTTGACTGCCTAGGCGACGCTTAAGCGGTCACCTTGTCGCCTAAGCAGAATTGATACCCTTCAACGCATTGGGCGCCTTGTCGCCTTGACAACTATGATCAGAACACTTATTGGTTAATTTATCAGCATAGATATTCTCAAACCACATCGAACTTATTAACTATGGAGATGCATTAGATTTATCTCATAGAGTGATCATGAGCTGTTTGGAAACTCTTTTTGCACCTTTAACAAAATTGAATCATGCCGTTTACCAATCTGGTTAGAATAGAATAGAAGACAAAGTTTATCTCTCTTTTCATCATTTATCTCTATTATATGGATTTGAAAAAACATCATATCTCTTTATATACAGTGTAAGATTCCAGTGTAAATCTGAGAGAGAAAATCTATCGTAAAGAGATATGAAGAACAAAGGCAGCTATCTTGAAGGATAGATTGTCTCCTCTTTTCTTCCTCCAATTTTCTGCAAAGTAGGAAAGAGCACTAGGTTTTTTAACAAACATTGGAAGCCTCCAAATCTTTTTTTTCTGTCTTTTCTCTCTCTTACACCAGATGGAAGAGGATAGGGTGGTAAAGGCGCTACTCTCCTGTTTAAATTTTCATTGTAATTCTGTAGTATCAGTGATTCATGACCATGATTTTAGTCATCATCCAGAAATGATCGTTTACTTTCAATCTATCATGTTCGGGGTTGTTGGCACTTTGAATTTTAGATGAAACATTGACATATGTTAAGACTAAGGCAAAAGGGAGTTAGAAATATTTAATTCCCTGCACCCCACCACCATTATATGGAGCAAAATAAAGGAGACCGATAAAGGATGGACTCAAACACATGTGATTAAGGACAGATATACCTAATTGGATATGAATGCAAGAAAGGGAGGAGGTTCCATGTGCCTATCCCCCCCCCCCCCCGATGACCAAGTCAACACCAACTGCAGCACTTGGGCACCATGAGATGAGAGGATGGAAGAAAGAAAAGAGAAGCAATAGGGAATAAAAATACTTAATTCCCTATAGCCTACCATCGGTATATGAATTAAAGAAGGAGTCAAGTTCATATATCTGAGGTCGGATATGTATAATTGAGTGTGAATACACAAAGGGGACTCAAAGCCTAATCCAATTAGGCACATAGCAAGAAAACAAAAACTTTAATGTGTATTCCAACCCCTTGCTGACCAAAGAAGGGCCAATAGGTGACCCCGGAGCAAGGGAATGGAAAGGGGAATAAGGAAGGCCGGGAGTGTCTTGTATCCTACACCTCCGGATCATCATATAGATTGAAGGAGTTCACCTATCTAGGAGTTGATAGGCTCCTGGTCAAACAGCAAAGGCCCCTCCAAAAAAATTGGATAAAGGCCTAACCGAGCATGTGAAGAAGCCGGGTCCTTAAACACATTCATATATGCATATACTTGTAAGACATATATCCTGTCTAACACAAACAGAGGGGAAATTGATGGAAAAAAACCCGACCAAGGGTGGCATTTGAAGGAGCCAGCCCCCCCCCCCCCCGCATATGATAAACATGCCCTTTTAAATCAGGACATCCCAATACAACCGGCCACACATATATTTGCAAAATGCAAGGCATGGTATGGGACAATTAATATGCTGCCGACAAAAGATTGAAGAAGAGAGCTAGATCTATAAGCATATCCATGGTGCAAAACAGAAGAAGGAGCATGTGCGGTTGCTAAAAGACAACAAGAATCGGAGATGGGATAAGAAAAGGGGAAGATATAGAAGAAAAGGGAAATAAAGACATGCATACATAACAATAAAGCTCAAAGAAGATAAGTATGCAGATATAAGCACCACAATGTCCGGTGGAGAGAAAAGGAGAAAATTACCAATGCACAAAGATGAAGAGAGAAATCCACCAAGTGTGCCCCACCCGGATGTGACTGAAATGATGTTCACCTCCACGGATCAACACCAAGTAGAAGATAAGGGCACCCAAGAGCTCCAAACAGCAGGTCCGGTGACTCCCCTTGGCAAGAACAAGCTGCAACAGCACCTGTGGAGATAGGAGGGTGCGACAGGATGAGGAGGAGGGCCAGCTAAAAGGGGGCTCGCGGGTGGAAGAATCTGTCTCCCGATGGGAGACTCAACAGAACCTGCAAAGAAAGAGGGAGAGAGGGCAATCCGCGGGAGAACAGATTGGAGAATTCAAATGGGATTAATTAAAGGGCCAATCTAGCAGCTAAGATTGGTAGTTAATATGTCAATTGGATCCTAATATTCATAGATCCTCAGCGCACAGCACAGATGGTCCTACCGGATCCTTAATAGGATAATATCCAATGGATCCTGTATGATGGGATATCTGATAAGTAAACCATGGGCAAGGGTAATTACCGGGTGTCAAGGCCTTCCCGGATCCTTAATAGGATTAATATCCAATAAGAGGATCAATTGTTTGGATTAAATGGAACATCCATCAATCGGATGAACCACATACTCAGCAATCCATCAAATGGAGGGCTAGGATGGAAAGACATGCATTCAAAGGCCAAGATCCTTTGATCTCCCGGCCCTGACTTGGTCAAGCTCCACCTTCCCCACATTCAGGAGAACGTGGCCCCACTTTCTCCATGCATACACTACACAACCCAGCCCCTCTCTCGGGTGAACAGGACCCATCCAGCAAGCTATAAAAGAGGCAGTCCCCGCACATGAGAAGCTGGTCAGAGGAGGCAGAAAAAAGAGGCAGCGGAAGCTTTGTCAAAAAGATACCAACAAGGCAATTGGAGAGAGGAGCTGAAGAGGGCAAGGAGAAGCAAATAGAAGTGTTAAAGGTAAGCTCCTATAGGGGCCGGTTCATCCTTCCTTGTAAGATTCTCCCTCCAACCCCGACTGCATTTTTCTATTTTCTCCTTCCCCAAAGGACTCCCCATCTAGCTGTGCCTCATGACATACCACTACTGAGCATTACTTCTCTGCACATGCCAGAATTCAGCCCGTATGATCAGTGGTCAGAATATCATATAGCCCCCTTTTAGGCCTGCTGAGACAAACAGAATAAGCTATCTTAGGAGACCTGCGGATAGGTCTTTTGGCCTATTATCAATTCATATACACACCCAGTCAGATGTCATTACCAAATCCCTCCCTCTGCTTCGGCTCGACCATGTGTAGTGATCATCTAGGTAAATTTCCTGATCTTTCTTATGTAGGTTAATCACCGAACCCATTACAATCTATATGTGAGTCCCCTTTTAACCCCATTGATAATCACACGACTGCTCCATATCAGTCCATGACAAAAATCAGGATTTTTACTCCTAGGAAACCTTGCACAAATCACCTGTTTTTGTCCCTTGTCTGATCCAAATTTCAGAACCGGCAAGCAGTTCCTTCCTATACATGTTATCCATTTACAGCAAGAAGCACAAGTGATGAAGAGGGGTTATATCCGGCCTCTTTGTAAACCACATGATGGACCAAAGACCCCCGGATAGCCTTGATGAAGCACAGGAAGAAGAAGCATGGAATGATAGCCAGTTAGGCCTTGAAAAGTCCAAGATTGCTGAGCATAAAAAACATACACCTTATGCAGAGGAGCTGTCCATTGCCTCATATCAGTTTGAAGATGAAGGCCGGGGGAGCCTATGAGGAAAACTGATGCCTACTCCGGGGCTTGGCAATAGCATGTCCCGGGCATAGCCTTATACACTTATTCCGGACAGAAACTGGAGCCATATGCCCAGTTCTTGACTCATTCTACAATGAAAAGAGCACCCAAGCTCGGCTTACTAAAAAGGGACAAAAGTTTCATGTAAAGAGGAGGTCAATCATGGACCGAACCTCTGTGATCAGAATGACATTTTTTCTAAAAGGTTTATGCCCACAAGAGGGATGAGATGACCACAAGATAATGAAATTGTGGTCATAACATGAATGATATTCAAACCTCACAATGGCATGCTATGCCTCATTATGATGCAAATGATACTCATATACTGATGTCTATACATATACATATATACAATTTATAAGAACTATGTGTGGTGATGGATTTAAATCACCAGGAGTGGGTTGAAGAGATCAGGGCCAAACATAAGAAGGCACAGACTTGATATTAATATTCAGGTTTCAGACAGTGTGTAAACCTGATTTCAGGACTTAAATATCTAGGTCCTGATTAGAGGTTGGAGGCTAGACATATAAGATTTAGCATTAGGAATACCGGCCCCAAACTAAAAATGCAGTGGTTTTCCCAATTGTTTTGGCAGAATTATGGGACCTTGGACCCCCCAGAAACTTACAGTTTGGGGATCCCAATCTTGAGTTCAGCCATTTAAAACTAACATTCATGGTGTTATGACCTTGGTAACCTATAAAACAGGAGCCTCTCGGCCATAGTCTACCTGGCATAGCTCCATGGTTTTAACCTCAAGTTCAATCTGTCCGAGGGTTGAGTAAAGAGAAAGTTTTGGATGGCCTTAGATCTAAAAATAATCAGGTTATTGAGGGCTTATGTTGAAGACTAAGCCGAGCACATTACAGTCTGTACAGAGGTCCTGCATAGCAGGTTTCTGGACGAACCTGAATGGCTGAGATAAGGGGCATTTCAGGATTGGGCAAGTCTCATTTAGCATCTCATTTCAAACCTTGTTCGAGGTAGAA
The DNA here is from genome assembly GCA_036172225.1 of Cryptocoryne crispatula var. balansae. NCBI lineage: Eukaryota > Viridiplantae > Streptophyta > Magnoliopsida > Alismatales > Araceae > Cryptocoryne > Cryptocoryne crispatula. The sequence goes on along the minus strand of CM069924.1, from coordinate 4,631,489 downwards.
CTGACATCTATTATCGGGCGGAATTTCAGGCATAAATAAATGCAGAATTCTGATCAGTCTAAGGCTAGCCATGGGTGTCAGATTCGGGTCTGGAGCCTGGCAATACTCAGGAGCTAAATGATCAGGACCCAGACCTAAGTAAAGCCTGCTTTAAACAGAAATTTTGGTGAGCCATTGGAAAGATGAAGGAGTTTAATCAGGTCCGGGTGTCAATAAAAATTGAAAGTCCTAAGTCAAAGGGGGAAATGATTTATGAGTCTGAACTCAAAACTCAGAATCTGAAATGATGAATTTAGTAAATCCTGAGTCGAGTATGTCAAGATTTAGGAAAAGGTAGTATAGTGGACATGCGTATGGGGTACCCGGGGAACATATCTTTGATATACTGGAAACATCCCCAGCAGACCTATCCTTGGTTGGATTTGAATAGAACCTAGAGGGGGAGAGAATGATCCAAAGCATTTGATTTTAAGATAGACATAAGACCAATCTAATGGATTTGGCCACAAACATGCTTGGTCCGATAACACAAAAGAAGGTCAGATTTAAGTAAAATTGACCAAGTCTGAGATACCGAGATCCAGTGTGCCATTTGAAATAAAGCATGGTCTGGTTATCATTGTCTGAACACCTTATGAAGACTAGGCATGTCTATGATCGGCCTAGAGATCTCTTCACTTAAGAGTTTGGACAGTTTAGCCTCATAACATGCCAAGTTTTGGGACCAGTTTCAGAATTCCAGCAATGAGAGCAATGTGACAATTTAGTCCATAGGTTGATTTCTCTTTGACATAGTAAGTCCGGACCTAGTAGTTCAATAATAGGTCAGGAGTGTGAGGTGTGATAGGGAGCTATACTAAGTCAAGAAGTAAGGACTTAGGCATAAAATTCTGGTTTCAGCCAATAGATCCAGGATGTCCGACTTTAGTGAAAGATAATGTGAACCTAAAAGACTTGGACCATAGAATGACATAGCAAGTGTTGACAGATTTCATTTTGTTCAATATATAAGAACTTGTATGAAATCGACATAGAATTTGATCTGAATATGCTCGGATCTACATTATTCAACATATGTCTTAATATAAGACATTAAGTTGAGAAGATAGTCCCACACAAGGAATGTTGATATAGTTGGAATCCTTACCCATACTACATAAAACATAAATCAAAAAGCCAAATAAAGCTTAGATATTAAGTTTTGCATTTCCATTTTGATTAGTCACGATGCGTTAGACTTAAATACTAAGTCTGCATTCCATTAATTTTATGGGTTATAATTCCCATGTGATTGTGTTGGTGGATGAATGTTTTCTTTCATGTACGAGTTGCTACGACAGTTAATCAAGGGTGTTCGAGAATCTCGATGTAATTAACATCGGAAATTCGCAACTTCCGATGGAGAGAGGTCCAATGACAAACTTTATGAACCCTAACCTTGACATCTATGTTTTATATACATACCACATATTTTGGCTAATATTTTCTATGAAATATCACATACTTTCATAGTAGCCAAAGATGAGATAATGAAGGTTCATTTCCCAAATTAATGAAAGTTAAATGAATTTTCAAATCATGCCATGCCATACCACATATTTTAATATTTAATGATTCGAGGTTTCACAGGGGTGTATCATTTTCTATGTGTTAGGGCCATAGTTGTCAAGGCGGCCAAGGCGATCAAGGCGACATAGTACCGCCTTGGCGATAAGGCGAGACGTTAGGCGATGCCTTGTTTTATATAGTAAAATGGATAAAATAGCAAAGATATATATAAAAAATGATGCAAAATAACTTTGACCCCATGCAAATCAATTAATAATGTGGGAAGTGCATAGTTACTTACACTAAATAACTTGACATATTAGTTAATTTTACTATTTAAATTATATCATCTATTAGTAAACACTTGAAATCATTTAAACCTAACTATTATTTCATCAAAATGTTAATTTATAGTCAAATTAACTATTAAAACTACTTGTTTTTACTCTAAAACAACTTAAGTATGTGATATTGACACTTAATTAGCATTATTTATTATTAAAATATATAAAATAGTTATTTAAGGCAATGGACGCCTAGGCACCCGTCGTCTTGCCCCCTTTGGGGGCGCCTTGTTGCCTAGGCGACGCCTTGAAAACACTGGTTAGGGCCTGATGTTAATTGTCTACATAACTCAGAATAATGAATTAAGTGAATTCACTTGTCTCAAAATCTAGTTTGTTGTCTTTATATTTCTTCTGCATTTATTCCTCTGAGATGTAGATATTCTAACCCATTTTATCTTAACTTTGTTGAATTCATCTTCAGGAGATTTCAGAACTTAGATATGTTTTGTGTCCTCGTCACATGAAGGAGAAGGATTTCTGGAGAACATACTTTGAGCTTGTCAAGAATTATGTGGCTCCGTATGTTTTTCTTACCCATTTTTATTGTCGGTAATCTTATTCTATTCACATATGCATATGATATAAGAAAAGGAGGTCAAAAATCTTCGAAACTTTTTTTCCATATCATAGTTATGTAACCTCAAAATTTCAAAATTAATATTTATGATTTTTCCATATTATAGCTCCCTATCCACATTCACATAGCCAATTGACAATAAAATGTCATTCATATGGTTTTGATACATCGGAGTACATAAAGATGGGTAAAGGCTTGGAGAGCCATAATTTTTCTTATATCGTTATGTGGGATATTTTTGTGAGCCATATATATCTCTATTAAATTTTAAGATCGGTTTCACATAGTAACATGCATCACGTCTCTTAGATTAGTGGGAACTTTCTTTTTAGTAGATTAAGTATTATACTCCCTATCTTGGGGAAGGATCAATGTATGGTGGGGACATGCCCACATACCTGTTCAGGATTAGTACACACTAGGGCGTGCCCGTGTGACTATCCAAAATCATGAGGGGGCCTAACTTAATAGGCTTAACTTCTTAATATTTCATTTTGATTTTAGTATTTAAAACTGATTTTTTTATTGTCAAATGGCCTCATTGGCCTGTCAATCATGGTCTTCTCGACCATGAACAACCTATCATAGCTTGAGCCAGCATAGTCTTCATTTGTCATTCATTCTTGATGAACTTTGACATACTGCCATCCCCGGCCTACTCTGATTTCGGCCCTTGCTGAACCTCTGGATTTGCCTGTCATACTTATAGACTGTAGGGTTCCAAGACCAGACTGTCAGGTCTAGCCTTATAGGCTTACTCAGATTTGGTTAGAGAGGGGTAGGCTCCACTTGCACAAGACATGACTTGGAGGGGTTTAGGGCTTTCTTTTTATGGTCTGAACAGGAAGCATTTAGGGTCCAAACAGGAGGGTTTATAGAGAGAGATGCCAGGTCTGAGGCTCTGAGCAGATCTGTCTACAGGTCATTGTAGACCATGCTACACGTAGACTTGAAGTTGATTATAAGGCCCGGTTATAGGACAGGTGTTGAGGCTTGTCTGGGGTTGGTATCAGACTGCTATTGAGAGTCTAGAATGCCTAGTTCATGGTGATTGGTAGGCTGTGCATGCAAATTGACATTGTGGACATGGCAAATAGGCAGTCCAGGGGTCCATCTTCATCGGGTTAGACCATAGATAGGTGCTCAATTGAATGAAGAGGAGAGGATATGGGCAAAGGGGCTTGCTCTAGTTTCCCAGGGCTAGAGGGCTGCACAAGAATGTAAGATAGATTTGTCAGGACATCAGAGGGTATTCAGAGCATTTGGCCATCGGACCATGGTATTAAGATGAGAGAGAGTGCAGGTGGGGTAACACCATAGACCAGTGGTTTCTCACCTTGTCTTCTTTCTCTTTAATCTCCTTCTTGATCACTTGACTGCGGCAGTGGGACAGAACCTGTATGAGGTTCTTCTTCTCGCCTTGCTGGTAAGAAGAAGGTGATTCTCTTTCCCCTTCTGCTTGGCTTGCTCTCCTTGTGCAGATGGTGCAGAGCTGCTGCTGCTAGCTTCAGAACCTGCTATCTCCTCTCAGACCTCTTGCAACTCCCAGCACCCCCTTCAGATAGCCGATGGGGCTATTTTATAAAATGCATGGGGAGGACTGGAGGAGTCAATTTTGATGTACAGTTCCACCCATGAGGGACTTCATGGCTAAAAGATGGGGGGGGTTCAAAGTAGTTGAACGTGGGAGTATCTCCACCGGAACAGTCCACAATCGCCTAACTTTTAGGCCTCTATGATGGAGCTGTTTTGACTTGGTTGGCATGTGCGGTTACAGTTAGGCACTCCTGTATCTGCCAGGTGAGCATGCAATCCTATTACTTAGGAACTTCCGGCGGACCTGATATCTCATTATTTGGAGACATGATCTAAGGCAATTGATCGGCCATCAGATCCTACAAGTTAGGATCTTAAAACTAGCTGCACAAGGGGCATTAAATGGGCTGTATTTTGATCTCTAGTTGGGCCTGATTCATATTGATTTCCAGCCCATTAGTATACGTATAGTTGCTGTGCCAAAAGATATTGAAATTGGGCTTGTTGCATCATTTATTTTTAATTTATTAGCCCTCTGATCTTTCGCAGATGGTCCTTATAATTGGGTTTGATCTTTCATTGATGTTTAGGCCATTTGGTTAAAAAATTGAACTTGAGTAGATGGGTGATGTAACCTCAAATTTAAAGATTTTATTTCTTTTTGTTTTGGAAATTCATTTTCCATTTCGAATTTGGATTAGACCTTAGCATTGACTTCTTAAGAAAATAGATGGTATTCCATAAAAGTACTAACTAGGGTCAGAATTATATGTTGAGGTTGTTAGGTTCTTTGAAAATTTGTTTTGACCTCTCCCCGTCGGATGGTGCGAAGATCCGACGTTAATTACATCGAGATAACTCGAATACCCTTGATTAAACGTCATAGCAATCCATGAAAATAGAAAACATGCATCCACAAAAATAAACATTCACACATATATGGACATATGATAAAACAATCCCATGAAATTGATGGAATGCAAACACTCAATTTTAGTTTGAATTTGACTTGGATTGAATTGGTTGAATTAAATTTGTGGGTTTGAATTTTGATTGATTTGAATTTAATTGGTTGAATTGCTTTTAGTTTGGGTTGAAATTTGATTTGTTCATTTTTTTTGAGTTGCTTATTAATTTAAGTTCGATTTGAATTTGTTGATTGATTTTTAAACTTGATCTGAGTTTGATTTAATTTGTTTATTGTTTGATTTTTAGTTTGATTGGAGTTGAATTGCATTAATTCGAATTTGGTTTGAATTTGGGACAGTTGCTTATTGATTAATCTTTAATTTGATTGGAGTTGAATTTGAATTTTGTCTTGATTAATTTAGATTTATTTTATTGAGTCTGACTTTGAGTTAATTTGATTGAGTTTGAATTTGTTTGGATTTGTTTTGAACCTGGTGGATTTTATTTGGGCATGTGTTCGGTGAATTGTTTAATTTAATTTGAGTTGGATTTTATTTTATTAGAATTCACTTGAATTTAGTTAATTGAAATTGAATTTGACAGATTGTTTTGAACTTGGGATTTCTTTTAACAGATTTGTTCTCAATTTTGGTTTAATGCTCTTCATTAAGATTAAATGAGTTAAAATTTGTTGATTTTTCTGGTTTGGGAGTTTAATTGGGATCTTCAGATTTTCTTGAAACTTACAGATTTCTGATTTGCTTGAGCATGGATTACTTAGAGAAATTTGATTTGATTGAATTGGAGTTGAGCTGGATTTGAGTTCAATTTTGATTGGTTTAGATTTCAGTTAATTCTGCAGATTTTGTATTTCATGAATTTGACAGTTTCTGGATTTTCTTGTCTTAGATGTGAGGTTCAAATTTCAATTTTGATTCAAACAGGTTTATCTTGACTGAGTTTAATTTAAACATGTTGGGACTTTTATGTTCAGCGAATTATCTTCAGATTTCTGCAAAGTTGACAGATTCTGCATGTTGATGGATTTCACGTTTTGTTTTCAGATTTTTAGATTCAAGTTGTGTTTCAGATTTTGGGTTCGGCAGGCTTCAGAGTTTCAAATTATGCAGACTTCTTTTAATTTCTGATTTTTGCTGCAGGAGCCTCAAATTTCCAGATTTAACATCTTGCACTTTCCCAAAGATTTCCAGATTCCTCTTCTCCCGGACTCCAGACTTCAGATTTTGATTTCAAACTCTTGGATCTAATACAGATTTCTGATTTTACAGTTTTGGATTTGCGTGAATTTCAGATTTTTTTGACTTCCACAGATCTCAATCTCCCTGCGAAGTTCAGATTTTTGATCTAGACTTCAGATTTCGCAGATTCTGCAGGCTCTACACAAATTCAGATTTATTAAACTCCAGACTCAATTTCCTTGTGAAGTTCAGATTAGCAATTCTTAATTTCTGATTTTTTTTGGAATGGGTTCTGAACATAAATTCTGATTTTCGGTTTGGTGCATTCAAATTTTCGGATTTTACAGATGTTTCAATTGCAGATTTTATGCTCCAGCATTTCAGTTTCAGAACTCCAGCTCTTGGGTTTTTGATTTTAAATGTGCAGGTTTCGGATTTCAGACTTATATGTTTTAAGTCCAGAGATTTTTATTTCAATTTTACAGGTTCGGCTTCAGATTTCATATTTTAAATTTTCAAATTTCTTTGTCTTGTCTTCCGGGAGTTTCATGGGGTTGTCCTCTCCTTGTAGTATCAATCAATGCACCGAACATGAATTTCTCTTGTTTTTCTCAATATGAGACGTGATTTACAACTTGACCAGCAATTCGGTCTCTTTGAGTTCTTGATGAACTTGTCGATTCATGGGCGGCATGTACCCGGTCTTGACAGACTTATGGGCATCCTCCACTGCTTTGAGATTGAATGCACCCGGCTTTTGACAAGCTTATGGGCAATCAACTCACTGATTTGAGATTGAGCACACCCGGCTTTTGATGAGCTTGTGGGGACTCATCTCATACCTCATGAACCTCATTAGCTCATAGTTTGGCATATCGGTATGTTGATCATGCACAACCTTCCCATGGCATAATGGGTAAGTAACTCCCTCTTGGGGCATGGTAAGACATTGGGGTCTTTTCATAGACCTTTGTATGTCCACCTTAAAGGGTCAAGGGGCGTGCTTAAAGCCGGCCCATTGCTTTTCCTATTTGTTTTGAATTCTTTTAAGTTAAGCCAAGACCATGAGGCGGGTTTTTAGCCGGCCGGATGCTCGTCTCGGTTTGTTGAATTAATTAATGGATTTTTATTTAATTTCTGTTTATTGTTTGTTTTATTTGGTTTTTGAATTATGGGTCAAGAGGCGTGCTTGAAGCCGGCCTATTGCTTTCCCATTTATTTTGATTCTTTTAAGTTATGCCGAGACCATGAGGCGGGTTTTTAGCCTGCCGGATGCTCGCCTCGGTTTGTTTAATTAATTAGGTGCATTTTTATTTAATTTCCATCAAGGATGTTTTTTAAGAAAAAAATTGATCTTCATTGGGTCTTCCTCGGACCCCCTGCTTCACAAAACCTGGTGGGCTTTTGTATCCCGCGAGACCTTGTTTGGTCTTCTTTCTTTCTTTTTTTAACATCTTCTTTTGGGTGGGCCCCACATTTGACCAGCGAGTCAAAGCTCCTCCCGCGGCCGCAATGGGCTTCTGGCCGCGGGCGCTCGCGCGCGGGCGCGCGGCTGCACATTTCCTCTTCTTTTTTTCGGCGGGTCCCCCCCTCATGCATATGTCCACGTGGACATAAGTGGGGCAAAAATAAACCGCCCCCCCTTCTTCCTCCTCCTGCTCGGATGACGGCGTGCGGGTGCGGGGATATCTGCGGATGAATGCGGCTTCTTTTCCTCTCGGCGACGGCGACTCCCCGCAGCGGCGAAGGCAAACGGCGGTTCCGAGACCCCAGCGGCGAAGGTGATCGGCTCCGAGCACGTCTCCACTGCACTCCGGGATGGCTGACGATGTCGCAGGGCGGAGTTGACGAGCCTGACAACTCCGGCGGGAAGGAAAAAAGGTCTTCGGCGATGCTCTGGAAGAGGAACCGGCTTTGGCGGTCTCAGACGGGAGGAAAAGGAGCTTTGGCAGTAGGTAATCCCTCCAGTCCCCTTCCCGCTCGATGTGGCTTTCTCCTGGTTGCTCTCCGCCTCTCTCCTTCGATCCGGGAAAATTCTCTCCCTTCTTCCGTCCTCTCGATTGCTCTCGGGGGATTCCCTTTTTTCAGCCTCTCCCCCCCATTGCTTCAATGTCGGGCTCCTCACCTCTTATAGGCCTCCCTCCGGCTGCTGCCATTCCGGAAAGGAATCGGCGAGGAGAATTTGATTCCGACTGGGCATCGGACCTTCCTCCAACGGCCGGACCTTCCCGCAATAGGCTCTAACCGAAGAGTCCCATTCGGCCTAGGATTATGCGATCCTATCCCTGGCCTTGGTTTCCAGTTACGGTAGGATTTCCTCCCCCGATTTCCTTTCTTTTAAACAGCTCCGATTGGGACTCGGATTGCTGGGCTGGAGTCGGCATAGACTTCTATCGGAGGTAAAGTTCCTATTCATCTTCGATAATGGGCCTGTTTAGGATACCAATGTTGGCATTCTCTAATCGAGAAAGCCCATTTCACTTACTATCGACACAAGCTGATCATCTTGACAAGTGCCCCCCCCCCATTGCTTCAATCAGACATTTTTCTTCATTTTCTTTCCCTCTTCTTCTCTTTTGTTTTTGACTTTGCTGGAACATCTAGCTTTCTACTTCTTCCATTCTCATTTCTCTCTCTTTTTTCTTTGACCACTCTTTCTTCTTATTGGGCTACTGTACCAGCTTGTTGGAATGTCAAGGGGACATCTCTGATCAACCTGGGTTCCTATCGCCATTGAATCCTTCCCCCTTTTTTTGTAATGCATATCTATTTCTTAGACTGCCTAATCATATGTTAAATTTCTTTTGTGGTCATGTAATTATATTGAGAGCATAGATGCTAAAAGACAATGCATGGGCTCTCCTATGTTATTCGATGCGTGAGGCGCCTGAGGCGAGGGACCCAGCGCCTCGCCTAAGGCGCCTAAGGCGGGCGCCTCAGGCGCCTGAGGCGTTTTGAGGTGGCGCTGCAGGCGGTGTGGTGCACCGGCTGGAGTGGCGTCAGGGGTGGAGGCCGGAGGTAGCTTCCGGTGGCGGCCGCAGGTGCAGCTGCAGCTGGCGGAGGCGGCGGAGGCGGCGGCGGCCGCAGGTGAAGCTGCAGGTGGCGAAGGCGGCGGCGGCAGCTTCCAACGGCGGCGGCTGGGGCTTCCGACGGCAGCGGAAGTAGGGGCGGCGGCGGCTGCTGGGGCTTCCGATGGCGGCTCTGCAGCTGGCGGAGGCAGCTTCCGGCAGCGGCGGAGGCTTCTGGCAGTGGCGACGGCAATGGCGGAGCCTTCCCAAAGCGGCGGCAGCGGCGGCAGGTGCAGCTGCAAGCGGCGGCTTCGTCCGGAGGCAGGGGCAGCGTCGGGGGCGAGGGCCTGGGCATATGAGGGTTCGGGAGGGAGGGAGGGAGGGAGAGAATCGGGGTGTTTAAGTTACTCGGATCCGGTCTTACCAGATCCGGTTCTTACCGGACCGCAGGGGGGAGGCGGGCGAGGCGCGTAGGGCGCGCGATGCGGCGGGTGAGGCGCCGGAGGCGCTCGCCTCAGGCGGAAAACGGCAAAGCGAGGCGGTTTTCAACCACCTCGCCTCGCCTCACCGCCTAGGCGGGTGAGGCGACCGCCTCTAATAACATAGGGGCTCTCCCCCCCTTCTTTTGTAAAAATTGCGCGCCAACAATGGGCTTTAATGATTCATCGATATCTTCATTGAAATAAGCCAATTACCATCATATATGGCAACAAAGTTGATAATCCTAATTCCCTTAGGATTAATTGCTCAATCTTAGTCTTATAAGAATTACGACTTAAGGGCATAAATATTCAATCTGACAAAGCATGAAGCTGGCATTGCTTAACTTATCAAAATGAGCTCATTTCTTGCAAATTTGGTGCAAGAATAACCTGATTTCATTTTCTTCTACCTTGGAGGTCTCGGCTATCATCTTTACTCTTAAAAGACATTTGTTTTGATCCAAGATCTAATGACTGATTTAATCAGTCCATTTAGATTTTGCTTTGAACCAATCAGATTATTGCGCAAATAGGGGCTGCATAGGCCAACTTTACAACTCAATTGGGCCTGATTCCGAGTTAAGACTTAGCTCACTTTGCATATCATTTAAATCTTGCACCAATAGATCTTGTATTTAATCATATCAGACCCAATAAAGGTGGCCAGGGCTAATTATCTAATTAATTACCTTTAATACTTTTATTCATTAATAAGAATCAGCCCTAGTCCTACAAGGGCTAGGAATGGTGGCACAACCCCATGTGGGTTTGACTAGGATACGGACCCAATTAGGGGTCCTAATCTCATGCAAACCCTGTACTAGGCCATATTTAGTTGTCCTTTGCTAATGCTGGTATAAGAACAAGCCCCGGTTCCTCTCTTCCTCTTCTCTTTCTTTCTCTCTACCGCTGCAACTCCTATCTGCCAGGAGACCTGTCGGGCTTTGTTCTTTCCTGTCCCAGTTGTGCAATTAATCATTGGCTGGGCCTGGATTGAAGAAGATACATCGCCCTGCTGTTCTGAGTACACTCCAGGTCTATCAGGTCCCGGTACCCCCTTCTCTGGCATCCAATCATCTGCCTGCTAGACAGGATTTCAAAGGGGAGTTCTATCTTCTCCTTCTGAGCATTGGCAGCATCAAGTATGCTTATCTTGCTTCTTTGTTTTGTTGCCATGCTGTCGTAGATGCATAGTTAAGCATATGTAGTGATTGAGTTCAAGAGGACAGATCCCGTTCTGTCCTGAACATCTTCAAGATTCCAAAATTTTCCTTTAGGTCTTCAATTGACCATCAGTTGAACAGAATTTGATAAGGGATCATTCCTTTCTTCCCTAGACATCAGCAACCATGGGTATATTCCTTTTGCTGTTATGGTATCCTTGGATACTTAATTGGCCCTTTGCTTTAGCCAGGTTAAAGAATATTTCCTGTTGTGCTGCTGAACTCTTCCAGGGCTTGAGGCTTTGAACATAAGTAGTTTTCTGCTTTTCTCTATAAATCTGAGTATTGGTGAACCAAGGCACTTGGATTCCCTCTTCATCTAACCTCAATTATGCCCGGATGGTGGCAGAATTGAGGGAATTGGGTCCCTATTGTGTTGAGCATAACTGAACATCTTCAAATTTTTGCTCTGATGGGTCTCAGCTCTCGGTTACTAACATTTGCCTTTTTCTTTTCCTTTGATCTATGCTTTTGGTGATTAAGTATTGCCATCCGAGTTCATATTGATGGTTTGGCACTCAGGTCTGGCATGTGAATCATCCTAGATTCCAGCTGAAATCATGTCATCTTACTGTCCATCATATCTACCGCATGAGATCTTTTTGCTATAGTCAGTTGGGCAATGATCTTGGAAAAAGAAGTGCTTTAGATTATCTTGTGAAACACCTCTGATTAGGTTTGGATTTCTCAAATAACAGGGCATATGTATATACTGAACATGTTGCTTATAATCCAAATTGATATACCCTTTTTTCAGCTTTTGTTTGATAGCAATTAGCTCCATATATTGGTGCTCAAATGTTGAGCATCAATTTGTGATAGAACTTATATGCCTCTTAGGCTGACCATTCTTAGATTCCATTGACTTGTATTTTGGTATCTCTATCATCTCCGGACATGCTGGTGTTTAAGGATCCTGAGTCCGTTGCCCATTTTTGTCATCGGCTGACCATGTCTCATTATTTTCTACCCATTTTCAGACCTACATAGGCCTGATATTGTCTGATCAAAGTGATTTGCCCCTTGGCTGCTCAATGAACATGCAATATAGATCTGTCATCTGTGTGACATTGAATCCCCTTCTATGATCATTAGCTGAACACGAGACTCCCTGACGTTTGGTTTTAATATATTGTCGAGTTTTTTTTATATGTATGTCGGACCAAAAAAATCTCTCAAAAAAGAGAGAGAAGAAAAAAGGGGGAAGAAGAAGAAACGGAACAGGAGGGAGAGCCGAAGGAGAAGCGAAAACCCCCTTATCACTGCCGGTAGAAGGGGCTAAGGCCCCCAATGTGGTCAAGGAAGGGAGAAACTCCTCCCGCCATCACCGGACCAAGCCTCCGCCACCGCCGAGCTCGCGGTGAGAAGGCCCCGCGGTGGAGCTCCCGTCGTGAGGGAGCAAAAGAAGAGGGGGAGGACCCGCCCCCCCCGCCTCCACCAGCCGCGGCTGCCGCCGCCATCGCCGGAGCTTGTCGCCGCCGCCTTCTCCGACCGTAGCTCCCGCAAGCCATTGTCGGAGGCAGAAGAAAGGAGGGAGAAAGAGAGGGGAGAACCCCTCATCGCCGCCGCCGTCGCCGCGTGAAGGCCGGCCGAGGGCAGTCGCCGCGAGCCCTCGCGGGCTCCTGCGTCTCCTGTCGGGGAGAGAGAAGGGTCGGGGAGAGAAGGGCAGCGGTTCGCGGTCAAACCGCGGTCAAAACCGCGGTGAAAAAAAAAAAAAATGGACTGCTTGAGTGGGCGGTCGTGGGCCGCGCGTGCGCCCACGCGCGGGTGGCCGCAGTCTACCACCTGGGGGGTGAACTTACCCCCCCAGTTTGACTTGGTCAAACAGTGCCAGAAAAATCAAAGAAAATGGGAAAAAGGGGGGGTAACTTCACCCCACTCCGGTCACCCCCCCACTAACTCGAAAATGGGTTTAGTGGGGTCTTCAAAATGACCCTTTTGCCTCTCCAAAAACCTTTATAAATACCCCCCAAGTGCCATACGTACATGGGGTTGGAGAGTGTGGAGAAAAGAGAGAGTCAAAAGAGAGAGAAGCTCTACATTCTCACCTCGGTTTTCATGCGCTACCTTTCCATAAAAAGGGGCTGGTTTTGCGCTACCTTTCCATAAAAGGGGCCCAAAATAGTAAACTATTTCGATGTAAAATAGCCAACCCAACTTCGGTCTAGTCGAAATGCTGCCGAAATTAAGTGGTTTTGCGCTACCTTTCCATCAAAAGGGGCCCAAAGTAGCTTGCTATTTTGGATACAAATAGAAAACCCAAATCGGTAAAGCCGAAATGCTGGCCAAACCGAACGGGGATTCAAACAGAAAACCCAAATCGGTAAAGCCGAAATACCGGCCAAACCGAACGGGGATTCAAATAGAAAACCCAAGTCGGTAAAGCCGAAATGCCGGCCAAACCGAACGGGAATTCTAAATAGAAAACTCAAGTCGGTAAAGCCGAAATGCCGGCCAAACCGAACGGGAATTCTAAATAGAAAACTCAACTCGGTAAAACCGAAATGCCGGTCAAACCGAACGGGAATTCAAAATGAAAACCCAAGTCGGTCAAACCGAAATACCGGTCAAACCGAATGGGAAATCAACATGAAAACCCAAATCGGTAAAACCGAAATGCCGGTCAAACCGAACGGGAATTCAAATCAAAAACCCAAATCGGTAAAGCCGAAATGTCGGCAAACCCGAATAAGCTCCAAGAAATGCCGCATATCAAATGCAATCAAGCTATTCTTGGATATACGAAGACAATCTGGTTCCCAGAAGGCCGAAATATCGAAAAGCCGAAACCCAGATCGGCAGAAAGTCGAAATGCTCGGCAAACCCGAACACGGTCCGTAAATGTCGCATATCAAATGCAATCAAGCTTTATTCTGGATATATGAAGACAATCCGTTCAAGAAGACAAATATCTAAAGCCGAAACCTGCATCTAGAAGCTTCGAAATGTCGGCAAACCCGAACATGGTCCAGAAATGCCGCATATCAAATGCAATCAAGCTATTCTCGGATATATGAAGACAACTGCTCCGGTTAAGACCGAAATATCTAAAAGTCGAAACCCAGACGCAGAAAGCGAAATGTCGGCAAACCCGAATAAGCTCCAAGAAATGCCGCATATCAAATACAATCAAGCCATTCTGGATATATGAAGACAACTGTCTCTGAGAAGACCGAAATGCCTTAAAAGCCGAAAACGGACGTAAAAGCCGAAATGTCGGCAAAAACCGAAGAAGCTCCAAATGCCGCATATCAAATGCAATCAAGTCATTCTTGGACATACGAAGAAATTTCGGTTCGGTAAAAACCGAGATACTAAGAAAGCCGAAACCCAAATCGGTAAGCCGAAGTGCCGGTCAAATCGAACAAACTTCGACATGTATCGAGGAACAAAGGCTCGAATGCCCCCTCATTTATTGTACATCCATGTACTCACATCGACATGAAATAAATTCAAGTTTGATTGACCCGATGTGTCATCCAAAGATGACATCTAATCCCCATGGACTTTGAGAGGTGGATAAAAATTAAACAAAATTATCTAAGTCAACAAATGACCAAAGACATAAACAAAAACAAAACAAATCAAATCTTAAATCAAGAAGAAAATCGATGAACCCAAACTTAAAAGTTTGAATTAAGTTCAATCAAATTCCATCTCATAAGGCCATGGGGATATGTCTTCCAAATTTTCTTTACGTTGATGAATGACTTCCGATCAATATGTTGTCACGACGGTCAATCAAGGGTGGTATTCGAGTGTTTCGTCGATGTAATTAACACCGGAATATCGCAAGTCCGTGGAGAGAGGTCAAAATTTATTTTCAAAGAACTCAGATAACCTCACAAATTAAATTGTGGTTCAGATCATCTAAGTGGTGGGTGATACCCATATCGACACTTAGCAAATCTGTGGAACCATCGGTGTTCCTATAAAATAATACCACATCAAATTAGCTAATACTCCTATGAATACCACATATTTTCATAGTAGTCAATGCTAGCCTAAAGCAAAAAAGAATTTTCTACAAAAAAGAGAGGAAATTCGAGGTTCCAACAATGTACAAAAACTGCTGAGCATACTCTGCTCACGCCAGCCTTCTTGGCATGCGTGGGATTTAAAATTTTGCTCCAATTCATTTGGAGCTTTGTGCCTCATGTGAGATAGGTAATGGGGACATTGGCCCAAATTGGTTTGGGAAGGTTTACCGCCGTCAACGACATAGATTCAGGAGAGATTTAAGATAATTTCTTTGATTTTCGACTTTTTTTTTGGGCCGCCATTGTTTAAACTGTGGCCTATTATTTTGCATTTCTTTCCTGCATTTACACTGGACTCATTGGACCACCTTGCGCTGGGTTCATTGGGCCGCTTGGAGCCTTTATTCCCGCGGGCCCAATACACAATATCGCGTAAGCGCTGGGCCGCCAGGAGACTTTGCTCCCGCGGGCCCAATACGCTTTGCCTAGTCCCTTTTATTTCTTTTATATTTGTACAGCCCCTCTATATAAAGGGGAGACTTGGGTTCGACAGGAAGAATGATGGAGCCTTTTCATTTTGCGCATTCCCTCTTCCGTTTGTAGGTCTTAGTCCTGCTGAGGCTTCTTCTCCCGGAGTCTAGATCCAGCGATCGCCCTTACATTTTCTGCCTTCTAGTAGTTAGTTAGTGCTTCATCTCTCTACTTCCAGTACTATGTTAGCGGTTCTCTACCGTTATTGGTGGCTACTCTTCAATGGCTTCCTGTGGCGAACGTTGTTAGTCTTCTACAGCGCCGGCTATACCTGTTTCTTCTTCTGCTTCCACGGCAGCAGCCACTCTATACGGCGGATCTCATTCCAGTAGAGCACAACATCGAGTTGGCCTACCAACAGCGAACGTCATTCACAGTTTCATCAGTCCAGCTAAGTATTCGCACGTAGATACAGTGATTTCCGATCTGCCAAGTGAGTTTGCAGTATTCAGCGCTTCCAGATCTGGTGCACCTCCCGTCTCGACTTCTTATGTCGAAGATGTCCTGCAAACAGACCTGGTCCTGGCTGCGTTCTCCATTTTAACAATTGCTGAGTCCTTCTAGATCTGAGAACACCCGCTTGGTGGCGTAGCCCCAAGATGGAGATGCCTCCGGAACTAGTCCATACCTTGGTTTGCTACGTTCTAATTCTATGATCTCTTCCGCACGTTTGAGATTTGGTTTCGGAAGTCAAGAAAAGAATGACTAGTTCTTAAACGATGATGTCATTTAGAGTATTTCAATGAGATTCTTCGGATCTATGATTGATAGACCGAGGTTGAGGAAGATGATGTTTGCCACGAACGGAAAATGAAACAAGACCTACTTCGGTTGTTAGTTTAAGAAGCCGCAAGTCTACACTGGTCCACTCCAGTGAATAGAACATCTCTCTCTCTCTGCGGCTTATGAAAGGATGAACAATGATACTACACTGGTCCCCGTCCAGTACATCGCTATTCACTAAGTTTTCCAGTTACAGACTGCGGTCAATTTGATTCTAACAGTCCGTAGTGTGGTTGATATTCCGTTAAAGTACTGGCGACTCCTCCGAGATGCCTGCTTAATCGGAAGCTGATGTTCAGTTTATTAGTGGCATCTGATTCCATCTGCATGAACCAAATGGGCAACTCTTTGAGATCGGTCTGAACTCTTGCTCGGTACCTGGACAGTACAGTTTGTTGAAGGATCTGGTCTTCCATCGTGTTCGTCAACCTGGTTACAGTCATAGTCTCCATATTCTGATTGTTGGGACCCGTTACCACCCTGCGAGGTGTGGGTCACATTTTAAAGCTGTAAAGTCTATTTGATTTTGAGATGTATAAAGAGCTGTGACTGTGACCAGCCGAGCCGACACCCACACAACAGTGTGGAGGTAATCTCTTACTCAGAAAATCCTTGAATGTTTACTTGCTTTGTTTATTATCCGTCTCGAACGCCATGCTCAATCTGTTAATAGGATCCTAGCTCGATTCATCGAAGTAGTTGGCGTAACGTGAGCATATTTTCGAGAACCAGTTGAAATCTAATTTGAAAATCGGTTTCGTTAAAGTTTGGCGAATTAGGTCTAGTTGGTCGATTTTAAGAAAATTGACATTGTTTAAAACCTTTGATATTTTCTAAAGTGGATAAACGTTCGCTGGTCCAATTTCTAGTGTTAACAGAAATAGATCGATCTTGAAATAAATGATTGTTTTAAACTGAAGATTGGCTTGGAAATTCTTTAAGAGTGTTTTCATTAATGTCCTACACTCTCAGTCCATTATAGTTCTGCATCAATAGGACTTTGAATGAAAGGGTTTCTACCCTTACTACTTGTTTATTTTATTTGTCCTCTTTGTTTATATAATGAAATTTTAGGTGCCAACAGATAACTTCCTTTTCTTACTTAAATAATGATAAATGAAGTAATTAATAACTAAGTAATCAAAAAAATCAACAAATAAAATAATGATGAATAAACAAAAACCATTTCATAAATAAATGAAAGATGTTAGATTAACCAATCAAATCAATCAAATGGCAATAAAGGAAACAAATAAATGATAAAAGATTCTCAAACCAGGAAATGAATAAACAATTCATAAAATAAATAATTAATTAAGACCCATAAAATAAAAATGATATTAAATCAGCAACATATATTAATAAAATGATGAGAATTAAAACAGATAAATGATAAAAATTAAATTAAAATCTAATATTTATAAAAATTATACAAAAGAACTAGTCATACCAAAATTTAATTATGGACTATGAGAAAATAAGAATTTATTTCTTTGTTTCATTATGCGTGTTTGATTTGAATTAATCACTCTATATGGTATATTTTAATGGTGGTTAATCAATAGTGGTTGAGCCACAACTCAATGTAATTACTCCTGAATCTGTCTTAGTTCAGTCATTCAGTGAGAGCAGGTCCAACTTTGTATTCATGACCTCACATCATAACCTCATATAATCTTGAATATATAACAAATCTCTTGAACAGAACCTATGATTTTTCGTAAATCAATTTTTAGATATTGCAAAAATTTGAGGTTTTAACAGCACTTTAAGAGAATGGTTGAGGAGGATCCGACAATCTCGGTAGCACTGATCAGGGAGAGGGAGGGAGAGATGACACTTGTTGACCAGCCATAGGATATTGTTATTGTGCTCAGTGACTTTCAAGATGTCTTCAGTTCCTTGAGATGTTTCTAATAGCTTATCACCTATGAGCAAGTTAGGCTGGATTAGAATCGGGATCCGTATCACCTATTGTCATTGCCTCAAGGAGAGACTCATTTTGTTCCAAGCACTTGCGGTGAGCACCCTCTCTAACAAATATAAAAATTGTAGCAATTAAATAACATAAATTTAAACCAAAGAGAGAGCAATAACATCAACTTGAAATCTAAAAAATGCAGGAACTTAATAGCGCCAGCAATAAGTATACAATCACAGTTAGATTGATGGATTGACAAATATATGAATGACAAATAATACATAAAAGTAATAAATAGATGTGTTAGTATGTAAATCAATTAATAACATATAATCACATGGTTAAATTGATTAAATAACATGAATATATAATTAAAAACTCAATTATTTTAATGTTATTAATTAATTAGTATTAACTATTAGTAAATATTCATGAAATTACTTAATCTTAATTATTATTCCATCGACATATCTATTTGTAATCAAATTAACTATCAGAACTAGCTACTTATATTTTAATACTTAATCAAAATCACTCAATTAAGTGGTATTGATAGTTAATTAGTGTTAATTTTTTATCATTTTGGGATGAAAAGATAAAAAATGTAAGTGTATTTTCTAAGGGGCAGGATTTATTTAGGCAAATGTACTTGGTCTTGAAATACACAAAAGATTTTAGAAGATTCCAAGGCCAAGGGACTTAGTACCGCAAGTGATGGGAATTTATATGGACAGAGTTTTAATTTTCTTTTTTAACAGATTGAATTATAACCTGATTTCAGTCTATCAAACAACCATTACTGGCCAGACTATAGTTCACTATTTTGGACTACATGTAGGCAACATGCAGGCCCATTAAGACAACCTTGTCAGGCCTATGGGCTAAGCTACATTCAGCTCGTTTTTGGCCCATTAATGAGCATTGGGGATGGTTCTTTAGGAGCCTAAACATGCCTTAAATTGGACCATATACAACAGCATACCTATCCCTCCAAATAGCATTCAAGCATTGTCTTCTAACATTAATGGGCTGAGTGATGCTGGACAAGAGGTAGGGCCCATCATGTGTCAATCAACCAACTTGACTGATTGAATCATGCCAATCCCACCACTGTGCCCTGGTGTCGCACGACCCAAACTGACCACCAAATTGATGTCGAATCACCAAACCGCATTGTAGAACCAATCTAATCAACGCCAAACCAAAATGACTAACCGGGTTGAGCCAGCCAAAGCTAATCACACCTGAACTGAACCAAATATATCCAACTTAAACCAAATTAACCAATGTCAAACAGGATTGAACCATGCAAACCCATGGTGAACCGAACCGAAACAAACCAGCTGAATCAAGTTTAAACCCTCTGTTTTAGACCTGGTGGCTCAAGGACACCACTACCCCCTTCAAGGTGACTTTTCTCTGTGCTGACATGATTGGGACCTTTTCGGCGCCGAAAGCAAGTTGGCACGGTGAACTGGGCTGACGACCAGATCCTCGAAGTGGTCCAGGGCGATGTGAGTACTGTAGCCACAATAGTGTGCTTGAGAGGCTTCTGCATCATGTACTGTAGCACCAATGGAGGAGAAGAATCCCGGGGAAGAGATATCCTAGGCATTGTTCACTTGAAGCTGAGTATGATGGGTAATCTGGCATGTATCTTTGTTAAATCAACTTAAACCATACTGCCTACTGGAGGTAGGAAGGTTACTTGGAACCACATACGGAAGAGTTTTTTTTATTGGCTGAGACAAATTTTCTCATGAAAAATAGCATCGAAGAGAATCACCACTGTGAACAGATTGAAGTAGATTAAAGAAAAAAGTCTTTTTAGATGCTAATGCCATGGCTACTATGTGGAAACCAGAGAGCAACTTTTTCTTTAGTGTGGGATGAGTTCAATGTGTATATGGTGTTCATAACTTACAAGCTCCTGTAGGAAATGCCAACGTTGATCTTCTTGGGCTAAGACAGCTTAGATTTCTGTCCTGATGGTGTTTTTTGGGCAAGTGCTGTGCCCGACCATTCTGTTTACCATTTTGAAAGAAAACAAAGGAGGTATTCTCTTGCAAGTTAAAATCTCATGGAAATCATGAATGAAACCTTTGTAATTGGTGAGGACCGGGCTTTTGGGGTTATGTGGTCTATCCACCTGATTGTGTAATTCTTTCATGGTTCTGTAAGTGGAGAGAGCTTTTGTTTTGATGTTCTGGTTGTCTTCTGTTTGGGGGGTTGGATTCAGCTACCAGCTTGGTAAAAAGGGTTTGATGAGTGTCTCAATCTAACCTATAGGGAGGACATATTGCATCTCACTGTGACATTTTGATCGACTTCCAATGAGCAATTAAAATGTTGATAGGTAAAATTAAGGTTTAGTTTTGAAAATTCTTAAAGGAATGGTTTCCAGGCATGAGGTACCATTATCCATCTAGCCATTTGGAAATGGTGCCCAAGGACCTACTTGGGTACTCTATTAGAAATCTGTATCAATGTTAAATATAATACTTGATAGTTTCAATTTAAGGTTAATATATCTAATATTAGAGCTAAAAGTAAAACTTTATCAATATAGTATTGTAACTGGGTAGGCCCGAAATGATGCATAATCAGGGAATGATTGCATACTTGGCGAATTGCCTTCTATGTTTGAGATTATTGATGGTTTTTCTTTTTCTTTTTCTTTTCTTTTCAGGTACGAGATGCATGCAATAAGAAAAGAAAAACTTAGGACAAGGGCAGAAGCTGAGATATCACTGGAAGACGGTGCTGTTGAAGTTGAAATGATGACAACTAAATGAATGTAATCTGTCTTATCCAATGGAAAGATACTCATCAGATTTCTGTCAGTGACAAAAATTTAGCATTCTCATCAGTGTGCATTCTGTTGGATGAAGCTTATTGGTTGGATATGTTACATTTATTTTTATCAATAAATGCTATAATAGATTAATCCCGTTAGGTACCTATTCCCTAGGGTATGCACAATTGGAGGAGAAATAAGAGATTTTTCTATTTAAATTTGCTTACATCAAGGGTTTGCAATAAGTTTTTATCTTTTTACATTAGTTGTGGATGAATTAACGAAAACTATATAAGACGATATACTTTTGTTTATGATATTTTCAAATGAAATCTCGTTGATAGATGAGATAGAAGGGGTGAATAGGAAGTTGGGTTTCAAGATTAGTAGAACCATGGTTCTCCGGGTCGTGACCCCGTCCCGACCTGGTTGGCTTTGGGGCCGACTGACTCGGTCCCGACCCCAAGACCCCGACCCCATAATTAATATATTATTATTATTTTTGGCGACTCTGGCCGACCCTCCCGACCCCACCTTCCTTGAGTAGAACTAAAATAGAATATTTGCATTATAAATTTTATGAAAATCAAAGAGAAGCAGGTGATGATGTTAGTTTAGATAGGGTAATAATATTATCTCGAAAAACTCAATTCAAGTGTCTTGGATTAATTATTCAAAAATATGAAAAATGTGATAAATATGTTAATCATAAGAGTAAAATAATTTAGATGAAGTGGCAAAGTGATTGGCAGTAGCACCACAGTGGTATAATGTTGACGTTGAGAACTCAACAAACGTGACGGCTAGCATTGAATTGTTTTCGTGTTTATACTGAAGGCCTAGGGATGGTAGGAGGATGTTGAAGTTGGTAGCAGCTATTTAAAGTGGTCCCAAATTGAAAGTTCCCGTGCCCCAGCATGGGCCTACCACCTCTTCCCCCACCCACCCACCCCCCTCCCCCCACATGATGTACTGAGGCATTGGCCAGGGGGGACATTTGGTAGTACATAACGGCTACGGAGTGAACTATTTGGGTAAGCTTTTAGTAGACTAAATATACTCTTTACTCTCGTCAGTCTTCACTGTATTTGCCCCTTGTGTCATGCTTTACAAGATACCAAAATAAGTAGGAAACCTAGACGTGCAAAGGTCTATTTAGTTGGCTTGTTGGGTTATCAGTGATTATTAGTACATAATCTCTAGTCAAGGTGTATTCGTCCTAATTATGTCGATCTATGTTCTGAAAAATATTTCTCCATCATGATTTATGGTGCTTGTAGGATATGAAAATTTGCTTTTCTTGACAGGTAGTTCTTTCTTGAGTGATCCACTTCTCCTTAGGAGCTAAGCAACCGGTAAAAGTGTCTTCTGTAAGGTGTATTTAGTTGTTTGGCTTTTAGGAAGGTCATCAAGTGTTAACGAGCTTGTATCTTGAAAAAGGGTGCTAATGAGCCTTGTATCGAGCCACTGAGGCTCTTTCATCCATTATGACTAGTGAGACAATGAATTTTGTCGGCGCTTCTGTTGGGAGATGTTGGACTAGCTGTCAAGTCACTTTGAGTGGTCTTCTATCTTCACTTTCCTCCAACCCTTGTATGGTAATTTACAAATCAGGTTTTTTGTTGCAAAATGGTTAAATAGTGAACCATATTTCTAGTGCTTATTCTCATTCTTTTATCGATCATTTCTTTCTTAGATCTTTTTATAATTAATCATCTTTGTTTGTTTTTTAAGTTTGTTATAAACTTTAGCTTGCTTGGTGCCACGGACTACCTTTTTCACACACTACGGGGTCAAAACTATGCACATGTAGTCATGGTTGAGTACTCCGGATATTGTTGGTATTTTAGGTGGTATTTGATTTGACATGGTATTTAGGTGGTATTTAATTTCATCTTTATTCTCATGTTTTGTGAAAAATGAATTTAACTTAGATTTGTGACTGAGAAAGCTGAAGCAAGTCACTTGAAGTCAAGTATCTTTCAAGAGATAAGTGATACATTCAAATCGTTCGTTAAGATATTTTGTCGAATGGTGTAAAACATCTGAATATCTGAAATTTTAAAAATTAAATGTTTTGTCCAATAGTCTGTAACTATCTATCCTTCGATCGAAAGACATCGGTTCAGTCAAACGGGCCCTTTGGTTACTCCATAAGGAACAAAAATGAGACATGGAACTCAGCTTGAGAAATCACCAAACTTTTTAATGACCTCCTAATGTATGCCGGAAGTAAACAATATTATGATGGAAAAGTGCACATTATTTGATGACTACAAAGAGTTGTATACATTTACCAATATACTTCTTGGTAGAAGCAATCAAAGAAGGTTGAGTCAACTACTATGGTTGGATCAACTGGCTGGTTTTGATAATGTAAAAATATATAGAGAAAATTGAACAGGCTGAACTTCGTTAGGATCAATCAGTTGAAGGGTGACTCCGGCATATTCAGATCGATCTTGTGCAAACTTCACTCATGATTAAAATCGGATCAATTGGACTATGTTAGACTTGAGGTGCATTTGGTTGAGATTAATGAATGAGATTTCAATCATCAAATTGTATAACATCATATATACTCTTTTCCCAAATGCGTCGTACTTCTTTTTAGCTTTTGTATCATAATAATTGACTCTAGATTTTTAAAAGAAAACCGATAGATTTATCTCCTGTCCTTTCTCTCTACTTCTAAATACTATCAAAGATATGACATATAGAGATCATTATCATTGTAGTATCTTTTTTTAAAGAACAGGGTGATACAATTTTTTTCATAATTTATTCTCCACATAATCTCAAAAAAAAACACCCCTAGAAGGGTTGGATCAAACAGTATTTGGCTGTTCTGTTTCTTGTATGTTTAACTGCGGGAGTAATTAATACAACTGCTAGATCATCAAGTGGGTACTTGCTCATCAAGCCAATGGTAATTTTTCATAATTTATCTTCTACATTATCTAAAAAACAAAGCACCCCTAGAAGGGTTGGATCAAACAGTATTTGGCTGTTCTGTTTCTTATATGGTAAACTGTGGGAGTAATTAATACAACCGCTAGATCATCAAGTGGGCACTTACTCATCAAGCCAATGGTGATGAAGACAAGGAAGAAGAACCAGAAGTAGTTTTGTTTTTTGGACACGATGACCTAACGGCCAGAGGTGCGTTACTCTGTGCGCAGGTGAGCGATCGAGCCCCAACTCGATCACCACACGAAGCTGTCCCCTAGGACAGTTGGGTAGACAGCCCGTTCGAGCCGATGCTCGAACATGCACCCCTGCTCACCTGCTCCCCGTGAGCAGGGGTCGTGCCCATCGACCTAAGGTCCATCGGCCAGGAGTAGTTAATCCATGCAATTTGGCTGTATATGAGGCTTCCGTAACAATGGCAAAGAGAGCTCAAATCTCAAGTCATGAGAGGGTTGCATCTCTAAGTATAAGTTCTATCTAATGGGCATGCTCCAAACAAACAAAAAGAAAAGAAAAACAGAGCGTGTGTTGTTTTTAAGAGAATTTATTATATCTTTGTTTGACGGTTGAAAAGTTAGGTGCTTTTTGCTTCATCGGTTTCTCTTCTATTGAAAACAAACGGTACCATAGAACGAAATATGATTGCTAGCATATTTTTGGTTAACACTGTGAGCTAGATATTCTTGCTATGGATTAAAAAAAATTGTTTATTTTCTTTGTGAAATCAATAACAAATTTTAAGCATAAATGCTTTTACCTCTATCTAATTATGGAAAAGCATCAAGATATCTTACTATATATGGTAGCATTTATTTTTTATTTACAAAAAATGACCTTCAAGATATGTACGTGACAATTAAAGACTGAGTTTAAAATGATATGGTAAATATCTCAATTCTATAAAATAAAATCCATTTGTCTAACAAGCTGAAGAAGAATAATTTTACTTTTTTGTTTTGCTATTCATTGCTAGCTAATAATGCTGTGGAGTAGGAGTGGCCCACTCAAAGTACATGCATTCACCATTCCAGATTTTTGTATTATTTTTTTTCTCAAATGTTTAAAAGTCAAAATGAGGTTCACCTTGTGCCCGGTAATGAAAATCTGATCACCTTATATCCAATATTTTGGTGTTTAATTTGTTTTTTTTAAATTCTAGGGCACCACTTTTGAATTTTCCGAAAATCTTCACTCAAAATCCATTTAGCGGCGTAAACAAATGCTACCAACACAAAGGTATTATGTACCCTAATCTATATACATATATAGGGGGTGCAAATTAACCGAGCCTTGTGGAAACTCAACTCTTTCAAACTCAAACTTCTGCGAATCCAAAAAATATATATATATTTTAGTGCTATTACATAATATTTATTATTTATTTTGTCAAAATAAATATTCAATAAGTGTTTGATCATCGAGTTACCAGGGAGTTTATCCAGCCGAATATATGTCTATTCATGTTTGGCTCATTTAATTGATTTGGATTTTATTTTTTATTTGAATTTGTTCCTTTAACATAAGGAACAAGATGTATCTAGTTTTATGGAGCCTATTGCCTAACTATGTATATATACTAGTCATGATTTTCACGCGTATATGCACGCTATGATATTTATATTTTATATATACATTTATTTATTAATATTTATATGCGTGCCTCAGAAGCACACATATGAGTTGTGTGGTCTCTGTTCATAGATCGGATCTATCCAACCAACCGAGAAGGCAGATGGTGATCAATCAAGTCATAGACGTTGACCACTTTATACATACATACATACATACATATATATATATAAAAGCAGACCTAGGTAGCCGATCACTTCACTCCCACACGTGCTCTGTTTGTCCTCCCATGTTCTTCCTAAGTCCCTATTGGCTTTATTTGAATAAAGACTGCCAACAGCTTCTGCAGCCGCGTGCATCTACCACCACCGTAATTAGTAATTACCTCCTCCTTTGACCATGTGGTTGGTTATGATCTCATGGGTGTTTGGTA
This sequence comes from Cryptocoryne crispatula var. balansae, assembly GCA_036172225.1. NCBI lineage: Eukaryota > Viridiplantae > Streptophyta > Magnoliopsida > Alismatales > Araceae > Cryptocoryne > Cryptocoryne crispatula. The sequence goes on along the minus strand of CM069924.1, from coordinate 4,605,676 downwards.
TCTGGACTGGACATATAGAAACGGTTAGAATATAGGTGTGAGATGTTCTAATAAGATAATATAGGATAGCATATAGAAATGGTTAAATCCACACCTAGTCTGGTGAAAAGAGGGATAGTGATATGAAGCATAATTATTGTGCTCTTGTGTGAACACATGACATAATTATGTTTAATTTATTAAATTGATCCTAGAATATCTTATATCCATCTAATATCTTATATCTACTCTAACACCCTGTTTGGTAACACTATTAGGGGGTGTTTGGTTGCATGATAACGAAGGTTTTTGTTTTAATTTCTAAAAATTATAAGAAAATTTGTTAAAAGAGGTGTTTGGTAACCATGACAATTTTATGTTTTAAAAGTGATTCTCTTCTTAAACAAAAAAAGAGGGTCTCACCTCTTTCTTTTTTCTTGTGGTCCCCCACTTTGTTTGGTCATGCATGGTAGTTACTCTTTTTTGTAATCACATCCCTCCAAACATGATAATTTTATGTCATGAGTTGGTTCACTCTTTATTTTAATATAATTTTTTATCATGAAAGTGTACAAAAAATTATCATGTAACCAAACACCCCATTAGGTATCTCTGTCCTTATCAATTTTAAAATTGATATCGATAGGAACCATTAAAAGATGTTTGGTTAATCGTATCAATTTTAAAATTTGTAATGCAAACCAAGCACATTATGTGATACAAGTTGTGTCAACTTGTATTAATTTTGATATTGATACTCTAACATTTGAAAATATTAATATTAATATTGATATGATACCAAAAATGAAACTCTAACCAAACAGGGCATAAGGTAGGTATAAGATATTCTAATAAGATAATATAGGATAGAATATAGAAATGGTTAAATTCACACCTGGCTGGTAAAAAGAAGGAAAGTGATATGAAGTATAGTTATTGTACTCTTGTGAACACATGACATAATTATGTTTAATTTATTAAAAGTATTTGTTGTACCTCATGGTAGAAAAATAGACATTTTACAAGTAATATAGGATATCATTAATCAACTCCTACTATTAATAAATATTTATTAAAACATGTTTAATATATTTTTTACGATGAATGCCTTACTTAATTACCCTATTTGGTTCCACCACCATCGACTCACTTTTACTGATATAAAAGGTTATTAGCAAAAGAGAAAAAAAAAGAATGAATCTAAGATCTATTTGTATATATACTTTCCTTTGATAAATTAAATTTTTATATATGTATTAATAATTATTTATAATTTTTAAATATATATCTAAATTTACATAAGAATAATAAAAATAAGCCCTCAAATTATCATTAATTATAGACACGGTAGAGAGTTATGTCGTGTACTATGGCATTCTTGAAACTTATTAAGTTTCGAATTTAGGAGGATGTGGTAAGAAATATAAATAAAAGTCAGTATCTAAAAATATTATGGGGGTGTTTGGTTGCAAGACAAATTGAGCTTTGGTTATAATTTGTGTTTTTGTAAAAAAATAAAATTTGTTAAAAAATATATTTGACAACTATTACAAATTTATGTTTTCAAAGATAGTTTTTTCGGACAAAAAGAAGGTAAGAATCTTTTTTTTATTATTTTGTGATCTCTCCCACCTCTCTTGGTCATACATGGCTCTCACTATTTTTTTTTGTTATTCAAATCTCCTCAAATATAACAATTTTATGTCATTGGTCAACTTACATTTTATACTTAAATATATTTTTTATCATGAAAATATATAGAATTTTATTATGCAATCAAACACTCTATTGGTGTACTTCAGTGAACTTAGAGGGGTGTGTGTGTGTCATGCCTCATAGCTCATGGATGATACTGTCGGTTGGGTTTAGAGTTGCATCTTATAGAAACATTTTTTTTAAATCTTTACAAGTGATTTTACTAGTTGGGTCTAAGAAAATCATGGTAAAGAAGTGGGCATATAAATAGACCTGTCAATGGGTTGGGTTTGGATCGGATTCACAAAGATCCAAACCTGAACCCGATTAACGTAACCTGAATCCAAATCCGAAATTAATTGCGAAGGAGTCTTCAAAACCTAGACCAAAAATAGTTTGTGGGTTTCGGGTCACCTGTCAGGGTTCAAGACGCACTCCCCGGCCGCCTGGTTTGCCCCAGCCAATATCGGGGGATTACACATCCCGGTGCAGATCCAGGGCGAGGAGGAGCAAGGCGGCATAAACAAGAGGCCACCCCCTACGGCCTCCTCCTCTACTTCTTGCCATTGAAGCCAAGGAGATCATGGGCTTCCGTCCGGTTCTACCTCCTCCCCTCGGTAACATCATTATTTCCCTCCTTAAATTGATCAGTCTCATCTCAGCTCTTGGTTTATATACAAGATCAATCAACCCATACTCGGTTTCTGTTTCACTCAGATTCGTGGAACAAATCCGACTCCCCAGACCCCATATGGGAAGCAGCTCCATCGCCGTGGCTGCTGGGTTGAAGTGGTACACGTCCGGGCAGCCTGCAGATTCCTCCTCTGTCTTTCCCTCGATTGCTCGGATGGGCTCTTCGAGCTCCCCTCATACAACACTCATGTGGGATCAAATGGAGCTTCTATGTTTCTTATTTCTTCTTATTGCTTGCTTGTTGATGTAGAGACGTTGCTGCCTTCTTTGCTAGATCTCCACAATCTATAAATGTGGGGGAGGGGAAGATAGTCTTCGATCTCCACAGACGTCTCCGGATTAGCTTCTACATGAGCAGCTAGTTGGGGCTGCAGGGGTCGTCGGAGTAGACGAAGATGCACTCCCGATCCACCGCCCGGATGAGGTCGTTCTAGCGGAAGTATGAGAGGTGGAGCTCACCATTGACGCTCATGGTGAAGCTCCGCTTCGCAACCTGGCTCACCGCGTAAGGACATGGAGATGGGCACCACGCATCAACACGGACATCTTGACAGGAACGAGATGGCACCTGAAAGAATCGGGGCAATTTTGGGCACCCGAAACATATCCAAGCAGATGATTTTCGGGTTTGTTCAAGCCTGATCCGGTAATTTTTTTATCAAACATATTGTTTTACATCCCAAACCCGAAAACAAACTCGGACTTGGATCAGGGCAACGGATTGCCCGAATCCGTTGACACCTCTACATATAAACATTTCAGAGTTTATCCAAGAATGTGGCTGAACTGTACAGATCCAAAATACACAAACCAAATAAAAATATTTTTATCTGAAAGTGCATATCTATATAAAGAGCAAAAAAGGAAAAAAAAGAAAGAAAGACATGTTTATGTCATCTACGGAATTAATATCAGAAATTTTTTTTTTGCAGATATATAACAACATGTGTGGAGGTCAAAATATTGGGTACAATGATCATGGTTTGTGCAAATGAAAAGCTGCAATGAACAACAAGGATGGAGATTATGCGGGTCAATAAGGGGTTGTTTGGTATCATAAAATTTTGGAGATAAACTTGGGTTATCCCCGAAATTTCGAGGATAACTCATATTTATCCCTAGATTATCCCCATACCAAACAGGTACCATAAAATTTTGAGAATAAACTTGGGTTATCCCCAAAATTTTGAGGATAACTCAGATTTATCCCTAGATTATCCCCATACCAAACAACACTTAGGGTCTGTTTGGTACTATAAAATTTTAGGGATAAACTTAGGTTATCTCGATACAATGATCATGTGTCGAGGATAACCCAAATTTATCTTTAAGTTATCTCGATACTAAACAGACTGCAATAGGCTTAACAGACATGTTTTGAGCATAATTTTTTTTGAAAAAAATTAATTTAAATTTTATATCTCCTATAACTGAAATAAAGACAGGCAGACCAACATGTTCCCTCACCTGGTCTCCCCAATTAAACCGCTGTATTGGATAAAAGAATATTCGCTTTTGAGATCTAAATCTCGTGGCGGGGTTCTCGGTCACGTGATTATTTCCGACGTGGACGTCCCAAATCTGTGAAAAGATATTTTTAAATACTCTTAGAGGAAAAAAAAATACCAATCCGCTGCACGACATCCTGTCCGTGTGTTAATTAGAGTTTTTATATGCTTACACTTATATAAGTTGATATTGCGCGCATACCCCTCAAGAGAACTAACTATTTTGTACATTCTTGAAGTCATCGAAACATATTCCTACACCTCTGCCAGTCGAAAATTGTGAATATATACCTTTGATCTTTTCTAGTCACTCTCAACATTTTGGGGTATTTATATCTTCACAGATGTAGTATTCACAAAAAATAATTTTCTTTACACCACCGAAAGATACGAGAGAGAATAATGATGCAAACGTAATCCGACGTATGTTATCAAAATCGAAATTAAATATTCAAACAGTTCAACAGAATCCAAAATAGTCAATTCTGCATTTTTTTATCCAAATTTAATAAAATTAATATATAAAAATAAATATCATAATAAATAGAAATAGAATTAAAATTATTAAGATTACAATATATAAGTGTTAAAGATAAAATAAAATTTTTAAATATATTCTATCAAAAATAAAAATATTTTTTCATTTTTAATAAAAATAGTGAATGTTATTCAGGTCAAAAAATACCAAATTATTTTTATTCCAATGGAGAAATCAATTTTGATTTAATCAGAATCAAAATAAAAATTATTGATTCGTTATCAATAATGGAATCTAAAGCAGGTAATTTATAAGTTTGCGGTGAGAGATACAGAGGGAGAGAGAGTGATAAAGAAGATTGGAATCTTGATCTTCTAGATTAACTCACGTTAAAGAGGTAAACGTTACTATTGGAGTGTTTGGTTGCATGATAATGGAGATTTTTATTTTAATTTTTAAAAATTGTACGAAAATTTGTTAAAATATGTGTTTGACAATTTTGACAATTTTATGTTTTGAAAGTGATTTTCTTCTTAAACAAAAAAAAGAGAATCTCAACTCTTTCTTTTTTCTTGTGGTCCCCCACTTTATTTGATCATGAATGATAATAACTTTTTTTATTATCACATCCCTCCAGACATGATAATTTTATGTCGTGAGTTGATTTATTTTTTATTTTAACATAATTTTTTATCACGAAAATGTACAGAAAATTATCATGCAATCAAACACCTCATAAATGTTTGATCCAATATTTTTAGAGGTTTACAGGGCAATATCCACTACTTTTAGGGTATACCCGTTAACCATGGACTTATGTGATGCTTTTGAGAAGTTTTGCAGCGGCGCCGGCGTGGAGTAGCAGCGAGGGAGCAAAACGACACGGAGCCGCGCTCCACCGCTCCACCGCCGTAGTCATAATAAGCCCTCGGCGGCGCCCCCATCTCTCTCCGCCGCCTCCCGCGAGCGTCCTCGGCGAGACCCGAAGAAAGGAAGCGACCCAGCTCCCTGTCCTCCGGCGGGGAAGCCCATGGATTCCTTCAGGCCGAAGCTCCCTTACCAGATGCTGAGAAAGAAGCCGCTGGAAGAGCTCGACGAGGATGGCGGCGGCGATCAGGCGGCGGCGGCGGGGGGTCGCGGGCGGGGGTGGCTGAGGCTGAGGGGCTCCTCCGGCGGCAGGGGGAGGTGGCGGCGGCGGCGGGTGAGGATCCGAGGGCTGAGCAGGCTGCTGAGGAGGAAGGCCGGGCTGGTGGGCTCCTGCCTGTCCAGGGTGCTGAGGAGGTTCAAGGAGGGGAGGTCCCAGCTGGGGGAGCTCTTCGCCGGCAACTACGTGTTCATGCAGGTCAGCCCCGCCCTCGGCTGCCTGCAGGAGAAGTCCTTCGTCGCCGGCTACGGCGGCGCCCTCTCCGCCTCCGGGTATTACCTCCCCCAGAGGTTTCCCTGACGTCTGCCGGCCGCCTGGGCGGCCCACGCCGGGCTCATCCTCATCTGCTCCGCCGCCGCCCCTCTGCTCCGCCTGTCGGCGCCGCCATTTTCCTTCAAATCTTCTTCTTCTCCGAGTCCGGCGACTGGATCTGGGCGATGAATTCTCAAAAGGGCGGGGACTGCATCTCTCTCTCTCTCTCATGTTCTTCTTGATTCGGAATCACTGCCTAGATCTCTGCTCCTGCATGGATGGACTTCAACAAGAAGATAGATCTAGCGATTTCTACGAACTGGTCAGGAAGGCGTGCAAATAATTATTTTTATTTATTTACTTATTTATAGTCGTTTTATTACGAATTTGACGATCATTTTATTTTATGAACGGATCACGTTCGGATGGCCGCAGGGATTCAAGGAGAGGATCTTGAACCGATTAGAAATACTGACTTTCAAGTATAAGTCACAAGCTCAGTTTGAAAAAGCTGCTTGTTTATTTACCTGTGGTAACTCAAAAGTCAAAAGGATGGATGATATGTGTATCTCGTAATAATCTGCTAAGATGATGGAACCAGATGGTATAGATTTGAGCTTATAACCGGTCATTACATGATTTTCGCTTCGGGGTGTTTGGTCGCATAATAATTTTTACGCATTTGGGTGAAGAAAAATGTTGTGTCAAAATATACATATATATAAGATCGTTGATACAAACAAATGGGAGGAACACTAGGAAAAAAGAAAAGAAAGATATGATCTTCTGTAAAGATTTTTTGTCACGACTCGGATTTTTAACATGCACAGCGGAAGATAATCCGGCGACGTAACGGGGAATGATATCGGTCTGGAATCAAATAAGACTAAAATCTCAATCCAAATAAATAATTCCAAACTTTACAACATAATAACACCATAAACAAATACCTATCTAAATAAATTAAATACCAACATTGAATGATTGAATCACTAGCTCCTCGAACTCTAAAACACCACTACGCTTCTGCTGCGCTAAACCTGCAATCCTGAAAATATTAACAACGGAAGGGGTGAGTCACCATAGACTCAGTAGGACTTACACCCGAACTACCCCACTATAATAATGATTTCTCTATTGATATTAAATATATTAATCCTAAAAATCAGATTTAATACATAGGGTTTAAACTAATCATATATCTTTAATTAATTGATTACAAAGTCACACTACTACCCCAAATGATAACCAGACTCTATATGCATTAAAACCAACATAACCTACATCTTAGACCACTCTGGGTATGCCCAGAACACACAGACCTGACATAAAACCAATGACACATTTAGAACACTAACATCTATACCAACATACACAACTAAACACCTGTCTGAGTAAATACCATGCTCCATCTGATAAATGTAGTCACATCACAAAACTAGCACCAGATTTACCATATAGTAGGAAGTAACATATAGTAACTAAATCCCATAGTACCCCATAGGCAAGTGGAGTACTTAGGATAAAACCGCGTATCTCTGGGATCGAAGGATGCCCAGATTCAACTAATCTCCACTCGCCCACGGTCCATTAATTTAGTCTCGGTGAAGTACAAAACAACCACAATGCGTACCACCGCACTAACCACATTCCACACCATGCAAGCATATAAATAACTCCGTACAAGATACACACGAACATTTAATCGGCAATCAAACACGAAATACATAGACGAACACCCATGGTTGCATGCACCACATATTTGCATACCATACCACAAGCCTATCACAACCGATGCATATAAATAAGATCATGCAATATACAACTTAACCATGACAATTACATACTTAAACAGAACTATCTATCACATAAAAGAAAACAAACTAAATTCTAACAACATTATGCCTAAACCTTACATCGGCTTTTTATCAAATCGGAATATACATGATTAAGGTTCATCGCGATGCAAACATACTAAACTAGCTAAATTTAGACATACACAACCTATCATGATGTCTAACATACATGAATAACCAAATTAATCTAAACATGCAGGATTTAAACAAATTAATCTAATTCTATCTAAATATGCAAATAAATCAAAAACAACCCATTAATTACAATCTTCTAATCCTGGTGATCTAAACATGATTCTTACGGTTTAATCAAATATATTAGAGTACTAAGAATAGCCGAGACGCCTACCTTGACGGCAACGGCATAAGCGCACTCGAATTCCAAGGAAATTGAATCGTGCGACGAAACCCGACGCGTGATTTGCGACGACGAAAAATCGAGCCGGGTAGGTGTTCTCAAAATCTATTGGTAGAAGAAAAATCATGAACTAGGGTGTTTAATAGAAGATGATAGGAGAGAGAGGATAGGAGAGAGAGAGTGTTACCGCGGTGGGTGAAGGGGCTGGCACACGGCGGCGCACAGCGGCGGTGGCCGCGCGGTGCTGGCGGCGCACGGGCTGCCCGGGTGAGATGGTCGGGGCGGCGCGACGACCAAGGCGGCGGGGCGGCGCGGCGAGGCCGGTCAACCCGGAGAGACGGCGCGGGGGCGGCGGCCGCGGTGACGCGGCGACGCGGCGTCACTCGGGCGGCGGGCGCGCACGAGCGGCCGGGCGGCGCGCACGGCGAGGGCGGCGGTGGCTGTTGACGTGACGCGTACGAGGTGGCGGGGACGGCGGCCACCGCGGCGGGCGGGGCGGGCGGCGGCGCGCACGAGGGCGTTCGACGTCGCGGGGGCCGAGGCGGGAGGCGCGGGGACACGGCGGCCGGGCACGTGGCAACGGCGGCTACGAGCGCGGCGGCCGCGCCGGGCGAGGCGTCCGGCCCGAGGCGGTACGAGGAGGCGGTCGCGCACGCGGGACAGTCGCGCGGCGGGCGGCGGGCTCGAGGCGGCCGAGGGTTCGTGCAGGCGGGCGACCGAGAGGGAAAAAGGGAAGAAGAAAATAGGGTTTTGGGAAGGGAGAAAAGCGGCGCCGGGGGAAGCGTATGGAAGGTACGGGGAAGGAGGATAAAGGGAAAATAAATAGAGGGAGGAGAGGATTAAAATAATAATAAATATTAACTTATATATATTTTTTCATAAATAACCGGGGTATTACATTTTTTATACATATATATTTTTTTGCGAAAGTGGTCGATGTGATGTGACTTATATTTTGTCCGAATTCCTATTTGAGAAATTTGAATTATAGTAGGTGGAAATCTTACGGTCTGCTTGGCACCAAATTTTTTCAAGGATAAACCATGTTTATCCCCGAGTTATCCTCGTACCAAACATGGCTAGAGTTTCCACCTAGGTCAGTTACTATTTGGTTTAATATGACTTGAGCACAAATTTAATTCAGTGTCCTTTTCTAGTTACACCATCAACAATTTGGTTGTGGCATTTAATGCATCCATGGATGAAGTTAGAGCACCTTTTATAACGGATTTTGTGGACCACGTTAGACAAAAATCATAAAATTGATTTTTAAAACAAATAGAACATAAGATTGCATTAAAAGAAATAGAACATACGATTGCATGGTAGGTTTTTTTTTTCCCCAAGGCACATTCGGCCTGTTATATATAGTACATCCGATAAGTTTAGATGATATAGTACTATGTTATCAAGTGATGGCATTGGTCCCTAGCTCTATATATAATGCCAGGTTAGAGTTTCATTTTTTGTGCTATATCAATATTGATATTAATGTTTTCAAATGTTAGAGTATCAATATCAAAAGTAATACATAATATGTTTTATTTGCAGTATAAATTTTAAAATTGTTATAATTAACCAAATACCTCTTAAAGGTTTCTATCAATATTAATTTTAAAATTGACAGTGATAGAGGTACTTAATAGTGTTACCAAACAGGGCACAAGGTCGTGAGCTAGAGCTCTTCCACTCTCGTGATGACAAAAGATGGTAAAATATGAAACTTTCTCATTTAGAGCGGTCACGGGTTTCAAACTCTTGCGTTAGTAACCTTGACACACATTTGTGCACACTAACAAAGAAAAAGTGATGGTGTTCGGTTCAACCTAAAAAATCAAATCAAATCAGTATTTTGGTTCGATTTAGTTTGGTTTGAACTACTAATTAGTTTTGATTTAGTTTTTAAGGTCCTTCAAACTAAATTAAACCATAAATCGAATTAGATCAGATATTTCAGTTTAAGTTATATATAAGATAACATTTATGCGCCGTTTTTTATAAAACTAAATTTTTTTCAAGAGTTTTTAAGGCAAAATTAATGTAATGTATAAGCATATACACAAAACTTTCATAGAATGTGATTTAAAACAAACAAAATAATATTATATATTGATATATCTACTATACCTTAGTAAAATATGGTTTGAACCGAACCGAATCGAATTAATTTGGTTCGGTTTGATTTGATTTGGGAGATAATTTGGTTTGGTTTGATTTGAGAAAAAAATACTTAAAAATCAAACCAAACCAAAAATTATCAAAGAAAAAATTTAATTTGGTTTGGTTTGGTTTGGTTTGGTTTAATTTGGTTTTGTCACCGGGGGGGGTGTAGAGAGAGAGAGAACAATCCACGAATGAATAGGCTTCTGTAGGTACAATTTATCAAAGAATATTTCATATGCTACGTGCTAAAATGTAATTTTTGTAGGGGGGAGAAATAGCAATGGATATAGATAAGAAGGGCTTCTCTGATATACCTTATTTGTTTTTGTTCATAGGTCAATCTGCACGTTACATTGTAAAATTTAATGTCTTCTTTGGCATTTTTGGGGATAGGAGAGATGTAGGAATAAAAGAAGACAATAACAACCCTTGAAGACTATTATGACAGCGAATGAATATTGTCTCCATCTATGAAGCCGAATCATCTTGAATTTTGGTATCAATACTTAACACATTTTGATTTGGAAATGATATATAGTAAGTGTAGTATTTTTATATAAATTTAATTGCACAAACTATTTGTAAGTATATTTTACATAAATTTATTTGCATTACCATAGTATGCCAAATCGATTATTTGTGTACTTATTGTTGCATTACTTTTGTCAGAAGAGAGGTTATAATGTGGACATTGGATATTATGGGCATGGAGAGAGGAGAGCCTCATAAGCCACCCTCAGCCCCTCTTACAAAGGAGGTAGAGGTGACGACGATTTTGATTGATGAGATGATTATTAATGACATCACATCAACTCTCTCTGTGAGAAGGCCGATGTGTAAGTCTCGGGAGTTCTCCAAAGGTTACCCGCTCTCATGGGCATGTAGTGGTGTAATGTGAATGTATAAAAATAGTTATTTTTGTGTAATATTTTTTTTATGATCGTATAATAGTCTGACTATTTACTTGTGTAGTGCAAATCCAGTTATTTTAATTTTTATAGATAATAATTTATTTGTGATAAGAATACATATATCATGTGGTTACATACTATTTTTTTTTTAAAAGATGTCACAGCGGTTGTGACATCATGCATGCAGCACGTGATCCCGGAGGAGGAAATACCTTTTGTCCAAATACAAACATTCATAGGGTCCACATGACAGAACTGAACCCCACGAGTTAAATTAGTATTTAAATCATGATGGATCATAATTTTGTGTGTGTTGGACGGAAGGTACTCTATTCGCCAACCTCACGAGATGACCTGAACTCTTTTGTTTTGACTTAGACCTGTTTGGTGGTACTTATGTTCCCAAGTAGACTTGCCCACACATGTCGGCGATAAGATACCTTTACCATTTCACAATTATATATTTTATGAAACAAACTTAGTTTTTTCGACTTTTGTAAATTATTTATATGAAATAAAATATACATCAGGTTAGTTATTAAAATGAACTTCTCACAAATAATATAATAATTTTAAGTTTACAACAGAAATGTTAGGCAAATTCTTAAAATAGACTTCCCAGTATTAGTATCTAGTATTTTAGTTATATTTTGCTACCTAAATTTTTAATATGCTTATTATTAACAAATATTCTTATATTTAGATGTTTCCTTGTCGTTATTAAATTATATTCAGATCTGTACATAAATTTTTGAATCAAACAATCTTAATTCATTCAGTTTAAATATTTTATCAAACAATTCTGATCATTAAGATTTCTCGTATCTACGTAACATATTCAAATGAATCTAATTTATATCATACATTTAGTTTAGTCCAATCAAACTCCACTACGAGAGAGAATGAATAGTAAAAATAAATAAAAAAAGACAAGGAGATGCTACCCAAATCAAACGCCACTATATTTCGAATATTTATCGATAACGATAAACTCAGAAACTATGCTGATTGACACAACTAAGTCTCATACATATATTTATATACAAGTAAATTAAAATATTAAAAATATGTAAAATTTGTTCGAAGGTAATCGAAATATTCAAATAAATAAGGGCATACTAATAGAGTAAAAAACAAATACATATTTTATTTCATAAATTTCTCATAATATTTTTATTAATATATAATAATTATTTGAACTTCTTATCTAAATAGCATAATTTTATTTTTAATAAGAAATTATTTCTAACGAAATTTCGTGATTTTGTCGACTATAGTTATTATATATCTTTATGGTAAATTAAATACGTAATCTTATATTTTTATTAGATCTATAATTTCAAAATAAATAAAGGCACAATAATATACAAATATATATTTTAAATGGTTTAGATGGAAAACGCTATGTTTGTGTGGCGGTATTGAAAAATATGTATCGCTTCCGGAGAGGAGAAGAACGCCAAGAGCATCATCGGCACCTCAAGGGTTTAAACTTCAAACCCCCCCCCGTCCAAGCTCTTCGGCGGAGTCCGACTTCCGCCGCAGCGATGAAGCCTGTAAGGCTCCGCATCGCCTTCGAGGATCGCCACGTCCTCGGTAAGTGCCAGAGGAGGGAAGGCCTCAAGCGCTGCTGGGTGCTTCTCCGCCCCGAGCTCGATACCGTCGGGGACCTTGCTTCTCACATTATCGACAGCTTCAACCTTCAGGGTTCCTGCCCCAGTGGCATCGTCCTCTCTGTGAGCCCCCACTTCCGGCATACGCTCATTTTTCCTTTTCCGGTGCTCGAAGGAGACATGCTCGGCTTTAAATCATTGATGCATGGGTGCACGGAACAATGTGTCGCGTGTAGGCGCTTTATTATTTATGGCGTCTCTTCGAATCCCGGGGAATTTTTCAATGTGAACGTTCATCGTTGCTGATTCGTGTCTTATCCGTGGATTTAAGCAGCATCATGAACCTCAAAATACGTGCTCCTTGCTTTTTCTACGTTTTAGCAACTTCTTACGTCTTCTTCCATCTTGCAGATGGATCGGTTCGTTCTACCTTCCTTTGAATCTACTAGCATTTTCAAGGACAAGGATGTCTTGAGGTCGGTGTCCTATTTCTCTGTCTCGTAGCCTTCAGGATTGTAACTTTTCGGTATAATCAAATGGTTTGGGCATTCACCTGATCTATGTTCACTGATAGTCCTGCTGGCAACTTAGTCCTATTAGAGATAATTGATTCATTATTCAATAGATTCAGTCTTCTATCATTCCAAGAGAATGCAGTTCATTCACCTTTGCCTATCAACCAAAAAATATATGCGTCAAAGAGGAATAATGTATTATTTTGCTTGACGTATTAGCTTTCTACCTCTGTCAGTTGATTAGTGAGAAGTTTTATCTCTGGTTAGCAGTTGCAGGGCATTATCTACTTTTAATTCGGTTTGTCTATCTATTGGATAGATCTTTTGTTCTTCTATTCTTTTGAATTCAGTATCAGTAATTTATCTAGGAGTGATGTGCTCCTGGCTTTGGGCAACCTTCAAAAGAAGAGAGGAAGGATGCAAACATTTTTTATCAACAGTTACCTTCATTTAAACGTGATATTAACAGAGAGCTAAAATTCATAGAAATCAATAAATAACGTACAAGGAAAAACAGAAAAGAAACACTAACTGCTCTAAGATAGTACCATAACAAATTCAGTAACTCCACCATGATTATTTTTTATGTTGAAATCCCAGCTACACCGACCATTGATCCAGTCTTGCACGTTGGAAATCATCTTGCCCAATTCAGCTGATAAGTATCATAGATGGAGAACTCAAAGCGAACACGAGCATTGTCCTACCATATGTTATTGAAAAAAGAAGTTGTTAGATGTTTCCAACTCCATTTTCTTACAATATTATATAAATTCTCAACATGTGAAAGTATTACTCTGTAACTTAGATGAAACACTTTTTTAAAGGACAATGCAACCAGGAATTAAACGTACTTTGTTTCATCTATACTATGTAAATCCAAGAAGCTTCTATCCATAAAATCTTGTCATTTCTTTGCAAGAAAATTATACAACATGTTTCAATACTAAAAAGATGATCTGTATGTTTTGGGATGGATACTTTGTTCCACATTAGTATACTCAACTCAGCTCAATTCTAGCCTTAATTTCAAATTATTCAGGGTCAGCTATATGAATTCCTTTTTATTTTTCTTTCACTCATGTAGATTTTGAGTCATTTGTTTATAGATATTTAAATCATCCAAATCATATTGATTTATCTTTTATAGGTTAACTTAGGTCTACCACATCCTTTTTTTGTCTATATTATTTAATATTTTTAATTTGCTGACTAGAACTTACTTAGGTCTATGTTTAATATGTACAAACCATCTCAATCTCACTTTTTTCAATTTGTCTATAATTGTCACTACTTTTATATTTTCTCTAATATATTGTTGGCACTTAGAATTTTAGATAAAACATTGACATATGTTAAGAGTGAGGCAAAATGGAGTTAGATATATTTAATTCCCTGCACCCCACCACCATTATATGGAGCAAAATAAGTGAAGGAGACCAATAAAGGATAGACTCAAACACATATGATTAAGGACAGATATACACAATTGGATGTGAATGCAAAAAGGGGAGGAGGTTCCATATGCCTATACCCTCCCCGATGACCAAGTAAAACACCAGCAAAAGCCCCCGGAGTAAAAGAGAAGGAGGGGGAAAGAAGAATTGGATCAAGACCCCAATCGGTGATAGCATATGGATATATAGAATTCCTGCATAAAAGATCAACTGATCTAGCACATATGCTCAAGGTCAATCCTACCTCCACCGATCCAGAAAAGGTCTAACAAGGAACTAAAAGTAATACAGCACATATACATTATCCGGCTAGTCCAAAATCAGGCAGAAATTGGAAGAGTCCAGAAAAATAGAGGGTCAGGAGACCATGAAGGAAAGGAGGCCATATAAGAGTATGCCCGGTCAGTTTTGGCACATATATAGCAAGGGTAGAGGATCGCAAGCACCTTGGCACCATGAGATGAGAGAATGGAAGAAAGAGAAGTGAAGTAATAGGGAATAAAAATACTTAATTCCTACACCCTACCATTGGTATATGAGTCAAAGAGGGAGTCAAACACATATGTCTAAAGCCGGACATGCATAATTGGATGTGAATATACAAGGGGGACTCAAAGCCCAATCCAATTAGGCATATACCAAGGGAACAAAAAGACAGAACTTTCATGTGTATTCCTGCCCCTGCTGACCAAAGAGGGACCAAAAGGTGATCCCGGAGCAAGGGAATGGAGAGGGGAATAAGAGAGACCAGGAGTATTATACATCCCGCACCTCCGGATCCTCATATAGTATGAGGCAATTCACACATCTAGGAGCTGATGGGCTCCTGCTAAAAAAAAAAAACAGCAAAAGCCCCGCGCCAAGAAGGGGGAGAGTTTGATAGGGGCCCCAACCAAGGGTGGCATATGAAGAAGCCAGGCCTCCTACATATAATGGCAGACAACCAGCCAATGCCATACGTATACTTGCAAAAAGGCATGGTATAGGACAATTGAGGTGCTGCCGACAGAAGATAGAAGAAGAGAGCTAGATCCATAAACATATCCATGGTACAAAACAGAAGAAGGAGCATGTGCGGCTGCTAAAAGATAGCAAGGACCGAAGATGGGATAAGAAAAAGGGGAGATACAGAAGAAAATGAGAAAATTACCAATGCACAAAGATGAAGAGGGAAATCCACCAAGTGTGCCCCACCCGGATGTGACTGAAATGATGTTCACCTCCACGGATCAACACTAAGTAGAAGATAAGGGCACCCAAGAGCTCCAAACAGCAGGTCCGGTGACTCTCCTTGGCAAGAACAAGCTGCAACAACACTTGTGGAGATAGGAGGGTGCGACAGGATGAGGAGGAGGGCCAGCTAAAAGGGGGCTCACGGGTGGGAGAATCTGTCTCCTGATGGGAGACTCAACAGAACCTGCAAAGAAAGAGGAAGAGAGGGCAATCCGCGGGAGAACAGGTTGAAGAATTCAAATGGGATTAATTAAAGGGCCAATCTAGCATCTAAGATTGATAGTTAATATCTCAATTGGGTCCTAATATTCATGGATCCTCAGCGCACCGCACTGATGGCCTAATTGGATCCTTAATGAGATAATGTCCAATGGATCTAGCATAATGGGATATCCGATAGATAATCCTTGGACAAGGCTAATTACCGGATGTCAAGGCCTTCCCGGATCCTTAATAGGATTAATATCCAATAAGAGGATCAATGGCTAGGATCAAATGGAACATCTATCAGTCGGCTGAGCCAAATACTTGAGATACTCCATCAAATGAAGGGCCAGGATCAAGAGTTTATTTATTTAAAGGCCAGGATTTGCTGTCGGATTAGCTAATTGGATTTCTAATCTTCTTGGATCCCCAACGGTATGACAAGATGGCCAAATTGGATCCTTAGTAGGATGATACCCACTGGATCCAGCCTTATTGGAAATTTGATTAGATAGGATAATTCCCTTCACGTAGGCAACAAGGCCTAGCTCCAATTAATCAACGGATGAGGGCTAATCTGCCATTTACAGGACTGATGAATGGAAGGCTTGGATTGAGCTATCAAATGAAGATCCGAGGGCATCTAATCAAGGGTTGAGATGCATACTTACTATGCGATGAGCCCATCAAGAAGAGCTCATGGGATCAATGGAAAGGATGCCCATAATTGAGGCCAATCAGTGGCCGGGATCCTCTGAATAATCAGAAAGTATACCAAGGATAAAATCAAAGCTGAGCTACACCCTACGATGCATCTCCTCCCGGCCCTGACTTGGTCAAGCCTCACCTTCCCCACGTTCAGGAGAAAGTGGCCCCACTTTCTCCATGCGCACACTGCACTACCCAGTCCATCTCTCGGGTGAACAGCACCCACCCTGCAAGCTATAAGAGGGGCAGTCCCCGCACATGAGAAGGGGTCGGAGGAGGAGCAGGAAGAGAAGAGGGGGAGGTTCTGCTAGAGCTATTTCAGCAAGGAATTCAAGGGCATCTCCGAAGCATCAAAGAGGGGAAGCAAATTGAAGGGCTTGCGGCCACTGTTCTGCAGCAGGATAAGTGCAGGGTTTGAAGGTCATAAGGTAGGGTGCCATGGCCATCACTCCATCCGTCCTTCTCTAAACACCATGCCCATAGACAATTCAACATTTATCACCCTATCCGTCCCTATTCAAGTACTATGTCCATTGACTGCCCAATGCCCATGATCCCTTCCCAATATGGTTAGGATATCACCTTAATTGGGGCGGAAATGCTTAGACAAATGTTATAGTCCCGCGGGCCCATATGAATGCCTGAAATCCACCCTCACCTTCCTATATATTCCAAAAGGTCAGGTCCATAGGAAATTCTCATCTCTCGGACATCAAAGAAATAGTTAAGGGCTAGAGTCTTAGATGGATTCATTTGTTTAGGATAATACCAAATTGATGGCCACTGTCCTGGATGCATCTAAGCCATATCCTAACCTTTTGTTTGGCCCTCATGATTGGGTCCATTCTGTTTCCTCCCCCCGGGTGCATTTCTGTACCACCATGTATGGAGTCTTTTTATATATATATGTGAATACCATGGATATGTTTGATTCCCTTCTCGACCCCCTCTCTAGAGCTTCCCTCGGCCTTGGAATTCCGGAAGATGAAGCCTCAGAACCTTGTCATTACAGCAGAAGTTAAAGGGCATTTGGTAGCCCCAAGATAGAGAGGGGTTATACCCGGCCTCTTTGGAACCCACATGATGGACCAAAGACCCCCGGGTAGCCCTGACAGAGCAGTGGATATGAAGAGGGAATGACCACCCGGGCCTTGAAGATTTCATGATAATTGAGCATGAAAAGTGCACAAGTTATGAGTGAATTACCTATTGACTATGAAAACAGCAAGCCGAGGATGCCTATGGATAGGTTCATACCTATAGCAGGACATGAATGTGGCCTAAGTTTGGGCCTAGCTCAGTATATGTATTCCGGATAGGACTGAAATTATGTGCAGTCCCTTGGTCCATCTCATAGTGAAGAGGGCCAATTGCAGGCCAAACTCCTATGAGAGGAGTTCTATTTATGCATAGAGATATGTACTCCCAAGAGGGATGAGATGACCTCGATACGAGGAAATTGGGGTTATTGTTAAATTCCTCCATTGCAAGAATATGTTATACACCATATGTCATCAATCAAAATATGTTGGTACTCATATGATGGTGATCAAGGATCTTTGAATATATCTATATATATATATGATATGATTTATAAGAACTTGATTGAGAGGGCCAATTTCCGAACATAAGAGAGTAAAGAATGCATATATAGTTTGACAATAAACTGGATTAAGCACTAACTCTCAAATTTCAGGCATATTCTAAACCTGATTTCAAGAGGGAGTTTGCTCTCAAGATTGATGAGAGATGGGGGACTATATATATATAAAACTTAGCACTAAGAAATATCGATCTAAGCTAAGACATATGGTCAGTAATTACCCTCAAACGGCACTACGGGGTTTCATATCTGAAAGCTCATATCTTTCAGGCCCCGATCAGAATATAAGGAAGGATACAAGGAATTGTATCCAAGGCATTATGAGCTTTGGAATCTCAATAAGATTTGAGGGTCTTCACCCCGAAGTCCTGCATTTTGGAGGCCCTAATTCTGATTTATGATAAGCCTCTCGGTCATAAGATATGGCTAGTCAGAGGGGAAGATAGAGAGAAGGAGACAGGCCTTAGATCCGGATATAATCAGATCATTGAGAGCCTGTGCAAGAGGGCTTACATGACAAAATTAGGGGCCTGGCTCAGGATGTTTGCATAGTCAGACATCTGAGGTTAAAGCTTATTTTAGAGACAAAAGGACCAAACTCATAGCAACAGGTGATAATGCGCTGTCCCGGACAGTTTTACACCTGCTTATGTATATAAAAAGAAGGCTCCGGAAAGTGTTATTTAGTTAACTCATTCAGTTGGGAGCTGTGAGAGATTACACCTAAACAAATAGGTAGTCATGAAAGGGAGTCATAAGGATCACCCTTATGATGGGATTTCAAATCCGAGAACCCCTCCCCATAGCAAGGCTCCAATCAGGTCATAGAGAGATTCATAAGACTTATCCAAGGGCATTTTAGGCCTTGGAGTTTCAACTATTCCATAGATTCTGATTTCAGGAGTCCCCTCGGCCATAGACTACCTGGTTTTAGTATCAAGTTCAATCTGTCCGAAAGGTGAGTAGAAAGAAATCTTTGGACGGCCTTAGATCTAAAATAATCAGGTCATTGAGGGGTTATGATTGAAGACCAAGCCTCTCGATCACATGAAGGAAAGGCTTTAGATGGCTTTAGATCTGAACATAATTGGGTCATTGAGAGTTTATGGTAGAAGCTAAGGTGAATATTCCATGGCCTATACTAAGGTCTTATATGCCACAAGGATAACCGAACTTGGGTGTCTTAAATGACATACATTTCGGGTTCATTTAAACCTGGTTTTGCATGGAATTTCAGGCTTCATAGAGGCAGATTCCAATGTATGGTTTGGTGTTAACTTTTGACCATTCTAGGGTCAAATTTCAGGATCGACTTTGGGTCTGAATCATAGTGACACCCAGGGCATCATAGACTTTGGGGCTCCAACTTTGTCAAGAGGATATAAAGCTCCCCCATCCCGGAGGTCTGGATCCTAGTTCAGCTAGTCCGAGGGGCAGATAAGGAAAAGGCGGCAGGCCTTAGATCTGGATATAACCGGATCACGGAGGGACTGGTGCAGGAGGCATGAATGAAGGACTGATAGCCGAACTTGGGAGGTTCAGATAATAGATATTTCAGGCTTATACAAGCCTTATTTTGCATAGTATTTCAGTAAACCTTAATGCTTGGTATAATTTTGACCAATCCAAGGTCAAGTTCAGGGTCGGCTTTGGGCCTGAGTCCAAATGTTCAAGTCTAGGCCATCGAGTTCCAAATTGTGAATTCAATTGTATAAATCTCAAGCATCTAGAATCCCAAGGAGATAGGCAAAGGTCCATATATATACAGGACCTGGCTTTCGACAGAATGCTGCTGGACTATAGTCAAGTCCAGGTGCTAAATTTGAAGGATGAGTAGAGGAGGTCCCGGCTTTGAATTCATGTACAGTTGGGTTTAATTGAGTCCAAATGAACCTTATAACATCTACAAGATGGATAGAGTACCTATCAAGAATAGACCTTAAGGCATGGTTTAATATAACCATTCCATGATCCATATCGGGGGGCAGGTATAGACCTGAATACAGGTGGTATTTGGAACTTGGAAGTCGATTGCTCACATTTAGATTGGTCCTTATGTCAAGTACATGGTCACATGAATCCCAAGCCAGTCAGGATCTACATCCATGAACATCCAAGATGACAGCCAAGGTTCACAACCCATATATAAACAATAACAGGTTTCTCGGTGAGGAAGTATATCCAAGTCTAAATGGCAACAGGAATTGAAAGGTCTAAATCCTAGGAGGCAATTAAATTTTGGGGTTCAGCACATCTTAACTCAGGTTTTAAAATATAAAATGATGGTCTCAAGTTAGATATAACAAGACTTGAGGAAAGGGATACACAAGATATCTTGGGAGCATGTCCATATATATGCTTTAAAGACTCTAATACCGATATCTTAGACATGCTTAATTCTAGGGAGCATAGTCACAACAATGTTTGATCCGATAACATAAAGATCAGATCTAGGTAGATCTGATTAAATAGGAAATTCGGAATTTAATGATAACCAGATTGCCTAGATCCGAAATATCTTCATGAGTCCCATAGTTGTTTTTTCCGAAGGAATCATATAACACTTAAGCATGTCTATAATCAGTCTTGGCATTTCTTCACTCGAAACCTAGATATTTTAAACACACCAAGTTATGGCTATGGGTGTCTTAAGTCAAACT
Source organism: Cryptocoryne crispatula var. balansae (assembly GCA_036172225.1). Lineage (NCBI taxonomy): Eukaryota > Viridiplantae > Streptophyta > Magnoliopsida > Alismatales > Araceae > Cryptocoryne > Cryptocoryne crispatula. Next base: position 4,584,646 of record CM069924.1, on the reverse strand, counting down.
TTAACGTACTCATAGGAAAGAGCCTTTCAATAATGGGAGGACTTAGATCTTGACAATAATAAGGCACATATGCCATTTCACTAAGTCTAAAGACTTGGAATTTGAGAGAATTCAATTATCTAAGTCTAAGATGATGGACTTAAGTGAAGATAACATAAGTCCAATAAAGGAGGGACTTAGACCATAAAATGGTATGTGTGGGCAGATTTCATTTTTGTTCGATATATGACAACTTACATGAAATCAACATAAAATTTGATCTGAATATGCTCGGATCTAGATTAGTTCCAATAATCCAACATATGTCTTAATACAGGACCTTAAGTTGAAATGGCTAATCTCATGCAAAGTATATAGATATGGTTTGAATCTTTACCCATATACTAAGTTTGGCATTAGCCATCTGACCTTATATGGTCACTATGCGTTGGACTTAAATACTGAGTTTATATTCCATTGATTTTATGGGTTATAATTCCCATGTGGTTGTGTTTTGTGGATGAAAGTTTTCTTTCGTATACGAGTTACTACGACAGTTAATCAAGGGTGTTCGAGAATCTCGATGTAATTAACATCGGAAATCGCAACTTCCGATGGAGAGAGGTCCAAAGACAAACTTTATGAACCCTAACCTCGACATATATATTTTATATGCATACCACATATTTTGGCTAATATTTTCTATGAAATATCATATACTTTCATTGTAGCCAAAGATGAGATAATGAAGGTTCATTTCCTAAAATTAATGAAAGTTAAATGAATTTTCAAACTATGCCATGCCGTCCCACCATATTTTTATATTCAACATATTTATATTTCTATTCGAGGTTTCACCATATATTCATTACATATTTTATTTAATTTGGTATGACCACGTATCTATGTTAACATTCTCATTTTAACAACACTTTTTTTGGAAACATATTTTTTCTTCTTTGTTCAACATTTAGTACCATGCAACATTGTAGGTCTTATAGTTGTATTATAAAAGTTTCATTTTAATTTTTGTGGAATTTTACGATCACACAATAATCCTTGTAGCCAATATCCACTTTATCTATCCTCATTTTTATCTTATGGTTAATGTCCCAATCACATTTTTTAATTTTTATTGAATTAAGATATTTCAATTGAGTAATTTGAGATAATGTTACTCCATCCAAACTAACTCTCTTGTCTTTTTTCCTTTGGTTTTTATTAAATTTTCTATGCATATTTTGTCTTAATTCTGGTCATCTTAAAATCTGTAGACGCTGAAGTATTTCTTCAAAGTTTTAGCTTCGTGTTAAGTCTCTCTTGTGTCTCATCTATCAATACCGTGCAAATAGTGGCAGAGATAGAGGTGCAAGTGGCACTATTTAATAAATTGTTCCTTTGATTATATTTTTGTAAAGTGTTTATTAATATTATTTTTAACATATAATGATATTTTATTTTGTTAAATTTAAGCCACATACTATAAGGCCCCCACAACAAGAAATCATGGTAGGTCATCTTATATATATTTTTTGTTAATTAATACATAACTAATACAAAAAATGAAGGGCATGTATGTCCTTGATGTAATTCAATTGAAATAGAAAAAATTATTGATTCTTTTCCAATTATGTCAACACTAGTTATTTCTCTATCATACATATCTTTTATCACTTGTATATACTTAATAGACTCCATGTTTATTTTCAATACCATCACAAAACATCTTTTGAAACTCTTATCATCATCCACAAAGTCAATAAACACCCTATGTTAAACTTTTTCCCTGGATATATTTCTATTAGGCTTCTAATGAGATTGTATCTTATGTCAAGGATTGATATTTTGTGCACTTCGGATCCTATTTGGATAGGATTTTGTTTAAGGACAAATTTCTTTCTTGGAAGAGTTTGAATGTTTACAGATTTTTGACCACTACTACCTTGGTAGTGGGTCCACATGTAACCTTCCTTTCTCTCCTTTTTTGTTTTGACTTTTCTCTTGTTCTTGTTATATTTCTTTTGAAACTTGTCCTCAGTCACCTTTTAAAAAAATATCTTCCATTGTAGGCCGACTAGGTATACCCAAATTGAGTGATTGAAATAATTGTTACATCCTCTAAGTGATGCTTCATAACTGTTTCTCATAGCTTTATAGTATGAGTCATGGGCTTGATACCTTTATGATTTGAGCAATTTAATACATCTTATGGCACAATGACGGGTAAAGGACATACAAGTAGATGGCAGCAGAGATCTTGCAGTGCCGTCAATGTATGGCCACAGGTGCACCTGGACACTTAGGAATCCCAGGTGGGTCAGGCTTCAGGAGTTCGATGGGGTACAGTTTCTTTGTAGGGCTTTTACTTTGGACAAGAAAAAGGAGGTTTTCAAGACCACATCACCTGAATGATTTATGCATATTTGTGGGTGGTTTGGGCTGTTTGCTGTGTAGTTTAGGTGTTTTACACAATTAATCTTTGCCATACTCTACAGGAGATAGCAATTTTTGTGATGCCAACTCTAACTGGTGCATGCATTTCGGAGGAATTTGAAAGATGAGAAAATTGGTGAATTCTCCAATCTTCTTACTCTTCTTAGTGTTCACTGATGCTTGGTAAATGTTGAAGACAAGTTGGTTTGGCTTCCTAGTTACAAGGCAGTTTTTTCTGTGAAATCTGCTGTGAGTAGATTGACTGGGGGGTATTGAAGTGACTTGGCATCATGATGTATGGAACCAACTGATACTTACCAAGATCAATATTTTCTTATGGAAATTAGGTAGAGGAAGACTTCCTACGAGGAGTCACTGTTATCGGATTTTTCAGTCTTTACCCACTGATCGTGTCTTTTGTGGTTGCAAAGAGGGAAATATTGATCATTTATTTTTTAAGTGTGGCATTATTAACTATATGTGGAGGAACATGTTCAAGAGCTGGAACATTACTTGGATGGAACCCTCCAGCACCTTATCTTTTTTGCAAGTTTGGGTTGAAATGAATCCTTGGCCTTTTAAGAAGGTTTTGTGGAAGTTAGTCCTTCCGGCTATGCTATGGTGGATCTGGCGCACAAGGAACCTTAGGTTTGAGAACCCTAAGTGCATATTGCAGCTTATGGTTATTGGTTAATAATGTCATGGACTGGTCATTGGCTCTCTCTGGAACCATACATGATGTTGGCAACTTTAGGGAATTGGCCACTGTCTTGAAATCCTCTTTTTCTGCAATTCATCTTGCTTTTTGCGCCATCTACCATCCATAGTTGTCAAGGCGACAAGGCGCCCAAGGCTTTGAAGGGTACCGATTCCGCTTAGGCGACAAGGTGACCGCTTAGACGTCGCCTAGGCGGTCAAGACGGCATTCAAGGAAGGCTAAGTCGGGAAGTTGTTATATATAAGAATAAGTATAAATATAATTATATGTTTTATGTTATAATTGAATATGAGTGTTTTATCAATGCACATAAGTAAATATGATGTGTGTGTGAAAGAGAAGAAAGTTAAATAATTTTTTATAAAATTTAAGTATATAACTTATTTATGATTATAAAATTTATATATGTGCATTAGTATAAGTGATGGTAAAATATTGTTATAATATTATTAAATAGGGGGAGCGCAGAGTAGTCGCGGATCGACCTGCGCGGTCAGGTCGCGGGGGTCATGGGGGCAGCGCCCCTTGTGAGGGGTTGTTAGGGGGGCGAAACCCCCTAACCCAAAAAAGTATGTAATAGTATAAGTGAGACAGAGAGAGAGAGAGTGAAGAAAGAGCTGAAAAGAAACTTAATTAAGTATATAATATATGTTTATAATCATAAATCTTAAATATGTATGATAATATAAATGATAATGCAATATATTAATATATTCAAACTATTATTAAATAAGTGCCCCTTGTGAGGGGTATCAAGGGGAAAAACCCCTCAAACATATTTTTTAATGATTTAAAAATACCCAAGGCGCCTTGTCTGGGCGCCTTGGACGCCTTGGGTGCCTAGGCGGGCGCCTTGGACGTCTTTTTGGCCCTAGACAAGGTGCCCTGGCAAGGCACCCTTGGAAAAGCGCCTTGCCGTCTAGGTGGCGCCTAAGCGCCTCCTAGGCGGGCGCCTTGACAACTATGCTACCATCATAGTAGTGGGTGTTTTTTTTTGGTTTTCCGTTTTGATTTCTTTCTTTCTCTCCTATGTAATGCTGTAAACCCCTTACTTTTTTAATAGAAATTTGGTTTTCGGACCTTCTTAAAAAAGTGCCCAGGTGCTGCTTCAATGGTAACAGAACTTGCAACTAGGGATAGACTAATTTTCAACTATCATGCAAGATTTTGACTTGTTCCTGATGATATCTTTTTCTGGAAATTCCATATGTCAGACAATTAAAGACATGGACCCAAATATATCCACTGATTTGATGACATTTTTATTGGAATTTATCAAAATTCTGTAATATCATTCAGCATGGTTTTTCTTAATCAACGAGAAAATTTGAGAAAGATTGTTGGTAACAATGGATTTTAATTCAATTTGAGAAAATCTTTGGTAACACTAGATTTCAATTCTACACTTATTCTTGTACTTGCTTAAAGGCTTGTTAAGGTCACCTACGTCCTGATTTTTATGATTTTTTTTTGAGAATTTTTATGTTTTTAAAAAATAAAAAATTTGGCTTATTCGGACCGATCCGGAATTGCCTTTTTGTACGGAGGATCAGCCGATCCAAACCTATCTGATCTGGATTGGATCGGTGGTCACTGATCCTGATCCCGATCCCACAATCCTTATCAAAGTTACTTTCTTAACTATAGGTTTTGTTCTGTGTAGTGTTAACATTTCCTGTCAAATGCTGCAATATTTTAAGAATCAGATAAAACATAATTATTTTCATTTCTGTATAGCTTCTGTTTCTTGTTTTATGCTGCTCAGCTTCATTCACTTTTCATAGATACGTAATTTCATCCAGAAGTTTTATTGCCCTCATTGGTTTAGTGTCAGGGTGAGAAAGAGAGAAACTGAGGCCCTCAAGTTCAATAATGACGTGAAGTGCAGTAAGGATTCAGAAATCATGGTCAAAGAACAATCACTTCTCTGTGACAGTATTGTAGCAGCTGAAGAATCTGAAAAGGAGTCTAGTGGCTATCAGAGTGAAGCTGAAGAGGATGAAGAGGATAAACCTGTGGTATCAGTTTCTCCGGAAAGTACATCAGCTGAAAAGGCAGGTTCCAAAAGGAAAAAGGATTCTGACTGGCATCCATCTTCAAAGTAATTTTTTAATTTTGCTGCTTTCATAGATATCCCGGTATTTCTTCAATTATGTAATCATTTTAGCTATTGTTTGTTTTATCGTGGTTCTTTTAGTCTTTTACCAGCGTACTATATATCAACGTCATATTGTTTTCTTTATAAATTAAGCTCGTAGTTTGGGCATATTTTTTTGGTGAGGACCTTGAAATAGTTTTAAGCAGTTGTATCAAATGACAACATTGTGTTTCTGTGGCATCTCTGGCTAACATATTTAACAATATTGAGTTCTTTAAAAGCTCCATTTTCTTTGTCTAAAAAAGGGGATATACAATATTGTTCAAATTTATGAATCATGTTATGAAATTGTGAAAGAGTTATAGAGCCATGATTATGGAATCATTCAAATATTTTAGGCAGCCAATTTGCTTTTATGTATGGTCAATCTATAACGTAAAAATATTGAGGTTTAAGGAAATATTTACATATAGTTTTTATTTACTTAGAGAAGACTTATGATATAGTTCAAAGTAGGGGTGTAAACGGGTCGGATTTGGTAGCAGAATCACAGAATCCGATTCTGATTTCGATAAGGGTTAAGGTGTTCCGATTCCGATTTCGATAATTTCGAAATCACTATGTTTTGATTTTGATCTGATTCTGATTTTATTATTGAAATTAGAATCGAATTTGATAATTTTTTATTTTGATATTAAATATTAATTATCATTTAAAAATAAATTAATAATTTACATATAATTAATAAATTTTGATATAATATTTTTAAAAGTTTATTTTTATTATTTTATCAATTTATATATTATATTTTATGATTTATTTGACTTTATTTTAATTTATATATATATTTTTTATCAAAATCAGATAAACGGAAATGGAGTCACACGATTCTAATTTCGATTCTGATAAGTTATTGGAATATCCGATTCTGATAGTTTATAGAATACAAAAATAGTTTTCAAATTCGTTATTTTTTATCAGAATTGAATCGAAATTTCGGAATATTAGATTTCATTTACACTCTTGGTTCAAAGGGATGTTTATGGTAGGTGTTGGAGCGAAAGATAACGTTGGTTAGTTACATACAAGTGATAAAAGATATATATGATGAAGAAACTATCGACACTGAAGATGGTTATACATGGGAGGTCTACAGGTTGGCACCTCAAAGATAGACAAGAGATCCCTTCATTGCCCATGTTCACATTGATCGTCGAATATTCGGACTTCAACATCACTAGGATGTCAAAGTGACTATTCGGGTCATGTGGCTAGGAAAGAATAAAAATAAATGACAATGCATGAAATTAAAGAGAATAATAGCGTGGTTGCAAGGAGCTACGGGCTCCGATTTATGCAAAAATTACATTAGAAATTGACCGAGTGTACGTACCTTAGCGAGAAAGTGGATATGAGTTCTAGTTTCTCCATTTTCGGCCGGCCGATGAAAAAGAGTTTCTAACTTGTGTACTTGATTCCCTATGCAACTAGAAGACACTAAAACAAGTGAAACAATAATTATAACTGAGTGTAGTAAATGTAAATAAGATGGCATGAAAAACAAAAACTGGGTCAGAACTTATTGGTTTCGGAGTTAGTCTTAATCTTTTTTTGGATTAAATATGATGATGCAGATAAATAAAAATGATTGTAAATGTTATGAGAAGGAGAAGTTAAGAAAATAAATATGATTGAAGGCAACATGACCCGGGCAAGGCAACAATTGAGTCGGACAGTTTTAGAATTTGTTGGCGTGATCTTGATGTAGAAGCCGCCACGAGCAGTCTGGAAGTTAGAATTGATTATCATTTATTTCAGAATAAAGATAACCCACCGGGGGTGATTTCATATGAAGTGAAGTTGCATTGAATCTTTTGGGAAAAGGTTGAAAATTATATGATAACTTTGGTAACGAAAGTGCAAATTTGGGAATCGTCGGCGTGATGTCGATGCAGAAAGTGCTACGAGCACCACGTAGGTTGGAATTGACTTATTATTGTTGAAAATAAAAGATAACTTACCGATGAACAATTTATATGAAGAGTGTATGAACTATATCCACCGGGAAGAAGATGAAAATTGATTGAGAAGTTTGCAGCAGAAAGGTGTAGAAACTGGATCTGCCTGTGCGCACTAGTGCGAAAATCACTACAAGCCGAGGAGACGTCATAATCGAGACCTGTTTGTTGGAGATAGAAGATGACTGGACAAGGAACACTTTTTCTTAAGGAGGCTTAGCCAGAATATGTTTGGAGAAGTTTGTGGATGTCGAAGAATAGCAGACAGAACTATAAAGCGCAGATCATACTTCTCTCTTTCTCTAAAACCTTGAGCAATGGAGCATCTAAGAAGGAAAATTAGCTGGGGAGTAAGGAAAACGTCTTATCATGGAATATATCACATCCCTCACTATCTTACGGCTGCTGGTTCCCTTCTTTACATTCAAAATGGGTCTCTATTTAAAGAGGAAAGAGATCTGATCTAAAAATAGCAAGTTTTGATATACATGGCCATAAGTTGGATTGCTACCATTTGGTGGTACTAATTTTTACCATGAAGTTTTTAGACACTGAACAAAATGATATAGAGGGAGAATAAATCGTGGTTCACCTTCTCTATGTTCAAAATAAGTCTTTTCTTAAAGAGGAAATAGATTTGGTCTAAAAATAACAGGTTTTGATATATATGACCATAGTTTGGATTGCCGCCATTTGATGGTGCTAATTTTTACTATGAAGTTTTCTGAAACTTATTCAAATGATATAGAGGAGGAAAAAAGAAGGGGAGGTCGTGAACTGGTCAGGGATGTGCCCAATGGTTTGGGTATGCACGCCATTGGTCTTGATCGGGGGCACGTGCGGACAGAATGGCACAACTGACTTTCAGGGGTCACTGCGGAAAAATAAGAGATCATAATTTAATGACGTTTGTTAGAAATAAAAGATGATGAGATGTGGAAGCTCCTCCTCCAATAAGATTAGATAGAAAGCTCTTTATATTTTATACATGGATGCCGAAATATGATAGATGGTGGTGATTGGAAAAATTTTGCGGCAATTAGAAAGATGAAGTATGACCCAGAAGGCAATTGGTGTTTTAAAATGTTGATCATAACCCTCAATGATTGATCATTAGGAAATGATCATCGAGCTGGATATGGCCCTTGCTCAGTAGATACGACTTTGTTCAGAAGTCTATAACTCCTCAAGTGACTCGATAAGCTCCTAACTCGCCCACCAGGAGCTCCGGGTCGTCCAAAAGGTGATTCAATTTGATTTCTAACAGTCCAATAAAAGATGTTGCCTATAGAATAATAGTTTTAAACTCCGAATTAGGCCAATTTGGTATGTCTACAACAAGTACTAGCATATTCAATATTGGAGGAGAAACAAGATATTTTCTTATTTTAATTGGTTTACATCAAAGGTTTTCAATAAGTCTTTATCGTTTTATGTTAGTTTTGGATGAATTAACAAAGCATATACAAGATAGTATGGCATGGTGTGTGATGTTCGAATATGATATTATATTGATAGATGAGATATGAGAATGAGTGAATAAGAAGCTAGAATTCTACAGAAACACTTCAATAGAGTCAAATATATACATTGTTAATTTAATTAAAATCAAATGAAAGAAGATACATTTGTTAGTTTGGATGGAGAATGTAACAAAGATGTTAACCATATAATCAAAACAGCATGGGGGAGTTAGTTTGGACAGAGTAATAGAGTCTCTGTTTTGGCCACATCTAGGAGATAAATTCTGACGTTAATCGCTAGCTGGCATCCTTTTGTGGAGGATGTAAAGATATTGACATCAATGTCTTGCGTTATGGATTAACATCCATCGATTTGGTCAGATAGTCTTGCCAGAACCAGAGAAGATGACTGAGCTCTTAGGATTCTGGATTTTAAATTACTCAGTTGCCTTACAACTTCTCGGGAGGCCTTACTGTGATGAGGCAGTTGCTTTGGGAATGTCCCTTGCCTCAGGTCTAGCAAAAGAAGCTGGCATGCATCAGGCGTTGACATGTTTCAGGAGCGTTGTCTTGGGTGGAGATGACACTTCAACTTTGGGTTGCATCGGACCCAGAAGGTGGCAGCTCCAGTAGGCTTAAGTTGCCTTTGTCAAGGGGCATTGGACCAGACTGGCCTGGTCACTTCCATTGGATCAGTGGCTCTGGGAGCCATGGTTGTGGTCCCATGTCCCAGTTCAAACCAGTCCGCTTCTTTGGGATGGTTTGCTTGACAGCTCAATAAGTTAACCATGGTCTTTCTTGTTGAAGCCCAGGAGGTTGTCTGTTGGTGCTGTCCATACGGGGGCAGCCTTCCATGTTACTGCTGCTACCGGAGTTAGCCTTTGTAGCTTGGTCTTGGCCAATGAGCAAGCTCGTGCAACCTCTGTGGGCGATGCTTGCTACTTGGAGCTGCATGTTCTTTTGAGACCTCACGAACCATTGGTGGAGCCTCTGGAACTCAGCCCTGCTGCTGCTTTGACTTTGTTCACCTCTGATGCTGTGGGGCCTGGACCTGATCTGGAGCTTCATATGCTTGCTTTCGGTGAACATGTTGGTGTCTTCCCAATGGATGGTGTAGTTGAGGGTCTACTTGATATTCCGGAGGACTAGGCTCTTACGTATGTAATCTTGGATTGCTCTCTTGGTGAAATTGTAGATCCTGCTAATCAGAGTTGTCCGGGGCAAGTTGATGGCTTATTATGGTTCTCTGACAAGGATATTGTGAGTATGGGTAAATTGGCATGTATGAGTTTCACCGGGCAGGAGGAGAAGGTTAAATCATTTGTGCACAAGCTTAAGGCAGATCTAGATCCGTCAGTTGACCCAATCATCACTCAGAAACGGATGCAGATTAGGGTGGGCTCCAGGGAGCTTAAATTCTCATTGAATAATGGCTGCATCTTGGATTCAAAGAGAAGGAATGTGAAGGAGATAATCTTTTATCTATGTTAAATATTCCAGCTAGAATATCTGGGGGACCGTGGGAGTGCGAAACATGGAAAGTTGAGGAACATTGTGCTGTACAACAGGTTGAGTGTGATGGCCCTGCAAGAGATGAAGTTTGACTTCTCTAATGCTAGAGATTGTGATAGTCTCAAAATTGGGAATTTGAAGGGGCTTTCCTTGAACCACTAGGAGAAGATGACAAAGTGACTTTCTTCAGTGAGTTGAGGCAGATTCTTCATGCTTATGTGGGATGTGTTTGGTGTGTGTGGTGATTTTAATGATGTTAGAAAGCCCGGAAAGAGATAAAATCAAAGGAATCGCTGTGCTGAAATGAACCTCTTCCTTGAATGGGTGAAGGATTGTGACCTAATTGAGATTGTCAATGTTGGTCCTGATTTTCTTGGTCTAGTTTTGGACAGATTCTTTGTTTTCACTCAATGGGCGAAGGTGTTAGGGATTCCTATGGTCTTTCATCTACCTAGGGTGAATTTAGACTATTTTTTTGGACATATGCCATGGCATGGCTGAAAGGACTTGTAGGAGAAAATTTTGTTTTTGGGTGGCTTGGTGTAAGGAGTCATCTCGGGGGAGCAAGTTCAGGAATGGTGGAATGAGATTAGTATGACTATTTTTGCTACAGGGAACTTTGCGAGAAAGCTTAAGCATGTTTAGAAGCATCTTTTAGTGTGGGTTGAGGCCATAGATTGCAGAATTGGCCAATCCGGATCAGGATTGGCCAATTCTTGAATCGGATCAGCCTATGGCGATCCGATTTCCACCTGAAGGGGAAATCCAAGGTAAAATCCTGCTGGAATCAGCCGAATCGGATTGGAATCAGAATCAGAATCGGATTTTTTAAAGATTTTTTATGAAAAGAATTGGGCTGAATTGGTTGGAATCAAATTGGGATTGAGATTGGAATCTAATTTTTTATTTTTATTTATTTTTAAATCCTGATTATGGATCGGGATTGCTCCCAAAGGATTTAACTGAGATTGGATTGGTACCCACTGATCCGGGTACTGATTCTGATTTGGCGATCATTGGCTGATGTAAACTCAAAAGAGTCTGCTGTGAGGAGGAAATCATTCTTAACCAAATTAAGTTATTTGAAAAGTTAAATGATAAAGGGGAAGTGGCTGCAGGCCAAAGGGCTGAGTGGTTAGCTTTGAAGTAGTAGTGCAATTAGTGGAGTATTAAAGACGAAATCAAATGGAAGCAATGGTCAAAAGAGTTATGGCTAAGGGAAGGTTATAGGAACAGTAAATACTTCCATATGCAGGCATATCTTAAGTGTCTTGGAGGGATCAGAACAGATAGGCTAGGCAGCAGTTACGTTCTATGAGGTAACTGCTGGTTGGCAAAGCATCCTTTATAAAACTTTGACACCTACAAGAAGTTGATGGAAGAAGAGGCAGCAACTCTGGTTGGCAGTTTTTCAGAAGAAGTGCTTGCAGCTCTCATGTTGATGTATTCTTATAAAACCATGGTCTAGATGAATTCTCTGCTGGGTTCTACCAGAATTGTTGGAATACTATTTAAGGTGACTTCATGTCCATGGTCATTGAATTTGAGATTAACCATCAGTGTTTGAGGTTTCTTAACTATTGGTTCTGATCCCTAATAAAACGACTGCCTCTGACATCACAGACTTGAGACTTATTATCCTTCTTAATTGTAATTATAAAATTTTGACAGGTTCTTGCAAATAGGTTAAGCAAATTTGTGGAGAAGCTAATTGGTCATTTATAATCAGTTTTTGTTCATGACAGATGTATTTTGGACAATTTTATGGCAGCCTTTGGGTGCATTCATGATTAGAAATCTAGGAAGAAGAAATGTGTGCTGCTTAAACTTGACTTTGGAAAGCTTGTAACAGGGTAAAATAGAAATGCCTTAGCAGGGTTATGCAGTTTTTAGATTTAAATCAGAAGTGGATCAACTGGATTCAGTGTTTGAGTACTTCTGAATTTTCTGTGAACATCAATGGTAGCTCATTTGGCTTCTTTAGGAGTTATAGAGGACTTAGGGAAGATGACTCCGTTTCACCTCTCCTCTTTGTACGGGGGGGATTCTTAGTACCCTGTGAGAGAAAGCTCAGGCAGGTGGTTTAATTGAAGGGATTGAGTTAGGTGTCAAGAGAGTGCATATAACTCATTTACAGTTTGCAATTGATATTTTGTTACCATCTTTTTATGTGTCAAATGTATCAAACTATGGATTTAGTTATATTTGTTGGAAGTGGTTACATGACTGAAAATTATTTATGACACAATCATGACAAATGCGAACTGATTGATATTAATATTCTTGAGGCAGTTAAGGAAAGGCTGCAAAGAACGTTTGGTATGCTGCATAGTGCATTGCCTGCCAAATATACATACCAAATATGTGGGTTTACCTTTGTCAGATGGTGCGTCTAGAGCCATGGACTAACAACCTCTTTTTCAGCAGGTGGAAACAAGGTTGCAAGGTTGGAAAGAAAGACTGTTAACTACTGGGGGTAGGATAGTCCTGTCGCAAAGTGTATTGCAGAACCTACCGCTTTATTGTTTATCAGTTTTAAAGTGCTCAGCTGAGTTTGTGATAAATTGGAAGTCTGAGAGCTTCTTTCTTTTGGTATGACAGTGACAAAGGCAAGTGCCTTCTTCTTGTTAAATGGAGCTATGTTTGCAGAAGCAGAAAAGATGGAGGTGTAAGACTTATGCCACTGCACTTGTTAAATGGATCTGAAAGTTTAATCGTGATGATATCTTTCTTTGGAGCAACATTGTTTGATCAAAGTATAGATTAGGCGGGGGGCCAATCTTGGAAGGAGGGTGTCTAGTATTTGGACGGGTATTCTTCATGATTGCTACTTATTCTCATATTCTTCATTTATCTTTGTTAGCTATGGAAGGAAGGTCCTATTTTGGAAGGATTGCTAGGCCAGTCATATGTCTTGTGACCTTCGATTGTTCATAATTTTTCTAGAATAGCTGTGAACAAGGATGCTTGTGTTGGGTTGCACTGGAAGACAATACAGGACAATTGGACCTTTTCTTTCAAAGGGCTTATGAAGGATGATGATTTTTCTGAATTTGCAAGCTTGATGAATTTTTTTAAGGGGTTTTGTTGTGTGAAGAATGATGCAGCAGGACAAGCTACATTCGAAATTAAGTAAAGACCTTTTTTTTCTATAAAGTTCGCTTGCACAAGGCTGTCACCTGGGTAGCACTGAAGTTTTGTGGTGGAAGGTTGTGTGGTCTTTTGTGGTCCCTTTAAAAATCAGACTTGAAAATTTTTAAAGGAAGGCTACCAACCAAGTCCTACTTACAAAAGCTCTTTTCCATAGATACCAATTGCTGTGTTTCTGTGACTCCTTTGAAGATATTGATCACTTATGTCTGTGGTGTGATGTTATTGGCTTATTGCTTATTTGTGACATGTTCTATTTCGTAGATGGAATATTATGTGAGTTGAACCAGTTGATGTTTTGATAATGTCACAACAATGGAACAGTAAAAACTTTTGGACGGTTGAATCTCTACCATGGAACCTTGCTTTGCCCCTGTTGGCACCTAAAACTCACATGCAAGGATGGCAACATGCAGTCTGAGCAGAGATAGGGAGATGAAGACAGACAGCTGCTATGAATAAAGAAGGAGATGCTATACACAAAACTTGAATGCATTGGATGCTCATCCATATATATAACACTTTATAGTAGTAGAAGGGAAGCAATTTGGTGCATACCTGCTGCTGTCAGTGGTTAAGCATAGAACTACTCCTCGAAAGAGAAAGATGAGAGGGGTCAGCAGGGCTTGAAGAAGGTTCCGATAGGAGGGGCTGTGTAACTCAGCCCCAAAGATGCTCAAATCTGCATAAAAATTACCAGCAAAAAAATTTCTGGTGGACTTGTTGATAGGTCATGAAAACCGTGGCTTAAAAGGGGTCAAAACAGAGAAACTCACATACCTATCAATCCCGGTTGATTGTAGGTACTGCTGAAAACTACCTCGCCTTCTATTCCAACCCCAACCGATGGAAAATGGAGGACCAAGGAGAAGAACAGCTGCGCCAATGGAATTTGTGGCAACTGGCAAGAACAGTCACTGCAGGAAGAGGAAGCAGATAAAGAAGAGGAGAAGAAAGATTTTCCATACCTGCTGGCCTGATGGAGGAGCAAAGCTGAACCCTGATGACCTTCCTAACAGGGCTGGATGACCGCAACTGGAAGAGAAACATGGGAAGGAATAGAACCGAGCGCAGCCTTCTTGTGCCAGAACTCGCAGCAGATGAGGTTGGGAGGTCAGCCGGTCACCGGTATTTGATTTAGAGTCAAAGTGAAACCTGATCGGGAGGTCAACGTAAGAGCATCAGCCGCCACCAACTCCTGTGCATACCAAGTTGGAAAAGGACTTAATCTTGATGATTTGATGGCCAAGATCTTCGTTCACTTGATATTTGGATCCATTCTTGATAGATCCTTAATGGATACCAGATCCGATATGTCAATAATTTACATAATTACGTGATGGCCATAAGATGAAGATGGCGCAATAATCAAGGGCCAGGATTGACCAGAAGCTTAAGTTAAATGGTTCTAGTTTTATTGGTTTCTTAATAGGATTAATATCTGATAAGATATTGGAAGGCCAGGATTAAAAGATTGATGATGGATTATCTAATGGCCTAGAATTGCCCGTCACTTAAGCTAATTGGATCCTGATCTTACTGCATCCATACTGCTCATTGGACAATCAATTTATGACCGGTTAATGGGGAAAATAATGAAATGAAGCCGGTAAAGGGAAATTGGCACTAGAAAATCTATTTCGAGCCAAGAAAATCCGAAATATGAGATTTTGTGTCCAAGAGTCAATCCAATGGAATATGACATGTTCACTTTCTTATTGAGCCAGAATCCTGTGTTTAGGCCCAATAAGCCTAAATGGGCCCAATAAGTTGGAATGAGGCCCAAAATCAGTTTTATACAAAGTTAATGTTCTTCGTGGCAATTTATGTTAGAAAAGGGCTCTAGAGAATCTCTCTCTCAGATCTAGAACTTATTAGGCCGAGAATATCTGAATGGGCCCGCATGACAGAAATCATGTTTTTTGTTGGTTGCATCAGAAAATGGGTCCTAATAGCAGAGCCGACGTCCCCGACATTTTTGGGACTCCAGACATCTGAAATAAGCCCAAATATTTTATTGGGCCAGATCTGCCAGAAAACGGGCCCAAGGGCTGTGATCAAAACATTTCAGATCTGATAAGTCAGATATGTTCAGAAAAGAACTTGGGAACGAATTACAGGAAGTATCTTGTCTATTTGGGCCAGAAATGACTGTGATATGCCCAAATGACTAAAATGCCTTTTCTAGTGCCTATTGGGCTCAAGGGTTCATGGCTGGGCCCAATAGAAAATCAGTGGCCACGTGTGGTCTGGAAGCATTAAATACACATGGAAGTCAAGTTCAGTCTGGAAATTCAGTCGATATTTTGTAAGATATATGCAAAACATTGAACTTTTGGCTTCTTCAAAGCCCAGTCATATCAGGGGCAAAACAGTCAAAGTGATCTAAAAATAGTTCAAATAGGTCGTAATTAAAGTCAAAGGTCAAGGATATCGATACAGAAAATTCTTGAACCAGCAGGGATATTTTTGTACTTCTCCCTGAGCATAAAAGGAGAGATTAAGTGCAAATTTCAGCAATTGAGCTTATCTGAAACAGATAGTGATATTTCTACCATGGTCATGATGCAAGCGACATGCTCAAGATGACAATTCTGAAAAATATATAAGATCAAGCTCAATCGGAGCTCAATTATAACACAAATTATATTTATTTGGGCATAAATATGATATATGTACCATATGAAATGAAATGACATATATGGGCCATTGGATCAGCCATCAAGATGTTGATGAAGACGGGAACTCCAATCGGACGGTCAAGATGCATACTTATTAAGTAATGGATCCATGCTTATTGGAATATTGAGTCTTTATTAAGATCTGGATCCTACTTAATAGATGGATGGCTATGATCAAGAATTTGAGAGAGATCACAAGATGATGAATTATGAGCCATTGGATCTCATTTTTTATTGTTCAAATAGGGTTTTAAATCAAAAGAAAGCAGGATGAAAAGAAGGGGATGTGCACTGCCTTCTCTCCATGAGTCGCTGGGTCAAGTCCCACTTAAGGTGGAAGATAGACCTGTGCACACCCCACTTTTCCTCACTCCCGGATCTGCTCACACCCCACTCTCCCACTCCCGGTCATGCGCACACCTCTCCCCCGTGATCCAGCATTTATTCCCATTGGCTCTTATAGGGAGACTTCATCTTGAACCAATGGGGGGGGGTTCAGTGGAGAGAAGGTGAGGAGGAGGTTTCCAATAGCAGGAGGAAGAAGCAGTGGCAGGTTTGATCAAGTAGGAAGGAGGCAGGAAAGGTTGGTGCACAAGAAGGACAAGGAGAAAGGAAGACAATGGGTAAGGTAAGCCCCATGAAAGATCATCCAGTCCCCTTTTTCTCCTTGACCTTCACATCCCTCTTTTCTTAAGTTGCATACCCTTTCTATCTCTTTCATTCCATGACTTGAAATTTTCCTCTTTTGAGGCATGTGCTCTATGACCAGCCTCTCCTACACAGTTCATGCTTACTGTTTTAGGGGGGATCACCCTATGACTGACCCCCCATTGAAAGCCATGGATGATTCCAAGTTCCCATAAAAGTCTCATACCCGATCACTGCTATAACAGTATCTAGATTCAAATGTCTTTCTTCTCTCTTGTACAGTCCTTGGAAAAAACTATGATAAACCACCATTCTCGGATCCATACAGTCTAGAGATAGATCTCCCTACGATCATCCAAACACCCCTCCCTTGACAATCCTCTAAGTTGGCTGTTTCAATTTCTTAAAACAGTCATTTTTGCGACTGTCAGATCCCCTTTGGCTGCTATTAAGACAGGCTATGTAGTTCACCTTGATACTTACCATCTACACCCATCAATGAACTGTTTTGAACCCCAGAGACAGTCATTGTTCGCATGGTTAATACTCTTCAGAACAGTGTATGTATGCATTGTCTTATCCTCATCTCACAGTTCCTGAAACTTTGAGGATATCCATGTCCGATCACCCCTTCCTTATACATATAATTTCCGGTCCATATATGTTACTGTCCAGCCTCATGGAAGACTACATAGTCCCTCATCAAGTGTAAAAAAACCAAAGATATTATATTGAGTCTCCCCCAATCTAGACCCTTAATGTCCAAGCCGAACCACTCTCTGTGCTTCTCAAGGTAATGAAGAAAGGTTATACCCGGCTCCCTTAGAACCCATACGATGGACTAAGGGTCTCCTCAAGTAGTCTCAATGAAGTCGAAGATGCTATGAAGTTGAAGATATGAAGGCAAGGCCAATCAGGTCTAGAGAATGATGAAGACTTGGTCTCCTGGACCAATATATGATGATGACATGATAGAAAGGCCAAATATGGCCCAAATGGCATGAAGATGATGAACCTGAAATATTTTGACATGTAAAAAAAGAGAATATTTAAGATGCATAGCTTGAGCCTATACTTGGGCAATTTTCGTAATGTTTGGATGGGTATTATCGGATACGTCCCAAAATGCTTGTTCTGGATGGGGGCTCTGATCATGCACTCGGTGTTCTCAATCCATCCCATAGTGGGAAGAGTATACAAACTAAACCCACTAGGGAAAATTCTCACTTTATCTAGAGTGAGGTCAACATTAGACCAAACTCTATGGTTTTAGTGGGAAATTTTTTTGGGAGATATCCATGCTTATTTAAGGCAAGAGATAATGGTATGGATCAAATTATATGATGGCGACTTGTGTAATGTTGATGTACCCTGGTCATATAAATGACATTATATGTGATGTGTCCTCTTGCTTTTGGTTTGGGAATTTTGATATTACCGTCATAATCTATAATGGAATGCAAAAAAAATGAAGCAATGAAGCACAGGACACCGAGTCTGAAACATATAGTTTCTGCAAAAGAATCCCAATTCCGGTTCGGAGAGTTTGGTCTGTTATCAGACCTGAAAATTATGCAATCCCTTTTTTTAATTCTTGATACTAAAACAAAGGCAAGATCTGGTAAATAAAGGGTGTCTGGTGCAGGAACAGGTTAGTCAGGACCTTTGATCCCGTGGATTTCATGTATCAGCCAGAATGGTTCTTTTAAGTAGAGATTCTGAAAAAAATGATGTCATGGCAGTTTAGTTGCAAGATGATTGATTTACGGGTCTTATTCAATATAGGCTTCCAAGATTTTGAGAACTTCTTGGCAAATCGGGAGGTCAATCAAGTATCTAATGTCATTAGCTTTAACACCATCCGGAACTCATATAAGAAAGATCCCAGTTCTATGAATTTGAGAAAAAGAAAAGACAACAAGAAATTACCAGTTACAAAGTCAAGCCGGACAGCCAATGTTGAAAGGCCCATCATCAGCCGAGTTTCCAGAACTAATTTCTTTTCAGATCATGGAGTAGACTCCCCAAAATATCAAGCATTCCGGTCTAGATATGTGAAGGCATGTGAACAACTAAACATTGACATGATTAGGCAGGGAACATAGTTTCGTAAGGTGACTAGAAATTAAAGGTAGTTCTTACTGATGATGGTATAAAATGAGGTTCCTGAATCTTATCATATCAGATTTATGAAATGCCATATACGTCTCCTTTGTCCAACTAAAAAATGACTGTCGATTCTGGACTTGAGAGATAGCAGAACAGTATTGGCTATTAGTGAAGGAGGTTCTTTGGAAGTTATCCAATTGACAATCATACAGTTGATAGTGAAGCAGAGTGTGATAAACTTTTAGTAGACCATACTGATAATCCTTCCTTAATATGATAAAATCGATTCTATGAATCTGGATTTTCACACCTTAAAAGGAGAGCTCAACTCCTTTCCTTTTTTTAGATCTTGACTCAAGATTTAAGCAAGGTAGGTGGGGTTAGGAGTTGGGACCGGGTCGGTTGGGCCCAAACTGACCCAGGTCGGCTGGGGTCGAGACCCGGGTGGGGTCAAGGTCGGCTGGGGTTGCGATAAAAAAATAAAAAAAAACTTTTAAAACATCTACCGGGTCGAGGTCGCGGGGTTGGGACCGGGTCGGTCAGCCCAAAAACTGACCTAGTCGGGCCCGGGTCGTGACCCCGCATTCCATGGATTGAAGAACTAAGTTCTAATATAACTAAATAGGAAAATGAGATGGACCTAACCAGATGGAAATCTTACAAGAGGGTGATGAGGGGCTTTGCCAAAAGGGATCCATTATATATACATATATATGGTTGGGACCGAACACTCGAGAAATAAGAAAGGAGTGCAAGGCAAACCTGGCTAGAGCTGTCCCTTTTGTTAGACACTAAGTCAGGAAGCTCGAGCTTTCATAAAGTTCAATCACAAATTCATCATAAATGTGACTAAAATAAGAGCCATATTGGTTCAGTCTTCACGTGAATTCTATGGTTATCTATGAAGAAAAGATGATTCTAAGTGCTTGATGATAAGACTTAGAATAAAAAAACCAATATAAATTAAATAATTGTGAACATGCTTAATCCGACATCATAAAAATTGGATTTAAGCAAAATTCATTAAGTCTAAGATGTTAAGACTTAGATAGAATTTGAATGAAGTTCATAATGAAATTTGATTCGAATATTCTCGGATCCAAATTAACTCCAATAATTTAAAACATGTCTTGAATTAAAAGAGTTAATCGTATGTAAAACATGTCAATGCATTTATGACTCCACTAAGGAATATAAACCTTAAGGTGGTTGGAATCTTAAAATACACCTCATAAAAACATAAATACCCTAATGCAAGTGGTTGTGGATGGGGAGGACTTGCATCCGTGGGCTGGTGTTCCTTGGTGGCAGCCTGCTTGGTTAGTCTTAGCTGCCACTATGGACCGTACTTTGGAAGGGATCATCGGTTGCTGGAGTGCAGGGATAGCTGGAGGTGTCGTGAGTGCTAGGGTGTTGATCATTGTAGTTTTGCTTGATCGTAACATTCTGGGTTGCGGGGCAGTGGTTGGTAGAGGGGGTTGCTAAGGCTGCTGATTGTGTCGATCCTCCCCATGAGAGCAGCTAGTGGGGGAAGCTTCGGGTGAAGTCTATGTTATCAGAGGCGACCGCCTCGGTCGCCTAGGCGAGGAGGCGAGGCGAGGCGGCCCTGTTCCGCCTCGCTCTTGCGGCGATCGCCTGAGGCGATCGCCTCCCCCGCCTCTGCCGCCTAGGCGGGGGAGGCGTGAGGCGAGGCTGAGGCGTTCGCCTCAGCCTCAGCCTATCGGATCCGGACCCAACTGGCCGGATCCGATAGACTTAAACCATGTTATCGCGGCCTCT
This sequence comes from Cryptocoryne crispatula var. balansae, assembly GCA_036172225.1. Lineage (NCBI taxonomy): Eukaryota > Viridiplantae > Streptophyta > Magnoliopsida > Alismatales > Araceae > Cryptocoryne > Cryptocoryne crispatula. Next base: position 4,564,058 of record CM069924.1, on the reverse strand, counting down.
CCTCTCTCTCTCGCGCCCGACGCCCAGTCTCTCTCTCTCCCGCGGCCCCTCCCTTGCGGTTTGAAGCCCCCGCCGCCGCTGCTCGCCGGAGAAGGACCCGCCGCCGCCGCCGCTCGCCGGAGAAGCCCTAGCCGCCGCCGCCAGTCGCCGGAGAAGCCCTCGCCGCCGCCTTCCTCAGCTGTAGAAGGTGTCAAAACCTTCCAAAGCATCGGAGGAGCTCTCCAACCGGTCCGTTTTAGGGTTTTCACGTTTTTTTCTTCAATTTTTTTATCTTTTCTATTCAACATCCTTCTACTAATACAAATATCTTATCTTTTGTTTTACTTTCTTCTATCTTGGTGTACATTGTTAGAAGACCGGATTTAGACGTACAAGGTACGTTTTTTTGGTTTGTCTTCTTCTTTTTCATTGTAAATGTCATTCCAATATTTTTATTAGGCTATTGACAACGTGTAGAAGGCGCAAGTGTTGTTAACCGGGTTTGCAAAGATTACCGAACAACCCGGACGTTGTCGAAAAGGTATAATTTACGTTTTTTTCCGTTTTCTTAAATCTGATTCGTTGTTGTTAAATCTGATTTTTTAAAATCAGATTTCTGAAATAAGAGTTTTTATTAAATCTTATTAATTAAATCAGACTTTTTCTTAAATTAGATTTAATAAATCAGAGTTTTAGTTAAATCTGATTTATTAAATCAGATTATTTGTTTTACTTTTCAAAACTTTTCATTTATGCATTTCAAAGTATTGTTTTAAATTTGATTAATTCTCATCTTTCTTTTAGCAAATTGGTGGAAGGATTGGGGAAGCAAGGTTCCTCAATTGCAAAGGTTTGCCATTAGGGTATTGAGTCTCACTTGTAGTGCATCTAGTTGTGAACGCAACTGGAGTACCTTTGAACAGGTATGCACTAGTATCATTCATTATTTAGCATGTTTCATTAGATATTTTAAACTAATGTTCATCCTTAAATTATAGGTGCACACAAAGAAAAGGAATAGATTGGAACAAAAAAAGCTAAACGATCTTGTCTATGTCCAATACAATCAAAGGCTTCGAGATCGCCATTTTAGGATGGAGAAGTTCAATCATGATCCTATTTCTTTGGACGATATTGATGAGGCTGATGAGTGGATCACTAGAGAGGACGACGAGTATGTGCATGAAGGAGAGGATCTCACATGGAGGGAAGTTGAACTAGCAGCGGGTATTGATGAAGAGGAAGGTCCATCCACTAGAGCAGAGGCCTCTAAAAGGCAAAGGATTGAGAAAGGAAAGAGTGTGGCCATGGTTGAAGATACCTCAGAATCGGATGGGGATATTCATGTTCATGTTACTGATGATGATGACCCTTACTCTTCCGATTGATAATTGATATTTGTGTTAACTGATTGGAGAGACATTAGATGAATGTACCTTTTAACGTTGTTGTGAACTTATCGTTATTTATGTACTTCTATGTTTGGTTTATCATTTTTATTCAACATCCTTCTACTTGATGTATTATATTTTTTTGTTTTTGGTGATGTGTTCAATTTTTAGGCATGCTTATGGAAATGAAATGAGAAAAGGTACTTCTTTCAACTTATTTTTGCAGTTTACATTTAATACATGTTTAATGTAATTTCTGCTGTTTTTTGTATTTTCCACAATTTTTTAGATATGTTCAGCTTTTTTAGATAATTTTATCTGCAATTTCGGGCATAACTTTTATTTTTCCTGCAATTTTAAAAATTTTCCTTCTATTTTCATATATATTTCCTGCATTTATGATGCATTCACTGTATTTTTTTATATTTTTTCACATTCTTATATAGATTTTTCAGGTATTAAAATTAAATATCATAATAAAAAAAATGTTGCCTCGGGCGCCTGAGGCGCCCGCCTCAAGCGCCTGAGGCGAGGCGAGGGGTGCCTCGCCTCGGTCGCCTCACGCCTCTGACGACTACATAGGGTGAAGTTGTTTTTCTCATGACACCAAGGTTGACTGCTAGAAGGTCTTGGATTTAGGATTGTGATGTGGTTGTCGTTGAGAGTGTACCGGAGCTCCTGGAATAGGGTGAGTCTCCAACGTTTCCTCAATTCACATTGGCCGTTGCTTGATTCTTGGTGGAATAAACTGGCACCCTTTAGTGGCTTCTTTGTGAGATGCAATTCTCGTGTTGCCTGAAGAGAATTGGTGGTTGACACAACCTTGTGACGTAACCTCGAGAATATTAAAATTTAGAATTTTAGAAATTCATTTTGGTTTATTTAACTTAGCCTTAATATTGACTATTAGGAAAATGGGTAGTATTCCATAAGAGTACTAGTTAGGTCAGTGATATGTATAAAAATATATGTTGAGGTTGTTAGGTTTTTTGAAAAATTTATTTTGACCTCTTCCCATGGGACTTGCAAAGTACTGATGTTAACTACAACGAGCAACTATTCGAATACCTTTGATATCCGCCGTAGCAAGAAGATATACACCCACAAAAAATAAACACCCGAGAGCAACTGCCCCATGAACTTGATGGACGCAAACACTTAATGTGTTTTCAATTTGGTTTGATTTGAGTTAAAATTGATTTGAATTTGTTTATGGTTTGTGGCTTTCATCTTTGGAATTATTTAAAATTGGTTTGAGTTGATTTTAATGATCTGTTTGAGATCTGGGTTAAGATGTGTGTTATTTGGATTTGGCTTGATTTAACCAAAATTTGGTTAAGACTTGATGTCATTTGGGACTTGATTTGATTGAATTAACATCTGTCTGCCAATCTGATTTTTGACTTGATGTCTTTGATTTGAATGTTTGTTTTGATATTATCATTTTTTTTGTTTTGGTTTGATTGCATTTCTTATTTGAAGTTTTGGATGAATTTGAGATTCTGGTGGTTTTAGTTTGCATTTTTTATTTGGAGATTTTGGCATTTAAAATCTGTTGGGATTGAATTTCAGATTTGATTTCATTTATTTCAGATGTGGACATCTTAGATTTCAGTTTTGATGGCTTTGGAATTCTATTTCAGTTTTCCCATTTGGCATTTAAGACTTTTTTTTAGATTTGATATTTTTATTTTGAGACTTTAGATTATGAAATTTTTGGGATTTTTGAATTTAACAATTTCAGATTTGAAGGAATTTTAAGATTCTCTTATGGAATTAAAAAAAGATTTTCTGATATGAAGGTTTGATGTTCATTTTTTTTGAATTCCCAAGATTTGCCGAACATTCCCAAGTATTGGCAATCTCTGATATTTTTTCCAGATTTGGACATTAAACCATTGAGATTTTAGTCTCTTCAGGATTTTATGATTTGAAATTGACTTTCTGACTTCTGCATTTTGGGATATTAGATTCTTTTGTGTTTTCTTATTTTCTACTTTAAATTATAGAGATGGGTGTATTTTTTATCTCTTGGGGTTGGTTACTCATTTAATTAAGGCTCAATGTCTCTTGGATTTGAAAATTTATTTTAAATTTGATCGATTAATGATTCTGTGTGTAATTTGTTATGCTGTGGTTAGAGTATTTAGATATTTAATTTGCTTTTAGTTATGAATTTACAACTTTTATCTTGATTGATTAGAGTTCATTTAGGGACTTGAATTTGATTGGTTGTTTTTTTGGTGAAACTCAATGCCTCCATCCCTTGGATTATTTTAATTCTGGTTTGAATGAGTTGTCTTGGACTTATAGCATTGTCCTCTTTTGTTCTTTTGTTTGATATTAAGGTATGATTATACTTCAATGTTCCTGTTTCGTACATCCTGGAGCACCAAGTTTTTATTTAAAATGAGCATCTTGAGTAATATCAGATTGAGGAGTTCTAAGCTTTGAGTTTAACATGTAGAGTTTCAAAAATATGTTTTGGAGTTTAATATTGTGAGATCAGAAATTATGGGAGTTTGAATGGGGTGCTGCTTGGTGGTTAGTAAATCAGCCCTGAATTATGTGTCCAGCCAGACTCTGATAAAACAGTTCTCAGATTTTTTTGTTTTAACGGAGGGGACAACATTCACAGCTCATTCTCTATGTTTGATTAATTAATTTGATTAATTTGATTTTCTATGTTTGCATTCTTTCAATTTTATGGGGCTATTCATTCTTCTCACCACAATGAGTATTCACCGAACTTGAAATTTTCGTTGATTAGAGGTTATGAGTACAAAATACACATGTGGGAGGGCTTGAAAAGCCATGATCCCCATGAGGTTACATGAATTAGGATGAAATCTATTAAACCTTTGATAGACATGATGGAATTCATCCCAATCGGTTTAGGATAGAACACTCTCGGCCTTTGACATGCATATGAGGCTTCTTTCCATTGATTGATGTGAGATCGAGTCTCTCTAGTCTTTGTTAGTCATTAGGGTCTCTCTTATTGGATTTAGGATAGAATGCATCCGGTCTATGATATGGGAGGATTCTTTCCCTGATTTTAGGATCAAGTACACCCGGTCTTTGATAGACACGGGGGGACCCATCCCATGGCTTGATGAATCTCATTAGCACATGATTTGGTATGCTGGCATGTTAGAACACGCACAACCTTACCATGGCTTAATGGGTATATCGCTCATTATTGGGACACAGTATAATATTGGGTCTTTAATCGACCTTTGTATATCAACCTTAAGGACGTAGAGGCGGGCACGAAGCCGACCCCCCAACTAGTCCATATGTTAGGATTCTTGTAAGCGAAGAACATGGGGCGTGCACAATGCCAATCTGATGCTTGTCTCGGTTTGTTTAACTAAATTGATAGATTTTTATTCAAATTACAATTGATTGTTTTTTTTAATGCCATCGGGCCTGTTTTGATCGCTGTCTTGGTCCAATTAAGCCTGTTTGAACAGTGCACAAGCTTGACGGGATTGCTTCTCCATTAAGAACCCAATGGGCCTGTCGGCGTCCTTGTATAGCCTAGGCAGTAAATGGGCTGCCGGGTTGGGGCTCCTTTCATCATTTTTTTAACTCTCCCTTTTGTGTGGACCCCACATGACCTCAATCAAGAGGAAGGTACATGCACCATTGTGTGAACCTCGTTTTCCGTTTATTTATTTATTTTTTGTTTTATGTTATTTTTTTGGAAATATGGGTGTCTTGGACTTATCTAGGAAAATATGTGATATCCTATAAAAATGCTAGATAGTCCGGTGTTATTTTAAAAGTATTAGAACTGAGATTTGGGTTCTTTGAAAATTTTATTTTTGACCCCTCTCTGTTGGATGGTGCGAATATTCAGTGTTAAGTTACATCAAGCAACGGCTCGAATGTCTTTTATTAGCCTGTCGTAGCAACCTGATTTATGGAGAGCATGCACATCCACAGAAAATTAATGAACTCACAAGGGCAGCAGTCTTTTCGGCCCGATAGGGGCGAATCCTTGGTTTGAGATTGATTCATTGACGTCCAAGGAACTTTTGGTTTGAATTTTGTTTGATTTGTTTTATCTTTTTTTAGGTGTTTTGATTAGGCTTTAATCAGATTTGGTTGGTTCAGAAGGGTTCCGGTTTCAGTTCCACCAGAATCAAGAAAGTTTTGGGCAATATGGGGTTCGGTTTAATTAGACCAATCCTAAAGTTTCAGGTTCATTCAAGAATCGGGTTCTTTAATCTTCGGGTTGGTTTTGAGATGTTTTAAGGGCTGGAGTATCGTTGGATGTATTCCTTTTGGGTTGGATCTTATGTTGCTTGGCTTAGACCTTATCTTGGCAAGGCTTATGAAGCTTTTAAGGGAATTTTGGACGTTTGAAAAATCTGATTGTTTTGGGTATGTGAACAGTTTTATTGAATTCTGATTTTTTTATTTTTAAATTGTCAAAACCTCGAGTTGACTAGATTTCATTTGAACGTTGGTTAGTTTTGAAAGGCTTTAGATTAAGCTTTGAAGATTGTCTTAAATCTGTTTTTTTTTGTTAAGGACAGATTTTTGATGTTCTAGTTAAGGTCTTAGATGTTGCTTAAGGTTTGGTTGATTTGTTATTTGTTTTTTGGTGTTTCATTAGGTTGGATTAAGTGACTTTCATTTAAATTTCCGGATCAGCATCAATCCGACTTCTTTATGCATTTTAATTGTGTTTTGACATCAACTTGAACCAATCTTGGTCACCTTAGACACACACCCTAGCCGGATCATTGGGCTGCCAAATTGATGCCCGATTTCATACAATTGTGATACCACTTGATTGATGCTTCATTCCATTGGTTGAGTACAATGAGCATCTGTGTTAACCTCTTTTTTCTGCGTCTGTTCTTTAGAAAGAAAGACATCTCCGGACTTTTCTAGGAAAATAGGTGATATCCTAAAAATATTAGGTAGTCCGGTGATAGTTTTAAAAATATTAGAACCGAGGTTCGGGTTCTTTGAAAATTTCATTTTTTGACCCTTCTCCGCCGGATGGTGCGAGTATCCGGCGTTAACTTACATCGAGCAACGGCTCGAACGCCTTTGATTAACCGTCGTGGCAACCTATTTTCGGAGACATGCACATCCACAACACAACATAAAATAAAGAACTCAAAAGGGCAGCGGCCTTTTGGGTCCGATCAGATGCAAACCGTTTTGTTCGGGTTTGATTTTATTTGTTTGTTGGTTGACTTTTGGGTTGACTTGAAAGTCGGTTTTGAGTTTTGGAGTTTGAATCAATTTGTTTGATTGATTTGTTTTTTTTATTTGTTTTGGATTGAATTTGGTTGATTCAAGTTTTTATTTTGATTCTGTTTTGGTTTTGATTTTGGACTTGATTGGTCCAAGTTTTTTGTTTTGATTTCAGTTTTGATGTGGATAAAGTTTTAAGCAGGTTGGTATTTGTTGTATGTTTGGTGTTATAAAATTTCAAATTTCTGATTTTTCTGAATTTGAGTTGATTTTTGTTTTAGGTGGATTTTGATCCATGTTTTGAGATGTCGAAACATTGCTTATTTAGTTTCTTTTTGGGATTGATCTTTTGTTCGGTTGAAGGTTTGATTGAATGAATTTTCCAGATTATTGAAATCTGATTTTTTTGAGTTGACAGATTTGATTTAAATCTGAATTTTGTTTTGGCAGATTTTGTGTTTGAAATCTGATTTCGGTTTGATTTGCTTCAAAAACCGGTTCAATCTTGTTGAAGATCGGTTGTGAGTTCAAGTTTGAATTTCAGATTTATTTTAATTCTGATTTTTTATTGTTTTGATTTTCAGATTTGATTTAATTCTGTTTTTGTTTGAATTGTTAGGTTTGATTTTCTGTTTCAATTCCCAGATTGGGTTTGAAATGATTTTTATTTTTGGTTTGGCGGTTTGCATCGCCTCCGACCCATCGGGCCACTTTGAGCGCCCGGTTTCATGCAATCCAAATTGACATCGAACTTTATTTCATTGAAATATGAGGTGAAGTACATCGGTGTACAAAGTGATTGGTCCTTCCCCCAATATAGGTTCATCTCCACTACTTTGGAAAAATTTTGGCATTACGACGGTATGCCGGCTATTTTCCAACTTAGTGAAAATTTACCCATCCAAAATAGCTAGCCTTAGCTTGGCCATATTGGGGGAAGGAACCGCTGGCTACGGGAGCATGCCCGCGCCACCGTCCGGATCGACATTCCGGGGCGGACCCGGGGAGTCGTCCAAGGTTGGAGTCCCCACAAAGGGTGGATCTCCTTACTTTAATGTAGCTTTCGCATTCTGGATTTTATTTTGTTCATTTTTTGAAACATAGGCCATGGAGGCCGGTTCAATTCCATCGGCGTTCCGAGCCGGCCTTCAATCTTCATAGGCCCGCCGGGCCTGGCTTGGACTGTCTTTGGGCCGGATGGGCCTGTTGGGAAGCTGCTGCTCTGCTGGCCCTGCTTGGCTGGACCGGCTTGGAAGGCCACCCGGCTATGCCCTTGGCCCGTCGGACGGTTTCCAAGGGGTGCCGGGCTGTCACCTTCAAGTCGGCCCAGTTTCTGGCTGCTGTCCACCGCTTCATTGGACCTCTGCAGAACCTGTTTTGGGAGTTTTCTCCCCTACTGCAGCGGCCTGGAGTGTGGGCGGTAGAGGCTGAGACATGACCTGTGTAGGGGTCTGATTTTGGGGCCGGACAAGGCCAGTGTAGGGGTCTGGTTTGGAGACCGGAGAAGGCCTGTGTAGGGGTCTGGTTTGGAGACCGAACAGAACCTGGTTGGGGTCTGATTTAGGGACCGGACAGGGCCTGTGTAGGGGTCTGGTTTGGAGACCGGAACTGGGTCACAAGGGGACCTGCTTTGGGCCTGAATTGGATGTCGGGACATGGCCCTGAATTGGGGTGCGCAGACAGCTAGGAGGTGACCTGTTAAAGGGGGTGCTCAATGGGCCAAAAACAGGTACAGCTCGGGGAGGATTTGAGTGGGTCGCAAGAGGGCTGAAGATGGGCCATGATGAGGCTTATTTCCGGCCTATAGAGTGTGTTCGGTTAGGCCACATGGGGGACTTGGGTTTGGCTGCGAGGAGGGCAGGCAAATGGGCAGGCTTATGGGCTCTTTTGGGCCTGCGTAGGGGGTTTACTAGGTGGGCTGCAAATGGCCTATGCAAGGGGTCGGACAGGGCTAGGATTGGACCAGCCAATGGCCTGTTTTAGGGGGGCCTGAACATGGGCTAATTGTGGCCGAACATGGGCTGGTTATGGGCCTGAACAGGGGTCAGGCTATGGGCTTGCAGGAGGGCCTGTACATAGGCCTGAACATGGGTCGGCCATGAACTTGGATAAGCCTGCGCAAGGGAGTTTTCAGAGGACTTGCTCTAGGTCCGGAGATAGACTGTACAGGCTGATCCTTACAGGCCTACGAGGGGCAGGAAATGGGTCTGGAATAAGCAGAAAGAAGGCCCCTTCAAGGGGCTGTATGGGCGCACCCAGCAGGCTTTTTACCTTTTTCTCCTTTCCTTCTTCTCCTCCCTTCCCTCTGGCGGCAGCAGGTTGCTGGCGCAAGTGGCAGCAGCTCTGGGGTAGCAGTCCGGCAGCCTGTCGGCGCTTCCAACTCCTCTCCCCCTGGCTGGTGCGTCCCCCTCCCTTTTATAGAGAGTGAGGAGGGGAGGTGAAGAGCCAAGAGTTGTGGGCGCAGGTGACCTTTGGCCTCCCCATAGGAGTTACTCCATTTAACCACATTGATTGAGTGGCTGTCCCTTGGCCTTCTCCTCCTTTAACTGACTGTTGGGGGCTGTGCTGGCAGCTTGGTGCGTACAGGGGTGCTGAGGTGGCAAGTGGGTGCGGCTGGGCTTGCTGATGTGGCAGGTGGGGGCCAGTGTGGCATGTTCAAGCCTGATCCGGTAATTTTTTTATCAAACATATTGTTTTACATCCCAAACCCGAAACAAACTCGGACTTGGATCAGGGCAACGGATTGCCCGAATCCGTTGACACCTCTACATATAAACATTTCAGAGTTTATCCAAGAATGTGGCTGAACTGTACAGATCCAAAATACACAAACCAAATAAAAATATTTTTATCTGTAAGTGCATATCTATATAAAGAGCAAAAAAGGAAAAAAAGAAAGAAAGACATGTTTATGTCATCTGAATTAAAGATGGAATTAATATCAGATTTATTATTTTTTTTGCAGATATATAGCAACATGTGTGGAGGTCAAAATATTGGGTACAATGATCATGGTCTATGCAAATGAAAAGCTGCAATGAACAACAAGGATGGAGATTCCGCGGGTCAATAAGGGTCCGTTCCGTACTATAAAATTTCAGGGATAAACTTGAGTTATCTCTTAAAATTAGAGGATAACCCAAATTTATCTTTAAGTTATCTCGATACTAAACAGACTGCAATAGGCTTAACAGACATGTTTTGAGCATAATTTTTTTTGAAAAAACTTAATTTAAATTTTAAATCTCCTATAACTGAAATAAAGACAATATACAAGAGGCAGACCAACATGTTCCCTCACCTGGTCTCCCCAATTAAACCGCTGTATTGGATAAAAGAATATTCGCTTTTGAGATCTAAATCTCGTGGCGGGGTTCTCGGTCACGTGATTATTTCCGACGTGGACGTCCCAAATATGTGAAAAGATATTTTTAAATACTCTTAGAGAGAAAAAAAAATATCAATCCGCTGCACGACATCCTGTCCGCGTGTTAATTAGAGTTTTTATATGCTTACACTTATATAAGTTGATATTGCGCGTATACCCCTCAAGAGAACAAACTATTTTGTACATTCTTGAAGTCATCGAAACATATTTCTACACCTCTGCCAGTTGAAAATTGTGAATATATACCTTTGATTTTTTCTAGTCACTCTCAACATTTTGGGGTATTTATATCTTCACAGATGTAGTATTCACAAAAAATAATTTTCTTTACTCCACCGAAAGATACGAGAGAGAGTAATGATGCAAACGTAATCTGACGTATGTTATCAAAATCGAAATTAAATATTCAAACAGTTCAACAGAATCCAAAATAGTCAATTCTGCATTTTTATCCAAATTTAATAAAAATTAATATATAAAAATAAATATCATAATAAATAGAATTAGAATTAAAATTATTATGATTACAATATATAAATGTTAAAGATAAAATAAAAAAATTTAAATATATTCTATCAAATATAAAAATATGTTTTTATTTTTAATAAAAATAATGAATGTTATTCAGGTCAAAAAATATCAAATTATTTTTATTCCAATGGCGAAATCAATTTTGATTTAATCAGAATCAAAATAAAAATTATTGATTCGTTATCAATAATGGAATCTAAAGAAGATAATTTATAGGTTTGCAGTGAGAGATATAGAGGGAGAGAGAGTGATAAAGAAGATTGGAATCTTGATCTTCTAGATTAACTCACGTTAAAGAGGTAAATGTTACTATTGGGGTGTTTGGTTGCATGATAATGGAGATTTTTATTTTAAATTTTAAAAATTGTAAGAAAATTTGTTAAAATAGGTGTTTGACAACTTTGACAATTTTATGTTTTGAAAGTGATTTTCTTCTTAAACAAAAAAGAGAATCTCACCTCTTTCTTTTTTCTTGTGGTCCCCCACTTTGTTTGATCATGAATGATAATAACTCTTTTTTATTATCACATCTCTCCGGACATGATAATTTTATGTCATGAGTTGATTCATTTTTTATTTTAACATAATTTTTTATCATGAAAATGTACAAAAAATTATCGTGCAATCAAACACCTCGTAAATATTTGATCCAATATTTTTAGAGGTTTACAGGGCAATATCCACTATTTTTAGGGTATACCCGTTAACCATGGACTTATGTGATGCTTTTGAGAAGTTTTGCAGCGGCGCCGGCGTGGAGTAGCAGCGAGGGAGCAAAACGACACGGAGCCGCGCTCCACCGTTCCACCGCCGTAGTCATAATAAGCCCTCGGCGGCGCCCCCATCTCTCTCCGCCGCCTCCCGCGAGCGTCCTCGGCGAGACCCGAAGAAAGGAAGCGACCCAGCTCCCTGTCCTCCGGCGGGGAAGCCCATGGATTCCTTCAGGCCGAAGCTCCCTTACCAGATGCTGAGAAAGAAGCCGCTGGAAGAGCTCGACGAGGATGGCGGCGGCGATCAGGCGGCGGCGGCGGCGGGGGGTCGCGGGCGGGGGTGGCTGAGGCTGAGGGGCTCCTCCGGCGGCAGGGGGAGGTGGCGGCGGCGGCGGGTGAGGATCCGAGGGGTGAGCAGGCTGCTGAGGAGGAAGGCCGGGCTGGTGGGCTCCTGCCTGTCCAGGGTGCTGAGGAGGTTCAAGGAGGGGAGGTCCCAGCTGGGGGAGCTCTTCGCCGGCAACTACGTGTTCATGCAGGTCAGCCCCCCCCTCGGCTGCCTGCAGGAGAAGTCCTTCGTCGCCGGCTACGGCGGCGCCCTCTCCGCCTCCGGGTACTACCTCCCCCAGAGGTTTCCCTGACGTCTGCCGGCCGCCTGGGCGGCCCACGCCGGGCTCATCCTCATCTGCTCCGCCGCCGCCCCTCTACTCCGCCTGTCGGCGCCGCCATTTTCCTTCAAATCTTCTTCTTCTTCTTCTTCTTCTTCTTCTTCGACGAGTCCGGCGACTGGATCTGGGCGATGAATTCTCAAACGGGCGGTGACTGCATCTCTCTCTCTCTCTCATGTTCTTCTTGATTCGGAATCACTGCCTAGATCTCTGCTCCTGCATGGATGGACTTCGAGAAGATAGATCTAGCGATTTCTACGAACTGGTCAGGAAGGCGTGCAAATAATTATTTTTATTTATTTACTTATTTATAGTCGTTTTTATTACGAATTTGACGATCATTTTATTTTATGAACGGATCACGTTCGGATGGCCGCAGGGATTCAAGGAGAGGATCTTGAACCGATTAGAAATACTGACTTTCAAGTATAAGTCACAAGCTCAGTTTGAAAAGCTGCTTGTTTATTTACCTGTGGTAACTCAAAAGTCAAAAGGATGGATGATATGTGTATCTCGTAATAATCTGCTGAGATGATGGAACCAGATGGTATAGATTTGAGCTTATATATAACCGGTCATTACATGATTTTCGCTTCTGATTAACGGGGTGTTTGGTCGCATAATAATTTTTACGCATTTGGGTGAAGAAATGTTGTGTCAAAATATACATATATATATTTATATATAAGATCGTTGATACAAACAAATGGGAGGAACACGAGGAAAAAAGAAAAGAAAGATCTGATCTTCCGTAAAGATTTTTTTTATAAAGATATATTTTTTTGTGAAAGTGGTCGATGTGATGTGACTTATATTTTGTCCCAATTCCTATTTGAATTAGAGTAGGTGGAAATCTTACGACCTGTTTGGCATCAAATTTTTTCGAGGATAAACCGTGTTTATCCCCGAGTTATCCTCGTACCAAACATGGCTAGAGTTTCCACCTAGATCAGTTACTATTTGGTTGAATATGACTTGAGCACAAATTTAATTCAGTGTCCTTTTCTAGTTACACCATCAACAATTTGGTTGTGGCATTTAATGCATCCATGGATGAAGTTAGAGCACCTTTTATAACGGATTTTGTGGACCACGTTAGACAAAAATCATAAAATTGATTTTTAAAACAAATAGAACATAAGATTGCATTAAAAGAAATAGAACATACGATTGCATGGTAGGTTTTTTTCCCCCCCAAGGCACATTCGGCTTGTTATATATAGTACATCCGATAAGTTTAGATGATATAGTACTATGTTATCAAGTGATGGCCCCTAGCTCTATATATAATGCCAGGTTAGAGTTTCATTTTTGGTGCTATATCAATATTGATATTACTATTTTCAAATGTTAGAGTATCAATATCAAAAGTAATACATGATATGTTTTATTTGCACTATAAATTTTAAAATTGTTATAATTAACCAAATACCTCTTAAATGTTTCTATCAATATTAATTTTAAAATTGATAGTGATAAAGGTACTTAATAGTGTTACCAAACAGGGCATAAGGTCATGAGCTCGAGCTCTTCCACTCTCGTGATGACAAAAGATGGTAAAATATGAAACTTTCTCATTTAGAGCGGTCACGGGTTTCAAACTCTTGCGTTAGTAACCATGACACACATTTGTGCACACTAACAAAGAAAAAGTGATGGTGTTAGGTTCAACCTAAAAAATCAAATCAAATCAGTATTTTGGTTCGATTTAGTTTGATTTGAACTACTAATTAGTTTGATTTGGTTTTTAAGGTCCTTCAAACTAAATCAAACCATAAATCGAATTAGATCAGATATTTTAGTTTAAGTTATATATAAGATAATATTTATGCACCGTTTTTTATAAAACTAAATTTGTTTCAAGAGTTTTTAAGGCAAAATTAATGTAATGTATAAGCATATACACAAAACTCTCATAGAATGTGATTTAAAACAAACAAAATAAAATTGTATATTGATATATCTACTATACCTTAGTAAAATATGGCTTGAACCGAACCGAATCGAATTAATTTGGTTCGGTTTGATTTGATTTGGGAGATAATTTGGTTTGGTTTGATTTGAGAAAAAAATATTTAAAAATCAAACCAAACCAAAAATTATCGAAGAAAAAATTTAATTTGGTTTGGTTTGGTTTGGTTTTGTCACCGCCGGAGGGGGGGGGTTGCAGAGAGAGACAGAACAATCCACGAATGAATAGGCTTCTTTAGGTACAATTTATCAAAGAATATTTCATATGCTACGTGCTAAAATGTAATTTTTGTAGGGGGGAGAAATAGCAATGGATATAGATAAGAAGGGCTTCTCTGATATACCTTATTTGTTTTTGTTCATAGGTCAATCTGCACGTTACATTGTAAATTTTAATGTCTTCTTTTGCATTTTTGGGGATAGGAGAGATGTAGGAATAAAAGAAGACAATAACAACCCTTGAAGACTATTATGACAGCGAATGAATATTGTCTCCATCTACGAAGCTAAATCATCTTGAATTTCGGTATCAATACTTAACACATTTTGATTTGGAAATGATAGTAAGTGCAGTATTTTTATATAAATTTAATTGCACAAACTATTTGTAAGTATATTTTACATAAATTTATTTGCATTACCATAGTATGCCAAATCGATTATTTGTGTACTTATTGTTGCATTACTTTTGTCAGAAGAGAGGTTATAATGTGGACATTGGATATTATGGGCATGGAGAGGAGGAGAGCCTCATAAGCCACCCTCAGCCCCTCTTACAAAGGAGGTAGAGGTGATGACGATTTTGATTGATGAGATGATTATTAATGGCATCATATCAACTCTCTCTGTGAGAAGGCCGATGTGTAAGTCTCGGGAGTTCTCCAAAGGTTACCCGCTCTCATGGGCATGTAGTGGTGTAATGTGAATGTATAAAAATAGTTATTTTTGTGTAATATTTTTTTTATGATCGTATAATAGTCTGACTATTTACTTGTGTAGTGCAAATCCAGTTATTTTAATTTTTATAGATAATAATTTATTTGTGATAATAATACATATATCATGTGGTTACATACTATTTATTTTTTTTGAAAAGATGCCACAGCGGTTGTGACATCATGCATGCAGCACGTGATCCAGGAGGAGAAAATACTTTTTGTCCAGATACAAATATTCATAGAATCCACATGACAGAAGTGAACCCCACGAGTTAAATTAGTATTTAAATCATGATGGACGGAATGAACTCTCTTCGCCAACCTCACGAGATGACCTGAACTCTTTTGTTTTGACTTAGACCTGTTTGGTGGTACTTATGTTCCCAAGTAGACTTGCCCACACATGTCGGCCATAAGATACCCTTACCATTTCACAATTATATATTTTATGAAACAAACTTAGTTTTTCCGACTTTTGTAAATTATTTATATGAAATAAAATATACATCAGGTTAGTTATTAAAATGAACTTCTCACAAATAATATAATAATTTTAAGTTTAAAACAGAAATGTTAGGCAAATTCTTAAAATAGACTTCCCAGTATTAGTATCTAGTATTTTAGTTATATTTTGCTACCTAAATTTTTAATATGCTTATTATTAACAAATATTCTTATATTTAGATGTTTCCTTGTCGTTATTAAATTATATTCAGATCTGTACATAAATTTTTGAATCAAACAATCTTAATTCATTCAGTTTAAATATTTTATCAAACAATTCTGATCATTAAGATTTCTCGTATCTACGTAACATATTCAAATGAATCTAATTTATATCATACATTTAGTTTAGTCCAATCAAACTCCACTATGAGAGGGAATGAATAGTAATAAAAAATAAAAAAAGACAAGGAGATGCTACCCAAATCAAACGCCACTATATTTCGAATATTTATCGATAACGATGAACTCAGAAACTATGCTAATTGACACAACTAAGTCTCATACATATATTTATATACAAGTAAATTAAAATATTAAAAATTTGTAAAATTTGTTCGAAGGTAATCGAAATATTCAAATAAATAAGGGCATACTAACAGAGTAAAAAACAAATACATATTTTATTTCATAAAATTCTCATAAATTTTTTATTAATATATAATAATTATTTGAACTTGTTATCTAAATAGCATAATTTTATTTTTAATAAGAAATTATTTCTAACGAAATTTCGTGATTTTGTCGACTATAGTTCTTATATATATTTATGGTAAATTAAATACGTAATCTTATATTTTTATTAGATCTATAATTTCAAAATAAATAAAGGCACAATAATATACAAATATATATTTTAAATGGTTTAGATGGAAAACGCTATGTTTGTGTGGCGGTATTGAAAAATATGTATCGCTTCCGGAGAGGAGAAGAACGCCAAGAGCATCATCGGCACCTCAAGGGTTTAAACTTCAAACCCCCCCCCGTCCAAGCTCTTCGGCGGAGTCCGACTTCCGCCGCAGCGATGAAGCCTGTAAGGCTCCGCATCGCCTTCGAGGATCGCCACGTCCTCGGTAAGTGCCAGAGGAGGGAAGGCCTCAAGCGCTGCTGGGTGCTTCTCCGCCCCGAGCTCGATACCGTCGGGGACCTTGCTTCTCACATTATCGACAGCTTCAACCTTCAGGGTTCCTGCCCCAGTGGCATCGTCCTCTCTGTGAGCCCCCACTTCCGGCATACGCTCATTTTTCCTTTTCCGGTGCTCGAAGGAGACATGCTCGGCTTTAAATCATTGATGCATGGGTGCACGGAACAATGTGTCGCGTGTAGGCGCTTTATTATTTATGGCGTCTCTTCGAATCCCGGGGAATTTTTCAATGTGAATGTTCATCGCTGCTGATTCGTGCCTTATCCGTGGGTTTAAGCAGCATCATGAACCTCAAAATACGTGCTCCTTGCTTTTTCTACGTTTTAGCAACTTCTTACGTCTTCTTCCATCTTGCAGATGGATCGGTTCGTTCTACCTTCCTTTGAATCTACTAGCATTTTCAAAGACAAGGATGTCTTGAGGTCGGTGTCCTATTTCTTTGTCTCGTAGCCTTCAGGATTGTAACTTTTCGGTATAATCAAATGGTTTGGGCATTCACCTGATCTATGTTCACTCATCACTGATAGTCCTGCTGGCAACTTAGTCCTATTAGAGATAATTGATTCATTATTCAATAGATTCAGTCTTCTATCATTCCAAGAGAATGCAGTTCATTCACCTTTGCCTATCAACCAAAAAATATATGCGTCAAAGAGGAATAATGTATTATTTTGCTTGACGTATTAGCTTTCTACCTCTGTCAGTTGATTAGTGAGAAGTTTTATCTCTGGTTAGCAGTTGCAGGGCATTATCTACTTTTAATTCGGTTTGTCTATCTATTGGATAGATCTTTTGTTCTTCTATTCTTTTGAATTCAGTATCAGTAATTTATCTAGGAGTGATGTGCTCCTGGCTTTGGGCAACCTTCAAAAGAAGAGAGGAAGGATGCAAACATTTTTTATCAACAGTTACCTTCATTTAAACGTGATATTAACAGAGAGCTAAAATTCATAGAAATCAATAAATAACGTACAAGGAAAAACAGAAAAGAAACACTAACTGCTCTAAGATAGTACCATAACAAATTCAGTAACTCCACCATGATTATTTTTTATGTTGAAATCCCAGCTACACCGACCATTGATCCAGTCTTGCACGTTGGAAATCATCTTGCCCAATTCAGCTGATAAGTATCATAGATGGAGAACTCAAAGCGAACACGAGCATTGTCCTACCATATGTTATTGGAAAAAGAAGTTGTTTAGATGTTTCCAACTCCATTTTCTTACAATATTATATAAATTCTCAACATGTGAAAGTATTACTCTGTAACTTAGATGAAACACTTTTTTAAAGGACAATGCAACCAGGAATTAAACGTACTATGTTTCATCTATACTATGTAAATCCAAGAAGCTTCTATCCATAAAATCTTGTCATTTCTTTGCAAGAAAATTATACAACATGTTTCAATACTAAAAAGATGATCTGTATGTTTTGGGATGGGTACTTTGTTCCACATTAGATATACTCAACTCAGCTCAATTCTAGCCTTAATTTCAAATTATTCAGGGTCAGCTATATGAATTCCTTTTTCTTTTTCTTTCACTCATGTAGATTTTGAGTCATTTGTTTATAGATATTTAAATCATCCAAATCATATTGATTTATCTTTTTTAGGTTAACTTAGGTCTACCACATCCTTTTTTTGTCTATATTATTTTAATATTTTTAATTTGCTGACTAGAACTTACTTAGGTCTATGTTTAATATGTACAAACATCTCAATCTCACTTTTTTCAATTTGTCTATAATTGTCACTACTCTCATATTTTCTCTAATATATTGTTGGCACTTAGAATTTTAGATAAAACATTGACATATGTTAAGAGTGAGGCAAAATGGAGTTAGATAGATTTAATTCCCTGCACCCCACCACCATTATATGGGGCAAAATAAGTGAAGGAGACCAATAAAGGATAGACTCAAACACATATGATTAAGGACAGATATACACAATTGGATGTGAATGCAAAAAGGGGAGGAGGTTCCATGTGCCTATACCCTCCCCGATGACCAAGTAAAACACCAGCAAAAGCCCCCGGAGTAAAACAGAAGGAGTGGGAAAGAAGAATTGGATCAAGACCCCAATCGGTGATAGCATATGGATATATAGAATTCCTGCATAAAAGATCAACTGATCTAGCACATATGCTCAAGGTCAGTCTTACCTCCACCGATCCAGAAAAGGTCTAACAAGGAACTAAAAGTAATACAGCACATATACATTATCCGGCTAGTCCAAAATCAGGCAGAAATTGGAAGAGTCCAGAAAAATAGAGGGTCAGGAGACCATGAAGGAAAGGAGGCCATATAAGAGTATGCCCGGTCAGTTTTGGCACATATATAGCAAGGGTAGAGGATCGCAAGCACCTAGGCACCATGAGATGAGAGGATGGAAGAAAGAGAAGTGAAGTAATAGGGAATAAAAATACTTAATTCCTACACCCTACCATTGGTATATGAGTCAAAGAGGGAGTCAAACACATGTCTAAAGCCGGACATGCATAATTGGATGTGAATATACAAGGGGGACTCAAAGCCCAATCCAATTAGGCATATACCAAGGGAACAAAAAGACAGAACTTTCATGTGTATTCCTGCCCCTACCGACCAAAGAGGGACCAAAAGGTGACCCCGGAGCAAGGGAATGGAGAGGGGAATAAGAGAGACTAGGAGTATTATACATCCCGCACCTCCGGATCCTCATATAGTATGAGGCAATTCACACATCTAGGAGCTGATGGGCTCCTGCTCAAAAAAAAAAACAGCAAAAGCCCCGCGCCAAGAAGGGGGAGAGTTTGATAGGGGCCCCAACCAAGGGTGGCATATGAAGAAGCCAGGCCTCCTACATATAATGGCAGACAACCAGCCAATGCCATACGTATACTTGCAAAAAGGCATGGTATAGGACAATTGAGGTGCTGCCGACAGAAGATAGAAGAAGAGAGCTAGATCCATAAACATATCCATGGTACAAAACAGAAGAAGGAGCATGTGCGGCTGCTAAAAGATAGCAAGGACCGAAGATGGGATAAGAAAAAGGGGAGATATAGAAGAAAAGGAGAAAATTACCAATGCACAAAGATGAAGAGGGAAATCCACCAAGTGTGCCCCACCTGGATGTGACTGAAATGATGTTCACCTCCATGGATCAACACTAAGTAGAAGATAAGGGTACCCAAGAGCTCCAAACAGCAGGTCCGGTGACTCTCCTTGGCAAGAACAAGCTGCAACAGCACCTGTGGAGATAGGAGGGTGCGACAGGATGAGGAGGAGGGCCAGCTAAAAGGGGGCTCGCGGGTGGGAGAATCTGTCTCCCGATGGGAGACTCAACAGAACCTGCAAAGAAAGAGGAAGAGAGGGCAATCCGCGGGAGAAGTGGAGAACAGGTTGAAGAATTCAAATGGGATTAATTAAAGGGCCAATCTAGTATCTAAGATTGATAGTTAATATCTCAATTGGATCCTAATATTCATGGATCCTCAGTGCACAACACTGATGGCCTAATTGGATCCTTAATGAGATAATGTCCAATAGATCCAGCATAATGGGATATCCGATAGATAATCCTTGGACAAGGCTAATTACCGGATGTCAAGGCCTTCCCGGATCCTTAATAGGATTAATATCCAATAAGAGGATCAATGGCTAGGATCAAATGGAACATCTATCAGTCGGCTGAGCCAAATACTTGAGATACTCCATCAAATGAAGGGCCAGGATCAAGAGTTTATTCATTTAAAGGCCAGGATTTGCTGTCGGATTAGCTAATTGGATTCCTAATCTTCTTGGATCCCCAACGGTATGACAAGATGGCCAAATTGGATCCTTAATAGGATAATACCCACTGGATCCAGCCTTATTGGAAATTTGATTAGATGGGATAATTCCTTTCACGTAGGCAACAATGCCTAGCTCCAATTAATCAACGGATGAGGGCTAATCTGCCATTTACAGGACTGATGAATGGAAGGCTTGGATTGAGCTATCAAATGAAGATCCGAGGGCATCTAATCAAGGGTTGAGATGCATACTTACTATGCGATGAGCCCATCAAGAAGAGCTCATGGGATCAATGGAAAGGATGCCCATAATTGAGGCCAATCAGTGGCCGGGATCCTCTGAATAATCAGAAAGTATACCAAGGATAAAATCAAAGCTGAGCTACACCCTACGATGCATCTCCTCCCGGCCCTGACTTGGTCAAGCCCCACCTTCCCCACGTTCAGGAGAAAGTGGCCCCACTTTCTCCATGCGCACACTGCACTACCCAGTCCATCTCTCGGGTGAACAGCACCCACCCTGCAAGCTATAAGAGGGGCAGTCCCCGCACATGAGAAGGGGTCGGAGGAGGAGCAGGAAGAGAAGAGGGGGAGGTTCTGCTAGAGCTATTTCAGCAAGGAATTCAAGGGCATCTCCGAAGCAT
This sequence comes from Cryptocoryne crispatula var. balansae, assembly GCA_036172225.1. Classification (NCBI taxonomy): domain Eukaryota; kingdom Viridiplantae; phylum Streptophyta; class Magnoliopsida; order Alismatales; family Araceae; genus Cryptocoryne; species Cryptocoryne crispatula. The sequence goes on along the minus strand of CM069924.1, from coordinate 4,543,188 downwards.
CAAAGAGGGGAAGCAAATTGAAGGGCTTGCGGCCACTGTTCTGCAGTAGGATAAGTGCAGGGTTTGAAGGTCATAAGGTAGGGTGCCATGGCCATCACTCCATCCGTCCTTCTCTAAACACCATGCCCATAGACAATTCAACATTTATCACCCTATCCGTCCCTATTCAAGTACTATGTCCATTGACTGCCCAATGCCCATGATCCCTTCCCAATATGGTTAGGATATCACCTTAATTGGGGCGGAAATGCTTAGACAAATGTTAGAGTCCCGCGGGCCCATATGATTGCCTGAAATCCACCCTCACCTTCCTATATATTCCAAAAGGTCAGGTCCATAGGAAATTCTCATCTCTCGGACATCAAAGAAATAGTTAAGGGCTAGAGTCTTAGATGGATTCATTTGGTTAGGATAATACCAAATTGATGGCCACTGTCCTGGATGCATCTAAGCCATATCCTAACCTTTTGTTTGGCCCTCATGATCGGGTCCATTCTGTTTCCTCCCCCCGGGTGCATTTCTGTACCACCATGTATGGAGTCTTTATATATATATATGTGAATACCATGGATATCTTTGATTCCCTTCTCGACCCCCTCTCTAGAGCTTCCCTCGGCCTTGGAATTCCGGAAGATGAAGCCTCAGAACCTTGTCATTACAGCAGAAGTTAAAGGGCATTTGGTAGCCCCAAGATAGAGAGGGGTTATACCCGGCCTCTTTGGAACCCACATGATGGACCAAAGACCCCCGGGTAGCCCTGACAGAGCAGTGGATATGAAGAGGGAATGGCCACCCGGGCCTTGAAGATTTCATGATAATTAAGCATGAAAAGTGCACAAGTTATGAGTGAATTACCTATTGACTTTGAAAACAGCAAGCCGAGGATGTCTATGGATAAGTTCATACCTATAGCAGGACATGAATGTGGCCTAAGTTTGGGCCTAGCTCAGTATATGTATTCCGGATAGGACTGAAATTATGTGCAGTCCCTTGGTCCATCTCATAGTGAAGAGGGCCAATTGCAGGCCAAACTCCTATGAGAGGAGTTCTTTTTATGCATAGAGATATGTACTCCCAAGAGGGATGAGATGACCTCGATATGAGGAAATTGGGGTTATTGTTAAATTCCTCCATTGCAAGAATATGTTATACACCATATGTCATCAATCAAAATATGTTGGTACTCATATGATGGTGATCAAGGATCTTTGAATATATCTATATATATATATATATGATATGATTTATAAGAACCTGATTGAGAGGGCCAATTTCCGAACATAAGAGAGTAAAGAATGCATATATAGTTTGACAATAAACTGGATTAAGCACTAACTCTCAAATTTCAGGCATATTCTAAACCTGATTTCAAGAGGGAGTTTGCTCTCAAGATTGATGAGAGATGGGGGACTATATATATATAAAACTTAGCACTAAGAAATATCGATCTAAGCTAAGACATAAGGTCAGTAATTACCCTCAAACGGCACTATGGGGTTTCATATCTGAAAGTTCATATCTTTCAGGCCCCGATCAGAATATAAGGAAGGATACAAGGAATTGTATCCAGGGCATTATGAGCTTTGGAATCTCAATAAGATTTGAGGGTCTTCACCCCGAAGTCCTGCATTTTGGAGGCCCTAATTCTGATTTATGATAAGCCTCTCGGTCATAAGATATGGCTAGTCAGAGGGGAAGATAGAGAGAAGGAGGGGAAGATAGAGAGAAGGAGACAGGCCTTAGATCCGGATATAATCAGATCATTGAGGGCCTGTGCAAGAGGGCTTACATGACAAAATTAGGGGCCTGGCTCAGGATGTTTGCATAGTCAGACATCTGAGGTTAAAGCCTATTTTAGAGACAAAAGGACCAAACTCATAGCAACAGGTGATAATGCGCTGTCCCGGACAGTTTTACACCTGCTTATGTATATAAAAAGAAGGCTCCGGAAAGTGTTATTCAGTTAACTCATTCAGTTGGGAGCTGCGAGAGATTACACCTAAACAAATAGGTAGTCATGAAAGGGAGTCATAAGGATCACCCTTATGATGGGATTTCAAATCCGAGAACCCCTCCCCATAGCAAGGCTCCAATCAGGTCATAAAGAGATTCATAAGACTTATCCAAGGGCATTTTAGGCCTTGGAGTTTCAACTATTCCATAGATTCTGATTTCAGGAGTCCCCTCGGCCATAGACTACCTGCTTTTAGTATCAAGTTCAATCTGTCCGAAAGGTGAGTAGAAAGAAATCTTTGGACGGCCTTAGATCTAAAATAATCAGGTCATTGAGGGGTTATGATTGAAGACCAAGCCTCTCGATCACATGAAGGAAAGGCTTTAGATGGCTTTAGATCTGAACATAATTGGGTCATTGAGAGTTTATGGTAGAAGCTAAGGTGAATATTCCATGGCCTATACTAAGGTCTTATATGCCAGAAGGATAACCGAACTTGGGTGTCTTAAATGACATACATTTCGGGTTCATTTAAACCTGGTTTTGCATGGAATTTCAGGCTTCATAGAGGCAGATTCCAATGTATGGTTTGGTGTTAACTTTTGACCATTCTAGGGTCAAATTTCAGGATCGACTTTGGGTCTGAATCATAGTGACACCCAGGGCATCATAGACTTTGGGGCTCCAACTTTGTCAAGAGGATATAAAGCTCCCCCATCCCGGAGGTCTGGATCCTAGTTTCAGCTAGTCCGAGGGGCAGATAAGGAAAAGGCGGCAGGCCTTAGATCTGGATATAACCGGATCACGGAGGGACTGGTGCAGGAGGCATGAATGAAGGACTGATAGCCGAACTTGGGAGGTTCAGATAATAGATATTTCAGGCTTATACAAGCCTTATTTTGCATAGTATTTCAGTAAACCTTAATGCTTGGTATAATTTTGACCAATCCAAGGTCAAGTTCAGGGTCGGCTTTGGGCCTGAGTCCAAATGTTCAAGTCTTGGCCATCGAGTTCCAGATTGTGAATTCAATTGTATAAATCTCAAGCATCTAGGATCCCAAGGAGATAGGCAAAGGTCCATATATATACAGGACCTGGCTTTCGACAGGATGCTGTTGGACTATAGTCAAGTCCAGGTGCTAAATCTGAAGGATGAGTAGAGGAGGTCCCGGCTTTGAATTCATGTGCAGTTGGGTTTAATTGAGTCCAAATGAACCTTATAACATTTACAAGATGGATAGAGTACCTATCAAGAATAGACCTTAAGGCATGGTTTAATATAACCATTCCATGATCCATATCGGGGGGCAGGTATAGACCTGAATACAGGTGGTATTTGGAACTTGGAAGTCGATTGCTCACATTTAGATTGGTCCTTATGTCAAGTACATGGTCACATGAATCCCAAGCCAGTCAGGATCTACATCCATGAACATCCAAGATGACAGCCAAGGTTCACAACCCATATATAAACAATAACAGGTTTCTCGGTGAGGAAGTATATCCAAGTCTAAATGGCAACAGGAATTGAAAGGTCTAAATCCTAGGAGGCAATTAAATTTTGGGGTTCAGCACATCTTAACTCAGGTTTTAAAATATAAAATGATGGTCTCAAGTTAGATATAACAAGACTTGAGGAAAGGGATACACAAGATATCTTGGGAGCATGTCCATATATATTGCTTTAAAGACTCTAATACCGATATCTTAGACATGCTTAATTCTAGGGAGCATAGTCACAACAATGTTTGATCTGATAACATAAAGATCAGATCTAGGTAGATCTGATTAAATAGGAAATTCGGAATTTAATGATAACCAGATTGCCTAGATCCGAAATATCTTCATGAGTCCCATAGTTGTTTTTTCCGAAGGAATCATATAACACTTAAGCATGTCTATAATCAGTCTTGGCATTTCTTCACTCGAAACCTAGATATTTTAAACACACCAAGTTATGGCTATGGGTGTCTTAAGTCAAACTTTAACGTACTCATAGGAAAGAGCCTTTCAATAATGGGAGGACTTAGATCTTGACAATAATAAGGCACATATGCCATTTCACTAAGTCTAAAGACTTGGAATTTGAGAGAATTCAATTATCTAAGTCTAAGATGATGGACTTAAGTGAAGATAACATAAGTCCAATAAAGGAGGGACTTAGACCATAAAATGGTATGTGTGGGCAGATTTCATTTTTGTTCGATATATGACAACTTACATGAAATCAACATAAAATTTGATACGAATATGCTCGGATCTAGATTAGTTCCAATAATCCAACATATGTCTTAATACGGGACCTTAAGTTGAAATGGCTAATCTCATGCAAAGTATATAGATATGGTTTGAATCTTTACCCATATACTAAGTTTGGCATTAGCCATCTGACCTTATATGGTCACTATGCGTTGGACTTAAATACTGAGTTTATATTCCATTGATTTTATGGGTTATAATTCCTACGTGGTTGTGTTTTGTGGATGAAAGTTTTCTTTCGTATACGAGTTACTACGACAGTTAATCAAGGGTGTTCGAGAATTTCGATGTAATTAACATCGTAAATTCGCAACTTCCGATGGAGAGAGGTCCAAAGACAAACTTTATGAATCCTAACCTCGACATATATATTTTATATGCATACCACATATTTTGGCTAATATTTTCTATGAAATATCATATACTTTCATTGTAGCCAAAGATGAGATAATGAAGGTTCATTTCCTAAAATTAATGAAAGTTAAATGAATTTTCAAACTATGCCATGCCGTCGCACCATATTTTTATATTCAACATATTTATATTTCTATTCGAGGTTTCACCATATATTCATTACATATTTTATTTAATTTGGTATGACCACGTATCTATGTTAACATTCTCATTTTAACAACACTTTTTTTGGAAACATATTTTTTCTTCTTTGTTCAACATTTAGTACCATGCAACATTGTAGGTCTTATAGTTGTATTATAAAAGTTTCATTTTAATTTTTGTGGAATTTTACGATCACACAATAATCCTTGTAGCCAATATCCACTTTATCTATCCTCATTTTTATCTTATGGTTAATGTCCCAATCACATTTTTTAATTTTTATTGAATTAAGATATTTCAATTGAGTAATTTGAGATAATGTTACTCCATCCAAACTAACTCTCTTGTCTTTTTTCCTTTGGTTTTTATTAAATTTTCTATGCATATTTTGTCTTAATTCTGGTCATCTTAAAATCTGTAGACGCTGAAGTATTTCTTCAAAGTTTTAGCTTCGTGTTAAGTCTCTCTTGTGTCTCATCTATCAATACCGTGCAAATAGTGGCAGAGATAGAGGTGCAAGTGGCACTATTTAATAAATTGTTCCTTTGATTATATTTTTGTAAAGTGTTTATTAATATTATTTTTAACATATAATGATATTTTATTTTGTTAAATTTAAGCCACATACTATAAGGCCCCCACAAAAAGAAATCATGGTAGGTCATCTTATATATATATTTTGTTAATTAATACATAACTAATACAAAAAATGAAGGGCATGTATGTCCTTGATGTAATTCAATTGAAATAGAAAAAATTATTGATTCTTTTCCAATTATGTCAACACTAGTTATTTCTCTATCATACATATCTTTTATCACTTGTATATACTTAATAGACTCCATGTTTATTTTCAATACCATCACAAAACATCTTTTGAAACTCTTATCATCATCCACAAAGTCAATAAACACCCTATGTTAAACTTTTTCCCTGGATATATTTCTATTAGGCTTCTAATGAGATTGTATCTTATGTCAAGGATTGATATTTTGTGCACTTCGGATCCTATTTGGATAGGATTTTGTTTAAGGACAAATTTCTTTCTTGGAAGAGTTTGAATGTTTACAGATTTTTGACCACTACTACGTTGGTAGTGGGTCCACATGTAACCTTCCTTTCTCTCCTTTTTTGTTTTGACTTTTCTCTTGTTCTTGTTATATTTCTTTTGAAACTTGTCCTCAGTCACCTTTTAAAAAAAATAGCTTCCATTGTAGGCCGACTAGGTATACCCAAATTGAGTGATTGAAATAATTGTTACATCCTCTAAGTGATGCTTCATAACTGTTTCTCATAGCTTTATAGTATGAGTCATGGGCTTGATACCTTTATGATTTGAGCAATTTAATACATCTTATGGCACAATGACGGGTAAAGGACATACAAGTAGATGGCAGCAGAGATCTTGCAGTGCCGTCAATGTATGGCCACAGGTGCACCTGGACACTTAGGAATCCCAGGTGGGTCAGGCTTCAGGAGTTCGATGGGGGTACAGTTTCTTTGTAGGGCTTGTACTTTGGACAAGAAAAAGGAGGTTTTCAACACCACATCATCTGAATGATTTATGCATATTTGTGGGTGGTTTGGGCTGTTTGCTGTGTAGTTTAGGTGTTTTACACAATTAATCTTTGCCATACTCTACAGGAGATAGCAATTTTTGTGATGCCAAGTGCCAACTCTAACTGGTGCATTGCATTTCGGAGGAATTTGAAAGATGAGAAAATTGGTGAATTCTCCAATCTTCTTACTCTTCTTAGGGTCCGTTTGGCAAATTATGGGAGGACTTCTTCTAGAAGTACTTTCTTTTCGAAAGCACTTCAAGTTGGAAGGTCTTCGCATCTACGAAGGTAAAAGTGATTTGGTTACGTTTTTTTCTCCAAAATATAGAAGTACTCCCGCGAACGGAGGCGGATGGCGCGGGGGGGGGGGCAGGGGGTCGCGGACGGCGGGGGGTCCACCTTCGCGGGCGGAGGCGGAGGGAGAGGCGGCCGGGGGCGGGCGCTCCTCTGGGTGCGATCCACGAGCTCCGAGGGGCTGCGATGGTGGCACGATCGAGCACGGCGGAGATGAAGAGGCGGTGGAGCGAGAGCGGCCGGGTGCGGGGAGGGAGGGGGTGCGGCGGGGGGCCGCCGCGGAGCGAGGCGGACGGCGCCGGGGGGCGAGGGGGGTGGCTTCGTGGAGGGCGGACGGCGGCGGGGGGTCGTCGCGGAACGGGCGCCGGGGGGTGGCTTCGCCGAGGCGGACGACGGCGGACGGCGGCCGGGGGGCGGGGGGTGGCTCGGACGGCGGACGGCGGCGGGGGGCCGTCGCGGAGCGGCGGACCTTCGCGGAGGGCGGACGGCGGCAGGGGGGTCGCAGACGGCGGGGGGTCCACCTTCGCATCGCGGAGGCGGAGGGAGAGGCGGGCGGGGGCGGGCGCTCCTCCTCGGTGCGATCCACGAGCTCCGAGGGGACTGCGATGGTGGCACGATCGAGCACGGCGGAGATGAAGAGGCGGTGGAGCGAGAGCGGCCGGGTGCGGGGAGGGAGGGGGTGCGGCGGGGGGGCCGTCGCGGAGCGAGGCGGACGACGGCGGACGGCGCCGGGGCGGGGGGGGTGGCTTTGCGGAGGGCGGACGGCGGCGGGGGGGGGTCGTCGCGGAGCGAGGCGCCGGGGGGGTGGCTTCGCCGAGGCGGACGACGGCGGACGGCGCTGGGGGGCGGGGGGGGGCTTGTTGGGCAGTGGGAGGTGAATGTCGGGAGGAGAATTTCTGAAGTCGGAAGGAGAAAAAAATTCCTTCTTCCTTCTGCCTTCCGTGAGAAGGAGAAGCGAATAATAACGGACATCCAAACACCATATCTAAAATAAGAAGTACTTCTTATAGGAGGAGAAGTAGGAAAAAAGCACTTCTAGCGTGTTCCCAAACGCACCCTTAGTGTTCACTGATGCTTGGTAAATGTTGAAGACAAGTTGGTTTGGCTTCCTAGTTACAAGGCAGTTTTTTCTGTGAAATCTGCTGAGTAGATTGACTGGGGGGTATTGAAGTGACTTGGCATCATGATGTATGGAACCAACTGATACTTACCAAGATCAATATTTTCTTATGGAAATTAGGTAGAGGAAGACTTCCTACGAGGAGTCACTGTTATCGGATTTTTCAGTCTTTACCCACTGATCGTGTCTTTTGTGGTTGCAAAGAGGGAAATATTGATCATTTATTTTTTAAGTGTGGCATTATTAACTATATGTGGAGGAACGTGTTCAAGAGCTGGAACATTACTTGGATGGAACCCTCCAGCACCTTATCTTTTTTGCAAGTTTGGGTTGAAATGAATCCTTGGCCTTTTAAGAAGGTTTTGTGGAAGTTAGTCCTTCCGGCTATGCTATGGTGGATCTGGCGCACAAGGAACCTTAGGTTTGAGAACCCTAAGTGCATATTGCAGCTTATGGTTATTGGTTAATAATGTCATGGACTGGTCATTGGCTCTCTACGGAACCATACATGATGTTGGCAACTTTAGGGAATTGGCCACTGTCTTGAAATCCTCTTTTTCTGCAATTCATCTTGCTTTTTGCGCCATCTACCATCCATAGTTGTGAAGGCGACAAGGCGCCCAAGGCTTTGAAGGGTACCGATTCCGCTTAGGCGACAAGGCGACCGCTTAGGCGTCGCCTAGGCGGTCAAGACGGCATTCAAGGAAGGCTGAGTCGGGAAGTTGTTATATATAAGAATAAGTATAAATATAATTATATGTTTTATGTTATAATTGAATATGAGTGTTTTATCAATGCACATAAGTAAATATGATGTGTGTGTGAAAGAGAAGAAAGTTAAATAATTTTTTATAAAATTTAAGTATATAACTTATTTATGATTATAAAATTTATATATGTGCATTAGTATAAGTGATGGTAAAATATTGTTATAATATTATTAAATAGGGGGAGCTGCGCGGTCAGGTCGCGGGGGTCATGGGGGCAGCACCCCTTGTGAGGGGTTGTTAGGGGGGCGAAACCCCCTAACCCAAAAAAGTATGTAATAGTATAAGTGAGACAGAGAGAGAGAGAGAGTGAAGAAAGAGCTGAAAAGAAACTTAATTAAGTATATAATATATGTTTATAATCATAAATCTTAAATATGTATGATAATATAAATGATAATGCAATATATTAATATATTCAAACTATTATTAAATAAGTGCCCCTTGTGAGGGGTATCAAGGGGAAAAACCCCTCAAACATATTTTTTAATGATGTAAAAATACCCAAGGCGCCTTGTCTGGGCGCCTAGGCTGGCGCCTTGGACACCTTGGGTGCCTAGGCGGGCGCCTTGGACGCCTTTTTGGCCCCAGACAAGGTGCCCTGGCAAGGCGTCCTTGGAAAAGCGCTTTGCCGTCTAGGTGGCGCCTAGGCGCCTCCTAGGCGGGCACCTTGACAACTATGCTACCATCATAGTAGTGGGTGTTTTTTTTTGGTTTTCCGTTTTGATTTCTTTCTTTCTCTCCTATGTAATGCTGTAAACCCCTTACTTTTTTAATAGAAATTTGGTCTTCGGACCTTCTTTAAAAAGTGCCCAGGTGCTGCTTCAATGGTAACGGAACTTGCAACTAGGGATAGACTAATTTTCAACTATCATGCAAGATTTTGACTTGTTCCTGATGATATCTTTTTCTGGAAATTCCATATGTCAGACAATTAAAGACATGGACCCAAATATATTCACTGATTTGATGACATTTTTATTGGAATTTATCAAAATTCTGTAATATCATTCAGCATGGTTTTTCTTAATCAACGAGAAAATTTGAGAAAGATTGTTGGTAACAATGGATTTTAATTCAATTTGAGAAAATCTTTGGTAACACTAGATTTCAATTCTACACTTATTCTTGTACTTGCTTAAAGGCTTGTTAAGGTCACCTACGTCCTGATTTTTATGATTTTTTTGAGAATTTTTATATTTTTTAAAAATAAAAAATTTGGCTTATTTGGACCGATCCGGAATTGCCTTTTTGTACGGAGGATCAGCCGATCCAAACCTATCTGATCTGGATTGGATCGGTGGTCACTGATCCTGATCCCGATCCCACAATCCTTGTCAAAGTTACTTTCTTAACTATAGGTTTTGTTCTGTGTAGTGTTAACATTTCCTGTCAAATGCTGCAATATTTTAAGAATCAGATAAAACATAATTATTTTCATTTCTGTATAGCTTCTGTTTCTTGTTTTATGCTGCTCAGCTTCATTCACTTTTCATAGATACGTAATTTCATCCAGAAGTTTTATTGCCCTCATTGGTTTAGTGTCAGGGTGAGAAAGAGAGAAACTGAGGCCCTCAAGTTCAATAATGACGTGAAGTGCAGTAAGGATTCAGAAATCATGGTCAAAGAACAATCACTTCTCTGTGACAGTATTGTAGCAGCTGAAGAATCTGAAAAGGAGTCTAGTGGCTATCAGAGTGAAGCTGAAGAGGATGAAGAGGATAAACCTGTGGTATCAGTTTCTCCGGAAAGTACATCAGCTGAAAAGGCAGGTTCCAAAAGGAAAAAGGATTCTGACTGGCATCCATCTTCAAAGTAATTTTTTAATTTTGCTGCTTTCATAGATATCCCGGTATTTCTTCAATTATGTAATCATTTTAGCTATTGTTTGTTTTATCGTGGTTCTTTTAGTCTTTTACCAGCGTACTATATATCAACGTCATATTGTTTTCTTTATAAATTAAGCTCGTAGTTTGGGCATATTTTTTTGGTGAGGACCTTGAAATAGTTTTAAGCAGTTGTATCAAATGACAACATTGTGTTTCTGTGGCATCTCTGGCTAACATATTTAACAATATTGAGTTCTTTAAAAACTCCATTTTCTTTGTCTAAAAAAGGGGATATACAATATTGTTCAAATTTATGAATCATGTTATGAAATTGTGAAAGAGTTATAGAGCCATGATTATGGAATCATTCAAATGTTTTAGGCAGCCAATTTGCTTTTATGTATGGTCAATCTATAACGTAAAAATATTGGGGTTTAAGGAAATATTTACATATAGTTTTTATTTACTTAGAGAAGACTTATGATATAGTTCAAAGTAGGGGTGTAAACGGGTCGGATTTGGTAGCAGAATCACAGAATCCGATTCTGATTTCGATAAGGGTTAAGGTGTTCCGATTTCGATAATTTCGAAATCACTATGTTTTGATTTTGATCTGATTCTGATTTTATTATTGAAATTAGAATCGAATTTGATAATTTTCGATTTTGATATTAAATATTAATTATCATTTAAAAATAAATTAATAATTTACATATAATTAATAAATTTTGATATAATATTTTTAAAAGTTTATTTTTATTATTTTATCAATTTATATATTATATTTTATGATTTATTTGACTTTATTTTAATTTATATATATATATTTTTTTATCAAAATCAGATAAATGGAAATGGAGTCACACGATTCTAATTTCGATTCTGATAAGTTATTGGAATACCCGATTCTGATAGTTTATAGAATACAAAAATAGTTTTCAAATTCGTTAATTTTTATCAGAATTGAATCGAAATTTCGGAATATTAGATTTCATTTACACTCTTGGTTCAAAGGGATGTTTATGGTAGGTGTTGGAGCGAAAGATAACGTTGGTTAGTTACATACAAGTGATAGAAGATATATATGATGAAGAAACTATCGACACCGAAGATGGTTATACATGGGAGGTCCGCAGGTGGGCACCTCAAAGATAGACAAGAGATCCCTTCATTGCCCATGTTCACATTGATCGTCGAATATTCGGACTTCAACATCACTAGGATGTCAAAGTGACTATTCGGGTCACGTGGGTAGGAAAGAATAAAAATAAATGACAATGCATGAAATTAAAGAGAATAATAGCGTGGTTGCAAGGAGCTACGGGCTCCGATTTATGCAAAAATTACATTAGAAATTGACCGAGTGTACATACCTTAGCGAGAAAGTGGATATGAGTTCTAGTTTCTCCATTTTCGGCCGGCCGATGAAAAAGAGTTTCTAACTTGTGTACTTGATTCCCTATGCAACTAGAAGACACTAAAACAAGTGAAACAAGAATTATAACTGAGTGTAGTAAATGTAAATAAGATGGCATGAAAAACAAAAACTGGGTCAGAACTTATTGGTTTCAGAGTTAGATTTAATCTTTTTTTGGATTAAATATGATGATGCAGATAAATAAAAATGATTGTAAATGTTATGAGAAGGAGAAGTTAAGAAAATAAATATGATTGAAGGCAACATGACCCGGGCAAGGCAACAATTGAGTCGGACAGTTTTAGAATTTGTTGGCGTGATCTTGATGTAGAAGCCGCCACGAGCAGTCTGGAAGTTAGAATTGATTATCATTTATTTCAGAATAAAGATAACCCACCGGGGGTGATTTCATATGAAGTGAAGTTGCATTGAATCTTTTGGGAAATGGTTGAAAATTATATGATAACTTTGGTAATGAAAGTGCAAATTTTGGAATCGTCGGCGTGATGTCGATGCAGAAAGTGCTACGAGCACCACGTAGGTTGAAATTGACTTATTATTGTTGAAAATAAAAGATAACTTACCGATGAACAATTTATATGAAGAGTGTATGAACTATATCCACCGGGAAGAAGATGAAAATTGATTGAGAAGTTTGCAGCAGAAAGGTGTAGAAACTGGATCTGCCTGTGCGCACTAGTGCGAAAATCACTACAAGCCGAGGAGACGTCATAATCGAGACCTGTTTGTTGGAGATAGAAGATGACTGGACAAGGAACACTTTTTCTTAAGGAGGCTTAGCCAGAATATGTTTGGAGAAGTTTGTGGATGTCGAAGAATAGCAGACAGAACTATAAAGCGCAGATCATACTTCTCTCTTCTCTAAAACCTTGAGCAATGGAGCATCTAGGAAGGAAAATTAGCTGGGGAGTAAGGAAAACGTCTTATCATGGAATATATCACATCCCTCACTATCTTATGGCTGCTGGTTCCCTTCTTTACATTCAAAATGGGTCTCTATTTAAAGAGGAAAGAGATCTGATCTAAAAATAGCAAGTTTTGATATACATGGCCATAAGTTGGATTGCTACCATTTGGTGGTGCTAATTTTTACCATGAAGTTTTTAGACACTGAACAAAATGATATAGAGGGAGAATAAATCGTGGTTCACCTTCTCTATGTTCAAAATAAGTCTTTTCTTAAAGAGGAAATAGATTTGGTCTAAAAATAACAGGTTTTGATATATATGACCATAGTTTGGATTGCCGCCATTTGATGGTGCTAATTTTTACTATGAAGTTTTCTAAAACTTATTCAAATGATATAGAGGAGGAAAAAAAGAAGGGGAGGTCGTGACCTGGTCAGGGATGTGCCCAATTGTTTGGGTATGCACGCCATTGGTCTTGATCGGGGGCACGTGCGGACAGAATGGCACAACTGACTTTCATGGGTCACTGCGGAAAAATAAGAGATCATAATTTAATGATGTTTGTTGCAAATAAAATATGATGAGATGTGGAAGCTCCTCCTCCAATAAGATCAGATAGAAAGCTCTTTATATTTTATACATGGATGCCGAAATATGATAGATGGTGGTGATTGGAAAAATTTTGCGGCAATTAGAAAGATGAAGTATGACCCAGAAAGCAATTAATGTTTTAAAATGTTGATCATAACCCTCAATGATTGATCCTTAGGAAATGATCATCGGGCTGGATATGGCCCTTGCTCAGTGGATACGACTTTGTTCAGAAGTCTATAACTCCTCAAGTGACTCGATAAGCTCCTAACTCGCCCACTAGGAGCTTCGGGTCGTCCAAAAGGTGATTCAATTTGATTTCTAACAGTCCAATAAAAGATGTTGCCTATAGAGTATAGAATAATAGTTTTAAACTCCGAATTAGGCCAATTTGGTATGTCTACAACAAGTACTAGCATATTCAATATTTTGTTGGCACTCCAAATTTCTATATGAAATATAAGCATATGTAAATAGGGAATGAAAATATTTAATTCCCTATGGCCTACCATCGGTATATGAATTAAGAGGGGCCCAAGGACATATACCCAAGGACATATACCCAAGACCGGCCCAATATAGCCGGAGATAATCTGAAAAAGAGGCCATATTGGCTCCTGTTGGAAGGCCTCGGACATGCTCACCTCAACATAGAAAGATGACATGTTAATAGACCTACTCAAGAAGACCCAATCCAGTGCATTGAAGGGTCGGGTCCTCAAAGCTATGCAACATATCCCCTGCCCCCCAACAAAAATTTGAAAAAGAAAGGGCCGGAATGTGATAAACAGAAGCCACATCCGGGTTCTGTTTAAAATCCAGCTATGCTCATTTGAACAACATGCTAAAGGGCATCCATTTGGCCCGGAAACTGGGAGAGAGCCCAAGTCTATATATTAAAGAGCCGGGTCCTCAACTTTATGTATAGGGCACATCTCCTATCTTGCCAAGAAAAAGGGGGAGGTCGGGGACAGTCTGCAAAGTACATATTGACTCCTGTTGGAAGGCCTCGGATATATACATATATATATCCAGCTAGACACATATTTGATTTCTGATATGAAGACATGCTCATAACAAAATTCTGAAGAAAGAGGGCCGGATGTAGCAAGCAGAGGTCAAACTGACTCCCATTTAGCAGACCCGGCCATAAACATGCAAGTAATAGGCTGTCAAATGGTGCTCACAGCCGGATATGTATAAAGAAGAGGAGAGGGCAGCCATCCAGCCCGGGAGTTGGTATAAGGCCCATTGAATATATTGAAGAGATGGGTCTTCACATGCACAAAACAGATGAAAGATTAAAGGACATGCATCTCCATGCGGCCGGCCATGAGTATGTGGTATGATATAGAACAATTGGAGCAATAGGGAGGCTGCCGACAGAAAATAGGTGAGAAGGCATGGCATGAATGAACAGAATTTGAAATCATTGGAGCATTGCTTACCCGAGGATGGATAAGAGGAGATTCACCTCCTCGGCTTGGTCCCAAGTAGAAGAAGAGAGCATCCGGAAGCTCCAACTAGCAGGATCAATGTTCTCTCTTGGCAGGATTCAAGCTGCAGCAGGCCTTTTGGAAGAAGATGGTGCGATAGAGAAAGGTGGAAAGGCCAGCTAGAAGAAGGCCTCGCAGGTGGAGAGTTTGTCTCCAATAAGGAGACTTAACAAGAAAACAGATAGGAGGAGGATCCGCGGGGGAAGGAGGGAAGAAAATACAGGTTGTGCAATTCAAAAGGATCCGGGACCATCCAATGGACAAGATTGGTCAATCAATAAATTAAGTGAAGGATGGATCCTCCCCGGTCCACTGAAATGACCCAATTGGATCCTTAATGGGATAAGATCCAATGGATCCACCATGATGGATATCCGATGGACAGATTATAGGCAATACTGATTACCGGATGTCAAGGCCTTCTTGGATCCTTAACAAAGTTAATGTCCATTAAGGAGATGGATGGCTGAGATTTGATGGAATACCCATCGACCAGATGGACATATATGCCCAATTCAGTCCGGTATGATAAGATGGCCAAATTGGATCCTTAATAGGATTAATGTCCAATAAGAGATCAAGGGCCTTGATTAATTGCAAGGACACATGATCAAGGGTCGGATTAAGGTTTGAACAAGTCAAATAGACCTTAGATCTCTAAGATGGCCAGCGGAGCATCATGATGGATCAACCGGATCCTTAATGAGATTAATATCCAATTAAGGGATGAAGGGCCATGATTGGATGAAGCATCGATTGATCAAGGAGGTTCATCAAATGAGGGGCCAGGAGTCAATGAGAGATGCCTCATTGGATGCTCTCTCGTGAGAGGGAATATAGGAAGAGTGGGACTGCCACCTGTCCCCCCATGATCTCCCACTCTCTCCACTCCCAAGAGTGCGCATACTCCCATAATCTCCCACTCTCCCTTGGGTGAACAACACCCATCAGTGGCCTATAAATAGTAGGGCCAGCCCCGCACATGGAGAAGAGGTCGGAGAGGAGAGAGGAAAAGGAGGAGAAGTCCTGCAGAAATTCTGTCAAGAGGGGCATCCGAGCAAGTTCAAAGAAGGGGCAGTAGGAAAGGAGGCTTTGCAAGGGAATCAAGGGCAAGTCTTGAAGGGTTTGGGGTAAGATATCATGTTCATTGCCAAAGCCGTCCCCTCCCTTAAATGATATGATCATTAGAAGCCCAATTCCCTCAATTACTCTCCTATATTAGTAGGTGATCTCCCCACCTAAACCTGCAGATTCCTAGATATATACTAGGACCTTACAGACCCCCCCATTCCTCAAGCTTCTCGGATATATATATTTGGGCCTAGTTCCGGAGCATGAAGAAGTATATGTCCAAAAATTCACATTGACCCCACATTTGAGCCCATATTGCCCCCCGAGTATACTCCCCTATTATTTTTATAGATTTGTTGAGTGAGCCTTCCCTTCCTCCCTCATTTCTATCCTAAACAGTTCCCCTCGGCTTTGGAATTATGGAAGATACCCTTCAAAGTGCCACTACTTTACTAACAACACAATGAGGCAAGCAAGGAAGAAGGTTATACCCGGCCTCTTTGGGACCCACATGATGGACCAAAGATTCCCCGGGTAGCCTTAGTCAAAGCAAAAGAATTGGATTGGATGGCCAGCCGGGCCTTTGACAGAGCTATGGCATCCGGCCATGAAAGCATGAAGCTCAGGATCCGAAAGTGCCAAAGGACTGTCCAGAGCCCCATATCGGGCATAGTCCTACAAATATGTCTCGGATAGGATCATATATCCATGGTCCTTTGGTCTTTCTTATAATGAAAAAGACAAGGCCCGGGACAGATTTCATGACAGGAAGCCTTGATATGACAAGGCTATGGACATATGTATACCCCACTACATGAGGATATGTAGTATACCATATGGCATAATCAAAATGTGTATGTTGATACTCGTAACAGATGAGCAAAAAAAAAAAAGATGAACTAAGTCCGAGCATAATTGGGCAAGGTAAGAGGTTGAGCACCAAATTGTGCATAATATGAATTGAAGATGGATCATATCCTGACCCATATGTTCTAGATAGGAATACCATGTAGAGGAGGTCAATCATGGACCGAACCTCTATGTCAAGTTGGAAATATATATATATACATATATGATATCCACCTGATTGGAGGCATTATCCACATATCCTGGATAAAGGCCGAAGCCATATATATACCCACTCCCTTGATCCCTCTCTATATAAACCTGTACCCCCAAAAGGGATAAGGTGACCCCGACATGATAAGCTTGAATTCCACCACATAAGGGTGTGTGCTACCATATGGCACAAATGGGGTCCTGAATTATATTTTAGCAATACAGGGGACTGAGTTTTAGCCCTCGGATCTTAGGCTCAGGGGCCTGATTTCAGGCCTCTAGATGCCGAACCACCTCTAGGAATAAATAGAGGAAGAATGGTCTCATATGAGAGACCAACCAGAACATATCCCATGAGAGTCCACTCTAAGTGTCTTAGATCTTGAAATCCTAATTGGAATTCAGAGATTTCTAATATATAGGAATCAATATATTGGGCCTCCGGCCTTGGTTACAATTTGCCTGAAGTAGGGGCAAAAGAGGGGTTTCCTAATTGGGATTGTGTAGAGGACCAAGAGGGGTATCTGATAATCTTATACAAGTTTAGTGGCAGAGTCATAACTGGATTTAGATTGTCTCAACATCATGTATTTCAGGACTATAACAGCCTGATTTGGTAGAGGAGTCATAGAATTTACCTTATAACAGGATCTGGATATATACATATATAGTATGAACCCGCCATCTTCAAGTTTGTTATCGACCCCTATGATATATATGACAGTCATAGGATTCAAAGCCTGATCGGAGTATCCCCCATGAGATATGATCCTCATCAAACATGGGAAAGTGAAAGGAGCCAATCCGGGACCTTATACGTGTCTTGCTTAGAAGTTATTTGCTACTCAGTTAAGCCAAATTCCGGAGCTTGATCAAACATATAACCAAGCTACATAAGACCCCCACATGAACAGCCCGGCCCTGGGCCACCTAGTTAGGGAATTTTCAGCTAGACCTATACTTGGACCATAGTCAGATCATCAAAGATGTTCCATAGCCTAAGTTAAGGACTTACATGATAAATTTCTGATGGTCCTGATTGAAACTATATTCTAGCTATATGTTTGACTGAATGAGAATCTCATGATATGAGCCGGCCCCAGATTTTCAACCCTAATTCCAGCCGGACCAGAAGGTATAAGGGAAGGAAGTATTGGTTGATTTTTGGCCGACCATTGACCTAGGTATGATCAGGGCATTAAGTTCCTTATAGGAGAGCTAAATCTAATATCCTATGGTTCACATATCTGCAGTTTCTGTGTAATAGACCTAGAGCCGGGTTTAGCTGTCCCAGCATATACATCCTGGGCCAGATTTTTGTTAAATGCCAACTTTTGGCCACAGATCTATGGCTCAAAGATCCTTCCCCTCCCCGAAACCTGCATTTCTGGGATTTTTGATTCTGACTTATAGATCCAGCTCCATGGATTTTTAACTCCGGACCCCATTCATCCAAGGGGTGAATAAAGAGAGGAAGTCGGCTAGCTATAGATCTGAGCATAATCAGATCAGTGAGGGGCCTGCGCAGGAGGTCAAGGTGGGTTTTTCCATGAAGGCCTTATATGGCAAGTTCGTGGCTGGACTCAAGTGGATTAAATAGTAGATAGTTTGGGGTCATAGAGGCCAAATTATGTATAGATTTAGTGCCTATCATAGGGCAGGTCCTGATATCGGATTTAAGGCAGGAATGACCAATCTAGGGACTGCCTTTAATAGAAATTTCAGTGTCTAGAGAGGGACCAATTTGAAATGATGACCTTAAATAAATTCTGAGTCGGTATGCCCAGATTGGCGGGGGAGGAGTCGATTAAAGGATATGTTCCCCGGACATTCCACATAATCATCTGGATAAATTCAACCCATGTCTTGATATAAGACGCTGAGTTGAGATTCGTGCCCTTACCCTTAAGCTTAGATACTAAGCTCATTTACGTTTGACCTTATAGGGACGTTATGTTGATTGCATTTCATTGCTTTTCATGGGCCATAATCCCCTTACGCTAATTTGTGGATGAATGTTTTCTCTCATATACGAGATTGCTACGACAGTTAATCAAGGGTGTCCGAGAGTCTCGGTGTAATTAACATCGGAAATTCGCAACTTCCGATGGAGAGAGGTCCAAAGACAAATTTTATGAACCCTAACCTCGACATATATTTTATATATGCATATCACATATTTTGGCTAATATTTTCTATGAAATGTCATATATTTTCATAGTAGCCAAAGATAGGATATCAAAAGTTCATTTCGCAAATAAACGGAAATCAAATGAATTTTCAAACCATGTCACATATATTTTTATATTCATATGATTTCTTCGAGGTTTCACAGAGGAGAAACAAGATATTTTCTTATTTTAATTGGTTTACATCAAAGGTTTTCAATAAGTCTTTATCGTTTTATGTTAGTTATGGATGAATTAACAAAGCATATACAAGATAGTATGGCATGGTGTGTGATGTTCGAATATGATATTATATTGATAGATGAGATATGAGAATGAGTGAATAAGAAGCTAGAATTCTACGGAAACAGTTCAATAGAGTCAAATATATACATTGTTAATTTAATTAAAATCAAATGAAAGAAGATACATTAGTTAGTTTGGATGGAGAATGTAACAAAGATGTTAACCATATAATCAAAACAGTATGGGGGAGTTAGTTTGGACAGAGTAATAGAGTCTCTGTTTTGGCCACATCTAGGAGATAAATTCTGACGTTAATCGCTAGCTGGCATCCTTTTGTGGAGAATGTAAAGATATTGACATCAATGTCTTGCGTTATGGATTAACATCCATCGATTTGGTCAGATAGTCTTGCCAGAACCAGAGAAGATGACTGAGCTCTTAGGATTCTGGATTTTAAATTACTCGGTTGCCTTACAACTTCTCGGGAGGCCTTACTGTGATGAGGCAGTTGCTTTGGGAATGTCCCTTGCCTCAGGTCTAGCAAAAGAAGCTGGCATGCATCAGGCGTTGACATGTTTCAGGAGCGTTGTCTTGGGTGGAGATGACACTTTTACTTTGGGTTGCACCGGACCCAGAAGGTGGCAGCTCCAGTAGGCTTAAGTTGCCTTTGTCAAGGGGCATTGGACCAGACTGGCCTGGTCACTTCCATTGGATCAGTGGCTCTGGGAGCCATGGTTGTGGTCCCATGTCCCAGTTCAAACCAGTCCGCTTCTTTGGGATGGTTTGCTTGACAGCTCAATAAGTTAACCATGGTCTTTCTTGTTGAAGCCCAGGAGGTTGTCTGTTGGTGCTGTCCATACGGGGGCAGCCTTCCATGTTACTGCTGCTACCGGAGTTAGCCTTTGTAGCTTGGTCTTGGCCAATGAGCAAGCTCGTGCAACCTCTGTGGGCGATGCTTGCTACTTGGAGCTGCAGGTTCCTTTGAGACCTCACGAACCATTGGTGGAGCCTCTGGAACTCAGCCCTGCTGCTGCTTTGACTTTGTTCACCTCTGATGCTGTGGGGCCTGGACCTGATCTGGAACTTCATATGCTTGCTTTCGGTGAACATGTTGGTGTCTTCCCAATGGATGGTGTAGTTGAGGGTCTGCTTGATATTCCGGAGGACTAGGCTCTTACGTATGTAATTGTTGGCGTACATTTTTTCAAACAAAAAAAGGGGAAGAAAAGAAAAGAAAGAAATAAAGCAGGTGGCCTGGCCTAGGGGCTGGCCCAATTGCCCATGAGATTAGCCACATTTGGGCCCAATAAAACACCCTAGCAGGGGCCAGACCCATTCAGCCCACAATTGGCACAAATCAGGCCATGTTCAGGCCATGTGCGCAGCCCACAGGAGGGCCTGGGCTTCTCTTCAGTCCGCTGGCCTAGAAGCCTGCCCAATTGGGCCAGGCCCACTTCAGCAGCCAGGCCAATCAAAGCCCAGCCGCACCCACTTGCCACCTCAGCTCCTTGGTGCGCACCCAGCTGCCAGCACAGCCCCCCAACAGTCACTTGAAGGAGAGGGAAAGCCAAGAGACACCAGCATGCTGCACCTGCCATGTCAGCACTGCCATGTCAGCACTGCCACATCAGCATCTGCCACGTCAGCACCTGCCATGCCAACACCTGCCATGTCAGCACTGCCACATCAGCATTTGCCAGGTCAGCACCTGCCACATCAGCACCTGCCATGTCAGCACTGCCACATCAGCATTTGCCAGGTCAGCACCTGCCACATCAGCATCTGCCATGCCAACACCTGCCATGTCAGCACTGCCACGTCAGCATCTGCCATGTCAGCACCTGCCACATCAGCGCCTGCCAGTTCACCTCCATCTTGCGCACACACCTGCCACCTCAGCCTCCCAACCGTCAGTTGAAAGAGAGGGAAAGCCAAGAGACAGCCATTCAATCAATATGATTAAATGGAGTAACTCCAATGGGGAGGCCAAGAGTCACCAGCGTACAGCACCTCCTGACTGTTCATCTGCCCTCTTCCCTCTCTATAAAAGGAGGAGGGGTGCGCACATATCAGGGGCTGGCTGGGGGACGCCGACAGGCTGCTGCTCTGCCACCTGCTGCTGCTGCCTGCGACCAAGGAAGAAGAAGAAAAAGAGGAGGAGGAAGCTTGGCGCACCAAGAAGCTGCACCCTCTGCCACCTGCCTACTGCACCAAGGGGCTGCTTCAGACGCCGGGAGGCTGCCAAACTGCCGCCTGCACCCTGCTGCCAAGTAACCATCGCCTGCACCTGCTGCTAGAAGAACAGAGCTGCTGCTGCTCTCCTCCTGCCCACGTGCATACCTGCCAGCAGCCAAAGAAGAAGGGAAGAAGAAGAAGAGAAGAAGAAAAGGTAAAGGCCAGTTGGTGCGCCCATGTAGCCCTTCAAAGGGCCTTCTTTTCTACCTGTTCTAGGGTCCATCTCCACCCTCTGGTCGGTCTGCAAAAATCATCTTCTACAGCCCATGTTCGGACCTAAACCAGGCCCCTAAAAGCCCCTCTGCGCAGGCCTATTTCAGTCCAACCGAACACCCCAATCCTGGCCCAAATCCGGCCCCAACATGGTCTGCCAGTCAAACCTCCTGCGGCCCATTTAGCAGGCCCATCTGCAGGTCCACTTGGCCCAGCCGTACACTCCCACCCAGAGCAGGAGAAAACTCCCTATTGCAGGCCCATAACCTGACCCCTGTTCAGGTCCATAGCCGGCCCAATAGCCCATAACCAGGCCCATGCGCGGTCACCTGCAGCCACCCAAACCAGGCCCCTAAAAGACCCCACATAGGTCTATGATCGGCCCATCTCCAAGGCCCCAAACAGGTCCCAAGCGGTCTCCAAATTAGACCCCTACACAGGCCCTGTCCGGTCCCTAAATCAGACCTCAACCAGGTCCTGTTCAGTCTCCAAACCGACCCCAA
This sequence comes from Cryptocoryne crispatula var. balansae, assembly GCA_036172225.1. Lineage (NCBI taxonomy): Eukaryota > Viridiplantae > Streptophyta > Magnoliopsida > Alismatales > Araceae > Cryptocoryne > Cryptocoryne crispatula. The sequence goes on along the minus strand of CM069924.1, from coordinate 4,520,920 downwards.
GTCAGGTCCTAGAACAGCCCCTTTGTGGCACCTATTAGAGCCCTAGGTGAGGGTGGATGACCCGGGGATTCTTGGAGACCGCACGACGGCCCAAGTCTACTCCGGGCGGATCCTCAAGCCCCTTGTTCTTAACCCCTTTGAACAACCCCCTAATTAGGCCCAAAACCAGGCCATCCAACAGCCCTTTGCGCAGCCCAAAGTCAGGCCTCCAAGCTGTCCTTTGTACAGCCCCAAACAGGTCCCTTAAAGCAGGCTATTCTCAGCCCCTTCTTGGCCCACAGTTCTGCCGCCACAGCAAAAAGGGGAGTGCTCCAAAACAGGTTCTGCAGAAGCCGTAGCCCAGCAAGGCAGCAGACCGGCTTGAAGGTGACGGCCCGGCACCCCTTGGAAACCGCACGACGGGCCAAGGGCATAGCCGGGTGGCCTTCCAAGCCGGTTCCATCAAGGAGCTCCAGCAAAGCAGCAGAATTTCAAGCAGGCCCGTTGAGCCCATGAAAATGAAGCCCGGCTTTGAACGCCGAAGGAATGAACCGGCCCGAAGTGGCCTTCAGAAAAATCAACAAATAAAAAAATCAGAAATGCGAAAGCAACATTAAATTAAGGACTTCACCCCTACCGGGGGAACTCCACCTTGGGCGGAGGCGCGGGCATGCATCCCGTAGCTTACGACCCGGACGGGGGCGCGGGCATGAATCCCGTAGCCGTCGATCCTTCCCCCAATATGGCTAAGCTAAGGCTGGCTATTTTGGATGGGTAAATTTTCACTAAGTTGGAAAAATAGTTGGCATGCCGTCGTAATGCCAAAATTTTTCCAAAGTAGTGGAGATAAACCTATATTGGGGGAAGGATCAATCATATTGTACACCGATGTACTTCATCCTATCTTTCAATGAAATGAAGCTTTGATGTCCATATCGATGCATGAAATCGGGCATTCAAAGCGACCCGATGGGTCGGAGGCGATGCAAACCGCCAAACAAAAATAAAACCATTTCAAGAATCAATCTGGAAATTCAAACAGCAAATAAAAAAACAGAAAATTAAACCTAACAATTCAAACAAAAACAGAATTAAATCAAATCTGAAAGTCATAAAATCAGAACCAAACAAAATCTGAAATTCAACTTGTCCCGGTTCAACAGACAACCGATCTTCAACAAGATTGAACCGGTTTTTTTGAAGCAAATCAAACCGAAATCAGATTTCAAACACAAAATCCACCTAAAACAAAAATCAACTCAAAACCAGAAAATTCAGAAAACAGAAAAATCAAAATCAACCAAATCAAAAATCCAAACATGTTTAAAACTTTAAGCACATCAAACTGAAATCAAAACAAAAACTTGAACCAATCAAGTCCAAAATCAAAACCAAAACAGATTCAAAACAAAACAACTTGAATCAACCAAATTCAATCCAAAACAAATCAAAAACCAAATCAATCAAACAAATTGATTCAAATTTCAAAACTCAAAACCGACTTTCAAGTCAATCCAAAAATCAACCAAATAACAAATCAACAAACCCAAACAAAACGGTTTGCATCTGATCGGACCCAAAAGGCCGCTGCCCTTTTGAGTTCTTTACTTTATTTTGTGGATGTGCATGTCTCCGAAAACAGGTTGCCGCGACGGTTAATCAAAGGCGTTCGAGCCGTTGCTCGATGTAAGTTAACGCCGGATACTCGCACCATCCGGCGGAGAAGGGTCAAAAATGAAATTTTCAAAGAACCCGAACCTCGGTTCTAATATTTTTAAACTATCACCGGACTACCTAATATTTTTAGGATATCACATATTTTCCTAGAAAAGTCCGGAGATGTCTTTCTTTCTAAAGAACAGACGCAGAAAAAAGAGGTTCACACAGTAATCTTGGATTGCTCTCTTGGTGAAATTGTAGATTCTGCTAATCAGAGTTGTCCGGGGCAAGTTGATGGCTTATTATGGTTCTCTGACAAGGATATTGTGAGTATGGGTAAATTGGCATGTATGAGTTTCACCGGGCAGGAGGAGAAGGTTAAATCATTTGTGCACAAGCTTAAGGCAGATCTAGATCCGTCAGTTGACCCAATCATCACTCAGAAACGGATGCAGATTAGGGTGGGCTCCAGGGAGCTTAAATTCTCATTGAATAATGGCTGCATCTTGGATTCAAAGAGAAGGAATGTGAAGGAGATAATCTTTTATCTATGTTAAATATTCCAGCTAGAATATCTGGGGGACCGTGGGAGTGCGAAACATGGAAAGTTGAGGAACATTGTGCTGTACAACAGGTTGAGTGTGATGGCCCTGCAAGAGATGAAGTTTGACTTCTCTAATGCTAGAGATTGTGATAGTCTCAAAATTGGGAATTTGAAGGGGCTTTCCTTGAACCACTAGGAGAAGATGACAAAGTGACTTTCTTCAGTGAGTTGAGGCAGATTCTTCATGCTTATGTGGGATGTGTTTGGTGTGTGTGGTGATTTTAATGATGTTAGAAAGCCCGGAAAGAGATAAAATCAAAGGAATCGCTGTGCTGAAATGAACCTCTTCCTTGAATGGGTGAAGGATTGTGACCTAATTGAGATTGTCAATGTTGGTCCTGATTTTCTTGGTCTAGTTTTGGACAGATTCTTTGTTTTCACTCAATGGGCGAAGGTGTTAGGGATTCCTATGGTCTTTCATCTACCAAGGGTGAATTTAGACTATTTTTTTTTGGACATATGCCATGGCATGGCTGAAAGGACTTGTAGGAGAAAATTTTGTTTTCGGGTGGCTTGGTGTAATGAGTCATCTCGGGGGAGCAAGTTCAGGAATGGCGGAATGAGATTAGTATGACTATTTTTGCTACAGGGAACTTTGCGAGAAAGCTTTAGCATGTTTAGAAGCATCTTTTAGTGTGGGTTGAGGCCATAGATTGCAGAATTGGCCAATCCAGATCAGGATTGGCCAATTCTTGAATCGGATCAGCCTATGGCGATCCGATTTCCACCTGAAGGGGAAATCCAAGGTAAAATCCTGCTGGAATCAGCCGAATCGGATTGGAATCAGAATCAGAATCGGATTTTTTTAAAGATTTTTTATGAAAAGAATTGGGCTGAATTGGTTGGAATCAAATTGGGATTGAGATTGGAATCTAATTTTTTATTTTTATTTTTTTAAAATCCTGATTATGGATCGGGATTGCTCCCAAAGGATTTAACTGAGATTGGATTGGTACCCACTGATCCGGGTACTGATTCTGATTTGGCGATCATTGGCTGATGTAAACTCAAAAGAGTCTGCTGTGACGAGGAAATCATTCTTAACCAAATTAAGTTATTTGAAAAGTTAAATGATAAAGGGGAAGTGGCTGAAGGCCAAAGGGCTGAGTGGTTAGCTTTGAAGTAGTAGTGCAATTAGTGGAGTATTAAAGACGAAATCAAATGGAAGCAATGGTCAAAAGAGTTATGGCTAAGGGAAGGTTATAGGAACAGTAAATACTTCCATATGCAGGCATCTCTCAAGTGTCTTGGAGGGATCAGAACAGATAGGCTAGGCAGCAGTTACGTTCTATGAGGAGTTGTTCAGGGAAGAAGAGGTTAGCAAAGCATCCTTTATAAAACTTTGACACCTACAAGAAGTTGATGGAAGAAGAGGCAGCAACTCTGGTTGGCAGTTTTTCAGAAGAAGTGCTTGCAGCTCTCATGTTGATGTATTCTTATAAAACCATGGTCTAGATGAATTCTCTGCTGGGTTCTACCAGAATTGTTGGAATACTATTTAAGGTGACTTCATGTCCATGGTCATTGAATTTGAGATTAACCATCAGTGTTTGAGGTTTCTTAACTATTGGTTCTGATCCCTAATAAAACAACTGCCTCTGACATCACAGACTTGAGACTTATTATCCTTCTTAATTGTAATTATAAAATTTTGACAGGTTCTTGCAAATAGGTTAAGCAAATTTGTGGAGAAGCTAATTGGTCATTTATAATCAGTTTTTGTTCATGACAGATGTATTTTGGACAATTTTATGGCAGCCTTTGGGTGCATTCATGATTAGAAATCTAGGAAGAAGAAATGTGTGCTGCTTAAACTTGACTTTGGAAAGCTTGTAACAGGGTAAAATAGAAATGCCTTAGCAGGGTTATGCAGTTTTTAGATTTAAATCAGAAGTGGATCAACTGGATTCAGTGTTTGAGTACTTCTGAATTTTCTGTGAACATCAATGGTAGCTCATTTGGCTTCTTTAGGAGTTATAGAGGACTTAGGGAAGATGACTCCGTTTCACCTCTCCTCTTTGTACGGGGGGGATTCTTAGTACCCTGTGAGAGAAAGCTCAGGCAGGTGGTTTAATTGAAGGGATTGAGTTAGGTGTCAAGAGAGTGCATATAACTCATTTACAGTTTGCAATTGATATTTTGTTACCATCTTTTTTATGTGTCAAATGTATCAAACTATGGATTTAGTTATATTTGTTGGAAGTGGTTACATGACTGAAAATTATTTATGACACAATCATGACAAATGCGAACTGATTGATATTAATATTCTTGAGGCAGTTAAGGAAAGGCTGCAAAGAACGTTTGGTATGCTGCATAGTGCATTGCCTGCCAAATATACATACCAAATATGTGGGTTTACCTTTGTCAGATGGTGCATCTAGAGCCATGGACTAACAACCTCTTTTTCAGCAGGTGGAAACAAGGTGGCAAGGTTGGAAAGAAAGAGTGTTAACTACTGGGGGTAGGATAGTCCTGTCGCAGAGTGTATTGCAGAACCTACCGCTTTATTGTTTATCAGTTTTAAAGTGCTCAGCTGAGTTTGTGATAAATTGGAAGTCTGAGAGCTTCTTTCTTTTGGTATGACAGTGACAAAGGCAAGTGCCTTCTTCTTGTTAAATGGAGCTATGTTTGCAGAAGCAGAAAAGATGGAGGTGTAAGACTTATGCCACTGCACTTGTTAAATGGATCTGAAAGTTTAATCGTGATGATATCTCTCTTTGGAGCAACATTGTTTGATCAAAGTATAGATTAGGCGGGGGGGCAATCTTGGAAGAAGGGTGTCTAGTATTTGGACGGGTATTCTTCATGATTGCTACTTATTCTCATATTCTTCATTTATCTTTGTTAGTTATGGAAGGAAGGTCCTATTTTGGAAGGATTGCTAGGCCAGTCACATGTCTTGTGACCTTCGATTGTTCATACTTTTTTTAGAATAGCTGTGAACAAGGATGCTTGTGTTGGGTTGCACTGGAAGACAATACAGGACAATTGGACCTTTTCTTTCAAAGGGCTTATGAAGGATGATGATTTTTCTGAATTTGCAAGCTTGATGAATTTTTTTAAGGGGTTTTGTTGTGTGAAGAATGATGCAGCAGGACAAGCTACATTCGAAATTAAGTAAAGACCTTTTTTTTCTATAAAGTCCACTTGCACAAGGCTGTCACCTGGGTAGCACTGAAGTTTTGTGGTGGAAGGTTGTGTGGTCTTTTGTGGTCCCTTTAAAAATCAGACTTGAAAAATTTTAAAGGAAGGCTACCAACCAAGTCCTACTTACAAAAGCTCTTTTCCATAGATACCAATTGCTGTGTTTTCTGTGACTCCTTTGAAGATATTGATCACTTATGTCTGTGGTGTGATGCTATTGGCTTATTGCTTATTTGTGACATGTTCTATTTCGTAGATGGAATATTATGTGAGTTGAACCAGTTGGTGTTTTGACAATGTCACAACAATGGAACAGGAAAAACTTTTGGACGGTTGAATCTCTACCATGGAACCTTGCTTTGCCCCTGTTGGCACCTAAAACTCACATGCAAGGATGGCAACATGCAGTCTGAGCAGAGATAGGGAGATGAAGACAGACAGCTGCTATGAATAAAGAAGGAGATGCTATACACAAAACTTGAATGCATTGGATGCTCATCCATATATATAACACTTTATAGTAGTAGAAGGGAAGCAATTTGGTGCATACCTGCTGCTGTCAGTGGTTAAGCATAGAACTACTCCTCGAAAGAGAAAGATGAGAGGGGTCAGCAGGGCTTGAAGAAGGTTCCGATAGGAGGGGCTGTGTAACTCAGCCCCAAAGATGCTCAAATCTGCATAAAAATTACCAGCAAAAAAATTTCTGGTGGACTTGTTGATAGGTCATGAAAACCGTGGCTTAAAAGGGGTCAAAACAGAGAAACTCACATACCTATCAATCCCGGTTGATTGTAGGTACTGCTGAAAACTACCTCGCCTTCTATTCCAACCCCAACCGATGAAAAATGGAGGACCAAGGAGAAGAACAGCTGCGCCAATGGAATTTGTGGCAACTGGCAAGAACAGTCACTGCGGGAAGAGGAAGCAGATAAAGAAGAGGAGAAGAAAGATTTTCCATACCTGCTGGCCTGATGGAGGAGCAAAGCTGAACCCTGATGACCTTCCTAACAGGGCTGAATGACCGCAACAGGAAGAGAAACATGGGAAGGAATAGAACCGAGCGCAGCCTTCTTGTGCCAGAACTCGCAGCAGATGAGGTTGGGAGGTCAGCCGGTCACCGGTATTTGATTTAGAGTCAAAGTGAAACCTGATCGGGAGGTCAACGTAAGAGCATCTGCCGCCACCAACTCCTGTGCATACCAAGTTGGAAAAGGACTTAATCTTGATGATCTGATGGCCAAGATCTTCGTTCACTTGATATTTGGATCCATTCTTGATAGATCCTTAATGGATACCAGATCCGATATGTCAATAATTTACATAATTACGTGATGGCCATAAGATGAAGATGGCGCAATAATCAAGGGCCAGGATTGACCAGAAGCTTAAGTTAAATGGTTCTAGTTTTATTGGTTTCTTAATAGGATTAATATCTGATAAGATATTGGAAGGCCAGGATTAAAAGATTGATGATGGATTATCTAATGGCCTAGAATTGCCCGTCACTTAAGCTAATTGGATCCTGATCTTACTGCATCCATAATGCTCATTGGACAATCAATTTATGACCGGTTAATGGGGAAAATAATGAAATGAAGCCGGTAAAGGGAAATTGGCACTAGAAAATCTATTTCGAGCCAAGAAAATCCAAAATATGAGATTTTGTGTCCAAGAGTCAATCCAATGGAATATGACATGTTCACTTTCTTATTGAGCCAGAAATCCTGTGTTTAGGCCCAATAAGCCTAAATGGGCCCAATAAGTTGGAATGAGGCCCAAAATCAGTTTTATACAAAGTTAATGTTCTTCGTGGCAATTTATGTTAGAAAAGGGCTCTAGAGAATCTCTCTCTCAGATCTAGAACTTATTAGGCCGAGAATATCTGAATGGGCCCGCATGACAGAAATCATGTTTTTGTTGGTTGCATCAGAAAATGGGTCCTAATAGCAGAGCCGACGTCCCCGACATTTTTGGGACTCCAGACATCTGAAATAAGCCCAAATATTTTATTGGGCCAGATCTGCAGAAAACGGGCCCAAGGGCTGTGATCAAAACATTTCAGATCTGATAAGTCAGATATGTTCAGAAAAGAACTTGGGAACGAATTACAGGAACTATCTTGTCTATTTGGGCCAGAAATGGCTGTGATATGCCCAAATGACTAAAATGCCCTTTCTAGTGCCTATTGGGCTCAAGGGTTCATGGCTGGGCCCAATAGAAAATCAGTGGCCACGTGTGGTCTGGAAGCATTAAATACACATGGAAGTCAAGTTCAGTCTGGAAATTCAGTCGATATTTTGTAAGATATATGCAAAACATTGAACTTTTGGCTTCTTCAAAGCCCAGTCATATCAGGGGCAAAACAATCAAAGTGATCTAAAAATAGTTCAAATAGGTCGTAATTAAAGTCAAAGGTCAAGGATATCGATACAGAAAATTCTTGAACCAGCAGGGATATTTTTGTACTTCTCCCTGAGCATAAAAGGAGAGAATAAGTGCAAATTTCAGCAATTTAGCTTATCTGAAACAGATAGTGATATTTCTACCATGGTCATGATGCAAGCGACATGCTCAAGATGACAATTCTGAAAAATATATAAGATCAAGCTCAATCGGAGCTCAATTATAACCCAAATTATATTTATTTGGGCATAAATATGATATATGTACCATATGAAATGAAATGACATATATGGGCCATTGGATCAGCCATCAAGATGTTGATGAAGACGGGAACTCCAATCGGACGGTCAAGATGCATACTTATTAAGTAATGGATCCATGCTTATTGGAATATTGAGTCTTTATTAAGATCTGGATCCTACTTAATAGATGGATGGCTATGATCAAGAATTTGAGAGAGATCACAAGATGATGAATTATGAGCCATTGGATCTCATTTTTTATTGTTCAAATAGGGTTTTAAATCAAAAGAAAGCAGGATGAAAAGAAGGGGATGTGCACTGCCTTCTCTCCATGAGTCGCTGGGTCAAGTCCCACTTAAGGTGGAAGATAGACCTGTGCACACCCCACTTTTCCTCACTCCCGGATCTGCTCACACCCCACTCTCCCACTCCCGGTCATGCGCACACCTCTCCCCCGTGATCCAGCATTTATTCCCATTGGCTCTTATAGGGAGACTTCATCTTGAACCAATGGGGGGGGGGTTCAGTGGAGAGAAGGTGAGGAGGAGGTTTCCGATAGCAGGAGGAAGAAGCAGTGGCAGGTTTGATCAAGTAGGAAGGAGGCAGGAAAGGTTGGTGCACAAGAAGGACAAGGAGAAAGGAAGACAATGGGTAAGGTAAGCCCCATGAAAGATCATCCAGTCCCCTTTTTCTCCTTGACCTTCACATCCCTCTTTTCTTAAGTTGCATACCCTTTCTATCTCTTTCATTCTATGACTTGAAATTTCCCTCTTTTGAGGCATGTGCTCTATGACAAGCCTCTCCTACACAGTTCATGCCTACTGTTTTAGGGGGGATCACCCTATGACTGACCCCCCATTGAAAGCCATGGATGATTCCAAGTTCCCATAAAAGTCTCATACCCGATCACTGCTATAACAGTATCTAGATTCAAATGTCTTTCTTCTCTCTTGTACAGTCCTTGGAAAAAACTATGATAAACCACCATTCTCGGATCCATACAGTCTAGAGATAGATCTCCCTACGATCATCCAAACACCCCTCCCTTGACAATCCTCTAAGTTGGCTGTTTCAATTTCTTAAAACAGTCATTTTTGCAACTGTCAGATCCCCTTTGGCTGCTATTAAGACAGGCTATGTAGTTCACCTTGATACTTACCGTCTACACCCATCAATGAACTGTTTTGAACCCCAGAGACAGTCATTGTTCGCATGGTTAATACTCTTCAGAACAGTGTATGTATGCATTGTCTTATCCTCATCTCACAGTTCCTGAAACTCTGAGGATATCCATGTCCGATCACCCCTTCCTTATACATATAACTTCCGGTCCATATATGTTACTGTCCAGCCCATTGATTGCAGAATCGGCGGAATCGGTCCGATTCCGACCGATTCCGGAATCGGATCGGTGGATTCCGATCCGATTCCCGGCGGAAGGACCGATTCCGGGAAGAATCCCGCGGAATCGGTCTGAATCGCCTGGAATCGATCCGATTCCGACCGATTCCAACCGATTCCATGTGGAATCGGTCGATCCGACCGATTCTTCGGAAGGCCGGGTTGACCCGGCCCCAGTTCGATTCCCGGTTCACTCTGGACCGGGAATCGAACCGATTCCGGCCCTTTTAGGGCCGGAATCGGCCCGCAGAGCTGGCCTCGGTCGATCCCGCGGCGGAAGGAGGAAGCGCAGGCGATTCCGGCGCGATTCCGGCGATTCCGGCGTCGATTCCGTCGATCCACCGTCGATTCCGTCGATCTAGGGTCTATTCCGGCCCGATTCGACCGATTCCGGCGATTCCAGGGGCGATTCAGGCGATTCCGGCGATTCCAAGGTCGTTCTTCAAAGGATTCCGCCGATTCAAGCTCGGACCCCAGGAGACAGGAGCCATACCGCCGTTCCACTTCTACCAGCACTCGATTTACACCGAGTGACGAGTATTTATTTAGGAAACAGAGTGCTGGGCAGATGAGGATAAAGCAGGCAATGAAAGGGGTGAAGGCTACAGGAACGGCTGCAAAGAGAGCCGTTCGCCACATTGTCAAATGGTTTTTACATGCAGGTATCACTTTTTAAATTAAATTTGACATTATGCCTGTTTTATTTACTAAAACTTAATTTTTACCCCCGATCCCATTTTTTTTAACTCGATGTAGGCATCCCGAAGACACATGCGACCACCACCCCTACTTCCGTACGATGGTGGATGCCGGGTGGCGAGGCCGGGACCGGTTGCAAGCCCCGGGCGACAGACACATATACGGCGCTGGCCCCACGAGGAGGTCCGTGAGTTGCCGAGGGAGTGGATGGACGGGTTCAAGTTGGAAGGAAGGAGGGGTTGCACAATCACGTGCGACGGGTGGACAGTGTATCACCAAAAGGAGTATGACAAAACTTCGTGCATCGTTTCCGAGGGGACTACATTCTCGTCGGTAGATGCTTCGGGAAGATAAAAAATGCCGACTTCATCTTTTCTGCGATGGATGGGGTGGCGGAGGAGATCGTGAGGACAATATGGTTCAGTTGTCACCGACAACGAACCATCATATAAGGCGGCCGGGAGGAAGTTGATGATGAGAAGAGGAAGCACATCTTACGGGTGCCCCCGTGCAACACATTCCATCGATCTCATTTGTGAGAGGATATAGTAAGGAGGAGAGTGTATCTACACACTGTCAGTGGCGCAGACGATCACATCTTTTATTTATTCGCATCCCCGCCTCCTACATATCACGAGATCTCACGCGAGGGCACGATCTTGTCAGTGCCCGGTCCGACACGATTCGTCACGAACTTCATTGCTACTGGAGAGTTTACACGGCAATGTGCACGCATTGGTTAAAGTTCACACAAATCCGAGGAGTATTACAACTATACGGTGGACAACCCGTACGACAAAAAAGAAGAAGGAGATTCTTGTCGTGTCCGAGAAGCGCATCACCGACAAAGAGGTTTTGCGGGAGAGGATTGCCTACTACTTGGCAATCATCGAGCCACCAACGTAGTTGCCCCGAGGTTGGTAGACTCGGATGACAGGTGACCGGATGGCACACTGTATGATGCTATGGACCGAGCAAAGCTGAAAATTAAAGAAAAAAATTCCAGAGGTTACAAAAAGTGGTGGAAGTTCACGATGACCGACGGGACAAGACCTTGCACCCTCGATGTCCACGCGAGGTAACTTGGTTAAAAAATTTATTCTTCTTTGCCGTATAATTGTCTTATATGCGCGGTTGTTAACTAATAAAATCTGGCAGATATTTTTCGAACCCCCGTATCCAATATGGGAGGACAGGTGGTGAACGACAACGAGGCGATGCGGGGTACACTGTTAGCTATCAATGGCCGGCCGATCTCGAGGACAGGATGAGGCCGAGACAGTAAGTTAAGTTGCAGTTCATTAAATACTCTCGACTAGCATTACTGCAACTAATTTTTTTATTTAAATGTTTCGGATCAAGTACGAATGAGGTCGGTGTATACTCGTATGCGTCGAAATATTCAACTGACAAAGTGTCACCTCGGGTATAGTAATACGAGGAATTTCTTTTCTTTTCATATAAGTTATGGTGACGATGGGCTAATCGTTTTCCTTTTCTCTTCGTGTTTTTCTCGCGGTACGAGTGGTGGGTTCAGGGTGAACACCAAGAGCGGATGGAATCCACTTGCGGCATCGGTATCGTGATACCGAGCAGCACCGCTCCTCCTCCCACCGCGAGAGGAACCCAGTACATTCAACCCGATACATACCAAAAGCGAGGAACAGTTGACCTCGTACCCCGAGAAGGTGGTCTTCTATTATACGAGGGCCGCGCATAAAGAACATCGAGGATCGGCGAAGATCGGCGAGGAGCGATTTGCACGGTTCGCAGTGGCCCGTACGAGCGCAGGCATTCCTCCGCCACACCACCACCCGAGGAGGTGGACACGGACGGTTTTCCGAGGAGGAGCATGCACTTGCCTCCCGGATAGGAGGGAAGCCGAGGGATCGCGCATCCGAGTTTGATCCCGATGACCGCGTCACGGGCGAAAGAGAGTTGGATGGTGTCGAAGCTTTGCGAGGATGCTCCGCCCTCCACCTCCATCTACTTCTCGGGGCAGGCCTTCTTCTCGCCCTGAAGAACATGGAGCAAACCATCCGTAGCTTTTAAATTTCACCTTCTCCGTCCGGGCCCAATAGCTCGCTATTCAAATTTCATTCGCAGTCCCGGGAGAACGAAAACAAAGGTGACCGTACTCGAAAATGGGAGGATTTGCAAAGTTGAAAAAACTTTGGAGTTCCCACTTTCCGGTAGTTCGAGAGATGGTCGAAGAGGTAAAGAGAAGGAAGTTAGAGGTCGTGCGTCCGTCGGCCCCGTACGACAAAGACGCGGCTCCTTCTCACTCCTCGAGTGATGATGACGAGGAGTATACCGACGCCGACGCAGCCCATCAAGATCGACCGAGTCACCCCGATTCACTGCTTCCGAAGCCGTATTACACGCCGGATGAGCAGACACCGCATTCTTATATTACGGAGCCACGCATCCAAAGCATTGGCCGGGTTGACGGTGGATTACACCACCAGCTCCACCATCCTCTGCTTACGTCCCGGTCGTCCCGCAGTCCGATCCATACGACCTTGATGGCATGTCATCGGCATTATTTTCATATGGATATGGTCCCGAACAGTATACAAGACTGAGCACGAGGGAGGAGCGTCACGAGCAGCAGGGAGAGGAGGACGACCCACATCTTTATCCTAGATTTTGGTAGTAGATTGATATGATGTAATTTTTTTTTCATGATGTATCATCTCTTTGATTTTTGAATCAATGGAATTGGAATATATACTTAACTTCAAGTCTTCAAGTCTTCAATTGGTGTTCATTAGTATTTGTATGATGTGGTCTTGTGGATATCATGCATTGGTTATTTTTTAAAATGTTTCTAACTCATTTCCTATTTTTTTAGATTTTTTTCTGAATTTTTTGAATTTTTTTGACGAAAAAAAATCAAAAAAATAAAAATGATTCCAGACCGATCCGGAATCGATTCCCTTCCCAGGAATCGGCCGATTCCGGCCGATTCCTGGAATCGGTTCAATTCCGATTCCGATTCCGGAATCCTTGGTCCAGCCTCATGGAAGACTACATAGTCCCTCATCAAGTGTAAAAAAACCAAAGATATTATATTGAGTCTCCCCCAATCTAGACCCTTAATGTCCAAGCCGAACCACTCTCTGTGCTTCTCAAGGTAATGAAGAAAGGTTATACCCGGCTCCCTTAGAACCCATACGATGGACTAAGAGTCTCCTCAAGTAGTCTCAATGAAGTCGAAGATGCTATGAAGTTGAAGATATGAAGGCAAGGCCAATCGGGTCTAGAGAATGATGAAGACTTGGTCTCTTGGACCAAGATATGATGATGACATGATAGAAAGGCCAAATATGGCCCAAATGGCATGAAGATGATGAACCTGAAATATTTTGACATGTAAAAAAAGAGAATATTTAAGATGCATAGCTTGAGCCTATACTTGGGCAATTTTCGTAATGTTTGGATGGGTATTATCGGATACGTCCCAAAATGCTTGTTACGGATGGGGGCTCGATCATGCACTCGGTGTTCTCAATCCATCCCATAGTGGGAAGAGTATACAAACTAAACCCACTAGGGAAAATTCTCACTTTATCTAGAGTGAGGTCAACATTAGACCAAACTCTATGGTTTTAGTGGGAAATTTTTTTGGGAGATATCCATGCTTATTTAAGGCAAGAGATAATGGTATGGATCAAATTATATGATGGCGACTTGTGTAATGTTGATGTACCCTGGTCATATAAATGACATTATATGTGATGTGTCCTCATGCTTTTGGTTTGGGAATTTTGATATTACCGTCATAATCTATAATGGAATGCAAAAAAAATGAAGCAATGAAGCACAGGACACCGAGTCTGAAACATATAGTTTCTGCAAAAAGAATCCCAATTCCGGTTCGGAGAGTTTGGTCTGTTATCAGACCTGAAAATTATGCAATCCCTTTTTTTAATTCTTGATACTAAAACAAAGGCAAGATCTGGTAAATAAAGGGAGTCTGGTGCAGGAACAGGTTAGTCAGGACCTTTGATCCCGTGGATTTCATGTATCAGACAGAATGGTTCTTTTAAGTAGAGATTCTGAAAAAAATGATGTCATGGCAGTTTAGTTGCAAGATGATTGATTTACGGGTCTTATTCAATATAGGCTTCCAAGATTTTGAGAACTTCTTGGCAAATCGGGAGGTCAATCAAGTATCTAATGTCATTAGCTTTAACACCATCCGGAACTCATATAAGAAAGATCCCAGTTCTATGAATTTGAGAAAAAGAAAAGACAACAAGAAATTACCAGTTACAAAGTCAAGCCGGACAGCCAATGTTGAAAGGCCCATCATCAGCCGAGTTTCCAGAACTAATTTCTTTTCAGATCATGGAGTAGACTCCCCAAAATATCAAGCATTCCGGTCTAGATATGTGATGGCATGTGAACAACTAAACATTGACATGATTAGGCAGGGAACATAGTTTCGTAAGGTGACTAGAAATTAAAGGTAGTTCTTACTGATGATGGTATAAAATGAGGTTCCTGAATCTTATCATATCAGATTTCTGAAATGCCATATACGTCTCCTTTGTCCAACTAAAAAATGGCTGTCGATTCTGGACTTGAGAGATAGCAGAACAGTATTGGCTATTAGTGAAGGAGGTTCTTTGGAAGTTATCCAATTGACAATCATACAGTTGATAGTGAAGCAGAGTGTGATAAACTTTTAGTAGACCATACTGATAATCCTTCCTTAATATGATAAAATCGATTCTATGAATCTGGATTTTCACACCTTAAAAGGAGAGCTCAACTCCTTTCCTTTTTTTAGATCTTGACTCAAGATTTAAGCAAGGTAGGTGGGGTTAGGAGTTGGGACCGGGTCGGTTGGGCCCAAACTGACCCAGGTCGGCTGGGGTCGAGACCCGGGTGGGGTCAAGGTCGGCTGGGGTTGCGATAAAAAATAAAAAAAAAAACTTTTAAAACATCTACCGGGTCGAGGTCGCGGGGTTGGGACCGGGTCGGTCAGCCCAAAAACTGACCTAGTCGGGCCCGGGTCGTGACCCCGCATTCCATGGATTGAAGAACTAAGTTCTAATATAACTAAATAGGAAAATGAGATGGACCTAACCAGATGGAAATCTTACAAGAGGGTGATGAGGGGCTTTGCCAAAAGGGATCCATTATATATACATATATATGGTTGGGACCGAACACTCGAGAAATAAGAAAGGAGTGCAAGGCAAACCTGGCTAGAGCTGTCCCTTTTGTTAGACACTAAGTCAGGAAGCTCGAGCTTTCATAAAGTTTAATCACAAATTCATCATAAATGTGACTAAAATAAGAGCCATATTGGTTCAGTCTTCACGTGAATTCTAAGGTTATCTATGAAGAAAAGATGATTCTAAGTGCTTGATGATAAGACTTAGAATAAAACACCAATATAAATTAAATAATTGTGAACATGCTTAATCCGACATCATAAAAATTGGATTTAAGCAAAATTCATTAAGTCTAAGATGTTAAGACTTAGATAGAATTTGAATGAAGTTCATAATGAAATTTGATTCGAATATTCTCGGATCCAAATTAACTCCAATAATTTAAAACATGTCTTGAATTAAAAGAGTTAATCGTATGTAAAACATGTCAATGCATTTATGACTCCACTAAGGAATATAAACCTTAAGGTGGTTGGACTCTTAAAATACACCTCATAAAAACATAAATACCCTAATGCAAGTGGTTGTGGATGGGGAGGACTTGCATCCGTGGGCTGGTGTTCCTTGGTGGCAGCCTGCTTGGTTAGTCTTAGCTGCCACTATGGACCGTACTTTGGAAGGGATCATCGGTTGCTGGAGTGCAGGGATAGCTAGAGGTGTCGTGAGTGCTAGGGTGTTGATCATTGTAGTTTTGCTTGATCGTAACATTCTGGGTTGCGGGGCAGTGGTTGGTAGAGGGGGTTGCTAAGGCTGCTGATTGTGTCGATCCTCCCCATGAGAGCAGCTAGTGGGGGAAGCTTCGGGTGAAGTCTATGTTATCGAGAGGCGACCGCCTCGGTCGCCTAGGCGAGGAGGCGGCGAGGCGGCCTGTTCCGCCTCGCTCTTTGCGGCGATCGCCGAGGGCGATCGCTTCCCCCCGCCTGCGCCGCCTAGGCGGGGGAGGCGTGAGCGAGGCTGAGGCGTTCGCCTCGGCCTCGATCCCCTCGGATCCCGGACCCGGCCCCGGCCGGATCCGATGAGACTTAAACCATGTTATCGCGGCCTCTCCTCTCTCTCTCGCGCCCCGACGCCCGATCTCTCTCTCTCTCCCGCGGCCCCTCACTTGCGGTTTGAAGCCCCCGCCGCCGCCGCTCGCCGGAGAAGGACCCGCCGCCGCCGCCGCTCGCCGGAGAAGCCTCAGCCGCCGCCGCCGGTCGCCGGGCCCTCGCCGCCGCCTTCCTCGGCTGGGAAGGTGTCGAAAACCTTCGAAAGCATCGGAGGAGCTCTCCCGGCCGGTCCGTTTTAGGGTTTTCACGTTTTTTCTTCAAATTTTTTATCTTTTCTATTCAACATCCTTCTACTAATACAAATATCTTATCTTTTGTTTTACTTTCTTCTATCATGGTGTACATTGTTAGAAGACCGGATTTAGACGTACAAGGAACGTTGTTTTGGTTTGTCTTCTTTTTCATTGTAAATGTCATTCCAATATTTTTATTAGGCTATTGACAACGTGTAGAAGGCGCAAGTGTTGTTAACCGGGTTTGCAAAGATTACCGAACAACCCGGACGTTGTCGAAAAGGTATAATTTACGTTTTTTTCCGTTTTCTTAAATCTGATTCGTTGTTGTTAAATCTGATTTTTTAAAATCAGATTTCTGAAATAAGAGTTTTTATTAAATCTTATTAATTAAATCAGACTTTTTCTTAAATTAGATTTAATAAATCAGAGTTTTAGTTAATTCTGATTTATTAAATCAGATTATTTGTTTTACTTTTCAAAACTTTTCATTTATGCATTTCAAAGTATTGTTTTAAATTTGATTAATTCTCATCTTTCTTTTAGCAAATTGGTGGAAGGATTGGGGAAGCAAGGTTCCTCGGTACGCAAAGGTTTACCATTAGGGTATTGAGTCTCGCTTGTAGTGCATCTAGTTGTGAACGCAACTGGAGTACCTTTGAACAGGTATGCACTAGTATCATTCATTATTTAGTATGTTTCATTAGATATTTTAAACTAATGTTCATCCTTAAATTATAGGTGCACACAAAGAAAAGGAATAGATTGGAACAAAAAAAGCTAAACGATCTTGTCTATGTCGATACAATCAAAGGCTTCGAGATCGCCATTTTAGGATGGAGAAGTTCAATCGTGATCCTATTTCTTTGGACGATATTGATGAGTGATGAGTGGATCACTAGAGAGAACGACAAGTATGTGCGTGAAGGAGAGGATCTCGCATGGAGGGAAGTTGAACTAGCGGCGGGTATTGATGAAGAGGAAGGTCCGTCCTAGAGCAGGAGAGGCCTCTAAAAGGCAAAGGATTGAGAAAGGAAAGAGTGTGGCCATGGATGAAGATACCTCAGAATCGGATGGGGATATTCATGTTCATGTTACTGATGATGATGACCCTTACTCTTCCGATTGATAATTGATATTTGTGTTAACTGATTGGTGAGACATTAGATGAATGTACCTTTTAACGTTGTTGTGAACTTATCATTATTTATGTACTTCTATGTTTGGTTTATCATTTTTATTCAACATCCTTCTACTTGATGTATTATATTTTTTTGTTTTTGGTGATGTGTTCAATTTTTAGGCATGCTTATGGAAATGAAATGAGAAAAGGTACTTCTTTCAACTTATTTTTGCAGTTTACATTTAATACATGTTTAATGTAATTTCTGCTGTTTTTTGTATTTTCCACAATTTTTTAGATATGTTCAGCTTTTTTAGATAATTTTATCTGCAATTTCGGGCATAACTTTTATTTTTCCTGCAATTTTAAAATTTTTCCTTGTATTTTCATATATATTTCCTGCATTTATGATGCATTCACTGTATTTTTTTTATATTTTTTCACATTCTTATATAGATTTTTTCAGGTATTAAAATTAAATATCATAATAAAAAAAATGTCGCCTCACGCCTCTGACTACATAGGGTGAAGTTGTTTTTCTCATGACACCAAGGTTGACTGCTAGAAGGTCTTGGATTGAGGATTGTGATGTGGTTGTCGTTGAGAGTGTGCCGGAGCTCCTGGAATAGGGTGAGCCTCCAACGTTTCCTCAATTGACATTGGCTGTTGCTTGATTCTTGGTGGAATAAACTGGCACCCTTTAGTGGCTTCTTTGTGAGATGCAATTCTCGTGTTGCCTGAAGAGAATTGGTGGTTGACACAACCTTGTGAGGTAACCTCGAGAATATTAAAATTTAGAATTTTAGAAATTCATTTTGGTTTATTTAACTTAGCCTTAATATTGACTATTAGGAAAATGGGTAGTATTCCATAAGAGTACTAGTTAGGTCAGTGATATGTATAAAAATATATGTTGAGGTTGTTAGGTTTTTTGAAAAATTTATTTTGACCTCTTCTCATGGGACTTGCAAAGTACTGATGTTAACTACAACGAGCAACTATTCGAATACCCTTGATATCCGCCGTAGCAAGAAGATATACACCCACAAAAAATAAACACCCGAGAGCAACTGCCCCATGAACTTGATGGACGCAAACACTTAATGTGTTTTCAATTTGGTTTGATTTGAGTTAAAATTGATTTGAATTTGTTTATGGTTTGTGGCTTTCATCTTTGGAATTATTTAAAATTGGTTTGAGTTGATTTTAATGATCTGTTTGAGATCTGGGTTAAGATGTGTGTTATTTGGATTTGGCTTGATTTAACCAAAATTTGGTTAAGACTTGATGTCATTTGGGACTTGATTTGAGTGAATTAACATCTGTCTGCCAATCTGATTTTTGACTTGATGTCTTTGATTTGAATGTTTGTTTTGATATTATCATTTTTTTTGTTTTGGTTTGATTGCATTTCTTATTTGAAGTTTTGGATGAATTTGAGATTCTGGTGGTTTTAGTTTGCATTTTTTATTTGGAGATTTTGGGATTTAAAATCTGTTGGGATTGAATTTCAGATTTGATTTCATTTATTTCAGATGTGGACATCTTAAATTTCAGTTTTGATGGCTTTGGAATTCTATTTCAGTTTTCCCATTTGGCATTTAAGACTTTTTTTTAGATTTGATATTTTTAGTTTGAGACTTTAGATTATGAAATTTTTGGGATTTTTGAATTTAACAATTTCAGATTTGAAGGAATTTTAAGATTCTCTTATGGAATTAAAAAAAGATTTTCTGATATGAAGGTTTGATGTTCATTTTTTTTGAATTCTCAAGATTTGCCGAACATTCCCAAGTATTGGCAATCTCTGATATTTTTTCCAGATTTGGACATTAAACCATTGAGATTTTAGTCTCTTCAGGATTTTATGATTTGAAATTGACTTTCTGACTTCTGCATTTTGGGATATTAGATTCTTTTGTGCTTTCTTATTTTCTACTTTAAATTATAGAGATGGGTGTATTTTTTATCTCTTGGGGTTGGTTACTCATTTAATTAAGGCTCAATGTCTCTTGGATTTGAAAATTTATTTTAAATTTGATCGATTAATGATTCTGTGTGTAATTTGTTATGCTGTGGTTAGAGTATTTAGATATTTAATTTGCTTTTAGTTATGAATTTACATCTTTTATCTTGATTGATTAGAGTTCATTTAGGGACTTGAATTTGATTGGTTGTTTTTTTGGTGAAACTCAATGCCTCCATCCCTTGGATTATTTTAATTCTGGTTTGAATGAGTTGTCTTGGACTTGTAGCATTGTCCTCTTTTGTTCTTTTGTTTGATATTAAGGTATGATTATACTTCAATGTTCCTGTTTCGTACATCCTGGAGCACCAAGTTTTTATTTAAAATGAGCATCTTGAGTAATATCAGATTAAGGAGTTCTAAGCTTTGAGTTTAACATGTAGAGTTTCAAAAATATGTTTTGGAGTTTAATATTGTGAGATCAGAAATTATGGGAGTTTGAATGGGGTGCTGCTTGGAGGTTAGTAAATCAGCCCTGAATTAAGTGTCCAGCATGAGTCTGACAAAACAGTTCTCAGATTTTTTGTTTTAACGGAGGGGACAACATTCACAGCTCATTCTCTATGTTTGATTAATTAATTTGATTAATTTGATTTTCTATGTTTGCATTCTTTCAATTTTATGGGGCTATTCATTCTTCTCACCACAATGAGTATTCACCGAACTTGAAATTTTCGTTGATTAGAGGTTATGAGTACAAAATACACATGTGGGAAGGCTTGAAAAGCCATGATCCCCATGAGGTTACATGAATTAGGATGAAATCTATTAAACCTTTGATAGACATGATGGAATTCATCCCAATCGGTTTAGGATAGAACACTCTCGGCCTTTGACATGCATATGAGGCTTCTTTCCATTGATTGATGTGAGATCGAGTCTCTCTAGTCTTTGTTAGTCATTAGGGTCTCTCTTATTGGATTTAGGATAGAATGCATCCGGTATATGATATGGGAGGATTCTTTCCATGATTTTAGGATCAAGTACACCCGGTCTTTGATAGACACGGGGGGACCCATCCCATGGCTTGATGAATCTCATTAGCACATGATTTGGTATGCTGGCATGTTAGAACACGCACAACCTTACCATGGCTTAATGGGTATATCGCTCATTATTGGGACACAGTATAATATTGGGTCTTTAATCGACCTTTGTATATCAACCTTAAGGGTGTAGAGGCGGGCACGAAGCCGACCCACCAACTAGTCCATATGTTAGGATTCTTGTAAGCGAAGAACATGGGGCGTGCACAATGCCAATCTGATGCTTGTCTCGGTTTGTTTAACTAAATTGATAGATTTTTATTCAAATTACAATTGATTGTTTTTTTTAATGCCATCAGGCCTGTTTTGATCGCTGTCTTGGTCCAATTAAGCCTGTTTGAACAGTGCACAAGCTTGACGGGATTGCTTCTCCATTAAGAACCCAATGGGCCTGTCAGCGTCCTTGTATAGCCTAGGCAGTAAATGGGCTGCCGGGTCGGGGCTCCTTTCATCATTTTTTTAACTCTCCCTTTTGTGTGGACCCCACATGACCTCAATCAAGAGGAAGGTACATACACCATTGTGTGAACCTCGTTTTCCGTTTATTTATTTATTTTTGTTTTATGTTATTTTTTTGGAAATATGGGTGTCTTGGACTTATCTAGGAAAATATGTGATATCCTATAAAAATGCTAGATAGTCCGGTGTTATTTTAAAAGTATTAGAACTGAGATTTGGGTTCTTTGAAAATTTTATTTTTTGACCCCTCTCTGTCGGATGGTGCGAATATTCAGTGTTAAGTTACATTAAGCAACGGCTCGAATGTCTTTTATTAACCTGTCGTAGCAACCTGATTTATGGAGAGCATGCACATCCACAGAAAATTAATGAACTCACAAGGGCAGCAGTCTTTTTGGCCCGATAGGGGCGAATCCTTGGTTTGAGATTGATTCATTGACGTCCAAGGAACTTTTGGTTTGAATTTTGTTTGATTTGTTTTATCTTTTTTTAGGTGTTTTGATTAGGCTTTAATCAGATTTGGTTGGTTCAGAAGGGTTCCGGTTTCAGTTCCACCAGAATCAAGAAAGTTTTGGGCAATATGGGGTTCGGTTTAATTAGACCAATCCTAAAGTTTCAGGTTCATTCAAGAATCGGGTTCTTTAATCTTTGGGTTGGTTTTGAGATGTTTTAAGGGCTGGAGTATCGTTGGATGTATTCCTTTTGGGTTGGATCTTATGTTGCTTGGCTTAGACCTTATCTTGGCAAGGCTTATGAAGCTTTTAAGGGAATTTTGGACGTTTGAAAAATCTGATTGTTTTATTGAATTCTGATTTTTTTATTTTTAAATTGTCAAAACCTCGAGTTGACTAGATTTCATTTGAACGTTGGTTAGTTTTGAAAGGCTTTAGATTAAGCTTTGAAGATTGTCTTAAATCTGTTTTTTTTTGTTAAGGACAGATTTTTGATGTTCTAGTTAAGGTCTTAGATGTTGTTTAAGGTTTGGTTGATTTGTTATTTGTTTTTTGGTGTTTCATTAGGTTGGATTAAGCGACTTTCATTTAAATTTCCGTATCAGCATCAATCCGACTTCTTATGCATTTTAATTGTGTTTTGATATCAACTTGAACCAATCTTGGTCACCTTAGACACACACCCTAGCCGGATCATTGGGCTGCCAAATTGATGCCCGATTTCATACAATTGTGATACCACTTGATTGATGCTTCATTCCATTGGTTGAGTACAATGAGCATCCTTCCCCCAATGTAAACTTTTCATAAAGTTAGGAAAATTTCGGCATTACGACGGCATGCTGGCTTTTTCTAACCCTTATGAAGTTTACCCATCCAAAGATGACAAGTGTTGTCTTGCCATATTGGGAGAAGGATCGTCAGGTACGGGTGTGTGCCTGCGCTGTCATTCGGATCAACATTCTAAGGCATACCTAGGGAAGCCGTCCAAGAGATGGAGTACCTGTGAAAGGGTGTTTCACTCCTTATTTTAATTTGACATTTTGCGTTTCTGGTTTTATAATTTTGTCTTCTTTTTTGTCAAAGGTCATTTAGGCCGGTCCGAGTTCCATCGACGTTCCTAGCTGGTCTTCAATTTTCTTGGGCCGACAAGGCCTGCTGGATTTTTGATGCTTTTTACACCTTCAATTGTCTTGATGGTAGGGTAAGTGCCAGCCCGGACAAATGATCGGCCCGTCGTATGGATTCCTAAAAGGTCCGGGACATTACCCCTACCCACCAATGCTGAAAGTGGTAGGTCTTTTTCATTTCTGTTGAGCGGTGCTGCATTGCTTTGCTTACTTTTTTGTAGCATCAAGCGGAGCTGTTGTCCCCTTGTGAAGGCTGCAGAGGGGAGTTCCAAGGGGACTTCGGTTCTTCTTCTTTTTTTTTAAATGGTAAACAAGACCTGTTTGAAAGGGTGTTTGGTTGGGCCGCAAGGGGGCAGGAATCTAGTCACAAAGGGTCCTGTTTAGGGGGGCTATCTGATATGCCACAAAGGGGCTGTTGAGGGAGCCTATTTGGGACTGATTTGATGAGCTGCAAGGGCGGCATTCTGGGGGATCAATAGGAGGTCAGGCAGGGCCTGTTTTAAGGGGTGAACAGGACCTGTAGGGGGGACTGTTTTGGATGAGCCGCAAGGGGACTGGAGATTGGCCGCAAAGGGGACTGAACAGAGGGGTATTAAAGGACAGTTCAGGAGCTGTTTAAATAGGCCACAGGGGGGGCTATTGAAGGGACCAGTTTAAGGAGGCTGCAAGGGGTCTGCTCAGAGCCATCCAAGTGGGCTGAATGAGGGGGTTCCAAACATGGAAATTTGGAACTGCTTAAGGGCCTGGATATGACTTATCCTTTATGGCATTTTAGTGGACCAGGATGGGGTCATAATAGGGTCTGCTAAGGGGGTTGTAACAGGCCGAGAATAGGACCAGTTCAGGTGATCATAGATAGGCCACATTGGGGGGGTTTAAGACGTGTTAAAGGGGTTCATGTAGGGCTGGAAACAGTACCTGGCTTGGTTCTTTTATGGGCCGTCAGAAGGGACCATGAGGGACCTGTGTAAGGTTTGAAAGAAAGGTCAGAATTGGCCTGGTTTTGGGGTTTGAACAAAGCCGATATAGGATCTGTTTTGGGGATCAAAACAGGTGTCAGATTGGAGGCTAGTATGAAGGATTTTAGGGGGAGGGCTGTCGTGAAGGTTGCCCAAGCAGTTACAAATAAGGTTGAGCAGGGCTGAAATGGGTCTAATTTTAGGAGCTGGACAGGGGATCCTCTAGGAGAACCGACTGGGGTTAAAGGTGACCCAATCAAGGATCTGTATAGGAGTGTTTCAGGTAAGCCCTATACATATATGTAAATATGGTTTCACACTTGTTTTTAGATTTTGCTGAATAGTCGACATTTTCAATTGATTCTTATTTTTGTCTTTTCTGAGAGGAGGGACGATCTATACAGTAGACATCAGTGCTATTCTTGATATAGAGGGTTATCTGGTACCTTAATGTATTCATGAAAATGATTTTTGGGGTTATATTTCTTTTATTTTTATTTAATGAGTTTATAAAGAATTAATAGTGGCATTATTTTTTGTCCTGGGGATGACATGGCAGTATCTCGCACTTTTGCTTTTAAGCCATGTGCCACACGTTCTAAGACAGCACACCATTCAGAATGTATAAGAATGTATTCTTAAATTGATAGTTATATTTAAAAAAATCTCTGTGCATATTAAGTTTTTTTTTTTGAATTTGCTCGGCAAATATAAGTACTGCCTCCTTTTCACTCTGTGACAGGAGGAAGAAACCAAAGGTTGTCAAGCCAGTTGAATATTCCACAGATTCCACAGCCGAAGATGATCCAAAGCATGACAACCACCACTCACGGGAGGATTGCAATAAGCAATATACTTCATCTAGGAAGCACAAATCAAAAAGTGAAGTTTGCACAGCTCAGATACATGCAATTACTGGGGAGTGCATCGACCACGCTATGGAGGACAGGTTAATCTCACATCACACTGTAATCATCACATAGTTATTGCAGAAAGCTTCTACCTTCAACCATCTTCTGTTCATTTTTGGAGAATAGCTGATTTAATAAATCTGTGTTCCATAGTGGTGTTCGGTGGGGATTGGAGTAAATACTCTAGCATGGAATTTTTTATGATCAGTGCTGTTAAGCTAATGATACAGATGACAATTTGCTGTTGTTGGCACCTAAAATTTTCAAGTTAATTGGAGTGGGGTCAAACCCAGTTCAATTCCCATTGACTTTAAATGTTGGATTCTTTAAGTTTTTTTTAGCTCATAAATTGGAGTCAATTTTATTGCCAATTCATTGAGTAAATAACCCATCTTTTATGCCCATTTACATAGCCCATATGTTATATCATTAATGAGCTGAATTTTTATCTCAATTTGGGCCCATCCTTGAGCCTAATCCATTAGGAAATAGGCCTATTCCCATTGCTAATTTCATAGCACACAGTTTTGATTTTCATTGGGTTGTATTTCAATCACTAAATGGGCTTATTTTATATCATTTCGTAGTCTTTTTCTGCCATTTTAATGGGTTAACATTCAACTCATTTTTGGGCCATCAGCATGTCAAATAAAGTCCCACATGATAGCCTATTTTCGCAGCCCACTCTATAACTTAATAGGCTGATTTAAATAATAAACAGGCCTTATTTAATGGACTATTTTTTAATTCACAAATGGGCCCATTTTTGTATCATTTTCATTACCAATTTTGTGATATATTAATGATTTATCTTTTAAATCACATATGGGCCTATTAGCATGTCAAAAGATGGCCCATCTTGATGTCAACCTTAGGCCCATCCTCTGAAGAATTCTCGGCCTGCCACCTCACCTGTTTCTGGAGACTTCTCGGGTCAAACTTGATAGCCACGATGGTAACTGCCCTCCCTCCCATCTTTATCGAGTTCTACAACTGTCCTAGGAGATGGCCTAAAAAACAGGAAGGTCGGGGCCAGTTCTGATGGAAGTTACTTTCCACGATTCCTCTCTTGACCGGGTCAGCACTGGCAGGTACTAGAAACCAGCAAAAAATGTGGAACAGTCGTCTGAGAAGTCCAGAGAAAGGAAGACTCCTCCAATGGCTTCTATATATAAAAAAAACCATCTGCTGCACAGCAGGAGAGGGAATTTGAAAAAAAAAATTCTGCGGGACTCCCACAGCCACAGCCTTCTCTCCTCCACCTGCTGCTGGCCCTGGTGTACATGGGAGATGAACTTGACGGTGGCTCCTCATGTAGATGTTCCAGTTGCTGCTGCACATGAGGAAGATGAAGCCAATGGCTCCTTCCTGCCATGTTGTTGATGCTACGGTTGCTGCTTCTCCTCCCTAACCTCCTGCCTTCTCCTGCCCTCTGTCGATGGAGAGAAATGAAGAGATGCTGTTGCTGCCGGAGAACTCTGCCGATGGAGACTTGCTGTGACAGTAGAAGAGGAGGAGAGAAGGCAATGGAGGTTTCTCCTACTCCTTGCTGCTATGGTCGCTGCTGTCATTTGCTGCTGCACCAAGGAAAGAAGTTCCACGCTGCTGTTATTGATGCTAAGGAGAGGGAGATCGATGGCAAGGCTGACAGAAGGGTTGAAGATCCATACATAGTCTTCACTCATCATCGTGTAAAATTTATTTTTGGCCTTTGTTGACCCCCCTAACTGGTCATATTTTCGGCTCCCTTAAGACCTCATAAAGCCATATTTTCATCCTTCATATATTCTTATGCAGGTCACTGTTTACCCCTTATAGACACCTTATGCAGGTCACCCTTTTCAGCCCATTCGACCCTTATACAGGTCAGATGTTTGGCCATTGATGTAACCTCAAAAATCAAGAAGATTTTATGTTTTGGAAATTCATTTTTCTTTTGAATTTGGATTAGATTTAGTTAGACCTTAGCATTGACTTCTTTAGGAAAATAGATGGTATTCCATAAAAATACTAGCTAGGGTCAAAATTATATGTTGAGGTTGTTAGGTTCTTTGAAAATTTATTTTGACCTCTCCCCGTCGGATGGTGTGAAGATTCGACGTTAATTACATCGAGATTCCTCGAATACCCTTGATTAAGCGTCATAGCAATCCATGAAAATAGAAAACATGCATCCACAATAAACATTCACACACATATGGACATAGGAGAAAACAATCCCATGCAATTGATGGAATGCAAGCACTCAATTTTAGTTTGAATTTGATTTGAATTAAATTTTGTTGGTTTGAATTTTGATTTGCTTTGATTAATTTGAATCTGTTTGAATTTAGTTTGAGTTGAATTTAATTGGTTGAATTGCTTTTAGCTTGGGTTGGAGTTTGATTTAATTTGGATTTGTTTGTTGATTTAAATTTGATTTGGGTTAAAGACAGTTTGTTTATGGATTGATTTTTTAATGGGATTTGGGCTTAACTTGAGAAATATGGTTTGCTGGAATGGGTTTAACTTTGGGAAATTTGGGTTATATTAAATTTGGTTTGAGTTTGATTTTATTGAATTTATTAGAATTCAGTTGAATTTTGTTTGATTTGGGGAATTCAATTTGAATTGGGTTGATTCATATTCTGTTTGAATTTGTTATTTGTTTTATGACTCAGTCCAGATTCTGTTTTTATTTTTACTTGAGTTTGTGTTTTGCTTGAGTGTGTTTTTATTAACTTAGAATTTGGGTTGCAGGTTTTAGGTGATTATTTAAATCTTACAGGTGATTATTGTGGGTTGGGTTAGATTCCTTGAAATGTGTTGATTTTTTTATGGGTTCACAGATTTAGTTCAGGTGATTTATTTATGTGGTCTTCCGGTTGAATTCTGTTTGATTAGCTTAAGTTTGAGAGAAATTTGATTTGATTGAATGTTTCCCAATTTCGGATTTTACAGTTTCAGATTTGCTTGAGTTTGGGTTGCTTAGAGAAATTTGATTTGATTGAATTAGAGTTGAGCTTGATTTGAGTTTAACTTTGTTTGATTGAAGTTAATTTGTTTGAATTAATTTTGTTTGAGCTTAATTGAATTTGGTTGGTGCTTCCAAATTTCAGATTTTTCTTTTTACTTAGGATTCTGCAGATCTACAATTTTCGGTTTCTTGTTTTAATGTGAGGTTCAAAATTTTAATTGATTCAAACAGGTTTATCTTGGCAGATTTTATTGGGTGCATGCATTCTCTGATTCAGATCCCAAGCTTAGATTTTAAATGATCTGATTTCGGATTTTAGACTTGGCAGACCTTAGATTTTAAATTCTGCGGATTCCAGATTTCTCCAGAGTCTGGATTCTGCAATTTTACAGATTTCGGCTAGCTATCTTCAAGTTTGTACAGATTTCAAGTTTCAGATTTACAAGTTGGCTTGGATTTCAGATTTTTGGAGTTCAAATTCTGCACCTCCCTTTTTCAGATTTCAGATTTCAGGTTCCCAGATTTGTTTCAAATCTCAGACCTCAGTTGCAAAGTTCAGATTTCCGGCCTCTTATAAATTCTGCACATTCAGACTCCGGATTTCTGCATTTCAGATTCGCAGGTTTTTTAAACTTGTTTCTGTACCAATTCAAACTTCAGATTTGGATTCTAGGCTCTGCACAAATTCAGATTCATTAAACTTAAGACTCTCAGATTTTTACAGGCCTCAATTTCCTTGTGAAATTCAGATTAGCAAGTTTTAATTTCTGATTTTTTTTTGAAATGGGTTCTGAGCATAAATTCTGATTTCGGACCTTGGTGCATTCAGATTTTTTTATTCTTTTTTCCAGATGTTTCAATTGCAGACTTTATGTTTCAGCATTTCAGTTTCTGGACTCCAGCTCTTGGGTTTTTTGATTTTAAATGTGCGGTTCAAACTCTTTGGATCCAATGCAGATTTCGGATTTCAGACTTATATATGTTTTAAGTCCAGACTTCAGATTTCAGGTTTAATTCAAATCTCAGACTTGGGGTTTCCTTATCACTTCAAATTCACAGATGCGGCCTGACCTCCAGATCAGATTTGTTCTTCTCAAATTTCTGCATGTTTCAAATTTCAGATCCTCTACGGAATGTGATTTGTGGGGTTAGATTTCTGTTTGTAAATCAGAACTGGATTGGTCAGAACTTAGACCAGATTCCAGGTTCAATTACAAATTTATGTTCTGTTTTCTGTTTTCTCTTTTTTTTTTTTAAGTGCTTGGCATCCCATCGGATCAATGAGATCATTGACTCTTTTCAATGATATATTCAAAAATACAATCTCGTGAATGTCTGTCTTGGACGTTCACAGTCCAGAAAATACAACTTGTTTTGAGAATATCCTTGCTCCCAAGGAGGGTAGGGTCGGGGGTCGCGACCGGGTCGCGGGACCCCCAGGCCGACCCGGTCGCGACCGGGTCGCGACCCTATTTTTTAAATATTTTTTTTTTGAAAAATTCAAAAAAATAAGAAAAATGCGAAAAAAATCTGAAAAAATACAGAAAAATTGGATAAATTAAATGACATGACTTAAATGAATAATGCATCAATTTTATTCCAACATGATGTGTTGTACACTTTGTAGGTAGTTGATGTACTCTCCCACGTGTCATTTGGGTTGAGTACAAAGCTTCGATACGTACACACGACGATCATATTCGTACGTCCCTCGGAAACTATCCTAAGACTTGATCCAAACGAGTCACCATATAGGTCGATTGGATCGAAGTATCCGATGACTCGCGTAATTCATTCCGCGGTACTTTCGATCGTATGTAAGGAACCAAGAGCGCTTCGGGATGAATCGTACACATAGTCGGGGGCATCGTGGTATTCGCTCCAACCTACGGCTACGATGACCTCCCTCTACCTTGTGGCGGCCTTCACTACGATCGGTATCTTGGGTCGCAATGAGTATATTGCTCCTCGCCGGTAAAACGTAGCGACGTGGTAGGAGATATGGGAGGATCCGAGGTCCCATGTACTTGTAAAGTGTCCGTGCCCCGCATCGAGCACCATCATCGCGTTACTCTTTGACGACGAATCCTCGGACGTCCGACCGCACTCGGATGTTCGGCTCCGGCGTATCTTCTCGATCGTCTTCGACCGTATCGCATACGCACACGATATCGAAAGGATCCCATAACTTGTTTACCTTTTCGCCTACTTTGCGTACCTTGGCTAGTTCCTTCTCCGGTCCTCCGCGCTTGCTTAGTGAGGGAGGGATCCGGAATTCTTCGGCAATGGGACATCGTCGAGCACTCCTTCGGCCCATCGTCGGTCTTGGGGGTTGAACTCCGGTTTCTCCCAACCCTTCTCGGTCGTTTACCCAAGCTTCTGGGAGTTCTTCTCGTAGAATATTTGATCCAAATCGATATCCTCCTCTTCGATTGGCGGCTCGTCGACCGAACGTCCCGCCGCACCGTGCTATCCAACTCTTTTGCTCCATCTCGTTGCTTCATTCTATCCAAATTCCTCAACTTTAACCTCGTTGTAGCGACAATACCACGAGGTCTTCAAGCCTCCCGATGTCAACCTATTTCTCTCGCTTCGCGCGAATGCCCTGAACGTAGACCAATTTCGCTCGCGGCCGAAGCCGATGTGGTTTCGACTTAGGACACGATGGCTACGTCCGCCAAGTCCTCGTACCACGGTACTTTACCACGGTCCATCCACCAATCACCGTATAATTGAATGTCGTGCATTATTATCTAAGTAAAAGCTTTAATTAATTAAGTGATGAAAAACATTTCTACGTACCGGACTTAGTATCATCATGGCGACTCGTTCAACTGCGCTCGTTCCAAAGTGATAACTCAACGCATTCCGTAATCATACATCTTGTTGCAAGCGATAATAGCCCGGTCGTCGTCACTAAGCAACCGTCGGATGGCTCTTAACGTCATCTAATAGCTAATTCGTCGCCTTGAAATGTGGACTATAGCAAGATTCTTGGGTTGAAAAGTAACCTACGAAACAAATAGTATTAGTAAACAAGTTATACACAACTTTGATTAATAAAAAGATTAGTAAATGTTTAAGAAAATATACCGTCGTGTATGGGTTGATGTAATGTACGCTCCCAACGACGATGCATAATATCCCACCACTTGGGCGAAGTCGGACACGGTCTTGGAGATTTCTTCTTTCGGCTCTCTCGATCGCATCATATAAATACCCCGTTGCTTTTCTATCTCCGTCAACTATCCTTAGTACCTTCACTTATGGGTTGGACGATGTCCCAACGTCTTCTTTACAACTTTCCAAAAATCTCCACTCTCTATCGTCTCTTCTACTTTTCTCCCCTTTCTCTTATCCGATGGGTTACATCTAGCCATCCAACTACCCCAACCCGGTGAAATGACCATTTGAGTTAGAGCTCTCCTTTGACTCGATAAACTTTCTAAGGAAATATAGTGGGAGGCGAACCGGGTTGCATCGGGCCGTAACAACTCTCGCCCTGGTGTGTTCCCTCATGTGCAAGGACAAAGTTGTGGTTATAAATAAATGAAGAAATAAACCTGGCTAGCTTAACTACCCCGTCTATTCGAGGATCCTTGCATATATCCTCCAACATCGAAATCTAAAGAGTGTGCGGAATAGGGTGTCCGATACAACTTTGGTCTTGACCGACCAAGCATCCGACCGGCCGCTTTGTATGCCGCCGCGTTGTCTGTGACTACTTGAACTACCCCGGCTCTCTCCTATTTCTTCTATCACTCCATCTATCAATTGGTAAAGATACTCGCATTCTTTCACATGTCCCGATGCGTCGACCGACTTCCAAAAGACCGTGCGGCTTGACCGTACACCAGGGAAATTGATCGTAGTCTTCCTAGTAATACTGTTAACTATAAGATGATAAGTAAGTTCTGAGAAAAATGAATGTTAATACATCTAATATGAATGAGTAAAAGAAAATTTAAGTATCAGTCCAGCCGGCGGGCATTAACGTGCATCCTCGTTCCTCCCAGATGCGTCGAAATGTCGGCACGTGCTTCTTTGTTTCTTGCACCTGCATAGGAAGAGATACATTGTCTCTCTCCTTTGGGGTTGGACCAGGCACTACCCTCCCGACGTCTGCGATCGTGGCGATCATGTGCTCGTAGTATGGGCCCTTCGCGGCATTTTGCCGGAATGCTTTGTGGTGAAAGAACCACCTT
Source organism: Cryptocoryne crispatula var. balansae (assembly GCA_036172225.1). Lineage (NCBI taxonomy): Eukaryota > Viridiplantae > Streptophyta > Magnoliopsida > Alismatales > Araceae > Cryptocoryne > Cryptocoryne crispatula. The sequence continues at coordinate 4,489,051 of CM069924.1, read as the reverse complement.
GACGTTGCTCCGGCCAATCCTATCCTTACATAATTTGAGGTTCTTCATCGCCGTCGTGATTGTTGTTTGACGTTGTCGTGGTACGTGATTACGGGATCCACGGGACCTACCGGGTCGTCGTCTTGTGTGAGATCATGAACCCGATCTGCGGTTGGTTGTTGGATCCTCTTCCGCTACCTCGACCACTCCCGGCGCCGGAACCCTCGACCCATCATTCGGCCGGTATGTCTATAGAAGTCTTCCTCGGCGAATGATCTTCGACTTGCTTCCATCCCTCGTGAGAGTTCATCTTTTAAAAAACATTTAAGTATCGAGGCTACTTAATTATCCTTTAAAATAGAATAATGAACAACGTTTATGAGTAACACCTCCCATACCTTCGTATTCTTCGTCTCCAAAAATATCCGGCCTCTCTTGTCCGGTTCCGTAAATGTGTACGGATCGTCTCCCCGGTTGTTGCAATTCTTCTCGGACGGTCTCATGTCTTTTCGCTAGTTCCCTTCGTTTGCTCCATCGCTTGTAGGTGCCCTACGAGGTGAGCTACGACCTACGGCGGAGTCCGGCGCGCAAGGAAGAACATTTCTCTTCACGCTCGCAAGATGAAATTTTAAACGATAAATACCGCCGAATATTACTTTGTCGCAATATTTACATTGCGCTTTTCTCTCCGCCTACGGAGATCAAATTGCAATGCAAAACTGTCGGATCACTCCGGGTCGCGTAGGTAGTTTGGGTTGTTTGGCTTGGAGAAGACATTTTTTAAGTAAATAATTAATTAAGTAAGTAATTAATTATTTAAATAGCTATAATAACCTTAATTAGTGACTACTAATGTAAGTATATTTTTATTTATATAAATTGAATGATTAACTAAATATAGGATTAAGTAAGTAATTAATATTCCTTACTACTAATGATGTGTTAAGTAACTACCAAACTAAATATCTAACTAATCTTTCTAACTAACTATGCAAGTAAGCAAATAAGTATTAAAAAGAATAAACTACTTAACCCACTAATCAATGGAACTAATATTAAATAAATATACTAAATGAACTAATGAAATGCTTGATGAAATAATTAAGTAAATGAGAAAAACAAATTGAGCAATGAGAGCAACGAGAGCACAAAATGAGAGGTTGAGAGTGAGAGTGGGGGGGGGTGGGAGTAAGGAGAGCCCCGCAGGGCCCCCTTGAGGGGCTGAATGGGGGGGTGTGCCCCCCCTCAGACCGTTAACCGACGGTCTTGAGACCGTTCTTGACGGTCGGCAACGGTCACACGTAGTTGCCGGACCGGGTCGCGCGACCCGGTCGGCCGGGTCGCGCGACTCGCGCGACCCGGCCACGACTCCGCGACCCGGCCGGGGGAGTCGCCCCGACCGGGTCGCGACCGAGCCGGTCGGGCCTAAACCCGACCGGGTCGGGGCCGGGTCGCGACCCGGGTCGCGACCCGGCATACCATGCTTGCTCCACTCTTGATAGTGTGGTGTCTGTCGATCCTTTGAAAGGAATGCACCTGGTTTGATATAGACTTATGGGTATTTCCTTCCACTTGTTCATGAGACAATTTGTAACCGATTTGGAAATCCGATCCTCTTGAGTCCTTGATGGACTTATCGATCCATGGGTGGCATGTACCCGGTCTTGATAGACTTATGGGCATCCTTATTATTTTTGATGATTTCACTAGCATATGACCGGCATGATAGCATATTGATTATGCTTGAGCCTTGCATAGCTTGGTGAACTTGGTAAGACATTGGGGTCTTTTATAGACATTTGTATGTCTACCTTAAGGACGTAGGGGCGGATGGTTAGTCGATCCCCCAACTAGTCCATATTTTGAATTCTTTTAAGTTAAGCCAAGACGTAGGGGCGGATGGTTAGTCGACCCCCCAACTAGTCCGGTTGGTTGAATTAAATATTTTTTTATTTACTTTTCACTGTTTTGTTTGTTTTTAAAATCTTATTTTCTTTTTTTGGTTGAAAGGGGCCCTGCGTTGTGCGCAGGGGGTTCTGGCCGCAGAGGGCCCGGTCCACTGTTTGGACCGGGCCGATTCAAATCCACCCGGCGGCCTTCAGCGGAGGAAGGGAGCCGGCCGGCCTCGCCCGGTCGCGCCTCTCCCTTCCTCTTCTTTTTTTTGCGCTTTTCTCTTTTGGTGGGCCCCACTGTTTTCCCACGGTGGCATATAGTTTGGGAGACATAATTTCTCCTGCTACAGTGCCCGCGCGGCCTCCTCCTCGGCACCCGACGGCATCGTGGCGGCCTCCGGCAGCACCCTCGGCCTTGCTCGACTGCAGCAGCACCGAAGGGAGAAGGAGAAGGGGCCGACGGCCCTAGGGGAGAAGGAAGGTGCCCTCACCGGCGGTAGCGGGAGGGTCTTCCAGCTTCTACGGCACCCGCGGCGACTTGCCGAGGGACTTGCGGCGTCCGGAGGAAGAAGAAGAAGGAGGGGAGCAGTGCGCGGCTTCAATAGGACTCCAAAGGGACCGGTAGACTTCTCCTTTCTCTTCTCTCTCTGTTGCTCCGCCCTCTACGGCCTCTCCTCTCGCTCCCTCCTTCGCGGCGACTTGCGGCAGGCTTTTTTATAAGCTTCGGGCCACCCCCGTCTCCTGTTAGGAGAGTGGTTCCGGGTCCGAGAGGGACTCGGAACTTGCCATAGACTTAGCCCCGTAATCCTGGAAGGAGATCGAACTCCCTGCTAAAATGAGGGATATTTTTCCGTCGACCGTTGCCCTTAGCCGTCTCCGAGTAGGACTCGGAGCTTCCCTGGATTTGGATATCGACCGGGATTCAATGGCTTGGTGATCTCCTGATCCGGATTCCCTCCTTGTTCTATCCGGCCTCCTGCCTTTGTTTAACCAGGTCCTCCTTTATTTTCTGTCGAGCCCAGGTCTGAGCAGACCCGCAGGCAGCTTCCTCAGCCCATTTAGAAGACTGTCCGGCCCTTTTTTGAGCAGGCCCGTGGGCCTTGGAGATGGCTTGAAAATGGGCCTTTCAACAGACCGAATTGGGCCAATTGGAGTCCCATTCTGGGCTATGTCGATGGGCATTGCAGGTGGACTGAATTGGGCCGATCAGGGTCTGGTTATGGGGTCTATACAGCAGGCCATCATGGAACCAGGTATGGGCCTGGACAGGGACCTGTTCGGTGTACAGAACTGGGCCTGTTTGTGTGTTTTTTTTTGGGCCTGTTTAGGAGTCGATTATGGACCTGTAGATGGACCGCTCACAGACCAGATTTTGGGGAGACCGGTCATGTCATTTTTTCCTTTCTTTCTTTCTTCTCTTCTACTTCTTTTTTTTCGACTTCATTTTGTTCATGTTCTTTTCTTCCATAAATTTGGGTGTCAACAGCCATCCAACAAGCAACCCTTGTTTTGCTGTTTTATCTCAAACAGTGCATCCTACCCACTATTTTGTCCCATCACCTAATCTCCCAAGGTCTTCTTATATCCTATATCTGTAAATAGCACCTATACTTGCTGTTTTGAGTCCCTTAACATTGCCAAAATCCCACTGCTTTTCAGCATGTATGCAGCCCCCAAGATCCATGAAAATTCTCATATCTGAATTTCCCTCAAAACAGTTCATACCCCTTCCACTTCAAGCACTTAAGGCAGTCCACATTCCTCATGGTCTTTGGGAGATAACCTTACAGCTGAACCTAACCTATGTCCCAATATAACTTCCATACTCGGATACCCCAAACAACCTTCCTATGTATTCATCAATTGCACCTCATCCGACCCATGGAGATTCTGAGGAGTTGACGATCAGCTATTCAAAAGAGAAACAGGCTTCAAATGTCTACTCTGAACAGTTTTCACATGTTCCCCATGATGGCAATGGTGAGAAATGTTGTATCCGGTCTCTTTAGAACTCATACGATGGACTAAGGGCCGCCCTAGAGCCTTAATGAAGCCCAGACACCATGGAGCTGAGGTATACGAAGATGTGGCCATTTGGGTTTCAAATAAATTGAAGACTTGGTCATCCGGATCAAGATGAGATAATGATATGATGCATGGCCAAATGTGGCCCAAATGACACAAAAAATGAAATTCTTAAATATTTGAACATATAAAATATTTAAGATATGTGATGTGTGCCTATAGTTAGGCTTATTTGTGACATTTTGGATAGGTATCATTGGGTACGTCCCAAAATACTCGATCTGGATGGGGGCTCCGAGGACACACTCAATGTTCTCGATCCATCCCATAGTGGGGTATATAAACTCAACCCACTGTGGAAAGTTTCCACTTTATCTAGAGTGAGGTCAATTATAGACCAAACTCTATGGTTTTAGCGGGGAATTTCCTTGGGAGATATCCATGCCTATATAAAACAAGGGATAATCCCAATGGGATGGATCAAATGAAATGTGATGGCATTTTATGTAATGAAATATATCCCAATCATATGAATGACATTATGGATGGAATGTCTTCATGGTTGTGATTCGGGAAATATGAATGTAACCCACATGGTCTACATGGAATGCAAACATCAAGATATAAAAATGAAACATAAATTTCAAAAAAAAAACTTGAGCACACAGTTCCTGCAGAACTGAGGATCCCAATTCCGGTTGGAAATTTGAGAAGGTTCGGGGATCTGAAAGACATCCAGCCATTTCCGTCTGCAGATGGGTGGATTAACAAAACCGATGCTCCCCTTTTGGAAATATGGTTCTGTTACTAGATTTGGAGCAGTCAAGAATTGAAAGTATGCAATCAAAGAAAAGGATCAATTTTCTGTTTTAACCAAGGAAGGTGGGGTCGGGAGTCGGGACCGGGTCGGTTTGGGGCCAAACCGACCCGGGTCGGCCGGGGTCGCGACCCGGGTCGGGACGGGGTCGGCCCGGGTCGCAAAAAATAATAATTAAAAATTCAAAATGGGGTCGGGGTCTTGGGGTCGCGACCGGGTCGGTCGGCCCCAAAACCGACCCGGTCGGGTCCGGGTCGCGACCCGGGTCGCGACCCGGCGAACCATGGTTTTAACATAACAAGGGTTTGAAATTTGAGGAATGGACAGGCTTTTCATTTTGGGTCCAGACCACAATCTTCCATCAGGCAGAATGTTTGGGCTTTTCCTGAGAAAATCTAGCTGATCAAGAGAGGAGGCCGTATGGATGCAGACAAATGGGAGTATTCAGACCCAGACATTTCAAATCTTTAGCACCCGGGATTCAATTATCCTTTTTTTTGACCTGGTCCCGTTATCAGATTTAAGAACAGTCGAGGTCCAGGGATACACAGTTCCAGCATGTGGGAGCAAGGAAGGTGGGGTCGGGAGTCGGGACCGGGTCGGTTTGGGGCCGGGGTCTTGGGGTCGGGGTCGGGGTCTTGGGGTCGGGGTCGGGGTCGGGGTCTTGGGGTCGGGGTCTTGGTGTCGGGGTCTTGGGGTCGGGGTCGGGGTCTTGGGGTCGCGACCGGGGCCGACCGGGTCGGTCGGCCCCAAAACCGACCCGGTCGGGTCCGGGTCGCGACCCGGCGAACCATGTGTGGGAGATCTAAGGTACAAGCAGATGAGCCTGGAAATACATGAGTTTCAAGCAAAAAAGGAGGAGACAGATCTGAAGTTGAAAGGGTTGTTTAAGTAGAAGGAACAGGGGGAGTCGAAAATCTAATCCTACTTCAGATTTTCAGCATATTCAGGCCAATGAATCACATTGTGCAGTTTCTATATCGAGGTCCAAGAATAGGCAGTCCTCAGCTGGGTTTCAAAACAAAAGATTCTTTAAAGTCTACGTCCCATTGGTGTCCGCACAGGCAAGGTCTTTGTAAGATTGGAAAAGGTTTCTAATGACATCTCAAAGTGCCTCTCCTGGAACCAACCTTAGCAACTCCCTGACTCTTGCAACTTTGATTGAAGATAAGGAAAAATTAAAGAAAGGGAGAATGTGTAGATATGAAATATATAAAGAGTAGCTTAAGATTGTCAAGTTCAGTAGCATGGAGGTCGAGGAATATATCATGAATGAAGGATTTCAGCATAAGTGAGGATTGGGATCTGATCTGTCATCAAGGGAGGAGGCAGTGCAAATGCAATCAAAGGAAAATGCTCAGATCTGAGCATTTTAGTTTTCCAACATCAAAAGAAAAAGTAGGGCAATAGCTCTGATCTTACCATCCGATCTAGGTGCGGTCAGATTCAAAAAAAGGGGATCAGATCAGCCCTCAGTCTGCCAATGAAAAGAAGGTTATCGTGACCTACTCTCCTTTTCCCTTATCTCCTTTCCCTCTGTTGGTGCTGCAATGGCCTGTTCATGCTAAAGTAGGCTATTGGGTCTTTCTGTTGGGTATTTTGGAGCATCCTCATTCTTCCGCCAGTGCTGGACTGAAGGGGAACAAACTCATTTCCCATTGGGACCATCAGGTAGGTGAAGTTTGTGTATTTTTATTCTCTTTCTCTTTTCTTCCACTAGGCCGGGCATGCTGATCACATGTATTCTCTTTTGTTATTCTACTATGACATTCCACTGTCCATCAGCAGCAGTTTGTAGCCATCTCTTCCCTTTTGTCATAACTTTTTAGATGCATATGTACAGTTAAGTGCGTGGAACACTCAAACTTGAAAACATGCTTCTAAGCTTTAATCCTCTGTTAATCACTATGAGAACATGTTTTTTATTTATTGTGATTATCATAACACATGAATTGTGTCTGACACAAGAGAGGGCATATTGTTTTCTGTTCATAACTCTCTGCCAACCTATCAAGCATGTATGCATGACCCCTTCCCTGACTCCATACTTTGTAGCATTTTGGGATCACGATCGTTTTTTTTTGTCAAACTACTTGTGCATTGTCTTGAGCAAGGATTGCCATCTCGGATCTCGGCTTCGTCTCGGGAGAGTGAAAGAGAAGAGATCTCGGAGAGATCTCAGAAAAATCTCGAGAGATCGGATCTCAGATTTTCGGATCAAAATGTATATATGTGTGAAACATAACATAATATCTTATAAATATAGGAGTACATCAATGAATTTACATGAAAATATATAACACATTTTATACATCAACTATGTGAATGAACAATTACAAAGCACTTTTAATACTAAACAGATGATCTTTGTGTTTTTAAAAGATTTAAACTTGTATATGATCTTATTTAAATACTAATATGGTATTAAATTTGTAACACATTTTTATGTGATAGTACAAGTGATATGAAATATATTAAATATGTTTACACTATCATAAACGGGGCGCTGAGTTGTCGTGGATCTCGGCGATCTCGTATCTCGGCCACTTGGCGAGATCGAGATTCTCGCGAGATCTCGGCGAGATGGAAAACCATGGTCTTGAGTAGAACCTGGTTAAGGGATGATTCCCTTCTAGTGCATGTCTGAACCCAAGCGTATGTATAACCCATCCTCATCAGATCTTTCTTCTCTGTATCAGTCATGTAAGGCATATAGTACTTCTGATTTTTATAGATGTATACCAAGGTCCTTCATCTATGATCACATACTGACTGGTGCTGCTTGTGTCTTAATTGACCATATTGGGGCACCTATGCAGCCATCAACAACATGAGGAAGGCAATTTTATCACTTCATCTTTACAAGAGTTAATGCATATGCACTAAGCATGCTTTCATTCATGTAAGATACTCTGCTTGCCTCACATAAAACAATATCATGTATACACCTGCCTTGCATGCGAAATTTAAGTGCCAACACTAAGTTTGTCTTTTACGAATACAAAGAATGGAGACCAAGAAGATTTTCCTTCATTTTGACTTCTTTCATAATGTACACTCTCAATCATTGCTTGCTTGGCTTGATACATATGTTGATTTCTATAAGCTGCTTTGTAGATTTAGCTTATACTTTAGATAATAGCTTGGGAGGTGTTACCCACTGCCATTACATTAATCTGGAACATGGAGAGAACTAAAAGGCAATGCTGTATTTGTGGATGCTTTGTCAAGCAAGACCATCCTTTTACGAAGTGTTGCATCATCAAGGTGGTATGGTTTCAAGACTCAGCTATCACACGTCTTTATCTTCTAGTGCAGACAAAAAGTTAGTTTCATGAGATGCTTTGGTCAGTGGACACTGCTGTCCATCGGTCTTCCTCATTGGAAAGGAACAAGAGATGGTTCAATTACAAGTATTAGCTGATGTGTCATATTTCAGAAAGGTTATTTTGTCCATCAGAGACTGGGAAAATGCCAAGAGCTAGAAGATGTTCTCTGCGATTGTCTTTTGGGTAACTTTTTTTTTTGGCTGCTCTGGATCTATCACTTTGGTAGATCTCTTTTTGTTATGGTTTGATCTCCACTCTTTTTCATTTTTAACGATGTCTTTTCTGGTTGGGTTGCCTTCCATAGAAAACAAATCAGTCAGTCAGATTGGAAATCAAATCTGAAAATTAAAATACATTTTGAAAATAAATAAGAAGTTTAAATATAAAATAAAATGACTAATTTTTAGGGCATGGGCAAAAGTCAAAATGGTCCAGAATGTTCGGAGTTTGAATGATAATTTACTTACATCGTTATTTGACACGCATTTCTATTATAGTTAATGAAGGATCTTCATGCATGCCTGATGTAATTAACCCCAGACATTCTTCTATTAATTGGTTGCATTTTAAATGTTCATACACCGACATAAACATAAGATAATCATCAATCATAAAATCTTTTTAATTTTTTGGTTCTAGGCAAGATGGGATAGGGCTTGAAAACTGTCTTGGCCCTGCTCAGCTATCTATGTTTGTACATTTAATTTAGATTTCACAACTGCATTCTATTTTGATACAGTTGTCTTATAGGTGTGATGAAATAATAAAAAGGCAGACCATGGCAGACCAACCTGATGTAAGTGTTAGTAATAAAAAGGTATGCAGTCTTTTTTATTTTTTTCTTTCTAATCTCATCTTTTGTTTTGTTATTGAACTATTGGAGCTGCTGTCTGTATATGTAGGTTAAAGTGTCTCCGAGAGACTTGTTTATCGTGCATTAAGGTTTAAACTTTAAAGAGTGATTCTAAGTTTGTTTTCATGTCAGAGTAGCTAGTTCCTTTTGAAGGTCATCTCAACAAGTGTCTCTTGAATCATTCAGAATGAAAAGAAGTTCATGCAAAGTAGAAGAACAAGTTGTACAAGGCAGTGCAGCCAAACAATAGAAGGCATAACTACAATTACATAAAAAAGAGAGGTAAAAAGAAGTAAAACCTCCATAGAAACTGTCCCCAGGATTCCAGTTATATAACCTGAAAAAAGGTTAGGACATCTTGAATATAAAGCTCGAATTTAGCAAAATATAGCTGCTGTAGTAAACATAGCTCTATGAAGGATGTCTTACAACCCTCCAAATCCCCATCAAAAGCTCCTCTGTGCTCACATGGACCTAGTAGCACTGGAAGGCCCAAGTACCTAACAGCTTCACACCCGGATGTGTGGTTTGGAGCAAGGAGGGAGGGGTCGCGGGACCCCCAGGCCGACCGGGTAGCGACCCCATTATTTATTTATTTTTTTTGAAAAATTCAAAAAAATAAGAAAAATGCAAAAAAAAACTGAAACATTTAAGAAAAATTGGAAAAAAAATAAATGACATGATTTAAATAAATAATGCATCAATTTTATTCCAACGCGATGTGTTCTACACTTTGTAGGTAGTTGATGTACTCTCCCCATGTCATTTGGGTTGAGTACAAAGCTTGATACATGTACACATGACGATCATATTCATCAGTCCCTCGGGAAACTATCGTAAAACTTGATCCAAACGAGTCACCATAACTATAGGTCGATTGGATCGAAGTATCTGATGACTCTACAAAATTCATTCCACAATACTCTTGGTCATATGTAAGGAACCAAGAGCCTTGAGATGAATCATATGCATAGTTGGAGACATCGTGGTATTCTGCTCCAGTTCCATGGCTACGATGATCTCCTCTACCTTGTGGCCTTCTACCACGATCGGTATCTTGGGTCGCGTGAGTATATTGCTCCTCGCCGGTAAAACGTAACAACGTTGTAGGAGATATGGGAGGATCCGAGGTCCCTTGTACTTGTAAAGTGTTCGCGCCCCCGTATCCAGCACCATCATCGCTGCTACTCTTTGACGACGAATCCTCGGACGTCTGGTACTGCACTCGGATGTTCGGCTCCGGCGTATCTTCTCGATCGTCTTCGACCGTATCAATATCTGCAATATCAAAAGGATTAGTCATAACTTGTTTACCTTTTCGCCTACTTTACGTACCTTGACTAGTTCCTTCTCCGGTCCTCTGGCGCTTTGCTAGAGAGGGAGGGATCTGAAATTCTTCGGCCAAAGGGACATCATCGAGTACTCCTTCAGCCCATTGTCGGTCTTCTGGGTTGAACTCCGGTTCTCCCAACCCTTCTCGGTCGTTGACCCAAGCTTCTAAGGAGTTCTTCTCGTAGAATATTTGATCCAAATCGATGTCCTCCTCTTCAATTTGCGGCTCCTCGACCGAACGTCCCGCCGCTGTGATATCCAACTCTTTTGTTCCATCCGGTTCGCTTCATTCTCTCCAAATTCCTCATCTTTAACCTCGTGTTGTAGTGACAATACACGAGGTCTTCAAGCCTCCTTGATGTCAACATATTTCTTTGCTTTGTGTGAATCAAGCTGAATGTAGACCAATTTCGCTCGCAGCCCGAAGCCGAAGTGGTTTGACTTAGGACCCTGATGGCTACGTCCGCCAAGTCCTCGTACCCTGGTATTTTACCATGGTCCATCCACCAATCAGCTGCATAAATTGAATGTCTTACATTATTATCTAAGTAAACTTTGATTAATTAAGTGATGAAAAACATTTCTACGTACCCGGACTTAGTAGCATCACAACTCGTTCAACTCTGCTCGTTCCAAAGTGAAAACTCCGCATTCTGTAATCATATATCTTGTTGCAAGCAATAATAGCCCGGTCGTCGTCACCAAGCAACCGTTGGATGACGCTCTTCACGTCATCTAATAGCTTGTTCGTTGCCTTGAAACGTGGACTATAGCAGTATCTTGGGTTGAAAAAGTAACCTACGAACCAAATAGTATTAGTAAACAACTTATACATAACTTTGATTAATAAAAAGATTAGTAAATGTTTAAGAAAATATACCTATTGCATGTATGGGTTGATGTAATGTACGTTCCCAGCGACGATCTATAATATCCCACCACTTGGCGAAGTCGGACACGGTCTTGGAGATTTCTTCCTTCGCTCTCTCAATCGCATCATATAAATACCCCATGTCTGCTTTTCTATCTCCGTCAACTATCCTTAGTACCTTCACTATGGGTTGGACGATGTCTAGCGTCTTCTTTACAACTTTTTAAAAATCTCCACTCTCTATTGTCTCTTCTACTTTTCTCCCATTTCTCTTATCCGATGGGTTACATCTAGCCATCCAACTACCGCAACCCGGTGAAATGACCATTTGAGTTAGAGCTCTCCTTTGACTCAATAAACTTTCTAAGGAAATATAGTGGAAGGCGAACCGGGTTGCACCGGGCCGTAACAACTCTTGCCCCTTGGTGTGTTCCCTCATAAGTGCAAGGACAGTTGTGGTTATAAATAAATGAAGAAATAAACTGGGCTAGCTTAACTACCCTGTCGCAATATTTACATTGCACTTTTCTCTCCTCCATGGAGATCAAATTGCAATGTAACCAAGCCGGATCACTCCGGGTCGCGCCCGGTAGTTTGGGTTGTTTGGCTTGGAGAAGACATTTTTTTAAGTAAATAATTAATTATTTAAAAAGCTAATGACGTTAATTAGTGACTTCTAATGTAAGTATACTTTTAATTATGTAAAATGAATGATTAACTAATTATATGATTAAGTAAGTAATTAACTATACCTTCCAACTAATGATGTGTTAAGTAACTACTAAACTAAATATCTAACTAATCTTCTAGCTAACTAACTATGTAAGTAAGTAAATAAGTATTAAAAAGAAGAAACTACTTAACTAACTAATCAATGGAACAAATATTAAATAAATATACTAAATGAACTAATGAAATGCTTAATGAAATAATTAAGTAAATGAAGAACAAAATGAGAGCAATGAGAGCAAAAATGAGAGCTTAAGAGTGAGAGTGGGGGGGTGGGAGTAAGGGGTGCCCCTTGGGGGCTTTAAATAGCCCCCAAGGGGCTGACTGTGACCGTTGCCAACGGTCAGCAACGGTCATATGCCGGGGTCGCGCGACCCGGCCGGGTCGCGCGCCCCGGCCGGGTCGCGCGACCCGGTCGCTGGGTCGCGCAACTCGCGCGACCCCCGCGCGACCCTGCGACCCGGCCGGGTCGCGACCGGGCTGGTCGGGACCAAACCCAACCGGGTCGGGGCCGGGTCGCGACCCAGCGAACCATGGTTTGGAGGATCAGCTTATTCGTATCAGGAATGATGGTCGATCCAATCCCAGGGGAAGCCTGATCTGACACTGGAAATCCCATGGGATTGGTCCAAATTGGCTAGATTGGCTGCTTGGGCAGCCATCCCAATTGGCCAATTTCGGTGCTGATCTAACCCATATTGGGGTCAGATCGGACTGGAATCTGTTGACTTTCATCCTGTGTAAGTTTTTCTGTGTTTTTTTTTGGTTAGAAGAGCCGATCAGGGCTGATTCTGTATTGGCTTTTTTCCCATAGATTGGCTGAATCACACTCCGGATCGGGATTGTCCCTCCGATTAGGAAATTTTTGCCGGGATGCTACTCTGGTAACAGCTGAAGCGTATCTCAAGAATCAAAAAATGAACACTTGACATATTGAAATGATATTTTCTAGGTAGTAATGGAGATGTCACATGTGATAAGAACATGATCTATATTCTAAATTTCGGTGAAAGCACCCCACCCATAATTCATAAAAGACAAAAAAGAAGACAGTGCTCAGTCATTTGAGTATGTTGGAAACCCTTCCCATGCACCTCTCCTTAAAGTTTGTAATCTTAATGAAAATAATGTTAATACAATTTTAACTGTACAAGCTTCAATTTCCTCAGAAAAAAATTATTAGAAGTATTAAATGAAAGAACCATTAAAACTTAAGGGTTTCTACATTTAGGCCTGAGAAATCAAACTTATTTTCACGTATATTTGTAAATTTCTGACAATACTTTTTAAATCTCTATCCATTATGGACCATACCATTTAGCATTGTTAACTTTTACCATTAACTTCATAGTTGTCAAGGCGGGCGCCTAGGCACAAAAGCATTGTTCTAAGTGTGCCTTGCCCACACCCAAGGGGCCCATTCAATGATGGTTTAAACATAATAACATATTTCACTATCACTTATACTATTACATATTTTTAAGATTTATAATTATAAATATGTGTTATATACTTAAAAATTATAAAGTCTTTTCTAAACCCTCTTTTCTCTTCCTCTCACCTAATTAATCAAGATCAGTTCTTTCTCAAAAAACATGTACACTTGCATAAATGCAATCACATTTACATATATGCACACATAAATACACTTAATCAATTATAAAATACAAATATAATTGTATTTATTTTTATATGTTTGCATGTATAACTAAATATATATTAGTATCTAATTATATATATTTGTATATATGTATATACACACACATATATATATATCTAATTCTATCGTCTAGGGGGCGCCTAAGTGGAATTGGCACTCTAATGTTTTGAGTGCCTTGTTAATTTTCAATTGAACACAGACAATTTAAGTACGGCTGGCCTACAGCGGGTCTACACGAATGATTGGACGAACATGTGATTGGAGAGTGAGAGAGAGAGAGAGAGAGAGAGAGAGAGAGAGAGAGAGAATTTTAATATGGCTGGCCTACAGCGGGCCTACATGCGTGTTTGGACGAACATGGGAGTGGAGAGAGAGAGAGAGTGAGAGAGATTAATACTAGTATTTTAGGAGTGAGTTAAGTTTCATTTAAAAAATCAATGGAAGGACTATATTGGAAACAAAGTAAGATTTTAGGGATACAACAATTATTGTCATAAATTTTGGGATATACGTGGGAATATGATTGATTTCAGGGACTAAATGTAAAAGCCCCTAAAACTTATCTTTTGCATGATTAAATATTGTTAGCTGAGTGCTAAACTTGATGAACCATCACTAGAATTTTAGGAACTTTCTTATTAAATATAATCTTTTCTGAATCTTAAATTTCATTCAGCCTGATCTTTGAAAAATAATCCCTAGATCTCAATAGCGCAACAAGGTGCTCCAAGAAGACAAATAATACAACCGTGGGAGAATCATTGACCGTATGCTGATGATATTAGCTGTACTCCGAGGCTAATCTTGAAAAAGTGACAATCTGAGAGCTCTTATCCTTTTGTTGCATTCATCTAAGAAAGAGATTCAAGACATTTAAATGGAACAACGAAATTCAATTTCTTAAAAGAATATTAAACATATATGTCCAATCATTGATCCTTAGTGTGCATCATGTTTTAATCCAAAGACACTTAAATATTTTCACATACTCCCTGAAATCTTCCACCTCCAGTGACAAATGTATTGCAATTTTCTTGAGGGCTCAGTATAGAAATTCCTTACTGACATCCGCAGTGGTGTCAATCATTTTATCAACAGTCCCTTGCAGCATTGGTCAGTACGCTACTGTAACAAAACGCCTAGAAGTGGCTCTTTCAATATTATCCTTGCATAGTTTTTGGTTCATTTATGTAGTGATGTCTTTCTCGTTCACAGATAATGTGAATTTAACGAACCTATATATGGGTTATCATCTCTTGTTAGATTGTGTATCTCATGTTGAGGCTCATTGGTAGAACATTGTTCACTACAAAAAGTTTGACCCATATACCTCCCGGTCCATATATGCATATATTTATCTGCAAAAGATTTGTGATTTGCTTCCATAACACATTATTTCATAACCCATTATCTTGTTTATTATTTTTTTAAATAGAACATGAACATGGATAGAATAAGTTCACTAATATTTAAGTTAAACATACCTTCATCAAAATGCTATGATGTTCTACTACTCCTAGCTGAAGGGCGCTCTTGTCTTGTTCAATAAATGTTGAATCCATGGTTAGAATGCTGAGTAATCTCTTATTGATGGTTTCATTATGCTGTGTAGTTGTCATCTTCTCCCATCCTAAGGATATTAAATAAGTAAGAAATTGCTTTTTTTTTTTACCTTGGAGCCTTGGTGCATAAAGCAATGTTTTCGTCCTCTGCAATGTGATGATTCAATCAGAATACCCCACCAAACATAATCTTTTTATAAAAACTTACATTGCATCTTCTTTGATGGCATATCTATCAAGTTGTAAAATGTCCAAGCCGGATCACTCTGGCTTAAGCTAGTAGGTTGAGTTTCATGATTGTGCATCAATATTTTAATTAAAAAATATGATAAAACAATAAATAGAATTAAAACAAAGTGGTTAGTGACACAATTAAGTACAAAAATATTTTGAGAATGTTAAGTGTTGCAAGAGCTCGAGAATTTTGAGTGAGAAATGAGAGAGAAGTTGAACGAGGTGTTGGTGGAAGGGGATGCCCCTTGGGGGGGCTTATATAAACCCGACTTAGCATTTCATGGTCTTGTCTTTGCTCTCTTTTCTCCTTTTAATCCTTCCCATCTTGTATTTTTTATCTATTTCAGTTGTCTTCAATGAACTTCACTCTTTGTTTAGGTTGCTTTAAAAATTCTACCACGTACATTCTTGACATAAAGCTTTGCCACTAGTCTGTCCAAATAAATATTCTCAGGCAATCTCTACTCTCAAATTTCATAAACACAAGGACATTTTGGCCATGAAATATATTCTTCATACAAGTATTGCAGAATCAGATTGGTTACCCATTTGATTAGACTGGGATTGGCAGTGATTGGTTGGGGATTGGCAGTCTCAGCCAGAGGTCCAATGGTGCAGATGAGTCTGGATTGGCCTGGGAGTGACAGAGCTGATCCTGCAAACCATGTTTCAGTAACTCTGATAGGGTCTATAATCATGAAGAAGATGGGAGTCATTGATTCAAAGGAAAACCAAACTTGACTCCTATGATATGTGCCCCAAGTTGTTCTGTTCTTGGCTTCGTAGCAACTGGCATAGTGGAGTTACATTGGTAACCTATAAAGGGTGAAGGCTTGTCCCACTATTTATGCACACACTCATCCAAACCACAAGATAACAGCTCGACCACTTTTACTTTATTTAAAAAATGGGTCTTAGTGAAAGAATAGGCAACATTTTGAAAATCGTGAGCTAGCTTCTCCAGCCTTCAAAGAATTAGAAGGCTATGAGTCTATGACTGCGATGAAGTATCCACCAGGAAAATGTCATCATGAAGCTTTGTCACGTGTTATCAGCTCACTCCCAGACAGTGCTCGACTTTGAACAGAACTCAAACAGTTCAAGGGAGTGAACCTTGTTCTCATGCTTTAATTGTTCATCGTTTCTTGCTCTCTTGCTCATTTCTCTCAGCCATCAACCCCATTTTCTTCCCTCCCTTTTTCCTCATCTGAATCTTCATTCCAGTAAATCACCACCTTTCAGGAATTTCTTGCACAATGTACCAAGTATGCACATACTCTTTATCCGTATGGTTTACATAGTTGTCAAGGCGACAAGGCGCCCAAGGCGTTGAAGGGTACCGATTCCGCTTAGGAGACAAGGCGGCCTCTTAGGCGTCGCCTAGGCGGTCAAGGCGGTATTCAAGGAAGGCTGAGTCGGGAGGTTGTTATATATAAACAAAACATAAATATAATTATATTTGTTATGTTATAATTGAATATGAGTGTTTTATCAATGCACATAAGTAAATATGATGTGTGTGTGAAAGAGAAGAAAGTTAAATAAATTTTTATAAAATTTAAGTATATAACTTATTTATGATTATAAAATTTATATATGTGCAATAGTATAAGTGATGGTAAAATATTGTTATAATATTATTAAATGGGGGGAGCGCAGAGTAGTCGCGGATCAGAGAGAGAGAGAAGAAAGAGCTGAAAAAGAGCTTAATTAAGTATATAATATATGTTTATAATCATAAATCTTAAATATGTATGATAGTATAAGTGATAATACAATATATTAATATATTCAAACTATCATTAAATAAGTGTCCCTTGTGAGGGGTATCAAGGGAGAAAAACTCCTCAAAAACTTTTTTAATGATGTAAAAATACCCAAGGCGCCTTGCTTGGGCGCCTTGGGCGCCTAGGCTGGCGCCTTGGGCGCCTTGGGCGCCTTTTTGGCCCCAGACAAGGCGCCCTGGCAAGGCGCCCTTGGAAAGGCGCCTTGCCGCCTAGGCGACGCCTAGGTGCCGCCTAGGCGGGCGCCTTGACAACTATGATGGTTTATCAACTGAATTGCTTCTAACAATCCATATTTCATTAGTTATACATTTTCCATCGTCAGTTACATTCTAGTCATTTCTTTATGAATTTTGTACATTTTATCTGCCATTAAATCTTTAGTTGGCTAAAAGAGGGAGAAGAGTAGCACGCTTATGTTTGACTTCCATGTATAATCAGAACCTTTGCACATTGCCTTAAAAATCTTCTGAAGCACTAGGTTTTGGTTAGACTTTGCTTGAAGGATTCAACAGTTTCTCTTATACTAGGGTTATATATGGGAGTACAAAGGATTATATTACTAAGAAAAAAGTGCTTGTAGTAAAATATGAAAAATGCTGGAGATATAGGTGTTGCTTTTGTTTTGTTTCTACCCCCTTGTGTGTTCATTTTTTTTTTGTTTTCTCTGTTGCTATTTTCCCCAAGAATCATCTGGTGTAGTCATAAAAGATCAACCTTATTTCTGAGTTACCATGCTACATTTCCTGTCTCTTTATCAGACACCAAGCAGAAGTAATCGCCGGAAAAAGTTGAAAAGGCAATGGCTACGCCAACGCAATAAATCAGAAACAGAAAAGGTGCTTTTTTGTCTTCATATTATGCATTATCTTGTTTTGTAAGTGTCATAAAAGTGAATAACTTGTTAAATTTGAGACAATGCTCTCTTTCATTATAGATAGTCCAGAAGGATGTCATAGAAAGTGGAACCCCATGTGAAGCTAAAGCCTATAATAGCCTAAACCCTGACAGTGATTCTGATGAAGTTGTTCCTGTTGTCGTGAAGCCTGGACACATTCGCTTTAAGCTTCTTGGTAATATTGATGTTGTCATTCCTTTTATAGCTTCTTTGGGAACCTTGCTTTTGTTGATATTTTTGAAAGCAAAATCATTTTACCTTTTTGGCAGTTTCCAGTTCTCATCAAGATGAATAGAAAACTTACTTCTGAAATTCTATGAAAATTTTCGTATTAAGATGTACCTAGGAGATGCTTGAATAAATACAATTGCTGCTGGTTTTTATTCCCTATAAATATCTCAAATTCGATATCATTCCATAAACTCTGTATTTTCGTTTCTTTATTCCTGAAACATTACAAAAATTAAAAATAGCATCTCACTGTTTGGTTCTGACTTTTAAATTTTGAGGTCTACTTTTATTGTTAAACTTAACTACTACACCTCAACTATGGTTTAAGTTGGTAATAATCTGTTGGCACCCGGAATTCACATGTAGTATATATACCTGTCTTTTCAAATCCCCTTTTATAGGGGATCTCGGTCCTAAATGGATTGGGACCTATATAGTTTCAGCTTATGGGTTGTCCTATATGCATAGTTGGACTGCTGGATTGGGACCTATATAGTTTCAGCTTATGGGTTGTCCTATGTTCATAGTTGGACTGCTGATATATATGACCCAAAGTGCTAAAATACTTGGCATCAAAAATGTATGCTCATGGAAATCAATTGAAATCAGATGGATTTAAATGAACAATGAGAAATCCGCTGTCTTTTCTACTCCAATAGGATATATGCAAGTCTGAGCACACGGTGGCAACACGAATATGAATACTGTGAAATCATAAATCATACATGATTTGAGATGGTTGATATGCCTAACATTATGGCTAGATCATCATCATACGAAGACTATGTCAGGATGCTAACATCTAGCATCAAAATATAAAAATATTTTAACGGCCCACCATGGACTTAGCATATTTTAAGCTTGGTGATAGCAAGGCAAATGAGCAATGGTGGTTTAACGAGGAGCCAAAATTTTCAATTCCATCTTTATTTTTACTTTGTCCCGGGGACTCAAGTCATGATTCAGATGCACCTATATGGAACCTAGGAAGGCAGATAATATTATGTGTCATAGATATGGTATTGCCCGTATGAATTGATACATGATTATATCCGGGAAGAAAAATCAAATGAATATGAGTTTGAACCCATTTGTATCGGTGCCGATTTGAGCACATATGCACTTGTGTGAATATGTGAAAGGAAGGAGAATATACATGATTAATAGGCCCAAGATATGTTTAGATTAGGAGGATATGCCTCTTCTTTGATTTTAACATTGTAGATGCCTAACCATGCATCTAATATATCATAATGACAAGACGATAGTAATGTAGGAATTGCCTACAATTACCGGTATCAAGAATATGATTAAAGAAGCACCCCAGCTGTTCTTGATCATCCGATATCATGTACAGTCTGAATGGTGAAATCACTATTTTCATATGGGCCTGTGCTGATCATAAGGGATAACAATGAATGTGGTACTTATGAGTATAGCGAAAATGAGGATGACACCCAATATCACTAATTTTGGTAAAAAATATATCATTTGTATCGTTATCATTTATCATGTATATTTTAAATGTGCAATGATAATGCATTATTATTGTTATGCCATGTTAGACACTAGATTTATATTTTTAAAATCATGGGGTCTCGTCCATTGTTATGGGAAGCATTATCCATTCATCATATGGGCATGTAGAGAGGGGGAGAAGGTGTCGAACATGGGCTCAAGGGATTGCACAGGTCATTCCCTTTCCCTTCTCCTCGGCCTTCTCCTATGCAGGTGACAGCAAAAGGGGCAGCAACAGCAGCACTAGGAAGATCTCGGACCTGCAGCGACTCTCTACTCCTTGGCACCTGCCTTCAACATCTGGAACCCACAATGGGTGGCAGCGGGCTTGCTTTTATAGGGGAGATCATGGAGAAGAAGACTCGACTGAGACTTCCTTGCTTGCATGAGAAGCTTGGATTGCAGTATTGTTGGAATCGGATCGGAATCAGTCGATTCCGGAATCGGATCGGTCAATTCTGATCCAATTATTAGCTGAAGGACCAATTCCCCTGGGAATTTCGGAGGAATTAGTCCGAATAGGTCGAATCGATCGGAATCGGATCGATTCATATCGGAATTGGTCGTCCCCGATTGATTCCACTGTAAGCACAAGGCTTCCGGGAACGGTTCGATACCGGGTCCAATTCGGACCCGGTATCGATCCGATTCCGGCCCTAAAAGGCCGGTATCGGCCCCTTCATGCTAGAACCTGCAAGGGCTCTTGGCAATCTAGCGATTCCGACGAAATTCCCTTGATCCAAGCCCTGTAGCAGCGATCCAAGTAGAATCAGTCGATTTCGGTTATCCTTGGCCGATTTCGATGATCCTTCAGGCAATTCTAACGATCCTTCAATGATTCCTTCCGCCGATTCTAGCGATCCAAGTTTGATTCTAGCTCCGTTCAAGCTGTTATTTTATCATTTGAAAGTTATTGGTAAGATTTCTTCACCGGAATCCCTATACACTCATTTCTACGTGTTTCCGACAACTCCGTAATCGGTTATACAGGCTGTTCTCTTTCTGAACAGCTACGTTCAAGTCGTTCATTCATCGTTTGAATCTTATTGATAAGATCTATTTGCAGAATCCCCATATGTTGATTTCTACTCGTTTCTGGCGAGACTCCGTAACTCTTTAAACATACCGAACAGTTCTCTTCCCGAATTGCTCCAATCAGGTTGTTTCTTCAACGTTAACATTTTATTGATAACATTTCAGTGCCGGAATGCCTATACGTTAATGTTTAGGGTTTCTAACGACTCCGTAGTGGTTTTAACATACTGAAAACCCCCGTCTAACAGGTTGTTCTCTTCCCAAACATCTCTTAAACTAATTGTATGCATGTCTAACAGCCGGTATAAATTGTTTATGTATGTTGCAAGTATAAGCAATGGCCGATCACGATGATGTAGTGTCGGCATGTCCTTATGACATTGGTTGAGAACACGGGCACATGATAGACCTAACAAACAAGAGGGCCAATGCAAGTGGTGTGGAGGATGAACGGGGGTGTGTTTCGGTTAAAACAGCACATTGTCGGAGTATGTGGCAATGTCAAGAAATGTGATAAGGTGCTCAAGGAGAAGAGCGAAGAAATGAGAGGCTACATTACAGGAAGAGCCTCTCAACAGGAGATTATGGTTGAACAGAGGGAGGAATTTGGATGATGAACTCCTTGAGAGGAGAGGGCAGAGGTGCCAACCTACAAAGGGAAAGGCAAAGGCAAGATAAGAGCTAAGTCGGAGTCGGAGAGTGAGGATTTATCCACCGACTCCGAGCTTAGGAGAGCTAGGCATGCTATCAAGGCTACAACAACAATGGAGGAGAGGAGTAGGAGGGTTCAAAGTTGACCCTGTTTTTGGCCAATCAACATCGACTCAACCTACCCAGGTAACTGAGAGAGGGAGATAAGAGCCAGCTTGTCGATTTGTTAGTGCGAGATTTACACCAACCAATGAGTATCTCTTTAAGAAGTAGAGTGTCTCACATATGAACATTAAACAAGTTATGAAAAGGGCGAAGGCAACAAGAACAGTTGCAAAGAGAACAGTGAGGCACATTGTAAAGTGGTTTATATATGCAGGTATAACTGTTAAAATGTCATGTATGTATGTTTTATTTAATTAGCTGATAGATATTTTTACCTTAATGTAAGCATCTCAGCACATACAGCCACCAACCTTTACTTCTATACCATGTTGATGTCGTTGCTGAGACTGGACCAGGAATGCAAGTCCCGACCAGCCAGCATATATGTTGGTGGGCTAGATTAGGAGGTGCAAGAGTTGAGGGAGTGGATAGATGGTTTTAAATTGGTATGGAAGAAGAGAGGTTGCATAGTTATGTGTGATGGGTGGACATGTAATCACTAAGAGGAGCATGATAAACTTCTTGATGTATTGTTCTGAGGGCACAACATTTTTGAAGTTGGTTGATGCTTCGGGCTAGATAAAGAACGACAACTACATTTTTTCTTTGATGGATGTTGTAGTGGAGGAGATTGGAGAGGAGAATGTGGTTCAATTTATTACTGGAAATGAACTCTCGTACAAGGCGGCAAGAAAGAAATTGATGGAGAAGAGACAACATCTCTTTTGAGTACTTTGCGTAGCGCACTCCATTGACCTTATCATAGAGGATATAAGCAAGGAGGAGACAATTTTCACACTTGTCAAGTAGGCATTGACTATCATTTTCTTTATTTATTCACATCCCCGTTTGTTGCACATCGTGAGGTCATACACTGGAGGACATGATCTTGTCAGGCTAGGTTTCACTCACTTTGCCACGAACTTTATAGCACTGGAGAGTTTGCATCGGCATAGGTATGCACTGGTCAAGTTTATCCGGTCCGAGGAGTACTATCAATATATGGTGGACAACCTGCATAACAAGGAGGGCCAGCTAGAGATTCTTGTCAAGTTCGAGAGACAAATCACGGACAAGAGATTTTGGGAGAGGATTGCCTACTACTTGGCAATCATAGAACTACTGGTAGTTGTACTGAGGTTGGTAGACTTAGATGATAGAACCAGATGGGAACCTTGTACGATGCAATGGATCGGGCCAAATTGAAAATGAAAGAGAAGAATCCCAAAGGTTACAAGAGATGGTGGAAGATCATAGAGATGGGATAGGATTTTGCACCATGCTGTACATACTGCAGGTTAGTTAATAAATTCTTTGTGGTTAATTATTTTCTACTTAGTCAATATTTGGTTTGTTCATAAAGTGATACGCTTAAATAACTGCAGGATATTTTTTGAACCCCTGTATCCAATATGGAGGACAGGTGTCGAACGATAATGAGGTGATGCGGGGTACACTCAGTTATTCAGCGCTTGTGCCGATCTCAACATGATAGGGTAGAAGTTGAGTTAAAAGTAAGTCGGAGTTGTATTAATAATTGGGAGTCAATAATTAATTGGGAAGCTAGTCATTTTTTATTTATCATTTTTCAGATATAGAGATATAAGTTGAGAGTTGGGGCATACTCAAATGTTGATTTAAGATATTCTTGTGACAAAGTCTCCTGGTATATTTATTTAAGATCTTGTTTTTATTTCTTTATTTTATAACTTATAAGTCCGTTAATTCAAGTGAACGAGGGTTGATTGTTTGTTTTTTTTTAATTTTTTTACAATTGAGTGGTTGGTGTAGGTCAACACTAGGAGTGGATAGAATCCACTTGCTATAGTTGGTATCAGGATTTTGACTTAGAGCACTAGTTCCTCCCATTGCGAGAGGAACCGGAATACATTCAACTTGATACATACAAAGAGGAGGAACAAGTTGATCTTTGATAGGCTGGTGAAGTTGGTCTTCTGTCATTACAACATGAGTTGTGCATCAAGAACATAAAAGACCGACAGAAAATCTCGGAAGAGAGATTTGCACGGTTTACAAGTGGTTCGTATGAGCAGAGAAAAGATTACAAACACCACCACCTAAGAAGGTTGACATGGACCAGATATTTTAGGAGCATGCACTTAGTTCCTGAATAGAGGAGAGAGCAGTTAGGGATCATCCAGCTGAATTTGATCTTGATAATCGTGCATAGGCAAAAGGAGAGTTGGATGATGTAGAGATTGAGGATGTTCCACCTACTCCTTAAGCTCAGGCAAGTCTACTTCTACCCTAGCAATCATACAAATATAGCAGCCGCCTTCAATTTTAATTTTAGCCCCAACAATAGTTACCTAGCCCATTCACAATCCAAGCAAGATTAAAACAAAAGTGACAACATAAAAAATGGGTGAATTTTCAAAGTTGAAAAAAAATTTGGGTTGTGATGGGATATCAGACATAGCAGAAGAAGTGAAGAGAAGGAAATTGGACATTAGGCAATGTCTTGTGAGCCTAGATGACAGTATACAGGCACCTTCTCACTCCTCAAATGACGAGGAGTGCATACCGGCCACGCAGCCAACAGGAGGGAGAGAGGTGCATGAACTAGATATAGGTGCATGCAGCAGCTCCAGACTCACCTAGTTCATGACAGCCAAAACCATATTTCAACTTAGACCAGCAACCACCGCAGTATCATTCTATGGTGCCAATTTATCCAAAATTTTATGATCCCCAGCGATCATGGATTCCTCCACCTGAGCCTACCTACGTGTCACAGTCCGATGCTTACAATTTGATTGAGATGGCGGATTCATTATTTTTATATTGATATGTACCAACATTAACAAGAAGAATGGGGATAACTCAGTCGTGGCAAGAACAACAGGAGGAGGATGAAGGCTAATATCATAGATATTGGTGAACATGTCATGAAATGTATTTTTACTTTCATGTTTTCATGTGATCATATTACATCTTATTATACTTTTTGCATCTGTTATTAGCATACTAAATGTACATTTATTTTTTTACAAAGTTTCTAGGACATTTCCTATTTTTATGGATTTTTTTATTTTTTTGTAGGAAAAAAAAAGATTTCAGAATCGATTCCCTTCCCAGAAATGGGACCAATTCTTGGGAATCGGAATCGGATCAATACAGACCGATTCCGCTTCTGATTCCGATTCCCAAATCCTTGGTGAGAAGTGAGCACCAGGGGGGAGGAGGAAGTACCAGTCAAGCCTCCTATTTCTCAGTATTTTTTGGATTCTTGTTGAGTCCTCACATAGGTGGAATTATCCTATTGGCTGGTGATTATCCAAGACTCGGTCAAACTTGAGTGTGGAAGATAGTGCACCGGATCCATCTTTCTCTTTTCCTATATCATGGAGCATCCGATGGAGCTTCTTTTGACTCTAAATCATGTGCAAAAATCCTCATTCCTTAGATTGCAGTGGCCGCAGTCATTGACCTAGGATATCTTTAAATAACACAAGATCTAATAGTGCATAAATCATTGGATCTTACATCTTTGGATCATTAAATAAATAATCAAATGACCATAGTATGAGTTGGAATAAAGCACCGATTAGGCCTAATTTCATGTATCTTCATAGTTTATCTTCATGAACATATAAGTTGCATCCGAATCTTGGCAAGTTGATTTTATTCCCATTGTTAAATCTCAACCCTGGGATCATGTGAAAATTGCACTTTTTTTATGATTGATATGCAATTTATCTCATTGATAAAATATCTCTTAATAATGATCAATCATAACTTAAGTAGGCTATGAATCCTATTTAGGACCTAATAAGAATATGATCCACTGCCTAATTCGTCATGAGATCCCATCCATTGGATCGAATCTTGTGCCCATCATTATCACATGATTATTTCATCATTTAATATCATCCATTCATGATCATTTATTATTTAAATAGGATCCGGATATTATTAAGGACCAATTAAGCATAGGATACATAACTTACATCATTAAACAATCATAACCCTTGGATCATGCACCGTCATCATTAGCCCATCATCTCATTTTTCTAATTATGACAAATTATAATTAAGTAGGATCTAATATCTCATTAAGGACCCAATACGGATGGGATCCATAACTAAAGTTATTGAAGATCCTAGCTATTGGGTCATGTGCCAATCATTGGAGAACCTTCTCCCGTAAATAACAAATCTGAATATGCATCCAACCCTTGAGGGTTAATGAGCATCCGAGGATCCAAGACTCTTATTTGAAGATACACATGGCAGATTTCAGATCCAAGATACTCCATGGCCTAGATGTCTAACAAATCTAAACACAGGGTCCAAGTCCTAAGGAATGATGATACCAAATGTCTAAGGACGAAGTCCATGATCTGAAAATGCTGAGTCTCAGATCATATAAATATGAAGTTTTGGACTACCCAAAAATGTTCAGATTCCCAAATTACCTAACAGACAAGATCGTGATCTGAAAATGTCGTCTATGCTTCATCGGAAAATGCCATGAAATTAAACTCTTGAAAGATGATCTCAGATCCTATTGATCTTATGATGTTTAATGGAGTGGTAGAAAATCGAATATGAACATAGATGATGTGAAATCCACCAAGTCCCATGCCTGAATCTGAATGTTTGATGGCTAAGGAATATGACCCAAATGTTCACTAAAAACATGGAAAACTGAAATCAAATAAAGATGTCCAAGATGTGGACTTTAAATACTCAAAGTTATAAGGATCCTACCATGCTTAAATAAGATCGGATTTTTAAGTATGTCAATTTCAAGCCCATCAAACTCCCAAGTCTAAAATGCTTAATGCTAAAACAAACTTCGAATGAGATATAATGCTCAATGAATTCTAAATCCAAGATATCTAATGTTAAGACTTAGAACAAAATGCAATGAAAGATCAAATGTCAATGCTAAGATGAATAATGCTTAAGATTCAAACTCAAACTCAAACCTAAAGCCTTAGTCTCAAATGATTGGAGTTGGCTACATGGATTCACCATTTCAATTTTCCACGGTCTTCTATTAACTCCTCCCATATGCCTAGTTCTTCCAACCGTACTTGGTACGCCCACGTCAAGTTAACTTGGGCCTATCTCTCCACCTCTTCTGCACCGGCAACATCAAGGCCTTGACTTGTCTGATAAGCGTCTCAAGCGGGCACTGCTTGATATGTCCAAACCAATGAAACTTAGATATCCTAAGGTTGCAATCTAATGACAGCCATCCTCATTTTGGAAGAACATGAAATCAAATTCGAAATATGTCTATTTTAGACATCAGATCCCATGAACTCTTAAACATAAAAAATGTCTTATGATAAGACTTTGAATGGAAGGAGTAAAATCTACATGCCAACTATGTCTAAATCACAATGCATAACTTTCATGAAACCAAATGATCAATGATTGATCTTAAGGATCCGTAAGTCTAATATGTTAAGATTCACTAAGGAACATATCCTTAAAATTGGAATCTTTAAATGCACCTCCATGAAAACATAAATGAACCTCAGATTAAAGTTAAAATGTTAAGTTTACATTTCATTGAGTTTATGGGGTTATATTTTCCATGTGTTGATTTTTATGGATGTATGTTTCTATTCTAATGAGTTGCTTGTGATGAATCAATGGTGTTCAAATGTATGTCCGATGTAGTTAACATTGGAACTTCGCAAATTGCGATGAAGAGAGGTCTAGAGACATATTTTAATGAGCCCAAACCTCATCATATGTATATTTTTATGTATATCATATGTTAGCTAATACTCTTATATGATAGGACTTATTTTCATAGTAGCTAACACAAGACGAAAATAATCGAAATTATTTTCCAAAATGGAAATCAGATGAATTTTGAATTATTTATGAAAAACAAGGTTTCACATCTGACATAGTAATTTATAGTCGTGTTAGTAATATATGGATTTATTTAGTAACATATAGCCAAGATTAGTAATATATGATAGGAGTTAGTAATATTTAGAGCGTCTTAGTAATATATAAGCTCGGTTAGTAATATGTGGAACGACTTAGTGATATATGGCAAATGTTAGTAATATATAAACTGCCTTAGTAATTTATGTTCTCTGTTAGTAATATATAGATTATCTTCATAATATATGTAGGAGTTAGTAATATGGACTTAGTAAAAGAATGCCGTCTGGCTTGGTTTCGTCAAACTCATCTTATACATAGGATGTCATGGAGCTTTTTAAGTGGAAATTGTGGGAACTACCATCTCATGACACTTGAGGTGATCCCAACTCATCTTAGAGAGGGTTTGCAATTTCTTTCAATTGTATAGCGTTTTTGGTATTATTCTTCTCTAAAAACTTGATGTTTTGAATGCAGGGGAAAGTGACCAGCCATTGAATAAGACAGTGGTAAGTGGGATTCTGTTATCTGTCATTTTCTTTGCAGCATGAATGGCTAGGTGTCTGGTTATTTTCTCTTGAGATATCTGCTCTGTGATCTTCATTGGAACAACAGTTTGTATTTGCCTTCGGGGGTTGGGGAAGATATATAGACGTCAAATAGTAGTCTTTTCTGTTGCGTCATTTCCTTGATGGTACACCTGTGTTTCTACTCAAAGGTCATGTCATTCCAGAAAGCTTTGGTGTACCTCCTCAATGTTTTCTGAATAAATATTCCAACTGTGATAACAAAAACCAAAAAGCACTTAAAAACGTTGAATTTATTGATGGTTATTTTTAAAATGGTAACATAAAGATCCTTCTCGGACAGACTGGGTAAGACTGTCGTGGGTTGGTTCTACATCAGGCAACAAAAAGCCAACTATTTGGTAGAAGATAAAAGACAGTTATGAAAGAATAATGCATTTGAGGTGTCTAGGTTGGGTATTGCTAATGTTTATATTACTGAAGTGATAACATAAAGGCTCAGTTGGTCATTGGCTGCATGGCATTTTAAACAAGGTATGGATTTACATGCACTGAAGAGACAGAAAAGTGTCTTGTCCTGTTTGTTCACAATGATATGCCGGTGCTTCCATCTGGTGGATTTTGAATGTTCTTTAAGTAAAAGAAACCAAAACATGTATAATGATCAACCAAACATCTGCCCTTTGTGTCATGGAGGCTGAAACAAGTACTGATGCTTCTTCACATGGAAAATAAGGCACATTAAGGCCATAGCTGATCCTAGTGTTCAGTGTTCCCATCTCTGCGGATAAAAAGGGATGAAACATATCAACGCCAAGCATGAAATGACTTGAACGTTCTCAAGTTCCTTGATCAAGGTCACATTCATCACCTTCATAGGTGTTTGAATATTCCGCATTATTCTTGGAAAGGAAACTTATGCCCCCTCTAGGGCAAGGACTATGTGGGCCAGAGAAACCAGTACACTATACCAAACCGAATCAACCACTTCTGTTCTGTTTTAAAAGTAAGCCTGTTCAGGCTTTGAGACCGTACTGAACCACCAGTGATTAGTGGTTTGGTTCGGGTTCAACTCCATATTGAATCAATTGTATATTGGTAAACTGTTTGGCCTGGTTTAACAGATTACCCACATCATGCAGTATGCTGTGAAGAATGGAGAGGGCAGTATTTTGTTATGTGGTAGAGGGGAAGGTGTGTGAGCGGAGGCGGTAGCCAGCAGCGGTGCTGAAGATTCAGTAAGTGGGTTGATGGTGAGTTGGAGGATGAGAATAGGGAGGAGAGTTTCATCACAGCCTTTCCTGCTGGGGAAGGGTACCACTAAGGGCTATGGTGCTGCTCCGCCTCGTGGCCATCTTTGCGACAGCAGGGGACGTGAGCAATCACTTTGTCAGTGCTGCTGCAGTTTCATCATCCTGGACTTCTGTTGGCGCTGCTGCAACACTGTCGTTTGGGTTTCTTCCTCTTCAAGCTGGGTGCGTGCAGCAGCAATGGCAGCAACTTTCTCCCTCTTCAACATTCATTACGAGCACTAGGAACTTATGCGCAGAAGAAGGGGCACTCTGGCAGGCTGCAGCAGTAAGAGAGAGGTGTAAGGTGGCAACTGGGAGGAATGTGGCAGTACACACAGGTTAGGTGCAAATATCACATGCTGAACCATCAAACCAAACTGAACCCAACCATTGTTTTTGGTTTAGCTCTTTCTTTGTTTGATTTTCATTTGGCTGGTTCGCTTCCGCTTCGGTTCGATCTCAGTTAGATGTCGGTTTTAGAAAAAGTCAGTCCTAACATGGATTGAAACAAATTGTGTTTAGCCTAACCCACTCTGTCAAATGATAAGCAGCTTAATAGTAGATCTTTTTTCTTCTCATTGCCACTTCTATTTCTTTCATGCTGCAGTATAATGCGGAGATGCTCTGATAAACAATAGGCTGCAAAAGTTGTCAATCCCACTGTTCTCTTAAGAGCCTGTCTAAAAGTTGTTAGCTTTTTTTAGCCTGAAGATGGATGTTACAGCAGCAGTGGAAGATTCATAAGCAGTGGCCATCAACTGTGAGGAAAGGCTTGCAAGGAAGATCACCACCATTCACTCCGAATAAATGGCCCAGTGCCAAAAATCATTCTGGTCTTTGTGTTGGCAATGTCTGCTGCCATATCATTCCTTTCCAAACTAACACAATCTTTAAGGTGTTATCTCAAAGTACTTGTATTAATATTGGATGACGATCCACCAAGTTACAGCTATCCTCAGCCGGATACAGACCAAAGCTAGGTTAAAGTCATGAAACATGGACCTTGAAGCTGTTTGGACATTTACAGTAGCCAATCATTTAGTGATGCAATGTGCTTCAGCCATGAAATTCCCGACTGATTGCAAAGATCCTTGATTTTGTTGCATGAGATTAACCAGTTGTTTTGTACTTTCGAGCTTTACTGGAATAGGAAAGAATGGCTGCCACAAGCTGTTTGGACATTTACAGTAGCCAATCATTTAGTGATGGAATGTGCTTCAGCCATGAAATTCCCGACTGATTGCAAAGATCCTTGATTTTGTTGCATGAGATTAACCAGTTGTTTTGTACTTTCGAGCTTTACTGGAATAGGAAAGAATGGCTGCCACAATAGAATATTATATGGGCCAAAATCAAGGCTTCAAGTATCTGTTTCTTCCGGCATGGCCACTCTTTTTTTAACTGTGTTCACCATCTTTGCTGCTGATGCAGAGAGTAAATTTACTAACCAAGAAATATTGGAGCCTTCCTTTCAGCACTTGTTGCAATATCGATAAGGTGTGACATTATGGGCTTGAATGATAGTCTTAGTTCAGGAAATAGGAATTAACTACAATAATGATTATACTATGTACAAGTGGGACTTACAAATTTGCTCCAAGTCTAGAATACAATATCAAGAACTTGTCAAGAATAAACAAAATGAAATATAATAATAAAATTATAATTACATGAAAATAGAAAAAATTAAAAGGATAATAATATAATTGAAATATGATTTGGATCAACCAATTGCTGTAATCCATATGTCCTTGAGAGAGGGGGTGAGAGGCTGATATGTGGCATGAATTTGATTATGCTTGAAGGTAATGGTATCAACAATGAGGTTCTGTTTGAGTGGGAGGGAGTAGACCCGTCAATGGGTTATTATCGGGTCGGATCTTTCAAGATCTGAACCTGAATCCAATAAAACAGATCCGAATCCAATAAAATACCTGATAAACTATTGAATTTCAGGTCTAGGTTCATACCCGAATCCGAAAGTCACTTTCGGATTCGGATCAACCCCCTACACCTATCGCAACAGTAACTTGTCAATTAAATTCGCTATAGTAGTCACGAGATCCGGCCGCTCGCTACAGGATCATTAACAAAGTTTACGTCCGCTGCATTTACAGCATCCTTCGGGAATGAACTATTCCCAAAATGCTAGGTTTCTAATTTCCTTGTTTTCTTTTCTGGTGTGCTTGTGGAGGAGCAGGGGATCGATTGCAGGAACCATCGGCTCTGAAACATGGGTTCCTGTGCAGTCCCCTCCCCATTCCAAGAACAGATTTTTGGAATCTGAAAAAAAAAGGTAGCGATGCTGGGACAATAATGGTGATGGACGGAATTCCATGAGGAACACATGAAAGATCAAGTTTTTATTCGTGCAGAAGCACCCAAACACGAATTGCAACATACGAAATCCTTGGATTTCTGGAAGGCATAAATAGGTAGGCGAGTGAGACAAAAGATGGTGAATTTTCTGCAAGCGTCGACCGGAAGGTGACTAGGAGGATTCGGCGGCGGCGGCGGCGCAGTTGAAGCCGCAGCGGCAGCGCGGGCAGTCCTCGAAGTTGGAGAGAGGGAATGAGGTAGAGAGGGGACCGACAAAGAAGCTGAGCCTTCCGTCGCTCCTGGCCACCTTGCTGATGCCGAACCAGGCGAAGAAAACCTTCACGCTGATGCCCTTGAGCTCCTTCAACATGCTGGAGGCCTCGTCCACGCGTCCCGTCACCTTCCGCTTGTACCTCAGCAGGTAGCCGCCCTGCACGGTGAAGTCGCAGTCGCCACGGCTGCCCAGCTGCACCTCAAAGGTGCCATCCTCGTGCAGGGCATAGGACGTCGCTCCCTCTGGCAGGATCCCCTGCGGGAACCCGTGCTTCTCCAGCATCTCGTAGGCGGTGGGCTCGGCTTCGTGTGCTTCGGCCCCGCCGGCAAGCGAGAACACCAGGGCGACGGCCAGCAGCGGGAGGACCGATCTCGGAAGCGGCGCCATGGTTTGCGTCATCGCAGAGGTCGAGCGCTAGGGGGCTGGTACAGCTTCCCTCTGTCTGTCTCCCCTTTCTCTTTCTAAACCCCCCTTCTTGGAACCTCTTGCTCCGTCCGATTCCGCCACCTCGGGAAGGGAATGTCGGGGACGGACACCGAGCGGCCAGCGGTGGTTGGGGGGCTTCGGCCGCCATCCACCGCATGTCGACGGTGGCCGGCGGCGTCGAGGGGCTGGCAGAGTTCCGGGGCCTGCTTAGACGGCACTGTTGCAACCTCGCGAGGAGGGTGAAGCTCCTAGCCCCGCTTTTCGAGGAGCTTGAGGATGGGGCATTTGGCAGCGACGCCGCAGCCACCGCCATGGCGCTTGGCCTGGGTGCTCTGGCGACGGCACTGGAGGCGGTCGGCAACCATCCATAGGAGAAGAACAGAAGGAAGGAGAAGAAAGGAGGACATAGGAGGAGGATGACCGGATGAGGCCGAGCGCCCGAACCGATAGTCGAGAGATCGGGTCCAGCAAACCCTATTGGGCTCTCGAATGTATCCTGAAATGTAAAATTCGGATATGTTTTAAATCGGGTAAAATCGAACCCGAATTGTATTTGATTTGACACCACCGATCGAATATCCAATCCTCTTTTTCAATTTCGGATTCAGGCAGGGTTACGAATTTCTTGAATCTATTGACAGGTCTAGGAGGGAGGTAAAAACGGGGAGTTTTGTGCACTTTTCTGCTTGCCGTATCAGCAGTTCTATTTACTTATTACTGATATAATTTGGCTAATTTGTGCTCTTTATTTGTAGCTAAGCAGTTTGATCTTTTCATCAAGCAATCTTTTCTATAGTATGCATGAAATATGAAAAATGGTTTAAGGGCACAGAAAACAGGATTCACTGTATTTAAAGGTTAAACTTATTATTAAGTGGATTTCTAGGGTATACATAGAATATGAGAACTAGGTTAAGGACAACAATGTTCACCGTCATCAGAAATACAAGGGCAGAACAACATCCACTGTATTTAAAAGGTTTGAGTAGTTTACTCTGTTGCCATGCCTACTTGTTCATCTCTGGTTCTCATGCTACCTATTTAAGTATCCATGCTGTTTTGCTAAGAATTTGTT
This sequence comes from Cryptocoryne crispatula var. balansae, assembly GCA_036172225.1. Classification (NCBI taxonomy): domain Eukaryota; kingdom Viridiplantae; phylum Streptophyta; class Magnoliopsida; order Alismatales; family Araceae; genus Cryptocoryne; species Cryptocoryne crispatula. The sequence goes on along the minus strand of CM069924.1, from coordinate 4,455,696 downwards.
AAATTCTTCCGTTTTAATTTTCCTCTTTGTAGGATACACTAGAATGGATTGGTACTGTCAATAAAAAGAAGGGACAAAAGTGGGGCAGAGAAAGAAACACTAATGGCAGGATGGATGACATCAATCTTAATTCAATGCAATTGGGTACAGAATCAGTTTGTAAGGAAGATGGTAATGGAGCTCAACTGGCAGAGTTTGAAAAGCATTTCCCACTGACAAGGTTGCCAAAGGTTTGATCTCACACACCATACCCATCTTCAACCCACTCAAACAGAAGAAATCTCCCAGAAGAAAAGAAAAAAAAATGTGTACCATTTCACCCATGTAAGATGATGTCCTGGCATTTTATAAGGTAGTTTGTTCTACCTTTTCACTTGGAGATGCCTAGGCCGATAATTTTATAAGGATTATTCTAATGTTTGTCTTATGTTGTCCTATGACACAACCGGCTTCTTTCTTGTTTTAAACGCTCATTGTTGCACTTCCAGTTATTTTCTACTGTTAATGCTTCAGAATCTTATTCATGGATATGTTCCAGGAAGGTGATATACTTGCATATCGGGTTGTGGAACTTTCTTCGTCATGGTGCCCTGAACTTTCTTCCTTCAGGGTACGGTCTTGTTTCTAGCAATATTTGTAATCTCCATTGGAGATGTTTGGATGGTCTATAACTTGTATCGGAAGTCAGATGATTGCACTGGTGAAACCGCTTAGTCCCCTATATTGCATAACTATGTCAGTATCCGCTGGTGGTTTAGACCATTTGTTTGATTTTTAGGTTGGTAAAGTGACAACATATGACCCATCTTCAAAGAAGATCATCCTCGTTCAAGTTCCAGATTATCCCATTTTTTTGCATGAGGGGGCCGAGGAAATGGATCGCTCACATTACAACGAAGATGGCTCCTTGGAGGTATATCGCATTAATCTTCTTAATGTCGTTTGGATTTTTCACATAGCTCAACTCCTTTCCAGGTCGATTTTCCATCTCTTCATGATGTCCGGATCATCAATGACAAGAAAACCACCATGGCAGGCACCAGCAGGAGAGAATCAACTGCCGGGGTTTCTTCTGGTCTTGCTCTGGCAGCAGGCCTGACTTTGGGGGTTGATCCTAAAGCTAACAGAGTTGTCCCCCAGTCCGCAGGTACCCAAGTAAACTTGGTTTTCTTCAAGCACTTAAATTTTCTTGAGTTATTTGTCATTTATCTTCTGTTCGCCTCATCCCTTTCATTTTCATCCTTAATTGTAGAGAACAAGCAGTGCGAAGGGTGGGAGGAGCTCTGCCAGGCTCTGGATGCAAAAAAGACGGAGCTTTCTCAAAGAAACGGATGGGCCAGTTGGAAAAAGAAAGAGACTGCCACCAAGAGCACGCCATCGCCTTTTAGAGCTCTGAGATTAGGTGCTTTGGGTCCGACCATATCTTTGCTTAGGTCTCAGAATGAGATATAGAGGCGCTTGTCCAGAAACTGATTCGGGGGAATTTAACCTCTCGAGGAACAAGCTTTTGGCTGTGGATGCGATGGCGTTAGTGTAAAGTTTGCCTTCACAAAGGGCTCTGCAGGTGATATCTGGTTCATGTGTGTCCTCCTCAAGCTTTTCTTTGCACGATTCATGTGTAACCTTCCTGTCTGAACATCTCGTGGGATGGTTTTTATGTGAGGGCGGCATAAACGATAGCCAGCCGAGTTAGCAGTATGGAAGCTGCCATATCTTGCCGCCTTCTTAGTTTTATACTTTTATTTACACCAATTTTTAACGCTCAATGTTGTTTGAATCAATTACTCTATTCATTACTTTGTTTGTGGTGGATGTGTTTTTTATGTTTGAGTTTATGGAGTTATGATAGAATAATTATTACAGAAAGTAAGTAAATGAGTATCGAATGCCTGGTTGGTAGTCCGAACGAAGGGATCCCTAAAGGTGATTTTCAATCAGAAGGATTAAGATTGCCGATTGGTCATAAGTCATAACTACGCTACATTTGACTTCCGCTAACTTTACTCATGTAGCAAGATTTCATGCAAATGACATCGTGCGTTATGTGGGATGTTATTAATTATCATACAACAACGGTTGACATAAAGTCTCGTAATAACTGCCGTTTAATGTTAAGATATATGCTCGGCGAACGTACCTGCCATTCGTGGCTTATTTTTTTTATCAAATGACACATGTTTTCATTATACCAATGAGGCAATGACACAAAAGTCGTATAACTTCGATATTACGTATGAGAGAGGCTGAACACGGAACAAGAATTTAGAGAGGAACAAACATAATACGTAGACACTGTTTGAGATTTTCATCAAAGCATCCAAATATATAGTCACACAATTGGAACGATCAGCACAAGGAAACCTATTGACGGTTGAAAATTAAAGATTTAAACTCTCTTACAAGAGTATGAACCCACTATATACATATGTGAATATTGTTCAAATTGACGGTTTCACAGATCGGATATTAACTACGGATATAACGGTAAACAATTTAAATAAGTTGAACATCACCACCCTCGTGCACACAAAATAGCGAAATATCTATATAGACGTTTAGACGGGAAGACTATGTTGGAGCACCCTAACCAGAAAACAACGTCAAAAGATAAACGGGGAGAAATGCTCTCTCTCTCTCTCCCTCTGGTCGAGGAGAACCGATGTAGTTCGATTCTGTACGAGATTTCCGGGCCGACGCCGCAAGCTTCCGTGCAAGGGTAGTATGCGATGAGTAGGAACTGACGCCTTCTTTGAGTGGCGGGAAGGGCTCTAAGAGGGACCACAGAGGAACGTGGCCTAAAGGGTGTAGATTGTAGAAAAAAAACTAACCACTGAGGAAGAATAAACTAAGCACCGGGTTTGGAGGGAGGACAGGCGACCTTAATAATAGAAAATGGGGAAACGGGGTGGCTGGCGAGGGAAAGGTGAGATCTCTGGAGATGATGTGGTAGGGGATGGGTTTAGGCAAGAGTTGGGAGAAGACTATCAAGGAACCAAACAGGAGAATGGGGGGTTCTGACGATGGGGAGGAAGGGGGGAATGGGGGACCGAGCAAGGGACCACAGAAGGGAGAGCCTCCAGAGAGGATGGGGAGGAGAGCAAGGGGAAGAAGAAGATTTACCGAAGACGGCCCGGAGGGAAACCGAGGGGGGCCTTACATTACAGGTTCCGAGAGAGGTGAACTGACCCTCTGGCGGGGTTCCGCTCGGCCGAGACCCCAAGAAAAGATCAAATGGCCTGTGTAATGATTTCTCGCCTGCCAAATCTAGATGCGAAGCAATAATGGGGCATGGGAATATTATGATATGTATTCAACAGGGGAGTAGGTATGCTTTATTGTCAAAGCTTTTCAAATTATCGTTGGACGGTTGGAGTCCCATGTATGCAAATCATGTAGTAAAAATATTTTGCAGACTAACGACAGTTCGTTGGTATTTTTATGCTTCTTTATTATTTTTTTTGTCATATGTTAGTAATGTTACACGGATGTTTTGAGACAACCTACCTACTTCTGGAGTTCCTAACCCACGAACTTCGGGAAACCGATGCGGCAGCTGAAGGAGAACATGTTCTGTCTTTGGTCTTCTCGATATGTTTGGATTGAAGTCGTTTATGCTGTTGTGAAGTTACAAGAATTCATGATGGATTTGGTGATGCAAACTTGCAGATGCTATATTTTTTGCGGTTTGTTTTATGCAGTTGGCAGAGGGGGGAGGAGATGGGTGGGTTGGCTCGTTTATTCGTTGTCATTCTTTTGAACTTGTGTTTTGACAAAGATCGTAGAAAAAGCAACAAGAAAGCATACCTCGTAATGATCACGAACTTGAAGGTTTTTTTACCATATATAGGTTTCATGGATTTCTTGAACCGTAGACTATGTTCTTAACATTCTGACCAAGGTGTCGTTTCCAAGACAAGCCCTTACGCATCGAATACGGTCTATATATGTATCATAAATCTTTAAGTGAATGTGACACTCAATTTATAAAATCCTGTTTTCACAACAAAAAAAAAAACTGGTAAGTGCTGGTAATAATAATTTATTCGCCTTGGCAGTAGCTTCCCCGCTTGTTCTTTTCTGGATGGTTGAGAACCTAAAATGGTGAACGCGCCACACCAACTAAAGTAAACTTTCTGAAAAATCTTATCACACTGAATGCATCTGTTCACAAATTCACATTACATGTCGAATTTTTGTCTTGAAGAAAATATTGGAATCTGTGCTACATCGAAACAAACAGTATCCAAGTGTCATCCTCAAGGCTGCAGAGTTATCCTATATATGTTGTCCGTTGCCTAGAAATTTCAGTTTCTTATTACTTGATCAAGGAAAACTGAGGGAAATCACCAAGGCTACGTTATGGTTGCCGCCATATATACGTAGAAAAGAGTGAAGAACCACACGGTGCAGTGGGATCAGTTGCCGGGTGATACTCCATTTGTTCCCTCATCAAAGTCTGCTGGACGATATTCAAGCTCGAATCTCTGGAGTAGGCCGCAGAACTCAATATATAAGCTGCCAAACATATAGTAATTTCATTTCCCCAAATAAAGTAGACAATGCGAAGCTTGTATTCATAAACTTGATGTTATTCAGGACCCTACTTTCTTTGAACTCTTGGCTGGTGATGTTGATCCTCTTGACGGAGTGTGGCTGAAGAGGTTTAGCTTCCCAATTTTTCTCGATATAGAGCTGATGAAACTTAAAGATTTGGAGTCATCTATATCCTGTCTCATGCAAGCTTGCCCCTTCTCAAGATCATTCAGGCGAATTCGCATACGGCCCAATTCAAGTTTCAATTCCCGATTCTCTCTCCTTAGGGATGCATAGTTGTCCCTTGGGGAGATCGAAGCACTCTGCATACCATGTTTACCACTACAGACTCCATACGGTTGGAATACCTTTTTTGGGTCATCTTCAGAACATGAGTAGCATAAGGCATTTCGAAGTTTCACCTGCTCAAAATAGAGCACCTGGACAATGGTTTGCAATGGAAGGCGTTCATTTTGGGCAGCATGGGCACCTGCTTCTTGTGAGAGTTTCTGGAAATCAATCAGTTTACAGAGCTTCTTCCTATCCACTTCTGGCAATCCATCATGAGCCTGAGAAGTGGCAATCATACGAATGAGAACGTCATGTTACGCTGCAATCTTCAAAATGCATTACAAATGTATGTAAAAGTAAGATATGCAGAAACATTAGTTAAGCATAAAGCATACAGATCTGTCTTGACATGATAAATGTAGAGCAAGTAATTCATGAAATTGATAGAAACGGTAGCTGGTTAAACATTAAAATCATAAAATAATTTAAGCAAGAATGTGACATGAAAACAATATCATCAAATGAAAAAAAATTCCTACCCAAATGATGAATAAATAAAAAATGTGGCTTTCAACTGTCTAGAAAGCTTTCAAGTTCATCAAAACAACAAACTTCGGAAATCACTGAAACTGAAAGCAAAAAAAATCAAGCTAACAAACATGCCAAGTAATTGATAGAGGATCAAATAGTGCTTATAGGTTACAAGATGGATTCATAAGGATATGCAGTAATTTGTTCCCAAAGGTACTTCAGATATTTTCACGTTTTTGAAAATTGAGGCAAGAATGCATTGAACTTGTAGTCTCTAGTGATGGACTAACCAAGATTTCATATAGTGTTGATGAAAACACACACCACTTCCTTTTTGTATCAAGGCAAAGGTTGCAGCCACTTTGCATGATAATGTGATAAACGAATCAAACTATTTTGCACTTGTACACTTAACAGGATCTATCCAAATTCCACACAAACAAGAAACAAAAAGGAAGTAGACATTAAGGATGAGAAAGCTACATACTTTCAGATAAATATCAATTGCACGGTATAATCCATCATCTGTTGTACGAGCATATGCTGGTAAGGTCTCAGCGACAGCCATGAACTTGGCAACTTTAAGATTTGCATCAGGAGCGATTTCAGCAAGATAATTGTCCATCAACCTTGCAACTTTGATCAAAGCAGTTTGGGAGGGAGGATGGATCCCATCAGACCCATATCCCGATCCTTGTTCCCAGTCATTATCACTGTCCTCTTGCTGAGAAAAATTAACAAGTACCCTGTGAACTACATCAACATCAAAAACAGTATTGCCAGCATTCTGAAATGAAGGAATCAAGAGATCGTCAAGAGTTGCAAATTCCAGCTGTAACCCAATTCTTCTTTCAAGGCTTATTCTACATGATGTGGTGCATTCTAGTGCCATTGCTGTGCGCAGAAGACCAAAAAGAAAGGTAACAGGCATGCCAGGCTTCTCTGCAGGTAAAAGACTAGCAATAGTCTCTACTACTACTTTTTCTCCTATCAAATTGGCAGCAAGAACTGGGTCAGCTCTTGATACCCCTCCAGTATTCCACAGTCTTGGTTTCTTTAGCGTCTTCTCAGCATAATTGACAAGTGAAGCCCCTATACTTTCTGGACGAACTCCACGACATCTTAGGGCTACAATGACTTTCTCATATAGATCTATTCTGAGGACGGACAGGTCCTCAATCCACCAGTCTTCGCCATATTTTGTCTGCTTGCTCATATGCAGCCTTCCAGAGCTACTGTATTCTAAGCGAGAAAAACTTGAAGCTATTTGCTCAGTACATGCTTTAGAAGCAATTGCGTCTACACACTTATTAACAATTTGGAGTTCATCTGCAAGAGGAAGAAGACGCTCACATTGTTTCAGCACTTCAATACCAAATTCAAGGCTTTTATACGCAATGTTGTCCAGATAAGACTCTACATGTGATGCAAGATTGTCAGTTGAGTACTCCTCAGTCATTTCAAGGTACTCAGACACACAACATAATTGGGCAGCATTTGAGGAGGTAATTTCAAATTTTACGCCATAGCAAAATTTTGCAGCAAGTTCAAATGATTCAGGTCCTCCAGGAAAATTAAGCAGTTTTATTCTGGAAACATCAGAGTCTTTGTTCTCTGACATTAATTTTCGAAATCGACCACTTCGAGACACAAGAGGAAACTGCAATTTTTATAACACATCACAATCAGTGATTTAAAGACAGAAAAATTATGAAGAAATAAGTATGATGTTATTTAACAAAATAACTGCATGTTTCAAGATTTAAGTATGCCAGTCACATCATAATTTATCCATGATGAACAAATAATAATAAATCTAATATATGTAATGTTAACAATGGTCTAACCAAACAGAAAAGAGCTACATCTTCTGTAATCCTGGCACTCTTCATCCTGAATCAGTTTGTTACAGCTAATTTAGCAACCCCTCCTCACACAAGGACGTTCCCAAATTTTGCCAAAAAATCATGATGAGAACCTCACGACCACAGGGTTTGAGAAGAACTGGATATGGTGGATCAAATATTGTGTTAGCCTCTTTTCCGGTGCTGATCTATGGTGAGTGATTTTTGTTCTTCCACTTAAAATGGGGGGCTAAGACAAGGCTTCCTATTTCCCAGTTTCTTTTTGTTCCACTCACCTCTCTTGAGACTTGTTTGTGTAACATGACAGGAATCTTTGACCTCGTACAACATTTTGCATCCATAGATTGATCATTTCTCATTTACAGTACACAATCTTATTTGTGAATGGCATGGAGAGCAACTGTACATCATCATGTTCATGCTTGAGTTGTTGGCGGAGATAAACATACTGAAAGTGAATTAGAAACTTTATTATCAAAGGGGATCATGTCTAGGCAAATAGGTGAGGCAAGGCAATGTTTGGGTGCCTCAACTTGGTTGTGATTGCCTGATGTGACTGCCTTTTTGGTTAATCTGCGTAGGAGGTTGCTGGCCCATCTTACCCACCTCACCCGCCTCAAAACTCACCTGAACTGGGAAAAAAACCCAACACAAAGAATCAGGTAAGAAACTCGGGTCAGTAACCCAATCTCAGACCCGCGCAATTCCAACAGGTCGTTTTTATCTTGCCGAGCTCCTGACCCTCAGTCTCCTCTAACTCTCACTCACTCTCGTTCGGCCCCTCCAGACCCTTCATCCCCTCTCTCCTCACGTGTCCTTCAGTCCCTACAAGTCCTCTCTCACTCTTGCAATCCCTACCAACCCCTTAGTTTTTCTGCTACAAAAGTTGGTTGCAGTTTTATATTTATGACATTTGTATTTCAGTTTTAAATGAATGTTGTTATTGGTGACAAACAGATTAACATATAAAATAATAAAATATAATTAATATATATTAAATTTTACACTTCACCTCAAGCCCTAAGGTGAGGCGAGGCCCTCCTCACCTTGGGCATCTCAGACCTTGAACAACATAGATTAGGAAAGCCTAATAGACTAATAGTTGATGTCAGCATGTGAGGAAACCAAAGACAGGCATCACCATTCACCAGTATAGAATTGTCCCATTGAATCCTCTCAATCTGGACCTCCCTCTGTCTGTTTCCACCCTTCAGCCACTTATCAATCGATATAAACAAGAGTTGGTGATTTGCAAAGTAAACGGCTCCCTTTTGGTAGCAGAAATTGTCGTGTGCTTTCTTCTCTTCTTTGATTCTATGTCTACATACTACCTTTAATCCTTTACTATCCTGGTGACTAAGATCAGATAGAAGGCATTTTGTCAGTGGAGATGAGTTAGCACTTAGCTTATTGATAATGACACATGCGAAATGTTTGTGGAGATGTGATATAGATAGAACTTGTTTGTGAACGCATGTTAGACACAAGATTTCTTGGCATCAAACTCAACCTATAAGTTATCATAGCATGGAAAGACACTTCCTAAACAACTGAAATTTTTTCAGTGGGGAATAGGACTGAACAAAAATAGAAGAAACATCTTATTTGGAAGAACATGCAAAGATTTTTCCTTGGTGTATTTGTTTCTTTCCCTCCCGGATGTCAACTGCACCATCAGCTCATTCTAAGCCAACGCCACTTTTGCTTCTTGTTGGTGTCTTCATTTCAAATGATATGTTAAAGATAGAGAATATTGAACATCTTATGAGCTTGTACTCGGTATATGACAATTTAGGATTCAGTGACTAAGAGCAATTCAATTCAAGGAGGTCAGGATGGTTAGTTTAGGCTCCTTTTGTTAAGTCTGCATATAAGGCCCTTCTTTCAGGTGATGTTCATTTACTTTCTCCAAGCAGGTGAGAAAGCCTTCATTATCTCGAGGTCAAAAATCTTCTATGCAAATCCTTCTTGGTAGATTACCCACTTGCAGTCAGTTAAGTGCTTTTCCATTCGCTACTAGGGTTTATAGCAGCTTCTACCAATTATAGCTTTTAGACTATAGATCATTCATTTTGAATTGTCACCTGGCCAAGACAATCTTGAATTGTACACTTCAAACAGCAATCATGATTTTGACCTTCCCTCTTCTTGTCTGCCTACCTCTCTCTTGGGGCAAGAGATGCACTATATAAGTCAACAACATAATCTAGTGGGTGATGTTGCATACAGTTATTTGGCTAATATAGATGGTAAGAATATTACAATCGTTAAGCTTAACAGTCTTCAATAGACTTTAATGCTTAGTTTCCAAGAAAGAAAGATAAAAATGATATCATCTTGACACTAACGCTGTCTTTTGGGCTTGTCTCTTCTTGTTTCCTTCTGCTTATCAACACACAACCTTTATATCTTTTCTTTCAATAGGCCATGGTAACATCTACTTTCAAAAAGAAAGTAGCTTGGATTTGGAACTTCTGAGCATTCGAATCTATTTTCGTATTATGAAGAAAAAAATACAAAGCACTACTTCTGTTACGGTTAGAGATGGGTATCTCACAAGCAAGAATTGTTGTCTCGGATCTCGACTTCGTGTCAGAAGGGTGAAAGAGAAGAGATCTTATGAGATTCTTAGAAAAATCTCAAGAGATCGGATCTTGGATTTCATTTTGTAAGGTATACCTTACCCAAAGATTGTCATCTCATATCTCGATTTTATCTTATGGAGACTGAAGAGAAGAAAATCTCCAAAAAATCTCAAGAGATTGGATTTTAGAAATACCAATCAATATGTATGTTTAAGTGTAAAATGTCATGTAATTTTTTCGAAAAGGACAAACTCATATCAAACATTAAAAAAAGTTGTGAGAGAATTAAAAGAAAATACAGACACAAAGATGGTGAACTATTGTTAACAGGAGATATACAATACAACGGATCTTATGTTAGACCTAAACTTCATCTTGAACAATATAAATAGGAGATTGATGACATCTTAGGTCGATTATACATATATAGTCATAAAAATATTAAGTTATAAAATTTCATCAAACAATAATGTCTAGAATAACATTTGAATGGGTTCCATAATAAATTTGGTAATATATCAAGCAAACTTAACAAGGTCATCTAATACGTTAGGCAAGGATTCCGGAATCGGAGATTCCGATTCCAGGAATCGGCCGGAATCGGCCGGAATCGGCCGATTCCTGGGAAGAGAATCGATTCCGGAATCGATACTTGGATCGACGGAATCGGCCGGAATCGATGCTGGCAGCTGGGATCGAGGCCGGAATCGCGCCGGAATCGCCGGATCCAGCTTCTGCCGCCGCGGGATCGACAGAATCGACCCCCGCGGGTCGATTCCGGCCCTTTTAGGGCCGGAATCGGTTCGATTCCCGGTCCAGAATCGAACAGGGAATCGAACCGGGCCGGTTGACCCGGTCTTCCGACGGAATCGGTCGGATCGACCGATTCCAGGCGACATACCGATTCCGCTGAATTCTTCCCGGAATCGGTCCTTCCGCCTGGAATCGGATCGGAATCCACCGATCCGATTCCAAAATCGGTCGGAATCGGACCGATTCCGCCGATTCTGCAATCCATGACGTTAGGAGTAGTAATAGGCAGAGGAAATCAAGTTATCAAAGATACTGTATAGATATTCTCGTTTCGGCGATCTCATTTCTTGGATGCGTGGAGAGAAAGAGATTCTCAGGAGATCTCGAGAGATTCTCGGGATATCGCATTCCATGCTCACAAGCTTTATGAACATCCTTGGGTGGTAAACTCCCTTGCCCTTTTGTTTGACATATTTTATAGCATGAAGACACTGAAAATCTTCTCATTCATGATGTTTATAAAGATACCTGTTCTACCATGCTATGAAACATTACTTTCTGTGAATACAAGCTGGAACATGAAGCTGCAGAGTTTCTTAACTTCTTAGTTCTTGTTAGGCATATAGGTGCTCATTGCTGATGCTACAGTTGCTGGTTTAAAATGCAATTTCAAGGCCTTTCATAGTTAATGTAGCATGTAAAACTATGATCTACTGGAAGTAAGAAACAATGGCATGAAATCAACAAGTACAAGAGTGGTGCTCCCATAAATATTGAAAAAAATGCTTCCTCTTGTGATCTACCGAAGAATCCTTGAATCAGATTCTGTTGGACTTGGACCATGATCAACTACTGGGGAACTCTTTTACCAGCTATTAAGGTATCTAGTTGATTAATGACTGGTCTCATCAGTTTTGATCATCATAAAGAGAAACATCAAGCTGATTAATGACTGGTCTCCCTCCCTCCCCCTCCCTCTCAATAAGAATAATGCACAGTAATTATGAGAATCCTCACTATCAGCCACGTTTTATTTTTTTCCCATCTCATGCACATTATACATTCTTTCATGGCATGTTACTTCATAGTTCAATACTTCAGAAATTCATAACATCGCATGATCTTCTATTATATGTGATAGCATTATTTACTGTTTAGCATTATGTGCTAACCTGGTTCACAGAATCAGCTGACTTATCCGGCATCCGCCGATTCCGGACCAAATCTGATAACTTCGTGGGACCAAATAAAGCCATATCTGATAACTTCATAGGGTCCAATATTGGGTGGGAAAGACACAACATTGGGTGGGAAAGACTGGTTAAGGATAATGCCGCTACTTTGAATAATGCCGCTACTTTGGTTAAGGACTGGTTCTTTGCCCGCTCAAGGTCTACTCCAGATGTTAAAGTTCTGGGGCAATCACCTGCTGGCTTGGAAGAGCTTGTGTAGGTAGTTTGAGAGATATCTAATTAGCAGACTAATGAAATAGATGTTGCACAAACTGACATGGAAACAAATAATTTTACTAGACAAAACTGCAGCTTTTTTCCTTTCTATCTCCAAAATTAGGATGTCATGGGGGGATAGTCATGAAATAAACATATAAAACCATCAAGAAGTAACATAGCTACTTGCATAATGGTTGTAGAGCATGGTTTGAACTTTTGAAGAATCAGCCAATGCAGATCAGAAACAGCTAGAGTTGATCCTTTCCACAAAACAAAATACCAAAAATACAATACTAATAAAGAATTAGAGTGAATGGCTGCAAATCAGCAACATGAGCCAATCACTACCAATCAGTCTGAACTTACTTAAAGAACAAAAGAAATTTTCCAGGTGCCATCAAGGATCAGATGTGCTGACCAATACCAAGCAATCCAGGACTTGTAATCTGGCTGAAACAATCCAAATAAAGGCCAAATCTGATCATGTTATCCAGGGGTACAATCCTACCCTACCATCCTTGTTAAATAGGCAGATTATTTCAACCCCTAAAAGCTAAAAGGTGTTTCAGAGAGAGGCTATGGGTGTTATAAAGAGACATTTATGTATACATATATATTATATATAAACATTCGTATGAACTATTTGCTAAACATAGCATGATGAGTTGTAGATAAGATAACCATTCCAATCAGAGCTAAAATTAGAACAAAAAATGGCAAATGGAAGTAAGTGATCACCTTATGTAATGCAAAGTTTGCTCCATCCACTTCAATAATGATATCACTAGGAACATCTAAGAAGATCCTGCTATAGAATTAAAAAATGGTTAAAGGATAAACATCAAAATAAAACAGCGCAGCCCACTATAAAAATATAGGTTGTCAGAACTGGTTGATCTGGATAGGAACGGGTCATAGACTCGTAGCCAGTTCCAATTCTGCCTTGTAGGGCTGGTTCTTGGCTGATGCCAGCCGGGATTGGCCAAGATCAGCAGGAATCAACAAGATTGGCCAAACATAAGCCAGACAGGCCAATCCTCAAATTTAAAGAATCTGCCTGCAACCGCCAAGTGTGGCCAACACCAAACCACACTTGACCCATTCTTGGCTTTCACATACCAATGGACACAGATAATCCACATCGATATCTGCCTGGACAATCCACGGTCTCTCTCTCTCTCACTTTATATATCTATATATAACATGTGTGCATGTGTCTCAATAAGCCACAAAGTACAACGGAAGGTAGCCAGGATTCAATCAAATCTTAGATATAAAAACACGTATATAGCAATATACAACCAGCATTTAAAATGTACAGTAATAAAGACTGTAAATGAATCGGATTCAGAAAAAGAAATAGCTGTTTCTGTTCTCAATTCCTGTAAGAATTTATCAGACACAGATTTGGAAAGAGGGATGTTAAAAGCTTCATTTTCTGAATTATCGGATATTAGAATTGCCTGTCTGCTACTGCTTCAAATGCTGCATGAGTAAATAGAAAAAAAAAAGAATGAACGAATGAATGAAAATATCATGTGTCACCTGTGAGGTTCAAACCACCGATCTCTTCAGGGCAATGGCAACAAAAACTAGTGGGGATGTTAGAGAATGGTGTACTTGAAGACGATCTGAACTCTATCACGCCATGGAAGACGAACACTAACAAAGACCAAAGACTGGATTGATATCACATATAATTCTCAACTGATTTTCTCTCTGTTGAGCTTAAACGACGTAACTATAGGGAGTCACAGATCTACACGTGCTTATATAAAGGGAAGGGACCAGTCCAACTGTCCAAGTTTGACTAGCATTACGATCATATCAATAATTAGATCTATGGCCCAATAGAAGGTTAGGTCCAATAATCAATATTCCATCTTTTAATCACTAATATTGTGCAAATTACACGAAATACTGAATTGGGTATAAATCCAACATTCTTCCACTTAGTTCATCTTGCTCCACATACATAAAATCTCCTCTAATATACATGTATATATGTATTTGAAAGTTCAAAATATTTGGTGTCATAGGCCTTGACCTGAACAAGAAAACTAGTATACATGACTGATAAAACAGAAACTAGTTCATCGTTTCGAATATATAGAACCTAAATTTAAGTGATGACAATGGTTATAACAATAAATGCATTAATTCACACATCACCTTCCATATACCACATGTCACTGTTTTTTCCATAATGTTGCATTTGACTTCCCAAAAAAACATAAATTTAATGCTATTTGTTGGACATCACTTAAATTTACATTCTTGAAGTTCATCATTGAAATATATACAAATAAAGCAAGCAAAAAGACATTTGAATCACATACCTACAAAAGATATTAGTCAATAGTTCTTTTGTGAGTGAGTCTACAATCATGAGAACTATCTCAATAGGTTCAATAACACTTCATATTACTCACTTGCTATCTAAAAATAAAACATCTAACGTTTAAGACCCTACCACCTTTAGACGCATTATTGTTCTTATAAAAAAAAACTACAGTGAAATTATCATTGTATATCCTTATAGATCACGAGGTGAAGTCCACAAAAGAAAAAGAGCCAATAACTAAACGACCTAAGCTTTAGTCTCATAACATACTATGAACTCCGTTGTCACCATGATAATTTGTTTCTTGCTACACAAGCATATAGTACTTCTTGTTAAAAGTAAGATGTAACCTAAAGTGAACTTCTAAGAATTAGACAACCACCAAAATCTGTATCGACAAAAGGAATGACCTCTAACCAATCTAACCTCCTATATGTTAGATTTTTTTGCTCTTAAAATATTGTATGATTTTTTTGATAGCCTTTCGATGATCTATATCGAGGTTACTCTGATATTTACTGAGGATACCCCTAGCAAAAGCTATATATGGATATCTAATTATGTATAGGTCGGTAGCTCATCAAGCCCTCAATTGTTAAAACATAAGGAATAAACTCCATATGTTTTATCTCTAGGTCATTTTTGAGACATTATAGCATATTGAACTTATCATCTTTGACAATAGATATCTTATTGAGTGGACAAGATTGTATATTGAATCTTTTTAAAACCTTTAAAATATAAGAATTTTTAGAAAGACTCAAAGTGCATGATAGTCTACCTTTGATGATCTTAATGCCCAAGATAACGGGTTACACTCAAATCTTTTATCTCAAAATTCTTAAATAGAAAAAAAAAAGCTTTATGCAACAAACTGAGATCACCACTAGTAAGAAATATGTCATCTACATATAAAAATAAGATAATAAATTTACTATGATTAATAATCAAGTATAAACACTCGTCAATAGTATTCTCTTTAAATTTAAAAGATAAAATTATCTCATTAAACATGAGATATCATTGTCAAGAGATTTGCTAAAATTTGTAAAGGGGCATCTTCAGCCACACCCGCTGCGCGAGGGTTTTCTAAACCCTGCGACAACTTCAGGCAGCCGTCCACGGGAGGGGAGTTACTGGAAGGTGGGGGTGTCACCATCGCCGTAGTCAGAGGGGGAAGCTAGAGGTGCTGGTTGGCATTTGCCAATGTCGTCGTGGGAGGAGGGTGGGGAGGCCCCCTCAAGAGGCCCGACCCGATAGCATCTTCTTCGACCCCCTCTCCATCTCCTTCTTCATCCTTCATTGCTATTAGGAGGGAGGCGCGGCGGAGGATTGCCAAAGATGGAGGCAGATGAGGTGGGGGCTAATGGTGATGAAGATGAAGGCAGTGGACAACTATTGACGTAGTTGGAGGATGTCGGTGTCGAAAGGAACGAGAATGTCGACGAACGACAACGTCGACGATGCCAAGCTGGTGAAGGGGAAGGTGAATGGGGAGGGTACAAAGGCCGTTGGAAGGAGAAGGAGGAGAAGGTGTTGGCGCCGAAGGGTTGCAGGAGAACTAATCCATACCAGAGGTGGAGCAAGAGAGTCTCCATCGAGGAGGGGGTGGAGGGGGAACAGAGCAATACCCTTGTCAAGTGACAAGCCCTAAGGTTACTCCAAAAATTCCCAATCTTCCTTATTTTCCAACATATGAGCCCTCTTAAATAGAGGAACTATTTACAAAAAGAGACTTCCTAAATGACTATTTACAAACGTGGACAATACATAAAAAATGACTTAAAAAGTTTCAAATATTTGCAAACATGTCTAAAAGGACATAAACGAAAATAAACCTCAAAATGGACCGAATTGGATCCCCATTAGAGAATTTATTAAAAATCAGAAAAAAATCTCATTGTAGTCAATATCCTTCCTATGAGTGAAATCTTTAATTACCAGTTGAGCCTTATCACTCAATGTTACCATTCAGGGCCACCTTGATTTTAATTACACACTTGCATCTTATGAATTTGGACCCTTATGATAAGTCAACGAGATCTCAAATTTGATTCATTACCATTAAGTCAAATTCATATTTCATGACTTCAAATCAATAACAAAACTTTTCACTCTTCACCGCTTACAAAAACATTATTCGATATTCAGTGTTGTCCATGACTACATTATCCGATTGTAAATACATGATGAAGATGAAACCATCATATGTAGTAGGCCTTTTGACTCTCTCAGAGTGATGTTGTGTTGGCCATTGATCCACTTAATAAGTATTGGTCACCGGCTACATTTATCGACTCGAGTTATCTCAAAAACTTTGTGAGATGCTTTAACTACAACAATTTGTTCCCCTAAATTATTATTCTAAAAATGAACAATGAACCATGTCTAATAGTAAATGCAAGTGATTTATCTTGATCATGCAATTCCTCAAATGAAATGTCTTGAGAATTTTCATTCTCACTAATTCCATCATCCCCTAGAAATCATCCTTTATCTATTGATAGACACATGGAAAGAATAACATAGCTTGTAACCCCTTGATATCTCTGGATAACCAATAAAAAATGTATTGGTTGTTTTGCGATCAAATACCTTCTCTTGTAATTATATAACTTAGCCTCAGCTGGACAACCTTACTTGTGAATACAACTCAACGAGAGTTTCTTACCATGGCCCAATTCATAAGAAGTTTTAGGTGTACCTTTCGTAGGAACATTATTAATGATGTGTGCATTTGTCTAAATAGTTTTGTCCTACAAGGATAAAGGTAAGATAGAGTGACATAATATTGTCCTAACTATCTATGTGTCTAATTCTATCTTTAAGCACCTTATTTTGATATAGGCTACCTGAGATAGTGTATTGTGGTGCAAAACCCTCTTCCTTAAAAATCTAACTAATATTCCGAGCTTTTGACCCATCTCAATTTATCTAACACTTTTATCAGATCTGACTATCATGATTAGTGGGAGAATGACGTACCTAAAGACGATTCGAATTACATCATGCTATAGAGGACAAATGCTGAGGAAGACAGAAGATGGGATAAGAACCGCATGTAACCTCTCAAATGACCCCTTAGTTTCATGTTTCCTCTCACGATTGAGCCAAAATGGCATAGATGTATGGGAAATCATAGCCTTGCATGTTTATATATAGAGAAGGGGGTTTCAAGTTTGAATAAGATTAGGATTCTACTTATAATTGAATTCTAGATCTAAAAGAAGATTACGCCCAATAAGTCATATTCCATCATCTAAATCTAATAGTGTGCATGTGCCATGCCTAATAATGGTGGACAACTCACTTGGGTATTAACCAAACAGGGGACACTAGATCCTACTTGACAATGATAAGTGCTGGTCCAGAAGAAAAAATAATGAGTGCTTGGACTATTGTTGTTCTTCTTTGGATCCTAGTTGGTGACAATATTAGACATCTCTATCACCATTAATTTTGAAATGAATATTGATATAAATCATCTAGATATGTTTGAATAATAGTATCAAATTTGAAACATACGAACAAAACATGCTACTTAGATACATGTGTTCATGTATCAATTTTGATATTTTATATTCTATCTTGTATAAATATCATTCTCAAAATTGATATAGTATCATTTTTGATACCCTAATCAAACAGGGCATTAACTACTGTTGACAACCAAGACATTGATGAGTGCTTGTCAAGAAGGAAAAATGGAACGTATTGTGAGTCTGTGACACGGTGTCAGCATGGGTAGATAACCAATAATTAAGGTAAAAAGCCTTCATATGACAAAGAATAGTACTATATCATCTGTCGATATGTGAGTCTTATCTCGTATTGTCATTGCTTTGAATTATTATGCATCATGAATGTACGAAAGGCTGCTTGCCTATTAAACTGCCAAGAATCATACTAAAAGAAGAAATACAATCAGGTAAGTTGCTGCGGAGCTATTCTTCCACGTTGTCCGTCTATGTGCTATCCTCTTATAAGATTGTCCCCCACCATTTCTCCGTATTTACGCCAACACTAAATATAAAATTTAAATGCAAATAACCTTCGGAACAGAGTGCAGAAGCATAAAGGAAAAAAAAAGAGGATCTTCGGTTACAGATTTGCAGTTAACGGCACACTGCAACAATGTTTTTCAGGTACTTATAAAAAATGCACCCAGGCGCCTGGTTATTTGTCTCTTCGGGAATTCAAGAAACAACGTTTCGTTTCAATTTCAAAATCTAAAAGCAGATCATCAAAAGGTAGCAAAAAAAACGCATGCGATTACGCCAAGCCCATCCACAGAATCAGGCGATTCATTTGCAGCATGCGGTATGCTGAAAGAAGACGAGGGAGAAGAAGCCCACCACTCGCTGGCGTGCTGCTGCCAGGAAAACTTGAGCCAGTGCGGCAAAGGAGCTTGCGGCCGCTGCTTCTGCCCGAGGACTAGATGAAGACGGCCGGCGTCCTCGCTGCCCGTTTCCGCCATCGCATACCGGCGGATACGACAAGCGGATCAGAACAACGATGGCATGCTCAACAAGGTCCGGCTGCCGCCGCGACGCGCTGACACTTTCTAGAACCATACACCGGCGCATTTCACCCGCCGCCCTCGGCTTCATCATCACCGCGAGACTCGAATTGACCTCTGCAATCGATTGCCAGGGAAGAGGAAAGTAGGGGCGCCGGAGAAAAAGGGAGGCGCAAGTGGCGGGGACGTGGTGATGCTCAATTGCAGCAGCGAGCATGCCGAGCGGCGAACATACTAGTAGTACCTGAAACCCTACCGAAAGCAGGAATCTTCGTCCTCCCCGGAGACAGGAGACGAGAGAGAAGAAACATAGAGGGGACCATCGAGGGCGATGATGAGAAGCCGGGGCCGGGGCCGGCGAGGAGGCGGCTATCCGCAGGCGTAGTCCTGCCTTTGTCTCGTTCTCGGGAACAAAAGCAAAGCAGACTGTCTTCTCTGTCCGGAGAACGATGGCCCGCCACGATCCTCCCCTCCTCTCTCTCGAGACCGGATCCTCTCGGAAGATCTCCCGAGAGATTCAGTTAGATCACTCACATTTTTTTGATGTAACAGACATCGTATTACATTTAATACTCATCGTATCACTTGTCACATTAAAAAAATGTGAGTAATCTGACCGAATTCTCTAAGAAAACCTCCTGAAGGAATCCGATCTCCTCTACAGAGACAGGAGCAAGCACCTCACAGTTCACTCGGGTGATTGACTTTGACGCCGCCGGAAAAACAAACAAAACCTCCACCTCGACGCGAACCCCCCTGCACCGGACCCCGCGCCTCCTGGCGCAGGGCTGGTGCCACCAAGCTAAGCTCGGCCGGCCATATATATATTAATATACGTACGTACTCACGTAAAAAGCAGCTTTTCGTTGCGTACGAGCGTATCACCTTTAATAAAATATTGTAATCTCTATTATCCTTCAAATACAGACTTCATTAAAATATGTATATTATAAATTCTACATAGTATTTTTCACATTACTTCAAATAAAAATAAATATATTTTTTCTATAGGAATTGAGTCTTTTTTATCAAAGAAAATATTCATATTCATAATATGATAAAAAATACAGACTCAACATTACATAGAGACAGATGAGGAAGAACAAACACAACACAATGATAAAGATAAGTGAAACATTGTTGGAAGTCATGTCCAACAAACAGAGTCACAGCCATGAATCGACCAAAAGTTGAAAAGTTGAGATAGAGACTCCTCTAAGGGAGTTTGACAACTGCCACGAGATCAGAAGATCACATCAAAAACGTGTGAATATCGCCCAAGTAAACGGTCCCGAAAGAGAGATTGTGACTTTGACAAAGGAAAGAAAAAACAATAAAACAGAACACAACCACAACACAACAAGTAGAAATACTAGAGAACATAACTGACACAAACGTAAATAGGCCGAGCTAGTTAGTTTTAGTGCATGAACAAGAAACAGAATGCCTAAATACACATTTAGGCGTAGCACTAGAAGAAAAGTAAAACTACTACAATTAAACATTAGGGAGGGAGGGACTCCCTCCCTAACTAAAATCAACTCAAAACAACAAAGAAAAATTTATCCAGGGTTGAAGATACGCCTGGGGGTTGGAGAGGCCGCACCAGTAACTAGAATATGCTAGACTATTCAAAATGAGGAGGTGGAGTTGGGGGGCTTTGGGGTGAGGGACTGACTGTAGAGGTCGTGCAAATGGAACGAAAAGAGGTCGGGAGGGGGATGTAGACACGTAATTTTAGTCCAGTTAAAGAGTTTAGATTCTTATTTTCATGGAAAATATTTGACTAATCTTTCAAGGAAATCGAGTTTTCTGGAAAAAATCAAGTTTTCGGCACATTTCGAAAAAGATCGATAAAGCGTTGACCAGAGTCAAAGCGCCATGTATATAGGGCACCTGGCGTCCTGTTTATAGGGCACCCTATAAATGGGGGCACTGGCACCTAGTCGAATCGACTCGATCGGCCAATTTGACCACTCACTGGGACTCGTCTTATCAATTTGACATGGCTCATGATGTTAGCGCCCCATATATAGGGCACTTTGATGCGTGGAACTGATTTTCGGAATTGACCAAAGTGCCCTCTTTTGGGCTATAAATAGGCACTCATTTGAAGCTTAGAAGGGGTTCTAACTTCGTGCCACCCTATAGCTCATCAAATACTACGTTCCTAAGCCCTTTGCATCTCCCATAAACCTTCAAACCGATCCAAATTCCCATTCCCAAAAGCCCAAAAACTTGTTGTTTCTGCCGCTCAAAAACATGGTTTTTCTTCCAGTTTGAAGGCCTATACCCGTTTCTCCTCTTTCATCCATCATCCAAATCCCTCACCATTAGCTTTATTTGCATATTGGCTACAAGGAGGAGCCTCTACTTCGTCCCAGAAGCCATCCAACACTCCGGAGCGGCGTCGTAAAGAGGGAAAGAAAATCTGCCCGAGCCAGACCTAGTGCCCTATAAACACGGCACTTTGACCTTGGTCAACGCGCCCCAAAAGGGGGCACCTGTAGTTGGCGCCTTATATACAGGGCACTAGCAGGGGCAGAAGTCGCCAAGTCGGTTTTGCATTTTTCGGAGTCCGATCACCCGTTCGATCGGATTTTTGTTCCTCGTTTTCATCTTAAAACCTTTCATTACTTCATTTGGCATGCATTAGGTCATTTTGCTCCTCTCATACATTTAAAAATCTACCAAAAATAGGAGTTGGGATTCTGTCCCAATCCGGTTAGTTCATCCCCTTTTGCATGTTCAAGATCCATACCAAGCATGATGTTATACTCTCGCTAGAGCTAATGATATTTTACTTGTTTTCGTGTTTTTTCGCAAGACATTCTTAGGTGAATCCGACTGAGGCGAAGCATCGACCCGAATGGAAACAAATAACTCACTAAAGCTCTCTTCTTTCGGCCGGCCGAGAGAGGAGAAGTTAGAACCCAGCAACCTTCCCTCCTATTCCAAAAGGTATGATGGTCAAGCTTACTTTTCATTCCATTTACTTTATATCTAACCATATTTTGGAGTCTTTGGCTCCTGACGACCACACACAAACCATCATTAAACTCTTCGCTCCAAGAAAGAGAGTGAACCGCCGCCACGGCCACGAGCCGTTTTCGGGTGCTTACAGGGGAGGGGTGTCGAGATGAGGAGGGGGGAGTTGGAGGGGGGAGAGGTCGGGAGGTTGGGGAGGGAACTGGAGATAGCTTGAGAAGAGGAGGAGAAATGGAGAAATGGAGAGGGGGTCGAGAGGGTTCGCAGACGGGGCAATAGGGTGTCTCAAGTGGGGAGGGGGTTACGGTGGAATCGATGTAGGATTTTGTCGAGGAGGGAGACCCCGCAAGGGAGATGGGTGTTCAGGGGGAGAGGGGACGAGGTGGGGGCTGTTGAAGATGGGGACGAGGGGCACGTCGGAGAGGGCGGGGGGAGGGGAGGCATCGGGGAGAAAGATACTATTCTGATATACCTAGAGGAAGCAAAGACCTCCGAAGGGAGAAGAAACCGCCGGAAGTTGGCGAGCGTTCCGCCAGGAGGAAATCCTGGCGAGGATTCCACCGGGGCACAAGGGCTTCGACGCGAGGCTCCGCCGCTCCTGGCGAGGGTTCCGCCTCCCTATCTCAATTGAATTTGTGTTGACATTCATACGGTCACTTGTTCTGATTTGAAATGGTCCATTTTATTTTTTTAAAATAATATATTTTTTATTTTAAATATAATATCTACCGACCAACTAGTGCCACTGCCGCCTTGTTTGACTTGTTTTTAGGGGTATCAACGAAAACATATTATCGTTGTATATTATGAGTTATCAGAGTTGAAATAGATATTTAGATAGTTTGTGGTAATTAGAAATAATTGATTTAATTTTTATTTATTTGATTTCAAAAAAAATAAATATTTAATTAAAATTATTTAAAATAAATTTATAAAGTATAATATATAAATGACAACTAGTAAACTTAATATTTTAAATATATTTATATTATTTTAAATATTTATATGTGAACTATTATTCTATTTTTAAATAAAAAATATATAATATATTTCTAAGAAATTATTAAATTTAATTTTGATTCCGATAAAGAAATCAGGGATGGATGATTCGAAATAATCCAAATCAAAACCAAAACATCTTAATTTTTTGTCAAAATTGAAATCACTTGGAAATGACTTAATTGTCCAAAGGGGACCATTTTGTGGTTTTACTAAAGGAAGGAAGGGTCGCGGGTCATGACCGTGTCGCAAGACCCCAGGTTGACTGGGTCGTTACCCTATTTTTTGTTATTTTTTTTGAAAAATTCAAAAAAATTAAGAAAATGTGAAAAATATCAAAAAATACAGAAAAATCAGAGAAAAATAAATGACATGATTTAAACAAATAATACATCAACTTTATTCCAATGTGACGTGTTCTATATTTTGTAGGTACTTGATGTACTCTCCCAATGTCATTTAGGTTAAGTACACAGCTTGATACATGTACATATGATGATCATATTCGTCAGTCCATTATAAGACTTGATCCAAACGAGTCACCATAACTATAAGTCGATTAGATTGAAGTATCTGATGACTCCACATAATTCATTCTACAATACGCTTAATCGTATGTAGGGAATCAAGAGTCTTGCGATGAATCATATGCATAGTTGGAGGCATTGTGGTATTCTGCTCCAGCTCCATGGCTAAGATAACATTCTTTACCTTGCGACCTTATATCATGATTGGCATCTTGGGTCGCATGGGTATATTGCTCCTCACCGTTAAAACGTAGTGACGTTGTAAGAGATATGAGAGGATTTATGATAACTATACCTTCTAACTAATTATGTACTTAAGTAACTACTAAACTAAATATCTAACTAATCTTGTAGCTAACTAACTATCTAAGTAAGTAAGTATTAAAAAGAAGAAATTACTTAACTAACTAATCAATAAAACAAGTATTAAATAAATATATTAAATGAACTAATGAAGTACTTGATAAAATAATTAAGTAAATGAAAAACAAAATAAGAGCAATGAGAGCAAAGTTTGAGAGCAATGAGAGTGAGAGTGAGAGGTGGGAGTAAGGGGAGCCCCTTGGGAGCTTTAAATAGCCTCCAAGGGGCTAAATGGGGGAGCTAGAGCCCCCCAATCCGTTGGCAACGGTCATATGATCGTTGCCAACGTCATATGGGCTGGGTCACGCGACCCGGTTGTCGGATCGCGTGACCCGCGCGACCCGGCCGGGTGAGTCGGTTCAGCCGGGTCGCGATCGAGCCAATCAGGACCAAATCTGACTGGGTTGAGGCCGGGTCACGACCCGGCGAACCATGGTTTTACTAGGTTTACCCCCCAACCTAAATAGAAGGGTTGTATGGTACAACATTAATTTGGGAATAAACAGGTTCAACCACTAGATAAACCAGATTTATCCCCTAAATATTTTAGCACCAAACCCTTGTTTGGCCCAAGATTAATTTGAAAATAAATCGTATTTGTTCTCCAAATTTAAAAGATAGTCCGGGTTTATCTCCTAAATAAGTTGGTAGCAACCAGCTCTTTATAGATTGTAACATAGATATATACTAACATCACAATAACATAAAATTATAAAAAGTATGGCATATAAAGTGATAAATATAAACATACAATTTAAAATATCACATCGAATTTTTGGATCTATACGAGGTTTATTAACTTAGTTTAAAATAAAAAAGTAGTGTTTACGATATATTTTAAATTTATGAAATTCAAGTTTACTCATGATAACAAAATTAAAGTCCGAGCCAAAATAAAATTTGCGTGATTCATACTTTATTAAAATCGAAATTATTGGATTAATAGAATTCTAACACAGATATTTCTCTATCACCTGATCCGTGGGAGGTCCGGACGGCGGAATGGGAGCCCACGTGAGAAGATAATGCACGGGTGATGATAAAAAAAGCAATCGAAAAAGCTTAAACCAACAACATATTTTAAATTTATTTTCTACAACCAACACACATAAACTAACAAACACAATTTAGAAATTAGAACAAAAATTAAAGTCAGATTCACCCAACTTAACTTTTATGGAAAATGGAGTCACAATAAAATTTTAAAAGCTGAGCAAGAATGGTCTCAGGTGTTTTTCTTTTCTTTTTTTTTTGAAAAAATAAGAGAGTTAGTCAGAATCACCCGTGCATAACCCGAGTTTGGATCACCACAGTCCTCAGGTGGAGAGAGTTCTCTCAGTCTATAATGAAAAAAGGTCATGATCCCAGTCACTTAAGTGATGAGTAGTGAGTTAGTAAGACGTCGGTAGTGGCTCAACTCCATCGATAGTGAGTTAATGAGTTAGTAAACTATTATTGAACCTCTACTGATGTCTTACAAACTCACGACAAAACTTAATACAACTTGCCACCGATGGGTAGTGAGTTAGTAAAGCATCAGTAGCGGTTCAGTTCAGCCCTTTTCGATAGTGGTTCACCAAACTTGTTATCTAAACCGCTATTTAAATAGTCTGGGGTCATGGCCGATTTTGATTGGGGGATTGAGGGTACTCCCTCCACTCGGGACCTGAGGTGATCCGAACTCTCCGAACCCAGGTCGTCGGGTCACATCAAAGGGTCAAGTTCTTTAGTATTTTTTTAATTGAAAGATATATTATGTTCTAAAGAAGTGTATGATATTACTAATTCTTCTATTTTTTTAATTAACTCTTGCATATGTTAACACTCTTATGTTACCGAGGAGAGCACCAATTATGTCAGGTACACATCAGAACAAACACTTTCCATCTATTTAAAAAATAGAATTCACTATGACTAGTTCTTTGATTTAATTTGTAAGACTCGCATGACAGAGATGAACTCAGAATAGGTAGTGTTTTTTATCCCGAGAGAACCCACAGTCTATCAAGAATGTCGAAGTGATAACATTAACGAGGAATTAAGGAACCAGAGATGATCTCATCGATGCCTTCGCGAAAGATGCCTAACAACATGCGATAAACTCTCTTGGGACCGTGTACAAATCCGACCTCATGTAAAAGAGTTCGGGTCACCACGAGGGACCTCCCGATGGAGCCTCCCGAGGCCCCTCACATTGACATTAAATGCATGACAAGATGAGTATTTAATACCAAAATGTGAAGGCCTTAGGAGACTCCCCGGGAGACCTCTTAAGATGACCCGTACTCCATACAAAAACAGATGGTGCAGCGTTCAAATCCGTTCGGATAAAATATGTAAATAAATTTTTGGCATGTTAATGTTTGTAAATAACTTGTATACACATTTAAATTTTCGAGAAAATTAACATTTTTAATGAATCTGCTTTTCGACGAAAGATTCAATTAGATATTCAAGTTAACTGCATATTTCTATTTTTGCAATATCTTGCGTTCCAAACGAGTGTCAGAAATCTTCAAAATGTCTCCGTTCTTTTTTCCATTTTTGAGGGTGCTTTCTCGACGGCGGGACATGCGTGATAGTGCGGATAACAAATTAATAAATTTTAAAAAAATCAAAGTTAATTATTATAATACAATTAAATAAACCGTAAAATAAAATTTATCTAAATTGATAACATCTTCAATCAAATATTCAAAAACATAAAAATTAACTTTTATGCTTGATAAATTTTAAATTTATCTGTCAACATAGAATACTATTTATATTTATTTTTTGCGTCAAACAAAAATAAATATAAAAATATATGAACATAAATTATTATTTGTATTATATTTAAATTTTGATATACATAATGACTAATTTTCTACTTATTGATATTTTGTGATCATAAATAAGATATAATAAATATGAGTAATAAATATATTTTTAATCATAATATTTAGATTTCCAAATATAATAATGCTCTGTACTTATAAAATACGTGTAATTAAGACGATATGATAAAGATAAATAGTATCAATGTTTTTATCATACTTAATTTTTTGACGTAAATCAATTTTAATATTTTTATGTTTTCTCTTCATTTAACATGTGTGTTCTCTTCTAATTTTATGTGTCCTGGATCCATATAATCTCTTTAATTTTATAAAAAAATGTTTAAATCATAAGTTATGTTAGATGAGATTATAAGCTCCACAGTTGCAGGTGGCAACGGCGCTGTAACGAAAACCCAGCAAAAATAGACATAACGTTAAGGAAAAATAGAATTTCGATTATAGGAGGAATGAAATTTGGTCAACCCATTTCTTATGAGTTTGGATCATCTCAATTTTCGGATGAAAAAAATATTCACAATTTTCAATGAAAAAATATCATGATTTCAAGTTATTTAAGTGTCGGTTCAAATAACAAGTTTGTTGAATCACTACTTAAAAATACTGAACTGACGCATTGCTAACTCTCTACCCATCGACAGTGAGTTGTATTAAATTCGATAGTGAATTTGTAAGATATCGATAGTAGTTTAATAATGATTCACTGACTCATTAATTTGTTATTGACGAAGTTGAACTGTTAGTCGATATTTTATTAACTCTGAGTGATTGAAATTATGATTTTTTTCCATAACTCACTACTCATGAGTTTTTTAAACTAACACATTTTTTATCAATTTTAAAACTAACACACTAAAAATTTTATTTATAAAATTAACATATTTTGGTTTTTAAAAACTCGATTTTATTTCAAAAATTTTAAAGTCAAATTTTAAAAATTCGACTTTCACTAAAGCGTGTTAATTTTACAAATAATTTTTTAATATGTTAATTTTAAAAAATTTTAAAAAATGTGTTACTTAAAAAAACTTCACTACTCGAATACTTATTTTTTTATTAGAGACTGAAAATACTCCGCCCCCACCGAGATGATCCCAACTCTTTTCTTATTTAGATCGATGATCATTTTTTCTTAAATTTTCCCCGCAAGAGCAGCAGAAACATCGTCGGCCTTACTTGCGTGCGTCCAAACTTGCGATGTGCGGCTTTGTCCGATTCCTTGCCTTCAGTCCACGGCCATCTCCATTATTCTCTCTTCCCTCCAATCTCTCCTTCTTCGATTCCGGCGGCCGTTCTCCGGCCGGTCTCTACCTTCTCATTCCGGCCGTCCCTTTCGTTCGGTCTCCGCCGCCATGCGGCAGACCCAAGCTGGCTTGCCCGACCAGCAGCGGCAACACCAGCAGCCGCCGCCGTCCCATGAAGTGAACCCAGCAACACCGCGGCCGCAGCAGCCGCAAGGTGTCGCCACGGGCCCGCGTCGGAGCCCGTACAAGCCCCCCCGCCGGCGCTGGAAGACGCCCCCGCTGGCCTGGGCCGTCGCCGCCGTCTGCACCGTCGTGTGGGTGCTGGTCATCCTGGGCGGCGCCGCCGTGGTCGTGGTCTACCTCGTCTTCCGCCCGCGCAGCCCCCGGCTGGACATCTCCAGCGCCACCCTCAACGGCGCCTACCTCGACACCGGCACCCTGCTCAACGCCGACCTCACCCTCCTCGCCAACTTCACCAACCCCAACCGCAGGGTCGCCGTCTCCTTCACCTACCTGGCGGTGGAGCTCTACTACAACGACACCCTCATCGCCGCCCGGGCCATCGAGCCCTTCGCGGAGCCCAGCGGCGCGGCGGAGATCAGGAGCCTGCACATGGTGACCAGCGAGGTGGAGCTGCCGCGCGACGCCGCGGAGGGGCTGCGGAAGCAGGTGGAGAGCAACGTGGTGGAGTTCCGGCTGGAGGGCGCCTTCCGGACGAGGTCCGAGCTCGGCAGCTTCCTGCACTTCACGTACTGGCTCTACAGCCACTGCACCATCGCCATGAGCGCGCCGCCCAGCGGCGTGCTGCTGGCCAGCAGGTGCAGAACCAAGCGGTGAGGAGGAGGCCCTTGCTTCCGTACACTTCAACACAGTCGCAGTATTCTGGAGCTTCGGCAGTAGAGACGTTTTTACGAACAAGATGATAGCGTAGGAGTTTCTCTCAGCCCGGCCTCTTGAGTGAGATGTACTTGTTTCGGGTCATCTCTGGACATGGTGTCTGGTTCATAGAGTTTTTTTCTTTTAAATCACACGCCTTAAAATTCTATTTGCAGGAGTAAAACATTATTTTAAAGAGATGTTTGACAATCATCGCATATTTATATTTTTAAATAAAATTTATTCTTAGATAAAAATGTAAAAGTACTCTTTTTTATTTTGTGACCCTCACCTTATTTGATCATATACGGTGTTCACACTTTTTTGTTGTCACAACTAATTCTCAAACATCACAAATTTATGTCACGGGTCGGTTCACATTTTATTTTAATACAATTTTTTGCTCGATATTTATAAAATATTATTGTGCAACCAAACTCCACATTAAAATCTTTGAAATCCAATAACACTGGAAGTAGCTCATTTTCGAAGATTTAAGTAGACTCCTCAAAATAACCGTGTTTGCAGAAGCATTATTAGATCATCAATTTTTCATGGATAAACTATATGGTTATCCATAAGATCAGATTGTTTGACACAAGACTATTTAGAGAATAAACCTGATTTATACATAATTTGAAGGTAAATTAGTTTATCACTAAATTCATCTTGTACCAGACATGCTCTCAATTAATCTTGTATCAAGGAGGGCATGAGGTGAGGATATATAACAAGGCATTGTTTTGGGGGATGTCTGAGTGTATACATTATACAATTTAATGTGTTTTGGAGGGCATATGTCACGATCCGGAATATAAAAATGCACAGCGGAAGAGTTTAGGAGAACAAACTAAATCCATATCACACCATCAAATCTGAATAATTAAAACAACCTGTAATGATCCAATCAAACTCAAACTCCAAGGAATACTATAAGTAACCACAACTAAACAACTAAGAAGGACTCAACACACAGTCCATCCAACCTCTAAAAATCACACCAAACAAATACCAAACCAATAACAGAAAGAAAACTCAGACAACCTAAATGATATATGGTGATCACTCGTCACCAAACTCCTCGTCTTCAGGGTCCTCGAGCGGCTCTGGATCAACTCCAAGGTCCTCCTTGTAATCCTCTCCAAAGTCCTCCTCAGGAAGAGGCTCCTCTAACTTAGCCGAAAAAGTTAATAATGGGAAGGGGTGAGTCACCACATACTCAGTAGGACTTACACCCGAACTACCCTACTATACTAGTGATTTCTATTGATATACAGTATATATTAAGCCTAAAAATTAGATTATAATATATAGGATTTACACTAGTTATATATATTCAATTAAGTGATTACAAAGTCATTCAACTACCCCATATGATAACCAGACTCTATATGCATTAAAACCAACATATCCTACCCATTAGGCTACTCTAGGTATGCTCATAACACATAAACCTGACATAAAAACCAAGGACACATCTAGAACACTAACATCTATGCCAAAATGCACAACTAAACACCTGTCTGAGTAAATATCATGCTCCATCTGAAAAATGTAGTCACATCACAAAACTAGCACCAGATTTATCATATAGTAGGAAGTAACATATAGTAACTAAATCCCATAGTACCCCTAGGCAAGGGAGTACTTAGGATAAACCGCGGTATCCGGGATCAAAGGATGCTCCGGATTCAACTAATCTCCGCTGCCCACGGGCCACTAATATAGTCTGGTGAAGTACATTCCCATCACAATGCAGCTCACTGCACTAACCACATTCCACACAATGCAAGCATATAAATAACTCAGACAGTAATCATGAACATTTAATTGGCAAACCAAACATAGAATACATAGATGAACACCCATGGTTCTATGCACCACATATTTGCATACCACACCACAATCTAACACAAACTAGATGCATATAAATAGGATCATGCAAGTTACAACCTAAACATATCAATTACATGCTTAAACAGAACTACCTATTACATGAAAGAAAATAAACTAAATTCTAACACCACTATGCCTAAACCCTACATCGGCTTTTTATCAAATCGGGATATACATGATTAAGGTTTATCATAATGCAAACATGCTAAACTAGCTAGATTTAAACATACACAAACCTATCATGATGACTAGCATACACGAATAACCAAATTAATCTAATCATGCACGGTTTAAACAGATTAATCTAACTCTATCTAAACATGCAAATAAATCAAAATAGCCCATTAATTCCAACATATTAATCATGATGATCTAAACATAATTTTAACGATTTAATTAAGTATATAGAGTGCTAAGAATAGCCGAGACACCTACCTTAACGGCGACAACGAACGGCGCACGGAATTCCAAGGAAAGTGAATCAGGTGACGAAACTGCCGCGGTTACGACGGCGACGAAAAATCAAAACGGATAGGTGGTCTGACAAACTGCTCGAACAAGGGGAAATAAATAATTTAAAAGGGATAAACATAATAGAAGACAGAATGCGGCGATAGGAGAGAGAGATGAGAGGTACCACGTGGAGGGGGGCGCACGGCGGGGACGGACACGCGGCGGGCCGCGCGCGCGGTCTGCGGTCAAAGGCGGTCGAGGACGGGCGGCGTCAACGGGGCCGCGGGGGCCGCGGGGACGGCGGGCGGCCGCGAGCGCGTGGGCTGACACGCGGAGACGTGCGGCGACCGAGGCGGCGGTCGCGAGCGCGGGCGGGCGCGCACGGCGGAGACAGGTGGCGCGACGCGGTCGCACGGGCGGGAGACGAGCGGCGACCACGTGTACTCGGGCGGGCGCGCACGGCGGGTGCGGGAGGACCGAGGCGGCGAGGCGTGAGCGGCGGCGGCCGCGTCAACGCGCACACGCGCGGCGGAAAAGGAGACGACAGGAGGGCGGCGGCGTCCGGAAGAGGGAAAAAACACGGCGCCGCGGGATTTTGACGGGAAATGTATCGAAGGGGGGGAATATATAGGGGAAGAAGGAATTAAAATATTAATAAATATTTATTAACTAAAATTTTCTCTCTCTTTATTTATCTAAAAACGGTAACGTTACAGCATACATGTGTAACGTCCAACCTTTTAAGTATGAACATATATAAGAACGCAGAAGTTGTTGTTTTTCAAATATAATAAATAAAAACAGTTTTTCTTTTGTGGGCATCACCTAAATACTCTTGACTAGTAGAAAAATGGGCAAATCAACCATGTTTAAAAATTTATGTATTCGAATTAACATGACAGCTTCAAATTTTTAAAATTTATAAAGTAATCTATCAACTTTTTTTTTTGAAAAAAAAACAACTGTATTTGGTTGCATGATATCTTCTTGCACATTTTCACTGTAAAAAGTTAGATTAAAATAAAGTCTAATGGGGTGTTTGGTTGCATGATAATGAAGGTTTTTGTTTTAAATTTTAAAAATTGTAAGAAAACTTGTTAAAAGAGGTTTTTGGTAACCATGATAATTTTATATTTTAAAAGTGATTTTCTTCTTAAACAAAAAAAGAGGGTCTCACCTCTTTCATTTTTCTTGTGGTCCCCCCACTTTGTGTGGTCATGTGTGGTAGTTATTTTTTTTTGTAATCACATCCCTCCAAACATGATAATTTTATGTCATGAGTTGGTTCACTTTTTATTTTAATACAATTTTTTATCATGAAAGTGTACAAAAAATTATCATGCAACCAAACACCCCATAAGGGCCTGTTTAGTACCATAAAATTTTGAGAATAAACCTGGGATATCTCCTAAATTTTGGGGATAACACAATACATAGAAGTATTGGGTTACTTCTAAATACTTTATCTACTTTTTCTACAAAAAAACATAGCTATACGGATTGAAAAACAAATTTTATGAAGCACTGATTGTCCAAATATAATGCTTTTAATTATTTAAACGTTTTTTTGAAAATAAATTATTTGAACTGATTCCAGATATCATTGATTAAAAATATAATTACTCTATTATAATTAGACAAAATATATAAAGTTGTTTTTTTTATTTTATGCATGGAATTGAAAATAAGTCTTTAATTTTGAGGAAACATTGAGAGAGAGAGAGAGTATAGTAACAAAATTTAAAATTTTTTATAATCTTAAACTCAGAAAAGTTGCACAATATTACCTTTTCTGGAGGTTTGTTCACAAGGCTTAACAAGAAAATACCTTTTTTTGCATAGTTTAAAATATTTTTATAGATCGCAAGGGTGCTTACAGAATTTACACAGAAGTTCGTAGTGTTGTAAGTTGAAAATCTCAAGTTTGAATTGTCGAAAATTACAACTAAAAAATTAAGAGATTTTCACATATGAGTCTTTGCATTTTTTTATATTTTTGCATACGTCCTAGAAGTTGAAGATCTTAAACAGTCCTTGAGATTTTGTGCTATTAAAAATAAGTACCTCGTAAAAATCCCCCAAAATATTGGTACCCAAACTCCTTTTTATTTTTTATTTTAAAAGTATTTTCAACTTTCTAGGGAGATTAGATAGAAACAGAGGTTTAAAAGAGAGAAAGAAAGTTATTGTAGAGAGGTATTTTTATCAGATTATTAAAAATAATATAAATAATAAAATTTAAGTTTCTCAAATAATATTTTTTATTTTGTGACCCTCACCTCATTTGATCATATACAGTATTCACACTTTTTTGTTGTCACAACTTCTCAGTCATCACAAATTTATGTCATGGGCCGGTTCACATTTTATTTTAATACAACTTTTCATCGTTTATAAAAAATTATTGTGCAATCAAACTCCCTAATCTTTTAAATCCAATAACACTAGAAGTAGCTCATTTTCGAAGTTTTAAGTAGACTCCTCAAAATAACCGTGTTTGCAGAAGCATTATTAGATCATCAATTTTTTATGGATAAACTATATGGTTTTTCATTAGATCAGATTGTTTGACACAAGACTATTTAGAAAATAAACCTGATTTTATACATAATTTGAAGATAAATCAGTTTATCACTAAATTCAACTTGTACCAAACATGCTCTCAATTAATCTTGCATATATCAAGGAGGGCATGAGGTGAGGATATATAATAAAGCATTGTTTTAGGGGATGTCTGAGTGTATACATTATACAATATAATGTGTTTTCGAGGGCATACATGTGACGTTCAACCTTTTATGCTCTGTTTGGTTAGAGTTTCATTTTTGGTACCATATCAATATTGATATTAATATTTTCAAGTGTTAGAGTATCAATATCAAAAGTAATACAAGTTGACACTTGTATTATATAATATGCATTGTTTGTACTATAAATTTTAAAATTGATACACTTAGCCAAACACCTCTTTATGGCCTGTTTGTTTTGAGTATCAAAAATGATACAATATCAATTTTGATATTGATATTCTAAGAAGATGTAATATCAATATCAAAAGTGATAGTATCAATTTTCTTTAAGCGTTTGGTAATGTTATTTCAATATTAAAATTGATATTAGGTGTTTGGTAATACAATATCAATATGAAAATCACTATGAAATATTTTGATTAATTAGCATCAAAATTATATTTTAATACCAAAATTATTGTTAAAATATAAAAATATCTCATAACCATCAAATTCAACCATAACTACAACAAACATAAAATTTTATTATCTATTAAATGTATTGACGAAATATTCTAAACTGGTGCATCAAATTAGAAGCTAGGCTCCTTCATAGCCCATGCACTAGCTTGAGTTCCCATATTTCATAAAAAATCAACTGGTGCATCAAATTTCATAGCCCATGCACTAGCTTGAGTTCCCATATTTTGAAGACAGACATATATGAAAACAAGAAATGAAATCTACACAGAAACCAATAATTCTGTGTAAGTGTGTAGATCACCACATTTGGATGAATAATAAAGTTTTTGCAATCAAACAAACAAGAGTAAAAATATCCATGTTTAGGCTACACTAGCTCTTCAATTATATCATCACTGTTAAAATAGACCTTGATTCCACGAGAATGCAGAATCTAGAAAGCGTACATAAACTCTGATCTTACACACATACATATATATATATATGCATATACATAAATGCTTTGGGGGCCACATACATGTTCGCCTAGAGTGTATGGGTTGCCCCACTCAACTTAAATTGCAAATAATGATCTTGCTGTTTGTCTCTTCCTCCTGCACTTGTGGCACTTGTAAAATTTCCTATACATAGATGACATGATAAAAGATAAAAAAATATATCAAAAGCATGACTCAACCAAGATGATACATTGCTCAAATTATCAAGCATGACTAAAACCCTCGAACAAGAGCTTCCTCAAGCGTAAACCAACCAAGTAAAACAAATAAACTCTACATGTATACGGAAGACTTCTATAAAAAAAATTACATATAAGGATCAGTGGACATAAGGAAAAACATAATTACGGTACATTTAAAATAGAAGCTATTTTGTTTGGAGCATCTATGGATGAACTGTCATGACCTGCTCTTGTTTGTATTGAAGTTGGTGTCATACTATGGATGAAGTGTCATGACCATTAGAGTCCAAAAATGGGCTAATTTATAGTTCACATTCTGTAAAATGGGTGTTTGGCATATTCAATAACATTCTGTATTGAATCTAATACATTCTGAATGGCCCATTCTGTATTCATCGTATAAATGGGCCATTTCTGTATTGAATCTAATAATTCTGTATGATGTGAGAATTATCATACAGAATGGGCTATTTAATTTATAATTCACATTTCTGAATTAGGTGAACTTATCATGTGCCTATTCAGTTTAACAGAGAGACGAAGTAGTAGAGTGCCTTATTGGCTCAATTCCATGCAAGCAATAATCGAAGTGTCAATAGCAGGGTTCGACCATAGATTGTTCCCAGTTTCTACATAAACACATATCACTCCTGAAGAACATAGAAACAAATGAATTTACTTGCTTTTACACCCACCCATCTATCTCCGACATCACGACCCCGTTCATCGAACATCATCGACAGTGGGAAGAAGTTTCTCCCCTCTTCACCTCGGACCATTTTTATTCGGAAGCTCATACTATGTTAATGTTGATTAATCCCTCTGCGGGGCTCTTTACGCCAAGATGCACCCGCGAGCGCCCGTAATCCGCATGGGGGGGATGGAGGAGAGTGGCAGCCACCGACAAATGAAGAAGACAAAGGAGGAACAGGGAATGAAAGGAGAGCAGGCATGGCTCGCGTATATTCTTCTCGAGGGCACATTGAACAAGAACCAAAATTTTGAGCAAGTGGGCTCTAAAATTCTCCCCTCCATGCGTCTCCTTCCTTGTTAGATAAACGTTGAAGGCACTCAAAAGTACCCCCATTTTTCCTTGTTAGAATTAAATGTCCCCTTTTTAATTTGTGGGAGAAGCGCCACCGCCACCGGACACTCCGGACCTCCGGACCTCCGGCGAGCGCCACCGCCGGCTCCCCTTGCCGGACCGGAAGACACGGAGCGGAAGCGAGGGAGAAGGCGGAAGAGAGGGATGGAGAAGATCTCGCACCTGGCTGCCTAGGTGAGCTCCCGCCGTCTGCCGAGGTCGATCGGGGAGGGCGGCCTCCCGCCGTCTGCCGAGGTCTGCCGAGGTCAATCGGGAGCTCCCCGCCGTCCGCCCCTCCCGCCGTCTGCCGAGGTCTGCCGAGGTCGATCGGGAGCTCCGGCCGTCTGCCAGCTCCAGCCGTCTGCCGAGGTCGATCGGGAGCTCCCGCCGTCTGCCGAGGTCGGGCGATCGCTATCGGGGAGAAGGAGTCTGCCGAGGTCGGGCGGAGAAGGAGTCTGCCAGAGGTCGGGCGATCGCTATCGGGGAGAAGGAGTTAGGGCACAGCGAACACAGCTCAATATTGATTTTAAAACAGGTACTGACCTGTATTGAATTTGAAAGAGTGGTAAACTAATAATTTTAAAACTGATATAAGTATCCAAACACTCTATATCATCCTCTATCAATATCAGTTTTAAAATTAATACTAATATAAGTACTTAATACAGTTACCAAACAGGCCGTTAAGTATGAACATATATAAGAACGTAGAAGATGTTGTTTTTTCAAATATAATAAATAAAAACAGTTTTTCTTTTGTGGGCATCACCTAAAAACTCTTGACTAGTAGGAAAATGGGCAAATCAACCATGTTTAGAAATTTATGTATTCGAATTAACATGACAGCTTCAAAATTTTAAAATTTATAAAGTAATCTATCAACCTTTTTTTTTTTTGAAAAGAGACAACTCTTATAGTGTGTTTGGTTGCATGATATCTTCTTGCACATTTTCACTATAAAAAGTTATATTAAAATAAAGTCTAAGGACCTGTTTGGTACTATAAAATTTTGAAGATAAATTCGGGATATCTCCTAAATTTTGGGAATAACACATGTTTATCCCCAACTTATGTTTATCGAGATAAAATTGATGGGGATAGGGATAAACCAATCCGTGTGGTTGATCCTATCCTCGTTATGTTTGGCTTGACTTAGGATAGGTTTAGGGATAATCCTATCCTATGTTTGGTATGTTAACAATAAATTCGAGGATAACTTTAAATTTTTATATTTTTATCTTTATTTTTTATATTATCTTATTCTATTATTCACAACATATTCATAAATATCTTAACTCATTTACACATTTATATAATAAATTTAAAATATTATTTAAGTATATAAATAAAAATAAGTTTAAACGCGAACAGAGCTTAGTCCGCCCCCCCTCCGGACAGAACCCGGCGGACGGAGACGGACGGTGCTCCCCGTAAAGCCGCTCCCCGCCCCTCCTTCCCGGCTATGGGTGGGCACAAAACGGTTCAAACCGAGAAATCAAATCGAACCAGCTCATTCGGTTCGGTTTGGTTCGGTTTGAGACCCCTTTCAACTTAGTTTGATTCGGAAAATCTCTAAACCGATTTAAATCAAATTAAATCGTTTAAATTGACTTAATCAAAAAAATAAAAAATATTATAATATGAATAAAAAATTATTCCTGGCGGACAGAGAATCCCCCCCCGGCGGACCGACGCTTCCCCGCCCCCCGCCGCCGCGAGACGCCCCCGCCCCCGCGGACGGTCGCCCCCCCCGCCCCCGGTGGACGGAGCTCCCCGGCGGCCCGCGGACCCCCCCCCCCCCCCCCCCCCGCTCCCGCAGACAGGAGCCCCCTCCCCCCGCGGACAGTCGCCCCCCTCCCCCGGCGGCCCGCGGACAGCACCAGGTTAAACTCATTTTTAAATGTGTATCAAACCGGGGATTGGGGATAAATCAGGTCTATCCTGGGTTATCCCCATACCAAACAGGGCCTAAGATAACAAGTGAGTGTCATGTTGGGGGACGTGATAGCAAAAACATGGGTGAGGACCATTTAAAACCAAAAGTGGTGGGAACCACGAAAAAAAAAGATCTCACCTTTTTATTTGTCTAGAACAAAATATTTTTTAAGAATATAAATGTAAAATGATGGTAGGACATCTTTTTCTAACAACTTTTTACATAAAATTATTTTTTATAACAAAAACTCAAATTTTTTATGTAACCAACCTCATTATAAATCACTAAACAGATCAGTGTAATTTTTGAAGTCAACTTTACTCTTCATGCTGCATTATGTTACTTCTAACACTTTGATAGAAGTATTGTGTTACTTCTAAATACTTTATTTTATTTTTTTACAAAAAATAGCTATACGGATTGAAAAACAAATTTTACGAGGCATTGATTGTCCAAATATAATGTTGTCAATTATTTAAACGTTTTTTTAAAAATAAATTATTTGAACTGATTCCAGATATCATTGATTAAAAATATAATTACTCTATTATAATTAGACAAAATATATAAAGTTGTTTTTTTTATGCATGGAATTGAAAATAAGTCTTTAATTTTGAGGAAACATTGAGAGAGAGAGAGAGAGTATCGTAACAAGATTTAAAAATTTTTATAATATTAAATCAGAAAAGTTGCACAATATTACCTTTTCTGGAGGTTTGTTCACAAGGCTTAACAAGAAAATACATTATTTTGCATAGTTTAAAATATTTTTATAGATCGCAAGGGTGCTTACAGAATTTACACAGAAGTTCGTAGTGTTGTAAGTTGAAAATCTCAAGTTTGAATTGTCGAAAATTACAACTAAAAAATTAAGAGATTTTCACATACGAGTCTTTGCATTTTTTTATATTTTTGCATACGTCCTAAAAGTTGAAGATCTTAAACAGTCCTTGAGATTTTGTGCTATTAAAACTAAGTACCTCGTAAAAATCCCCCAAAATATTGGTACCCAAACTCCTTTTTATTTTTTATTTTAAAAGTATTTTCAACTTTCTAGGGAGATT
Source organism: Cryptocoryne crispatula var. balansae (assembly GCA_036172225.1). Classification (NCBI taxonomy): domain Eukaryota; kingdom Viridiplantae; phylum Streptophyta; class Magnoliopsida; order Alismatales; family Araceae; genus Cryptocoryne; species Cryptocoryne crispatula. The sequence goes on along the minus strand of CM069924.1, from coordinate 4,416,666 downwards.
AGATAGAAACAGAGGTTTAAAAGAGAGAAAGAAAGTTATTGTAGAGAGGTATTTTTATCAGATTATTAAAAACAATATAAATAATAAATTTTAAGTTTCTCAAATAATATTGGCAGTTTTGAAGGTTAAAAAATTAATATCGAAAGTGACATGGTGCAACTTCTAACAATTTTTTTATCGTTATTTTATAGTTTAGAGATTCGGAGTGTGTAAATATTATAAAAGTTAAACATACTTATTTTCTGTGTTAAATTTAATATAATCCATACCCTTTTTCGTTTTTGATTCAAATATATGTGGAAGTTAAAATTAAATTTTTATTGATATTCAATCTAGTAAACGTAAATTAATAAGGTGCATTTGTGCGTATAATTATTAAGATATATAGCTGAAAAATATTAATACTACACAATCAAATAATCTTGATATAATCTTTTTTTTTTTTTGTTGAATCACCGGAGCACGTTTTTCTTTCCCTCTGCTTCCTTTCTCTTCCGTTTACTCTCCTCGCTTCCTCCGTCGATCCCTCTTCCTTCCGGTGTTGAAGAGAGATGCAGAGAGTGTGCGGTAACTGGTGATCTGATAGCAGGTTTTGCTTGCCAACATGGTGCTGGTTTTGGCCATAGGGGATCTGCACATCCCCCACCGCGCGCCCGACCTTCCTTCGAAGTTCAAGTCCATGCTCGTCCCCGGAAAGATTCAGCACATCCTCTGCACGGGAAACCTCTGTATCAAGGTGATGCCCCTGCTCTCCCTTCCCCTAGAAGCCATGGAAGATGCTATCTGCAATCTCTATGCCTCTGTACATGTTCGATTCTGGACTAGCTCATGTATTTCTGACATGTATTATCGTGTCCGCCGTTTGACTTGGTTCTTTGAATTCCGCAATCTGGACATAGTGTGCAAGGAAGTGTGTGGGTTTAACACACCTATTTATCGGTATCTCGCGTTTAAAAGATTCTGTCTTGTTTTTGTAGTTCGCGTAGATCTGCTGCTTGGTTAATGTGGTTCATTGCCCGAAGTATCACGATTTGGATCAAGAGGGGTTTTACATATTAAACTTCTTGTCCCAGGTCCTTTTGTTTCGCTTATTTTTGTCTCCGTGAATTTGACAGGTTATTGTTGGTGGTAGACTTGAAAAAGGTTGAACTAACATGGGAATGTGCTATATTGTTTGTCTTCATATAAGATGTTTCCTTCCTGCGGAATGCTCTTGGATGGTCAAGAAACGTGCCATGTGCATATGTGTTGTGTTCCAGATATACTCAACCTCGTTTGATCTTCCTTGTTTAAGTCACCATCTTTGTTATCCCAAAGAGATGTGTATAACACAGCGGAGAATAGTTGAAACCAGTGATTCTGATTATCTTACCTTGACCATGCCCCCAATCCCCATTAAGGTGTGTATGTCTACATTGAAATACACGCGCCATGTTGTAAAAATGTACTGAAATGGCTGCATTTTGAAAAGCATGAGTACATAAAGTTTGTGCTCATGAAAAGGAACAACTAGTAAGGCATAGTATATGCATGACTTTATTCTTACTTATTGAATACCTCAGATCAAATTTATAACTGCTGACTCATTGCATCTCTTAGATACTGACTGTTATTTTGAATGCAAAGTTATTGTCATGATACCCTTAACCTTGGCAGCACAAGACGCAAACATGAGAAAATGCTTTGGCCCTGTTTGGCAATTGTATCGAGCATCTCTATCACTATTACTTTTGAAATTGATAGTGATATAAATCATCAATCGGTGTTTGCCTATCAATGTCAATATCGAAACTCTTAGTGCAAACAAAGCATGATATGTAAAAAAAAAGTCCACTTGTATCAATTTTGATATTGATACTCTATCCTTTACAAATATCAATATCAAAAATGATACAATGCCATTGTTTATTTTATTAACCAAACGGGGCATTAGATAGAAGCATAAAATGGTTTGGAAAGATTAAGCTGAAGTGAAACTGTGTATATATATTTTATTGAACAGGATGATTGTTTGGGCAAAACAGCGGTAACCAGGTCCATAACAGAAGCAAACTGTAGAAAAATAGTTAATGAAGCCTGAATCAAAAAATATAGTTTAGGCTGCTATCATAATGGAATATCTCTAAGTTGGATTAGTAACAGATTACCTGACCTATTCACTTTGACTCACAGTGGGATATCTATGGATTCTGAACCCAGAATGAGCCATTCCAAGAGTAACTTGGAGTAATGCATTGATTAAAAGCCTAGAATTCATATCATGGGATGAAGTCAGATAATCGTCCGTATGTTGATAGCATCTCACATTTCTTGCTTGTTTACCTTTTTTACTCAAGGCAAGATACGAATAAAATTATGTGATTGAAATGCAATTAATGGAGAGGCTCATTCAACCACAAGTTCTTAAATAACCTATTTCACCATGGACTTAGAGCTTTTATGGGAATTAAGGCAGTTATCATTCAAGATTGCTTTCTATGCTGCCCCTACCCTCCGTGTGTCTCATGGTTTTTTGAGAGGAAGGTTATGGGGTTGAAGGGAAAAAAAAACACAAGCACTGAAGCATTTGTTGCTTGTTTATTCGTGTCAAATGGGAGGTAGGATGCCTGTTGTGGTGACTAAACTCTAGAGACATCAGTGCAGTGATAAATGACATTTTTTGTCACATGAGATTCATTTGGTTGTGAGCCCTCGCTGATGACATTTGATTTATGAAGCAGAAGTGGTTTGAACAAGTGCCTGACATTTAGCATAACCATTCTTATTTTGACACATAATGTATCTGACTAGTTGTGCTGCACTTATGCATGCTACTTTTTACAAAAATTATCATATAGTTGCATGTGTATTGCCTGGAAAACTCTTAGGGATTTGCGTTGTTATCATGTTTTGCAGGATCGACCAGTCCAGATTAAGATTTGTCTTATCCTATATCAGGATTGGCACCAGCCAATCAAAACCTTGGGGGGGGGGAGAGTTATGGCCAATCTTGGATTGAGCTTCAGTAGGGATCGGTCTGTATTCAGCGGGATTGTCCGATTCCATGTCAGGTTCAGCCAATCAGGTTGAACTGGCTCTACCTGGCTATCACCAAGATTGGCCGATCAGCTTGGACTGGTTGATCATAGCTTGGAATTAGCTGATTATGTCCTGATTCTGGCCAAGTTGGACCAAATCACAGAGAATCTGGTGGGAATCAGCCGACTCATGACCAATGGCTTCTGCTGGCCGGGCAATCTGATCTGATCAGGATGGCCCTGGCTGATCCAAGGTCCGATCCCAAACCGGAGTTTGTTTGTTTTGTGTGTCCTTTCAATTACTTTTGTGACTTCATTCTCTCTTGTACCATGCTAGGAATTTTGTTCCCACTGGTCATGAGTGACGAATTAAGCACTCATAGTCTTTTGAATTTGCTACACAGTTGGTGAATATTTGCAAGAAATGACCAATCTCCTATCCTTCATTTACAGGAAGTCCATGATTATTTAAAGAGCCTCTGCCCTGACATGCATGTTACTCGTGGTGAATATGATGATGATTCTCGTTACCCTGAAACCAAGACCATCACTATTGGTCAATTCAAGCTTGGACTCTGCCATGGTCATCAGGTGTGTTCTTTGATAGCATTCCTTTCTTACGTTCTTGTATATTTGCTTCTGAATGAGTGACTAAAAAGTGCAGGTCTTACATTCTGCACAAGCTCAAGGAACTTATGTGCACCAAAGAAACCTCTGATGTTGATGAGTTGATCATGCATCAGCTGTTTCCAGAAACATAGGATGCTTTTGCTTTATATACAGTTTTAGTGCTTTCTGGACTTGAATCTACTTTGTTTTTTATTACCATCATTTATCATGTAAGTAAATGCATTATTTTAAGCATGTGAAACCAGTATCATCCAATACTAACTATTCATTTTCTTTGAGTTCTTTGTCCAACTGTTTTCACTACCATTTATTTATTAAAGTTTGAAGAAATTGTTTTTTTTTCTCTTTTACACCATTCTCACCCAACATTAGCATATTATGCTTACTGCTCACATACTGGCCCATCCATAAACCTGCTTATGACCATGATGGCTTACCGGAAGCTCAGTCTGATGACCCTACTTGAACACCTAGTCATTTTATTTGTCTTAAGAATGTGATGTAAAACTGAATTAGCCTGCAAAATAATTGTCCAGTTAAAGGCCTTGGTGAACTGAGCAATATCTCGTTGCTGTCATTATTAGCTGGGATGTATAGTCTCATACTTCATTTATGTCTTTTAAGTTTGGCTTGCCTGCAGAAATAATGAGGATGATCGCTGGAGGGGAAAAGGAGAGCAGAAAGCAGCAGTACCCTACTCTTAACAAATTCCTTGAAATCCAGATGACATAGCCGTACCAATTCCAAACTAAAAGGTCTTCCTTTTGTCTCAAAAGGCTTGTACAAAGGAGCATCAGTTGGAATTGATCTGGCATGAAGGATGTTGTAACCAAAGAAATACACCCATTTAATTGACATGGAGACTAAGGCTTGGAAACCATATTGAATCATGTGAAATCCAACCCTATAAAGCCAGTTTCGTCCTCAAATAAAAATATCTCCTGTGTCCAATTCAAGTGGTTAACTATCTTGAGAACCTAAAAGGATTGAAGTCTCTGCAAATGTATCAAGCACTATCCCCTACCTTGGTTATAAAACACTTCTTATCCAAAAACATGGTTCTACTCCTCTCATTGGAATATTGGATGTGACCCATATGCAAAAGTCAGATGGTAGAGCAAATTATTTGTCTTGTAGTCCAAGGCCAAATGCATAAAGTGTGATCTGAGTGTAGAAATAACAGCTTCGTCTTACCAGAATAACTCCTGCAAATCTTGTTCCTGATTTTGAAAAAAAAAAACTCTTGGAGCCCTTGCCACTCAAGTCGAAAATTTGTTGTGCAGAAAAAGGTGCCACTTTTCTCTCTTTAATCTTTTTCCCCATACAAATAAAACTTATCTCCCTGACTTTTCCCCTCATTGATGCCTTAGCACTTTGATCGAGAAGCTTTACTAATTATGAATAACTGTACTCTTCACCTCTTAATTAGTTAATTGTGAATTGTTCACAATATCACCCTTTTGCTTGTCTTCAAGTTGCCCTTATTTTTTTCTCAGTTCGAGGTAAGAAAAGAGATTAACATGGCTTCTGAACTTTCTGTGGATTTTCCAACTTTTCATCTCTTTCCAGAAAGGAGAGTCCCTGATTTTTTTTTTACCTTCAGAATAGTCTTATCAATTCAATGCCCAATTCCGGTAGCAGAACTTGGAAACTGAAACCCAAAGCCGCCCTCCTCCATGTTCTGTCTATGTTGACAGAGGTGTGAGACACCTGAAGCGCGAAAGGGTTCACCTCGCTTTAGGTGCCTCGAGCAGTAGAGGTGAAGAGATTTTCTGAGGGTACATGCCTGTTAGGAAGGCTAGAAGAGGGTCACCGCCGGAGACATGCGGGTGATAGAGGTGGACCGCCGGAGGTGGAAACCACACCAGAGGCCTGCTCCGGCTGTGGTCCTGTGAGGGAACCCAGCTGTTAAATGGGCAGGGAAGACAGCTCCGATCAGGTCCCGTGGACCCCAATAAAGAGATTTAAAACATAAAACATACCCCTGTAAGTGCTGAACCGCCTGATCTGACCAGGCGGTTCGGCAGTCCAGGGGGGGGTCATTTTAAGTTTTCGGATCCCCTCTTTTATTAGGTCCATAAGACTCATCTTCTCCACCCGAAATCTGGTATAGAAAACTCATGTGGTGCACACCCGATTCGCTGTGGTGGTGGGAGGGACTGCCTAGGCGACCTTGGCCAAATCGATGCGGACAGGGGCTGCCTTGTCACCTAGGCAGTCACCTCAAGTGCCTTCAATAACATAGCCATTTCTCTGTCACTGATACACCTTTCAGATTTCCTGTCCTCCATCCCATGTCAGCCTTGTCTTCTAACCTTACATCTTGATTCCATTTGTTTCAGAAGAACCATCTGAATGGGAAGCATGTATAATGTCTCCAAGACATACATGAGACTCCTCCCGGAGGAGGGATGGGATCTACCACGACCTGCAAAAAGGACTTTAGAGGCGCATTCTCTTCTAGCAGGAGTGCTGCTTTGCAGCTGTGCCCTACTGCAAGTGTGTTGCTAGGCTGCTTGCTGAGAAAGAAGATTAAGTTCAGCTAGAGACCTAAACTTGGGTTACTCAAGAACACCCCTGACCCAAATTTGCCACAAGGGCCATGGATCATTTAGTTCACATAGGGAGACCCAATCAGTTTTGGCAACTCAACTTAAAAACCATATTTTCTGTGCAGAAAGGCTTGTAGGCTTGTTGGGAGTGGACACCCAATCAACCATCAGAGAAATTCACAATGGTGTCTCCTGTTCTCCATACATTAAGAATTAGGGCCTCGCCAACTCCCCAGCACAACTTTTGATTAGTGAAACCTGCAACAGTGGCTTCCAAGATAGCAACATTTCCAAATAGAGGGTCTGTTGAATATTTCTGGGATCCTTGGGAAAGGAAAAAAAAATGCATCTCCACAGTCTCAAGTATGGGTGTACACGGTTCGGTTCGATCCAGTTTTGACTGATGTTTTTGAAACCGAAACCAAACCAGCTTTTAAATTGAACTGATTCAGCTAGACTACAAACTGATAACAAACCGAACGGTTCAATTCATCAATTTTCTTATTATACATAATTTAAAAGAATAAAATTTTAATTAAGAGTTAGTCAATATGCAAATAGGCTAAACCCATTAAGAAACAGCCCCAATGTTAGTTGGACTTGTCTATGAATGTTGTTGAACAGTTAACACTTGGCATCATTTTATAGACAAAATAATATCTCTTCTACTTCCATGAAGGTGATGTGGGACTAAAAAGTGGTCTGGTCAGGGCTCGGGCCGCATCAGCGTCGGCCGTCAGGCACAAATCCCAGCTCGTTGGGCCCAGGTCTTCGGCACACAGGGCCCAGCTGGCCAAACCAGATTGGCTTACTGGTTTGGTTCGGTTTGGAGAGGAACTAAAACTAAACCAAACCAAACTGACGGTTTAAAAAAATAAGTACCCAAATGAGATAGCTGGATCATCTGCTGAGTTATTCTGCAAGAAAAGAAAGTTCCTGCTCACAGTTGATATAAAAATCTGATGAACTAGAAATTCCAATTCTCCAGACATAATTGACCCACCTCCCCTTGTCCTAAAAACTGGACCACTATGTAATTTAGGACTTCGACGTTACAAAGATGGAGGGTAATCTCTAATTCTTTACAAATGGCCATTGGGAGGAAAGAACTGCTATGCGGTACAATCATCCAGAACAGCAGCCAGCCACCTTCTTGATCCCCGTAGACCAAGGAAGGTGTGGTCTGGTGTTAGCGGGGCTGGGTGTTTGGCTTTCTCCCTCAAATTCGATTTTTTTTTTTGTTTTGAGGATGATGAACCTCTCCTGTATCATTTGTACATCTTATATTAAAAAATTGGTGGCATGCTCATATTTTCTTATGAAAATTTGGTATAGTCATAATTCGCGCAATGAAACAGGGCAAATGGTAATGTTTGAAAAAAAATGCATTACATATTCATTCTATCTTTCGATTGATAAATTCCCTAGATTTTTTCCATCGTAGCTAATTAACTGTTACCATTAAATCTGACCTAATTTGTTGATACACATGTCCATGTTGCTATGCCAGGCATCCTGCTTATCCCTTTTCCAACTTTTTTCTTGATTTACGCTGATTATGTGCATATAAATTGTTTGTGCCAAGGTTGTCCCGTGGGGGGATTTGGACTCATTGGCTATGTTACAGAGGCAGCTTGATGTAGATATTCTCATCACAGGTCACACCCATCAGTTCAAGGCCTACAAGCATGAAGGTGGAGTTGTAATTAACCCTGGTTCTGGAACTGGTGCATACAGCAGTATCACCTATGATGTCAATCCCAGCTTTGTCCTCATGGACATCGACGGTCTCCGTGTTGTGGTTTATATTTATGAGCTTATCGATGGAGAAGTAAAAGTCGACAAAATCGATTTTAAGAAGACTGCTTCCACGGAGTCTATTCACTAACCCTTCTGTCATCTCATCTTACCATATGCCAGCAGTATGGCTAGTGCTTGGTGAAGAATGCTGAACCTTTTGCTGAGAAAAACTGGACAGATTGAGAAGACTTGTTATTTGGCAAAAATTGTAGAAGCTGTTTTGTGGTTTTCGAAGACTGGCTTCTTGCCATCTATTCGCTCAGTCTGTGATTTCAATTTGTTTCAATGTAGTTGGTACTCGGGTAGGTGGTGTATTTTGTTCATTTTGAGGAATTTTTCTGAAGACCATCTAAATTTGCATACCTATTTACATTTCCCTGTGATGGAAATATCAGTATATCTTCTGCACCCTTACTCTGTATTTTTATTTTGATGGCGATTGACTTATCCTTCCTGTGCAGTCTAGTGGCCGCTGCATTAGGTGGGAATGCCATCAAAGATGATGGACTTAATGTTAAAAATTCTATCATCATTTGTACTAGTTATTCAATTTGTTGTATTATGCGTATATACAGGTTTTTGAAATTATCTCTCAATTCTTTCTTTTTTCACTTTCTGGAATAGCAAACGTAAAAGAACATAATGCTTCTGGATTATAATTGGAAATAACTTTCTATATTTTGCGTATTTTGTTATTTTGACTTCTGTATTCCGCTCAAGAAATGACGGCTGGTCTAATCGAAGGATCCAATGTATTAAAGCTATCTAAAGTCCACTCTGGCCCGTTACTTTTTTAATATGTTTTTAATACTTCAATAGATTTTCGCATCGTAACATGATATTCAAATCTTTACTCATAATTAATCAATAGATAATAATATGTTTGTTGTTGTCAAAAATAAACTAAGTTAATAATGATGAGAGTCAAGTAAAAATATGTAAAATAAGCATAATAATCATTTATAATCTAGATTTATGTGGGTTAAACTTCTAGCCCAACCCCGAGCCAACATTCAGTAGGGTTCAGGCTTTTTGATCAATATAACCTTAGAGGGTGGTCAATGAGCCAAGTCCAGAGTTGGCCCACTTTTGGTCTGGTCTAAAATACTTTTCGCATATCTGTACTATATTGTTGGGTTGGCTTAACTCAGCTCAACTTAGTTTAATTTTTCTTTCATAAATATATTATTATCAAATATAATATATTTAATTGTCTAAGATAATATTATAAATTATTAATAAAATAATTAAAATATATTTTAGATAAGGAAAAATGATATTTTTAATTAAGTATGTCATAAAAGTTGAGGTTTATTTGACTCATTTTTGACTTGCTTTGGTATGTTTGTCGGCCCGATTAAGACTGCAGGCCAAACTTTTGTTATGTATAATGACCTAGGGTCAACCTGGTCTGCAAGTCCATGGGTTGGCTCAACTCATTGCCACCCCTATATAACATGATGGTTCGAGGGCGCCGGCTGGTGTCCGGCCCTTCCCCTGGGGAATGGGTTATTTGGTGGGGACTGAGACGCGGGGGCTCGATCCCTGGTGGCCGGCGGGTTGCTTGCCAACGCGGCCTTGACCCCAAAAAAAAAAAATTCAAATAAAACAATGAGGGTGAATCACGGTTTCTGTTGATCCCGGTTTCAAGATAAGAACAGTGCTATTTCGCTAAATAAATTTTCTATGGTGGCTTATCGATGATAAAAATTGTCAATGGGGGTTATGGCGAAGTTAACCGTCCAAGATGTTGGCGGGCGGCGGGCGCTTCAAAAGAGGCGGTTGCCATAAGCCACCACCGCCCTTCTTCTCTCAGTTGTCTCCCCGGCGTCTCCACTCCTACTGCAACTTCTCGTCGAGGCTAATGCGCCGTCATCTGGTGCCTTCGCCGGCAATGGCGGAGGGGAAGTTCCTCGGATTCGCTCCCTTCCCTTTCATCTGCCTCCTGATTCTCTTTATCCTGCCACAGAGGAATATTGTTGGTGGTATGGAGATCCTTTCCAAGTCGCGCCTCGAGAGATGTGTCAAGATGTCGGAATCTGACAAATTGGACTGCAACAAGAAGGTTGTCGTCAATGTTGCTGTTCCCAGCGGATCGGTATGTTTTTGCCCTTACACAACACGGTGCGCGTATCAGCAATGCCTGTGCTCTGGGTATCCGCTCATCTTTTTTTGTGTTGTCTCTACGTTTATTTTCCCCTTATCTGGGGATGTTTAGAGCGGGGGCGAGGCGTCTATCGTGGCGGAGCTGGTGGAGTCGGAAGAGAATGCTACCAGTAGGATGCAGACGATTCGCGAGCCCCCGGTTATCAGCATCACCAAATCTGCTGCATATGCGCTCTACGAACTCATGTACATACGGGTAAGTGAAGAAGATAGCCATGTATCATCGAGGCGTCGTAGTAACACGTGTCTTCTTAAATAAGCGTTAGATGGAAACATTTTGATATTGATTTTGCCGTGAGAACTATCAACTATCAAGTACTCCTACTGTTCTAAGCAAGTATGAGAAAAACGGCCTTAGAAAATAGAGTAGAATTCTGGGCCAAAGTTGAGCGTAGTATCTCGTTGGAATCTTGTGTTAGTGTCAGTCTGAAAATGCAGTGAATCCTGATGACCATTGACTTCTTAATTGAAAGAGTTCAAACATTCTAGAGAGATCCGTGCCTACAAATCTGGGCTTTTGAGGCAGAACAATGAAAATTTGACCCCTTTGCTTCTCATTGATCAAGGGATTGATTGGAAGTTCTTGTCTAAAATATCAAACTGTTAATATCCTAATCTCCATGCAGATATAGTCCCACTTTATCAAATGATGCCTCTTTCCATCCTTTGCCAAATGAACTTCGCTCTAATACTCTGCAACTTCCTGCAATCATCTTTTGTAATTTTAAGGAGGAAAAGAAGTATGGTGGGATACTTTGCATAATACATTTGGAAAGGATCTATCTGCCCCTTGCTGACAAGATCTTACTCTTCCATCCCCATAGCTTATTCTTGACTTTCTAAATCAAAATTTGTCGGTCCTCATTTTCTTGTGTCCTTATTTAATAAAGGTAGACCCAAATACTTGAGTGGAAAAGATGGCCTTGGCATGCCGAAAATCTTCCACAGACAACACATCTTGGACTCCTACATGTTCAAGTCTATCATATCACACTTACTCTTATTGATTTGTAGACTCGTCACTATTTTAAGTAAGTAAAGCAAAACCCACAAGTTGATGCATGTTCTTTCATCCTTCGAAGAAAACCAAAGTGTATCATATGCAAACTACAAATGATAAATATGTTTCATGTTTGTACCCACATAAATTTCTTTAATTAGTCTTACTGGTGGTCCTTCTCCCATATAGCGCTGCCATGAAGTTATCCAAGATATACCTGCCCTGGATGAAAGTTGATTGAGAGGAATTGACTAATTTCCCTGCATAGAAACTTAGCCTGTTTGCAAGCACCTCAGTCACAATCTTGTAACTGCAATTGAAAAGACTAATATGCTTGTATTTGATGTTTTTAAAAAATTCTTTCTTCAGTAGAAGGACCAGAGATGCTAAGTTCAAAAATCTAATATTCCTTGGTTTCTCCTCGAACTCCCTTGTCATCTCTATAAAGTCATCTTTCATGATACCCCAACACTTTTTATAAAAAGCTAGTTGAGAAGCCATTTAAACTTGCGGCTTTGTATGGGTCCATGGCCTGAATGGCATCAAGAATCATTTCCTCAGAGAAGGGTCTGACCATTGACATCGCTTTCTCGTCTGAAAGTCTATTAATAGAGCCAAAGTTTTTTAAGGGTCTCCATTTTTCTTCTTCCTTAAATAACTTATCATAAATCCTTGCTGCTGTCGAGCTTATCTGTTCTGAGCCTATGCATGTTGACCCATCCACTTGAAGTTTCTGCAATAAATTCTACTTCATTTTGATAGTAGCCTGCACGTAAAAAAACCTTGTGTTGCTATAACGTTCCTTCAACCAACTCTCTTTAGATCTTGGTGTCTATTTGATTTCCTCCCTTAGCAACCACTCACTGTAATGATCCTTATTCCATCTATTCTTTCTTTTGTTGCTCATCCATGCAACTTTTATCATTTATCTTCTCAAACTGGCCAATTACCTGTAAAAGGTTTTTCCTTTGTGTAGCTGCACCCTTGTTTCTTGACTCAGCCAATCAGCCCATGATTTCAGCTTTGACCTTATGGACTTCTTAGAAGCAAACCTCATAGTTTCGTGTTCTCCATGAATATTAGATCCTTGCACCACACCAATTCAAACATGAATTTTCTCTTGTCTACAGTGGCATTGACACTGATACCAATTGCAAAATGATCAAACACCACCCTCGGAATATAGAATGCATTCAGAAAGCATCGAGCTACCAACCAATCTGAGGATATAAAAAAAACCTATCAGGTTTTCATGTTGAAACTGCATTGGACCAAGTGAAATTCAAGCCACTGTGGTCAACTTTGATGAGCCCATTCTCATTCATCAGTCATTAAAGAGTGCCATCTCTGGAGACCGGTCTACGTGGATCAGTCTTTCTTCAGGCCTTCTTACCGTGTTAAAATCACCACAAATACACCACAAGCGTTCAACATGTGTTGAGATAATGTTTGAGAGGTCATCGAAGAAAGTCTCTTTGTCAGCTATCAAGTGGGTCCATTGACATTAGCTAAGTGCCATATTCTTCTGTTAGCCTTGTTTATGAATCACAAAGCATGCATGTATCTACTGCCTAAAATGATAAGTGCATCCAATAACATATTGTTTCTTAAAACCGCTATACCTCCACTCCTCCCCATAGAAGAGGAATATGAAAAACATTAGGAAAGCCACCCTCGAAGGTCTCCACATCATCCTAGTTAATAAAGTCACATTTTGTTTTCATTAAGTTGATTATATCCGTGAGCAAGGATTGCCATCTCGGATCTCGGCTTCTTCTCGGGGGGAGGGGGTTGAAAGAGAAGAGATCTCAGAGAGATCTCGGAAAAATCTCGGGAGATCAGATTTCGGATTCTCGGATCAAAATGTAACATAACATATTTTTTTGGTCACCTGGCCGAAACGGCTGAACTCCACGCCGCGTTGCATGGCGACGAGGGATCGAGCCCCACTGTTCAATCCCCACTAGTACTTTCCCCCCAGGGGGAAGTCGGGCTCCAGCAGTCCTCGAACCCAGCCCCCCACACACCCGGACGAGGGGAGATGCCAACCGGGCTACAGCCGGCTGACAACTGTGTACATCAATGAATTTACATGAAAATATATAACACATTTTATACATCAACTGTGTGAATAAGTAATTACAAAGCATTTTCAATACCAAAAAGATGATCTTTGTACATCTAAAAGATTTAAACTTGTATATAATCTTATTTAAATACTAATATGGTATTAAACTTGTAACACATTTTTATGTGATAGTATAAGTGATAGTGAAATATATTAAATGTGTTTACACTATCATAAACGGGGCGCAGAGTAGTCAAGACTGAGATCTAAGCGATCTCGCATCTCGGCCCCTTGGCGAGACCAAGATTCTCACGAGATCTTGCAAGATCTCGGCGAGATGTAAAACCATGCCTGTAAGGACAATATACTTCTTGGCTTCTTGATTTTCTCTCTACCTTGCGAATCCCTATAGTTTCAACTAACATTTTAGTCATTAATAAATGATGAGTTCGTCTCCCTCCCTCCTTCGCCTCCTAGACTGCAAAGTGACACTGTTGTTCATTGAAGGGGTTTCTTCGCAATGACTGGTCCTTCTGCATAATTAAGCTCTGCCAGTAACATCTTGAATAAGTCTTAGACCACCTCTTCTATGTTGAAGATATCATCATCAACCAACCAAGCCCCCTCCTATTCTTGAAAAACCAGAAATAGATCATTGCCCTGGCAACAGTCGTTCGATGCCACTACCAATGCAAGATCATTAACAGAGACTAGACCAGAATCCTTCAACTCTATTACCACATCAGCTTCACTCAGACCATTTGGAGCAATGGTTGCCTCTCTTGGAGATCCAGGTTCCGCCATTAGATCAACCTCCTTGTCCTAAGACACCTTTGGCAAGGCTTCTGTGCAGCCTACCGTCGACGGGGAAGATAGTGCGACTCCAACCCTATGGCTTGGCTCGGATGCTGATTTTTCCATAGAACTGAAGCAGACTGGACCGGCTCCGAAGCAACCGGTTTGGCAACTCCCTCCGTTTCACAATGAGATGACAGCACCGGTTCAGCTGCCTCTTTAGTATATTGGATCCACCTGGGAGTCAAACAAGTCCAAAGAATTCGATAAAGCGCCATCTTCTCCGCTCGAACTGTCCACCGTCGGCTCCCCAAAGATTGGTTAATCCTCCATGCTGTTGTTTCTAGTCATTGAAACTTCAACAGATCACACAGGCTCTGCCTCTAGCTTCAAAACTTGCAGAACCCAAGACAACTGCGATCATGCCATTATCAAGCCAAGCTTGCTTTGTCCTAGCCCTGCGGACAAAGGGACAATCACCAGACAATGAACTGACCTTGCCTCCAGTCCTCTGTTTCCATCTAGTTTCAAAACACCTGCACGACCCTCTGCCATACTCTTCCACCTGCTGGAACAATTCCAACTCAGATGGCCGAGTCCCCTACAAACCCGGCATCTCCATCCCTTTTGACATTCCTCAGTAGAATGATCTTCCAGACACCTTCCACCAAGAGAACCTTGCAAACAGCCTTGACCTCAACCCTCTGTTGACGAAACCACCCCCTATGATCCATACCGTTTGCCACAACCTGAGCCTAACTATTTGGAGCTGCATCCAGTGTTTCATTGACAGCATGGACGTCCTCCCTGCAGCACGGGTTGGGAGACCCATCCCGACCAGGTAGGGGTGTAAACGGAATCCGATATTCCGATATTCCGATTCGATTTCGATAAAAATTAACGGGTTTGGAACTTGGGTTTCTGTATCCTATAAGTTATCGGAATCGGAATCGGATATTCCGGTAGCTTATTGGAATCGGAATCGGAATCAGTTGGTTCCGTTTCCGTTAATCCGATTTCGATAAAAAATAATTATATATAAATAAAATTAAATAAAACAAAGTTAAATAACTTATAAAATATAATATATAAATTGATAAAATAATAAAAATAAAATTTTAACAATATTATATCAAAATTTATTAATTATATGTAAATTATTGACTCACTTTTGAATAAAAATTAATATTTAATATGTATTTCGGATTTTATCGGAATCGGATCGAAATCGGAACATAGTGATTCCGAAATTATCGGAATCGGAATCGGAACCCCTTAACCCTTATCGGAATCGGAATCGGATTCTGGCATTGATTGCAGAATCGGCCGATCCGGATCGGAATCGGCCGATTCTTGGATCGGATCGGACCCCTCCGATCCGATTCCCGGCGGAATTATCGATCTTCGGTCCGGATCGATGTTTGTAGGTAGAATAGGGGCCGGAATCGACCGAAATGGTCGATTCTGGATCGATTCCGGTGATTCCCCCGCCGGAATCGACCCACAGACCGCCGCGGCGGGTTGGCCACCGCGGCGGTCGTCTTCCCCGCCCTATCGGGCGGGGAAGACGGGGCTACCGGGTCCATCGGGGCCCGGTAGCCCGGAGTCACCGGATCCGGTGACTTAAGTCACCGGATCCTGGGCTACCGGGCCCCGATGGACCCGGTAGCCCCGTCTTCCCCGCCCGATAGGGCGGGGAAGACAACCGCGGCGGCCGCAGGGCCGCCGCGGCACCATTTGGGGGCGATTTCAGGCCGATTTCGCCCCCAAAATGCTCTAGGATGGATCGGAATCCTGCATAGAGTGTTATTTTTGTATTTTTTTTAGGTTTTACCACTGTTTGAAGGACCGATCCGGAACGATTCCGGATCGTTGTTTCTTCCGGCGGATCGCTCAGAATCGGACCGATCCGATCCGATCCGGATCGGATCGGTACCCACCGATCCGGTGGCCGATTCCGATCCCGCGATCCTTGGATTCTGGTGAATCCGCTACCGAATCCGACCCGTTTACAGCCCTACGACCAGGCAACCATCGTGATGGATCAACCTCCTCATAAAATCGCCAGAGCTCTGCATCCCTTTCCCTGCTCCTGAAAATGAACTGCCTTTAAAAGGAAAATGGCAGAGTTATTGTCATTGCATGTGCTGTGTCATTAGAGATGTCAAATGTGTAATAGTCTATCATACTTATGCCAATACTTTCATTTTAACATAGGCAAAAGACCATAACATGGTCTACATACTTTCATTTTAACATAGGCAAAAGACCATTACATGGTCTACTTACGCATAGCCATTCTTAGTTATATGTTTGTAGATATTAATTGAGGACTGCTGGATCTGTTTTTGGCTTGAGAACTTTTACTTGTCCGAAGCCTTCGAACATGTTTTCTTGTATCTTGATGAGTATGTGTAAGATCTCAAAATTCAGTTGTAGTTTTCCTGATTGATCATATTTGAGTTATGCTTTTTCTTTGTTATTGTGCTGCTATTGATGATGGTTCCTCCATTGTTCTGATTTTATATTTATTCTCATATCTACTAATTGTTTGTCATTTCTTATTGTAGCTTCAATAAGTCTGCTGTCTCTGATTGTAGCATAATTTACTTTGGTACAGGATGTTCCCTATAAACCCGAGGAGTTCTATGTTAAGACACGCAAATGCGAGCCTGATGCTAGTGCTGACGTTGTTAAAATATGTGAAAGGCAATTACATTTATTCCCTTTTCTCTTATTATGCCAGGCTGAAATTAAAGAGTTATATAGTCAGAAAAGCTAGTGAAGTTTTATTTCTTATTTCTACTCTTATTTAGCTGTGAAAACGGATCCTATTGTGCCCCTCCGGTCCTTCTCCCGCTCGCTTACTCATTAACTTAGTGCAGGAATCATAAAGTTTTTCACAGGTATTAGAAAATTGGTTCAATAATCTACCAGTTAAGAAAGATCGGTGCTTAGTTTGAGATATAAACTCTTTTCTCATCGTGTGGTGTCTAGCAACATGGTTTTGAGTATTTAGATCTCATTAACTGGCCTAGATTAGTGATAGATAGTTATATCAATCAAGAAATATACCGTGGTTTACTGTCAAATTAAATGCCATGAACCACATTGTATCTGACCTGTGAATCCAGATAAGCATATCTCTGACCATGTTGACTTTGATTCATGAGTTGATTAATTGATTAAAGTTCAGATATGTTTTAAACAGATTTTAGTTAATTAAGCAGTTTTTAGTTACTTACGTTATCTGGTGTTGGTTGCATTTCTATTTTATAAAGTGTTAAGATGAGCTAGCTTTGGTTGTAAAATCATTTTAAAATGTTTTAGGGTTTATTACAAATTTCAGTAAACTAAGGGTTTAAATGTATTTTTTGACGTTTGGGGTTTATTTGCAATATGAGAGGTTTTCTATTTGTGTTAGACATTTCTTGACAAGTATGTTCTATGCTACCCATGGATTAATATTCATTGCTTGTTTTTCATGCATATACATGAATTTAACACATCATGGCGTACCTTTCTATTTATACTTACTGATCTGCACTGTTGGATCTTGCAAAGTCCCATGGTACTAGGAGTGTTTTTAGTTTTATGTCAAACTACACGTCAACTTATTTAGAGTGCCCACACATCTTTTCATTATGGCATTTTTTCTATCCTTGTGTAGATGGCATAATTGCAAACATGGGAAACAAAAGTGGGAAAGTTGAACAAGAGCTTAAAGCGATAAACAAGCCTTCAAACCTCAAAATAGAATTCTTTTTCACAGAACCAAATAGAACACAGTAGAACTTGTTGTCAACATAGAATATAAATGGAATTCCTTTACTCCACAGCTTCTAAAAACAGCAAAATATATTCCCTCGAACAGACTTGGTTTGTAGGGTCAGCCAAGTTGGATTGAGTTATGCACCTGTTAACCTGATCTAGGCAGGAACCCAATTCTAGAAGCGATGTCTGTTGGGATCAGGCTAGAAAAGTCAGATCAGCTAATCCCTCCATTCTGTAAAAAAAATCAGATTGGTCCATCTGAGGTGTTTTTTATCTTTTGTATATTTTTTTATTTTTAAGGAGGATCATGACTCCTCCAATTAAAAGTTCTATTTCTAGCTATTTTTTATTCTTTTGATTATAAGTTACTTAGGAAGTTGTGAAGTTGATGCTCCTGGTTTACGATCCATGAGAGTAGGGTGAGGTAATAAGGTTTTTTTCTCTTAGGAATAGGGGATTTTGTGATACAACCTTGTTAGGATTTTCAAAGTGAATTCCCTACTAAGGTTAAAACCAAATTGGGTTGTTGAAAACCCTAATTGAGACTTACAAAATTCTGTGTAATTAATATAAATTTTATTATCTTTTTTATAGGAATATAAATAACATATATTTAATGATAAATGGTAAATTTATTTTTTAATCTTTGACTGATTTTATAAACTTTTTTTAAAATTTTAAATCCAATTCAGGCCGATCCTTGATCAAAATTTTCTCACCGGGACTCAGCTTGCCCGCTCTGAGGTCTGACCTCTACCCAGATGTCCTTGCTAACATATTAGAACATAACAAAAAAGGATCTAACCCAACTACTGAGGTGTTAGTTTGTTTATAGTTAATATTTTTTTGAGCAACAATGCAACATAGGGAGTGCTTTCATTAATAACAGAATCAAATTTATAAGGGTTCTAACAAGATGCTATAACCAGCAGATAACCACACTTAAATTTCAAAAGGTGGCAAGGAAAGCATCTGAAAGAACATTAAGAGGCTATGCAAAAGTTGCCAGGCTGCCCGCAGCAAATGGAGCACCAAGTACATCTCCCAACCATAATACAACAAAAACTACAAGAGAAAAACCCTGCCCCTGTGGCAGATAGGTTCCATGTTGGAGGTGGATATCCCCCTAGCAAGTGCCCAGTCTTGAACAACACTGTTTGCCTGGCTAAATATGTCTTTTAAAGGGGCAAATATCTCCTTAAATTATTCCAAAGAATAGCAGGATATGGTACCTTTCAAACTTCTAGAATCACCTGACGTTTTTTTTCAGCACTGTCCACCCCAATTTCCAGTGTTAAAACCAGTTGATCAGACACCGGTGTGTTGAAGAGGTGTCACATGAATTGCCATAGAAGAGATATGGCTCTATCTCATAGGAATATATGGTCTTGCTTGATCAATGTAGTTATCGGAGGCGTGAGACTCGGAGGCATGAGACGCCCGAGGCGAGGGACCTAGCGCCTTGCCTCAGGTGCCCGAGATATTTTGTATTATTTAATTATTTTAATTTAAAATATACATATATCTAATATAAATAGTTGAAATAAATTTAAAAAATACTTGTAATATTGAAATAAATGCATCATTTTAATAACTATAAACTGTAGTCATCAATAAATAATGCTATAACAATAAAAAAATGTCAATAACAAATATAACATCATAGCAACTAACAAGAGTAGAATACAAATCAAGCATAGCATAGCATAACAACTTAATGAGAGTAGAAATCAATAAGAAAAGAAGACAAATATCATAATTAAATTAAGAAATGGATCATGTTTAACCAGATTTGTTTGACTTGGGCGGGCGAGGCATTTTGAGGCGAGGCGAGGCGTTTTGCCAGCACCTCTCCAGCCTTAACCGCCTAGGCGGTTGAGGCGAGTGCCTCTGATAACTATGGACATCCCACAAAATACACTTTATTTATTACTTTTTTCTTTGATCTATGTTAGCATATCGGCAGTAGGCAATCTGTTTCTAAGAATGTTCCACATAAAGACTTGGATGTCCATAGGTTGTATGGGGGTTCCAAGCTGAATCTGCCCTCTGACACTATCTTTACTCCTGTGCCAAGAATCTTAGTGACTGACTCGAGTGTAAGTTGCCTTTCCTAATTTCGTAGGTTCATCACATTTGTTCAGGTCAAGTGGGTCACTTTTTTATTGTGCGTAGTAGCATCCTATCTTCTACTTCATTCTGTGATAGGCATCGAAGGAAGGGTATAAAAACATCATTCTTGACCATTGGCCGCAGAATCCTACATTCTGTCATGCCAAAACAGCCATTAAGTGGCTCCAATCAAGGATGTGTGCTTACGCTACCTATCTGTCATGCCAAAAACAGTGTATTCTTGCCATATCCCATCTTGATATCAGATCCCCACTATTATCAATTTCTTTGGGGCTAAAAATATCTCTACAAATCTATAATTGGGATGACAACTGAAGCTTCTTCTTGTATTCTAACACAATATTTGCTCCTTACTATGGTAATCATGGAGCATTGGCATTCTTATATAGATTCCACATCTGTATGCATAAGAGTGCTTCATTAGCCACCTCTTTGGGACTAGGCCTACTTCTCTTCCCTTCCCCCTAATGGCAGAAGAATGGTCTTCCTACACAGCAGAGCCCCTTTGCCTCCTGGCAGGGTGCGACCAAGGCTACCTGGCCGGTTTTGAATTTTCTGATGGCAAGGGCAGCCAGACTGCAGCACCCACGTTAGAACCTTCCATTTCTCTGGTGGGCTTATCCTCTTTAATTAATATTTATTGGAAGGAAAGTCACAATATTTGAATTACAGAATAAAGTCCACTATATCTGAAAGGGTCTAGAATTTAATAACATCTAGATCATATCATATTGTAACTTGTAAGCATAACTACTAAATTTATTAGAATATAGAAATCAGAAATTCAGAATCATTAGAAGCTCACATAAGAGAACGCAATAAGATAATAACTGAAGTCAGAGCAGGATCACTTCTTTGGCCCTGGCTGATCCAGATTTGGATTGGCCGATGTGGCAACCTTTGGACTCTGTAGAACCACTAGCATGCCGATTTCTTTCTTTCTCCTGGCTGTCTATCACATTTGGGTTTCAAAAAGTTTTACTGTTAGGAATAACATTACAAAGCTTTCAAGTATGTTTGGTTATTGTTCCTAACCGTACATGTAAATTGAGGATATAGATATAGATGTTTGGTTATTGTGCCTGTTTATAGGTAGGGATATGTGAATAGCCCTTGTAGAAATGCATCTGTTAATGGATTTAAATGAAGTTAACTTTTAGGTGAATCAGATGGATGTCAGTGTTACATTTATCTCATAATCAATTAATCAGTGCTACATGAGCCCTTCTTTAGCTACTTTTTTTTTCCTGAGTGTAAATTGCTACTTAGTTTATGCTTTTTGTATAGCCCATCTGCTATTTCAGCTCTTACAGTAACATTGAGTCAATATGCATTTTTTATGTTCAGGCTTTCCTAGGATACTTTTCAAGAATCTGATGTTCAAAGCAAGATTTTGCATAGATTTTCCTTGATCGTTTTGGTACTTTTGTGTAGTGGATCTTAGGGTGCCCTTAAGACAGTGAGAACTGATGAATGAGAATGATACATCTATCTGGTTTATTTGGTGGACACCTCAAAATCTAATCAAGAGGAGCAGTGATTTTACCTTAATATTCATTGTAATATTAACAAAAATCATAGTTACATAGATGTTATATTATAACTCCGCTTAAAATATTGAACCTGAAATTTGATGTGTGTAAATATAATTATTTTGTAGTTTTTGAAGGCGATTAGTATTTAATGATGGCTTCAGACTGAATTGATGGTATAAACGGTTCTGCTTGGTGACCTCATTCATCTCAATTTCTAACATTTTCAAGAAATGAATGGACCACAACCAGCCCTAAAGATTCACTTTCTAGAATATCTTATATATGCTGGGACATAACTTCTTATATGCCTTTTAACTCTTTTACAATTCATTATGTCATTTTCACTTATCCAAATGCGTGGTTGATGGTTGCTTGGCCTCTTAGTGGAATGTGTCAACCTACTCGTTATCTTTTAATGTTAATAAACACCTTATGCACACTTTTTATTTTTGTTGAATTCACTCTAATATTTTATAAAATTTGTCTTAATATTGACAGATTACGGGATCAAGATGGCCATATCATTGAGCACACTCAGGTTCCATTATGATCAATTAAAGGCTGTCTTTTTGCTTACTTTTTATTTCATTGCTCAGGCATTTTCATCTTAGATACCTTACACTGTATAACACCCTTCTGTCTAAATTTATCAATGGTCTCTGGTAGCTTGATATCTTATTTTTTAATCTATTTAATTGTATACTCTTATAGTGTCAGCCTTGGATACAATTGTTCAATTTATTTACATAGAAATTTCTGGTTGTTTATCTTTTCTTCATGAGTTATTGTATATTTGATGCCATTGCCTTTTGCTTTCATGATAGATCTCATTCCTACTATGTTACTTGCCATTACTCTACCTTATATGCATGGAAGTTCTAATTGTCTTGCAGCTCTTTGATCAGATTAATTTGTCATCACCTTACCCCACCCACTTCTTAATCCTTCTGTAATTCTATTATTTCGTGGTAAATGGCATGTGATGAAACAAATGTGCATCTACTTATTAACAAGGCTTTATTCTCTATTTTGAATGCTTATATCAATTATCGTTAGTTTAAAATGTAAAATAATGCATATGTAAGATTAATTTTCTATAATGTCAGATATCTTAAAGTTTCATTATTCTAAATTTCTAATTGATATTGAATCTTCAACATATCATGTTTACTGTGTTAGTCTCCCCTTATTTAGCATTCAATGTCTGTTTAACTGAACAATCCTGTTTTCTTTCACGTAGCCTATTTGTTGTCCTTGTGGGCCAAGTCATCGTGTTCCATCATCTTGTGGGAACTTCTGTAAGTTTGAGCTGGTCGATGCCATGTTATCCTCTCTTAGTGGAGCACTTAGAGTTTTAGAAGCTTTACAGCTGCTAAAGCTATTGCTAATGCTTTTGAATAGTTGATAAATTGATGAAAGGCAAGGCGAATACAGCACACTGTCTTCGTTTCCCAGGTGATTGGTATGATCACTATCTGCATCTTTTTTTTATTTCTCTACTGCAAAAAAAATATAACATAAGCTTTAGGTGCTATTTTAATTGTTACTTTAGGTCCTGGTATAGTTATTTAGAAACTGGATATAGTAAATAGTAATATTTTGTGCGTTCACTGATAGGAGGAACAATTACATTTCTTTTAAGATTTGTCACATCTTCTCTTATTTATTAATGCTGCTACTATTCTATTTGGTCCATTTTTCACTAGTGTACTTTCAGTGTCAACTTACTAGTCCTTTTCACATTCTGAATCCACATTCTGTGTATATTCTTTTTCCTGTCCTGAGAGGGAATTAATGAAAATAAATAAGAAAGGTTTATGTAGAAACAAAGATGAATCTGTGAGGTAAGCATAAAAAGTTGGGACACTAGATTCAAATTGAATTTCTTGTGTTATCGAGGATAGCATAACTTTGGGGATAGAAGGGGGACTATTGATTGCAGAATTGGTTGATGCAGATCGGGATCGGCTGTTTCCTGAATTGTATTGGCCTTTAGCGATCCGATTTTCACCTGGAGATACAACCCAATCTCTCACCGAAATTGACTGTAATTGGTCGAATCGGTTTGGATCAGGATTGGAATCGACTGAATGGGCTAATTCCGGTGATTGGCAGGAAATTATGGCGGTCTTTCCCACCCTATTGGATGGGGAATATGGGGCTACCTGGTCCATTGGGACCCGGTAATCCGGCCATATCAGGTAGGGAAACTCCACCGCAACAGCATTTTCTGCTCATTTTGGGGACGAAATCGATCCCAAATGGGCCTAGTTTGGATTGGAATCCTATCTAGGTCCATATTTTGTATTTTTTTTTGGATTTTAGGCCTTTTTAAGAACCTATCTGGACCGATTCCGGATTGATTTTTTCTTTCGGAAATATGTTGGCTTGACCAATCTGATCCCGATCCCGGTCCTAATTCCGATTCCGCGATCACTGAGGGGGAGTGATCTTGTGACAAGCAGGGAAGAGAAACGAACATGGATGAAAAATTAAAAATGAAATTTAGAAACAAACTTGGAACCACTGGTTATGCGTCTATAGACTCTAGAATGAGTTGAATAATAATCAGGATAAATACAGGGCATGGCCTTCCCATTGGTTGCAGAATTGGCCATATCGGATTGGGATCGGCTGGTCTTGATCTGTTTTTCACTCGAATGAGCGATCCATGAAGGATTCCCGGTGAAATCAGTCAATTCTGGCTGAATTGGGACCAGACTTGGTTGAATCTGCTGATTCCAAACTGATTCTAGCGATTCCTTACTAGAATCGATGCATTGGTGGCCACCATGGCATCTTCTCTGTTTGAGGGCTGGATCTGGTGCCACCCAACAGATTTGCCATATCGGGTCCATTGGCATGATCTGGTGACTCAAAGTCACTGGATCTATGGCTACCAGGTCTGGAAGGACCTGATATTATTGGGTGGGGAAGAGGCCACTGTGGCACAGTGCAGCCACAACGGCCATTCCAGGCCCTTTTTGGGGCCGATTTTGGCCCCAAAAGAGGCTAGATCAGATTGAATTCCAATCTAGATTCTTTTTTGTGGTTTTTTAGGACTTTTTAAAGAATCGATCCAGACTGAATCCAGACCAGTTTTTCTCATGGAGAATTGGCCGATTCCGTCGATGTGATCTGGATCCGAAATCGAGACCCACCGTCAACATTGGCTGGATCCGAAATCTGGGTCCCAATTCCGATCCTACGTTCACTGGGCCTTAGTGAAGAAATCTCCCGATACATGCAACAAAAAGGGAAATAAGGGGCAAGGTATTGGCTGTGGCAATATCTGTGTGGATTGCATTCTACAGTTTACCTGTCCATTTGATGATTTTTTTTTGAACATGTTTTGATTTTGTTTAATAACTGCAATCTGCAAATGAAATAGATTAACGACTATCAATAAAACAATAGATGGTTGCATCTTACAAGATGGGGAAATGTTCATAAGAGGAAGGATGACCCACTGTCAGAATATATATTTGTCTTCATACTGAGACATTGCACTTCTTGCCATGAACATCCAAATTTAGTTCGAAATTTAAATGAATAGCATAATAATTTCAAATCAAGAGAGTTATATCGTTTATAACAAGGTTTTCCAATTTCCATGCATGCATGATGACTAACATGGTATAACTATTCCCTGTGTTGAAGGTTCCACGTGTTTGGTATTGGAAGGAGATCGCTTGGATTCAGTGTTAGAGTTGAGGTCAGAAAGGGTTCCTTAGTGTCAGTAAGTCTCAGTTTGTGCTATGTATCTTCTTAATTGATGCTAAGATTAGTTTTGGATCTTTGTGGTTTGAATCTTGACTAAGGAGTTCATTCATTTGATGAAGTTTTAAGGCTAATTTCTTGCTGTTGCATATTAGTAAAATTGGGATCCTTGTTCACATGGATATGGGTGCCTATCTTATGATATAATTTTCTTTTACCTATCAATTTGGTGTTTTCGGCTTGAATTCCATTTTGTTTATTATTCTTTATTTGCCATTCCTAGCATATATGGTATACATGCTCCTATACTTGGCTTTGGCTCTCTCACAGTTGTAAGATGTTTCAAGGCATGCTTACGGTTGAAAAGCGACTTTTTTTTTATTTTGTCACCATTAAGTGTTATTTCCAGTATAGAACTAAGAAGTGAGAGAATGCCAATCCTTCCACCAGGCATGTTGACACATCCTCTGTACTTCTCAACTATATGAAGACACTGAACATGGATCCATTATTTCATGGAAACTTTATTTTTTGCTTATTGACAAGTGCCATATTCGTAATTAAATTGACATTTCCATTTAGCTTTGGATTTTATTAAAATTTCAATATTATTTACTATTTTTTAAAGTTCTATATATAGATACACATTCACTTTACATGTTGTTGTTATTCAAGTAGTATCTATTCTTTTATTAAATATTCTAGGAAATCTGTTAAAGCATATGTAGACCTTAATAAGTTATGCCTCATAATCTTAAGAGCTTACAGGTTAAAGACACAAAATGCATACATGAAGTGGTTACAAGTTAGAGGCAGAATTGTGGAACAAGCATAACAAAACCATTGTTGGCTTTCAATTTGGTAATTGGAAATTGGATTTTTAATGTTTTGAAGAGTGTGCTGATCGATGGTCAGGATGGAGGCCGAAGAGTTACTGTGGCATCAGTTCCGGACTGAAGGCACAGTGTTGTGATTATAGTCAACAGCACATTCATGGTTTCTGGGTACCTATGCTGTGGAAAGTCCTTTAATGTTTTTGCCCAGAAAATCTGCAGCTTCTGTTCTTCTTTTAAATGTTGCTGAGTTGAGCTTCGGGAAAAGTGCAACTATAAAGAGTCTTCTCGCCTTCATCATCCTTTTCCACTTGTTACTTTTACTTTGTTTTCTTTAACCAATCTGATCATCTGATCTTTCCTTCATTTCGTTGTTATTCTCTTTAAGAAGCTCAAATTGAGGACTCAATGACTCTTCTCTGCTTTATCATTACTTTACCTCTACACATCCACCTTTTCTACTGATTATGGCTGTCTTATGTGTTCCTTATCCTTTACTCTTCTTGATGTTGAGGTCCTTGCTTTCCATGTCTGTGAATACAAGTCAGATTTTCATTTGATACCAAGGTACTAAAAGTCAGAATCAACCTCGGATGGACCGAGGCTGATGTGAGTCAGATCTGGATTGTGTCAGCTGTTAACTTTGCCATGATCAACCTTGACTCAGCCACGCACACCTATACTTAGCCTAGGCTTGGTTGGATTGGTCAGAGTCCAGGCCTACACCTGGTTGGGATAGACTTGATGGCTGATCCCAGACCAACTCCTGATGATTCTAAAAGGTAGAAGTTATTTCCACCTACCAGTGGCGGTTGGAGTTCTCCAAGTTGGCCTGCATTGGTGGGTTCTTTTTTTAATATGGCCAAGACAAAGTGACTGGCTTTTTTATTTCTCTATAGAGTGGAACTGAAAGCTGATACCTGAAAATCAAGTTTGAAAATGCTTCAGCCTCTAATCTCTCCTCATTCTTCAATCACTTATTTGCTGCATACAGAATGTTTGATGTGTCCTTTTTTTACAGGACAATGCAAGTTCACAATCCTAGGTTTGCTTTCAATCTGATGGGTTGAACCCAGTGGTCAGAAATTGGTCTGTATCTTTTTGGAATTGGTTAGCTCAGCCTTGAATTATTATGGATGTGGTAAAAAGCTGACTATTTGGCTGAGTTGTCTAATTGCTGTCTGGTCTGCTTGATTTGGACTGAGCCAGGATAGATCATCCTTTGCCAATTTTATAATTGTTTCATTTTCGTGCAGAGTCGGCTTGGCAATAGATGATTCTGTTCCAGATCAGCCATTGCCAGTTATCTGGATCACCAGATTCTGCAATATCCAGTAGGCCTCATTTGGCAACTCCTCTATAGTGAAGACCATTTTGATCTAGGTCAATGAATGCATGGAAAACAGATTTAGTTTGACTTGTGATCTCAATGCAACCAGTCCATATTATGTCTGCTGGGTCTGCCAATTCAGTTGAAATGATTTCATTAGTAGAGGTTAAAACAAAATAGGAACATAAAAAGAGGCACAATTGAAAAATTATTTGGCATTGAGCAAGTTGGGAAAGAATGAGCTACATTCAGCTAAAGTTCAATGAGTTGAAGATGCAACCAAAGAAATTCACATATGGCCCCTGTATCTATTTGATCTATTGTGCATGTTTGCCATGCTTGCCACTAGCTACTATCCCATTTTTTGAACAAAATTGTATCCTTAGGCGTTGCTTAATTTAATGTGTTATTTTGCTCTCTAATCCTCTTCTTGAAGGGCCATCAGTTCAATGGTTTCACTAAGGGTCCATTTGGATCCTAGTAAAATCGGATGCTTGTATCAAGTTTTCCCGAAAACTTTATTATGGTGTTTGTTTGGTTACCTGTAAAATCTCAGTCAACTGAAAACTATTTCAATTGCCTTCTTAAACACCAATATTGTCATTGGCCACAAACTTGGTTGGTCGAGGGTGCAGCTCTGACAAAGTTTGAAATGTTGTCTAAATAACATAAAATATAGTTTTGAAAGCAAAATTTTATAGACTAAAGGTTCCAAATATCTTTTAAAAAATCTAGTACTAACTAATTTGAAAATATTTTACAGATAATCAAATAGTTGATATCATTTTTCTGAAAATTATTTTTAAGTTTGCCAAATAAGAGATTTGTATATTCTTTTTCATGAAATTTTAATCCCTTGTAAAATAGTTCCATAGTTTTCTCTTTTCCTAGCAACTAAATAGACTCCATGTTTGATCATGTTTACAAGCATATACGTGTAACCAAACAATTGGAGATGATTTTGATTTTCATGAAAAGTAACTACATTGAAAAACATTTCCTCATTTCTTTTACGTGGAACCAAACAAACCGTTAGGATTTCTTTAATTATTCCTTTTCAAGGAACATTTATATCTTTTATGAGGTTGTACAATGTTTTATGAGAAATATCAATACTGTAGAAGTCTTGAAGATGATCACTTACTCACCAACGTGATGAGGAAACTTAAATGCCATATGGCTCCTCATTTGTTGGCCATATTCATCTCTACTCTTGTTACCTACGTACGACAGAGAGCTTAGTTTGTTTTTCTTTATGTCTAGTTCTTTTTTTTCACTAATTGATGTCCATTTTTCTTACATAAACTCTTTTTTTTTCAAATGATAAAAAACACATGACTTGGTCTTAGTTTTACTAGCTTTCAAGTAACCTTACTTTATGCTTCATGCAGGATGTTGTCGTTGGTCCTGAAAATAGAACAGCACTATCTAGTGATAATTTCTTGAGGGTCAGCCTCATTGGTGATTTTGTTGGCTACACAAGTATCCCATCCTTTGAAGACTTCTATCTTGTAACACCACAACTGGTATGTTACTATCTACAACATAGTTTAAAGAAAGCAATATCTGGTTCAGGTTTGGTTTTGCAGTAGTATGTTATAGGCAAATTCCCCACTCTCTAAGGACGAAGCTGGTATTATATTTTTATTTTCTCCACTTGTGTTGTATTACATGGCAGCATCATCCACCATCCTAGAGAATAAGGTCAAAAAAGCATTATTCAATTCGTGCTACAGTGATCTCAAATACTTGTGACATAAAGGAATATGGTTTCTTTGATAGTTGGTTCAGTTATTACCAACCGTTTGAAGACCTAAGTAACCGGAGTTCTTTTGTTTTGTGCCATGTATTTTTTGTATTAAAGTTATTGATATGACACATTTTAGTATCACATTAAATTTATAACTTGAAATTTGATAGCCCGACAGAAGAAATAGATGCCATCAGTATGTTTAGATGGGCCCAAATATGTCACCCAATACCTGACATATATCTGACCGGACAGAAAATGGGCGAGCTAAACTTGAACCAAGCTGAAAACCAAATCAAGATGAAAACCAACTGAATCGGGCCGAAAACCCGCTGAACCAGCTTGAAAGATGCTGAACCGGCCTGAGGAAGACTCAACCGGTCCTGAACCAGACCGAGCCACACTGAACCGGCTGTAAACTGGATTGAAATACCTTGAACCAGCCTGAACCACACTAAAATGGTCTGAAGCTCTGAACTGGTCTTGAAGACTCTGATCTGGCCCAAACCTCATTGAACTGGGCTGAACCAGCCCTGAATCGGGTCTGAGTGTGCTGAACAAGCCGATCTAGGCCCTGAACTGGGTCTGAACTGCCTGAACCGGCCAGAACTGGCGGATCTGGTGCTGGACTGGCTGGACCAGCTGGACCAATCGGGTGGACTGGCTGAACCGGTGTCTGACTGAACCGGCACTGAGTTAAACCCTTCTGTGGGTTGTGGCTGATCCTTGTCATGGAACCGGATGGGAGTCATGGCAGAATGATGACAGGGCTTGTGAAGTTCCTCACAGACACTTTGGCTCCATGGGAGGCCTTTGAAAACCTTCTAGAGGTGCTACCGTAGCACTGTGCGGATGGATACAGCCATACAGGGGATGATGCCAATATGCTTGTCTTGGCACTCCTGTTGAGGGAAGAGGATCCTGGAAGAAGTAGGAGGTTCTGGAAGTTGGGGTGGGTCTTTCTGCTCACGGGAGTCCCAATTAAGGGATTGGAGGGGTCGCTGGCAAGGATGGCTTCTGTTTCTGTCGGGACCAAAGGACAGTGATGTAACCTCAAAAATTATTAACTTTTAAGATTTTAAAAATTCATTTTTCTGTTTGGATTTGAATTAGACCTTAACATTGACTTCTTAGAAAGAATAGGTGATATCCCATAAAAGTACTAACGATGGTCCATGATATATATAATTATAATTTGAGATTGTTAAGTTCTTTGAAAAATTTATTTTGACCTCTTATCGTTGGATGATGTGAAGATCCGACGTTAATTACATCGAGAATGCTCGAATACCCTTGATTATCCGTCATAGCAACTCATAAAAGTAGAAGACATACATCCACAAAAATTAACATTCACACACACATAGGAGAAACAAAAGTCCCATGAACTTGATGAAATGCAAAACACTTAATGTGTTTTAAATTTAGTTTGAATTTGAGTTGATTAATTCAATTGATTTGAATTAAATTTGTTGGTTAAAATTTGGATTTTGGTTTGAATCTGATTATTGAATTGCTTTTAATTTAGGTTGAATTTGAATTTTCCTTATCTGAATTTGTTTGGTTAGAGTTGATTTTAACTTGATTTGGAAAATCTGAATTGATTTGAATCTAGTTTGAGTTGAACTTGGTTTACGTTTGATTAGTTAAAATTGATTTGAATTTATTTAAATGGATTTGTTTGTGAATTATTTAAATTCAATTTGATTTAAGTTGAATTTGTTTGGTTGAAATTGATTTGAGTTTGTTTTATTTGATTCACTTGAATTTGATTCAGGAGATTTGGCTTTAAGTTTGACTTGGAAAAATGAATGTTTGGTTTATTTGAATACAACTAAATTCGTTTAGTTAATTTGAGTTTGTTTGAGAGCTAAGTTCTGAGGTCAATTTGAGAATTGGATTTGAATTTGGTTTAAATTTGATTGGAATTCCCAAGTTCTGGGAAACCTTTGGATGGCAGATTTATTCAAGTTTTAATTTGGGTTTGATTGATTTGAGGAAGACTTGATTAAGATTAATTCTGGTTTGGTTTGAGAAATTTGATTTGTTTATGTGTTAGGACTTGATATCTTTGAAATTACTGAAGTCAGTTTGAGTACATTTCTTATTTTGAAGTTATGTATGAAATTTTATGATTTGAGAATTTCTTGAGATTTACATATTTAGATTTGATTAAGACTTTAAGGCTGTTTAGAGTTTGATTTAAATTAATTTGATTTGAATGACTCAATTTGGGTTCATGATTTCAAGATTTCAGATTGTATAAACTTCAGATTTGCTTGAATTTTCTAATTGGGGTTTGAATTTGGCCTGAAGGGAATTTGATTCAAAGGTTTATTATTAGAGTCATGGAATGCGATCTCCCGAGAATCTCTCGAGATCTCTCAAGAATCTCTTTTTCTCCACACGTCCGAAAAACGAGATCACCGAGACGAGAATATCTATATGGTACCTCTTGTACCTTGATATACTCTACTTATTACTATCTCTAACTTGTTAGATGGCCTAGTTAAGTTTGTCTCATATATTGCCAATTTTATTATGACATTTATCCAAATATTCATCTAGTCATTGTTGTTTGATAAAATTTTATAACTTAATATTTTTATGACTATTTATATACAATTGACCCAAAATGTCACTAATCACCTATTCATATTATTCAAAATGAAGCCTTAGTCTAACATAAGATTCCTTATATGTCTTCTATTAACAATAGTTCAACATCTTGTTTTAAGCTTTTAATTCTCTCTTAACTTATTTTGATATTTAAAATGAGTTCCCTTTCTCTTTTTGAAGAGATAACATGACATTTTACACTTAAATATACACATTGATTGGTATTTATGAGATACAATCTTTCGAGATTTTTTCGAGATCTATTCTTTTTAGTCTCAATGAGATAAAATATAGATACGAGATAACAATCTTTAGGTAAGGTATACCTTACATAAATGAAATCTTAGATCTGATCTCCCGAGATTTTTTCGAGAATCTCACGAGATCTCTTCTCTTTCACCCTTCCGAGATGAAGCCGAGATTCGAGACGACAGTCCTTGATTAGAGTTGAATTAGATTTGTTTTGAACTTAATGTGGTTTATGATTTGATTTAGAGATTTAATTTGCACTTTGATTTATTTACTTATCCACACCTGGGGTTCTTCTATGATTGCAAATTCATGGTCACGCTTGGCTTATGAATTTGTGATTTGTTTGGAATTGATCTAGTTGTGAGCCATTAATTCAATCTAGTTAAAATTTGATTTTTGAACTTGATGTTTGACATGTCATTTGTTGATTTAAGTTTAATTTGATTTGAGTCAAACTTGCTTGGTGGTGATTAATTTGGGTTGAATATGTTAGACCAAAATTTGATTTCAACTTAATTTTGAGAAATTTGATCTGGGTCGAACGAAAAGCCTCTGCTTGATCTTAAACTGCTCTGAGTATGGGATTGGAAACTTCTGGTTCATTCTTGTGTCAACACCCGTCCAACATTTGCTTGATTAAGGCTTCATTTCTGGAGTTTATGATTTACCTGGTTTGAATCCAGAAACAGGTGGCTTTAGATTGATCATACTTCAGTTTAAAAAACCTTAGACTTCAAATTTCTGGGCTTAAGAGTTAAATACCTCTTTTAAATTTTCTGATATGAATTTTGTTCAAGACAAACTGAACTTCAGATGTTCTGCCCCTCCTTCCAACATTGGTCTCCACATTTCAGAATTTGATTGATTTCTTGATTAATTCCTGGATCTCACGTTAGCTGCCTAACCTTGGAGTCTCATGGGTTAATCTTAACAATATGACCTCCCAAATTTCTGCATTGTTTGGTTCTTCTTCTTCTTTTTCTTTTTTTATTATTATGCTTTGCATTCCAACAGTTTCGTTGAGAGCTCTTTGTGCTCCTATCAAGTCAAATGAACCGTCGTATTGCTTTCAGCATGACATCCATTATTCCCTTCATCTCATGGCTAAAAGAAACATGCTATTACAACTTTGAAACATCTTGAAATCTGAAATTCGTCCAGTCCTTGATGGACATAACCGAACTTTTCAATGCATGGACGGAATATACCTGGTCCTTGATGGACATATGGGCATTCCCCCCACTTTTTTTGTGAACTTTGTTAGCATATAATCGGTTTAGCGTCATGTTGACCATGCACGGCCTCATATAGCTTGATGGTAAGACATTGAGGTCTTTTATAGACCTTTATATGTCTAGCTTAAAAGTATGTAGGGGCGGATGATTAGTCGACCCCCAACTAGTCCAAAATTTGATTTCTTTTAGGTTAAGTCGAGACGTAGGGGCGGATGATTAGTCGACCCCCCCAACTAGTCTCGATTTATTGATTAAAGAGGTAGATTTTTATTTAATTTCAATTGAGTGTTTGTTTTAATTTTTTTGGGTTGAAGAGCCCTGTTTGGGCACTATTCAGCCAAAGGGACCATTAGACACTCTGTTTGGGCTGGCGGCCCATCGCCGCGGGGCGGCCGGCTTTGCCCTGTCGCAGTCCCGCCTCTTTTTTTTGTCAAAACTTCTCTCGGTGGGCCCCACAGTGTTACATGCCACGGTGGACTAAGGTTTGGGGAAAAATAACCCTGCGGCCTCCGTTGAGTCACTGTTCACCCGAAGGAGTCTTCCCACAGCATCCGGCCGCGACCTCCTCACCTGCTGCCCGATCGCAACGGAGGAAGGAGCTCTCGCGAGGATCCGGGCCTGGTCTCCTCTCCGCGATCGTCTTGTGGTGCAACCGAATGTCCGACGGTAGTTCGGGAGAAAGAAAACAAGGCTTGACGGCGCTCGACGGACCTGGCGGCACTACTTGGAGCCATAGTAAGACTCGATGGCATCCGAGAGGGAAAAGAGCTTGATTGGTACTGCTGGAAGAAGAAGACGCTCCGTCGGAAGGTGGAGACGACTCCAATTGTGCGGCCGGCAGTAGGAGATGGCGTGACCGGAAGGTGGAATCGACTTCAGCGGCACCGAGGGAGGAAGACAAGGGCCTGGCTGTGCTCGGTAGCTTCTCTTGCTCTCTTCTCGGTCTCTTCTTCCTCTCTAAGCCTTCGAACCCCCTCAACGTTGGGCTCCACCTCCTCTTATAGGGCCCTCGGTCTTCCTCTCCCGGAAGGGACTCGGGACAGCAATATGGATTCGATCGGGAATCGAATCCTCTGGCTCCACCGGAACTTCCTTCTATTCCTCCTTCTATACCCGGCCTTCCTTATCGAGGATCCCTGCTCCATCTCCGAGAGGGTCTCAGAGGTAATCGTGATAACTGTGATATTTGGAGACGAGTTCCGGAAGGACTCTGGACGGCAACGGCTGTGTGCTTCCGGAAAGGGCTCTAAACAACAAATAGCTGTGCGATTCTGATCGGGAATCAGTCTCTCTAAGTTGACCTGAGCTTCCTTCTATTGCCCAGCCTTTCTTGTCGAGGAACTTGCTCCCTCTCCGATTGGGATTCGGACATTGCCAATTTGTTAACATTGGTTGTTATAGAATCAGTCCTATTTGGAAACGGACCCTACCCAGGGCGGAGTTTGTCCCTGCATAGCCTTGGCCGCAATAGACTTCTTTTTTTCTGATTTTTATTTTTCCTTTTTTTTTACGCTATCTCATGTCCATTTCTGACCGACCACCCCTCCGAACAGACCTCCTTCGGTGCTGGTTTCTTCTGCTACAATATTGTAAGGTCACGTATTTGTTATGTCCCACGCTGTTCCACATCACTCTTTTTGGTCAATCAGAACATAAATCTTTCTTTTGCTTTGTGAGAAAATTTCGGATGCCAACAGACAGCACTGTGGACTGTGGAAGTGAAGAAGAAAAAGGCTGGCGGGACCTCAGTTGGGGTATGCTCGGCACTGACCGAGTTATGGCAATGTAAATTTCAAGAGTTGTGGCTGCGGCTAGTTTTGGAGTGATGACCGATAATTGAATTTGTGTGACGATGGCATGCCAGTCTTCCGAGGGGATTCCGGTAGCGGAAGAAGGTGGGATGGATTTATTGGAACGGGGAAGGGTCTGGTGGTTGGGTGGTGGTGGAAATGGAGTAAATCCCAGAGATCGGATGTTGGTGCTGGAAATGGGGGGTATCGAGGCAATTCCTTCCAGAATGGAGGAGAATGAACCAGGAATTTTAAAACTCGGTCAGATGAGGGGATACTGATTGGGAGATCAATTGGAAGATCTTAGGAAGGAAGAGAAACATGAGCCGGAAAAGAACTGGAAGGTGGAAGCAGATCTTAGGAGGGGTTCCAATGGCGGAGAAAAAGGTCCCCCGGGACTCTGAAAGAGGTGTGAAACAGGAATTGGGAAAGCCTGGACACCAGATGATCTCTGGAAGTGAAGGAAGACACATTGGGTTTTCTGGGGGTGAGAAGAAGAACCGAGGTGTCGGAATTGAAATCCTGAGGTGAGGAATGAGTTTGGAAAGAAGGAAGTGATGGCTGTATCCGGGATCCTTCTGGTGTAGTGGATCTGGGCGGTGAGGAAGAAGTTGCCAGAACTTACTGGAGGCAAGAAAGAAGACCGGGCAATCCCTGAGGTGGAGTAGAAGAACTGGACAAGTGCTCCGGGCGTGAAGATGAAGGCAGGCTGATCACTGGGGGTGACAAGGATAATTGGGATGGCCTGGAGGTGAAGGGGAATACCGGACTTGCTACGGGGGTGAAGACTTACCTGCGTGGAGGGTAGTGGGGTGCTGAGATTATCAGAATCCATCTTTTTTTTATTCATTCATATCCTTGATTTAGCTACAGTATATGTAGGAGCCTTGCTGCAACATTTACAAATAAGCCCCTAATGTTGACATAATCATTAAGTAATCCCCCAAGAATAAAAGGAAAAGTATGAAAATTGTAGAAAAATAAATCTAACTCTACTAATTAACTAATACAAATATCTTGACGTCTCCAAACTCGAACGACAGTGATTTCGTCCTCATCACTTATGTTAAAGAAAATGAATCAAGGTAAACCAGAATATGTGAAGGTCGATACTGTAACATGTTAACGGAGGTTAATATAACATTTTTAGATATTCATGTAAAAACAAACTTTTCCTTTTGAGTTATAGAACAAGTGGCTCTAATATTAGAAAGAGAAGGGGGGTGATATTCATCCTATGAGATGTAAGAGAGCACACCTCCCCAAGGAAAGGAGCACTCATAAGTGCTCCTTGTCAACCATTGTTTTGTTTCTCACAGAAAAGGCATTTCAGATGGATGCATATGCAGCAAGTGTGATGCCGCACTGCTTAGACAGCAAACATGTCCTCACCTCCATCACCCGACATCACTATGTGTCTGCCTCTTTTTTTTCCCTTCTCTTTTTCTTTTCTATTAGTGCACATTTGGCATTGTCTTCTCCTTTGTCTCTTCTTTCCTTCTTTAAATGCACTGTTTGGAATCCCTTTCCAGTTGCTTTCAAATACATATCTCTTCTTATAAGATCTCCTTGTAGGGAGTCAAGGCTCGGGAAAATTTTCTGGTAGTTATCTTCCTGGTAGCAACCACAATTGGAATTGGTTAATGCAATTACATATACACATGTTAATGCTTTAGGCGCCTAATTTGCAATAGCTAAACAAATTAAAAAATCTGTTTCTTTTTTGAGACTAAAGAAGTTTTTTTTGTTTACCCTCAGTAATTCCATCTTTCTTGAAGGACTCCACAGGTGCCTCACAAGATGCTGGAGGGAATTTTTCAAAATGGATGTTACTGGAAAGAGTACGCTTTACCTTGGATGGTCTTGAATGCAACAAGGTTGGAGTCAGCTATGAAGCATATAACAGCCAGCCAAACTTTTGTTCATCTCCGTTATGGAGTTGCTTACACAACCAGCTGTGGAATTTTTGGGAAGTTAATATTTTTTAATGTTGTTCACTTATTTTTTGTTAGTGTTATCTTGCAATGATTATGATTAATGGTACTTTTTAAATTTTTTTAGTTTAATTTTTGGTTTGATGTGCATACTTCTTTCTATCTTTTGTGTGACCAATTTTGGTCAATATTAGGTCATGGAATATCTCTGCTGGTTATGGGAAAATTTAAAACCATGGAATGCCGGGTTGGGACCCAGGTTGTGACCTGGGCCCGATCTGGTCAGAAAATAGGCTGACTGGCTCGATCGGGACCCAGTTGGCCCAACCCAGGGAGATCCCTCTCTTGTGTCGCAACTTGCATGACCCAGTGACCCCATGATCCCCTTTGGGGATCTAGGGGATTCTTTCCCTCATGGGAAGCAAAGAATTGCCTCCCATGGGGGGGGGGCAAACAAGGGGGGGTTTAAGCTCCCTTGCTTCCTTGGGGGCCTATATAAACACAACAGAGATCAATACCATGGATATTAACAACCGATATATGGGTATGAGTATGATTCATCCCAACTCTCTTGATTCCCTGCATATGACTAAAAGTGGAGTGAGATGAATTATGGATCATCATTGGACATCCCCATTCAAGTCCCCTATGATAATTATTTTGGTAGCGTTTTGGGACCCAATGGTGAGATTATGGTAATTATAGAAGGGACTCCCGAGTATAATAGTAATATGCATGTGTGGTAAACTGTATATAGTACAATGACACGGGAAGAGTACAAAACTTATATAGAAGATGTAGACCAAGTAAAGTTTGTGTAGAATGAATGAAAATTTTTGTATTGCATATCTTGTATTTTTTAAGATTATTTTGAATTTTTATGCCATTTTTATTATTTTTTGAATTTAAAAAAATAATAAAAAATAGGGTCAGACCAGGTTGTGACCGTCTGGTCCGACTGGGTCGCCCAGGGCCGGGTTGACCTGGTTGTGACCCAAGACCCAACCTTCATGGTTTAAAACCATTGCTGTCAAGTGCATGAATTCTTTTTGTCATTTTTTGTTTGACATAATTGTTACATTTTATTGGTTTCTTTACTCCTGGCATCCGCCTAAGTTATGGTAACCACATCTGTGGGTTCCTAGTTAGTATTACTATTATGAAAATATTATTGAATTATTCTGATACTCAGCATTGAATGAGGTATCCAGTTTGTGGGTTAAACAGCATTGAGACTTTTTCAGGTTGCACTTTATAATGTCAATAGTCAGAATTATTGGTATTACAATAAATGTAGCTATGCAATAGAATTGTGCATCTATTAATCTTTTTCTTGCGAAACGAAGAAAAAATGTAAGTAACTCCTGGAAATGGCAATATAACTAATAAAGAAGGTATATGAGAAAGGCCTGTCCAAATAGAATTCTCATGCATGATTCGCAAAATCGGCCGATTAGGATTGAAATTGGTTGATTCTAGATCAAAGATCGGGGCCGGCATGGGCCGACCTGAGTTTTTGTGTGTGTGGGGGGGGTGTTGGAAGACTTCGAACCACCCCCGGATTCTCGACCTGATAGGAGCTGGATCCGATGACTCAACGTGATATTGGGTGGGGAAGGTGCAATGCTGCACCCCCGCTTAGGTGCCACCGTCCCACTATGTTGTAAAAGGCGTGAGGTGGCTAAGGCGAGGGACCCCTTGCCTTGCCCCAAACATCTTGTGTAGTCACGTTTGACGATGGAGGCGATCCCTCCATGGCTGCAGTGTTCTTCCTCACCCGATAAGCCCTGTGGAGGTGGAGGCACCGGTGGTGCCCCGCCTCAATGCCAAAGGTGGTGACGGTGGTTGCCTTAGGCGACAAAGCGAGGCCTCGGGACTTGGTAGGTGTTTCTTTCCAGCCTGATAGGCCCTGTGGAGGTGGAGGAAGCACTGAAGGTGCCTCGCCTTAATGCTGGAGGCAGTGATGGCGGTCTCCTTAGGTGACCAGGGCTAGAGCTAGGTGTTGAGCCCTCACTTTGCCTCGCCTAGGCTATCGCCTCGGTCACCTTTGATAACATAGCCGCCCCGACACCAGATTCCTGAGTTGATTCAACCACAAAGTGTTGGATGGGACCAAAACTGATGTGGGATCCAT
Organism: Cryptocoryne crispatula var. balansae; assembly: GCA_036172225.1. NCBI lineage: Eukaryota > Viridiplantae > Streptophyta > Magnoliopsida > Alismatales > Araceae > Cryptocoryne > Cryptocoryne crispatula. The sequence continues at coordinate 4,377,599 of CM069924.1, read as the reverse complement.
CTGCCATATTGTTTTATGTTTTTTATGTTTTTTTATGATTTTCGAAGAACTAATCCGGGCTGATTCTGGATTGGTTTTTCTTCTCTAGAGTCGGCTGATGTTGCTGACCCAAATTAGATTAGAATTGTCACTAGCCATTCAGTCTATGATTCCAATTCCAATTTTGGAATCCTGAATTGACTGCTAATAACATCGATTCAATTGGACTGAGGTGCGGCATGCCCATCAGCCGGGATAAAGTTGCCAACCCCTGTGACTCACTTCACTTGCCCTTCAATTAAGCTCAAAGTATGAAATTTATCACATTTAAATTAACTCAAACATATAATTTACAAGCCTCCGGAGCAACCATCCACCAGGTTAGTGTCAGTGTACTTAGTCATACTTAATTTATTATAATGAAAAAAGGGAACTTTAATCTTGAAGTCAAACCCACAATCTGGTCACCTACTAACCTGATCTTCACCCTTCTGCAACTGCATGCTTTCTAATTAGTGGTGTGCCAAGGGAGGCTCAAGGTCAAACTATGTAGTTAGAGACATGAGGCCAGGGAGGCCTTGCCTCGCCTCAAGTGTTTGAGGCGGGCGCCTCAGGCGCCTGAGACAACAATTTTTTTTATTTTTTATTTTTATGATTTATACAATATTTGAAAGTGAAAAAAAAAGTAAGACATACCTCTAAAAGGATTGGAAATACATGTAAAAAGTATGAAATCCTTCTAAAAAAATAAAAATTATTTATAAAATACAAGATGTACATTTAAAAAAGCAGCAAATATATCTAAAAAACAAGAAATTTATCAAAAAATATAGAAAATACATAAAAATATGAGAAAAACATACCTTTTCTATGTTCTTGGGCTTTGAAACAACAATTAAAGTACATTAATATGTCAAGTGACAACAATTGATCAATAATTCTAAAATATGCATGGAAGTATATTAATAATTCTAGAATAACATATAAGTAACAATAATTGAACAATAATTCTCAAGTCTTTGTCTTTTTTATCTTAAGTTTTTTTGAATGTGACACAATGTCACTATTTCATTGATTTAAAAAGAAATAAAATACAATATATAAGATATTGCCTTAAGTTGAACTAAATAACAAACCAAAAATTAAATCTAAAAATAGGAAAAAATAGCAAAGTATATGCGTTTAAGGTGGTCGAGGCGACCGCCTAGATAGTCGAGGCGGAAAAGACGACCACCTAAGGTAGCCATGGGCTAGGCAAGGCATTGAGACCTTGCCTTGCCTTGCCTCAGCGCCTAGGCACCCGAGGCAATCGCATCTAATAACATAGATGTCAAATGGACTTCAATTGTAAAATAGGAAGGCATATATCTATTATGGAGCACTAATTACACTTTTTCACTTGAAATCTAATAGTGTAAAAGCACTCGGTGGTTGGATACCAACGTTGCTTAACTCCTTCACTGTGCCCCATCCATAAGGGAGATGTTTAGGCAAATATTAATGCTTGGATATTGTTTTCTACTTGAAGTTCTGGCCATAGAGTTATGGGCTTATGAACAGCATAGTTTATTATGAACTATGGATTGTCGGACTGGACTGGGACCTGGATTGGCCAGGACCAATCAAATTCCATTTGGGATTGGACCAGAAGGATTGGCCAGTTTGCAGCCGAAAACTGGCTTGAGTCGAGCAAAAATTGGCCTGACTCAACTGGAATAGGCTGACCTTCCATGATCCTGAGCTGGAATCAGCTGTTCCAGACTTAGTGTCAGAGGATGACCAACCTTGGCTGATCTTGGATCAGCCCAGCCAGTTCAGCTGGATCAGCCAAGCTGACCTTGGTCAACTCCAGTCTATCTTGGCTGATTTCAGTTGATTCTATCAGTTATGGATCATTTCCCCACTCTAATTTCAATAGACTTGACAAACGAGGTTGGAACATCTGAAATTTCTGGTCATCAGCCCTTGAAGTTCATAATCTGCAGCATATGGTAAAGTTCAGCATCTGCAACAGTTAGTTGAGAAGTACAGTTGGGACTTGAGAGTACACAGTTCTCAATATCCAATGCTAAACTAGAAAGCTTAGTTTAAGAAATATAATTCTTATTTCTTAATCCTTGATTCATACCAGTCTAATAGAAAATATTTTACAAGCTTGTTTCTTCACAGCAACTTATCTTGCTACTAATCTTTTCAGGCTGATCAAAACCGAATGGGACGGAATCAACCACCTCAGTATGTTGTAGGGGGAAGGTTTGAAAGGATTAATCAACATCCAGTTATGTTTCTATTAAATGCTCATTTATTTTCACTTATGGATTTGTATTCTCTTACTTGTACTGAACATTCCACTTGAATCTTGCCCAGAACGCAGGAACACATTCATTTTCTATTGGGATCACAGAGATTCTTAATACCGATCTTTTAATTGAACTTAGTGCTGATGATATAGATTATGTGTACCAAAGGTAACCATTTTTGCAATCTTCTTGATTATCAAAATATTATCTTTCTTTCATGTGTCTGTATTTCCTTTGTTCATCCTCTTGAAATGGGTTTAAAAGACTCTGCCTGGTGGTAAGGTTTGTCTTTCTTGTCAAGTTGAGATACAGTAACGTAGATTGATAATGCTTCAATGTGGGAATTTACCCATAAATTAATGCTGTGGGAAATGCTTACGCAAAACATGGAAAAGTATACCTAGATGTTTTTCTTTTTTGAAATAAGCCAAGGCTTCAATTTCTATTACTTCTGAAAGAAAAAAGAAGCGTACAAGCCAACAGTAAAGGAAAAATAAAGACAAACAAAGTGGTGTGGAAGGGAAGATGAAAAAACCCAACAACTACTGAGATGGTAGTTGGCGTAAAAGGTTACACAAAAAAAATCTCTAAAAGGAAGAATCCACTCCCTAAATGTAGACGAGTCACATAACTGTTGAGTGAGCGAAAGTTCAATCTTTAGCGGAGATGGCCATTCGGTGCAGAATCAACTTCAGATTCTCGAAATGGTCTTCAAACATCCATTTGTTTCTAACTCGCCAAATAGCCCACAACATAGCCAGTAATGACAAATGCCACAACTTAGCTTCTTCAGGCCAAGGGTTAAGAGAAGACTAGTTCAGTAAAAGGGATATAATATTCTCTGTATCGGACCACTGATTTCCAACTCTTGAACAAAACTCTCATAGGGAATTGATAACTTCACATCTGAAGAAGAGATGATTCACAGTTTCCTTCCAAATCTGCATAAGACACAGGTGTTGGAAATATCTTAAAAGAGCATTTTGAGATGATACTTCATCGGTAGTATCTATTTTCTAATGTTTTTTTATAGAAACAACTTAATTTGATTGGTAAGATTTGTCTCCAAGCAGTAGGAGACCTCAAAACCTCATGACCACCTATATTTAGCCTTTGCGAAGCAAACTTAACTGAGAAGACACTTTTGTTACTAGGTAACTAGATGAGCTTATCTTGTAAGTTGGAGGTGCACCTATAATCTTCAAGGAGGAGCAACAATTTGGATAGATCGTCGATTTCTTCATGCTCTAGATTTCTCCTGAAAGATAAAGACTACTTCGCTCTAGCATCCCAATTATTACTCACATTTCCTTGTGGGTTGCAAGACAACCTAAAATGGGTAGGGGACAGAGAAGCCAGAGAGGTGTAATCAATCAACCTATCCATCTAGAATGAAGTTCTTCTACTGTCCCCAATCGCAATTGAAGTGGAAGAGCTGAAGAAATTTCAACTACTTAAGATACATTTCTAGATGCTAGAAACTATGCTATATTCATACAAATGTAAATTTATATGAATTCGAATGAATATTCTTGCCATTGGTGAAGCTCACTACCATGGTTTATAGAATCGGTCGATCGATTCTCGAATGGGATCAGCCATTGCCTATCCAATTCCCACCTGAACTACCAATCCGGTCCGAACTTCCGGCCAGATCACTCGAAATCGGTAGGATCAGTCACGGATCGACCGATCCTACCAGATCGAATCGGGAATTAGTTGATCCAGACCTATTCTCTAGAATCCATAAATGTTTAGAATCGGATCTAGTCCGATTCTAGATCCGATTCTCCCCCACTCCCACCCCGATTCTAGCTCCCCTCACCCTCTAGGGCTCCCCTTAGCCCCTGATGTAACCTCAAAGATCTCAAGATTATTTCTTTTGTTTTGGAAATTCATTTTCTTTTTGAATTTGGATTGGACCTTAGCATTGACTTCTTAGGAAAATAGATGATATTCCATAAAAGTACTAACTAGGGTCAAAATTATATGTTGAGGTTGTTAGGTTCTTTGAAATTTTGTTTTGACCTCTCCCCGTCGGATGGTGCGAAGATCCGACGTTAATTACATCGAGATTACTCGAATACCCTTGATTATCGTCATAGCAATCCATTGGAACAGAAAACATGCATCCACAAAAATAAACATTCACACACATGGACATAGGAGAAAACAATCCCATGAAATTGATGGAATGCAAGCACTTAATCTTATTTTGAATTTGATTTGGGTTGAATTGGTTTAATTAAATTTGTTGGTTTGAATTTTGATTGAGTTGAATTTAATTGGTTGAATTGCTTTTAGTTTGGGTTGGAGTTGAATTGCATTACTTTGAATTTGGTTTGAATTTAATTTGAATTTGTTTGATTTAAATTTGATTTGGGTTAAAGACAGTTTGTTTATGGACGGGATTTGGGCTTAACCTATGGACTATGGTTTGCTGGAATGGGTTTTGACTTGAGAAATTTGGGTTACATTGGATTTGGCTTAATTTGAGTTTGTTTTATTGAATTATCAAGTTTGGTTTAGTTAAGACTGATTCACGTTCTGTTTTGAGATTTATTGAATTTGTGATTTGTTTTATGACTCAGTTCAGATTCTGTTTTTATTTTACTTGAGTTTGTGTTTTGCTTGAGTGTGTTTTTTATTAATCTAGAATTCGGGTTGCAGATTTTAGGTGATTATTTAAATCTGACAGGTGATCGTTGTGGGTTGGATTAAATTACAGATTTCTTGAAATGTGTCGATTTTTATGGGTTCACAGATTAAATTTAATTCAGGTGATTTAATCTTCCGGTTGAATTCTGTTTGATTGGAATTAGCTTAAGTTTGAGAGAAATTTGATTTGATTGAATGCTTTCCAATTTCGGATTTTTACGGTTTCAGATTTGCTTGAGTTTGGATTACTTAGAGAAATTTGATTTTATTGAATTAGAGTTGAGCTTGATTTGAGTTCAATTTTGATTGGTTTAGATTTCAGTTAATTCTGCAGAGTTTGTATTTCATGAATTTGACAGTTTCTGGATTCTCTCTTATGCAATTTTCAGATTTTATGTGGAATGATTTGGGACGGCTTGAATTTGAATTTTCTCATGGGTTTGAATGGTTTGGGACCACCTATTTACGAATCAGCTTCTGACTTGTACTAGTTTCAATCTTTGAAATTCATATTTGAAACCTCAGATTTCAGAATTTTAGTTCGGATCTCCTGCAGACTCAGGCTTCTTACAAATTCTGCACATTGCACATCTTCTGATTTTGGCTGCAGGTTTATGGGCCTTAAACTTTCAGATTTCTTTTATTTACAAACCTCAGATTGCTGATTTCAGATTTTAGATTTCGGATCTGCACATCTACAGCCCTCGGCTCCTTGTTTTAAATGCAAAGCTCAAATTTTGACCTCTTCAAATATCAGACTCCAGACTTCTTGCAGATTCTGCATTTCAGATTGCAGGTTTTTTATTCCAGATTTCTAGACTTCAGATTTCTGAAATGGGTTCTGGCTTCTGGCGCATTCAGATTTTTTTTATTCGTTTCCAGATGTTTCAATTGCAGACTTTATATTTCAGCATTTCAGTTCTAGGCTCCAGATCTTGGGTTTTTTTGATTTTAAATGCGCGGTTCAAACTCTTTGGATCCAATGCAGATTTCGGATTTCAGCCTTATATGTTTTAAGTCCAGATTTCAGATTTTCAGATTTAATTCAAATCTCAGACTTGGAGTTTTTTTTAGATTTTTATAGTTTTCCTTATCATTTCAAATTCACAGATGCGGCCTGACTTCCAGATCAGATTTGTTCTTCTCAAATTTCTGCATGCTTCAAATCGCAACATTTCAATTTCAGATCCTCTACGGAATATGATTTATGGGGTTGAATTCTGTTTGTGAAACCGAACTGGATTGGTCAGAACTTAGACCGGATTCCAGGTTCAATTACAGGTTTGTGTTCTGTTTTCTGTTTTCTCTTCTCTTTTTTTTAAGTGCTTGGCATCCCATCGGATCAATGAGATCATTGACTCCTTTCAATGATATATTCAAAAAATACAATCTCCTGAATGTCTGTCTTGGACGTTCATAGTCCAGAAAGTACAACTTTTCAACTTTGACATGTTTTGAGAACATCCTTGCTCAACTCTTGATGAGTATGGTGTCTGTCAATCCTTTGAAAGGAATGCACCCGGTCTGACATAGACTCATGGGTATTTCCTTCCACTCTTTTTTCATCAGACAGTTTGCAACTTGACTAGAAAATCAGTTTCTTGAGTCCTTGATGGACTTATCGATTCATGGGCGGCATGTACCCGGTCTTGATAGACTTATGGGCATCCCCCACTATTTTTTTTGATGATTTCACTAGCATATGACCGGCATGACAGCATATTGATTATGCTTGAGTCTTGCATAGCTTGGTGAACTTGGTAAGACATTGGGGTCTTTTATAGACCTTTGTATGTCTACCTTAAGGACGTAGGGGCGGATGGTTAGTCGACCCCCCAACTAGTCCAAATTTTGGATTCTTTTAAGTTAAGCCGAGACGTAGGGGCGGATGGTTAGTCGACCCCCCAACTAGTCCGGTTTGTTGAATTAAACATATATATTTTTTTATTTACTTTCCACTGTTTTGTTTGTTTTTAAAATCTCTTTTGTTTTGGTTGAAAAGGGCCCCTGCGCTGTGCGCAGGGGGGTTCTGGCCGCAGAGGGCCCGGTCCACTGTTTGGACCGGGCCGGCACTGTTCCACCCGGCGGCCTTCAGCGGAGGGAGGGAGCCGGCCGGCTTCGCTCGGTCGCGCCTCTCCCTTCTTCTTTTTTTTTTGCATTTTCCTCTCACGGTGGGCCCCACCATTATCCAGTGTGGCATATAGTTGGGGGAGACATTATTCTCCCCTTGCTACAGTCCCGCGCGGCCTCTCTTCGGCACCCGGCGGCACTTCGGCTTCGTTTGCTGCGGCTTACGGCTGTGTTCGATGGCAGCGGCACCGGAGGAAGAAGGAGGAGGTCCCTACAGCCCTAGGGGAGGAGGAAGGGGCCCTCACCGGTGATAGCAGGAGGCTCTTCCGGCTTCTACGGCACTCGCGGCCACCTGCGGAGGGACTTGCGGCGTCCAACAGTAGCAGAAGCCGGCGGAAGAAGAAGAAGACAGTGGGAAAAGAAGGAGACAGAGCCGTATAGCTCCCACCAGGTTGTGGAAGGACCGGTAATCCCCTTTACTTCTCTCTCTCTTGCTCTGCCCTTCCGCCCCGTCTGCGTCCGTCTCCTGTTCTCTCTCTCTCTTGCGCGGCGGCTTCCGGCCGGCTCTTTATATGCGTCGGGAGGGCTTCGTGTCTGGCTAGGAAGGTGGTTCTGGGTCCGAGAGGGACTCGGAACCTGCCTTAGACTTAGCCCCGTAATCCCGGAAGGAAATCGGAATCTTTTCAAACGGGGATAGCCTCCGTCGACCACTGCCTCAATCGTTCCCGAGTAGGACTCAGAACTGCCATGGATTTGGATATCGACCGGGACTCAGTGGCTTGTTGATATCCTGCTCCGGATTTTCTTCCTTGTTCTATCTAGTTTCCTGTTTTTCATCATCATTTTTTTTTCGAGCCCCAGGTTTGAGCAGACCCGCGGGCAGCTTCCTTGGCCCATTTAGAAGGATGTTCGGTCCATTTTGATCAGGCCCGTGGGCCTTCTACGGGGGGGCCTTCTGGGTGGGCCGAGAATGGACCTTTCAGTAGGCTGGATTGGGCCAATTGGAATCCCATTCTAAGCTTTGTCGATGAGCATTGCAGGTGGACTGAATTGGGCTTGTTTGGGCTTGTGTACGGTAGCTGTACACGCTGTACACAGCCCAGATCTTTAGGGAGGCCGAGCATGCCATTTCTTTTGTTTTCTCTATTTTTTTTTTTTTTTGAATTGGCCTTGTCAACACACATACCTTTTTTTTTTTACAAAATTGGGTGTCAACAGCCCCCTATGGTGATTTCTTGCTCCCTTCTGGCGATCACCCGGCGATCCCCCTCGATTGGTAAGTTTCCCTCCCCATCCCTGATCTCCCCTTTTCCCCTTCCCCCTCCGTTTAGGGTGCTCCCCCGAAGGCATAGTTCCTCGAATAGAGAGACACCGATCTCATGTATCCAAGGGGTAAGAAGAGAAAGTCTTCTGCTTATGTGCAAGTTGAGTCATCATCTTTAGATGATGAAGAGGAGATAGAGATGAGGAGAGCCATACATGCTAGTAGGGCTCAGGAAAGAGAGGATGAGGAAAGAAGATGAGGAGTAGGAGATTTGGGTGCTAGTGCCCCACGATCGGATGTGGAAGGCATTTGGCCTACACATTTGCCAAGCCAAGATAGTGAGTTCCGTCGGTTGCAGTTTCTTAGGCCGACGGATACTGCCTTGTATAAGCAGAGTGACAGGGGACAAAGGGGCATCAAGTAAGCCTTGAAGGGAATGAAGGCTAGTACAGGTGCAAGTGATTTCTTCACACAGGTATATGAATGTAGATTTTTTTTTTAAATTGATGAGTCTTCTATGTTTTTTGAATAAACATCAATACTAGCATGATAATCTTCTTTCATGCTGGTCTCCCAGTGCATGCAACTACTACTCCATATTTCCAAACAATGGCATATGCCATTGCTGATGTGGGACCTGGGTTCAAACTTCAAAGTTCTCACATCACAATATATTTACAACAAAGGGTTGGTTGCAGAGATCAATGAGTTGACCTCATGCATAAGTGAATTCAAATCTATTTGGAAGGAAGGGAGTTGATCTCATGAATAAGTGAATTTAAATCTATTTGGAAGGAAAAGGGTTACACTGTTATGTGTAATGGTTGGACGGGAATCACAAGGAAGCCCCTTATCAACTTCTTTGTGTATTGTTCTGAAGGCGCCATCTTCTTGAAGTCCATTGATGCATCAGGCTAGGTGAAGAATGCAAATTATTTGTTTGATTTAATGAACAGTGTTGTAGAGGAGATTGGTGAAGAGAATATTGTGCAATTTTTCACCAATAATGAACCTTATACAAGGCTACAGGAAAGAACCTGATGTAGTCAAGGCCTCATTTGTTTTGGGTTGCATGTGTGGCACACTTAACTAACTTGATGTTGGAAGACTTTGGGAAGGAGGCAAGTGTGAGGTCCTTGGTGAGTCAAGGACAACTGATTACACCTTACATATATAGTCATCCTAGGTTGCTCTCCATCATGAGAGAACACACTAACGCTTGTGATCTTATTTGTCCCGGTCTGACCAAATTTTCCATACAATTTATTGCATTGAAGAGTCTCTACAAGTACAAAAATAATTTGAAGATGTTCATAATCTCTACTGTTTATCATGATTACATAGATATAGCGTGAGCCACAATTGACCAATATGAGATTTTATTGAAAATGGGGACTCTTATTGAGAACAACAAGTGGTGAGAAAAGGTGCAATACTACCTGTCAGTCATAGAACCCCTGGTATAAGTGTTGAAATTGGTTGACTTTGATGATAGAAACTAAATGGAGTATTTGTATGATGCCACGAGCAAGGCCATGATAAAGATCAAAGAGAAGCATCCGAGGGGTTACAAAAATGATGGAATATTTTAGACAACAAATGGGATATGACACTTCACCATGATATTCATGTTGCAGGTAATATACTTAATTCTTTAGTTGCTCGTTAATTTTTTGGTTGCAATAATATTTGTGTTCCTTAATGGTTGGGTTAGATCTATTTTTTTTATGACAACATATTTCCTCAATTCAGGGATGCAATACGATCCCCGACTCCCCATGTATGTAATGATGTTGAGGTTTTGTCAGGCACATTGTTAGTGATTAAATGCTAAAATACCTAGCAAGGACTATGCAAGACAGAATAAAGGCTGAGATTGAAGTATATTACTTGTTAGTTATTTAATATTTATTGATTATTGGTTATGAGCGCTAAACTTAACTATATTTCACATTGTATTTCAGATGACGCCATACAAGCATAAAATTGGAGCCTATGGGGATTTAGATCTTATATATTCTCATGACAAAGTTTTTTCTAGTATGATATTACATGCATTATATATGTATAAACATTTTTAGTTAGAAGCTTATCACTTTTACTAATTCGGTGATGTTATTTTTTTTACAACTGATTGGTGGATTCAAGTGAATAATATGAGTGGATGGAATCCATTGGCTGCCATTGCTATTAGGGTACTGAGCCAGAGTAATAGCTCCTCTCAATGTGAAAGAAATTGGAGCACATTCAACCTCATACACACAAAAAGAAAGAATTGGTTGAAAATGGAAAGATTAGATAAATTAGTCTTTTGCCATTACAATATGTGATTGAGAATTCAAAATGTCAAGGATAGACAAAAGATTTGTAGGAGGTATTTACCAAGAAAGAGTTGCAGCTGAAATTAGTAAGGGCTTGTCCTAATGTGGACTTTTTTCCGAGAGGAACATCCACTTTCAGTATGAATGGATGAGAAAGATGTTGAGGGAGAGCCAGAGTTCGACCCAAATGATAGATCTTAGGCCAAATATGAGCTTGACAACGTCATTGGTAAGGATGAGCATATGGAAGAAGAGCAAGAAACTCAGGTTCTTTGCACATCTCCAGTTCCACATGCAACTCCAACTCTGTAGATTGATGCTTTAGTCACAACTCTAGCACATATTCCAAGTGTAGATGCTGGACCTAGCACTAAGAAGAGTGGTGCCTTTGGAGAATTCAAGGCACTTATGAAAACTGTACAACGTAATACTGGTATGGGACCACCTGTAAAACAAGAAGTAAAATTGAAGAGGAAGAAATTGAGTATAAAATGAAGACATCTGATTCAGGATGACAACACTCAAGCACCTTCCCTAGATGATGATGATGATGATGAGGAAGAATTTATTACTGCCACTCAACAACAATATAGGGGTTCAGATGGAGGAGGTGGAGGTGGAGGTGGAGGTGAATGTGGAGGATTAAGTCATTTGGGTCGCTTTAGTAGTGTGTGTACTAGTGGAGTATGTGCATTAGATTTGGGTGAGAGACAACGTTTTAGTGGAAGGAGTCAAAAATAGGGTCATATATGATTTTTTGATGAGTATGTTGTAACCTAATATCCAGAACCTCTCCCAGATTTGGAACCTTGTTATCCAGCATCATTTCCATAGTATGACAATGTATATGATTTTAGCCAGATAGTCCACTCATTAATTTTATATGGATATGGGCCGGTCATGAGTCAACAAAGTCAGTGGACAATTCAGGAGAATGAGAATGAAGAGCAAAATAAGGAATATGATGGACAATTTCATTCATGGTGGTGAGAAGGTATATTCTATATTTTTATTTTTCACTCTTTTTAATTGTATCATTCTAGTGTTGTATTTCATTTCTAGTTGTATTGTATCGTGTCCTTTATTTAATAGAATAAATGTTAAATTGTTATTAGTATGAGAATCAGAATAGCCATTAGGCTAATGATGCTTAAGAAATTTCTCTCAGTTATAACTTATGAAATCACAACTTTCTGACATTATCACATTTTTTACATTTTTTTTCTGATTTTTATATATTTTTAAACATTTTTTATGTTGAAAAAATTGTAAAAAAACTGATCTAGACTGATTCATGTTCCGAAGATTCAGTTGGAATCGGTGGATCGGATCATTACCCCATGATCTCGATTCTGATTCCGATCCCACAATCTTTGCTCACTACGCAATGATCTGAAACTACTTTGGGAATGTAGAAACCCTTTGGAACTTCATAATTCACTACCTATGTTGGTGAAATGAAAAACTTGTTCAACTTGAACCTGGATATGAAGTTAGACCAAGTAAAGTCGGTGCCAACGCTTGACATTCAATCAACCCGCACTCATTCACCCAACCATTAAAAAGTGACATTTCAGGAGTCCAAGTATACTGACCATGCCTCTCACATGGTTTTAACATGCCATTGAAATCACCTTCTATACACCATGTCATGTTGACATCATTGCCTATGGCCTCTTTACATATCAGGAGTTCAAGTATGCTGACCATGCCTCTCACCTAGTTTTTATAGGGCATTGAAATCACCTTCTATACACCATGCCATGTTGACATCATTGCTTATTGCCTCTTTCAGATTGGATAAGAACTTTGCCTTATTAGCCACAATCACTGGACCATAGGCATTGCAAAGAAACCACACCTTATTTGTACCTGTGTCAGAGAATATAATAACTTGTAAATGTCTGGCATTGAATATCTCTTTGACATTAAACCTTAATTCTGCCCAAAGGACATCCATGCCTCTACTTCTCCCCGAGGAAGGAACAAAGGAAAAGCCTGACCACACTTCACAACTGCAATATCTTGATAATTGTCAAAACCTGTCTTGGTTTCTTGAGGTAAGAACATATCTGGCTTGTGGATTGCTACCGTGTTATGCAATTCCCAAATATTTTCCTTGCCAAGAATCCTTTTACAGTTCCGTTGATAATACTGATCATGATAAGATGACTAATCCCTCACATCCCCTCCTCCTTATGCCTTCAATAACAATGCCATTACTTAGCAAACAGTTCAATTCCCTAGTGCCCACTCTCTGCCGATTGGACTTTTCCCCCACTGCTGTACCTCCCCCACCGGAAAGCTTATGATGAAAACTGTCAAAAAAATCCCTTACTACATACTCACGACCCTGGAAACATAGGCCAACCGACTCCCCTATTGATATGACCACCTTATCCAGTATGAACGAAGTCTCCTCAGCTACCTCAGACGAACCTAGAGGACGATCAACATCTTTTCTCGCTGGAAGAACAAGCCTATTAATGTTGTATGTATCACCTAAGCACTCCCAGCTAGTCTAAGGTTTCTAGCATGATTACCTCCTTAGGGTTTCCGAGAGCCAACACCATGGCACCTCGAGTCTGGCTTGTCAAAGTGGACTCTGCAAGGAGGATGAAGATCCCTGTCCGAGGCTGTGATGACGCCACCAAACCCTATTCAGAAACATGCATTGTGTTATGATCAATACCATGAATGTATATCAAGATTGTCTTTGATGGATCTACACTAGCCATTGTTGCATGAACACAAAACTTTACCGACGGAGCTATCACCGATGTCTGAAGAGAGCCCCCATTGTAGGAAGGGGTTCCACTCACTTGGCATCCTCAAGCCACATGTGAATCGGAAGCCTTATGGGTCGGATGGGAACCAGACGGAAGAACTGGCTTAACAGACACCCTCACGTGATTTGGAGAAGACAACTCTTGGGAACAAACTGGCAGGAGAGCAGCCAACTTGACCAGTTAGCCCACCTCATGAACAACCAATAAGTGAAACGGTTCCTGATAAGCTTTACCCCTTAACGGGTCCGATGGACCTGCTACAGTAACAACTTCTTCTTTGCCCAAAATGCCGCTTGCTACAACTGTCTAAGGAACTGATGTCTTCCTGCCAAGGTTCTCGGAGATCAGCTCCGTACCTTCCCCTGAAAAAAAGATACTTCTTCCTCCATCCAATCGACTTACTAAAAACTTTCAGTTTCAAAATATGGAGAGGCTGATTCTCCAGAGACCCCCGCAGAGAGGCAGAAGGTGCCCCCCAACTTTGGTGCCATCACCCTGCTCAAACGGATATTGAAGGTTGCTTCATCGATCAGCACTGGAAAGTAACCTCCTCAGAAAATTCAAACATGCTATGAAACAAGGCACCGATGAATTTCTCTACAGGCCACCGCAACTTTTTTTTTCTTTCGATGGAAGCCAAGAAACCAAATTGTGACAGGAATCTAGCCAGAGTTGACTGTCCACACAAACGACGGTAGTCCCGACACCTTAATCCATAACGAATGAATAGATCCTAAAATGGGCTTAGAAGACATCTTCCTTCCACTGATGCACCACTCCCTCTTGATTTTCCTTGGCATAGCATTTGACAGCAAACGTCTTCCCGTCAGCCACCGTCAGCCAATTCTTGACAGAGTTATTTCTTCCTATGAATTCACCAGATAGAGAGAAGACCCTGATCTACCATGATCAGGTTTCCGGACAATTTGCCTTCAAGAAACTGTTGAGCATAGCCTTCTGTCGGACCAAAAAATCTCTCAAAAAAAAAGAGAGAAGAAAAAAAAAAGAGGAAGAAGAAGGAACGGAACAGGGGGGAGCCGAAGGAGTGCTGGGAAGAAGAAGCAAGGGCGGAAGCACCGCCCTGTGCGCTGGAGAAGAGAAAGAGGGGGAGGAGCCGTCGCCGCCGCCTCCACCAGCCGCGGCTGCCGCCGCCATCATCGCCGGAAGGAGCTTCTCCCGCAGCCGTCGTCATCGCCGCCGCGTTGCGGAGCCCGCCGCCGCCGCCGCCGGAGCCCGCCGGAGCCGGCCGCCGAGCCCGCCGCGACAAAGCCCCGCGGGCATCTCCCGTCGGGGGAGAGAGAGCCGAGAGGGAGACGGCGGTTCCGCGGCTGGCCGCGACCGAAAAGAAAAAAAAGAAAAAAAAAGAGAAAAAAAAGGCCTGATCGGGCGATCGTGGCCCACGCGCGCTCGTACGTGGGGCAGTATCCAAATAGGACCCTGGCCGGGAATCGGGATCCGCCGCACCGCCGGTCATCCTACCTCCTTCTGGGCCGACCGCCGGTCAAACAGGGGCTTAAAAGAAGGAGAAAATAGATTTAACTTCACCCCATTCCGGTCACCACCCCACTAACTCGAAAACGGGTTTAGCGTGGGGTCTTCTCCAAAATGACCCTTTTGCCCCTCCAAAAAACCTCTATAAATACCCCCCAAGTGCCATACGTACACGGGGTTGGAAACGGTGAGAAAAGAGAGAGTTGAGAAGAGAGAGAAGCTCCACATTCTCACTCCTTAAGGTAAGAAATACCTCGGTTTCGCGCTACCTTTCCATAAAAGGGGCTGGTTTTGCGCTACCTTTCCATAAAAGGGGCCCAAAAATAGTAAACTATTTTCGATAGAAAATAGCCAACCCAACTCCGGTCTAGCCGAAATGTTGCCGAAATTAAGTGGTTTTCGCTACATTTCCATCAAAAGGGGCCCAAAGTAGCTCGCTATTTTCGATACAAATAGAAAACCCAAATCAAGAAAGTCCGAAATGCCGGCCAAACCGAACGGGAATTCTAAATAGAAAACCCAACTCTGCAGAAACCGAAATGCCAAACCGAACGGGAATTCAAATCGAAAACCCAAATCGGTCAAACCGAAATACCAGTCAAACCGAACGGGAATTCAAATCAAAACCCAAATCGTCAAACCGAAATGCCCTCAAAACCGAACGGGGATTCAAATAGAAAATCCAAGTCGGTAAAGCCGAATGGCCGTCAAACCGAATGGGAAATCAACACGAAAACCCAAATCGAAAAAAACCGAAATGCCGTCAAACCGAACAGAAATCAAGGTGAAAAACCCAAATCGAAAGCCGAAATACCGATCAAAACCGAACGGAATTCAAATCGAAAACCCAAATCGGTCAAACCGAAATGCTTGGCCAAACCGAACGGGGATTCAAATAAAAACTGTTCTAAGTAAGGCCGAAATGCCGAAAAGGCCGAAACTCAGACTCGAGTTCGAAATATCGGCAAACCCGAATACGTCTTAAAATGCCGCATATCAAATGCAATCAAGCCATTCTCGATATACGAAGACAATCCGGTTCTGAAGGCCGAAATGCCGAAAAGGCCGAAACCAGACGGCAGAAGCCAAAAATGCTCAAGAAACCCGAATACGTTTCCGTAAATGCCGCATATCAAATGCAATCAAGCCATTCTCGATATATGAAGACAACTGTCTCGGTATTAAGGCCGAAATGCCGAAAAACCGAAACCCAGACGGTAAAGCCGAAAATGTCGGCAAACCGAAGAAGCTTCGTAAATGCCGCATATCAAATGCAATCAAGCCATTCATGGATATACGAAGAAAATCTGGTTCGATAAAGCGAAATACGGCAAAGTTCGAAACCCAAATCTAAGCCGAAGTGGTCGTCAAAGCGAACAAACTTTGACATACGTCGAGGAACAAGGGCTCGAATGCCCCTCATTTATCGTACGACGTACTCAAATCGACATGAAATAAATTCAAGTTCGATCGAATTCGATGTGTTATCCAAAGATTACATCTAATCCCTATGGACTTTGAGAGGTGGATAAAAATTAAATAAGTCATTGAAATAATAATTTCTAAACTTGATCAAATAATCAAATTTGAATAAATCAAATCAAATAATAACTTATTTATTAACAAAAATGCCATCACAATCAAATCAAATTCATGCCATAAAATCATACATAAAAAATAACCATCAATGGTTACAAAACATGTTAAGTTTGAATTCGACTTAACCATAGAAAATTAAATCAACCTAAATGGATAATGTTACTTAATTAAATAAGTATGCATAACAAAATTCAAATCAAATAAATGATCAAAACATTAATAAAATGTTAACATAATCCAACCAAAATTATGTCATTAAATAATGCATAAAAAAATGTCAACCAATGACTACAAAAACAAGTTATGTTGGATTAAAATCAACCATGAAAAATTAGAGTGATCAATATTATTAAGAACAGACCTTAATAATAATAGTAAATTCACTCAAATCAAGCAAAAAATGTTAACAAACACATAAAAAATGGAAATTAATTCTTACAAATAAAAAAGAGAGATCAACTCAAAATTGTCTAAGTCAACAAATGACCAAAGACATGAACAAAACAAATCAAATCAAATCAAATCATAAAGAAAATCAATGAACCCAAACTTAAAAGTTTGAATTAAGTTCAACCAAATTCCATCTCATAAGGCCAATGGGATATGTCTTCCAAATGCCTTTCTTTATCATGGATGAATGACTTCCGATCAATATGTTGCCGCGACGGTCAATCAAGGGTATTCGAAAGTGTTTCGTCGATGTAATTAACACCGGAATATCGCAAGTCCGGTGGAGAGAGGTCAAAATTTATTTTCAAAGAACTCGATAACCTCACAAATTAAATTGTGGTTCGCATCATCTAAGTGGTGGGTGATACCCATATCGACACTTAGCAAATCTGTGGAACCATCGGTGTTCCTATAAAATAATACCACATCAAATTAGCTAATACTCCTATGAATACCACATATTTTCATAGTAGTCAATGCTAGCCTAATGCAAAAAGAATTTTCTACAAAAAGAGAGGAAATTCGAGGTTCCAACACCTTCTTATCTTAAATTTCACCAACACCCTCTACTATAACTCTCCTACATTGTTTTAGCCTTTCCTTCTTTGTCATCATTCTTGTGGACATCGGGATAGAGAAAACCTTGTCTCCCCCCACGTTATGGTACAACCTCCTTGACTGGAAGAGTTCAGATTGAACAGCTCCCTCTTTCTGGAAAGAGCTTCTTCTCATGGACATGGTACAAAACTGCCTCCTATCATGTGACCCTGTCTCCAGGCACCCACGTTCACGATGACCTATGCCCCAGCATCTATGACATATGAGCTCGTGTTTGCACTTTGAGAAAAAATGATCATTTCCGTGACATCTTCTACATGTCCAAGCCTTCTCGCTTCCACTCAACCTTTTTGCAACCACATCCTGGTAAGATCTCTGAAGTAGAAGGGCATCCCCCGAAGAGACTCCACCTTGATTGGAACTTGCCGGGACATGATTAGATGAATCACACTCCACCGGCTTGGACACTTGCGCTCCATTAGTTGCCACCCTTTGGGGACCCACGCCCTTCACCTTTCATAGCCGGAGCTTCTCTCACACCTCTCATCGTGAGCCTTCCTTCCTTATGGAACTTTGTAGATGCTGGGGAGCAGCATGGTGGCTGTGGGAGGGAGCTTGCCTATGCCGTTTGTGGAAGCAAAAGTTAGGGCTCACCCTCGGGTGTGCAGTGCAGACTAAGTATACTGTTGGCGCACAATTTTTTTTAACAAAGAAAAAAGAGAAGAAGTAGAGAAAGAAGTGAAGCAGGCGGCCTGGCCCAGGAGCTGGCCCAATTGCCCATGAGATTAGCCACATTTGGGCCCAATAAAACACTCTAGCAGGGGCCGGATCCATCCAGCCCACAATTGGCACAAATTGGGCCATGTTCAGGCCATATGCGCAGCCCACAGGAGGGCCTGGGCCTCTTCTCAGCCCGCTGGCCCAGAAGCCTGCCCAATTGGGCCAGGCCCACTTCAGCAGCAAGGCCATCAAGGCCCAGCCGCACCCACCTTGCCACCTCAGCTCCTTGGTGCGCACCCAGCTGCCAGCACAGCCCCCCAACAGTCACTTGAAGGAGGGGGAAAGCCAAGGGACAGCCACTCAATCAATGTGATTAAGTGGAGTAACTCCCATGGGGGAGGCCAAGGGTCACCTGCGTACAGCACCTCCTGACTGTTCATCTGCCCTCTTCACTCTCTATAAAAGGAGGAGGGGTGCGCACATCAAAGGAGAGAGGCTGGAGACGCCGCCAGGCTGCTGGACTGCACCCTGCCCCTTGCTGCTTTGCACCCTGCTCCTGCTGCAACCTGCTCCTGCTGCTGCTACAACCTGCTGCTGCAACCTGCTGGAAGGAGAAGAAGAAGGGAAGAAAAGGTAAAGAGGACTGATTGGTGCGCCCATGTAGCCCCTTCAAGGGGCCTTCTTTTCTGCTTATTCTAGGCCCATCTCCTGCCCCTCGTATGCCTGTAGAGGTCAGCCTGAACAGCCTGTGTTCGGACCTAGATCAGACCCCCTAAAAGCTCCCTTGCGCAGGCCTGTTTCAGCCCATGGCCGACCCATTCTCAGGCCCATATACAGGCCCATTTCCAGCCTTGTTTGATCCCCTGCATAGGCCACCTGCAGTCCATCCAGTAGACTCCTATGCAGGCCCAGAAAAGAGCCCACAAATATGCCCAATTGCTTGCCCTTCTCGCAGCTAAAATCAAGCCCCCATGTGGCCCCACCGAACACACACCCTGCAGGTCTGAAACAAGCCTCACTCAGGCCCATCTTCAGCTCCTTTACAGCCTACCAGAAATAGCCTAGTGCAGGTCCAAAGAGAAGCCCACAACCGGCCCATCTCCAGCCCCTGCTAAGCCCACTCTCAGCCCAACCAAGTGCCCCTGCGCAGACCCATCTTGGCCTCCTATCCAGCCCACAAACAGGCCGCAACCAGGACCATCTCATGCCCTCTGCGCACCCCCAAAATAGGCCCTAAAACAGCCCCTTTGTGGCACCCATTAGAGCCCTAGGTGAGGGCGGATGACCCGGGGATTCTTGGAGACCGCACGACGGCCCAAGTCTACTCCGGGCGGGTCCTCAAGCCCCTTGTTTTCATGCCCTCTGCGCACTCCCAAAATAGGCCCTAAAACAGCCCCTTTGTGGCACCCATTAGAGCCCTAGGTGAGGGCGGATGACCCGGGGATTCTTGGAGACCGCACGACGGCCCAAGTCTACTCCGGGCGGGTCCTCAAGCCCCTTGTTTTCATGCCCTCTGCGCACCCCCAACCAGGTCCCTCAAAGCAGGCCATTCTCAGCCCATCCTTGGCCCATGGTTTTGCCGCCACAGCAAGAGGTGAAGTGCGCCAAAACAGGTTCTGCAGAAGCCGTACTTCAGCAAGGCAGCAGACCGGCTTGAAGGTGACAGCCCGGCACCCCTTGGAAACTGCACGACGGGCCAAGGGCATAGCCGGGGGGCCTTCCAAGCCGGTTCCATCAAGAAGCTCCAGCAAAGCAGCAGAATTTCAAGCAGGCCCGTTGAGCCTATGAAAATGAAGCCCGGCTTTGAACGCCGAAGGAATGGACCGGCCCGAAGTGGCCTTCAGAAAATCAACAAATAAAAAATCAGAAATGCGAAAGCAACATTAAATTAAGGACTTCACCCCTACCGGGGGAACTCCACCTTGGGCGGAGGGGCGGGCATGCATCCCGTAGCTTACGACCCGGACGGGGGCGCGGGCATGAATCCCGTAGCCGTCGATCCTTCCCCCAATATGGCTAAGCTAAGGCTGGCTATTTTGGATGGGTAAATTTTCACTAAATTGGAAAAATAGCCGGCATGCCGTCGTAATGCCAAATTTTTTCCAAAGTAGTGGAGATGAACCTACATTGGGGGAAAGATCAACCATATTGTACACCGATGTACCCCACTCATCTTTCAATGAAATGGAATTCATAGTCAATTCGATGTATGAAAGTGGGCACCGATTGGCAGCCCAATGTGCCCGATCAGATGCAAAAAACAAACTGTTTTCAAACAATCAAAAGATAAAACAATGCAGGTTCTGAAATGGGATTTTACAGCCACATTTTCCCAACCGCCTGCAGGTCTTGAAACCACCAACCAGAGCCCAGTTCGGCCCAAGAACAGAACCCTGTTCAGGCCCTTAGTCGGTCCCCTTGTGACCTGGTTCCAGCCCACCTAAAACCACCTGCGCGGACCCCAATCCAGGCCCATGAACAGCCTCCTGTTCGGTCCACCTGCTGCCCCGTTTTCAGGCCCAATTCGAACCCATATGGTCAGACCCAAGAGCTGGCCCAAGTCCAGTCCAATTTAACCTGCAATCAGTCCCCTTGCGACCTGATTTCAGCCCATTTAGAGCATCTCTAATAGGTCATTTGCAGGCCCATTTTCAGCCTTGTTCGGCCTTCTGCATAGGTCATTTGTAGCCCATCCAGGGCATCTCAAACAGGCCCATATTCCGGCCCTCCAGCAGACACCCCTGTCAGGCCCATATTTCGGCCCACCTGCAGGCCTATGTCCAGAGCCTAAAACAAGTCCCCTTGTGACCCGGTTTCAGCCCATCAAGGACATCTCAAACAGATCCCCGACCGGTCTATTCAAAGTCATCTGAACAGACCCCTTAAGCAGGTCCGAAGCTGCCCTTGCTCAGCCCACGTTCAGGTCTTAGAACCGGTTCCAAATCAGCCTCTTGTGCAGGCCAATTTCGGCCCACCATAATCTATTCATTCCAGCCCCTTTGTGGCTCGGTGAAATCCCAAATCAGTCCTCAAGTAAAAATCATATTTTTGACCGAATCCAAAGCAGATGAACTCAAAAATCAGAAAAAATCAAAGTCGACAAAAAATAACAAATCAATAAAATCAACCCGAACAAATCGGTTTGCATCTGATCGGACCCAAAAGGCCGCTGCCCTTTTGAGTTCTTTACTTTATTTTGTGGATGTGCATGTCTCCGAAAACAGGTTGCCACGACGGTTAATCAAAGGCATTCGAGTCGTTGCTCGATGTAAGTTAACGCCGGATACTCGCACCATCCGGCAGAGAAGGGTCAAAAAATGAAATTTTCAAAGAACCCGAACCTCGGTTCTAATATTTTTAAAACTATCACCGGACTACCTGATATTTTAGGATATCACATATTTTCCTAGAAAAGTCCGGCGATGTCTTTCTTTCTAAAGAACAGACGCAGAAAAAAGAGGTTCACACATATACCTAGATGTTACCAGGTGAATAAGTAATGATGGTATACTTCCACAGCCTGAATTTTTGTTTTAGTGATCCATATGATTTGGTGAAAGGTTTTTTCAACCATTCGACCATCATTGGGAACACTCAAACTCATGGATGTTGATGCCTGTCACATTATATCTACACTGAGTTATGCATTAATCAGTAGTTCTTTTATTACGTTTGTTTCAGGAGTCCTGGGAAAATTTTGAGTATCAACGTTCCAACATTTGAAGCCCTAACTCAGTTTGGCATGGCAGTGGTAGCTGTTAGGAACATTGGAAAACTAGAGGCATCTTATAGTCTGACAGTAAGATTCTTTTGTTATCCCTATCTTCATACGATGAAATTTCCTTGTTTCACATTTTAATAAAAGCACCTTTGAATTTCATTTAACCTTGTCATTTAGCATTTTTTTCACTTATGTTGAAATTATCAATTTGTGAATTAAAATACTCATTAATGTGTGATGTATGCGGTGAGCTTATATCTTAACATTGTTGTCAAGATGACAAGATACCCAAGACACTCAAAGGTGCCATTTTTACATAGGTGACAAGGTAGCTGCTTAGATGATGCCTAAGCGGCAGAATTAGATGTTAATATTTCGTATATACATTATATATAGATAAAGAGAGAGATCTAGGGAAGTATAGACTTTAAAAGGTTTAGGTATAAGAGAGTTTTACATATAAGTATATGCATATATATATTTGAATGTGTATTGTGTATGCATGTAAATATGTATTTTATGTATGCAATTATGTATGTCTATACATTTTTGGAAAAAAGCCAATGCTGATAAAGTGTGAGGAAGACAAAAATAGGGTTGAGAGAGAACTTTTTAATTTTTAAATATATACTTATAACCAAAAGTCTTAAATATGCATCATAATTAAGTGATAATAGAAGTATTTTAATATAATTTCACTATCAATAATTGGCCACCCCTTGATTCGCTGATCAATGTTTTTTATTAGTTGTGGAAGGACCTAGGCTGCCTAGGCAGGTGTCTGGGTCACCGTGGTCACCTTTTGTGCCCTTAGAAAGGCATCCTTGCACCTTGGTGCCTAGGCAAGCACCTTGACAATATGAAGTTTGCCCCGGTGGATTCTTCGCATTGAATTATGTAAGTGGTTTATGTTTATTCAAAGAGAAGGGAGGATTGATTTTTTCTGGAATTTCTGAAAATTCTCCATTCTGCAACTTTATTCTGCTTTGAGATCCAAGGGTTAGCCTATTTAAGGATGCATAGTGGTCCCATCCTTTCTCAAATCTCTTTTACCATGTTTTTTTATACCTTTCTAGTGATATTCTTCCCTTTCATTGACTGATGAGTGATGCAGAGCTGTGGTGTCTAAGAAGCTGAAGCAATCTTGCAATATGTTTAGACCATATGTCTGGCTATCACCCAACAATGATGTCAAGTTCAATAGGGTCGGACTGCAAGAAGATAAGATGAAGTTCCTTCTTCATGATGTTCAATTTTTGATCTTCTACCACAATGCAGTATGCACAGTTATGCTGTGTTACTCTTTATGAGGCACGTCAAGAATCAATAAAGGTCTTCTCTAAAACATTGAGGTGACTGTGGTCAAGCTCCTGTATGTCAAATGCCTTACAGGATGCTGGCATTGGGAGCATATTGCCAAGTCATCTTCCAGTGACTTCAGCATCTCCTTGATATATGGTGTTCCTGAGTACTACAATACTAATAATTGAGGATTATCTATAAAAAGAGGAAGCTGTGTGCCTAGTATTTATTTTTATAATGTGTATCAAATTCATTTACCCTGGGATCTTGGGATGGGACTATTATTTTACTCTCTTTTGGGCCCACTTCTGTGGTGAAAATAACAAAGCAGTGGTGTATAAGGCCATTGAAATAACTAGTTAAGTATGCTTGCCACCAGCTTTTGGGAGAATTGTAGGGTAGTGCTGAATTGTGAAGCCTAAGTTGGTTTCATCTCATCAGGTAAGGATCATGAATCTGAATTAGATTGGTCTTCCCAGGCTGATCCAACTCAACTGGGATTGATTGATTTGAGTGATCAGGCATCCACTTTAAAATATAGTAAAAATAGAAAGTTATGCTTACTGGAATGGGTTCGCAGGCAATTAGGCATCCACTTGTTCTGATCCCAACTAGTACTAGTCGGATTCTATGCTACATCTAACAGATGCTTTACTGATTTTGCTCTGTCCAGACTCCAGACTGGATCATGCATCATTTTTTGGATTACAGTGCCACCAAAGCCAAATTGGTTTGTGCAATCTGGGCCGGACATTCATTATTCTTTCTTCCATCTTTTAGAAGAGATATGTACATGACAAGGTATTAGCAAAATTAAATTGAAGACCAGAAGACAGAGAGTCCAAAATTCTTATGTTCATGCACGTCAATGTCCAGAAACCAAAGGGAACAAACAACAGTCGCCAGACAGAAAAGTGAAGTATATACAATAATGAATAAGGTTATGATCATGAGAGACAATTTGTTCTGAGTCATAATGGCCAGACTAACATGTGGATGATATTTGTTTGTCAAAAGCCTGATTAACCATATCGGTGAGCTTACAGCAAACTGGAAGAAGTAAATGCTGGGGTAATAAGCACATTGTAAAGGGTTATGGTCATTGAGATTTTCTTACAGGCTTACAGGTCTGAAACAGTTTCTAAACCATCTAAGTCTATAAATCCTCATGGTTAAAGACCATTGATTGTGGAATTGACTAATTTGTTCCAGATCGGCACCTGCCGTTCTGATTTTGGTTTAGAGTACTTATCCAAGTAGGACTTCCATTGGAATCGACCGAAATCAACCAGATCATGTTGGATAGAGACCGGAATCAGTTGAATTGACTGATCCTGGACCAATTCAATGATTCCTCACTCGAATTGGCCCTCACAACAGTGCCACCGTGGTAGGGCGTGGAAGATGAGCTTACTGGGTCCATCGGGATCTGGTGACTTATGCCATATCGAGGGTGGACCTGTTGTGGCACAAAGATGCTGCAGCAGCAGCAAATGGCTGCCATTTCCG
The DNA here is from genome assembly GCA_036172225.1 of Cryptocoryne crispatula var. balansae. Classification (NCBI taxonomy): domain Eukaryota; kingdom Viridiplantae; phylum Streptophyta; class Magnoliopsida; order Alismatales; family Araceae; genus Cryptocoryne; species Cryptocoryne crispatula. The sequence goes on along the minus strand of CM069924.1, from coordinate 4,352,868 downwards.
GCGTATTTTTGGGGTCAGCTTTGGCCTTAAAATAGCAAGATCGCAGCGGAATCTGATACACCTCTGATTTTGTGATTTTTTCCGATTTTAGGATTTTTTGAAAAATCGATTTAGACTGATTTTGGATCAGTTTTTCTTCCAAAATATCAGCCCATTTGACTGATCCGATCTTGATTGGATTGGAATCAACACCCACCGATCCAAGTCCCAATCATGATCCCAAAATATCAGCCCATTTGACTGATCCGATCTTGATTGGATTAGAATCAACACCCACCGATCCAAGTCCCAATCATGATCCCATGATCATTATTAAAAAACACTTTTAAATAACGCACCGGTGAAAATACATGGACAAGATGAAGTTTTAGAACATTTAATTCTAAAAGTACTTATATGGCATAGTAAGGTAGTTGAAGAAGGCCTGATAAGTAGGAGTGGCAATGGGCCGGGCTTGGCTTGGCACAACCTAGGGCTGGGTCAGCCCACATAGATGAAGCTTGAGCCCAAGCCCATGTAGAAAGCTCAACGGGTTCTAAATGATGTAAATGGGCTTTAGCCCTCACAACCCACAAATGCCCATCAGCCCAATTGAGCTAATGCAGAGTACAAAATGTTATTAATTAAAGCCTGAAATTTATGACTCCACCAGGTCTGCGTACTCCCCACCTGCACAGTGCCATTGTGGAAAAGTGCACTGGCAGCGCCCAGCCTTCCTCTCCCGGCAGCCCTGATATTCTGCATGAACTGATACATGGGCATTAACCATGTCACCATTCACATCAGTGATGTCTCTGAACAGATCCTTCATCAGTGGCATAGGTGGCGGAATCCCGGTCAGCTGCGTAAGTCATCAAGGCAGAGGGATGAGGGTTCCTTGGTCAGCCATGAGGTTGGCCATATAGAAAGAAGAGGCACCCAGTAACTGCCTGACTCCACGATGCTTCATGGCCAGACAAACTCCATCATAGACCTAAAAACAGAGGCTGTGGAGCCTCAGCTGCAGAGGCATTTCGGGCGAAACAGCTGGGCGGTATGCAGTGGAGGGAAACCAGTATTGGGAGATGTGCCATTGAAGAGGTGATCGAACAAAGTAGGTATAGTTTCTTCTTAGGACAGAGGAGTGCGGAGCCCCATATCATGTCCAAAAGCAAAAGTGGCCTTCCTCGGAAGCAGCAGCAGCAGCAGCTGATTACCGTAGCAGCAGGTATAGTGACTGAAGGCGCCGATGACTGCTCCGCTCCTCTATCTCCATTGTCTGGACCATGGCTGGAGCTGTATCTACCTTGAATTTTGGTGAAACAGCATAGGAGGATGATAGAAGAGATTGGCGAAACAGGCTAAGATGGGGGAAGCAAGGGTTTGTCTGGGGCACAAGGGATGCTTAGGGAGTAGCCAAGAGAGAATGTCTCTGTTGTGGTGAGGGCTCCTAGGAGGATAGGCAGTCAGTTAGGACTAGGAGGCAGCCAGAGTGGAGTCAGGACCTTTGACATCCTCCAAATGTGTTTTGGCCTTCGGGAGCTTTGGCGGGGAAGGAGTGGATGCGGAGGACGGAGGGGAAACAAGAATGACCAAATAAATTGGTATTAGGATATGCATTCCACCTGGACCTGGACGTGGATTTGGAGGTGAGATGCTTGCGGCCTGGACATTGAGGCTGGAGCTGGAGGTGAAATGTGTGCTGCTGCTGCCATGGTGAGGTGAGAGCCATTGTCCATTAGTCCAGACTCTAGAGGTGAGGTGATAATGAGAATCTGAAGCCTTAGATTGTAGAGTGGGTATTGGCCCATATCAAGGATACATAAAAGGTTCACTTGCTTATAGATTATGGGTACTTCAACCTCAATGCTATAGTTTTGGGGTTTGTAAGATGGTATTAGAGCAGGGTAGTGACCTTATTATAAGTTTTGATTATCTCAGCTCCTATTCCAATTGTTCATTTTGGCATGAGGGTGAGTGTTGGAAAACTGGGTATTGTCCCACATCGATGATTCGAAAAGGTTCACTTGTTTTTAGATTCTAGGCCCTTCAACCTTAATGTCATGGTTTTGATATTTGTAAGATAGACTCCTAGTACCCATGGCCCAAACCCATGTGACCCTTTCAACAAATGGTTATTTATCGTAGACTTTAGAATAACCCACGGTACCTGAAAATCATGAACCATACTCAGCCCATCATGGGCTACCCAATAGGCTTCTCACCAAATCCGATTCATTTGATACTTCTACCAAGGAAAGTGGGATCGGAATCGGGCCAATCTGAATTAGATCGGCAAAATCGGCCAACTTCTTGGGAGAAAAATTGATCTGGAATCGGCCTGGATCAGTTTTTCAAGAACAGAACAATTTTAAAGTGTAGAAAAACCACATCTTTATTTTTAAGGGGATTCTAATTTGATTCTTTAACAGGGAAGGCCGTAGCGGTGATGCAGCTGCCGTATCCAGCACTGATTTGTCCCCAAGTGTGTCAAATTGGACTGGAATCCTATGGGAAACCTATCTGCTAGGGTATTTTTAGTTACTTTTTTTGTTTTATTATAGTTTATGAAGAGCCGATCCAGACCAATTCTGCACCAGTTTTTCTTCCATAGAATCGACCTATTCCACCGATCTGGTATCTGATTATGATTCCACTTTCCTTGGCTGGTGAACCGTCTTATTTAACTTCACTTGATTAAACTCATGTACCTTGTACTGTCCAGTTCATATAAATAGCCTATGTTAACGAATCTTGGTTGTTTAATTACTTCATTAAATCCATAGACTGTGATTTATATGGTCTTGCTAAGTGATGGAATCAGTGAACTGACTCTTTCTGTCCAATTTAAGGTGCCCTATTTTATGGATAGCTGTCATTCTACCAAACTGTGGTGTTGGAGAAGAAGTGGGACTTTATATGATCGTGCAGGCTATATTTTGGGCACTATAGATGGAAGGGAAGTATAGGTGATAAGCAGGAAGCTGCTCCAGTGGTTCTTGCCACATCTGTTTGTATAATAATGAAATATTGTAATGTGCTAGGGGCTTCTCAGAATTCTTGTTCATGGTTTTATGGAAGGTTCATAGCATAACACTAACTTGACTGCAGAGTCTCTAGTGAATTCTGCTCTTTAGATAGCCTTCTACAAGCATAGCTGCTTCAGTTTTGTAATTTGTATACATCTTTTGTTTATAAAAACATGTACCAACGACTTTCAGAAAAAAGGGCCATTCAACCAAGTTCAAACTTAAATTTGATAGTCTAATTTCATGACTCCCGAATGTACACTACAATTCAATGGTCTGATTTATGGTCTTTAGCTGTTCCCCGACTTTATGGTTCAATCTTTTGGTTGTTGATGATAACATTGAATCAAGTAGTGTGATCACATTATTGTCAGCACTAAGTTGAATTTGATGGTCCAGTTTTATGATCATTGACTGAAACATTAAAACTAAAAAGCCTAATTGTACAATGAATTTCTGTAAATTAAATTTGATGGTCTGCTCTTATGATCATCGGTCTAAACTTAAAAGCAAGCAGTCTAATCGTTTGATCATCAGCTGAATCTTTTAGATTTAGGATCCTACAAGTCCAGTTTTATGATCATGAGCTGTAAGTCAAATCCAATGTTCACTATTAATGGCCATGATCCATAAACCAAAGTTGTGAATCAAGTAATGTTATAGATTCTATGATCATGAGCCATAGATCTGTCACAGTTGATCTGATTTGATAGTTGTGGACAAGGATCGCGGGATCTGAATCGGTCCCTGGATCGGTGGGGACCGATCCGATCTGGATAAGATCAGATCGGTCGGTCCGATCCAGGCCGATTCGCCGGAAGAAAAATCGATCCGGATTGACCCTTAAAAAATCCTAAAACACAAAAAATAATTAAATAACGAGGTAGCATTTTGGGGCGATTTCGGGCCCAAAAGTGGCCCGGAATCGTCGCCACGGCAGCAAGCTGCTGTTGTGACGCAGGGAAGACAACCTTACCCGGTAAGGCCAGGATCCAGTGACTTAAGTCACTGTACTGGGTCCTGATGGACCCAGTAGCTTCATCTTCCCCGCTTGATAGGGCGGGGAAGAGGGCCACCGCGGCGGGATGGCTGTCGCAGCGATCTGTGTGCCAATTCCGGCGAGGGAATCACCGGAATCGATCCAGAATCGACCGAATCGGTCGATTCCGGCACTGATTCCACCTACAAACACCGATCCGGACCGATCTTCTATCCAGATCAGTAGTTCCGCCGGGAATCGGATCCAAAGGGGTCCTATCCGATCCAAGAATCGGCCGATCCCGATCCGGATCGGCCGATTCTGCAATCCATGGTTGTGGATCACAGTTTTAAATATAATGGTCTGATCTCCTGACTAATAATCATAATCCTAAATCTAATTGTTTGATCTTATCATCAGTCTGTGATTTGTTGTTCTCATTGACAGTTGTGCACCATAATTGCAAATACGATGCCCCAATCTTATGATCCTAGCCTCCTAGGCCATGATCAAATTCGATTTCCTGATCTGACGGTTGAGGGCCATGATACTAAATCTAATAGTTTTGTAAATTGAATAGTCTGTTGTCATACAAGCATGTGCTTCAAAGTTTGATAAATGTTATGGGCAATGAATTGTTCATGTATCATTTAATGCTTGCTATATCATTTTTTATTGCAAACAAAAGTGTGCATAATTATACTCTCTCCTCCCTCCCTCTCTCTCTCTCTCTCTCTCTCTCTCTCTCTCAGTTTGATCTTGCGATTTTGAGCTGTAATTCAGAATAAATGTTTTTGTAAAGTGAGTAGTCTATTATCATGCAACCATATCATTTCCTATTGATAAAAATATATGTAAGTATGACCGTCCTTGGGTCATTTGATCACTTATAGGAAAACTTATCAAACTTGTTAATGGTATAGAAAGAATAAAGATTAATAGTGTTCACATTTAGACAACCAAATGGATGAGGGAAATGTAAAGATGTAAGAAATTCAAGTCATAAACTTTGATATATAGGAAATGAGAGAAATAAGAATGTGGCTTGTGTCATTGTGGACAAAACATTGAAGAATGCTGTCGTGTCTGTGGAAAAAGTAGAAGTTAAGATTATTCTTGTAAAATAATCATATAAGAAGAGGTAATTAATATAGTTATGCTTATGCTCTATTAATTGGATTAGCAAGTGATATTGAAAAAAGTTGAGAGGATATGGATGACCTTATGCAAACTATACAAAATGAAAAGAACATATTTATTGGAGAAGATCTCAATGGGCATGTTGGAAATCAATGCCATAGATATGAGAAAGTTGACAGATGTTTTGAGTATTCTAGTTTAAATAAAGAGGGAAAAATATTCTTGATTTTTATGACCTAAGAGCTCATATTTACAAATATAAAAATTTTAAAATATTATTTAGTAATATTTAAAAGTGGACAAAATAAAAGTCTAATCAACTTCATTTTTACAAGGACTAATGTGAAACCTCGAAGAATCTATACCTCAAAATATAAGGATATAAGAATATAAGAATATATGTGGTATGACATAGTTTGAAAATTCATTTGATTTCCGTTTATTTGGGAAATGAACTTTCGATATCCTATCTTTGGCTACTATGAAAATATATGATATTTCATAGAAAATATTAGCCAAAATATGTAGTATACAAAAAATATGTATGTCGAGGTTCGGGTTTATAAAACTTGTCTTTGGACCTCTCTCCATCGGAAGTTGCGAATTTCCGATGTTAATTACACCGAGACTCTCGGACACCCTTGATTAACTGTCGTAGCAATTCGTATAAGAAAGAAAACATTCATCCATAAAATATCGTCCGGGGATTATGACCCATAAAAGCAATAGAATGTGAGCTGATAATATAACGACCATATAAGGTCAAACTCGCGTGCTTTGTAAGAGATTAGTCTCTCAAACTGATGTCTTATATTAAGACACGAGTTGGATTATTGAGGCTAACCAAGATCCGAGCATATTCGTATCAAAATCTATATTGATTTCATACGAGCTCTTTCATTTTGAACGAAGTGAAATCTGTCCATATATATATACCAAATTTATGACCCAAGTCCCTTCTTTTATTGAACTGGGTGGTGAAAATTTGGAGGGTTTTAATCATAACATATACTTGGACTTGAGAAGAGACTATGTTCTCCTTGGGGTTATCGTAAATTAAGGTAGTTGGGCACCCCCAAATTCCAAGTCTTGATATTCTAGACTTGGTGGTATGGGATATACACCCTACCATTGGACATATAACCATGCCCGAAATTCCAGGTTTATAAATCTTTGGTTCCTATACCTTGTATACTCAGCCCCATCCGGTTCGGCCCAAAATATACATAGGATTTTAACCTACTTTCAGGTTGTCTTATATTTGAATCTGGTTTATAATCCAGATGAGTCCGGACCTAGGACTATATATGCACACTGTTTTCATAATCTGCATGGGGTTAGATAGGGGATTAATTTTAACCATATATGAAGCCCATATGTGTCATATCGGGGACTGCCGTATGATCCTACATGGGATGCCAATAGAAGATTAAATGGGCTGATATTTGGCCATATAACATCAACCGAGACCTATCATATGATGGGTGATAAGTCATGTAAGGGTCCAGGCTTGTATAGGCCTGAAATGCATATCCCTTAAGACATTTGTACAGCCTCTTTTATAAGCTGTCCGTGGCCTATCTATATTCAGGTCCAATCTTATTCACATGTACCCCTTGGGCTGGCCATTCTTAAAAAATCCCGGAGGCTGAACCATGTTATCTATGGTTGAAAGTCTCATTGAGACTTCTAGATTATAAATCTCCAGGATGGGGGTCTCACGTCTCGGGCTCTGCCCTGAAATATGCCCATATTCAGACTTTTATTTCAGTCTAGATATGAAAACTCTGTACAGTCTATAGAATGACCTAATTATGTTCAGATCCGAGGCTAGACTTAGGGTCAAACTCTAGAAGGCTAAATCATATATCTATGTAAATTTTCGAAGCACCAAGTTATGCATTGGAGCTTCTTCATGATGACTGTTATATCCTCCCTATATGAAGTCTGAAACTTCATACCTAGACCCGGGCTTATGTAAACCTGAAGTGCATAATATTGAGACAACATAAATTTGATTATAAGTTTGCCACATGGAATATACATATGTGTACATACTGTAAGCTCTCCTTCTCAACCTTCTGCACAATCCGGATCAGAGCTGGACAGAGCCCCTCCATCCCCCTTACCTTAGACAGGTCGGAATTAGGGCCGGATGCCCAATATTATGCAGAACTTGATTCTCACCCCTTCTCCCCTAAAACATATGCTAATGAAAGCCTCTTAACTAGGCCACTAGTCTATTATGCAAGACATCCAAATGAGCTACATGATATGATACCATAGTCTTTAATATATGAAATGGGCAGGTTCTGCCTATGTACTTCATGTATCCGGTCCCCAACATATGGGGTCAATCCAACATATTCTTGGAATCTCAGAGTTGGAGATCAGTCCTGTCCCTGGTTGGACTGAACATAAGCCTCACTCTCATCTAAATCTCATCCCCAATCAACTTTATAAATATCAAAATTGTATGCTCAGGTGCTTGCAGGACACACCTCTTATCTCTTCGGGATCACCTTGTACCTTTTGGGGGTACAGGTTCATATATATGAAAATCACCCTCCCTCCTTGGTGATTAAGCTTATTAGCTCCCCTTCCACTATGAGATGGATCAAATGAATTAATGTATATAGCTCCGGCCTTACCCATATATGGGTCCGGGAGCTCTCTTCTTATCTTTATGGATAAGGATCTCAATTGCAATTATATGATTGATATGAATCCCAACCTAAGCCCAGCTATCCAGCCCCTAAGTGCCACTAGACTTTAGGCCTATGATCGACTATGGATCTGATCAAAATGCCAAGTAGAATGAGACTTATATAAGCCTGAAATATACATCACCTGAATTTCCCATATTGGGATTTGCCTTAGGTGTTAATTGAAGCCTGAAATACAAGTTACTTCAATGCTTTGGAAACTGCCATGAGAGGTAACCCTCCGGACTCCGATTACACCCAGGTTTGTGATGCCACTGAGACCGGGATCCAAACCTCCTAAATGGGGAGAAAAGTTGATCTAACCATTGACCTTGGACAGGCCACTATTTGGTGCAGAGCCATGGATTGGAATTTTCCCTATGATTGGTATTAAACCTCATGAGAATCCAGGCCTATATAAGCCCGAAATATATGTCACTTGAGGCACTTATGCTTGGCTACCCAACCTGCTATCCCAGCTCCTTACCCATGTGGAAGGATATTTGTATCAACCCCTCCATTGTGTTTGGAAGAAACTTGCCTTAGGATAGTTGCTAAATGAGGCCCAAAATCCTCTACAAAATCAGGCTTATATGCACCTGAAAATCGAGACGACTGAGTTGGGTTATAAACCTGTCATACAAAACTTGTATAAGTTATAAGATACCCCTCTCGGTCCTCTGTACAATCCAAATCAAAAGCCCCTCTTGTGCCCTTGCTTTAGGCCAGTTGAGATTAGGGCCGGAGGCCCAAAATATCAATTTCTTCATATTAGAGATCTCTGAATTCCGACCAGGATCTTAAGGCCTAAGGTACTAAGAGTGGACTTTCATGGGATATGTTCTGGTTGGTCTCTCATATGAGACCACTCTTCCTCTATTTATTCCTAGAGGTGGCCCGGCATCTAGAGGCCTGAAATCAGGCCCCTGAGCCTAAGATCCGAGGGCTAAAACTCAGTCCCCTGTATTGCCAAAATATAATTCAGGATCCCATCTGTGCCATATGGCAGCACACACCCTTATGTGGTGGAATTCAGGCTTATCATGCCGGGGTCGCCTTATCCCTTTTGAGGATACAGGTTTATATAGAGATGGATCAAGGGAATGGGTATATATATGGCTTCGGCCTTCATCCAGGATATGTGGATAATGCCTCCAATCAGGTGGATATCATATATGTATATATATATATATATTTCCAACCTGACATAAAGGTTCGGTCCATGATTGACCTCCTCTACATAGTATTCCTATGGGTCAGGATATGATCCACCTTCAATTCATATTATGCACAATTTGGTGCTCAACCTCTTACCTTGCCCAATTATGCTCGGACTTAGTTCACCTTCTCTTTTTTTTTTTTTGAAATTACCTATATGCATGGGAGGGGGATCTTTGATCACCACCCTATATTTGGTTGAAAACCATAAGATATGTTGGTGAGGTTGAACTTCAATTTTATCATTTTCGAAGTCATCTCTCCCTCTTCTAGGTGGGTCTGCCTCATAACCGGCCTTCCCTTATTATGAGATGAGCCAAAAGGGCTATTTTGCTCATGGCCTTGTTTAGGACCAGTGGACTGAAATTAAGCCCAATATTAGGCTTCAATCATAGTCTGTTATGGGCATAGACTCTCATCTTTTTATGAATATTATTACATAGATGTTGATCATGCCATATGGCATTTTTACATATCTTCATTCATTGGGATACACATAGAACCATAACCTCATTTGAGACTGTCCTTCCCCTCTAGGGAGTACAAGACTTTATGCTTATGACTTCAGTCTTGTCTGGAATATGCTCAAGGGGTCAGACCCAATATTGGGCTCCAATTATGCCCTCGGCCCTCTGATTTTATGCCCAGTGGGCAATTCATTGTAATGTGCCTCTTCACAAGGTCGGATGTCATGTCTTCACCATGGCCTGGTTGGCCATCTTCTCTTCATGTCCAGGGCTACCCGGGGAATATTTGGTCCATCATGTGGGTTCCAAATAGGCCGGGTATAACCTCTATCTTGACTTGCTGTACTGCTGTTGGAGGAGTTGAGCTTTGGGGGGGGGTATTTTCCATAATTCCAAGGCCGGAGGGGACTGTTATGAGGAAAAATGAGGGAGAAGTGACAGGTCTGTCTAACAGGTTTATAAAGATATATGGGAGTATATCCGGGGTGTAATATGGGCTCAATTGGACATGGCCTTCCTAATGTATCAAGCACAGGCCTAAATGTGTCCGAGAGGGTGGAGAAAGAGGGCTTGCGGGATCCTAGTGTATGCCTAGGAACTACAGGTTTAGGCAAGGAGATATCTTGCTAAAATGGGAGGGGAATTGTGGGAATTGACCTCAAGATGAGTATAGCATCTAGAGGAGGGGATGGCTTGGGCAGTGGCCATGATATCTTACCTTATACCCCTCGGAACCTGCCCTTGATTCTCCTGCAGAACCCCTTCACCCACTGCCTCCTTTTTGAGCTGCGCGGCTGTCCCCTTGATAGAATTTCTGCAGAGCCTTCTTTCTTCTCCTCCTGTCCTCTCTCTCCCCTTCCATGCGCGGAGCTGGCCCTATTTATAGGCTCTTGGATGGGTGCTGTTCACCCAAGGAGGAGTGGGCTGCAAGGGAGTGTGCGGGTGGGGGGAGTGGAGAGAGTGGGAGATCATGGGGGGAACAGGTGGCAGTCCCCCCTTCCTATATTCCCTCTCACGAGAGAGAGCATCCAATGAGGCATCTCTCATTGACTCTCGGCCCCTCATTTGATGGACATCTTTGATCAATCAATGCTTCATCCAATCATAGCCCTTGATCTTGTTATTGGACATTAATCCCACTAAGGATCCGGTTGATCCATTGCATCATACCGCTGGCCATCCAGGAGATCTATGCTCCATTTGACTTGTTCAACCTTTGACCCCGGCCCTTGATTAAGTGTCTCTCCATTTAATCCAAGCCCTTGATCTCTTAATGGACATTAATCCTATTAAGGATCCACTTTGACCATCTTATCATACCGGACTGTATTGGGCATATGTATATCCCATCCGGTCGATGGGTATTCCATCAAATCTCAGCCATCCATCTTCTTAATGGATATTAACTTTGTTAAGGATCCAAGAAAGCCTTGATATCCGGTAGTCAATATTGGCTATAATCTGTCCATCGGATATCCATCATGGTGGATCCATTGGATCTTATCCCATTAAGGATCCAATTGGGTCATTTCAGTGGACCGGGAGGATTCATATCTTGTTGATTAATTAATGCTGTCCATTGGATTATCTCGGATCCTTTTGAATTGGGCAGACTGTTTTTTCTTCCCTCCTTCCCCCGCGGATCCTCCTCCATCTGTTTTTTTGTTAAGTCTCCTTACTGGAGACAAACTCTCCACCCGCGAGGTCTTCTTCTAGCTGGCCTTCTCTCTTGTCCTGTCGCATCCTTCAACAAGGTCTGCTGCAGCCTGCCAAGGGAGGTCTTGTCCCTGCTGATTGGAGCTTCCGGGTGCTGCCTCTTCCACTTGGGATCAAGCCGAGGAGGTGATCCTCCCCCTAGCTATTCCCGGGTAAGCAGTGCCTCAATGATTTCAAATTCTGTTCATTCATGCCATGTTCCCCCATCTGTTTCCTGTCGGCAGCATCCCTATTGCTCCAATTGTTCCATACCATGCCATATATGCATGGCCGGTTGCATAGAGATGCATTTTTTTCTCAATCTCCCATTTGTTTTGTGTTGATATGCATGTGAAGACTCATTTCTTCAATATATATTGGCTTGGGCCTTCTTCCAATTCCCGGGCCAAATGGTTGCCCTCTATATGTGTTTAGTCCATCGACAGTATGTCATTGAAGTGGTTACTGTCGGACCTGCTATACAGGGACCAGTTTGGTTTCTATTTGCTATTTCCGGCCCTCCCTTCTTCAGATTTCTGTGGGGAACATGTCCTCTCATTTCTCACAAGCATATGTTTGTCAGTCTGGCTTCTTTATGGGCCATCATTGGTCGGAGTCTTCATTATATCCCCCCCCTTTTGACTAGACAGGACATATGTCCTTAAATATGTATATCTGAAGATGAGGACCCGGCTCTTCAACATGCTGAATTGGGTCCTTTTGAGAAGGTCTATCGGCTGCTCTTTCTCTCTTTTCATATGTATATATATGCGGCTGAGAGCTTTCCCCATTTAGCCTCCTGTTTGCTATTTCCGGCCCTTCCCCCTTTTTCTTGGCTTGATAGGAGATATGTCCTACAGATGTATATATGAAGTTAGGGACCCGGCTCCTCAATATGCTGGATTGGGTCCCCTTTGAATAGGTTTATTAACATGCCATCTTTCTATGTTGAGGTGAGCATGTCCGAGGCCTTCCAACAGGGACTAATATGGCCTCTCTTTTTAGATTATCTCCGGCCCTCCCTCTTTCCAAATGTCCATCGGCAGCATGCCTTGGGTCACATGCCATGTATTTTGCATCCATATACATGGTGGGTTACATTGGGAGGTCCTGATTTAAGGGGGTATATTCATCATATATAGGAGGCTCAACTGCTTCATATGCTACATTTGGTCGGCCTTGGGTGTATAACCTTAGGTCCTTCCTTGATCCATATGGTAAGCTATTTGCTCACAATAGAACCTTATTCCCTCTATGATTTTCCTGGCCTTCTATTTTCCAGGTTTCTTCAAATTCAGCCCATATGTATATGTGTTGAATTTCATTCTTTATGGATCCCCTTCACCTAGCTTGCTCCATGGTGTTGGGGTGGAGGGGATTAAGTATCTCTGACTCCCCTCTTACATATGTCCAAGTTTCATAATAAAATTTTGAGTGCCAACAACTAATCATGTTCTTTACAATTGTAAAGTTGTTTCTAGTAAAGTTTTAACAAGTCAACGTAGGTTAATAATCTTAGATGTTAAGATTAAGAGACAGACAAACACATTTAATAAAAAAATGGGTGCAATAACATTGGTGGGAATTAAAAGAAGTGTAACAAGAGACATTTAAGCTTGAAATTCTCAAGATAAATAATTGGAAGTTACATGTAATCCTTTAGAAATCATGCTACATGGATGGGCATGGCTACAAAGATTAAAGCGGTGATTAGAAAAGTAATTGGTGAGCCTAAACGACATGATCCGCTTAGAAAAGAGACATGATGGTGGAATAAATAAGTCCAAAAGATGATAAAGAATCAGAGAGATTGGTATAAAAGATTATGTAAGTGTGATCACAACAAAATTTATGAATAATATAATATAATAAAACAAAAAACAAAAAAGAGTGTTGGACGAGCTAGATGAGATTTTCGGATAGATGTATGGGAAACTTGGAACTAAAGAAGATGAAAAATATATTTATACATTTGCAAGGATGAGAGAGAATATCTCAAGATCTTAACTAAGTTAGATGTATTAAGTATAATGAAGGAAATGTTTGACCAAAAATGAGGGCAAGGTGGAGAAATTATTTTGATAATCTTTTAAACGATAGTTTTGCTAGAAACACAGAAGATGTAGGTAGAGGATATAATAGAGCTTAATGACTTATACTAGGAGGATTACATTTTCAAAAGTGAAAGAGATGCTGAAGAGGATAAAAAGAGACAAGACATGTAACCCCGATAAGATACTTATTAAGTACAAAATTTTTTAGATGATTTAAAGTTGAAATGATTAACTCAACTTTTTAACAAAATCTTGATTTTTAAGAAAATGCTAATGAATGAAGAAAGAGCATTATTATATCTATTCTTAAGAAAAAAAGGTATACAAAATTACTTAAATCATAGAGGGATCAAACTCATTAATCATGCTATGAAATTGTGAAAGTAATTTTGTATGCCTCATAGGTTTACAATAAAGTTAATTTTCTGATTAGAAGCATGATTGACAAATTTTGGGATAGGAAGAAAGATTTACATATGGCATTTGTTGACTTGGAAAAATGATGAGAAATTAAATGTCGATATCTTTGGTTTTGTTTTTTTGTCATTAGGGGTATATGTATAAATAGTTTCTTGTTCAGTCTTTTTATCAAACAATAGCTCTATGTAAAGACTAATATATACTCCCAAGAGAACAGAGAATGAAGAATGAACTTTTGGAGCCTAGTGGACAGTTCATCATTTAGGGGGCTTGGCCCCTGTAGTTTCCCTCCACCCCCTCGATCGGCCAAGGAGGCCATTCATCCTTCACCTTTCAGCCAAGGAGGCCCTTCTCCACCTTTTATTTACACCATTTCTTATATTCTCCTCTTCCTAGATACTCGTGATTCTCGGGTTCGTCTTTGATCTTCTTGTCTGGCTTTGCTCAGCTTCCATGACAAGTCATTCGACATCGTCATTAATGCAGGCTTCTCAGCAACTTCAGGCCCATGCATCGGCAGTTCTTTGGAGGATGGTTGAAGAACTATGATCATCATTCAAGGTGCCTGATTCCATCCATGATTGTCATGGAATTGCCACCATCCGGCAATCCCGGATGCATGTTGTCTCCTTATCTGGCATCGACACATCATAGTGCTGCAATAAAAGCTTCGCAGCATTCTTCCCAATGGCATTTCTGGTGATTCCTGGAGCTCCCATCGTCATTGCTTCTGTTTCTACAAACAAATGTCTCCTCTACCATTTCACGGCGCACTAGTCAACTTCTGTATTTTTGCCAAAATCTGTTTCACTGCGACTTGCCATAATGTCATGCACCTTCCTGACAAACTCCCACCCCATTTTGTAAGGCCCACACAACTTTCTTTTCGCTAGAGCAATTATCTAACCCAACTTCCCGTCATCGTCGTCGTGCCTCTGCTATCCCCTGCGTTCTGCTGGGATGAAGATGCACATTTGTTACTGTAGCATCTCACAAAGCTACATTAACAGGGGACCTTCTGCTAATTTGTCATTTTCTTCACATCTCTCACGTGCCCCTCTTTCCCAGCCGATGTTGCACGTCCAGCCAAGCCCCCCTGAGCCAATGCAACCAAGCTGCGATTGGTTGTCATCAGCTCCCATGCATGCCTGAGCCACCCTGGCGAAGGGTGCAGCCCACTTTCCAGAAGTCATAGTGTCGATGGTCCAGCCATCTTCAAACGGGTCTGGTCATCCAGTTTGACTAGATTCACACCCGGTCTATGGTAGTTCAAGGTTAGATTCAATTTGTTTTAACCGGTATAAGCCAGTTCAATTGATTTTAACTGGTTTTTTCCAGTTCGCTTTAGTTCAATCTAGTTTTAGCCATTTCCAATGTTAATTTCCGGTTTTTAGTGCTTTTGTTCTTCATAAAAAAACTTATGATATGGTTGTAAGAGATGTTTTGTGGTAAATGTTGTAGTAAAAGTTGGTACCCGATTAAGTATATACAAATGATAAAAAATATCTATGATGAAACAACCACTAGTGTTTGCACAATTGGAAGAGAAACAAGAGATTTTCTTATTTATTTGGCTTACATCAAAGATCTCAAGTAAGTCCTTATCCTTTTTTCAATAGTTATGAATAAATCAACAAAGAATATACATGATGACATATCATGGTGCACGATGTTCGTAGATGATATTGCATTGATAGATGCGACATAGGAGTTAATAGAAAGCTAGAACTTTGAATAAATATTTTAGAGTACCAGAGTTTCTAGATAAGTAGAATTAATATAGAATATATGCATTGTATATTTAATAGAAGACAAGAAACCTATGGCCCTGCCACTTCAACAGAAAAAAAATACAAGACAAAAATGAGGGAGTTAGTCTTGAAGGAATATTATTATCTCCAGGTACTCCGGTTTAATTTCTCGGTCAATTATCTAATAAGATAAAGAATGCAAGGAAGAAGGATAGATGAAGTGGAGATTGATTATATGGTCTTATGTGATTGTAAGATTTTACTAAAGTTAGAAAACTTTTATGGTACCACTAGAAGACCTGCAATGTTGTATCTGTATCCAAACGGAAGTCTTCGAGGGGGCCTACTTGCTTCATATGTGGGACCCAACTAACCAAAAATAAGGAGGAAGTAAGAAGGAGGTTCAGGAGGCTCTCCTTTAAGACCATTTCTTATCTTGAATTTTCTTCTTAGATGGTTATTGTTAAAGATGTCCTCTGTTCTTGAAATACATGGATAACATTCTTATCATGTATTAAACAATTTGAGATGAAGCCTTTCAAGGCGAACTCCTAGTTTTTATTTCTACATTCATATTATCAATAATTTATGGATGTAGATATATAACAAATCTTTAAAGTTGTCCATGCATCAAGGATTTCAGCATTGGATTGAGCCACCTCCCACACAATATCGAATAACCTGAATCAGCCAGGATCAGCTTGGTTTGAAGGGTGTTTGTTCCAATCCGGATCAGCAGAATTCTTTTAGATTGACCTTTCCTTCTGTCCATGAGGTTGACAGCAAATGGAGATGGAATAAAAATATATTAACTTTCTAGTGAGCTCTTAAATTGTATTTAATTGCTAATGCTCAAAATGTTACGTGAATCATATAGCAGATGCAAGGAAACAACAAAAAGAAAATCTATGTTGAAATTCAATATTAATAGATGCCCCAAAATTTCACTCATATTCTTTAATTAATGAAACTGAACCCTAATTCAGAAAAATAAAACTAGGAAAAATGTATCTCTAAAGCCTGAAATGGTAAATCTACTCTTAGTAGACATTAAATTTCAAATAGGCCCTAAAATTACTTTTTCTTTACAGTTACGTCAACTATGCAACCTTAAAAACAATTAAAATGAACATTAAACTCAAATAAACTACTTTACTTGATTAGCAATGTAACTCAAAACATGTCTGTACTTAAATTAAAAAACTCTTTAATAAGCCCTTTAAAAAGCTTCAAAACCATGATATATGAAATTAAACCCACCGAGTTTTTTTTTTGTTGAAAATCCACCCAAAAGGGTTGCAGTTCGTTGAAAATGCTAGAAGAGTACTAATCCTTACACATACGAATACAACATAAGGTTAATATCTTGACTGATCATACTAGTCACACTAATGTATGTTGTCTGATCATACTAGTCTAACTAATCTATATTCAGTCATTGACCAATCATTCTAGTCAAGTTTATCAAACTATAATCAACCTAACCCTAGGTCAACCCATTGGAAATTTATTTTTTTATATATATCACTTAAATATGTTTTGCCACACAGCATCATTATGTTGGTTAATTAATAGTCTGATTATGCAATTGATATAGTTAACACCAGTCACTTAGTGTGGAGAGGTCAAGTTATTTCCATAACAAACCTACAGAACCATCTAAACAAAAAAAAATGAAAAACGAAAAGAACTTCAACAATGTTGAAAGATGGAAATTTTAGAATTCTAGAAGATTTCATTGTTTCTCATACCTATGACTGATATAATGTACGTTTCTTAGCAGTTGATTTTAATTAGCCCACATATATTTGCATGACATTGTGTTACCTTTTTATTGCAGTTTGATTGCTTGAAAGGTGTTAGCCACACGGAGGTATACCTTATGTCTGAGTTGAAAAAAGTTATCTTTAGCTTAGCATTTATGCATTTGTTGGTGGCTACATGTTTCACAAATGTTGTAATAAATTTTATGTGGGTATGACTCATTGGTTCCTGTTGGATCTTGCCCTTTCTATTGTAGGAACAATTTTTCATCTTGAAACCTGATGAGACCACCGCTCGTTCATTTAAGTTATATCCCAACACAGATCAGGCAGCAAAGTATGAATGCACTGGTAAGACTAATTGATTTCAAGATCTTGAATCCCTTAGAAACTAATTATATGATAATGTTTTATTTGCTACAGCTCTTCTGAAGGATTCTGATTTCAGTGAGATTGACAGAGCAGAGTGCCAGTTCACTACTACAGCTACCGTGCTTGAGAATGGATCACAGGTTCGTTGAATAGTTACTTACCCTTTTTCATGCATATCATACCCATGTCTGTTCTCTCTGAATATTTTATGTTTGGCTTTCTTTGGACATGATATTATTAAGGCAAGATTGCCAAGGCAACAAGGTAACACAACACATTCTTCAGTAGTGCAAGCTGTCAAGCAGCCGCCAAAGAGGTGCCAAAGTGGTTTTGTTTGTCTTTTCTCAAAACTAAGACCACTAGCAATTTAGCACAAATACCACTATGTTATAAAAGTAAACATGCATGTCAAAATATTAGAAATGTGCACAAAAAATGAACAATAATAGGAACTAAATCATCCATAACATTTACCACATGCAGTGTAGCTTTGAGCTCATTTAGGTGTTGGAACCTAAAAGTTAACTTGCATTGCAAAATCTCATAACTATGCACAGTGAGCATTGAAATGAAAAAAAGGAACAAAATCATCCACAACATTTAGTACATGTAATGTAGCTTTGAGCTCATTGAAGGCGTTGGAACCTAAAAGTTATGTTGCATTGCAAAATCTTAGAAATGTGCACAATGAGCTTTGAAATGAATAAAAATAGGAACTAAATCATCCACAACATTTACTGCATGTAGTGTAGCTTTGAGCTCAATGAGGCATTGGAACCTAAAAGTTAACTTGCTTTGCAAAATCTTAGAAATATGCACAATGAGCTTTGAAATGAACAAAAAAATAGGAACTAAATCATTCACAACATTTACTACATGTAGTGTAGCTTTGAGCTCATTGAGGCATTGGAACCTAAAAATCATTCTAACTCCTATGCATTTGGCGTTTTATGCTTCCCTTTGTGTTTTTTTGACAGTTTTCACTTGATGCTTTTTTTACCCCTTAACTTTGACCTTGAACAGTGACAATTGTTTAAACCTGTATGACTAGATACACTTGATTAGCCATCATGATTGATACCCCAAGGTAATGCTTGTACAGTACTTGAACAAATGCAAATGAAACACAGATGCATAGCTCCACCTTCATTAGTGGATGGGTAATCATGTTTAGATTGCATGTTCTAAGGTTCTTGAACTCTTCATCCATCTGCACCTTTTAGTTTTTTTGTTGATTATCCGATAGCTGCTAGTTTTTTGCATTAATATGCAATTTTTATCATTTTTATGGTAATAACCATTATATTTGAATTCTAGATGTGCCTTTTATAGTCTAAATGGATTCTTGTACAAGTTTGCAATGCATTCATGTTTTTGTACTAGTATCATTTTCAGTATTGCCTGTGAGAATTTTGTGGTAGTTCTGTCATAATTATGGAAGAAGTACTTTTTGAATTAGTTATATACTGTCAGATTCTTGGGACCATGATTAGTAGAATCACCAATCTCAATTGAGATTGGACAGGTTCAATTCTGGGCAGACGTCAACCAAGGTCAGTCATTCATTATCAGGATTGGTTGATCGGCTGGACCAGGTTAGCCAGCTTGAGATCACTTATCCTGGTTCGGGCAGATTAGTTGATCCATTCCAAATCCAAATTGGGATTGGACGTGGCTTGAAGTTAAGTTGTATTTTCAGTCTTTAGATTTATATGAAAATTTCTATTCTTAGGGTTAAATACAATTTTATTTTATTTTACAGTTAATAATAAAACTCGGTATTTTCTGTTAGATTCTTTTGCAGAGGTGTTTTGGCAAGTATTGTGTTTGTGTGCACATTGACACACATTATATATATGAATTAAATTTTCTTCAAAACAACAGGTCTGAGCAATTTGCAAAGTATTTTGTGGTTATTTTTTTCTTTTAAGAATTTGTGAAGTTCTATTTGCCTTTGGGTTATCTTTTTGTCTTCTTATGATCTCTAGATATAAATATGCAATACACATAATATACTGAGCTTGTTACACAATTAATGGATTCATTAACTGATGAATCACGTCTGCTTACTTATTTTTTTACACTGACGTGGACCTATGCTACGAAAAGTGGTTGTGACAACTCTTCGTTTGACAAAGCTAGGTGAGGAGGCCATTCTCCACCTTGACTCTGGTCAGATAGCCTAGGCGAATACTGCCATCACCACCTCGCCCGCCATTTCATGGAAGAATTTCCCATTGGATCAGCCCCTGGATCAGACAGGGCAAATCCTAGTCCAAATCGGGATCTGATCGGCCGGTTCAGTTGATCCATGGAAGAAAATCTGACTAAAGATCAACTTGGATCAGTCCTCTTAAAATTTGAAAAAAAATCAGTAACATGCAAAAAACAGTAAAATGATTAACTGTCAGTGACTGTGGACCAATCTGATTTACTTTAGACTGATCTTGGTGGATGCTTCTTTTATGATCATCCCCTCCCTCCTCCTCTTGGATTGGGTTAGCAGGTGCCGATCTTGGATTAGTTGATCCTTAAAACCCTGGTTTTAGTGCCTCATGCACCACCTAGAAAGTTTGTAGAGGTCCCCATAGGCTTCTGGGGCCAGAATCCTTGCCAGAGGTAGGAATGCAAATGATTCGATAAACTCAAACAAGACTCAGCTTGTTTATTACATGGTTCGCCGGGTCGTGACCCGGACCCGACCCGGTCGCGACCCCAAGACCCCGACCCCATTTTTAATTTTTTATTATTATTTTTTGCGACCCGGGCCGACCCCGTCCCGACCCGGGTCGCGACCCCGGCCGACCCGGGTCGGTTTGGGGCCAAACCGACCTGGTCCCGACTCCCGACCCGGTCCCGACTCCCGACCCCACCTTCCCTGGTTTATTATTGCTAAATAAACAATCTTAAACAAGAAACAATAGCTCAATTTGTTAACCGGCTGGGCTTGAGCTGACTCCTTAACGTCTCGATAGAGCTCATGACCAACTCATTTAGTACTCAATTGACTACTCGGTTAAATATTTATTTAAAAACAAACTAAGAGCATCTATCAATACAATATTGTCTACAAATATCATCCATCATAATGTCATCTTGTATATAACTAATAAAAATATATAAGAACTTATTGTAGATTGTTGATGTAAGTCAATTAAAATAGGAAAAATCTCTTATTTCTCTTTCACTTTTGCATACAAGTCAATAAACATCGCATGTCATTCTTTCTTTATATCTCAATGTTTCTCTATCAAGTTTTTAATAAGAAAAAAAATTCATTTTAGACTGACTAGGCATAAATTTAAATTAGTTGGATGAAATATTTGCAGTATCAGGTAATTTCCTTCTAAAATCTAAGCAATTTTGTATATCTTATTTTTTTTCTTAAAATGGTTATAATGATGCTCTTTCTCTATTCACTCCATGTTTTTTTAATATGATATGTCGATCAAAATCTTTTCTTCATTGTCCTTGAAATATTTGACTTGGTTAAGATGGCATTTGATAACCTTGAAGTCTGAAATCTGAGATTTGACATTCATTTCTTATGTTGAACATGTAGTAAAGAAATCTGAAAATTTAATGACTGACCAGGAAATGCCGGGTCCCGACCAGGTCGGGCCAAGTCACCTGATCCGGTCGGTATTGGGGCCGACCGACCTGGTCCCGACCCCTAGACCCTGACCCAACATTTTTTTTTACTTTATTTTTTTTTTTTCATGACCCCGGCCAACCTAGGTCCCAATCCTAGCTGACCAGGGTTTGTTTTTTAGCCGACCGACTTGCTCCCGACCCGGGTATCAACCCTGGTCGACCAGGGTCTGTTTTTGAGCTGACTGACCTGCTCCCGGCCCTGACCCCACCCACCTTCCTGACTGCTTGATAAATTGATGATTAACATCTGAATATGAAATTTGGATAAATGAAGATTACTAAGCCGACAAACAATTATTATTGATTTGGAGTTTAGGCGAGTCAGTTCGGTTTAATTTCATTTTTTGGTTTAATTTCAATTTAGAAAAAATCAACTTAAAACCGAACTGTCTATACTCCTACCATAAACTAGTCAGATTAGGTAGTTTGTCTCCAATTTTGATTCCAATAGGGCTTAAGCCTTTATGATTCTCTATTCTAATTAAATCAAAACCATGATATTTCAATTTTGTTATCGTAATCTATAATATATTTTATCAATATATATTAAATTTTATTAAAAATGAGAAAATAAATATCATATTACTATTAATATTTTGATATAATACCTTTAATATGTTACTTTTATTTTTATCTATATATGATAGTTTTAATTATTTTTATATTTTAATTTATTATAATATTAATATATATTGATTTTTTTATCAAAATCATAATAATACATACACAATAGGCCATTTTCATGTTCCAATTCTAATAAACTATAAAAATATTTATCCTGAGTCTGGTAACTTCTAGGATACATACGTTGGAGTAAATCCTATTGCAACGAGTCTTCTGGAGCTCAGTGTTAAGTGCAACTGTGCAAGTTCTCTCACTTGGACAATAACTACCACATTGAGTTGTCTTCAGATCTTAACCGGTTAAATTTGTCAAACAGTCTGAATACTCACTTATCTGACTGAATCAGATTTTAGATGTTATTAAGTTCAATCAAACCAAGCCTAAAATTTTGAGATCTTCTCTATCTCATCCTTGATAATGTATAAATAGCTTTTTATTTTTTTATTTAAAATTTTTATACACCTATTTTAAAACCTCATCTTGGCTTGCCTTAAGTTTTTTTTTGTTCACTTTTCATGATCTTATATTATTTTTAAGCTTTGTTGTTATCAGACTTGGGCAAACTTTTATAACAATCTCTTTTATTTTTCATTACCTTTTGCACTTCTTTATTTCACTAGCATATTTCTTTTTTAAATGGATCATGTTATTCAGACTCTCCAAATACTTTTTAAGCTTTCTCTAGTCTTTATAGCCATGTTCGTCCATGTAGCATTGGCTTCTACATCTGATTTCTAATCATTTATTTTAATAAATTTATTCTTAGATGCCTTTTTCTTCACCCCTTTTAATTTCCATCCTTTCATTCTAGATGAATTATTTTTTTAAATTTATTTGTGTGTTTTGATCTTAACATCTAAAACTACCAATGCATATTGACTTGTTAATTCTTCACTAGGTACAACTTTACATTTCAAATAGCACAATTAGTCTTGTAAGAATGGAGTCGATTTAATTTTTATTTTTTCTATTTTTAAATGTTATTAGATGAGATTCTCCTTGAATAGAATAGAATTTTGTTAGTATAAGATTATAGGTGATAGAAAATTAAGGATTTAGTTTTCCTCTTCATTTAAATTTTCTTTTCCAAAACCTCTAAACTCTTGTATCCATGACATTCATTTTTAATATGTCTATTGAGATCTCCAATAAATATATATTATTTTCATTTGGTATACTTTGCATAAGGTCATCCGTAGCTTCACAAAATTTTAAATCTCACTTATTGATTCAATTTATGGAGTATTAACACTAATTATATTAATTATATCTTTTTATAGTCATTTTACTAGAATAATTATATCTAATGCTCTGTTCAATGACACCACTGCAATGTTCGATGTTTTATCATTATTAATATTTATTCTATTTTTATTTTTTTGTCCAGTATATTATGATTTTTAACATTTATTTTTTATTTATTTATTTATTTTTTCTATTTAATGTTTTGAATACAAGCAATATTAATCTTTCTTCTCTCTATATTATCAACAAGTTCTATAATTTTTTTGTATGGGACCAAACATTCCAAATATCTATTCTCATAATCCTTTCAACATTCTCTTTCTTATATTTATTTATATAATAACATCTATAAGTTTTTTATTTGTTAACTTATGTCTTTCTCTGTACTACTAACTAGCTTCTTTACCCATACTGGTTCTTGTTGTGAAAACTCTTGTTTATTTAACATCACATTCAAATATTTAAGTGACACATCATATGCTGGAATATCATCACATTTATTGTTCTTTTCACTACATTTGGAAAATAGACAAAATCAACAGATTCTTTGGAAGAGAAATTGATCCAAAATTGGTTCGGGTTGGTTCTTCAAAAAACCATAAAACTAAATAACCTCAAAATCGGTGCCTAAATCAGATTCTGGTTTGATCCAACCCTTTTGGGGCTGGAATCGGTGCCAAAATGTGGGTGAAATGAAGCTCGCGGCTGTGTTGGGAAGATGTATGCCCTGGAGCTTAAGTCACTGGATTCACCGTATTAGGTCCATAGGACCTGATATGGCATATTAATGCCTTGAAAGTTGCCATATTCAACCAATTCTAGCCAATTAGTCTTGATCTAGGCTGTTTCAGTTGACTTTGTCCAATTCTGGCAAGAAATCGGGGTTGGATCGGTCTCCCCCCTAAATTAGGCCAGTATATGCCAATCTGATCTCAGAATCAGCCGATTTCAAAATTCATGATTTATATCATTTGAATCTATATTATAAGATATGACAATATTTTTATGCTCACTGTTAGTTATACCAATACTTTTTCTTTATCCGAATTCGAGATTGGCGAAGCACAAGTATACATGTGCTTAGGTGGTGTTACGACATTGTTAAAGGAGTAAAAAATGTACATTTCTATATGACACGTTAATATGACCTTTGGTTGATTCCTAGGAAGCCTTATGATCTATGTCATCAAGAATAAATAAGTAATTGATTTTTTATATTTATCGGTGCATAATTATGTGCTATTTAATTTTTATAAATTTTACATATTTTTATATGTATGTGCATGTAAGTATAATATATCTATGATGTGCCCTAGGCCCCTAACTACTTTTAAACTTTTAATATAAAACTTTACTCCTAAGCTCTTGCAAAGATGTTGTAAAAAAACTTTTTTCAAAAATTAGTAAATTACTTTTTTTTGTAAATTTAACAATCACTCCAAAAAGTTGGTTTTAAAGATATACTAGAATGCATTTCCAAAATATAAACTTTTAATATGTTAACCACAACTTAGATATGTAAGAAACTCAACTCAACTTGAGCCCTAGTCCCATATTATTTGCGGTCGGCTATGTGGATTCTTTTTCTCAATGCACGACGATTTTGAGTTTCTTCTCCGTATATATTTACATCATCTAAATCATATTGGATCTCTCTTCTCCAAGTTAACTTAGGCCTTCCACGTCATTTTTTATTTTTATTATTTTAATAATTTTTACTTTTCTAACTAGAGCCTTCTTAGGTCTAGGTTTAATATACCCAAACCATCTCAATTTTCCATCTTTTAATTTGTCTACAATTGTCATTACTCTTACATTTTCTCTAATATATCTATTCCTTATTTTATGTAATCTAATATAACAATTCATTATTTTAACATTCTCATTGCAACAATACTTATCTTAGGAGCATATTTTTATTTTATTGTCCAACATTTACTACCATATGACATTGTAAGTCTTATAGTTGTACGATAAGAATTTTTTTCTACTTTGGTGGAATCTTACAATTATATAGAACGCTTGTAACCAGTCTCCACTTCATTTAATCTTATGATTAACATCTTTGTCACATTCTTCATTTTTTTGAATAATTGTTCTAAAATACTTGAACTGAGTTCTTTGAGATAATATTATTCAATCCAAACTAACATTCTCTAATTCTCTTTGATTTTTGTTAAATTTACACTGCATATATTTTGTTTTAGTTCTACTTGTCTTGCTTGACACTCTTAGTCTCTAAAATAATTTTTCACAATTTTAACTTCTTATTCTTTTCTTTTTGGGTCTCCTTTATTAATACGATATTATCTGCCAAAATCATGCACCAAGGTATCATCTTGTATAATCTTCGTTAATTCATTCACAACTCATGTAAAAAGATAAATGACTTATTAGTTATTGCAGCCTGATGTAAGTCAATTGAAATAAGAAAATCTTTTATTTCTTCTCTAATTGCGTGTACATTAGTGATTACTTCATCATACATGTCTTTTATCACTTGAATATACCTAAATGATCTTTCACTCCAACACCCACCACAAAACCTATTTTGGAACCCTATGGTAGACATTTTTCAAGTCAATAAACACTATATATAAATCTTTCTTCATATCTTGATATTTCTTTAACTTCTATTAAGATAAATAGCTTCAATTGTAAGTTGATTAGGCATAAATACAAATTGGTTAACTTAAATATCTATACAATTTCATAATTACTACTCAATAACTCTTTTCCATGAATTTATAGTATGACTCATAAGTTTGATCCCTCTATAATTTGCTCAATGTTGTATGTATTATTTTTTCTTAAAAGTAGGTATGATGATATGTTTCTCCATTCATTTGGCATATTTTTAGATATTGAGATCTTGTTAAAAAGTCAAGTTAGTGGTGTTTGTCTAATAGTCTTTTTTGCTTTCCTTTTTACTATCTTGTGTTGTTCATATGCTTTATTGTTATCACATTTAGACAATCTTTTAAAACATTAACTTTTATTCTTGATCTCTTTTTGTACTTCTACGTTTTTCCACCAAGTCTTTTTTTTGGCAAGTCGTGCTTTAGACTCTCTAAGTCATGTTTTAACAATCTCTCTAATCTTTGTAGTCATGTTCATCCACGTAGCATTAACATCTATGTCTACCTTTCAATCATTTATTTTAATAAGTTCATTCTTAAATGTCTATTATTTCATCTTTTTTAATTCTCACCATTTTATTATAGGAAAAATTTTCCTTTTAAATATGTTTATTTATTTTTTGATCTTAACATTTAGAAGTTAGAACCAATAATTTATGTTGGTTTTTTAAAGTCTCATTGAGCATAACTTTACAATACTTACAAATAATATGATTAGACTTTCTTGTAAAAATGAAATTGATTTGACTTTTATTTTGCTCATCTTTAAATATTATTAAATGAGATTCTCTTTTAATAAAATAAGTATTTTTAATATAAGATCATAAGGTATAGCAAAATCTAGAATAATTTTTTTCTTCATTTAAATTTCCATATCTAAAAGTTTTGTGAACTTTCTTATATCTATGGCATTTGTTTCTAACATGTCGATTGAGATCTCTTCTAATAAATAAGGTCATCTGTATTTTTCAATTTCTTTAATATTTTTACTTAATTCAATTGGTGGAGCATACACACGAACTATATTAATTATCTCTCTTTTTATAATCATTTTTACCATAATAATCTTATCACCTACTCTTTTCACCAAAAGTATTGCACCCTTAAGTTTTGTTTTTTTAAACAAAACTTAGAGATAAATAACTTTTTTAAACCTTTCTTTAAATGCTCTTAAATGTATTCCAACATTTTGCTTAATGGTAAAGGCTAAGATAATTAAATTTCTTAACAAATATAGATCCGGCTAGCATAGTTATAACCATTTTCTTAAATCTATATACCCTGACTAACAATTCTAACAAGTTGTCATTATAGAAGATTATAACATAACCTAGTAAAAAAAAGCTTACTGAAACTTCTACTAAAATCAATGAATTAGCAACCGATCGTAGCATTGCCTGTTGGCTAGAAAGTAAGCCTGGCTTCATCATTGTCAATGTATTAAATCAGAGATAATCAACCCATTTTATTCCTCTCTCAGGCCCCGCACAAGCCTTTCTATGAGATGTCCAGTCTCTGTACACAGTGGAGCTTGAATACAGCTGTGGGTTTCTAGGGAAGAATCATCTCACCAGGCCTCTCAAAGATCTTACCTGCCTGTCAGTAGGGGGACATCAAACAGTCTGTAGATCTCCATTTACAACTCTTAACTTTGTCCCTAACAATACCATTAGGGGCAAGGATCGTGGGATCGGAATCGGAATCGGAATTGGGATCAGTGGGTACCGATCCGATCCGGATTGGATCGGATCGGACTGTTTCCGACCGGTCCATTGGAACAAAACCAATCTAGAATTGGTAAGTAAAAAAACCGATTCCGATTCTGATCCAATCTGGACCGATCCTGGCCGATCCCAGCCGATTTGATTGGAATATCAAAAAAATGATCTGATTCTGATCCTGACCGATCCGGCCATTCCGATTCCGATCTGATCCTAACAGATCCCGGCCAATTCTGCCGGAACTTTTTTCTGGATTGGTCATTCAACCGAGAATCAGATCGACAATGGCCGATCTGATCCAGGACAGATCGGCCAATTCCACAATTAATGATTAGGGGTGCAAAAGCACCAATACACTCAACAAGTAGCTCAGAACTTTGTATAGTTTCTATTCAAGTTCGAACTCAAGCAAGTAACAAGTCACTCAACGATCTCTAATATGTTGAGCTTGAAAACAGTCGAGCCTGCTTGTGGAGTATCAAGCTGAGCTTGAACTCAAACAGAAATAAACGAGTTGAGCTCAAGCAGAATATTGCTTGTCTTGACTCAGCTCATTTACCCCTGTCCAGAGGGAGAGGACCGCTTCCACTGCACCATTCTTTATTGGATGATGGAGATGGGACCCAATCACCACTTCCAATATCCACTTTCTCACTTGCTAACAGTTCCTTAAGGTGTAACAAACATTTTTTTGTTTTGGATTTATCTTAATTGACATTTAATAGGCAATCATGGGACCTACGACCAAGTCCTGTTTCCCACACCCAAAAAGTGGTGGGTTCGTCCGTTCTGTGTGGGTTCCAATGTCTGTTGGCCTTTAGAGGTCTGACTGCCTCCAGCAACCTTTTCCAACATTCCTAGGAGGCGTATACCCCCTTTGTCCCTCTTTCCCTTCAGTTGCCTCTACTGCTCAAGGTGGTCACCTGAGGTGAGACAACCCCTTCCTTGCTTCAGGCTTACATCTTTGACACCATTGGTAGGACATGTTTCTTGGACTAGCTTTAAAATCATGATCAATGATTATTGAATAAAAAAGTATGTAAATAGTCATCTAAAAATTTCATGGACGAATAAGGTTTAAAACTACATATCCTCCATGAGAGTCATAAAATTGATTGAAATGATGCACAATGAATAAATTTTCCTTGTCTGTTTCATTGGATCCTTCTTTATGGATCCTTGAAAAAAATTGGGTTTTCTTTCCATGTCCCAACAGGGCCAGGAGGAGTTGCACTGGAGCCTGTGAATTGTGCTGAAAGGATGCTTATCTGTTGCCTCTTTTATTGAGATCTATATAGGCTCAAGGCAGAGGTCCAATAAGTGAGGGTGGAGTGTAGCCCTCTTTTCTTTCTATTTTGGTAATTGTGCCATCATGGTTTGCAGGATCGGTCGGTCTGGGTCGGGATCAGCACCCTCTAATCTGATTCTGGTGGGAGGCTAATCTCTGTCCAATTTTCAGTAGGATCTGTCAATTCTAGACCGGGATTAGCCTGGACTGAGTTCACCTCAGATCAGCCGATCCTAGGTTGAAGTTGGCCAATGCCATCCTATTAGTGCCGACTTAGTCTCAGCTGTGACTTAGTCTTGGCCGAGTCGTAGCCAAGTTAGGCCGAGTATTGGCCAATATAGGCTTCCAGAAGATTGGTTGATCCATCAAATTGGCTCCTATCTGGATTGGGATTGGCCCTGGCCAGACCAGGGTCCAATCTCGATCTGGTATACCTTGTGAGCCATACCCTTGGTGGGTGAGATATTCACCTGCTTAGTCAGCAATCAGCATGCTGATGTTACTTTTTTTATTATCTCTTTTTCTTTCTCTATTTTGGGTTGAGACCCTTTTTATGCTGATGCAGTAGCAGAGAGCACCCTGCCACCCTCACCTCTTGGCTCTTGTAGTACAAATTATGGGGTCAAGATGATCCATGGTAGCGTTGAAGCTGATCATGATGCAGATTAGATTGAATTAGCTGACAGCACTGCGGAGTCAATTTCATCCTTGTGATTTTTTATGTCCAACAGCCACTACCATGTAGGTGCCTAAGGACGGTATGAACTGCTCTCCACTTCATAGCCAGTAGCTGCATCATCAGATCCACTTTATTTACTAGGAGCTTAAGTTGAATCATTAAAGAGTCCTAGTCTTTTGATCTTTTTTCTTCCTTTTCACGTTCCTAAATTGTTGGTGGCATCTACATTGGCCATCAATCTTCTACACCAATATTTGTGTGCATTGTTTGTCAAGTTTTTTTTCCACAAGTAGAAATTGCTTCATTGCTTTGATTGCTTAGCCTATCTTTTCTATGAATCCTTTGAAGACCTAGATATCTTTGATAAAATTCTGGGAAGAATACTGAGGTGCAGATGGTCTCTGATACGCTTTTGAAGATAATCTAGGATGGTGGTGTTGAAAAGGTTATGTAAATTCCTTATGTGGAGTTTTAACATCACACATTTATCTTTGTAATCCATCTTCTGTGATTTGTATCGGAATCTGGTATAACCATTTCATCCTTAACATCTACCTGATCACCTAGTGGATTATCCTTTTTGGACAACTCATGAACTTTAAAATTATCGTGAGGATCATCATGGGGACAGATTGCATGAAGCCTATTAAGCATGTCCAACAAGCAACATTAACTGCAATCCACTACTTTTACCTAAGATAGGTTTATCTTCTTCAAATACGTTTTATAATGGCAAAAAACTACCCTTTCTAGTCATGTTATGGTTAAGTTAAATTGAATATATTCTAATTTCTTTTGTACTGGTCTGAAGTTGTTTAATTTAATTTCAAAATGACAATGAACGCTAGTCCCTTTCACCCACCATATTTACCTCACTTAAATCCATCATTTAGTTATCTAAATAAGAAACATGGACATGTTGTCTCTGCTTTTGACACTCATCTGAATAATTTTATTGCAGATAACTTTTTCCTACAATCAAAGTAAAGGTGCCATTGGTGGTTTTATTCAAACTATCAAAAGTGTATTGAGTTCATTATTAGGTGCTTTATCCGAATTTTTGACAGGTAGAGCATGCAGGTGTGTTCACGGATTACTCAAAAAATTCAGTTAACCTTCAAAACTAGAACTTTTATGAATTTTTAAATGGTACATGAATGTTTATGCTTAATCTTATCCACATGTTAATTTACTACTTGTAGGCAACTTATTTTACATTCCTATTCTTGGATTTTTTGTCATTTTTGAAAACCATGTATGTGGCAACATTTGTTGAAGGAACTAGAAATGTATGGATGTTTTAATTCATGCACTCTGTCCGTATGGATTTCTAGCATGAAACATTCTCCTTTTTGTTATTGTCTTCACGCCATGGATTGTGCTGCAAACAGCCGATCCGGATCGGGATTGGCCGATTCTTGGATCAGATCAGTCCTGACAATCCGATTTTGGCCCAAAGGGCTGATCTGGAGCCAACTCATAGAGGAATCAACCCGAATTGGCTGGATCAGCCCCAAATCGGCCGATTCTCACATGATCATATCGGGAATCGACTGATCCAGCCGATTCTCTAGGATGTAGCTAAAAAACCAGAATTTTGATTATGAAAACCTAAAAACTAAAATCATGCCCGATTTGGAGGGAATCGGGGCCGGAATTGACCAAAACACTGCCTTCCCTAGATCCGGTGACTTAAGTCAGCATCGGGATCCAATATATGGAGGCAACCGGGTTTGGATGGACCCGGTAGCCTCTTCGGGCAGGGAGGACCGCCGCTGTGGCACAAGGCCGCCACAGAGGCATTTTGGTGCCAAAATTGGCCCCAAAACGGTTTAGATTGGATCAAAATCGGATTTAGGCCCATAAAATATATATTTTTTGTTTTTTATGGTTTTTTGAGGATTGATTCCGGATCAAATTTTCTCTCAGAGGATCGGCCCGGACCTAATCCGGTCCGGATCAGCTTGGGACCCACCGATCCAGGTCCCGATTCTGATCCCACGATCTTTGCTTCACACTTTCTAGTGTAGTGCTCATGAAGCCTATATTTAACATTAGGGATTATTAGATATTTATCCGTATTAGAATTTTCCAGTTTCTAAAGTCTTCTGTTACTGAAAATAAGTCCTTACCAGCAAGAAACTCCTATAGTATTGTTAGTTGAATAATTTTTAAAAATTTAATGACGAAAATCCCCTTCTGTAGTACAAAAAATTTTATGACAAAAATGCCCTTCTGTAGTACTATCTCCTCTACACCCTGTTTATCTCACTTGGAAATAGAGAGCAATAAAACATACTTAACTAAAGACATTTTGGGGTGATTTTCGATGGAGATACTTATTTTTCAAAAACATGATATTTCAAGGATGTTTTAAGTTTTTAAATTTTTCTGAGGACATTTTGAAATATAAACAATTATGACTGATGTGTAAAAATTCCTTAACATTAACATCTTACGTAGATTTTTTCAGGGAATACTTCCACCTAGACCTTGTTTATACCTTCAATCTCAGAGCTATTGTAAATTAGAAGATCTGCATGAAGGATATGAGTTACATTTTTTAGGAGTGAATTCTTGTATGGCTGGATTATGTGAGAGAGTGAAGAAGTTTTGCTAATACATTATCATTATCAGATTCACTATCACCTTATACCACAGTAATATTGGACTTAAGTTGAGATGTTTGTAGGTGATCTCCCTTTTATTTAATTTGCATTACCAAAATAAAATTACTTGTGATTAACCCAGGTCATGGTAACATGACTGATTGAAGTGCCTAGGGGATTATCTATGTTTTGCTCTGCTATCTCAATGCTGCCCCTATTTTTGCTAGGCACAGTGGCCTCAAAATCCCAAGCAGACACAAATTCCGAATCCCTTTAACAAGTTGCATTTCCAATGTTGGATATCTTGTTATTAGGCAAGGTGATGTATGCCTTGACCGATAAAAATGTCTAGGCAATATTCATTTTGTATGAGTAATATTCTATCCAAAGCGGACATTATTGAGCACTCTATATTGGCTGGTACTGGATCAACTGGGTTGGGCTAGAAATGTGCAAAAGAAAAACTTTGAGAAACTATAATTTGCTGAGCTTAGCTGATTCTTGACTAATGCCAGCTGACATTGTTTGTAAAATCGGCAGATCAGGATTGGAATCAGCCAATTCCTAGATTGGATTGGCACCCGCCGATCCAATTTCGGCCAGGAGACCCTATCCAAACTGATCTCCTGTCAACCAATTTTGGGGCAAAATTGGCCCCAAATAGACTAGATTGAATGTTTGTTATCTGATTTTTTCCGTTTTTAGGGCTTTTTGAAGAACCGATTTGGACCAATTATGGATCAGTTTTCTCTTGGAGAATTCAGGCATCTAGGGATCGACCTTCCACCTCCAGGGGTGTTGCTTCCGAGCCATTTAGGGAGGCACCCCATGAGCCTAGTCCATCTCGGACTCGTTCTCACCGGGTTTCGACGACGCCTCCTACAGATGGTAGTAGTCCATCTTCCCATACTTCAGGTAAATATTTGAATAAATGCTAGTAAAAAGTTTTCTTTAAAAATCTTCGTTGTCTAATTGTAATTTTTAATTTATACTTAACTAGCTACATCAGTTAGACGTGGGAGAGGGCCAGCAAAGGCCATCAGTGCGCGAACACTTGGCCCTGATGAGTCCTACACCGTCGTTCTAGTAGGAGGATCCGCCGTTGGATCACATGGATAGGAGTTTACCTCCTACTTAGGAGTTATGAACAGAGTTCATTGCGATTTGTGGGAGCATAATTACATGGCTCTACCGCAGGAGAAAAAGGATGCCATATTCCGTGATTTAGAGGTAACATTTAAGTAGCTTCATCTTATTTAAATTTTGGTGAACTTTTTAATCATTTTTATATTAATGCAGCAACATTTTACCTTTGAGCGGAATCCACAATCGGATGCACAGATATTAAGGCATATGGGAGATATGCAAAGAAAACAAAGAAATCATTTGATAGGATCGGAATCAGGACCCACTGATCCGGTTCCTGATTCCAATCTTGTGATCAATGCCAGCTGATGTGCATGGATTGCAGAATCGGCCGATCCGGATCGGGATCGGCAGATTCTTGGATCGGATCGGTACCCACCGATCCGATTCCAGCCCGAACTACCGATCCAGCTGGGACTCCCAGCTGGATCGGTCTGAATCGACCGGATCGGTCGATCCTGGACCGATCTAGGTGGATTGATCCAGACCGATTCCCTAGAACCTGGAAGGGTCCAGAATCGGATTGATTCAGACCCGATTCCGGACCATTTTCTGGTCCGATCCCCACCAATAAGGGGGAGATCAGACCGATTCCCCCTTCCCACCTCTCATTCTCACTCCCCCACCCCCCCCCCCCTTCATTGTCAGAGCTCCCCTAGGCCTCTCCCCCAACAATCCACCTTAAACAGTGGCCGACCCCCCCCCCTAAATAGGTAAAATTAGGGGGGGTCCGATCCCTTCTTCGGTTCTTCCCCCTTCCCTTTACCACCATAAAAATAATTTTTCTTCGGGGGGCGTTTCCCCCCTGATACCCCCCACAAGGGGCGCTACCCCCTTGACCCCCGCGACCTGACCGCGCAGGTCGATCCGCGACTACTCTGCGTCCCGCTGATGATAGTGTAAACATATTAATATATTTCACTGTCACTTATACTATCACATATATAGAAGATTCATATCTATATATATATATTATATACTTAATTTTACATAAAGATCTATTTAACTCTTCTCTCTATATATATATAATAATTTATACCTATATGATAGTTTCTTGAAAGGAACTTACGTTGTATGACATTATTTGATAGAATGTCATCCATATTAGTTTTTATTTTTTAATTTTTTTTATTTATCTCTATGAATTTTCCTGATTTTTTATGATTTTTTGAGGATTTTTATGATTTAAAAAAATTTTAAAAATTTGCCCCGATCCGGACCGATCCAGGACGCCTTTCTTCCGGAGGATCGGCCGATCCGGACCGATCCGATCCCGATCCGGATCGGATCGGTGGTCACCGATCCCGATCCCGATCCCGATCCCGCGATCCTTGCTGATGTGTGTCCAACATGAGTAAAGTTTGACTGATCTGAATAATTTCTCCTGGGGTTGAGGATCATAGATTGCAATCCAATCAGATTCCCGAAAACCTGTTGTTCCTGCCCACCATGATCTTGTCACCTCTTTGGAAGCCACCATGATGTTGGAATATTTGCATTTATTTCTTACAAATTATGGAAGAATAGATTTAGAGATCTTGTATGCTGTGGCTATGTATTTCTTATGACTATGTAACTAAATCTTTTGCCATTTGCGTTGTAATAAAATGTTATCACCTGCCAGGTTGTACCTGCGAAGTAAAGGCTGATGTCAATGACCTCATCTTCTTTCAGTTTGGAATTCAGTGCACTGTTATACAGTGGCAAGAAGACCTTTGAAGGTGACACTGGGTTCACAACTATAGGTAAACGAGAATAATGAAAAAACTACCGGAAGCATTAGTCATATCAAGAGGGGAGAACAAGCCCACCAGATATCCATCAGGAACTATCAAAAATGCAATCGAATGGATGACTACTCCAGGCAATAATGAAAGAATTTATTCTAACCTCGTTGGCCACATCCATCCCGTATAACAGGCCCAATTTGACTGAGTGGCCTTTATAACTGTTGAAAATTAGAGTGTTTTTATGTGCCTGCTTAGGTTAAGATCCCCTTCTAGACCTTGTTATGTCTTTTAGAATAAAGGCAAGTAAAAACTGTAGATGCACAAATGTGAAAACTCGATAGGATGCAGAAAAGCAAGAGTGAACAGAAATGAAGTCTGAATTATACAAATAGAAAGATAGAATTATTTATTACCATAATGAAGAATATTACTGAATCTTAGTATAATTATCCTTGATATGACTGGACAGTCAAGATCTCAAGAATATTAAAATATTACCAGTATCATACTAGAACATTTAATATGACTAGACCTTCCTCAAGCACAATCTGGTGATACTATATGGCAACATACTGACACTGAAATGCTCTAATAAAGACAAATACTAAAATTTATCAAAGCAAAAGTAGCCTACCTAAACTGGCAAGAGCTACGAACTCCCTTTCCTCTCAACTTTTTTCTAGGCCAATGTCTTTTTTATAAAGGCCAGAAGACCTATTTCTAATAAAACGGTAAAATAGGCCATTTACTTGATAAATGGTTATTTTATTTACTTAATGTTAGCATATTTGATGGTCAAAAAAATCATGTCATGTTTGGTAGGAGCTGTTGTGAGCCTTGTGACTACGTAAGGGCCTGTTTGGTTACATTGTTTAATTTGATGCTGTATCACTCTTGATGTGGAAACTAGATACTCTAGCACTATAACTGACTACCTAATATTAGATTTAATATTGAGTATCAACGTGCCCTGAAGTGAAAATATAGGTCAATGTCCTATGATGAAGAAAATCACAAGTTTGAGAAAATATGGAATTTTTTTTCTCTTTCCTTTCTCCTTTCATTCTCTACTCTTTCTTTAGAAAGTCTAGAATAACAAGTAGGGTTATTGCCTTATTGGCCTACCTCTTTCTCTACTTCCATTTGTTTAGAATGCAAAGCAGAAGGAAAGGGATGTCAATTTCTTACTCTTCTTCTCTCCTCCATTTCTTTCTCCACTTGTCTTTCTATAATAGGTGGAATAGCAAGGAGGGGGCTGGTTTTTCAATCTTTCCCCTTCCTTTCTCTCTCTCTAGCTTAACCGGCTAGCACAGTTTTCAAGGCGCACACAGTGTGCAGATGGACATGTATCAAAAGGTGCCAATACTCCTGCCTAGGTGCCTACCTTGTTGATCCACAATTCATGGATGCCCATAATGACATGTAAACATATAACATATTTCACCCTCACTTATACTATGTAATCATAACTATATATAACTCTCTTTTCTTTCCCTCTCACTTAGTTTATCAAGATTAAACTCTTTCTCAAAAATATATACCCACACATACATGATTACATAAATAAAAAATATATTTATATATATGTAAACATTCTAACATGTTTTACCATCACTTATGCTATTAATTATTTTTAATTATTAATATATGTTATATACTTAACATTCTAAATTTCTCTTTTAACCAAGTCTGTAAATGGGGCGGATATGCATTTTCTGTATCCACATTGTCCAACTAATCAGATTATCCGATATTTACTCCGAGAAAATCCCAATACAGAGTGAATATTGAATAGTCCGATAGCTTATGAAGCAGAGCGGAGTCGAATATTATCCGCTTTGAAAGGCAGTGAAAACTACTGTGGCTGCTTGCAAGAAGGGTCGCAAAAGCATGGTTTTTCTTCACCCAAATAGAAAGCAGATCTAGAGAGAAGAATGGTTAAAACTATTTACTATGGAACAAGATTGTGTGAATAATATATTTATTTGTCCTCTTCATCTTCATCACTTTCTTCTCCACTGTGCTGCCATCCCATGCTTTGGTTAAGGAGGGATGTTGCCTTGACCTGTCGTTGTCCATAGCATGATGCTCATTCGCTGCTGGATGTGAAAGTGGAGAAGATGCCAACTAACGAGCTCCTCAGGAGAAGAACGTTGAAAAGTGAAGAGCTAAGCAGCAGCTACATGAGGAGTAACTGCATCCGGAGCAGTAGCCATGACTTAAGGAGAGAGGAAAAGGTATGAGAAGTTAGGGTTTATTCTTAAGGGGGAAGTTCTTAACCGTTGGATCGTATATCCAACATCTAAGATCAGAGCGGATCTCCCATTTCCTCTTCCTCTCCGTTTAGAAACAGGTTAATATCTGTATCCGGATTTAAGATCTGCTGGATCAGATTTTTTTTGAATAATATCCATTCAAACGGATACAAAAATGGATCAGATCTGGATTTTATCTGGATTCATTTACACCCGTACTCTTAACTCTCTTTTCTATCCCTCTCACTTGATTTATCAAGATTAACTCTTTACCAAATATATATGCCCACACATACATAATTACATAAATAAAAATACATTTATATGTATGCACACATAAACACATGTATTCAAATATAACATGCAAATATAATTGTATTTATGTATATATGTTTACATATATACATAAATAAATATATAGTCTTAACATCTAACTATATATTTGCATATACCTATGTACCTGTAAAGAGTTGTATTATATTTATATATGCATATATAGCATTTAACATCTAATTTCACCGTCTAGACTGTGTCTAAATGTTCACCTTTTCGCCTAAGCAAAATTGACAACCTTGAACACCTTTGGTGCCTTCACAACTATGCCAGCTAAGAAAGGCTAGGGCAAGGATGGAGATTAGCTGGTGAGGGAATGCACACACCTCCACTTGGAGTGTGGGAGCTGTTTCCCTGTCCCAGAACGTCCTCATCCTTTCTAGATGGCCACCCATACACACGATGAAGGATTGCCACATACTTTGAAAATCTCAAGTTCACTAATTACCTGATGTTACAGAACTTATAATTGTCCTTCTATGACATTGTGTTTATACCCACTGAAATGCTTTTGGAATTTTGACGTCCTCACATCCAATCTGTACATGAAAGCATAAAATGGCAACTTGTCTCATCTTCCAGCATTACCTAGTCATTGATGATGACCACAGCACATTGATTGCAGAATTGGTTGGATCGGATCGGGATTGGCTTATTCCTGGATCGGATTGGATGGTCTCAATCCAATTTTAAGCTAGAGGACCGATTATGACTGGATTCCCAGCAGAACAGGTGGAATCGGCCAAGATTTGGCTGATTCTGCCAGGAGTCCATTAAGTTCGTGGATCTCCCAGAATTAGTTCTGATTTTAAACCAATAACTCCCCTGTATCGATGATCTGGCCAATTCTCCCCTACCCCTCCCTGATTCGATTATTTTTCCCAACTCCTCCCCTCCAGCGATTCTAGCCCCCCCAGTGTTTCCAAAGCTCCCCCATGGTGGCACCCCCTCCCATCGGCAATCCACCCTTCTTTGGTAAGAATCGATCCTTCCTCCCCCTTCCAATAGGGCACTCACCCCCCCATTCAGGAACCCCCTTGCACTTCAACGGCCCCCCTTTACCAGTCCCCCCTGAATGTAAGCCCCCTTCCCCCCCCCCCCCTTCTCTAGAACCCCGGCAGCCCCCTTTTTAACCATCACCCGTTGGGTGAAGGTCAGTCCCCCTTAAGGAGCGGCTCCCCCCATTAACAACCCCCCTTTTAATAGTTACCCAAGGGGCAACTGTCAGCCCCCTTAAGGGGCTGTTCCACCGCTGCCCCCCCTAACAACCCTCTTTAATTGTCACCCGAGGGTAACTTTCAACCAATTTAAGGGGATGTCTCTGTCCCCTAAACCCCCCTTTAGACCAGTAAATTTTTTGATCGGTCTAATGAACTTGTTTAA
Organism: Cryptocoryne crispatula var. balansae; assembly: GCA_036172225.1. Lineage (NCBI taxonomy): Eukaryota > Viridiplantae > Streptophyta > Magnoliopsida > Alismatales > Araceae > Cryptocoryne > Cryptocoryne crispatula. Next base: position 4,313,990 of record CM069924.1, on the reverse strand, counting down.
ATTGATTTGTCTATAGAGTGAAGAGAAATAGTTGATCAAAAAGAGGAGTTTGATGCCCTTGCTTCATGTGATATCGGGTGGGAACATGGCATTTTGGTGGATGTAGACAAGAAGTGAGTACAATGTAAGTGTTGTGGAAAGCATATGAATAGAATTTTCTGTCTGAAGTAGCACATTAAATGAGGTTTATGAAAATATAAAAAAAATAATACAAGGTGCGGAGGGAAAGTAGAGAAGTTGAGAGCCTACTTTATAGGAAGAGCATTTTAGGGGAAATATGGATTGAGCAGCAAGAAGACTTGCACTCCAAGCTACTAGAACGAAGAGATACACAGACAAGCCAAAAAGACAAAGGGAAACCGCAAGATGAACATGATACATTCACATCAAATGGTGAAGATGTATGCATAAAAAGAGCAATGGAGCCACTAAAGTATCACAATCATGGATTGTGGAATCGGCCGATTCTTGGATTGGATCAACCATTGCTGATCCGATTCTCGGCTGAAGGACCGATCCGGAAAAAAGTTCCGGCAGAATCGGTCCAAATCGATCGGAATCGGAATCGGATCAGTCAAGATTGGATGGGAATCGGATCGTTCATTTTTTTTGCTATTCCAGTCGGATCGACTGAGATTAGCCAGGATCAATCCGGAATCAGATCAAAATCGGAATCGGAATCAGAATCGATTTTTTTTTGCTTACCAATTCTATATTGGTTTTCTTTCATTGAATTTGCCAAAATCGGTCTGATCCGATCTGGATCGGATCGGTACCCACCGATCCTGATTCCAATCCTGCGATCTTTGATCACAATAATAAGATGAAGAGAGAAGGAAAAGGAGCAAGATGGTCTGGAGTGGGGGATCCAGCATTTCATTGGTCATAATCGACTCGACTCACTAATGATTCAAGATCAGGCGAGGCAGTAATTCGTCAATTACATTCTACTCGACCCCTGGATGATGCCATGTTCAGGAGGTATAATAGTTCCTAGAGAACAATAAAACAATTGTTCAAAGGAGTGAAGGCAACTACTTCAACTACTAAGCAGGTAGTGAAACACATTTGCCAGTGGTTCTTGCATACAGGTTGGGGCAAAAAAACTTTTAACATTTGAGACATATATTGTCTTTATTTATTGAATTTGGCAATAATATTTTTCTTCATAGCACATGCCGCCACTTGCCTGTACTTCTAGATTATGATCGATGTGATTGAAGATACTAGACCAGGATTACAAGTATTGACATCTAGGTATATTTACGATACAGGACTAGATGAAAAGGCTTATAAAGAGAGAGGATGTACAATCATATGCGATAGGTGGATCAAACATAACCAAGAGAAGCATGATAAACTTTCTTGTATACTGTTTGGAGGGCCCAACTTTCTTGAAGTCTATTGATACATCAGGGTATGCGAAGAATGCACAGTACATCTTCTCTTTGTTGGATGACTTCATAGAGGAAATTGGGGAGAACATTGTACAGTTTGAGTCTATGATAGATAACAAGCGCTCCTATAAGACAGTAAAAAATAAATTGATGGAGAGGAGTGCACATCTATTCTGGATTCTATTTGCAGCACACTTTATTGATTTTATGTCATAAGATATTGACAAGAAAACTTTTGTTTCTACATGTGTTAGCTAGGCACATCTTATCACGTCATTCATTTATTCCCATTTTTGTTTACTGCATATAATGAGACAACATTTTGAGGGACATGATCTTATCAGCCCTGTCTAACTAGGTTTGTTACTCACTTTATTACATTGAAGAGCTTGCAATAACACATGCACTCAGCGGTGAAGTTCATTAGTTCTACTGAGTACATCATGTATATGGCAGACCTACATAACATGATAGATCAGTTGAAAATCCTTGCTGAAATGGAGTGTCTAATTATGGACAAGTGTTTTTAGGAAAAAATTCAGTACTCCATGTCTAATCATGGACAAGTGTTATGGACAGCAAAAATGAAAATAAAGGAGAAACATCATAAAAGTTGTAAAAAGCGGTGGAAAATTATTGATAGGAGATGTGTCAATACACTACACCATGACAACCATGCGGTAGGGAAATCTTTTTATCATTAATTATGGGTTGTTTCATGCACTTAATGTAATGATAAATATTCTTATCTATTACTTAATGAGTGCCCGATACTTTTTAAACTTGAGTATGCAATATGGAGGCCATGTTTTTAATGACGCTAAGTGTTAAAAGGTAACTTATAAGTTATATGATGACTTTCAACAACTCAGTAGGATAGAACAAAAGTCGAGTCAGAAGCACATGGAAAGTCTCCAATTAAGTGTCCTTATCAATTGTTATTGTCCCCGCCTATTGGAACATATTTTCTACGTGAAGCACCCACTTACTGCATAGGGTGTTGAATGATGGAAGATCACCTCTTGAGTTCGACCCAAAAGATTGTACATGGGCCGAAGGCGAACTAGATGATGTACAACTTTAAGATGAACACATGCAAGATCAAGTATAGCCTACTCTAACTCTAGCTCTAGCTTCAGCTCCCGATCTAGCTCATTCATCATAAAAAAATCTTAGAGGACAGACTATTGTTAGCAACTTTAACATTTCAAACAATTGAAGGTCTACTAGCGTAGCATTGGGGCTTCTTTTTCACAAGTAGAAGTAACAAAGAAAAGAAAGTTAGAAATCAGGCAAAAGCATGAGTCCCATAGATAGTATACAAGTGTCTTTTTAGAATGACAATGAGGAAGTGTTTATTCTATCAATTTAACAGAAACACAGGAGGTTTGGGTAGAGGTGGAGGAAGATGATCTGATACAAGTGCACGTAGCAATGGGGCAATTGTTGATGATTTGGGTTAATACCAACATTCAAGTGGATGGAATCAGCGTTGAATACAATTGAGTTTTTTTTTTGCAAAGTATAGGGCACAATCTTATCTAGAACCCCCATAAGCAGAAGACTTCCAGCCATAGTTTTAATCTACCTACCCAGTCAGGCCAACACCAAATGGCCCATATGATTTTAGCGAGATAACTCAGTTATTATTTAGATATGGATACAGGCCAATCATGACTTCTAAAAAACAAAGGCCTTTGGAGAGGGTAGATAGCAGAGTCTTATGACCAATATCATATATATTAATAACACAGTATGATTTGTATTAAACATCATTTGCGCATGTGTATATGTGGTTGAATGTTAGGTAACAATTTTTTTACATCTCTTTTTATTTTTTACAATTTAATTTGTTATGATTTTATGATTTTTTAAATTTAAAAAATTACCCCGATCCAGATCAGTTTTCTTTTCAAAGCTGATTCGATCTGGTCCAATTCGGATACTGTGATCATTGTGTTATTAGATGTTGGAAGGAGAACCTTCACCTTCAAGGTGCTATCTTTTCTAATAAACAAAGCAAGTAAAAGACAATGCCAAGTGAGTTGTTTACACCATTTGCAAGATTAATAGATGATCACTCCAATTAGCAACACCTTGTTATTCAGTGTCAAGCTCTAAATTTCAACTCAATGGATAAAAGTGCACAAGTTAAATGGAAAATGTCACGTTCAAGGAGGTGGTGTCCATGACGTTGTTTAACGCACAGGAACTTGCAGAGGACCTTCCGCTCTTTTTTCGAAGAGGAAGTATGTGCTGTTGGAAGTTCACCCGTGCAAAATTACAAAGGAATAGCTGAATTTTTAGTTGAAGTTTCTTCACTCCACACTCTTTTTAGTCTAATTCACCTTTAGATTCTCTTATATCATCATTCTGGACTGAGTTAGCAATGAAATTTCCTTTGTTATTCCATATCCAAATTCTAGCATCCAAACTACCCACAATTTCTACTGTTTAATGTAGCTGGAGGAGTTGATCTGTTAGCAAGCAGCTTGTTCTCTATCCCTCCAAAATAAAGTTGAGCTGCTAGTAGGATATCTAGGCAGAAAGAAGTCAGACCCAAACGTCCAAATCATAGTGACTGCCAAATTACTATAAGTCCAGTCACATTATCCTACGCACTCAGAAACATCATGGAAAAGTATCTGCTGCGTCCACGTGTAAACGTCTTGGTTCTTAGTGGGTGCTGTTCATTTGTTAAACATCGACTTGTTCCCTCAATATTTAAGCTTTTCTTCTGTTAGTCGATTGGGTCGACATAGCAAAAGGAGTCGATGTTATATAGAAAGGCTCTTGGTCACTGATTCATAAAGCTGATAGTCAATAATGTTATATAGGAATCACGTGCAATAGGAAGTCTCTTGGTCACTGATTCATAAAGCTGATAGTCATTAATGTTATATAGGAATCAAGTGCCATGAAGCTGATAGTCAAATTTCAAAGATTCTTAATGGATTTTTTTTTCTTCTTCCTGCTTGATGAAGTTGATACATCTAGTTTTATTTTACTGGAACAGAGATAAATGCTCGGGTTTCTTCGATCTCGCATGCCACATGCAATACATTTGCATTAGCTGGATCGTAATGTTTGGGCTGTTTCTTGCGATTCTTCCCACAGGTAATCTACTTCTTTATTATCTTCCACGTGGAAATCTCTGACATAATTTGGCATAACCAATCCTGCCCTCTTTTGATTGCAGTCACCGTCCTCGCGTGGCTTTTACATCAGAAAGGTTTTTTTGATCCCTTATACGACTGGTGGAATGATCGGCACGAACCTTCCCACCAACATCAACACTATTATACCGGGGGGCACCATGAAGCTGTCGGACGCCATCAAGCTCATCACAATAAACGGCATTTGCATCATAAAAGCCTGCATCATTCACAAAATAGGCAGAGGAGCCTTCACGCTCATAGGAGGCATCATCATCATCACCGTGCCCATGCACATCCGGAGTTGGCCGGAGCTGATGGTCATCATCACGGAGAGAAAAGGTGTCGTTTACATGCTCGTCCTGAAATTCACAAGCACTGGAACATTAGGAATCGGGTCAACGAGCATCTAGTCCAGATTGGAGAGGAGGACAGGTCAATCGCGACGCAAGACCTTGAAAGACACTTGGCTCGAAGATCCAGCTGATCCTCCTTTTAAGGCACGGGAGAATCGCATGGAAGAAAGACCGTAATGCAGTCGGGCATCATGTGAAGGGATCCGGCAAATGTGTATTTCCGGTGTTCCCGCCTCTTCTCGTATTCTATACATACGATACATGCCATCAAGTAATATTAGAAGCCGCAGACTAAGTATATTATCAGGTTTGGAACTCTCGGATGATGTGAACATTCGTTTGTGCTACGTGATAATTCTTTTTATCTATTGTTTGATTAAAAGTAAAGTGAATCACTCTATCTAGGGAACTCGTCTCCTACTTCTCGTACTGAAGAACACCTGGGGGTGTGAACGAAATTTTATAATTCACTATTTAAATTCAGTTCTGATAAAAAAATAACAGAATTAGGACATTTTTATATGTTATAAACAAATCGAAATCATCTATTCCAACAATTTAAGAAATCAGTATCCATTTGCATGTTTTCAGCAAAAATATTATAACAAATGAAGATACATAAATCATTTAAATTGTGACGTAGATAATACATAAATTGTATAACAAGCACTATTAAAATAAATTTTATCAGTTGCTTATTACAAATGACAAATATTATATAAACTCCATCCGATTAATTAATCAAACATAATTCAGCTCAATGTTTCGGAGACAGGCCATCAAGAGATTCCTCGAAAGGCTGACCACAGATGAGGCGCGGTCAAAGCAGACAACTCATCTACTTCCCTTCACCGCGCCGTCAATCTAAAAGGGGGGGAAACGAGAAAAAATGTGCATTCCGCTGATGCACACGTCACAACGTAGACGACAAGCGAATCGACGTGCCAGTGAACAAGTAGCACCAAGGAGGATGAACGAGACAAGTTCGTATACATCCCTCGTACGTCTAGAGCTAATCGCGTCTGTACGTAACCGCAATATTAATCTTGTTTATAAGGAGACTCCCGTATCCATTCATTTGGGAAGACCAGGTCAGACGCCGATGTGTACTACTACGGCATAAGGCAATCGATCTCTGGCTTCAGCTTCGTCGAACCATGTCCAACGCGCAACGCAGACCGTTACAGTGTGGACAAAAAGGCTGGGGATGCTAAGTCCGGATTGAATGAACACGCGTCACATATGTAAGATTTGTTAGCACGGCCATGGTGAGGCCAAACTTGAGCCCTTCAACCCGTCAAGACCGAATATTTACGTAGCCAACTGCTTTCGTAGCATTCTGTCGTGATTCAGCATCGAATTCACACTCTCGACGATAAGAAGTGTCTGCAAATAATACAAATGAAAACGTCAGTTTGTGTCACCTATCATTTGTTTTCCTACTGGTCAAGCATTTTAACATTTCATGGTTGTCACTAGAATCGCTACATCCAAAGAATATTGCCAAAGCATCATAACCAGTATAGCGGCTATAGCCTTGTATATGAGTGTTGTTTACGTACGTCCACTTGGACCTGTAAGTGAGTCAGGATCCTTGAAGATTCGAATCCGAATCTAGTAACTGGAAATGAAACCCGGACCCAAATTTGGCATTACAAAACTGACCCAAACCGTGATCAACATCCAGATTCGGGTCCTGTAGCAGGCTATAGCACAGTCCATCCATCCATCCCAAATACCGAATCTCCCCTCCTGATCAACTCCTTAGCAGGAAGATGGGCAACCTAATTTCTTCTACTTCACGCCCCAGGGTTGAAGGTCGTCAGAGAGAACATTCGATTAACAGGAATGTGAAGATCTACAAAGGGGCCACCATCCCTAAGTGACCATAGTGGTTACTTGCTCCAAACTCCGCACCTCCCACTCCACCGGCAAAGAGGACAGGCAGGATTATTCATGGAATAGGTGCTTTCAGCCCAACAGACTCATCCTAGGTTGCTTCTTCTGCGCGCCATTACACTGCCTCGCCAGCGCCAACCTCAGTGTACTCCGCTGCAGAGTATGAGAAGGTTGAGATGGAGAACTCTTCTTGCCGTGGACCCTGGGTGCATAGTCGCTGGTGGAAGAGACAAGGTTCTATAACCACTCCGTGATGCATCCGATGTAGTGACGAAAGAGGAACTTAGCTCAGGCCCTTTCTTCCTGAGACAACTAACTGATTGGAGTTATACTGGACACGGTGGAGCCGGAAAGACCCAATCAGGAATGCTTGGAATGCCAGGCCGCTTTTTCTACAAGAACGGGATCAAGGAGGCAATGCAGAATGGGAAGCCAAGGATCGTCGGAGGGCAAAGGTAAGGGAGAAATTAGGGTACCCGAATCAAGAACCCACCGTATGTATTTTGGGTTTCACCTGAACCCCACCCCATGGCAGAGATATCGGGTTCCATGATAACAGTCTAAAATCCAATAATTTTTTTGGATTAGGGTTGGGCTATCAGATCGGGCGATCCATTTACTGGTCAACAACATACTATGCTAGCACAAAAAGTGATCTACTAGATCTTTGATGTATATTTGTGATGTAAACTATGAACAACAAATTACAAATAAATAACCCATATGACTTGCGACATGTCATACAAGATGAAAAATGTCCTTGTACAAGATGAAAATGTCCTTGGTACTAACTTTTATGCTAGATAGAAAAGATTGCTATTTTTTAAAAAAATAGTCCCAATCTTCCATCAAAATAAAAGTGAAGGAGGTGGATAATATCCTGCAAGGAGGCCAAGAACCTTGACTAGGTTATAGGTGAGATGGGCCTCAGCGACCCAGCATTCCTGCAATGTATTTAGCTTACCTATGGATTAATGTTACCAATATGGAACAAGTGTCAGTCTGTGCATAACAAATTTGTAGTGTCAAGTGTCAACGGCAGCTAAAAGGTCAAATCCAAGTGAAGATCGAACATAGGAAGCACACAGGAAATCGGCCTCAACTAATCTACTTAAGGCATTGAACCATCCTAGGCTCCAGTTCATGGTACCCAAAAGCAAGGAGGGATGGGTCGCGGGTCGCGACCGGGTCGCGGGACCCCCAGGCCGACCCGGTCGCGACCCTATTTTTTAAATTTTTTTTTTGAAAATTTCAAAAAAATAAGAAAAATGCGAAAAAAAATCTGAAAAAATACAGAAAAATTGAAACAATTAAATGACATGATTTAAATAAATAATACATCAATTTTATTCCAACGTGATGTGTTCTACACTTTGTAGGTAGTTGATGTACTATCCCCATGTCATTTGGGTTGAGTACAAAGCTTGATACATGTACACATGACGATTATATTCGTCAGTCCCTCGGGAAACTATCCTAAGACTTGATCCAAACGAGTCACCATAACTATAGGTCGATTGGATCGAAGTATCCGATGACTCCACATAATTCATTCCACAATACTCTTGATCGTATGTAGAGAACCAAGAGCCTTGGGATGAATCATACACATAGTCGGAGGCATCGTGGTATTCTGCTCCAACTCCATGGCTACGATGACCTCCTCTACCTTGTGGCCTTCTACCATGATCGGTATCTTGGGTCGCATGAGTATATTGCTCCTCGCCGATAAAACGTAACGACGTTGTAGGAGATATGTGAGGATCTGAGGTCCCTTGTACTTGTAAAGTGTTCGCGCCCCCGTATCCAGCACCATCATTGTTGCTACTCTTTGACGACGAATCCTCGGACGTCTGGTACTGCACTCGGATGTTCGGCTCCGGCGTATCTTCTCGATCGTCTTCGACTGTATCAGCATCTGCAATATTTAAAGGATCAGTCATAACTTGTTTACCTTTTCGCCTACTTTGCGTACCTTGACTAGTTCCTTCTCCGGTCCTCTGGCGCTTCTGTAGAGAGGAGGGATACGGAATTCTTCGGCCAAAGGGACATCGTCGAGCACTCCTTCAGCCCATTGTCGGTCTTCTGGGTTGAACTCCGGTTCTCCCAACCCTTCTCGGTCGTTCACCCAAGCTTCAAAGGAGTTCTTCTCGTAGAATATTTGATCTAAATCGATGTCCTCCTCTTCAATTTGCAGCTCCTCGACCGAACATCCCGCCGCCTGTGATATCCAACTCTTTTGTTCTATCTGGTTCTGCTTCATTCTTTTCAAATTCCTCAACTTTAACCTCATGTTGTAGTGACAATACACGAGGTCTTCAAGCCTCCTTGATGTCAACATATTTCTTTGCTTTGTGTGAATCAAGCTGAATGTAGACCAATTTCGCTCGCAGCCCGAAGCCGAAGTGGTTTGACTTAGGACCCTGATGGCTACGTCCACCAAGTCCTCGTACTCTGGTACTTTACCATGATCCATCCACCAATCAGCTGCATAAATTGAATGTCTTACATTATTATCTAAGTAAACTTTGATTAATTATTTGATGAAAAACAATTCTACTTTGATTACATTATTATCTACGTACCCGGACTTAGTAGCATCACAGCTCGTTCAACTCGCTCGTTCCAAACCGAAAACTCCGCATTCTGTAATCATACATCTTGTTGCAAGCGATAATAGCCCGGTCGTCGTCACCAAGCATCCGTCGGATGACGCTCTTCACGTCATCTAATAGCTCGTTCGTCGCCTTGAAATGTGGACTATAGCAGTATCTTGGGTTGAAAAAGTAACATACGAACCAAATAGTATTAGTAAACAACTTATACATAACTTTGATTAATAAAAAGTTGAGTAAATGCTTAAGAAAATTTACCTGCTGCATGTATGAGTTGATGTAATGTACGTTCCCAGCGACGATCTATAATATCCCACCACTTGGCGAAGTCGGACACGGTCTTGGAGATTTCTTCCTTCGCTCTCTCAACCGCATCGAATAAATACCCCATGTCTGCTTTTCTATCTCCGTCAACTATCCTTAGTACCTTCACTATGGGTTGAACAATGTCTAACGTCTTCTTCACAACTTTCCAAAAATCTCCACTCTCTATTGTCTCTTCTACTTTTCTCCCCTTTCTCATATCCGATGGGTTACATCTAGCCATCCAACTACCCCAACCCGGTGAAATGACCATTTAAGTTAGAGCTATCCTTTGACTCAATAAACTTTCTAAGGAAATATAGTGGGAGGCGAACCGGGTTGCACCGGGCCGTAACAACTCTCGCCCCTTGGTGTGTTCCCTCATAAGTGCAAGGACAAAGTTGTGGTTATAAATAAATGAAGAAATAAACTGGGCTAGCTTAACTACCCTGTCTATTTGAGGATCCTTGCATATATCCTCCAACATCAAGTCTAAAGAGTGGGCGGAACAGGGTGTCCAATACAACTTTGGTCTTTTGACTATAAGCATCTGACCGGCCGCTTTGTATGCGGCCGCATTGTCTGTGACTACTTGAACTACCCGGCTCTCTCCTATTTCTTCTATCACTCCATCTATCAATTGGTAAAGATACTCCGCATTCTTTACCTGTCCTGATGTGTCGACCGACTTCCAAAAGGCCGTGCCGACTTGACTGTACACTAGGAAATTGATCATTGTCTTCCTAGTTATACCTGTTAAGTATAAGACATTATTAACTAAGTTATACCAAAGTTGAATGTTTATACATCTAATATAAATGAGTAAAAGAAAATTAAATTATCGGTCCATCCGTCGGTCATTAACGTGCAACCTCGTTCCTCCCACATGCGTTCAAATGATGCCACGTACTTCTTTATTTCTTGCACCTCCATAGGAAGATATACATTGTATATCTCCTTTGGGTTTGGACCAGGCACTCCCCTCCCGATGTCTGCGATCGTGTCGATCATGTTCTCGTAGTATGGTCCCGTGTCCGGCCTCTCTTGTCCGGTCCCGTAAATGTGTACGGAACGTCTCCCCGGTTGTTGCAATTCTTCTCGGACGGTCTCCTTATGCCGTTTGCTAGTTCCCTTCGTTTGCTCCATCGCTTGTAGGTGCCTACGAAATTGAGCTCTGACCTCCGACGGAGTCCGTGTGCAAGGAAGAACGTTTCGCTTCATGCCTGCAAGATGAAATTTTAAACGATAAATACCACCGAATATTACTTTGTCGCAATATTTACATTGCACTTTTCTCTCCGCCATGGAGATCAAATTGCAATGCAACCAAGCCGGATCACTCCGGGTCGCGCCGGTAGTTTGGGTTGTTTGGCTTGGAGAAGACATTTTTGTAATTAAATAATTACTTAAGTAAGTAATAAATTATTTTAAAAGTTAATGACGTTAATTAGTGACTACTAATGTAAGTATACTTTTAATTATGTAAAAATAATGCTCAACTATTTATATGATCAAGTAAGTAATTAACTATACCTTCCAACTAATGATGTATTAAGTAACTACTAAACTAAATATCTAACTAATCTTCTAGCTAACTAACTATGTAAGTAAGCAAATAAGTATTAAAAAGAAGAAACTACTTAACTAACTAATTAATGAAACAAAAGTTAAATAAATGAACTAAATGAACTAATGAAATGCTTAATGAAATAATTAAGTAAATGAGGAACAAAATGAGAGCAATGAGAGCAATGAGAGCAAAAATTAGAGATTTAGAGTGAGTGGGGGGGTGGGAGTAAGGGGAGCCCCTTGGGGGCTTTAAATAGCCCCCAAGGGGCTGAATGGGGGGGCGCAGCCCCCCCATGACCGTTGGCAACGGTCAAATGACCGTTGCCAACGGTCTGGCAACGGTCACATGACCGTTGCCAGCCGGGTCGCGCGACCCGGCCGGGGGGGGCGCGCGACGCGCGCGGCCCGGCCGGGACCCCGCGACCCGGCCGGGGGAGTCGGCCCGACCGGGTCGCGACCGGGTCGGGGCCGGGTCGCGACCCGGGTCGCGACCCGGCATACCATGCCCAAAAGCACTACTCTAATAGCGCAACATATAAAGGTACAGCCACATGGTTCAGTGGAATTATAAATTGATCATATCCATGTGTTAACTTTCAATTGCTATAGTCACACAAGAATATACCTGTAAGCATGCATACGCAATGCCAGTAGCGAAGTAGAAGTTTGCATTACCAGTGCCCTGTGACCTTATTTCATTAGTACTTTAGGACATCATATATATTTGCCAAGTTCACCAAATAACAAAAAGATTCAAATAAGGAAGTGGTTGAAAGATACCCTCCATATCCATAAGTTGTGCATAACAGGACTGAGGAGAGAAACTCCAATATATCCACAAGAAAGGAAGAAAGCAAAGCGGATATCTGTCCACAAATCAGCAGGAAAGGAACTATATTCTTAGCATAGATAAGGGAAAAAGAAAGAAAGAAAGCCTTAGAATGAATCAAATGTTTTTACCTTTGAGCTCGTTGACAAACAAGCCCAGAAGTCCCAGGTACAGTGCAGAATCGCCAATCTTTTTTAGCAGAAAAAGGGGGAATCAGAGTTCATATATTTACTGAGTGCAGGAGTTTTGAAAACTAACAATCATCATGAGAAACACTTGCAGTATAAAACAAATTACTTTAAAAAAGTCATAGTTGTCAAGGTGACAAGGTGTTCATAGATGTCATTTCGACTTAAGCATGCAGGTGCCTTGTGAGCACTAGGCTGGTGCATGGGCACTGAGGGTCTTCAAAAGTGCCTAGGCAGGCACCTTGACAACCATGCAATGAGTCTATGATATGAAATAATAACGAAAAACCAGATACAACTTCTAAGGTTGGAAAACTTTCCTATCATCACCCCTCCGTTTCTTGTGTTGTTTCTCACTAAATTTTCATGTTTCCTATTTCTCCTTTAATCAAATCTTCAAGAGATGGTAGGATAAGGCCCCTACTTCTAATTATTTCCCAATTAGGCAGTATGGTACGCGGAAGTAATTATTCCACTTACGCGGCCTTAGAATAAGTTACTCATGTTTATGTCATTCTCCTCCATATTCCTGATTTGCCCCATACCTAGCTTTTTTTACCGTTGATTTTTGTGTGGGAGCTATTTGCCGAGTTATTCTAGGAATAAATCATTCCACAAACCAAACATCCCAAGAAATAGGTGAAACAGAATCGATTTACTTTATTCCACTTATTCCACCATTAGTTGCCAAACCAAAAAAATACATTATTCCATAATTAATTGTGGAATTTGCATCCCAGTACGACTAATTCTGCAATCAAATAGGCTCAAGATTTTGGTATCAGTCTTTTTTCTTGTTTTCGTTCTTACTCTGCTTCAAAAGTTTGTTTCTGGTTTATATCTCCGGGTCAAAGCATAACCCAAATATAAACAAACTGTAATACCTTCAACTACTTATCACATGATGCTCCAAATTTGCTTAGTATCTGATATTTCTAGCACATCCACTAACAGCAGATGCACTGGTATTGTTACATAAAATGACAACATATTTGACAAGAAAAGGATATAAAAGTGATCCACAAGCCAACACTGAATTGTAGGTATTGATGCTGAATATAAGGGTTTTCTACAAATCTATCGTGTACACATACGTAATTAATGTTCCTTCTGTATAGCCTGCCCACCACAAATGGCGGGTGCTACATCTTCCAATGTGTAATCACAATTAGCAGACACTCAATTTTTAATAAGACAAAAAATCCTAAAATGCAAGGCACCTTTCAAATAGGGCAATTTAATTTTTGATCCCTCTAAACATACTATGTTATCTATTCATTCATGCATATTCGGTTTACCAGTTTGATTTGGTTTGAAGGGCCTTAGAAACCAAATCAAACCGAACAGTAGTTCAGTTTGGTTTTGTGGTTCAAACCGAACAGTGAACATCCCTACTAGTAGTAACTTTCTCATGGGATCCCAATCTGATCCGACTCCTTTGGGGTCGGGCCTAAAATCACAGTGGCAGTGGCGTGAGCCACCGCTGCATATTCCCTATCCTATCGGGCCCAGTACAAGCCCCGGATTATCAGGTCCAGGAGACCCAATATCTACCATGAATAAGATCCCCTTGCTGGCCAAAGAAGCCAGAGTTGTTTTTGCTTTCAGATCATCTAGTTTGCTCAAACCCCACAAACTTACCATGAACCTTCGCACATTGTCGGTTGATTTTTCAACCCAGTTCTATTTAGTTGATACTCATTTTTTTCATGACTTGTGCATGCAGAAAAATGGCTCATGAATAACATGATGCGACTGAATCCCGTGATATTGGATGGAAGTATGAATTTATGGTGGATGTGGAAAAAAAGAGACTTCAATGTAAATGATGTGCAAAATAAATGAATTAAGATGTTTTTCGAGCAAACAACATATAAGTGGGATAAGTGAAAATGTTAAAAAATGTGATAAAGCCCATGTAGAATTGTGATAAGAGATGAGAATCTATCTAACATGAAGAGCATCTCAGCAGCAAAGAGACTTACATTCTGAGTTGCTAGGACGCAGAGATATCAATCTAATGACTGAGAGGAGCAAAAAAAGAAACCGAAAGACTAATAATGAGGGTGATGCATCTTGTTCAGGTGATGAAAATGAGGCACTGATGTAATCTCAAATTTTAAAATTAAAATTTTGGATTTGGAAATTCATTTTTTTGTTTTGATTTGACTTTGGACCTAGCATTAACTATTAGAAAAATAGGTGATATTCCATAAGAGTATTAGCTAGGTCCATGATATGTATAAAAATATACATTGAGGTTATTATGTTCCTTTGAAAATTTATTTTGACCACTCCCGGACTTGTGAAGTACCGATGTTAATTATATCGAACAATCATTCAAATACCCTTGATTATCCGCTTTAGCAATCAATGAAATAGAAAACATACATCCACAATAATAAGCACACACATAGGAGCAACAGCCCATGGACTTGATAGAATACAAACACTTAATGTGTTTTAATTTTGATTTGAATTGATTTGAATTTGTTTGGGTTTATTTGAGAAATTGGATTTGCTTATTGGTTTAAATTTAGTTTGATTGGAGTCAAATTTATTTGGTCAACGTTGGTTTGAGTTTATTTTGGGAAATTTGATTTGATTTGATTTTGTTTAGAATTGATTTGTTTTAAGGTTTGATTTGGAAGATATGATTTAGATTTGATCAGAATGGGGATTTTATTTGAGATACGTTCTCTTTAGTTAAAATTACTTTGAATTTAGTTTAAATTGACCAAGGTCCATTTGAGAGCCAACTTCTGTTGAATGATATAATTCAATTTGAAATGTCTTTTAATTTTGAAATTGGGTTTTGATTCGTAATATTTGGATTCAGTGGGTTAATTAAAGTTTGTTGATCTTCCTGATTTGAGAGTTTGATTTAAATTTGGTTGGGATATTCAGGTTTTCTTTGAAACTTTCAATTTTCAGGTTTGTTTAAACTGTGCATTGATTGTCCATTTGTTATTAAGATTTGACATCTTGTTGATCTGTCATAAGTTTCGATTGAGATTTTACCTTGAATGTGGGTCAGAAGAATTTGATTTGATTCTATCTGGAGTTTGCTTTGAATTCTCAGAATCCTGAAACTGTCAGAGTTTTGCCTTGTTTGAGTTATATGGATTGATGAGATCCTGTTTCATTTTTTGAGTAAGTCAATAACTTAGAGTTTCCAATTTGGTTTCAATTCAAGGGCTCGACAGATTTCAATGAAGTCTTGACTTCAAGGACTGACATCTTAAGATCTTGAAATCCTCAGGTGCCGATTCAGTTTTAGTTTTCAGTTTTGTTTGCTTTCTAATACTTCTTTTTCCTTTTACTTATCTTGGTCATTTGGGTTGATTTTTTAATGCTGGGACTATCAATTTCAGATATATTAATTTTCCTCGAGTTTCAGTAGTTGATGGATTCAAATCTTGAGATCCTCCAGGCCAGAAATCAAAATTTTGTAGACTTGGATCTGCCTTGATGTTTTGAGACTGAAAATTGTTAAGACAGATTTGTTATCTGAAGACTTAAAATATTTCTTTATTCTTATTTCAAATTTAATGTTCCTGAACTTGGTGTAGATCGTGGGTTTTGCCCAACCAGATATTCTGATTCTCAATCCTCAGGTCCCAAATCTTAGACACAGAGATTAATATTTAATCTGCCTGGACTCAGACCTACCTAAGGTCCGGAGTAACATGATTTTGAAGCAGGCAAAAGGAATCTCTGGTTCCTACGAGAAATTCAGATTTTTTATTTTTTGTTTGAAAGGGCAATTTGTACTTAGACTTCCATGATCCGAGACAAATTCTGACTTCCAGTCCTCTCTCTTAACCTTTGCCACTTCTATTCGTTGGAATTTATGCATTCTGCCATTCCAGATTTCAATCCTAACTCCCGGTCTTCCAAATTTGAGATTTGAACCACTAGATTTGATTCTCTCCTTTTTACTGAAATTTATGGATAACTCCTTACCGTCCCAGGCCTGATCGTCTGATCACACTTGAATTCAAGTTTTGCTTGGTGATTATATTAGACAGTAGTTCAGATTTCTTATTTAAATTTAAAGAATCAAGGCTCTCTCTTGTTCATTTACATTCCATCAAGCTTGGTAGGCTATTAATCCTATATTGAACACCGACTGTGCACTGGTCATGAACTTCTCATTATTTGCTTCATTTGAATTACATGGCTCAAAAGACCGCATCATAACGACCGGAATGACTTGAGATCAACTCCACTTGATACTTGATGGACATAGTTGGACTTATCAATTTTGGGATGAAATATACCTTTGATAGGTATATGGGCATTTTTCCCACTGTTTTATGAATTTCATTAGCATATGACCGGCATGTTGGCATATTAAATATGCCCAATCTTGTATAGCTTAATGAATAGGATAAGATATTGAAGTCTTTTTAATAGACCTTTGTATGTCTATCTTAATAACGTAGAGGTAGGCGCAAAGCCGACCCCCAACTAGTCCAGATTTTATTTTTCTTCTATATTAAGCCGAGACGTAGGGACGAATGTTTCGCCGACCCCCCAACTAATCCTAATTGTTAAATTAAATTAGATTTTATGTTTAATTTCAATGGATGGTTTGTTTTAAACTACTTTTTTCAAATTCTTCCTGCCATTCACTGTTCGACTGAAGCTTCATGGCCTTGCTTTGATCTGGTACTGACAGTCTCTATTGGGCTCGGTCCAACAAGGACTGGTCCCATTTTTTGTCACATCCTCCTTCGGTGGGGCCCGCCTACTTCAACCGGGTGAGGAAGAGAAGGAGCTGTCAAACCAGGCCCAACTGCACAGCACCAAGGGGAGAAGATCAGGCCCGGACTGTTCAGGCCCTCGAGTGTGACACATCGACAGTCAAGGGTAGGGGTGGGCACAAAACGGTTCAAACCGCGAGAAACCAAACCGAACCAGTCCATTCGGTTCGGTTTGGTTCGGTTTGGACCCCCTTTCGGTTTGGTTCGGTTTGAAAAATCTCCAAACCGATTTAAACCAAACCAAACCGTTTAAACCGATTTAATCAAAAAAATATAAAAAAACTATTATAGTATTAATAAAAATGATATTTTTATAAATTTTATAATAAAACAATATTTATTTTCATTAATTTTAACATAAAAATTAGTATATATATGTAAAAATTAATTAATTTAAATATTTTTATTTATTTTCGGTTTAAACCGAACCAAACCGAACCAAACCGAATTGATTCGGTTTGGTTCGGTTCGGTTTGGGAGGGTGATTCGGTTTGGTTCGGTTTGGAAAAAAAATGGTCCAAACCGGACCAAACCGAACCGTGCCCACCCCTAGTCAAGGGGTCCTGATAGCGACGGTCCTTCGATTGTTTCGACGGCGGTAAGAAGGCGATGGATTCTCAACAGCAGTGGCAAGGAGAAGAGGAGGGCCTGATGACACCGTGTGAGAAAAGATAGGAGCTCAACAACACTGTTGCACAACTAGAAGAAGAAGACGGATCCGCTGGCGCGACCGGAAGGAAGAGGCGGAACCGTTGGCATTGTGGAAAGGAGGAAGCTCTGACAGCGTATCCGGAAGGGGGAGATGAATATGCTAGAAGGGGAAGACGGCTTTGACAGTGCAACTTGAAGAGGAAGACCGCTCCGATAGTGCAACCGGAAACGGAAGATGGTGTGGAGGTAGCTTCTTTGCTTCCCCATTCGTCCGCTTCTCTCCTGCTCTCTCTCAATCTCTCCCTCGATGGCTTACTTTGATGAGCCTTTTATAGGCCGCAAAATTGCACAGTTCGTCTCCGAGTGGGACTCGGAGCTTCCTTTAATACCCGAGACCAAGTCTTAGTCGGACTGCAGGTCTTAGAAGGCATCAGATAGGATCTTCGACGTTACTTGCCATTATTGGAGCTTGCTAAGGAAATTGACCTTGATCCCTTCCATGATTAGGAGAATCCGCGAGAGGAAAGTTGGCGACATTCCACCTTCAACAACATCCAGCTACAGGTTGGCTTCCGTAAACGGTGTACATTGACTCATCAGTCATGGTGAGCTCCTTCATCCAAGGATCGTGAGAACGGGATTGATGACCATCAATCCGATCTAGATCGGAACCGGATCAGTCCGGATCAGCCGATCCTCTAGACGAACGGGTGATCTCGGATCGGTCTGGATTAGCTAAATTTTTTACTTTTTTAAATCATAAAAATTCTCAAAAAATTCAGGAAAAATTATAGGAATGAGTAAAACATTAAAACAATGTGGATGATGTTCTACCAAATAATGTCATACAAAGTAAATTTATTTAAAGAAACTGTCATATAAGTACAAACTATCATATAAGAGAGAAGAGAGTTAAAATATATATTTATAAAATTTAAGTATATAGCATATTTTATGATTATGAATCTTATATAAATATGTAATAGTATAAGTGATAATGAAATATGTTAATATGTTTACATTATCATAAACTTGAGCTTGGGAATTGCGGATTGACTTGCGCGGTCAAGTTGCAAGGGTCAAGGGTGTAGAACCCCTTGTGGAGAGTATCAGGGGGTAACATCCTCCGAAGAAATTTTTTTATGGTGGTATTAAGGGAGCCATAAAGGCCAAAGGGGGGGGGAAGGGAAAGGGCCCAAAGCAAGGATCGGGGTGGGGGGGACGGGGACCAAAAACCACTCGTTTCAAGGGGGATCGGTGGTTACCTAGGAGGCCGAGGAGGGGGAAACTACAAGGGCTTGAAGGAGAGGGGGGAGATGAGAATCGGGGGTAGGGAGAGAATGGGGTCAATCTCCCCATTATTAGGGGGATCGATCCGATAATCGGTCCAGAATCGGGTACCGGATAGACCCGATTCCAAACATTTCTGGAGTCTGGCAAATCAGACCAATCCTAGGCAATCCTGTCGATTCCGACCGATTTGGCCAGAATTTGGGTCTAGATCGCTTGTTCCGCCCGAAATCAAATCGGTTGGGGCCGATCCAATCCAAGAATCAGCCGATCCCGATCTGAATCAGCCGGGAAGTCCATTTAATTTCCCTGTTGTCTTACCCTCCTCCGGCTGATCCCCTGTTGCCGGGGAAGTCCATTTAACATTTGATTCCGGCTGGAGCAACTCCCTTGTTGTGCCAACCCATTCCGACATCGAGGACTTCTCTGATCAAGCACATTTCTACAGCCACCATATTTTCTTGCTGTTCAACAAGTCTCCAATGAATTATTAAACTTGCAAGGTACCTGATTTAACCTCAAAATATTGTTTTATGTTTTGGAAATTCATTTTCCATTTGAATTTGAATTTGATTTGATTAGACCTTAGTATTGACTTTGTAAGAAAATAGATGATATTTCATAAAAGTACTAACTAGGGTCGAAATTATGTGTTGAGGTTGTTAGGTTCTTTGAAAATTTATTTTGACCTCTCCCCGTCGGATGGTGCGAAGATCCGACGTTAATTACATCGAGATAGCTCGAATACCCTTGATTAAGCGTCATAGCAATCCATTGGAACAGAAAACGTGCATCCACAAACTAAACACGCATTCACACACATATGGGCATAGGAGAAAACAATCCCATGAAATTTGATGGAATGCAAGCACTCAATTTTAATTTGAATTTGGTTTTAATTGGTTTGAGTTGAATTAAATTTGTTGGTTTGATTTTGATTGAGTTAAATTTAGTTTGGGTGAATTCTGTTGGAATTGAATTATTAAATTTCAGTTTGATTTTCGGTTGAAATTGATTTGAGTTGAATTTGTTTCGGGTGAATTAAATTGGTTAATTTGAATTTTAGTTTGTTGATTACTTGATTTAAATTTGTTTCAATCTGAATTGGTTGATTGATTTTAAACCTGATTTGAGTTTGATTTAATTTGGATTTGGTTTATTAAATTTGACTTGAGTTTAATTGGGTGAATTTAATTGTTTCTGGTTTGAGTTGAAATTTGATTTGAAATTGAGTTTGTTTTGAGTTGGTTAAAAAAAAAAAATCAATTTGAATTTGTTTAAAATTTGAAAATTGAATTGTTTTGACTTGGACTGGCTTTGTACAGATCACAAATTTCAGATCTTTACAGTTCCAGATGTGATTTAGTTGAATTTGATTGGTTCGGATTGAATTGAATTGAAATTGAGTTTGACTTGAGTTCAATTTTGGTTGGTTTGGATTTCAATTAAATCTGCAGATTTTGACAGTTCTGGATTTCTTGCCTTAATGTGAGATTCAAATTTTAATTTTTTGATTTAAACAGGTTGGGGTTTTATGTTCAGTGAATTACCTTCAGATTCGACTGATTGACAGGTTCTGTTTGGTGCATGCATTTTTTTATTTAGATTACCAGTTCCAGGTTTTGGATTCCGGATTTGGCAGTCCTTCAAATTCTGCAATTCTCAAATTTTTAGATTCTGGGTTCTGCATTTCTCAGATTTGTAAGCTTCTTACAAACTCAAATTTCAGATCTTCTGATCTCAAAATTCCAATTGCAGATTTTTTCCTTAGTTCGGATCCTCTAGGAATTACATACCTTTCTGCGGTTTCTGCACCTCCCATCCTCAGATTTGGGGTTTCCAGATTTATTTTAAATCTCGGACCTCAGCCACGAAGTTCAGATTTCTAGACTTTTTGCAAACGTCTGATTTTTCGACTGCCTGCTCTCAAATCTCCAGATTTCCTTTATTTACAGACTTCAAGCTGCTGATTTCATAGGGCATTCAGATTTTAAGTCTTCTGGATTTTAATTGCAGATTCCAGTTTCCAAGCTCCAAACTTATGATTTTATATTTCTGCAGATTTCACAAAGCTCTGGATCTATAAGTTCAAAATTTTGATTTCCAACATATCCACGTCTGGAATTCCAGAATTGACTATCTTGCAGAATTTTACACCTTCAAATTCTCTGATTCATACCTTGGCCCTTCCTCCGTCCTCTGATTTTCACAAACTTCTATGCTCCAGACTCCAGATTTTCTACACACGTTCAGATTTTAAGACCCCAGATTCAGTTTTTTTTTTTTGTTGTTTTGGATCTCAGAAATGTGGAGTTTCAGACCCTGAAACTCCAATTCTCAGATTTTTGTTGAAAGCTTCAGTTTTCAGACTGCAGATTTTAGTGTTCGGCACCCTCTGGAGATTTCAGATGTTTATGAATGGGTTAAGTTCAGATTTCAGAATTTTAATTGGATTTAGAGGTGATTTTAGATGCAGTTCTGATTTTCGGTTTGTGGTTTGACAGATTGACAGGTTTTAGATTTAGTTCAGGTCTTTCCAGATTCTTATGATTTGAATTTATTCAAATGGATTTGATTTATGAAGTTAAATTTCTGTCTGCAAAACAGAGCCGGATTTGGCCAGAACTTAGACCGGATTCCAGGCTCAATTACAGATTCATTATTTTCTGTTTTCTCTCTCTTTTTTTTTAAGTGCTTGGCATCCCATCGGATCAATGAGATCATTGACTCCCTTCAATGATATTTAAACCAGCAGTACAGCTCTCCGTCTTGGACGTTCACAGCCCAGAAAAATGTGATATTACAACTCTGACTTGTCTTGAGAACACTCCTGTTCGATCCTTGATGGAGACAGTCCTTTAATTTTTGAATGGAATACACCCGGTCTGACATAGACTTATGGGTATCTCCCTTCACTTTCTCTTTGAACTCCATTAGTATATACTCGGCTTGTTGGCATGTTGGCCATGCACAGCCTCATATAACTTAATGAACATGGTATGACATTGGGGTCTTTCGACCTTTGTATGTCCACCTTAAAAAATTAAGGGGAAGGTTTGAAACCGACCCACAAATTCTTTTAAGTTTAGCCGAGACCATGTGGCGGGTTTTTAGCCGGCCAGATGCTTGCCATCTGTTTGTTGAATTAATTAATGGATTTTTATTTAATTTCTGTTTGTTGTTTATTTTATTTTGATTTTTGAATTATGGGTCAAGAAGCGTCTTTAAAAAAGCCGGCTTATTGCTTTCCCATTTATTTTGATTCTTTTAAGTTATGCCGAGACCTTGTGGCGGGTTTTTTAGCCGGCCAGATGCTTGCCATCGGTTTGTGAAATTAACTTAATGAATTTTTATTTAAATTTTCATTTGATTGTGCATTTTAAAAGAGAGATCTCTCTTTTTTTGTCCGCATGCTTCACATTTAATGGGCCCGGCCCATCTTCTCCCTTGCGCGCCCGCTGGCTGGTCCAGCGGGTGCCTCTTTTTTTTTAAAAATCTTTGTTTCTGGTGGGTCCCACATCCAGTTGACCCCGGGTCAACTCTCCTTCCCGCGGGCGCAGCGGCTTGTCCGCTGCTTCTCGCGCGTGCGCGGGAGACGGCCGCGCGCTGCCTGGCTTCTCTCTTCTTTTTTTTTGCTTTTCTTTTTCTCCTGCGGGCCCCACATCTATTTTGACTCCGGGTCAAAATCGGGCTTGCGCTGCGCCTCCCTTCCTCCTCATACGCCAGCTGGACGTAAGTTGGCCGAAAATAAAACCTGCCGGCCTCTCTTCTTCCCGACCACGCGACGGCAGCGGCAGACCTTGGCGGAAGCAGGGGAGGACTTCGGCGATCTCTGCGGCTTCAGTGGGAGGTTCCGACGACTTCTAGAACTCCAAGAGGGAATTCCGGCGGCGACGGCAAGTTTTGGGGAGGATTCCGGCGACGACGGTGGCTTGCGGAAGGATTTCCGGCGGTGACGGAGACTTACGGAAAGGCTTCCGGCGACAGGTGCAGCTCCGGGAGGGTCCGGCGGCTTCGACGGGGGACCTCGACGGCTTCCGCGAGGTTCCTCCTTGCTCTTCTCCTCTCGCGGTCTCTCGGGCGAGGTCTTCCCTCTCCTTCGCGCTTTCTCTCCTCTCTTTCTGTTGTCGATCCCTCTGGAGGTCCTTCCGCACGGGTCCTCTCTTCTCTCTTCTCTCGGACTCTCGGGGTCCTCTCGCACGGCCTTGGCCGATCGGGGTCTCTGGGCTTCTTATAGGCGTCGGGCTCTCCTCCTTCCATCAGGAGACCTGCCGCGAAGGGAGTTCCGGGTCCGAGACGGACTCAAAACAATCTGACGAAGCATACGGGATCGATCCGCCGCTTCCGAGAAGGACTCCCTCCCTTTGGGATAGGCTCGGGGCCTATATACGCGGGATCCGTTTCCTCGGTTTGGGAGACTTCCGTAATAGGGAGGCCGCCTTTGTGCTTTGAACTCGAAACAACCCGTCATATACGGGATCGACCTACCCTTCTCTTCTGTTGCGCGAGACCATCATTAGTGTTGGTTTTGGAGTGGAATTCGACGGAGAGCTTGCCGCCTTTCTCGCGTTCGTCATTTTCTCTTCCTTTTTTTCTTACGGCGGGAACGTCCTTGGAACGAGGCTGTCTCGATAGCGAGAGCGCAAATGGGCCGGTCTGCGGTGAATCCGTGGATCACTAGCTTTGCTGGGCCATTCTCACCGGACCAACTCTTGGTCGTGACTACCCAATTTCTTTTTCCCCACTTTTTTTCTTTTCTTTTTCTTTCCTTCCGTAGCCGTAAAGGCTTGCGCCTCTATAGACATCTGTCGTATTCAATTCTTCTGTACTGTCCTATTGACGGGGACTCATTCTTCTCAACACCCAGGTACGTGGCTGACCCTATTGAATAAGGCAATGGTGACCATCGTATATTGTTGCATCATAGGCCGTCCACATTTAAACGACTGTCTACATTTGATCATCCCAATCTTCTCTCTTTTTTTTCTTTTCTTCTCTCCTTTTTTTTTTTGAATATTTGAGGTGCCAACAGTACCAAATCTACCCCCTTTTGCAACAACTAGGTTCAGTTCTTCATGCTATCAACCCGTCATTCCTTCATTATGTTGTCCCGACACATACTTGTTCTTTAGATCACCTGATTATACTCTCCTTTTTCTATTTCAACGTCTTATAATTGTAAGGTGAATGCTAAATGCCCTCATGCACTATATGAATCAAATAGACATTTGGGGTGCTTTTTGTACGAGCCTCCGCCTTTCTATTTCATAAAATTTTTAGCAATTTCTTTATTTTTAGGTGTCAACCGGCACAAATGAAAAAGACAATATGCAAAAATAAAATTTTAGAAAAAGAGATGAGAGAAAAAAATGAGCGATCTGGAGTTAGGCATTCATATGCATATTTTTCTGAGGTGCTCACCTCAACCGCCTAGGCAGTTGAAACAGGTGAGGTGCTGGCAAAACGTCTCGCCTCGCCTCGCCCCAAAATGCCTAGCACGCCCAAATAAAACAAATCCGGTCAAATATAATCCATTTCTTAACTTAATTATGATATTTGTCTTCTCTTGTTATTGATTTGTACTTTCATTACGTTGTTATGCTAGTTATGCTTGATTTGTATTGTTAGTTGTTATAATGTTATGTTTTTTATTGACCTTTTTTTATTGTTATAACATTATTTATTGATGACTACAATATATAGTTTTTAAAATAATTTATTTATTTTAATATTAAAAGTAATTTTTAGATTTATTTCAACTATTTATATTAAATATATATTAATACAATTAAAATAATTAAATAATGTAAAACACTTCAAGCACCTAAGGCGCCCACCTCGGGCACTTGAGGCAAGGCACTAGGTCCCTCGCCTTGGGAGCCTCACGCCTCAAATAACATAGTTGAGATGTTGAGACTACTTAACCTACATATGCAAGAGCCAATATTAAGAATTTCATTGGTCACAGTCGGCTCAACCTATGAATGAGTCCATATTTAAGTGGACGAAGAGTAGCCAACAAATAATAAATCAAGCATTTAAAAGAGTTAAGACTACTAGGAGTTAAGACTACTTCAACTGCAAGCAGACAATGAAACATATTTGCAAGTGATTTCTACATGTAAAGTGATACAAACAACTCTTTAACAATTAAACATTTACCATCTTTTTTACTTGAGTTTAACATTTGTTTTTATGTTACCATCATCTAGATGTCCAGCTCATACCGCCACTAGTCCCTCATTCCAAACCATGATCGAGGCTATTGGAGAGAATAGGCCAAGATTAAAAGTTCCGACTCCAAGTACAATTATGAGATTAGACTAGATGCAAAGGTTGAGAAACTAAAGTCGTGAATAAATGGGATTTGAATAATCTGGAAAGAGAAGAGTTGTACTGTTATGTGCAATAGATGGACATGTATAATAAGAAGTATGATCAACTTTCTTGTGCATTGTTTTGAGGACGTCACTTTTTTAAAATCTATTGATGCATTGGGTCACCTAAAGAATGCAAATTATCTCTTTTCTGTAACAGATGATGTGATAGAGAAAATTGATGATGATAACATCATACAGTTAGTGATAGACAATGAGCCAACCTATAGGGCTCTTAAGTAGGAGGTTGATGGAGAAAGAATACATCACTTTGAGTTTCATGTGCAATACATTTCATCCACCTCACGTTAGAAGACATTGGGAAGAAAACTTCTGTCAATACATTGAGTTAATCATATGCAACTGATTACATCTTTCATTTATAGTCATCCTTATTTACTCCACATAATGAGATAACATACTAATGGCCATGATCTTATTAGGTTTAGTCCAACTAGATTTGTCACTCATTTGATTGCATTAATGAACCTAAGTAGACACAAGCACGTACTGGTCCAATTTACTGATTCAGCTGATTATATATCACGTATATGACTAATTTGCATAACAAAATAAAACAATTTAGCCTCATAGCTCAAATAGAACATCATATTATAGATTCTCATTTTTGGGAGAGAATGCACTACTAAATCATCATAAAACCACGTGTACCATTATTGAGATTGGTGGATTCTAATAAAAAAATTTGCATGGGATACATGTATGATGCAATTGATAACACAGAAAAATAAAGAAGAGCATCCAAACTTTAAAGAGGTATAAGCAATGGAAAATCATTGATGACGGATGGGATAATACACTATACCATGACGTTCAGGAAACAATTATGCATGTCTCTGATTCATTTCTTTTGTCAATTTAAAAATAAAATAGTACTTAATTATATTTATTCAATAGTGCAAAATAGTTTTCAACTTTATCTCATTGCGATAGAATCCAGTTACTGCTATTGCCCTTCGTATATTAAGCCAAAGTGCAAACTCTTCGTAGCGTAAGAGAAAATGGAGCACGTTCAACTTTATCCACACAGAATAGAAACATATTAACATCTAATAGATTAAAGAAATTGATGTTCTGCCACTACAACATGTAATTTGAGAATAAGAAGTATCAACGACTAGCAAAGATTATCTGAATAAAGATGCTCTAGACTTGTTGATTGAGCATATCAAAGAATAGCAAAAATAACAAGAGACGAGTCATCTAGTATTGGCCTGGAATACTTATTCTAGGAGAAGCATCCACTTGTAACTTTGATGGAAAACAAGAATGTAAGACAACCTCCAGAGTTCAACTTAAATGATCATGTATGGGCCAAAGGAGAACTCAACGATGTCCAAGTTGCAAATGAAGAGGTTCAATATCAAGCATAGCCTACCGTAGTACCATATCCAGTTCCAGATCCTTCTAGATAGAAGGGTACACGTAAGTCACAGGCCAGTTCCAACAACTTTGAAGTTTGAAGGGTTCAAACATTTAAAGAATGTGTACCCACTGTTGCCAAAGCGGGCGCTTAAGCACCACTCACCCAAGTGGTTTTGAAGGCCCGAGTTGCGCTCCACTTAGTGATCATGTAAAAAAATGATTGTTTTGGGCAATTTAAGCACCCAAAGCGGTCGCTTTTTTACATAGATGTTAAGCAAGGAACTTTAATCACCCAAAGCAGTTGCATTGTCCGCTTAAAGTTAGGTCTAAGAGCCCAAAACAGTCGCTTTATCTGCTAAAAGCTAGGTCCAGTCCAGATCCAAGGACCCAAAAAACCCAGTAATTGGATCCAAAGCAATAAATGTGTATATATTGTTTATAATTACCCTAAACCCTAATCCCTCCCCATGTCGTAAAATTTCTTCACCTCCACCCACCCCGTTCTGTGCGCAAGTTGATGGGGTCGTCTGCCGCAGTCTACCGCCATTTGAAGGTCTACACCGCCATTCACCTCTCATGCTCCTCCGTTCGCCACCAACAAGATCGTGGCACTTGTCCAGCTAAGGTATGACCTGCCATATACTTCTCCCTTCCTTTCCTACTCTACCATTCTTCAACTCCCCTTGTGTTACCCATTCTTAGTCAAAAATTTAATTTTTTTTTGGTTCAATCAATCAGAAAATGCTAGAATTGCATTTTTGAACGTTATTCCAACTAAATCGATCGACTCAAACCAAATTCAAAATGAATCCTCAAATCAAAAAGACATCAAATCTTAATGGTCAGTCAAATCCAAAACCAAACAAAATTGCTAAATAGACCTTAATCAACTCAAATTAAATCTTAAAGAATCTCAAAGATTCTAATTCAAAACAAATCAAATTCTCAAAATTCGAAACCAAATCAATTAAGCCAAAAAATCAAATAAATTGCTATGATTTGCATCCTAAACAAGTTCATGGAGCCGTTGCTTCCGCATGTTTATTTTGTGAATGTATTTCTTCTATTCACGAGTTATTATGTCGGCTAATCAAGGATATTCAGTATTTGTTCGATATAAATAATATCAGTACTTTGCAAGTATACCGGGGAGATGTCAAAATAAAAAATTTCAAAGAATACAAAACCTCAATACATATTTTTATATATCATGAATTAGCTAATACTCCTATGAAATACCACATATTTCCATAGTTGTTCAAGCCAAACATAATTAAAAATTCATTTCAAAAAAGGAAAGTCATGGTTTTGAAATTTTCGAGGCTGCATCAATGTGACTTAACGTTCACACTACATTCCAGGTTTCCTAAAAGATTCGAATGAAAAGCCTCTTCGTTGAAGTTCGGACTGATAGCGTGGAGTCTTCACAGTTGCCAATAAGAAGTTGACATCTGACGTGCCCAGGTCAACTCACTCAAAGAACTTAACCTAAATTTGAAGGAATGAGCAGACTGATATACTGAAACCAAGATTTTTGATTATCACATACTTTCAAGTGCTCGACCGTGATCATAACACAAGGAATGATGCAAATCATGCTTGAAACGTGAGTAATTAATCAACACCAACAGTAGGATTCAGTATACAAGCTACCAGAAAATATTTGGAACTCAAGTTTTAATTTTGCAGAAGCATACCGAAGGATAAGACTTCAGCATTGAAGACATCGCTATGTACACAAAAGCAAGAAAGCATGGACGATGCTTCAGACGTATGGCCAGTGGCAACAGCATAAAGAATATATTTATATTAAAGACTATAAGAAAGAAGCTTCTGAAAAAGTCAAAGACTTCCGCAAAAAAGTACCTGCATTATATCAATGGATATATAAGCACAAGCAATAGTACTTGGATTCTATGGATCAGACTAGTGCAATCTTTATACATATAAAATATTTATACATATAATGGTAAAATCGAAGTCACTTCTTTTGGCTAAGCATGTCCCGAAACAAAATAAACAAAAATAAAATGAATCCGTCAGATTCCTTTTGCTATAAAACAACACAAATTATGACAAAGACAGCAGGGAAAAGCTTCGTAACCTCACCATTGTACACCTATATTGGGCGACAGATCTTCTACGGTGAGAATGAATCCGTACGTTCTGCATATATCCAAGCAAACTAAAGTGAAACACGTGAATATAGAGAAAGCTGGTGAAAATAATGTAGACAGCAAAAAGGTGTCATTGAAAGCAGCAGAAAACGCAAGCGCTTGAACCAGCACATTTAACAATATTACAAGAAATTCAAGACCAAAGAGAAATATGAAACTGGAAATACTTGACAAAGTCAGCGACCATTCAATCATTCATTACTGAAGAAGCATTAAGAAAACATTTATCCTACAGGACAAGAAAAAAAACGCTTTATTCTAGTTCTTTTCTAGGCTACCTCTGAAACAGTGTATTCCATTAAACAGAAGATAAATTGTAGAACAAAACCTCCATCCAGATAATAGAGTCGAGAAAGAAGACAGTAGATGCATTCAGAAGCGGACGACACCTAGCCAACTAATGGGGATGTGTCACTACTGGATAAGGTGAACCGAAATTGACATTGGCTTTGGATTATTTTATCAGTTTTAGGACTATCATTTATGCATCTTTCTTTATTTTCATAATCTAATTTTATTTGTGTGTAGGAAAAATGCTGGACGAGGAGTTATGTATCCTTGCACATCGTGACATTGGATGACAACACAGGCTTATATTAGATGTGGACAATAAGAGAATTAAATGTAAATGGTGTGAGAATGAGATGAATTGAGATGTCTATCACCTCAAAGAACACATAGGTAAGGTGGGTGAAAACGTAAAAATGTGATAAAGTACCATTTGAGCTCAAAAAAGAAATGAGGACATACTTAACCAGTCAAACATCACAAAAAGATATTTGAATTGAGCAAGATAAGAATTGTATAATGAGTTGCTCGAGTGGCAAAACGCAAATCTCACGAAATGAAATAAGAAAAGAGGAAAGTCGGACAAACAAGTCAACGTGTCTTCATCAAGTTCAAGTTCCGATGATGACAAGGCACATATGAGAAAAGCTATGCAAACAAATAAGGCTTAGACCCTCGAATATGAGGAAATGAGAAGGGGGCAAGAGGATCTTTGGCTAAATATTTAGATGTAAATCTTAACACTTGTCCTACACCTCAAGTTGACGAAGATAATGAGTTTCATCGATTGCATCAGTTCGACTACCAACGGGCACTGTCATGTATAGGCAGTGATCGAGGGCAAAGAAGTATCAAACAAGCCATAAAATGAGTTAAGACTTCAACAAAGGCTACAAAGAAGGCAGTGAATCACATATATAAATGGTTTTTTATGCAGCTATGTACAATATTTATTTTGAATATCCTTTTATGTTATTGAAATTTAAAGTAAGTGTTAACATCATTATCTTGACTTGATGTAGGTATCTCTGCACATGCAGCCAAAAATCTATATTTTCAAATCATGATTGATGCTATCACAGAAGCTAGACCGAGATTAAAAGTCTTGAGTTCAAAATATAACCATGAGGATGTGTCGGATGATGAGATTGATGAGTTGACCTCATGGATGGATGAGTTCAAGATAATATGCAAGGAGCGGGGTTGCATTGTAATGTGCGATAGATGAACCAAAATCACCAAGAGATCAATGATAAACTCTCACTTAATGTTTTGAGAACACCTGCTTTTTTAAATCTATTGATGTATCTAGGCAAATAAAGAATGTAGACTACTTGCTTGATCTCATGAACAATGTTATCGAGAAAATAGATGAAGACAACATTGTTCAATGTGTCACTGACAATGAAACTTCTTGTAACACTGTAGGGAAAAAGATGATGGAGGCCATAGTACATTTGTTTTGGTTGTCCTGTGCTGCACGTTCCATCGATTTGATGTTGAAGAACAATGTGAAGGAGGCATTTGTCAGGTCCTTGGTGAGTCAGACAATTGATTACATTATTTATATATGAGCAACCTAGACTCTCGCATATCATAAGAGAACGTGCTGATAGTCATGATATAGTGCGACTTTGTCCAACAAGATTTGTTGTGCATTTTCTTACATTAGAAGGCATGTTGAGACGTCGACATGACTTGAAGAGATTCGTACTTTCATCAACATATATTGATTACATGGATGACTTTCATGGCAAAATGGACTAATTTGATATATAGACAAAATTGGAGTACATTATTGAGAACAATAGATGATGAGAAAGAGTGTCATATTACTTGTTTGTGATAAAAACCCCTGGTACATGTGCTAAGATTGATGGATTCAAATGACAAAAACTAAATGAGATACTGATATGATGCACTAGACAAAGGCAAGTTGAAAATTAAAGAGAAACATCCAAAGGGTTATAAGAAATGATGGAAGGTAATAGATAACATATGGGATAACACATTCCATCACAACATTCATGCCGCAAGTATTTGTTTTTATATTATATTTCATACATTTCATACTAGTAAGTTTAAAAAATGTCATTAATGGTTGTCTTCTCTTTTTTTCCAAAATATTTCTTGAACGAAAAAATACAATAAGGTGGGCAAGTATCCAATGACTCAAAGATTATACGAAACATGTTGTCAGTCGTACAACATTTAGCTGAGACTCCGCAAGATAAAACATAAGCGAAAATTGAAGTGAGTGATTACTTCCTGACATATGAGTAATTGAGTTTTAAAGACCAACAAATTAATTTATATTTAATGTCATATTTCAAATGACATCATATAAGCATCGAATTGGAGTTTACAAAGATTCTAACCTACGATATTAATATGACAAGGTTCTTCTTGGTATGTTTGATAATATTTGGTTTATATTAATAATTTTTTGAATGTCATTACACACTGTGTTTACTATCTGTCTTTTTTGTGGCTGAGTGGTGAATCCAAGTATCCAACAGAAGTGGATGGAATCCACTGGGCACAATCGTTGTATGAGTGTTGAGTCAAAACACTAGTTCATCACAATATGAGAGGAACTAGAACATTTCCAATGTGATACACAAAAAAGGTACAATGCAAGTAGTCAATGCCTATTATAGAGAGATGTTGACTTGGAATACCTCTTTCAAGAAGAAAATCCACTTTCAGTGTGAATGGAGGACAAGAATGACTCTCCAGCTCCATAGTTTAACCCCAGATCAAGCATGGGCCGACAACGTAGTAGGTGAGGATTAAGATGAACAAATGCAAGAACAAAGAGATACTCAAGTTCCTTATACAAAACTAGTCCAGCAAGACCCACCTCACACCACAACTCTAAAGCCAGCTCCAAAGTATCCAGCCAAAGCTCCAGGTGCCTCTACTATCCAGAAGAGTACATAGAGAAAAGAACATTTAGAAGATTCAAATCGTTGAAGGTGTACCAACGCAGTACTGGACAAGGTATGCAAGAAAAGGAAGCGGGAACGAAGAAGAAACTAATTGTCAGGAAAAGACTTGTGATTCTCGGTGACAGTACTAGACACCCTCAGATGATGAGGAGGAAGAGTTCATTTCACCTACACAACACCAAAATCAAGGTGATTTAGGTGGAGGTGGAGGAGGAGGTGGTGGTTCAGGGTCCAATAGTGCACGTACAAGTGGAGCAGAGTTTAATGATTTGAGTTAGCAGCAACATTCAAGCGAAAGAAGTCAACGCTAGAATCAGACAGATTTTTTTGATGAGCACGACATGAAATTATCTAGAACTTGCTTTATACTTCGAGCCATATTATCCATCTTCACCTCGAGCTCCAACATCTTCAAGTGTGTATGATTTTAGTCAAATGACCGAGTCATTATTTTCATATAGATGCAGGCCAATCAAGAGTGACTAGTCTCGATGAAGCATTCAAGAAACTTAGGGGAACGAAGAATATGAGGGCCAACTTCTTATATGGCGGTGGTAAAAAGATATTATTTTTATTTACATATAAATTGTATAATTTTATTTATTCATTAAAATAAATATTATTACTATTTTATATCCACTTGTTGTAATATGTCTCATAGAGAGTGATAGTCACGTGAATGTGTTACATATTATTTTTAAATTTTTAAAAATTTTCTAGGTGCTCTCATATTTTTTGGCATTTAACCTGATTTTTATGAATTTTATGAAAATAAGAAACAAAGAAAATGAAAAATTCTTCTAGATCCAAATTCCTCCCAGAGAATCGATCCAGATCGGATCGGCATTGGCCGATCCTAGACTCGATTTTGATTCAACAATTTTTACGTAAGAGTTCCACTCTACACACACCCCTAGTCTTACCAATTCCACACTCTTCACTGCACAACCCCAAGCCCATCCACAAAGTCGTTGCTCTGAGCGTTAACACAATTGCAGTGTCATTGTGAAGCTTTAGGTGCAGGACACCTGTGTGCCCAACGCCACTGACCCGCTAGCAATCACGCAACACCAACACTCCGCCTACACACCAATGAATGGCCAATGCCGCCTCCAACATAACAGTGATAGCTACCTATCTTGCATTGGCATTCTACCTACCAGGAACTCCATGGCACCAACACTCTCACACAACTCATTGTCAACAGGCCTAGCCACTCCTCACAGATGGTTTCTGCAACAGCCACTTCCCACAACTTACTCTGCAACTTCTAAGTGCCATTCATCTCCATTCTCAACTTACACAACAGTCCTACTCCTACCAATTCCACTCCAATGCACAACCCCAAGCCCATCCACAAAGCCATTGCCCTGAGCGTAAACACAACTCTAGTGTCCTTGTAGAGCTTCGGGTGCAAGACACCTATGTGCCCAATGCCACTAACCCGCCAGCAGCCACACAACACCAGCACTTAGGGGTGAGCATTAAACGGTTCAAACCGAAAAACCAAACCGAACCGGCCTGTTTGGTTCGGTTCGGTTCGAAAGTCCTCCAAACCGGTTTAAACCAAACCAAATAGTTTAAACCGATTTAATTAAAAAATTATATAAAAACTATTATAATATTATTAAAAATGATATTTTTATAATTTTATAATAAAATAATATTTATTTTGATTGTTTTTAACTTAAAAACTATTATATATATGTAAAAATAATTATCTAAAATATTTTTTTATATTTTCGGTTTAAACCGAACCAAACCGAATTGAAATCGGTTTGGTTTGGTTCGGTTTGAGGGGTTGAATCGGTTTGGTTCGGTTTGGAAAAAAAATGGCCCAAACCGGACCAAACTAAACCGTGCTCACCCCTACCAGCACTCCTACACACCAATGAATGGCCAGTGCCGCCTCCAACATAATAGTGATAGCCACCTATCTTGCATCGGCATTCTACCTACCAAGAACTCCATGGCACCAACACCCTCACACAACTCATTGTCAACGGGCCTAGCCACTCCTCACAAATGGTTTTTGCAACAGCCACTTCCCACAACCTACTCTGCAGCTTCCAAGTGCCGTCCATCTCCATCCTCAACCTACACAATAGCCGCTCACTTCAAACCACTGACGGCACCGTCCTGTGCAGATTGCCCGCCCTAAGGAACCCCTCGCAAATTCGGCCTCAACAGCTACCTTCAAGCAACTTCTTGAACCCCCGGCAGGCACAATAGCCACTTCCCACAACCTACTCTACAACTTTCGAGTGCCGTCCATCTCCATCCTCAACCTACACAATAGCTACTCACTTAAAACCACTGACAGCACCGTCCTGTGTAGATTGCCCACCTTGAGGAACCCCTCGCAAATTCTGCCTCAGTGGCTACCTTCAAGCAACTTCTTGAACCCCCGTCAGGCATAGATTACGAAATTAGCCGATTCAAATCAAGATCGGCCAAAATTCCTAGATCAAATCAGCCATTGCCAACACAATTTTTGGCCAAAGGACCGATTTGGAAAAAAGTCCTAGCAGAATTGGCCAGATCGGTTGGGATTGGATCAAGATCAGAATCGGATAGGTGTTTTTTGCAATCCTGGCCGGATTGGTCAGGATCAGATCATATCAAAATCAAAATCAATTTTTAAAAAAAAATTCCGATTCTAAATTGGGATTCTTCCTGAAGGATCAACTCGGATCGGCCAATCCAATCCAGATCCATCTAATTGGGACCCACTGACCCAGGTTCTGGTTCTGATACCGTGATATTTGTCAACAAGCTAGCATCATCGCAAGCCTACAACAGTTTGTGGCCCTCTCCCCTCCTATTTGTGCCCTATCCCCTACACCAATGCCCAAATGCTTCCGATTGTATGTCTGAGCCACCATCCCTCACCTCTAACGAACATATGGCTCTGGTCTCCCTCAGCAGTGCCCATCCCTTTCCAGTTTAGCTTGCCTCCGCCTACTACTAAGGCAGCCCCAACGATGTCACCACAATTGCCTCCCCCAATCCACACATCGAGCCAACCTCCCTCGCATTCTGCATAAGCTATGTTGTACAACTATTTGTTGCATGTTGCTTAGCTTACAAAGCAAAGATCAAAGGATCAGAATTAGTCATAGGATCAGCTAGTGCCAATTTTACAAATCAGATCATAAGAATCGGCCAATTCCGTGATGATTAGACATCACTAGGAAGAGCATGATCAACTTTATAATTTATTGTTCAGAGGGTACAATTTTCTTGAAATCAGATGATGCTTCAGGTCAGATCAAGCATGTCAATTACATCTTTTCCTTGATGAATGCTGTTGTAAAGGAGATTGGAGAAGAAAATGTTGTTTAGCTTGTGACTGACAACGAACCATCCTACAAGGCGGCAGGGAAGAAATTGATGGAGAAGAAATATCTCTTTTGGGTACCATGTGCAGCACACTCCATTGACCTTATGTTGGACATAGACAAAAAGCCTTCAGTATCTATATTAGTCTAGCAGACTCAAGTGATCACATCTTTTATCTATTCACACTCCTGTTTAGGACATGCCATGAGGGAGTATACTGAGGGGTATGATATGATCAAGCCTAGGTCTCCTAAAATTGTTACAAATTTAATTGTATTGGATAATTTGCATCAGCATAGACATGCATTGGTCAAGTTCATAAATATTGAATATTACTATAATTATATGGATGATAACATGCACAACAAGAATGATCAATCAAAAATTCTGGTGATGAAAAATTTGATCATAAACAGAAGATTTTGGGACAAGATTTCCTACTATTTGTCTATTATTGAACCACTGATAGTTGTTTTGAGGTTAGTTGACTTAGATGACAAAAAGTAAATAGAAAATCTACGATACAATAGACCGTGCAAAACTAAGGATCAAGGAGAAGAATCCCAAAGGCTTCAAGAAATGGTGGAAAACAATTAATGTCATACGATGGGATGAGATATTGCATCATGATGTACATACAATAGGTATTTGTGTGTTTGTACTTATTGTATTTTAATTTAAATATTATATGCGACATTGAAATTTGATTGAATAATTGTAAAATATTTCTTAAACACCCGCATCTAATATGGAGGACAAGTGTCCAATGACAATGAAATATTGTAAGGTACTCTATCTGTGATAAAGCACTTTCGACCAGATCTCAGAAGAATAGAACAGAAGTTGAGCAGGAGGTAAGTGATTATTAATTATTTGTAAATATTTTTAATATTTATTTGAAAATACTAATCATTTCGAATTTATCAATTTTCAGACGCAACACTAAAAGACGAGAGTTGGAGTGTACTCGTATCTAGATCTAAGATACTCTTTTGACAAAGTTTCTCTTGCTATGTTTAATATAATATTTCATATTAATATGTTATCTTCGGGATTGCAAGTCCTCACCCTAAAGACTAATCATTTTCCATTTGTTATGTGTTTTCGGCTGAGTGGTGGATTCAAGTGAACACAAGAAGTGGCTGGAATCCACTTGCAACTATTGCCATCAAGATTTTGAACAAGAACATTAGTTCCTCCCATTGTGAGAGAAACTAGAGTACATTCAACCTCATACACATCAAATGGAGGAACAAGCTTAACAAATAATAAGTTGAAGAAGCTGGTTTTTTGCCATTATAACATGAAATTGTGCATAAATAATATTAAAGACTACTAGAAGTTGTTAGAAGAAAGATTTACACGATTTGTAGGTGGAGCATATGAAGAGATATATAGAACACAAGAACCATATGAAAAAGTTGACATTGACTACATTTTCCAGAAAGAACATTCACTTGCTGCTTGAATGAAGTATAAGGCAACCAAGGATGAGCCACCTGAGTTTGATCCGGAAGACCAATTATGAGTAGAAAGAGAACTAGATGATGTTAAGGTTGAGGGCATGGAAGAGAAAGTTCCTACTACTCCTCAACCATTCACATTTTTTGCCCCAACAACCCTAGATGCAGCTCCACCCCCATCCCAACTTCAATTCCACCCCCAACCTCCAACTACACAACCAAATCTAAGTTCAATAAAGACAATGACAAAAACAATAGCAAGAAAAATAAGATGCTTTGCACAATTGAAGAAAAGAATGGGACTTGTAAATTCATCACATGACACAATAGAACAAGCCAAGAAAAGATAGTTGAATATTAGGTGAGATCTTGGGAGTCCAACAGACAGTATGTAGCCATCCTCACACTCCTCAGATGATGATAATGAGTTTATATCAACCACCCAGCCAAGTGGAGGAGGTGGTGACTCTTCTACTCTTCTACTAGTGTCCGAACGAGTGAGAAAAATATAGATGGTTTGGTCTTGAAGTAGCATTCTAATGAGAGCCAAAGGATAATGAGTCGAGGTTTTTTTGATGAATTCACAGCATATCAATATCTAAAACAACTTCTCATCATGATTTCGAGCCATACATTCCATCTATTTCTCCAGTGCATTTGCAGGACACTACATACCATTTTTGTGAGATGATTGACTCAATTTTTTTCATATAGATACAAGCCGATAATAACAAGGACATCTCAATGGAATATCCAAGCCCAAGAGACTCGAGAAGCAAAAAGATAAAGACCAATTTCATAGATATTAGTGAAAAAAAAGTTATCAAATTACATTTTATGTCGATAACTCTCAAATTCATCTTGTTAATTGCTATATATGTAAAGTGAGAATATCTTGCAATGTTATACAATGAAAATAAGTTAAAAGTTAAAATTTTATTTTAAGATTTTTGGATGACTTTTTATTATTCTGAGATTTTTAATATTTTTTATGATGTTTAAGTAAAAAATGATACAGACCGATTCTAAATCGGTTTCCCTTCCTCAAAATCGGTTAGATCAATTTGATTCAAATCGGATCAGTCCTCACCGATTCTGATTCAGATTCCTGCATCCTTAGTTGTTATTGTTTCTTCTCCGGCAATTGTGCTGCCTATGCTAAGAAATTCGAAAGCCACTCCTTTGTCGATTGCCCCTATTCTGGCTAATTCTGAAAGCTGTCATCTCCTCCACTCACCAACACCTTTAACCAATTTCCAGGATTCCCCTCTATCTCCCGGGTCAACTTTCCCTTTCGAGAGTTCCTTGCCTAGTAGCACTGCATTGATCCCTGTTTATGCAAAGATGGAGGCACTACAAAGCAACACAGAGAAACTTTTCAAAGAGTTTTCAGAGCTACAGTGACCTGCTTGGGCGTGCCATCTATGTGCCACGAACCCCCACCATCCAGCGTCGTCTAGGTCAACCAGTTTAGTTGGGCACAGGTCTCTGTGCCAGGCCACTCCAATGGTACCATCAAGCCACAGTCAGTCCAGTCCCTCAAGCTCATCCAGTTCGTCACCAGCAGTAAAGTAGCCCCAATCAACTGGTGGCTCGGTATGGCTATTCAAGGGAACTCCAGTTCAAACCTCAGTCAGCCAGGTTCTCTTGGGCAGAGGCTCGTCTACCACGTATAGTCAACTAAATCTGGATCTGAACAAGGTAAACCTGAATAGTCCAGTGCTATCATCTGCCCAGACACCTTGATCCGATTGGGTCAGTGAACTGTTTGGC
Organism: Cryptocoryne crispatula var. balansae; assembly: GCA_036172225.1. Classification (NCBI taxonomy): domain Eukaryota; kingdom Viridiplantae; phylum Streptophyta; class Magnoliopsida; order Alismatales; family Araceae; genus Cryptocoryne; species Cryptocoryne crispatula. The sequence goes on along the minus strand of CM069924.1, from coordinate 4,275,212 downwards.
GCGAATAGCTCAGCAAATCCAGCCACAGATAGTTTAGTCAGCTTAATACCAGTCCCAAATGTCGTCTAAGTTTCTGTTGCTGTCTAGTATCATCCAGCCTCCACATACCTGAAAGAGAAGCAATGAACCTTGTTTATTTCTTTTTTACCGAAGCAACCCTCACTACCCTCTCCTTTCTTCCACATATTATAGACAAGTTCTGGGCTTTCCTTGATAACTCTAATATTCACGAGAAAGTTCAAAGCTTTCATTGATAACTCAGGTAAGACTAGGTGATTCTCTCCTAATGGTTTACTCGAACACAACACAAGTAAATAACTGAACTTAGTTGGAAAAATAAGAAGTTTATGTCATAGAAACTAAGACCTAAAAGACATTGATTGCCATCCTTAATAGCAGCTTTTGAGTTTATAGATACGAATTTAAGAGATATTCAGTCCAAATAAAAAACAATCATAAACAGGACACAAACTGATGAAGATGTACAAAAGACGTGCAAAAAACAACATGGCAGTGCTGAGGTTGGAGTCAGAAACCTTACTTCCTAAACATTTCTGGCAAGCCACCAAAATCCCTGAGGAAAATGCTACACAATGTTAACACATATGACAGCCAGATGAATGACCACAATATGAAATTTAGAACTGGCCGCCAAGAGAAACAGTGAACTTGCAGTTTTGACTGCTTATCCAATGCACTGAGCTGGACATTGTCATGTTCCGTAGAATTATCTCCTTCAAATTCTGTGCACTTCAAGTGAAACAGTTTCTTGGGTGGAGCATCCAGGCCATATCCCAGCAAAAGAATTATCTGTAAATGTTCAAAAGTTATTACAAAAGTAAAAAAATGCTGCAATAGTAGCTTACAACAAATAATTTGCTGCTTTCCATCTTCTAGATAAGCATTCAAATATTAGAATAGGAGAGGACATACGGGAATAACAAGGATCATGGGATAAAGAGATAAATGAGTTGCAATGACCCATCCAAAGGCTGACAGGGGAGCAAAACCTGCAAAACAATTGAACTAGAAAATGAATATAAATGCACGAGTTTCCTGAAATGTTCCCAAATAGTTGGTAGTTGTTGGTCTTTCTTGACCTCCGGTGTTTGGTGATACTGTTTCCGATTATTTCCTGTTTAAAAGAATGGAGGGGCTGATCTTTTCTGCCATATTCTTAGTGTTTTGCTTCTCCCTGTTCTCTTATCTTTATTTTTTATCAACTGCTATCCTCTGGATATTTTGATGTACTTCTGTACTTCCATTATGTTCGCTTTATAATGAACTGTGGCTGGCTATTATTGATTACTCTCAAAACTAAGTTACAAATAATAGTGTTCAAAAATATACATTTAATTGCTTGGTAACATTTTTTTTTACTTCCATAAACTATTGGGAGAAGTGACTTGCACCACAACATTATTGCATAAAAGTAAATACAAATTAGAACTATAAAAGAAGAAATTTCCACCTCCTAATCGAAATGTCGGGAAGCAAGGTGATACATCGCCATACCCCGTGACTGAATGAGAACATTAAGAAACTACAATTAGCACTGATTTTTTGTGTTGGATGTAACCTTGGGAGAAATCCTTATCAATTTCCACAAAATTTAGGGCTTGCAATGGAGACGACAAATTTGGGGACAATGTGAAGGCCGAATATCAAGAATCATGGAATCGGAATTGGCCACCGAAATCATCTTAAAAGGAATTTATCAAGTAGTTGAAGTACTCATCAACAGTCAGTCAAGAAAACTGCAAATGAAAGAGATCTTACGTGAGCATGCACCATAAAGGGACAAGACAACCATCAAATTCTCAATTGGTGAAGTAGAAACTCCAACACAAGCCAATATGCCAAAGGGATTCCATAAGAAAACAAGTGAAGCAACATCCCCAGCATCCATACTTCCTGCAAGAAGCATGACCAAGGATTACAACGCCAACAACAGAGAATGAGTTATGTAGAACAATAAGAATGAAGTCAGTAAAATCAAAATGTGACATGAAAGTATAAGAATGGAGAAAATGGAAATCTCCAGAACGATCACCAGCTTGATACACTCATAAATGTTAAAAATGTATAACTAAAAGTCTAAAATCACACATAACATAATAAATATAGAATAAACTATTATAATATTATACAGATCAAAGTTTTTAAAGTTTGCCTAAGAAAACAGGCCACAATATAAAGTCCAACATATCAAAAAGATAACCAAAAACAGGAGAGTCCCAAGGTGATTTGTTGTCCTCGTGTATGCGTGTGTGGGGGTATGTGTGTGCTGGGGATAAGGTCATTGAAACTAAGCAAATAACAGGACTTACTTGAAGTTTCTAATAGATCCAAAAGCTTCTTCGACCTCAAAAAATGTGTATATGCCAGCTGAAGATTCTGACCAGTCAAACGAAGCAGCATGGATGTAACAAAATCTGCAGTTACAAATATCAAACTGTACAAAGTACGAAGAGTTTTGTCAACAAGTCATCCACTTACATGCCCACATACAACAAAAAAGAAAGAGGGATCCAAATGTAAGTAAAAAAAGAACAAGTCAAGATGGTCAAATTGAATACTCTGGAAGCAACTTAAAGAAAATGTAGTCACCACTTACATGCCCACCGGGCGTGCCATTTGATGTAACCTCAAAAATTAAAATTTTCAAATTTCACTTGCATTTAATTTGACTTAGCATTGATCACAAGAAAAATAGATGATATTCCATAAGAGTATTAGCTAGGTTAATGATATGTATAAATATATAAGTTGAGGTTGTAAGGTTCTTTGAAAATTTATTTTGACATCTCCTCATCGGACTTGAGAAGTACCAATGTTAATTACATCGAACAACTATTCAAGCACCCTTGATTATCCCTCCATCAAAGCAATTCATGAAATAGAAGACATACATCCACAAAATTAAAAATTCAAGAGAGCCAGGTCCCATGATCTTGATGGAATGCAAATATTTAGTGTGTTTTAAGTTAGACTTGAATTGATTTAAACTTGATTTGAGTTTAGGTTGAGAAAATAAATTTGGGTTTGATATGGGAAGTTTGATTTGAATCTTCAGGTTTTTAAAACTTCAAGACTGCAGATTTGTTTAAATTGTGTAGATTTTGAGTTTGTTTTAAATTGGTTGTTCATTTCTTATTAAGATGATTTGTTTTAGGCTCTGATTAAAAATTTGTTGATTAGATAGCATTTGATTAGGATTAGTTTGAGTTTATGACGGTTTACTTTATGGAATGGGTTTCATCTTAGAGATTACCTTCGGATTGCAAGTGAATTAAGTTTACTTGGAGATTTGATTTGGTTTTGCTAAGACTTGATGCCTCTTTGGTTTGAATATATGTTTTGAGTTTGTTTTGATGCTTCTTGATTTACATGTGTTTGGAAGGGTTTGATTTATTGCCTTTGCTTTGAATTTGCGTTGGAGATTTGATCTGATGTGAATTATTTATTTCAAGGTTTGACATGCTTAGAACCCAAGCTTCAATTCCAGATTTAAGGAGACGTTTGACATTTAAAATTTGTTCCATTTGAGTTTTGAATTTCCAGTTTTTAAATTCTGAGGATGATGATTTTTAAGATTTGAGATCTTCCTGATTCAAGACCCAGGTTTCTCTTGCTCTAGTTTTGGGGATCCTGGATACGCTCATTTAGAATTTGGCATTTCTGGGTTAAGTTTTAAACCTTGTTCTTGGTTTCTTTCTATTATCCACTTTGGTTTGAGAATTTGTAGTTTTCATGCTTAAGTTCAAATGTTTTGAATAAGGGTCCTGTTCTACAATGGTTTACGTTCAAGATTTGAAAGCTTTGGTATTTGAAATTATTAGTGCTAAGGTGCTGATTTGAATCTTCAAGTTTGGGGTGTCTTTTATTCAGGTTTACATTAATCTTGATTAAAGTTCAATTTGAAGTTTGTGGGTTATCGCACATGTTTTTTGATTGGGTCACCTGATAGTTTCCTTTCAGTTTGCTCTGCTGCCTTGATTGTGCTTTAATCAGTTTTCTTCCCTCTTACATGGCCTTTCAATTACATGACCTTGGTCTTGGAGTTTGAGAAATTTTGATTTTTATGACCATGGAAAAGAAAGTTCCAGATAGCTTGTTTTCTCTTTTTTTTAAAAAAATTTGAATTTAAACTATTTTCAGATACAATGCCCCGAGAGTCTCTTTTGTTTTGTACAGATTCTTTTACTAACCCAACACCAGCCTCCTCATTTGTTCAAATTTCGCATTTTGAGTTTAAGATTCTCTTGTTCTTGTTTTGACGCCTGAAAATCTGAACCCTTAGGTCTGGAGACATGGGAATTTCATGGCTTGAAGGTTATTAAGATCAAACTCCTCGGTTTAATGATTTCCCAGATTGTGGCTTAATTGATTCTCCTCTTACTATTATTATTTTTTACTTGCAAGATCCAGCCCAATAGATCTTGAAATTCAAGTTGGAATTACTTGGAGAGAACCTGTTGCTGGCAGATTTGCCTATTTGTTGCTTATTGCTTTCTTTTCAAGCCCACTTTCAGATCAATTTTTTTATGATCGGGACACCCATTAAGATTCAATGCTTTTGGATTTTTCGTTGAAGTCACTTTCTTCATAATTGAGCCTGCTCTGATGGACAGGTCTGGTTGCTCCCATTCATAGATTTTAAGTTGTCATCCTTGTGCGTTTGCATTCTCCAACTTCATGGAGCTTTCTGTCCCTCATAACATCACATGTGCATGGATCATGACATTGTATCACTTGAATCAAGTTACAAGATTACAAGCATTGATTGCAGAATCGGCGGAATCGGTCCGATTCCGACCGATTCCGGAATCGGATCGGTGGATTCCGATCCGATTCCCGGCGGAAGGACCGATTCCGGGAAGAATCCCGCGGAATCGGTCTGAATCGCCTGGAATCTGTCGGAATCGATCCGATTCCGACCGATTCCATGTGGAATCGGTCGATCCGACCGATTCTTCGGAAGGCCGGGTTGACCCGGCCCCGGTTCGATTCCCGGTTCACTCTGGACCGAGAATCGAACCGATTCCGGCCCTTTTAGGGCCGGAATCGACCCGCAGAGCTGGCATCGGTCGATCCCGCGGCGGAAGGAGGAAGCACAGGCGATTCCGGCGTGATTCCGGCGCGATTCCGGCGCGATTCCGGCGATTCCGGCGTCGATTCCGTCGATCCACCGTCGATTCCGGCCGATTCCGTCGATCCAGGGTCGATTCCGGCCCGATTCCACCGATTCCGGCGATTCCAGGGGCGATTCAGGCGATTCCGGCGATTCCAAGGTCGATCTTCAAAGGATTCCGCCGATTCAAGCTCGGATCGGCATCGAATCAACCTCAGCTCAGATTCACGGTTTCCGAAGCCGTATTACACGCTGGATGAGCAGACACCGCATTCTTATATTATGGAGCCACAGTATCCAGCATTTGGCCAGGTTGCCCAGCAGTGGATTACACCACCAGCTCCACCATCCTCTGCTTACGTCCCGGTCGTCCCGCAGTCCGATCCATACGACCTTGATGGCATGGCATCGGCATTATTTTCATATGGATATGGTCCCGGACAGTATCTGAGCACGCGATGGAGGAGCGTCGCGAGCGGCGAGGGAGAGGAAGACGACCCACATCTTTATCCTAGATATTGGTAGTAGATTGATATGATGTAATTTTTTTTTGATGATGTATCAACTCTTCGATATTTGAATAAATTGAATTGGAATATGTACTTAACTTCAAGTCTTCAAGTCTTCAATTGGTGTTCATTAGTATTTGTATGATGTGGTCTTGTGGATATCATGCATTGGTTATTTTTTAAAATGTTTCTAACTCATTTCCTATTTTTTTAGAATTTTTTCTGAATTTTTTGAATTTTTTGACGAAAAAAAAATCAAAAAAAAAAAAAACGATTCCGGACCGATCCGGAATCGATTCCCTTCCCAGGAATCGGCCGATTCCGGCCGATTCCTGGAATCGGAATCGGAATCGGTCCCTTGAGTTTGGATTCCGATTCCGATTCCGATTCCGATTCCGATTCCGGAATCCTTGATTACAAGAGAAGGCAGTAAGGCCATAATTCCCATAAGTTTGGATTTCATCCGCTTGGCCTTCAATGGGCACTATGGAGTTTATCCCATCAATTTGAGAATGAACATGTCTCGGCCTTTGATAGGCATATGGAAAAATATGCTCATACGGCATGTTCATCATCCACATCTTCTTCATCATTTGGTGAATAAATCATCCACTGTCATAGAGTGGTAAGACATCAAGATCTCCTTAATAGACATTTTTATGTCTTCCTTAAAAAGGGTCAAGGGGTATGTTTAAAGTCGGCCCATTGGTTTCCCATATTTTAATTCTTTTAAGTTAAGACAAGACCATAGAGTGGACTTGAAACCAACTTGATGCTTGCCTCGGTTAATAAAATTAATTTAATGAATTTTTATTAAATTTTTTGTTGGTTGTTTGTTTCAAGGAGGGTAGGGTTGGGGGTCGCGACCGGGTCGCAGGACCCCCAGGCCGACCCGGTCGCGACCGGGTCGCGACCCTAATTTTTAATTAATTTTTTTTTTGAAAAATTCAAAAAAATAAGAAAAATGCGAAAAAAATTTGAAAAAATACAAAAAAATTGGATAAATTAAATGACATGATTTAAATAAATAATGCATCAATTTTATTCCAACATGATGTGTTGTACACTTTGTAGGTAGTTGATGTACTCTCCCCATGTCATTTGGGTTGAGTACGAAACGATACGTATGCAGCGTGACGATCGTATTCGTAAATCCTCGGGAAACTATCCTAAGACTTGATCGAAACGAGTCACCGTAACTATAGGTCGATTGGATCGAAATATCCGATGACTCAACGTAATTCATTCCGCGGTACTCTTGATCGTATGTAGGGAACAGAGCCTTGGGATGAATCGTTTTCGCATAGTCGGAGGCATCGTGGTATTGTTGCTCGACTCCGTAGCTACGATGACCTCCTACTGCACCTTGTGGCGGCCTTCTGTGATCGGTATCTTGGGTCGCGTGAGTATATCGCTCCTCGCCGGTAAAACGTAGCGACGTGGTAGGAGATATGGGAGGATGCGGGTCCCTTGTACTTGTAAAGTGTCGTGCCCCCGTATCGAGCACCGTCATCGGCTTTGCTACTCTTTGACGACGAATCCTCGGACGTACGAGTTTGCACACTCGGATGTTCGGCTCCGGCGTATATTCTCGATCGTCTTCGGCCGTATCGGCATCTACGATATCGAAAAGGATCGATCGTAACTTGTTTACCTTTTCGCCTACTTTGCGTGCCTTGGCTAGTTCCTTCTCCGGTCCTGCGGCGCTTTCTTTAGTGAGGGAGGGATGCGGAATTCTTCGGGTAAAGGGACATCGTCGAGCACTCCTTCGGCCCATTGTCGGTCTTGGGGTTGAACTCCGGTTCTCCCGACCCTTCTCGGTCGTTTACCCGAGCTTAAGGAGTTCTTCTCGTAGAATATTTGATCGAATCGATATCCTCCTCTTGATTGGCGGCTCGTCGGCCAAGACGTCCCATTGCGTGTGCTATCCGACTCTTTTGTTCCATGCGGTTACACTTCATTCTATCGAAATTCCTCGACTTTAACCTCGTGTTGTAGTGACGATACACGAGGTCTTCGAGCCTCATGATGTCCAACTGTTATTTCTGCTTTGTGTGAATCGAAATTTGAATGTAGACGATTTCGCTCGCGGCCGAAGCGGATGTGGTTTGACTTAGGACACGATGGCTACGTCCGCGAGTCCTCGTACCACTGGTACTTTACCGTAGGTCCGTCAACGAATCGGTGCATAAATTGAATGTCGTACGTTATTATGCTCCCAATTAAGCTTTGATTAATTAAGTGATGAAAAACATTTCTACGTACCCGGACTTAGTATCGTGACGGCTCGTTCGACTACTTTCGTTAAAGTGAAAACTCCGCGTTACGTAATCGTACATCTTGTTGCGAGCGATAATAGCCCGGTCGTCGTCACCGGCAGCCGTCGGATGACGCTCTTCGCGTCATCCCAATAGCTCGTTCGTCGCCTTGAAATGTGGACTATAGCGATATCTTGGGTTGAAAAAGTAACCTACGAAACAAATAGTATTAGTAAACAAGTTATACGCAACTTTGATTAATAAAAAGATTAGTAAATGTTTAAGAAAATATACCTGCGTGTATGGGTTGATGTAATGTACGCTCTCGGCGACGATCTAATATCCCGCCAACAGCGAAGTCGGACACGGTCTTGGAGATTTCTTCCTTCGCTCTCTCGACCCGCGTCGAATAAATACACCGTATGCCTTTTACCATCTCCGTCACTATCCTTAGTACCTTCATATGGGTTGGACGATGTCTAACGTCTTCTTAGCGACTTTCGAAAAATCTCCACTCCATTGTCTCTTACTACTTTTCTCCCTTTCTGTCTTGTCAGATGGGTTACATCTAGCCATCCGCTACTGACCGGTGAAATGACCATTTGAGTTAGAGCTCTCCTTTGACTCGATAAACTTTAAGGAAATATAGTGGGAGGCGAACCGGGTTGCACGGGCCGTAACGACTCTCGCCCCGCGGGTGTGTTCCCTCGTAAGTGCGGGGCCAAAGTTGTGGTTATAAATAAATGAAGAAATAAGCGGGTTCGCTTAACTACTGTCATTTGAGGATCCTTGCGTATATCCTCGACATCGGAATGCAAGAGTGGGCGGAACGGGGTGTCCCGTACAACTTTGGTCTTTTGACCGTGATCCCCGGCCGGCCGCTTTGTATGCCGCCGCGTTGTCTGTGACTACTTGAACTACCGGCTCTCTCGTATTTCTTCTCACTCCATCTATCGATTGGTAATGCTACTGCATTCTTTACTGTCTTTGATGCGTCGACCGACTTCCGAAAAGGCAGTACCGGCTTGGTGCAGTACTGTAGGAAATTGATGTACGTCTTCTAGTAATACACTGTGAAGTATAAGATGTTAGCTAAGTTATACGAAAAAGAATGTTAATACATATAATATGAATGAGTAAAAGAAAATTTAATTACCGGTCCATCCGTCGGTCGTTGCGTGCGAGCCTCGTTCCTCAGGATGCGTTGAATATTTGCGCGCGTGCTTCTTTGTTTCTTGCACCTCAGCGGAAGATATACATTGTATATCTCCTTTGGGTTTGGACCGAGCACTCCCCTCCCGACGTTTGCGATCGTGTTGATCGTATTCTCGTAGTATGGTCCCTTCGCGGCATTTGCGGAATCTTTGTGGTGAAAGAACCACGCTTGACGTTGCCGGCCCGATCCTATCCTTACGTAATTTGAGGTTCTTCGTCGCCGTCGTGATTGTTGTTTGACGTTGTCGTGGTCACAGTGATTACGGGATCCACGGGACCTCTTGCTAGGGTCGTCGTCTTGTGTGAGATCGTGAACCCCGATCTTGCGGTTGGTTGTTGGATCTCTTCGCTACCTCGACCACTCACAGCTTCCGGACCACTTGACCCCGTCATTCGGCCGGTATGTACTATAGAACTCTTCCTCGGCGAATGATCTTCGACTTGCTTAATCCACTCGTGAGAGTTAAATCTTTTTAAAAAACATTTAAGTATCGAGAGCTACTTAATGGTATCCTTTAAAATAGAATAATGAACAACGTTTACGAGTAACGCCTCCGTACCTTCGTACTTTCTTCGTCTCAAAATATCCAGGCCTCTCTTGTCCGGTTCGTAAATGTGTACGGATCGTCTCCCCGATTGTTGCGATTCTTCTCGGACGGTCTCTTTATGTCTTTTGCTAGTTCCCTTCGTTTGCTCCATCGCTTGTAGGTGCCTACGAAATTGAGCTACGACCTCCCGGCGGAGTCCGTGTGTAAGGAAGAACATTTCCACTTCATGCATAACGATGAAATTTTAAATGATAAATACCACCGAATATTACTTTGTCATGATATTTACATTGCGCTTTTCTCTCGCCGTAGGTCGGTACAACCCGAAACTAGGATCACTCCGGGTCGCGCCGGTAGTTTGGGTTGTTTGGCTTGGAGAAGACATTTTTAAGTAAATAATTACTTAAGTAAGTAATTAATTATTTAAATAGCTAATAACCTTAATTAGTATTTCTTTAATGTAAGTATATATTTATTTATATAAATTGAATGATTAACTATACATAGGGATTAAGTAAGTAATTAATATTCCTTACTCTAATGATGTGTTAAGTAACTACTTAAACTAAATATCTAACTAATCTTAGCTAACTAGCTATGCGAGTAAACGAATAAGTATTAAAAAGAATAAACTACTTAACTTGACTAATCGATGGGCCCAATATTAAATAAATATACTAAATGAACTAATGAAATGCTTGATGAAATAATTAAGTAAATGAGAAAAAAAAATTGAGCGATAAGGAGCGCGAAATGAGAGGTTGAGAGTGAGAGTGGGGGGGTGGGAGTAAGGAGAGCCCCGCAGGGGCTTTAAATAGCCCCAGGGGCTGAATGGGCTGCGCCCCCCGAGACCGTTGGCCGACGGTCTTGAGACCGTTAGATGCCGCGGTCTGAACGCGCGGCGGGTTGCCCGGAACCGAGTCGCGCGACCCGGCCACGACTCCGCGACCCGGCCGGGGGAGTCGCCCCGACCGGGTCGCGACCGAGCCGGTCGGGCCTAAACCCGACCGGGTCGGGGCCGGGTCGCGACCCGGGTCGCGACCCGGCATTCCATGGTTTGTTTTATTTTTTTTTAATTGAGGGTCAAATGGTGGGCTTAAAGCCAGCCCACTGAATACCCATATTTCAAATTCTTTTAGATAATGCCGAAACCATTGGGTGGCTTTGAAGCCGGCCCAATGCTCACCTTGATCTGTTTAATTAAATTAATAAATGTTTATTAAATTATTTGTTGATTATGTCTCTTAAAAGTTTTTTTTTGTTTCTATTGAGCAACGCACAAACAGCCCCTTCAAGGCCCAATGGGCTTGTAGGTCCTCTGATATCGCAATGGACATGTCCCCCATCGACCGGCTGCCACAAAGGGACACTCTTTCTTTTTTTTCAACACCTTAGAAGGTGGGCCCCACGGCCCCCACCAGAAATTAACGCACAGGTCAAAGACCCCGCAACATCGATTAACCTTGTGGCCGCGTAACCCTCATGGCACTTGAGGACAGGACACCTAGGCCAGACGGCTCAAGGGTTCGATGACATCTTAAGGTCGAGCTGAGAACCCCTTCGAGCAACGGCACCGTGATTCCCTATCCACCGGGCTGCGGCAAGGTCTTGAGCCCCTCCGGCGACGGCAACGACAGTCCTATGGACTTCAGCTGCAAAACCCCTCGACAGCCACAATTCCCGCAAGTTGCTGCTGCCTCCTAAATTACGGCTGAGAATAGGTCTTCGGCAGTGGCAAAAGGCTCCAAATAGAAATTCCCACCACAGCGAAACTTCAACAACTTCTGAAGGATTCTTCAACAGCTCAGGAAAGTATCCCCGCAAGGCCTCTTCGACAACAACGGTGTCTGATAAGGGACTCAACAGCGGAAGCAGGGCTCAACGGTGGGAGAAGCTCCGGAGGGATTCCCACAAGGGTTTGTTCACAACGCCGATAGAAGGAAGGCTCAACGGCAAAAGAAGGTACCCAGGGGAAGACATCAACGGCTAACACGAAGAAGGTAAACAAACCCTACCCTCTTCCTTCTCCCCTTCTCACTCGCGCTCCTACCCTCCAATGCATTTTATAGGCCGAGTGGCCTTCTATAACCGGAAAACTTGTCCGTTTCCAAGCCGGACTCAAACACCGCCGCAACGCTCGTATCCAAATCTGGATAGAATTGTGATACCTCCTAAGGTTTTAAGGAAGGCTCTCGACGTGTAGTCCGACTTAGAGTTGACTTCATTCGAAGAAAGCTTCGATTCACAACCTTGCCTTCTTACTTTTGAGATGTCGTAGGCTTTCCCAACTCCTACGCACTAACATCCAACAACTGGAACAAGCCATTTCCTCTAGTCAATGCTTCACAGACGTGTCGATTAGATTCTAGAATTGGGAAGCTCCTCTTGTGCTTAGTTCCTCCAAAGCCAATCCCTATTGGCCAGAGACTCACTGCCTTCAATATACAAGTACATGGCTAACTACATCCAATGGGGCTATGGTGAACATCGCACAATGTTTTATTTATTTCAATTATATGCCATATGTGTGAAACTGTAGGCGGATGATGAGTTGATCCAATTATGGTTTCCCATAGGTGCCACTTTGCAAAATAAACCAATTGGGCATAAAGCTAAGCATGCCTGCATATACGTGTATATATATATATATTTTGCGCCCATTTTTTTAATCTAGTAATATGGATAACCATGCGCACTCTGCCACTTTTACCTTGTTCACCCAACATTTATGAATATCTGAGGTGCCAACAGTGTCACAGCCATCCGAGAGTGCCAAGAATCGCAAAATCGGAATCAGAGTCAAGATCAGTGGGTAATGATATGATCCAGATTGGTCCGACCTACTAGAACAAAATCGATCCAGAATCGGTAAGTAAAAAAAGAACATCAATCTTGATTTCGATCCGATCTGATCCTGATTGATTATGGCCGATCCCACTAAAATAGCAAATAAACAAAAACCGATCCGATTCCAATCCAATCTTGACTGATCCGACCAATCATGGCCGATTCTGCTAGAACTTTCTTCTGGATCGGTCCTTCAGCCAAGAATTGGATCGGCAATGACCAATCCGATGTAGGAATCGGCCGATCCCAAACAGGCTGTTCTCTTGTCTCAACCAGTTCACAGGCCCCTTCGCACCGATTCACTTCGGTTCAGCACATAAATCGGTAGGTTTGACCCGGCTCAAACCGGTTTGGGCCCATTGAGACCGGTTTAAGCCTAGTTTGCTTCATTTTAATCCTGCTTAGTTCATTGTTAGCATTTTAATCCCGTTTTCACGGCATAAAGCACCAGTCCACCTTTTCATTCCGCATCAAAAGGGCTTTAGCATGACTGGACCTGTTAAATTTCTCAAAATAAAATTATTAAGTGGAATGAAAGGCCAATACAACAAAGAACATAATATTATAGATAATGAACAAGATAAAGGCAGATTATAGACTAAATTGGTTTATTACCCAAACAATGGATCGCCTGGGGAAGGGGATTCCATGAAACACAAAAGTAAACCAATGCATGCACCGTGTACAGTAGTTAGAGACACAAAACTAAAATAAAATCATACTCTGAAGCTACATGATTCTAATTTTAGGAGGGGGACGAAAGCATGGAGAAAAGGAAAGGTAAATGATGGATTATGTTACCCAAAGAAGAGATTGTCCCATTTTCCTTCAGTCCTGAAGAACAAATTAATCCACCTTAGTATTTTGAAGCAGAAGTATATCCATGAATGCAACAAAATACGTGTTTCTTAAGCTATATGTATCAGGAATATTTTTTGCTTAGATTTCTCCTATTTGATTGAACACACTACCTTTCAACTGTAAGAGGTCCCAGAATAGCCAATAACAAAGGTGAACCATGATACATGGATCCTGCAACAGAGTTTTGAAGGAACAACTATCATCATACAAATAAAAAGAGTGATAATCTCATGTAAAAAGCCAGCCAAAATTTAAGAGGATTTTATAATTTAAAGAAATTGGCAAATAATGATCTCCATAACAAGTGAAGGTTAATGAGTAGGAAGAATCTATAGATATCAGCTGTCTTTCCTGAATGTAAAAAAATAAAAAATTAAAAGAGTGGAATACTTTCCATTCATTAGTTTTTAGAAGGTGGGCAAGGCCACCATTCAATAATTAATGCGACTAAAAGATTACAAGAATATACTAAAAAGAAAAGACAACTACTACCAAGGCAGTAGTAGTTCGCAAAATAGAAAGGACAACAAATAAAATCACTTCAAAGTAGGGAATTTCTCCTCATAGGAAGCCCAAGCCATAGAAGAGCCCAAGCAAGCAACCTCTCAAATCTTTGACCAGAAAGCACAGTAGTTGAGAGGAATTCAACAATTTCCTTATGAACTTACTGAGTCTCCTAGCTTACACCCTGTTTGGTAACACTATTAGGTACCTCTATCCCTATCAATTTTAAAATTGATATTGATAAGAACCATTAAGAGGTGTTTGGTTAATTGTATCAATTTTAAACTTTTTAGTACAAACAAGGCATATTATGTAATACAAGTATCAACTTGTATTACTTTTGATATTGATACTCCAACATTTGAAAATATTAATATCAATATTGATATAGTACCAAAAATGAAACTCTAACCAAACAGGGCATTAGAACCTTTGTCACTATCTTATAACTATAGTTGATGAGACTGATAGGGTATGAGATCCTTGATGTCTGAAACATTATCTTCTTTGAAATCAAAACCAAAGATGTAGAATTCAAAAATCTGATACAATTGGGTTGTTGTTCGAATTCTACTACAACTGATAAAATATCCTCCTTAATTATTTCCCAACATTTTTAGTAGAAACTAGTTGAGAAGCCATCTCGATCGGGGGTTTTGTAAGGTTCCATTGACTGATAGCCAAATGGACCTCCTCCTCGGAAAAAGATCTGGGGATATCAGCCACTTCCTCCTCGGTGTGCCTTCATAGCATGAGTTCTCAACATGAACATAGAGCTTATGTGGACATTGCGGAGTGATCCGTTTCTTCCTTAAAGATGCATGCATATGAAGAAATCTTTAGTTTTTATCTCCTCTTAACTAGGTCACTTTTGATACACTCATTGTAAGCATCCTTGGCCGATAACCAGTCTTTCATCCCTTGATCGGAAGTAGTCCTCTTGTCAGAGTTGTTTAAAGAAGTCAATCCTGTCTTGAACGCATCTTTCTTTCTTTAGCTATCTGCTTGTTGCTCTCTTTTGCCTCTTCAGCCAATTTCTCAAGTGCTTAAGCTTTGAGACAGACTTCTTCTTTGCTGATCGCTCTCGCTCATTGATGCTAGTATCATTTCACCACTTCTTAACCAGGTCTGAGAAGCTAAGGTCTATGCACCTAGCCATTTCAAATCTGACTTTCCACTTTATAAAATTATAGCACTTCCCCCATTTGATACCAATTGGAAATTGATCCAAGGCCACAATTGGAGAATAGAAAGCATCAGGAAGACCAAATCACCAAACTCAGCCACAAATCTACGGATACAAAGAATATGCCCAATTTTTACTTTGAAATTAAGTACAACCGTGCGAAATTCAAACCATTATTAGACACTTCGATTAGTCCATTATCTTCTTCCATCTCTCCTCTGTCTCTTTGATTCCAGCATCATATTGTTGCTCATCATAGCTCCCTCAATCCCACTTTGGGTTGCTTCTTTGGTTTCTCAACTTGTGCCTTCCCTGCAAATTACAGGTCAGCCTTCAGCTGTTTCATTCACCCATTTTTGGTGTGCCCGTCTGTTTCCTGTGTTTTGTGTCATTTATTTCTGTACTCGCATAATTTATCTTAATGAAATGTGACTTTTGTCTCCTTCGCAAAAAAAAAAACACACTTAAAGCCCAAGCCAACCAGACCCAATAAGAATAAAAAAGTAAAAATAAAATCAGTAAAAAATGCAAAGATATCTAAATAATTAAAGAATAGGACAACAATAAAAATTTTATTCATTTCTATGCAAATCTTACAATTTTTTGTTTTTCTACATAATTTATATACTCTCCCCAAGCCATATGGGAAGAGTACACAGTGTTGAAAGTGCATACATGCACATTGTACACTGCACACCCTTCTACAATCATCCTAGGATAAGTTGTAATGAAGCCAAGCTAATCAAAAGTTGGATCATTCCAGGTCATGCCGGAGGTTTGAGTGTCATGGTATGTAGAAGACATCTTGAAAAAAATTTAAAATAAGAAAGATAACATTAAAAAAGAGAGTTAGCAGCACAATTAAACAAAAAAAGTCTTAGGAAGCCTTGAAACAAAATAAGAAACCAAGAACTTTGAAGCACTTTAGAAAGACAAAGATCGCGAAGAATGCTTGAAAGAGAGTTCTTAGAGTGAAAAAAATAGGAGAGAATGAGGGGGGGAGGGTGTGGGGATCTTAGATTCTTAGGAGCCTAGGAGAACCCTTTGTCTTATATAGGCCCCCAAGGGGCCTTGGAAGCTTTTGAAAGGCCCGTAGCTAGCTGTTGAGCTAGCCGTTTGCATGGCCGGCACCAAGTCATGTGACCCCGACCCCATACCCAATTGGATCGGGTCACAGGGTCGCAATCAGGACAGTCGCCCAATTTCCCGACCGGGTCAGGCCGGTTCAACCAACCCTGCAAACCATGCTAAGAAGTCTTCAATCTCTAGTTCTGCAAGGTCACACCTAAACAATGTATTCCAATGCTGCCCTAATTACTCAATATCCCAAAGGTCTGCTACCTTTAGACCCCTAGAGATGGTGACAGCGTACAGTTTTGGAAACCTCAAGGCTAATGAACAATCACCAAGTCATCTATCTTCCCAAACTAATTTCCTTTCACCATTGCCAATCTTCATGGCCGAGGAGGACAAATAAGATGCCCGAGTTCTCAAAGATGCCCCTCCAAATGCTAGAAACCCTATTCTGCAAACAACACTCATTCAACCATCAATCCCCGTGATATATTAGGTATCTTGACCTGACCACCTAAGCCCAGATGCCCGTCTCCTCTATCCCATCTCCACAACCACTTCGAAAGCAAGGCATTGTTGATCACCTCGAGAGAAAGAAGTCCAACCTTCGCGTCACTACCAGCACGTCTCCGCGATACCAATTGTAGTGCCTTGGATACGCTATAAGTGACATAAAAGTGACACGCTAAACTGGCAGCTGATCCGAAACCTATCGGCTTCAGAACACAACACCGTCGTAAAACATAGCAAAATCCTTTTGAATAGAAGGTTATCTGCCACCACTTCGGAACGCTGAGATACCGGGAAATTCATGAGGAACCCTCGACTCGTAGAACAAAAAATAACGGTCTTGTGCACCACAAAAAAAAAACAGGAAGAAAAAGACGTTAACGCCATCAAATTAAAGTTCTCAACCTAAATAAAACAGCAAAATAACCCTCCACATTATGACAATGACAAGATCTGACCTGAATAAGGCGACATTGATGATTTCTTCAGCCAGTATCCTTCGGCCACTGCACCAACATGAACGGACGAAGGGAGTATAAGAATATACAAAATGCAGGCGGTACGGCCATTATCTTGAGAGCAGGAACGTGGTCGAGAGGCATACAGCGGCGGATGCTAGTGAGGGGAGTGGCGACCTCGGGGCGTATTCCCAACTTGGTACTTCCCGGGAAGCTGATAAGCGCGACCCGGAACAGCAGCCCCGCCGCCACCCAGCGCCAGTACTGCGTCGACCCCTCCATCGCTCCACCTGCTCCTGCCCCTCCCAGCTCCTCCAGCACTCTTCGCCGTCTGCTGCAGCTTCGCCGGGCGGCTGGGCCCAAGCAAGCCAGGCATCGCTTTGACGTTGCTGTTATCAAATCGAGAAGGGATTATTACACTTAGAATTAGTTTATGGGGTGTTTGTTGCAAAATAATACTGTTTTTGCACTTTTGTAATAAATTATATATATATATTAAAATAAATGGTTTTAAATGTGGGTCCCTGTAAGATTCATAATTCTATATGTTTCATTAAAAATGTTGCTGAATAATAAGTCACACGTGAAAACTCTTAAAATTAATTTTATTGTAAAAACAAGTATGATGAAAATGCAATGATATAATAGTATCATTTTATTTTTTTCTCTCTGCAGAATGAGAACATTTTTGTCAAAAAAAAGAAAGAAAAAACGGAGTTACTTGTTTTTCAAAACCACAAGTTCTTTAGAGACTTCTTTATGATTTTTAATGTTCGTGAGGATACACTAGACATCCGAATAATTATAAGGGCTGATGTATATAATTTCCTAAAATTAATGTAAACATGTATGAATACAGTGATCACTATACATAGGGTTGTTTACTGTTTGGTTCAACCTAAAAAAACAAACCAAACTAGTAATTTGGTTTGATTTGATTTGGTTTGAATTACCAATTGATTTGAATTGGTTTCTAGGCCCTTCAAATCAAATTAAATTGTTAGACCGAATAACTCGAATTAGATTAAATATATTGATTTTTAGTTATGTATAATATAATATTTATGTGACTTTTCTCGTAAAAATAAATTTGTTACAAGATTATTTTAAAAAATTAATAAAATGTATAAACAAATACACTAAATTTTAATAGAATATGATTAAAAATTAAAAAAATAAAATAAAATAAAATATTAACATTGTTACTCTACCTTAATAAAATATGGTTTGAACCGAACCAAACCAAACCAAACCAAATTAATCTGGTTCAGTTCGATTTGGTTTGGAAGATAGTTTGGTCCGAGAAAAAATGCTCAAAAACCAAATCAAACCAGATCATGAACACCCCTAACTATATATACGCAAGGAAAAGGTGGGGACCACAACAATAAAAAATGGACCACAGTTTTTAATCCAAGAAAAATGTTCGTAAATTGTATTCTCATCATGATCTCCGAACATCCTGTTAACAAGTTTTGTTACAAAATTACATCTAATATGTTGAACTTATTTATCATGCACTCAAAATGCCACCTTGGCCACCAAGGTGATTATTTTCAAAGTAAAAATCATCTCAATGTATTTTCCTAGAAGAAAACAATTGTCCAGCAGTGTTTTTTAAAATTTATTTTATTGACATTGGATAATCAAGGCATAAAAATATCAAACATGTATTGGTCGGAAAGAAGAAAAACCCAAATCAAGATAAAATAGCCTCATCCTCGATCTAAGCGATACTTCAATTGAATTATATAAATAAAAAAGGTGAAAACAAGACAATTTTTCTTAAATGGTCATAACCTGTTGATCATGTGATTCTTTTAAAATAAATGATTTTACATGTTGTACAAAATCATCTGAGAAATCCACATCCCCCCGTGTCCCTGCTACCATCCAAAAAGGATAATACTTTATTTATGGTAATTATACATATTTTCAAGTGTACATTTGCATAGGACCTGTTTGGCTAGAGTACTGAAATTTAACACAATATCAACTTTGATTTAACTATTAGATACAACAGCATCATTTTTATAGTGCCTCATATAAAAAAATAATAATTCACTACTTAAGATCACTGGTCTACCCAAGAGGCCCTATAGACATTAAAATGTATGAAACAAGTCAATGTCATGTAGGAAAATTACTCATGGGGTGTTTGGTTGCATGATAATTGAGGTTTTTATTTTAATTTTTAAAAATTATAAGAAAACTTGTTAAAAGAGGTGTTTGACAACCATGACAATTTTATGTTTTGAAAGTGATTTTTTTCTTAAACAAAAAAAGAGGGTCTCACCTCTTTCTTTTTTCTTGTGATCCCCCACTTTATTTGGTCATGTGCGGTGGTTACTCTTTTTTGTAATCACATCCCTCCAAACATGATAATTTTATGTCATGAGTTGGTTCACTTTTTATTTTAATACAATTTTTTATCATGAAAATGTACAAAAAATTATCATGCAACCAAACACCCCATTAGATACAGCAGCATCATTTTTATAGTGCCTCATATAAAAATAATAATTCACTACTTAAGATCACTGGTCTACCCAAGAGGCCCTATAGACATTAAAATGTCTGAAATAAGTCAATGTCACGTAGGAAAATTACTCGGCTTGTGCCAGTTAACTTTTTTTCACCAGAATACTCCGCATCTATATTGACATGACATTGTAATCCTATGACTTGTGATTTAAATGCTTAGAAAAATAATAATACACTACTTATGATCACTACTCTACCCAATAGGCCCTAAAAACATTAAAATGTCTGAAACAAGCAAATGTCATGCAGCAATATTACTCGACCTGCGCTAATTAACCTTTTTTTTCACCAAAATACTCTGCAATATCTATATTGGCATGACATTTTAATCATATAATAAAGTAACGTTTATTTAGATTATGCATAACTTAAAAATCAATGAATATACGTAAAAGTCAATCATTTTGAAAATTTTATCGATTTAGTTTAAAAACTGAATTGAATATGTTTGGTTGATTTTGAGAACTTGGTTGTGTTCGGAAAAAGAAGTCCACGTGAGACCAAATGGTGCACAACCCTACCAAGGGCATCTCAAGTGGAATCAGTGGGTTACCTGCATGATTTTTGGTATAATCTTGGTTTGACCCTACAAATTAAAAGATAAATCGAGATTATCCCTAAATAACTATCGAGCATGAAGAAATCAAAGACTATAGAAATGAAGATTATCCCCAATTTGCAAAGGGGCCGTGTGGAATCTAGGGCTGTAAATGAATCCGGATAAAATTCGGATTCGGTCCGAATTCGTATTCGGATAGGTGGATATTATCCGTTTGGGGCGATCCGTCATATAGTAATTTCGGATTCGGATATTATCCGAATTTTAAACGGAACGAATTCGGAAAGACTAGATCCGCTTTCGAATCGAGCCATCGGATGCAAGATCTAATAGTCCTCTTTGAACCCTACTTTTAACATCTCCAACCGTCTCACCCCCCGAATTCTGATCCCCCCGATTCCCCATCCCGCATCCCTACAAGCGAAGGCGGCGTCCCGAGCGGCGAGCACCCCTCCTGGTCCCGGCTGGCCGGCTCCCTGCGTCCCGAGCGGCGAGCATCCCTCCCGCCCTCCGTTGACATCCCAAGCATCGCTCCCCGCTAGCGGTAGGCTTCGGCTCCCTCCCTCCCGGCGTCCCTCTCCACTAACAGTCGGCTTCGGCTCCCTCCCTCCCGACGTCCTCCCTGGGAGAAGTAGTGTTCAATGACGTCGATGATATCTTTAATCAAGCTAACTGTGTCGTATCGTGCATTGAAACGAATTTTAGGAAAATATATAGCTCCAGAGATACATATTGTTTAAGCTACTTTAAACGCGAAAAGTCCTATAAATATATGGTTCAGAAAAAAAGAAAGTCGAAGTACTTATCAGAGAAGTACAGCCTGCTCTTTTTTAAGGCCTCTGATGTTCTTTAGTTCTGTGAACAGCTGAAAAGAGGCAGCCGACCGTGCCTAGCACGGTTGGCGTCGTCCCTCCGCCTGGGGGCGGAGGGCGTGGGTACGCCTCTCGGCGGCGACGAGCCGGGCACCCCCGCGGGGGGGGGGGTGACTAGTGGGGTTCGAGCGGGGGTTCGAACCCCCGCTGGCCTGCTATGCCACAGGCGTGGATGGCCACAGGGCCACGTGACAAGAAAAGAGGCAACGTGTTCCCTCGGCATACAACAGATTTATTAAGTAAGTTTTATCTGTCTTTATTGGTATATCTCACACGTATCCATTCTATCCCGGCCCGTAGAGTATGTTTCAGTCAAGAAACAGAGTGTTCGGTTTTCACAACCAAATATTTTAAAAGATAAAATTGCGAAATATAATTAGATTTGAGTAACTTCATTGTTCAGAAATTAAGGAATTGTCCTTGTTTATATTTTGGGGCGAGAATTACGTCTCTTTTGTGCACGCGCGCACACACAACACACACATATAGCTACCCTCTCTCTTATTTATGTCCTACTTCGTCTTTTCTTAAGTTATCTCACCATGTTAATTAATTTCTCTTTTCAAATAAGATTTATTATATATAGCTACCCCCTATTTCTTCTCGAGTGAGTAATTAATTTTCTAGATCATCCATGGAAGAACAGAACCGTGATTTAAGAAATAACGGGTATGCTGCTCTCTCTCTCTCTCCACATTTCTTTTCTCCATTTTTAATAATTCGAATGCTTGAGAGACCAAGTCATGGAAAGTCACCAAGGACAAGATAAAATCTTTTAGAACTTATTCTGTCCATTTCCAAGTGAATAAAAAGCACAGCTGACACCGGGGGAGAATATCTGCTCTTTTCTGCTCGTCAGTATGTGCACAATCATGGAATATCTGGAGACCTGCCTACTCTCTGATGGCTAGAATATCCCACAGCTGACACCGGTTGTGCGTTTTCATAGGAAAGCGAATGTTGAGCACTCGAGACTTTTTAGGGTTCCTGTCATCTTTATTGGCTCGGAGAGGGATCAAAACATCCTTCGAGAGCTTCAACATCCGTGTGATTATTACCGGTATATGAACTTGCAGTATATGTACATGATGTTTTATTATTTTGCCGATCGAGCGTCGCTCGGTTGGCACGACCTCGCGCATGGGGGTGCGAGGTTCGGGCTTCGCCTCCCGGCGGCTGCAAGCCGGGCGCCCCCATGGGGGGCGACTTGTGGGGTTCGACGGGTCTCGAACCCTCGCCACCCGCACGCGCACGGCGGGTCATCGGCCATCCGGGCCATGTGACCAAAAAAAAAAGTTTTATTATTTTATTACCTGATCCGAACAGCGGAGAAGATCTCCAGAGAGAATCATCCCGAAAGGTCAGGTCGTGTAACCTTTTTCTCCGTCGCTTCTCCGGATCCGACGACCATATCGATCATCGACTGTAGATCTCGCAGCCGATACACGGCCTGGTCGCCTGCTGCTTCTGTCATCGGTCTCGGCACGACATCGTAAAACGACACTCTTGGCCGGGCAGGTGGCATAAGAGGCTGAAGTTGCCTGATTTTCAGCTCTTTATTTTATGTGTAGGCAATGATCGGTGACAAGTCCTAACACCTTTGAGCCCTTCTTGACTTATTAATTTCTGATGGATCAAGTGATCCGAGATGATGTTTTATACCGATGTAAATTCACCAAATGGTCCTATAACCTTGTAATTTCATTAGGAACTAAATATATATCTCATATCAAATTAATCTCAGTTTGGATCTCCTCCTCCGGGAGGAGGCCGGAACTGCCACGGTCATCAATGGATGACGGTGGCAGCCCGGGCCTTACAACACACACCTTTTAGCTATTTGTTTTATGTGTAGGCAATGATCGGTGACAAGCCCTGACACCTTTTGGCCCTTTTTGACTTATTAATTAATTTCCGATGGATCAAGTCCGACGATGTTTTATACCAATGAAAATTTACCAAATGGTCCCACAACGTTGTAATTTTATTAGGGAACTAAATATCTCATATCAAGTTAATTTGATTTTGGATCTCCTCTTTCGGGAAGAGGGAATTGTCACAGTCACCCATGAATTGAATGACTGTCGCAGCCCTGGCCGACCGAGCATCGCTCGGTTGGCACGGCCTCGCGCATGGGGGCTCGAGGTCCGGGTTTCGCCTCCCAGCGGCTGCAAGCCGGGCGCCCCCATGGAAAGGACGACTTGTGGGGTTCGAGGGGTCTCGAACCCTCGCTATCTGCGTGTGCGGCAGGTCCTTGGCCGCTGGGTCACCACTGTTCAAAGAAAAAAAAAAGACTGTCGCAGTCCTGGGCCGTACAACACATACGTGGGTGCTTTTTCTTTTTTGGTGCCATCCCGGGGGGGGAGCCGTAGCAACCACCCATTGGCGACTGTGGCGGTTCCCTCCTCTGCCCGGAGGAGGGGGTCTGAACTCAATTAATCTCTATCGTAGGCATGCAACACTTTGCACGTGACCCATATACACTAGTTGGCTGTATTTTTTTTTTATTGGAACCCCTTTCGATTAAATAGACTATAATTTTGTGTAATTAGTCTAGTGACTTATATAGGTCGTGGATCAAACAACCATGTCATGACCACTTTTAATCAAATGATACCAAGGATCTTTATCCATTTGATATTTTTAGTCTTCAATAACTACGTACATGACTATATATGTATTAATCTTTAATCAATGGTGTCCCATATTCACATTTTCTCGCTTATTCTAAATTATCTCGGCCAAGTTTTTTCCCTCCCGGGGAATTCACTCTCATACGCAGTATGTAGAAAAGTAAAACTTGATCATCTGGATAACCATTTGTTTTTATGTGTTCAACTATTATTCATGATTTTAACTATCTTACCGTACTAATACTATTATAAAAGATATCTCATATAAGACATTTTTACGTCAAGTCTAGCCGGGAAGCATCACACAATTGAGACTATATAAACATCGCCTAAGCCGTCGCAAATAATTTTATTGGCGACGGTTTCGTAAGCCGTCCCCAATAAGTGGGCCATCTTATTAAGTTTTAATGCGACGGCTTACAAGCCGTCATCAATAAAATTACTTGCGATGGCTTAACGATAGCCGTCACTAATAATATTGGCGACGGCGTTATTTGCGACGCATTTGCGACGACTTGCAAGCCCACTTAGTGACGGCTGTAAGTCATCCCCCAATAACCTATATTCTTGTAGTGAACTATTATAGACATTGGAGTATCTCACTATGTAATATTTTTAAGTAGATCATCTAATGAATTCATTCTCAATTATTTATGCATGCTGATATTCTAATTAATGTCTCTGATAGCTATGAGGGCAGCCAGTTTTGTCTTATAAATGGGCAATAGGTGACTTATCTATCCAATTATTTGTAATGTTCCCTCCTGAATACATAACTTGTGACCATAAATATTTTGAAGATGTGATTATAGAGATAATGTCATTACGATGATACCATCATGCTCTACTCTTATCTATAAATATTATTGTGTGAAAAAAATAAAATGATATGTTCTTGGTGAGTATAATATCGATATTTTATCAAAATGAGAATTGTTTGCATTTAACAAGTCTGCCACATACAAAATGGGATGCAAACAAATCAATACATTGATACAAGTAGTTCGAAACTAAACTCGGTAAAAATTTGGTTTGACTCGTTTATTATATTAAATGAACAAGTTTGAACAAAAAAATAAAAATTGACTAATTAAACGAGAACTTGAATACTCAGTTGACTATTTATTTGAAAAACCAAATTATGAATACTAATAATTATGTATTGTCATTTAAATATATATATATTAAGTCAAAATTTGAACTTAAATTTAGAGTTTTACAATTAACTTTTTATTAATTTTGAGTTTTACAAATGAGAGTTTATATCAAATTTGAAGTTGAATGCATGTGAACCGAATTTGAGTTCAATTGTTTTCTTAGCTCTAACATGAGTTTGACTCAATCAAATAACAAACCAAATTTGATCAATCGCTCAATCTGCTCCTTGAAATGTAAAATAAACAAGCAAGTTTGAAGAGTTAGCACCATGCAACTTTAACAGATTGCATTTATCACCGGTCCCTGCCGCGTGCGCATTCCCATCCCCTCTCTCTCTCCCCTAAAAAATTCAATCAAGGAGGGTAGCAGTATTAGGCTACCTTGGTCAGTGCAGATGGTGGTAGTTGAAGTGGTTATTGATGATGGTACGATCCAATTTATTTCCTTTTTGTCGATCTAACTACGATCTAAACATGGAATTAATCTTCACTATAGTAATCCTTTGACCATTGTGCTAATATTGAAATAGGACACTAATATTTGAAGAATCACTATAATGTAAATCTTTTCATGTCTACAGATAATCACATGACTCCTCTCCCCCACCGACGCGTCTCCTGTCCAGCTATCCCTTTGAATAGAACTCACAGCTCCATTCGGTTCTAATGAAAAGAGAGCACTTAAATCAAAAGTTTACATCCAAATTTACAATCTTTTAAAGAGAGTACGATCTCCAACTAAGTTATTTATTTATTTTTACTTACACTAACCACATCAAATATTTATAATTTTTTTCTTCGGCGTGTGCTGCAACTCTACGGGCGATTCTTTTGCTGTGGGCTGAGAGAAGTCAGAGAATAGCCGGTGGCATCATCAAATTAAAGGTGTCAGAGACGAGAGAGGATGGAGGGGGATAAAAGAAGATGAAGAAAAAGACTAATCTTTTTGCCCTGCTGGGGTCTTCGCTTCAAGATTGGCGGGTTGAGCCGCTGGCGCGCGCGCATAGACCTCCTTCTCCGCTCTCTGCTGCAGAGCCTCCACGTGAGATCTAGCTGGTTGCCCAAGCTGCGCTGGATCTTCCTCCCTTGCATTTCCATTCTTTCTTGGTAGTACCTTTCATATCACCTCCCTGAAGCTGAGCTTGAGCTTGCGTTTTCCTGGGAATCGTGCTCCCTCCTTTTGTTCAATCGCCTCCCATTCGCTATCCCAAGATGAAAGGTGAGACCTTTCAGCCCCCCCTTGCGGATTCTTTAGTCATCATCTCTCCTTCTGTTCATCCATTCGCTACCTCCTCTGATTGACAAAGCCCATAGGCAACTTGCTCGGTGTTGTAATGATTCTCTGTATTATTTGCATATCAGGCTTTACACAACTCCACAGTTGTTATGTTATATATATATATATATATGGCACATTGGGTTACCGGATCCAGTGACCTCAATGACTTAAGCCCTTACTGGGTCTTAAGAGTACCCTTCCCCACCCGGGAAGACCGCCACGACAGCTTAATGGCCTCATTTTGGGGCCGAAATTGGCCCCAAAAGAGCTTAGATGGGATTGGAATCCAATCTAGGCACATATTTTTCTCTCTTTTTTTCATTTTTAGGACTTTTGGAGAACCAATCCCAATTGGTTTTCCTCCCAAAAAATCAGTTGGGATCACCAATCTAATCCCGATCTGGGTAACAATTCTGATCTTGCAATCAATGCCATAAGCATAAGGTTGTACATGGTCCATGTAGATGAAGGGATTTGGAGGTAGATAATCAATCATTTGTTTGTTTCCACTGTGCTTCTTTTGATCATGAAATCCTCATGAATTTCTAGAGGTTCTTATGATGTTGGTAACAACTGTAAATTTGTATATACTTGATTGTTATTTTTCCTTTTTAGCTGACACAATATTGAGTTTCATGGGCAAAGTAGTCATCCCACCGATTATGATATATAAGACTCTAGTATGCTTTATATATCAGTAATGGTTGTGATTTATTGTCCTCATTGTTTTTTATTTCCAACAAAGTCAGTGTCGAATTTTTCAAGGGATTGTTTATGTTATTACAAATGACAAGGAATACCAATAGCCTCTAAAAAAGAAAATATACGTCTAGGTCCGCAAAGGTATAAATCCTTTTGACACATCCAAGATGTTAGAGGACACAAAAGATGAGCAAAAGCCTTGTACTTGTCTGACAGGAGAAGAGGACCTCCATAGTGTTGAACTTGAATCAAGGAAATCAATATCTTCAGTACCAAGTTTTGACAATCCACCAGTCAGAGAGATTGGGGAGGAGGAGGTGGTTTTGTACAATGAAGCAAACGAAATTAGAAACAACACACAGAACACTGTGACCATTAACCATAAGCATCATGATAAAATTAGTCGAGGTAGAACACATCATGAATGTTTTGGATGAGGCAATTGCTATTATTTGTGAGTGTGGATCTCCACATAGTAATCAGATCAGGGATCTGGCTTCCCATTCAACGTGGCATACACCTGAGAAAGTAGATGAAGCTAACTTGTTGGGTGGAAAATATGAACTGCAGTATTTGTTAACAATCAAGTGTAATGAGATGAAGAGTCCAGTTGTCAAGAACTTCAGATATGTAATTATTCATTGTTAGCATCTTGAAGCATTGCAGCGAAGTTAATCAATGGGTTGAAGAATTTTAGACATGTTTGGCATTTTCATCTTCTTCTATTAACATAATCTAAACCCATTCTGTCAAGATTGTTGATGTAGAGCTGATATTTGTAGTTGTTTTCTTGAATGTTGGTCGAATGGACAGAATCACAGACATGGTTAAGATTTCACATGTCATTTCCAGTCAATCATTTTCTTCTTATATCTATGAGCTTTTAGAGATTAAAAAGGCCAAACTTTCGATCGAATTTTATGTCATGGAAAAGAAGTTTCATTGATGACAATCAAGCTCTTTCCTCTTGCAGGGATGGCCAAGTAAGGCTAGTGGAAGCCAATCAAGTGATCATGACCAAACAGGTCTGATTCTCATCACCGCGAGTAATATAGGAGCTGGCCAAGATAAATCAGTGACACCGTCAGCCAAAAGGCCAGATGATGATATCGCTGCATCCCAGCTTATGACTATTGAAAACATGAGTAAGGTGCTCAATAAGGTAGGTGCCGAGGTTAATGATACTCATGAGAGCGGCAATACGAGGATGTGCGAGTGAAGAAGAAGAAGAAGCAAAGATTCTGCTATGTTGGTTATATCTGAGGACAGTGAGATCTCACCAATGAATCTGTAATATGGTAGGCATACAACCTACAATATACATATATACATTAGTTATCTTCACCCATTTGAGACACGGAAGGAATATGTTTTACATAGGGAGATATATTGTGGTTCAAGCAAAAAACATAATGTTTTCGTAAGATTCTCAGATTCACAACAAATCTGAAGACATTTTAATGATCATGGACAATATCAATGATATGTACTTAATGAGTATGTCGCAAAACCTTCATCATGACAACAATGGAGTTGTTGGTTTAGATGAAGTAAAATGACCGCATCTCCTTAGTTTTTTTCTCTTGAAGGTGTAAAAGTTGGCACTTGGCGGTCACAGAAGTTCCATCTTGAACCTTACTTCGAATATCTAGGAACAGTGTTTAGTATCTACGGTAAAATCAGTATCATTCAAATTGATTGTGTGGTTGATCCCCAAGACTATGGGAAGTAAGGTGAACCAAGTACCTCTAGATAGCAATGTAGTAGACATCCATGAAATAATTGTGGAGCAGTTGTTGGTATGGATGAAGAGTAGAAATAGGTATTCAAGATCATAGGACAGTGCTCTCATTCATTCACATGCGAGATAAAACTCCTCTATACCGAAAACTAGCCGCAATACAAACCTAATCAAACATAGAAATCATGGAAAGGTGTATATGAATTCTTTTCAGCAAGTTATACTCCCTTTGCTGTTCGATAAATCAACACCCTGTTACCTCAAAAGACTCATTGTTTGATTTATCATCAAATATTTTGGAAGATATGATAAGAAAGTTAACCATAGGATCAAAGCAAGGTAACGGAGTAGAAGTTAGTTACAAAAGTCATGTATGATCATATGATTCTATTGAAGTTAAAAGAGTTAACTATGCCATAAAAAGACCTAGAAGGTTGCAGTGAGTGTTAGGCAATGAAGATATAACATGCTTGCTGATAAGTACTGTTTGAATGAAAAATTAAGACAAACATATTGATTAATCAAAACAGATAAAATTCATAGTAAATATATTAGAGAAATTAGCATTGTCAATCGAGGATTAGAGAAACTATTAAGAAACAAGATTATGATACCCTAGATACACTAGATAGAGGGCTGAGTAAGCTCCTATTCGAAAAGTGGAGAATGATAGGATAGTGGAGAGAAAAAGTGACGGGATGGATCTAGGCTACTCTAGAGAATTATAATTCAATATGATTGAGAAAAACTTAAATATCTTAAAAAAAAAGCTCATAATTACCGTGTGGAGAAAAAAGACATATTTTTGTTCTTTTCGTCCTCCCAAGACACGTACGTGATGACTTGTAGTTGGTATATTTTGACATATATCAAGTATGTCTCCCAGGCAGTCTATAACTGGGTCTTCTGTGATTCCAAACTGCAGAAAGAGTTGTTTAGCTTTGGTGACTTTAAATATTTGTGACGATGGTGTTAGTATTAATCGAATTATCTCTGGTTTGACAGCTAAAAAGAGTATGATCTGAGGAGTAATGACATAAGGAGCAATCACAAAGATTGGCTGATGAAGCTACCCACAAATCTGGTCCATACATAATCCGCGATCAAGTACAGGTCATTGAATATTGAGATCTCGGTCATTGAATATTGAGATTTCTAGATCCACACTTGTTTCTAACTCATTAATTCCAATGTTGGTTCCTCTTGCCACTGAATTTCCGTCATGCTGCCAAACAATCAGCTCAGGTTTTTCTTACTGATGCACGTCTTTCCCCCCCGGCAAAGCCCCTCTAGTTTTGTCTCTTTGTTGTTACCGATCCCAACATTTTCTGGAGACAAACTTAGGGTCCGTTTGGTTTGATGTAAAACTTAACTCAAAGAAAAATTTTTCGTTGTATCCACTTTTCAAGAAAATTGAAAACGTCAATTGCACATTTGGTTGTCCGTAATTACTTTTCGATGACTTTGTTGGTTAGTGTATTATCTACCAGTAAATATTACAAAAAAAAGATAAATTTTTTCTAAGATATTAATTATTTTTAAACAAATATTTTTTATTCATGACAAAAGAGCGTTAACTTAGCTAAATTATTTTAAATAAAATAATTTATTTGATTAAATACCCTTTTCTTTACTATTATGATTACCGGTTTCTGCATATAGCGTGCAAAATATTTTTTATTTGAAATTGACAGTTTTACACATATATTAATCTACTATTTTTATATAACTACAATTCACTTGTTAGTTAGTTTGATCCATGTAAAATAAAATTTAAGTGAAAATCATTTTTACAGAGCAACTTTTCCAAAGGAATTAAAAATAGTATATATTATTCGATAAAACATAAATCATTTGCCTGAGAAATTATTTTTTACCTGATTGTATATATATTGAAATATTTTTGGTTATTTAATTTTTTAAAAGTATTCTTAATAATTTTATGTTTTCAAACTTGATATATGTAAAGTAAAATATAATTTAACTAAATTATTTTTTATAAATTTCATCATCTTAGTTATTATACAGCATGATATTTTTAAAATTGAATTTTTGTAATTTTACTATTTTAAGATTCAAAATATTAACAAAATTTTGAGTGTTACAAAAATCGTTGGTGTCCGTTCCATCCAGAAAACGGCGTCCGAATTAAGCACAGGGATGCCAAAATCCAGCGCTTATGGAGTCAACGGAGAGACATTTCATTGACCGACTAATTTCTTTGCATCCAAACGGATGGCATGGTTGAGTTTTCCGAAAAAGATGATCCGGCGACGCATTTTACAGACAAACAAACAGATCCTTGAGTTCTCATTTGAATACGAATCACGCCGAGAACCTCCTTTCCCTTGCCAAACGCCACTTGGTTCGCAGCACGCTGCTAGCTAAAGCCTGCTTCCCTTCCCTGTTCAGTCCATACCACACCGTCCTCAGGTTAACCGTGCTGGGCCAGATCCCCCTGCCTACCATGTCGTCCACGAGCCGCAGCCCTTCTTCCGACCTGCCGCTCTTGCACAGGCAGCTGATGAGCATGGAGTACGTGTGGAAATCAGGCGACGGCCCCCTCGCGGACATTCTGTCGAACACCTCCCAGGCATTGTCGATCATCCCCGCACTCATGTAACCGCGGATGACAGCCGACCACGTTACGACCGTCGGCTCGAGACCGTCCTCCTCCTCCATCTTCTTCAGTATGTCGACCGCCCTCCCGACCTGCTTCTCCCCGAAGAAATGGACCATCAAAGCGGTGTACACGTGCACCGTCGGTTGAATGCCGGCCTCCCTCATCTCCTCCATCTTGCTCAGCGCCTCTCCTTGCCGGCCACCTCTCAGGAGCCCGTGAACAAGACTGCCGTATATGTACTGGTCGACTCTGCATCCGAGGCGGTCGATCTCGCCTGCTAATTCCAGGGCCTCGTCCAGCTGCCCGGCCCTGCAGAGGCACTTGACGAGCAAGGAATAACCTGCTTGGGCCGCGAACCCCTTCTCCCGCAGCGTTCGCACGCACTCTCTGGCCTCCTGTATCTTCCCCGTTTCGCATAGACAAGACAGGTAGATCTGAGCCAGCTCTTTGTCCGGCAGGTACCCGGCGCGGATCATTTCTTCGAACAGCTTCATGGCTTCCGGCAGCTTCCGACCCTTCTTCCCGCAGAGGAACATGATCAAAAACTTATAGGTAACACCATCCGGCCGTGAACAACCCTGAGCTTTCATCTCCGTGAACTTCCTCAGCGCCATCCCCGTCAGACCTGCTCGACCATACTGCGTGATCATGACGGTCCACGTCGCCTGAGTTGCCGGGCAGCCTCTCCTGTTCATTTCTTGGTGAAGATGCCTCATGTAGCCGAAGTCCTTTCCGCTGCCGGCAATCTTGATGGCCATGTTGTACGTTTCTGTGGTGTGCGTATAACCAGGCAGTTTCCCCACCCACGAGAAGAACTGCAGAGCAGATCTGCCCTGCCTCTGGCAACTCCGAAGGACCTTCTCCACGAGATGTGGGGTAAAATGGATGGCACTCTTCTTCAGAGACTCGGCCGTCGACGTCCAGTCACTGGAGGAAGAAAGGATCTTGAGCACATCCCTTGCATCACTGTCAGCGAATCTCTCGTTCGTCTGGTCTGATTGTTGCCCTTGATGCAGCTCGGAGAATGAGCGATCCACAGTCATGGACTCTTCTTCTTGAACGGAAAAGGGTTCTGTTCGATCACCATCTTCTTCTAGGATATGAAAATCGAAGATAGCACACATTTGCTCAGCTCTTCCTGCTAATTTTGCTTCCCCTTTCGCTCGTAGTAAATGAACGACCCGACGGAAGATCTCACGCCTCGGATTTATG
The DNA here is from genome assembly GCA_036172225.1 of Cryptocoryne crispatula var. balansae. Lineage (NCBI taxonomy): Eukaryota > Viridiplantae > Streptophyta > Magnoliopsida > Alismatales > Araceae > Cryptocoryne > Cryptocoryne crispatula. The sequence continues at coordinate 4,242,786 of CM069924.1, read as the reverse complement.
TTGGAATCGATCATCTCAAGCACAAGCTTAAACGCCTCCTCGGGCCTGGAGGCCTTACAGAGCTCTCTGATGAACACGGAGTAAGCTTTCCATGTAGGGCTCTCGCCTTTCTTCTTCATATCCTCGAACACCTTCCACGCTTCACCAAGTTGACCGCTGCGAACATGACCAGCTACCACAGCCATTACGGCTACCGCGTCTGGTTGTATGCCATCTCCTAGCATTTCTTCATACAGCTCGCAGGCTTGCTTGTGGTCTCCTAATCTGAACAGATGCTGGATGACCTCGGTATAGGTGGAGAGAGACGGCAGAGAACCAAGATCCTTGATGTGGCGCAACAATTCGAGAGCCTTTCCGACATCCCCCAGTTTCAGATATCCACCAACAATGTTCCCGTAAGCTCTGTTATCCAAAAGATGCTCTTTTTCAGCATCATCAGCCAGGATCTCCAGTGCTTCAGCAACTCTGCCTGTCTTGCACAGGCCTTTGACCAACATATCTAGGTTGGCTGGACCAAGCATCAGATTTTTCTTCTTTATTTCGTCCGACAGATCTCTGGCTGCTTCAATTCTTCCAGCAATGCAGAAGCTCTTCAACATACACGAATAAGCTACATTTTCCGAGACGACTTGCATCATTCTCTCGCCAATCGAGCGAACCATCATCAGATCTCCTTTCGCTGCCAAACAGTTCGTGAGTACCTGACAGAGACCAACATCTACTCCGATACCATGACCTACCATTTCCTTGTAAAATTCTACGGCGATCTCAGATTTCCCGCACTGGCATGACGCGCGGATGATCGCATCGTACGCCATTCTGTCAGGCTCGTATTGCCGCCTCTTTATCTGTTCGAACGCCCACAAGGCTTGCCCAATTTGTTTCGCCCTTCCGTAGTGACGTATGAGGATGGTCCACGTCTTGACATCCATCGGACATGAATCTTCCTCCATCCAGCGGAGCAGCTTCTCGATCAGGTCAATCTCCCCGGCCTCGCCGGCGATGTATATCACTGCATTGTATGCCGCCGTCGAGGGATGGTGCCAAGGCTGGTGCCTAGCCCACTTGAAGAACCTGAGAGCAGAGTGGCCCGCCTTGAAGCATCTCTTCAGTACCATTTCTACGACCTCCGGAGTAAATACCACGTCAGAACCCATCAGACGATCTTCCACGGAGGCTTTCGCCCCATGGCTGCTACCCGAACGTACAATTTCTGTTATCTTCTGGACCGTGGGAGAGATGTCCTCTGTCCTAACGGAAGCTCCATCCACCGAGCATTCCGCCCATTTTCCTTCGGCCGGATTGGACATCTCATGGAACTCCGCGGGTGCATTCTGTCGAATAGCTTGCCCGCATATGAAAGATGACTCGTTGTCTTCCTCTCGTTCTCTTCCTTTCGCAGTAGCAAGCGCTGGAAGAGAAGGCACGGCACCCGCCGATCGGAAGATGGTGGAGATGCTCTCAAGAAGCGCGGCAGGGGAGGATGATCCGGTGTCCGGCGATGCCTTCGGCTTCGCTTTTGACTTCGATTTCGATCGAGGTAAAGTGGACTTGCTCCTGGCATTGCTGCTCTTGCGGCGAGAGGAATGAGGGAACCGCTTGGAGTCATGGGGCGGCTGAGAGGAGGAGGATGAGGAGAAGAGGCGACGCAAGTGTCTCCGGAAGAAGGTGCTCCCGACGACAGCTATCTTGTCGGTGCCGCCTCTCATCTCGCGGTCCCGACGATGACGGCGGCGCCGGCTTACCATCTCCTACCCCGGACTCAAACCCTACGGCTGACCCCAAAGGGGAGGCCGTGCCTCTTCCCGTCCAGGACAAGCCACCGGAGCCGATGAAGATGCCGGAGGAGCCGCCTCCCCAACCGGCTTCTGAGAATAAACAAAACTTAAAAATAACAAAAATGGTGAAACCATCATCAGAATAAAAAAGGGTGAAAAAAGGTAAGCAGGTACAACAACCAAGAAACAAAATACCATAATGAAATAAGAAAATCAGCTAACATCTTGTAGTAGTTGATGAAGTGCTGCAGCTCTTGATCATTCCATCTCGTGGGCATTGTCCAATCCTTCAATAGGCGGTTAACTTGAAAGAAAATTCGACTTGAATGTAGAAAGATCTCTTTAAAACATTTCTTGTTCTTGGTTGTGTATACTTTACATGGCCGGCGAAAACACATCTCACACTTAGGGATCCACCCATTCAAACTTCAAATTCTTTCACCTGTACAATTTCTTTAACCGACAAACTGCCATTGCTGATTGGCTTGCTGATGATCCATGGTTAAAGAATAAGTGATCTTGATCTTCCACGGAGGAGCCACAAAGATACAAAATTGACTTGCTTGACCTTTGAAAAACAGCATTCTTGCTGAAGTGGGAAATTTACCTTTGAAAACATTTCAAAGAAAGATCTTGATCTGTAAGGGAAATTGCATTTTCTTGACAAGCTCAGCTCAAGGCTCCTTCACACCCCCAGCACTGAGAATTTTGGTGATGAAATTTCACTGTAAAACTCCGCAAGTCCAGCAACAGAACTTCGTATCCTTATCAATTGGATTAACATTTACATGTTGAATCTGACATCTGCACTTAGACGTCTCCACCAATAAGGAAATCTCTATACAACGTAATAAGCAAACTTGGATAACCATGGTGGCCGTCTCATCACTCCCCTTTTGTTTGAACTAATACGGTAAAACTGTGGAAATTTTACTCTCATGCTTCATTACTGATCCACTTATCTTCCAAAACCTAGTTCTTCTGTCATTTCCAACGTGGATAGATGAGGTGCATATGAACATGGCTGAGTAAAACAAAAGAAAAAAAATCCTTGCAAACCTTGACCACTGGGCTGCAGAGAAGAATCCATCCACTTACCATGTTGTTCTTCTAGGTGATGCTTCTAACCACTATGTTCCACGGGATAAGAGCACTCGAATCTACAACCTTTAGGGCCTGTTTGGTACCATAAAATTTTGGGGATAAACCTGGGATATCCCCTAAATTTTGGTACAGTGATAACTTACCCCTTAGGTAAAGTGATAACTTATCCCAGGTTTTGGTACAGTGATAAATTTTGGTACAGTGATAACTTATCCCCGTGCCAAACAACCCCTTAGGTGCTGTTTGGTACAGTGATAACTTGAAGATAACCTGGGATAAACATGGATTATCCTCAAAATTTTGGGATAACTCAGGTTTATCCCCAAAATATTATGGTGCCAAACAAGTCATTAAAGTCTTTTAACGAAGAAAGCTGCATTGGAGACTTGGTGATCCTCATGCCTTCTCCCTTGACCCTATAGGCATGCTCCTATCACACAAGATGACCATCTCTAGCTGTCCTTGCCAATCGTTCCCAAAAGAAGGCCACCTTGAAGCCCTTGATTGCTTCTAAGCTTTTGCAAATCTCCGTGGACACCACAAAAATTGAGAAATAAAATGGATGGATACAGACAAAACTAAATTGGCGAACGTATCCATCGCTAAGGATATTGACGTTTCACCTTTGAAACTTCGTTTCAAACTGTCAAATTCTAATCAGCACATTTTATATGCTCATCCGATGGGGGAGCCCCAAGCATTTTAAAAGGAAATTATACTCGACAACAATGTCTAGACACACTGATATCTTCTTGGTTTCTTTTGGTGGGTGATCAACTTTCACCACTTCATATTTACCAAAATCGACTTTTAGACTCTGCTGTTGGCAGTTGCTTGAAGAAAAGGAACCATAAGGCTGAGGATCTTATGAAGATGAGGTGACGTAAAGAACAAGTGTCATCTGTGCACTAGATATGAGTGATACGAACACCCCCTCGAGGAGTAGACGCTAAGTTGTACTAGTAAAGAATTAACTTCTTCAGCCTAGGTCTTATCAAGACTTGAGGATCGGAGGGAGCCGCAACATCCTGGGTTCCTGGTGTGCAGTGACCCGACTTTGGTCAAACCAGCATCTTGAACGTGTGTTCCCCACTACTGCAGTGCTTATATTGGCATGGTTTTGCTTTTGTCCCTGCCTTTATTCTCTCCTCGATCTTGCATCGTTTTGAAGGCCTGATTTGTTACTAGCGGTAACCACTCAGTCTGCGTATCTCCAACCAGATCAGGGCACTCACTGGTCAACTGCTGCTATGGCACAGTTGCCTGTATTGTGATTGTGAAAGTGGGTGGAGGACCCACCCACGACTGCTGTATTTATCCGACTTCTGAATCTTTTTTTGTTACTTCAACCACATATTTTCAAACAGTTTTGTTGTGTGATAATGAGATCACGATTATACCGGACAACTGTTGCTGCATAAGGCAATACATGTGGATCGAATGTTTTGCCGAGTTTGTTTTAGCTCCAATAATCGCAGTTCTAATGGGGTGTTTGGTTGCGTGACAATGAAGATTTTTGTTTTAATTTTTAAAAATTGTAAGAAAACTCGTTAAAAGAGGTGTTTGATAACCATGGCAATTTTATGTTTTAAAAGTGATTTTCTTATTAAACAAAAAAAGAGGGTCTCACCTCTTTCTTTCTTTTTTGTGGTCTCCCACTTTGTTTGGTCATGTGCGGTAATTACTCTTTCTTTTTTTATTTCTTACACCCCATAAATGTATGTTCTTTTATAGCTCCAAAAACAACAGTTTTTTTTTCCTCCTGTCTGCGAGGCCTGTAGAAGTGGTGGAATCGAGCATCGAGCACACCGAGGAAGACGTTACAGACCAGAAGAATTCAGCCTCTTTCGAGACCTCTGGTGACGAAGATCTCTTCGCTCGTGGCCCGTAGCGACATGGAAGCGATTCTGTACGAGCATGGAAGGGAGCCTTGGCCATTTCGCATGGCGGAGGAGATGAAAGATGACTTCTTCGGGTCAAGCTTTGGGTTTCCACCCCGTCGTCGTGGGGACGATCGGTCGTCTTCAGCCCCCAGCAGGCAGATTCCTGAGGAGGGCCGTGCCGATGCCGAGGGGTGTCTAGGGGATGGTTCTAGCTACGCAGATTTACCGGGTCAGCTCAGAGAAGTTTAGCAACCGGCAGTAATGACCAGCATTAAGGGCGAAGGAAAAGAAAAGCAGAGTTATCCACCCGTTATGCACTACCTTGTAGCTTATTATCTCGTCGAATAGTACATACTTTGATCCCCGTGGTGGTCAGAGAAGAAGATAACGTGGAGAATCTCTCTCGCTGGCTCGCTCGCTCGCTCTCTCTATATATGTTTTCCAACAATGTAGCATTTTTTATGGGAAAATTATCACTAGGTTCATTTAACAAAATTAGTTTACTGAAAACTCCGTTGACCATATATGTATCATCTTTGGTCCGTTGACACCGAAATATGTTACCACCCAATCCATTTTTCTTTTACATTGTCCCCAAATCCCAATTCTACCCCCGTTTGCTTGGTCCTTCTGTTCCATCGCGAAAAAAGGCCCTTTTGTTTCGCCGCGCAGACAGATCCCATCCGGCGAGTTCGCCCCCATCCTCGCCGGACGGTCCCGTCCTCCACCTCCGACCTCCGCCCCATCCTCGCACAGTCCCGCGCGAGACAGTCCCGTCCGGCGAGTTCGCCCCCATCCTCCGCCCCATCCTTGTCGACTGGGCCCCGTCCTCCGCCTCCGACCTCTCGCCCCATCCTCGCAGACAGGTCCCGCACAGACAGGCCTCGTCCTCCGACCTCCGCCCCATCCTCGCAGAGTAGCTTCTCGACCTGCTGAACCTCACCCTCCGCCCACGCGGCGCGGCCCGCGCTGTTGACTCCTCCTCCTTCTCCTCCTCCAAGGACGACGACGACGACGAACTTCCGGTGGCGGATGTAGTACCGGACGACAACAGGGACATGTCCGGCGCGGTGTCGCCCCCGGCCACCAGTTGGAGCATGCCCCCGCCGGCCCCGTTCCACCGGCCTAGTCTTGACGGCCCTCACCGCCTCGCCCGGGGGATCCATGAGTCCTCCGGAGTCGATGTTGGCCATCAGCTCCCCCACCGTCAGCGTGACGATCGCCACCGCCACGATCTCGTTGCAGTTAGTGAGGGTGGAGGGAGAGATCTCTCCGCTCAGCTTGCCGTCGTTGGTGACGATGGCGACCGCGGTCTGGGAGAGGGTAAAAGAGACATTTACAAATCAAAAAGGGGTGGGTGTGATAATATTTTGAAAAGATGGATCTAGTGGTAAAGTGATTTGGAAAATGGACCTATGATGAAACTACTTTCTCTAAAATGGACATAGTGTGCATTTCACCTTTTTTTATTTTACTCGTTATCTTTACGGATCTTTTGTTTGTTTCTCCCAAAAGTATGTTGTTGACATCATATACCAGCTAAATTGCTGCCTCGACCAGTAAATATTCATGTTCTTTGATGGCTTGAGAGCTACGTATCATCTCGCCTAACCTCTCAAACCCTTGTTGAAGCTCGCTGACTCATCTCCACCTCAATGATAACCACGTGCGATCGTCCAAGCACACTCGTGGTCAAACACATCTCCACGACGAGTCAGAAAAGATGACTATTTAGTTTATATCACAATTCTCGAAGTCTAAAGATGTGGCGTTGGCAAAGGTTAATCCCCAATCATCTTTTAAGCCGATCTTGATTATCTTTTGAACTTTTAGTTACAATTACCTACTGGGCGCGTAGATTGCGTCATGGTGCTAGATACTCAAGGGTGTGTTTGGTTGTACGTAAAACTAAAATCTACTAATATACTTTTCATGGAGTAACTTTTCGGAGGAATCCAAAGTCATCCTATGCTATTTGGTTACGCGTGTGTACAGTAGTTCCATGTAAACATGATCAAATTTTTTGTTTATTTTGTTAATTGATTTTTTGAAAGAATATTTTTCAGAAATTATGTTTGTATTTTAAAATTGTCATCTTTAATCTTGTATATCATTTCTTCTCACCGTATCATCTATAAGTAATTTTTATTAGAAAATATTACATTCGATAGAAGAAACGTAAATTTTACATAAAATTTTACAAACAAATCGAGCTTTTCTTCTAACATATTAACTATTTTAAATAAATATTTTTATAACATGAGCACCTCAACTTATATAAATTATTTTAAATAAAAATATTTTATTTAATAAAATATATTTTTCTTTACTACTAATATTAGCATTTATTTTAGAGAAATTGTTCTTTTTCTTTCAAACTCATTCTGCGTATTGTACAAAAATATTTTTTTTTTAAATGGTGGTTCTACATTTTTATATAGATGTCTAGTTTCAGGATGACTATAATAAAAAGTTTTGGTCAAAAAAAAGACTATAATAAGTAGTCAAGAGCATCCATCCGGAAAACGGCGTACTGTGCCAAAATCCTTAAATTTAAGGATGTCCAGGAAAAGTAAACTCGGCGGCATCACTGTTACGTGCAACCAAACGCTTAAGTATATGGTTTTCCGGAAAACAATTGCATGAACCCATCTTTGCAGGGAAACAAACGGGGCCTTATGGTTTGGGTCCGTTTACACAGTCTATCGAACATTTATATTAATTTAATCTTGATGCTCATGTAGCGGATGTTAGGATAAGATCAAATGTGCTATGGTATCATTTTGGGGCTTCATCCATCCTCACCTCACCTCCGGGCAACCCATCTGTCCGCGATCCACGGCGGTAAAAGAGAGAAATTTAGTATTCAGAAATTTTTCAACGGATATGGTTCGAGAGAGAGAGAGGGGGGGAATCCACGCCTGCAGTCAACTCCGGTCTCCCGGGTATTGGAAGTACGGATTCAGCCGATTAAAGAGCGTATATAATAATTACATGTGATCTGAAGTAGATTCTAAACACGGGCCTTTGTGTTTTGATTCCCGCTTCTGCTTCCGCTTCCGCTAATAAATGAAATGACACAAACGCCCTTCTCTCTCTCTCTCTACCGTTTCCACCCATGTCCCTCGTCCCTTTTCTTGTTCGTCTGTCCTCTCCACGCAATCCATCCTGCGGGTGCAGGTTTCTCACCCTTCTCTTCTACGCTTCTCTCGGGCAGTCCCCATCTTGTGCATTGCTCCCGCCTCTACCTGCTCCCAAATCCACACCGCCTGCGGTTGCGTCTTTCTGTCAAACGTCTCGGTTTTGGCCAACCTATTTGGCAGAAGGAACGAGATTTTGCACGCCGCTACCTCCCCTTCTCCGCCTTGACTCGAATAGCCCTTGGATGGGTCATCTCCTCCCCTGATCTCCAGATCGGGGGGGTGACCGATGGGCAACACCTGCGTCGGGCCCAGCATCTCCAAGAATGGCTTTTTCCAGTCCGTATCTGCCACTCTGTGGCGCTCTCGCGGTCCCGACGATGACGGCGGCGCCGGCTTACCATCTCCTACCCCGGACTCAAACCCTACAGCTGACCCCAAAGGGGAGGCCGTGCCCCTTCCCGTCCAGGACAAGCCACCGGAGCCGATGAAGATGCCGGAGGAGCCGCCTCCCCAACCGGCTTCTGAGCCGGCGACGGTCGACCAGCCACCGCCGAAGCCACCTAAGAACCCCCATCAGGTGAAGCGTGTGGTCAGCGCTGGGCTGCGGGTCGATTCTGTGCTGCGGCACAAGACGGGGAACCTGAAGGATGTCTACAGTTTGGGGAGGAAGCTAGGGCAAGGCCAGTTTGGCACCACGTACTTATGCGTGGAGAAGGCGACGGGAAAGGAGTTCGCGTGCAAATCCATCGCCAAGCGGAAGCTGGTGACCGAGGAGGATGTGGAAGATGTTAGGCGAGAAATCCAGATCATGCACCATCTTGCTGGTCACTTCAACGTCATTTCCATCGTTGGCGCCTACGAAGACGGCGGGGCGGTGCACGTCGTCATGGAGCTATGTGCCGGCGGCGAGCTCTTCGATCGCATCATCCAAAGGGGTCACTACACTGAAAGGAAGGCAGCGGAGCTTGCCCGGGTGATTGTGGGGGTAGTGGAGGCATGCCACTCGCTGGGGGTCATGCACCGAGACCTCAAGCCGGAAAACTTCCTCTTCGTTAACCAACACGAAGAATCACCCCTCAAGACAATCGACTTCGGCCTCTCCATATTTTTCCGACCAGGTACTGCTTCAATCTCACAATGTGAGTCAAACAATACTTTCTCTATGAGATGTGCATACTTCCGTTTAACATTTGAGCCTGAATTGGAAGTTTTCGCGAACTTACAATGACAATACTCAAGAGATCTTCTTCTCAAAGGTTTATCATTGTATGTCTCCATTTGCCTCCTCGAGGTAAACACATCATCGCACCCGTGAATCCCTTCTTGAAGGCTGCGTTGTCTTCTGCAGGTGTGCTCTATCAAGGCAAGCACCTTAAGATATGTGTATGAATCTAGTCTTTTGCATGCCTCTTTTGCCTTGGAGGTCATTGCCTGAGTGTTGAATGTTTGTTCAGTTTCATTAGTTCTTCTGGATTATTATGTGAAACAAAATTATCTTTTGATCATCTTTTATCCCCATCCGGTAGCATAGAGATGTCTGCAGTATTGTTCATTTAGTGTTAGTTTTGTTTTCAAGGTTGCGGTTGATCCACATTTCTCTGGCTTGATGCTGCTTGCAATTATTTTAACCTTAACGTGGAGCACTAGCAGTTTCCTTTCTTATCCCTCTCTACTAAAGAACCCTAACCAAGCTTTAATTGGCTAAGTCCGTACCTAGTATCAATTATGTGCGATGCCAGCTGTAGTTATAGGAAAAGTATCTTGAGAGAGAGAGAGAGATAGAGAGAGAGAGATCCTGTTCCAATGGTATTACATTGATGACTTGCTTCTGTAAAACTTTTCTGTTTACTATCGCCTTTTCTTTGCTTATGCTCATGCACATAATTGAATCATTGAACATGTGGCATATTTATTTCTCTGAGAAGGTCCAACTGTAGCATTTTCCTATTATTTTATGCATTACTTGCTTATTACTGAAAAAATTGATTGAAGCAGTTATAAAAACAATTTGTTAATGATGAGTCGATGACACTGGAAAAAGAAAATGCAAAAAGAATAACATTTGTTATTGATGACCATTTTATAATGGTTTATTTGCACGAAACTCTTGCATTTAGAGTGTCAAGACTCAAGACTTTACACATGCAATTGCCCATCTACTTCCGTGGCATCATCCCTACAATTTACTTTTACAGGATATTGGATACAATAGATCACTTTTTTATTCTTGATGCATCTCTCAAGCACTTAGGCCTGAACATCCATTTTTGCATTTTATCTTAATTTTGTTGTCCATTTTTTTGGAAGAAACTGGAGGTGGAACCCCTTTGTATACTGCCAACTACCACTAAAATGAAGATCTGCTGATGGGTTCACCTCTTTGGTCTATGGTAGCAAGTGGGAATTGGTGGCTTTTTTGAATTTAATGTTAATATGTCATGTCATTTTCATCTTTTATGCACTCAGTTTTTGGGTGCTGCTTGATGCTTATCGTACTTATTCTTTTTCCCTCATCTCAACTTTTTTTAAAATCTGCTAGAAATTGTCACTCATATCATTTATTTTATTGGAATAAGAATATTCCTGAAGGAAAATTTAATAGTATCTGGTTCTACATGAACAGAGACCATTTAATACTTTCAGGTTCATGGTCTACTTCAGGTCAATATGTAGCTTAATTGTGTCGCTGATCTTTTAGATAAACTACTTAAGGAATTAGGACTACACCGCAATGTGTTATTTGATTGAAATTATCATTTACAGATCATACATGAGCATCACCATGTCCTTTGATAATAGATCATCACTCTAGATCTTTTCATTTTTTTTCTCATTTAATTCTTTATTTCTCTAGGCATGTAATTGAATTGAAACACTTTTGATTGAGCTGAATTGGGAGGTTTTTGTTTGTTCTAAAAAAGCATGGAAATTTTATTCATTAATTTTTATATTTTTTTCTTGGGTTTCCTTTATATTTATCTGATCATTAAATTGACAGCTATTTTCTGCCAGGAGAAAAATTCACAGATGTAGTTGGTAGTCCATATTATGTTGCTCCAGAAGTTTTACGGAAAAACTATGGTTTTGAGGTGGATGTCTGGAGTGCAGGGGTGATTATTTACATTCTACTGTGTGGTGTCCCTCCATTCTGGGCTGGTGAATACTTCTAATCTTATCTGTTATGTCCGACATCATTTTCCATTCAATAAGAAACAACGATCACAAACAAGCTCTCGGTTTGTATCTTGCAGAGACTGAGCAGGGGATATTTGAGGAAGTTCTAAATGGTTCTCTTGACTTCGAGTCTGATCCATGGCCAAGCATCTCAGAGAGTGCAAAAGATCTCGTTAGGAGGATGCTTGTTCGAGACCCCAACAAGCGGCTAACAGCACATGAAGTCTTGTGTGGGTTTTTAATTTGCTTAAGTAGTTATAAGAGCTACTATTCCTGTTCTTTTTCCAGATTTATAACTATACTTTTTTTCTTCTCATCTCCCTTTCTAGTTTCTCCTCATTGTTCTTTGTATTTTCCTTTCTCCTTTTACTTTTCTCTAATAATTACTGTCATAAGAACAGCCAATGGCCCAATTGTCCACTGTATGTTTCATGGAATGTGGCCTTTGAGTTGCCTTCACGGAAAGAGTTACTAAATCTACTTCAGAAGTTTTAATTACCAACATTTTAATAGTTTAACAGAAATATTTAGGTTCTTTACTGAGACAGACAGGTCAAACCTCTGAGAATTTTGCTGTCTTATTAGATTATAATTTTTGTGACTTATGGTTGTTATTGTTGAAGATAGTTATCTAACATTTATCTTGCTATACAACCTCTATTTGGATTCATGACAGGTATTGGATGAAATATGTTTACACCATTTGATTCTTTTACCTTTTATCTTGTGTTACAAATTATGTTTTTTTCTTTAATTTGCTAGGTCATTGTTTTTACCTTTCAATTGATAGAGCTTATGTTGTGTGAATATTGTACTTAGTTTTAGTGTAAAGCTTAACACATATAAGTGAAATCAGCTTTGTCACCTCATGTCAAACATCTTCTTTAACAGTTATGATATTATTGATATTATCGAGCTCGTAGTGATGTGCTTGTGCTCGAGGGCCAAAGTTAATTAGGTTAAGCTATAACGGATTTTTATTTACATGCACCTACTCTTTTTTCTTCTCAGGTCATCCATGGGTTCAGGTTAACGGTGTTGCCCCTGATAAGCCACTGGATTCTGCTGTTTTATCACGGCTGAAACAATTTTCTGCCATGAATAAACTAAAGAAAATGGCCTTGCGAGTAAGTGTTTTGAATTAACAGTCTAAAGATACAGCACTTTTTTGGTTTGTGTTACTCTAATGCTCATGAAATATGGATTTACTATTGGCCAGTTTGAAAACTCAATTAGTTGTCAGAATATTTCCGGAATTAGTTATGACATAATAAGGGGTTGTATGGTTTGGCAAGTATGGAATAAGTGGAATAAGGAAAAAGGTTATTCCACTTGTTCTGGAACAGTTTGTTTCCCAATAATGAGTTGTTCCTATAATATGGTGGCATAAAGTATACATTTCTGCTCGCATTGACTGCTTATAAATTTATAAAAATATGGATGTAATTGTATTACAATATAATAATAAATTTATATTTATACTGTTAGATGGAAATAAAAATTTTAAAATATAATTATTGGTAAAATTTTAAATAAATATATTTATATTTTAAATACTAAAAAATAAAATATAAACTAGAAGTATGAAAGTCACAAAATTATAAAATTAAACTTGAATCACATTAATAAATAATAATTGATTTAATATATGATACTATTTTTATTCATGAATTTTATTTATTAAATTTTATATAGCATATGATATATTCTTTAATTATTGCAAAACACAGCAAGTGAAGTTAACTAGAACCTGCATCTTAGGCACCCATCTATGATATGTCAACATATATATTCAATGCTTTATCCTGCACTTCTGCCATCCTTCATATGGAGAGAGCCAGAGAGGTAACAGTCTCAAGTTCACCATATCTACATCCATATTCTTATTATCTGATGGAAATTATGGGATTGATTTAACTTATTGTCATTCTACCATCATTTATGCTTTCTGCAATTGTTTACATTTACGTGGAAGTGGAACGGTGTCATCTTTATTTGGATGTTATTTCTCCAAGTCATTTTTTTTCTTGACTGATCTAGATTATTGACCAAAGCCCCTGGTAAACTCATTTCCTTCTTGCATCGTGTCTACTATGATATCTATAACTGTGGGTTTGATTTGCATCATGGAGGTGCTGTTGAGTATTTGTGTAGATTATTGGTTTTTTCTTGTGTGACAACTGACAAGTATGATATACATTTAAGGATGCAAGGATAGCAATGTTCTTAGTGGAGCAACAAAATTTCTTTTTTTGTCTGATTTATGTGCCTGCAATTTAAATATTGTTCCAATGTTCCAAATTAGACTGATTTCTTGACGGATGTTTGTGTTTATTGTCAACAGGTAATTGCAGAGAGCCTATCTGAAGATGAGATTGCAGGCTTAAAAGAACTGTTTAAGATGATAGACACTGACAACAGTGGTCAAATAACATTTGAAGAATTGAAAGCTGGATTGGAAAGGGTAGGGGCAAACCTAAAGGAGTCTGAAATTTATGATTTAATGCGGGCGGTAAGTGGTGGCACAGCACAACTTCAATTATTTGATATGGTACATAGTTCAAACATACTTTAAAGTACACATTCAGTTCCTATACATAAGATTTTGTGGATTCTGTTTTCTGCTATATTTTTAAACATTTTAAAGTAAATAAACCTATTTACAACTGTTTAAAGTAAGCATTTATTCTGCACTTTTATCATTTTTAATCTTTACATTTATCTTAAGTAACTCTTCTGCACCCATTGTCCCACTTTTTGGCTCAGGCCAGTATCCCAACTTCCAAGGAAGTTCTCCCATTTTGAGATTAATTTGGGCAGATGTTCTGGCCATTTTTCTGAATCTATGTGGCCTCAGCATCAAGTGCCTTGTCTATGTCCTAGCTATTGGAGTTGGCATTTGTTTAAAAAGGAATATTAGGTGCAATGACTATGAAATCGGACAATCAGGATAGAGTCTGGTGGGAAGGAAGTATTTCCAATTTTTCATGACCAGCTTGCCGATAGTCTGATATTGTTCCTACAAGGTGGAATAATACCATGATAACATCCACATTGTTGTTTGGAAGCATGTTTTAAGAGATATGAATGAGAGCAGCGTAGGACTGATGCCTTTAGATGTGAACAATAATTCTCTTCTCGTGAAATGGTTCTGGAGGTTGGAAAAGCCAACAAGGGATTCTGGGCAAAAGTAGTGAAATATGAATATCCTTGCCTTGGGATGGAGAATTGGGCTAACGTCTTTTCGTGGCAAGACAGAATTTCTCCCGTTTGTTGGCTAATTTCTTTATAATTGGAATTTCTTTAAGCATTCTACTTCAATTTCAGCAAGCCATAGAGAAGGGACTAGGTTTGGGAGGATCGATGGGCTGATAACCAACTTCTATCTTCATTTCCAAGCCTGCACAAATGCATCTCTATGGGTAAAAGGATTGCTGACCTTTTGGAAGTGGCAATAGCCACAATTTGTTGATGACATCTAAGTAATGGGGTGTTTGGTTGCCAAACACCCTAGAAACTATAAAGTATTTACAACAGAAATGTTAAAGAAGGTAGAAGGATGAACCATTACCAAGTTGGTAATGATCCACACCAATGTTCAAAAGGTCTCCTATTCCATGAACTCCAGATAGACCATAGCATTGTGGGGAGTGGCAAGTGCCACAATCTCAAATCATCTCCCCAATTGCTTCCATCGCTTCTGTTAATAATCAGAGAAAATTTATCAACTTGTTCTTCCCAAGTTAAGTTCTAGCTATTGAGAAGGTTGCGCCAAATGGTGTTGATAATGCCACATGTTAGATATAGACTATGTTATCCGAGGCGTGAGGTGCCTGAGGCGAGGGACCCGGCGCCTCGCCTCAGGCGCCTGAGGCGTTTTGAATATTATAATAATATTTATTTTAATAATGATATATGTGATATTAGATAATTGAAAAAATACATAAAAACATGGAATCATTAACTAACAAGAGTGACAATTAAATATAACATTAAAAAGAGGAATTCAACCATACAATAAGAAAAGAATACAACCATACAACCAAACATAATACATAAAGTAAATCTAATTCGAATACAACCATACAAATACAAACATCACTCACTAGTCAGTAGTCACTAGCAATCACTATCAGAATCAAGATTGGTGGGAGCTTCCTGATCATCATTATTGGTATCGTCCGAATCTTCATCAGAAAGACGAACTCTTTTCCTAGAAGACCTAGAAATTCATTTCAAACATGTAAAAACATATCATCAAAATTAGAACAAAAAAACAACCAAACTCAATAACTAGAATTAAGACATGTAGTGTTTAAAATACGACCTCGTACTTGGCCCCTCCTCTTCATCCATTCCAAAGAAGAAGTTCTACATCTCTCCATCTCAAGTCTTCGCCTTCACGGACCAGATCTTCATCTTCATTTGCAATCCACTCACTTGATTCATCAATGTCATCTAAGGATATTGGGTCTAGACCCGATTTCTCCAACCTTAGATGTCTTTCCCTAAGCCTTTGGTTGTATTGGACGAATACCAAATCATTCAACTTCTTTTGTTCCAATCTATTCCTCTTTTTTGTATGAATCTATACAACAACAAAAAAATGAAAATATGATTCTATTAATCAAATAAATGATATTGGATTAGTTCAAATGCCTTGAAATGTGTTAAGGAATATTACCTGCTCAAATGTGCTCCAATTACGTTCACAGCTAGAGGCACTACATGTTAAGCTCAATATGCGTATTGCCAACTTTTGTAATTGAGGGGTCGCGCTTCCCCAATCTACCCACCAATTTGCTACAAAATAACAAATTGATATTAAAATACACTAGAGTGATTGATACCAGTTTATAAATAAATAAGCAAATAATCATACCTGGAGTAGATGTCTTTCGAAGCCTGATAGCCATGTTCCTACCAAACATACCTTGTGCCTCTCTATACATTGTCAATTGCCTAAAAATTTGATCTTGGTCTTCATGCAAAGGTACCAACTTTTCAATACAATCATACAACCCTCGCTTGATTTCGTTGTCGCTCTCAATATTGGGATTGACATAGTGAAACTGTGGATTTAGATAATACCCCGCAGCATGCAACGGACGATGTAACTGAAAATCCTATCTTCTGTCAATGATATCCCAAATTGGGCCATATTTATCTATTTTATCATTCAATGCCTTTTTTATTCCTTCCTTGGCACGATCCATGGTTTCGTATATATATCACATTGCAGGCTTTTCACCATCAACTAGCCTTAATACAAGGACAAGTGGCTTGAAGATCTTCAAAGCATAAGCCA
Organism: Cryptocoryne crispatula var. balansae; assembly: GCA_036172225.1. Lineage (NCBI taxonomy): Eukaryota > Viridiplantae > Streptophyta > Magnoliopsida > Alismatales > Araceae > Cryptocoryne > Cryptocoryne crispatula. Next base: position 4,226,396 of record CM069924.1, on the reverse strand, counting down.
CTCCTTTCCAGAATGTAATCTTCAAAACAATTTCACAACTCTTTTTTCCTTCAACTTTTTTATTCCATCGATTGTTGTTATTTGTCCAATCCTGCCAAGTGAACATACGTCGCAAATCATCCTTGCATGTGTTTAAGCTGTCCAAACTCAGATAGTTAGTTGCAAATCTAGTTACAGCTGCACGAACAATGTTCTTATCATTTGTGTATTTCCTCATAAGAGCTAGAACCTTAGTATGGCCATAAATGAAGTTTGTGACATATTTTGCATGTCGAATTGTGGACTTTATTGGTGATAACTTCGAAATATCTTCAAGCATTAAATCAAGGCAGTGAGCAGCACTTGGTGTCCAAAACAAATGGCGGTGCGTGTCCATCAAAATGCGGCCTGCAGCCACATAGCTCGCCTCATTGTCCGTAACAATCTGCAGGACATTAGATGGACCAACCTCCTCCACAACCTTATCAAGAAGACCTGCTAGCAACCTGGCATCTTTTACCTCCGATGAAGCATCAACTGATCATAAGAAAACCGTACCAAGGGAGTGTTTACCAAAAAGTTAATTAATGATCTACCCCTTCTATCTGTCCACGCATCAGACATGATACTACAGCCAAATTTCACCCAACTGCCTTTCTCCTTCTCCACCAACTTTTGGGTGGTCTCAATCTCTTTAGACAAGAGAGTCTCTCTTACTTCATGATAACTAAGTCCTTTCAAGCCCGATCCAAACTGACCAACTGCCTGTAGCATTGTTTGAAAACTATTAAGGCGGACAGTGTTGAAAGAAATGCCCGCTTGGTACATCTATCGAGCGATGTACTGAATACATCGCTCTCTTTCCTCTTTCAAATGTTTCTTGTCCTTTATTGTTTTTGCCTTGGACTCCTCAGGAGGTGCACAAAAATGATCCATTGGTCCTTTCATCCGTGGAGGAAGAAATTGGAGTGAAAGCTCATCTACACTATGTGAGGCATCTTGTGAAGATGTCTCCATCTGTTGTACTCCTTGCCCAAGGAGGTTGTCCCTCCCTTCCATCTCTCTAACATTCATTGCCTTTTCAACTCTCGTTTGTTTTGCTTGTTGCATATACAGTTTTATCTCCTCCTTAGCCTCTATGCTTGCTTTCTTGCATGCAGTCACATTCGTCCCCAAGCCTGCAATGTGTTGCTTCAAACGATAGATGCCTCCTTTGCACTCATTTTGGCAAAATTGACACCTAACAAAATCCCGGTTCCGAGGATCTACTAAAATCCCATATTTCCATCCAACATCTTTGGATTTAGGAGGTGCTCTTGATATGGAACCGGATGCTTCAGTTGTAGACATGGGCGCAGAAGGTTGACTATTAGAACCTGTCCCTGATCCATGGTCTTCACGTGTTTGAGACATGATAAAATATAACCTAAAATGAACCAAAATAATAAAACAAAAGAACAAAGCAAAATGTTAAAAATCAACTCACAAAATGTACTCACCAAATGTTAAATATCGTCTCATACGATTATACGAATGAAAGCGATGTCAATAAACATAACTACGTAATCAATTAGGTGCTTGCTTGAAATAACCAAGAGAATAAAAAAAGCAAAACAAAAAAGATACCTACGCCCCTTGTGGGCGGCCGCAGGTGCAGTTGCAGCTGGTGGAGGCGGCGGCGGCCGCAGGTGAAGCTGCAGGTGGCGAAGGCGGCGGCAGCAGCTTCCAACGGCGGCCTCTGGGGCTTCCGACGGCAGAGGAAGCAGCGGCGGCGGCGGCTGGGGCTTCCGACGGCGGCTCTGCAGCTGGCGGAGGCAGCTTCCGGCGGCGGCGGAGGCTTCTGGCAGCGGCGACGGCACTCGCGGAGCCTTCCCAGGCGGCGGCGGCAGCAGGTGCAGCTCCAGGCGGCGGCGGCGGCTTCCGACGGCGGCTCTGCAGCTGGCGGAGGCAGCTTCCAGCGGCGGCAGAGGCTTCCGGCAGCGGCGACGGCACTCGCAGAGCCTTCCCAAAGCGGCGGCGGCGGCGGCAGGTGCAGCTGCAGGCGGCGGCTTCGTCCGGAGGAGGGAGCAGCGTCGGGGGCGAGGCCTGGGCATACGAGGGTTCGGGAGGGAGGGAGAGAGAGATTCCGGGTGTTTAAGTTACCTGAATCTGGTCTTACCGGATCTGGTTCTTACCGGACCGCAGGGGGGAGGCGGGCGAGGCGGGTAGGGCGCCCGAGGCGCACGTTGCAGCGGGTGAGGCGCCGGAGGCGCTCGCCTCAGGCGGAAAACGGCAAAGCGAGGTGGTTTTCAACTGCCTCGCCTGTAATAACACAGGATATAGATGATTGATATCTTCTATAACGTAAGCACATAAAGCACACAAAGATGGCTGATTAGCATTGTTGTCAAGGTGACAAGGTGCCCAAGGCATCGAAGGTGTCAATTCTGCTTAGGCAACAATAGGCAGTCAAGACGGTATCATTAGATGTTTATATATATGTGTGTGTATATAAATACATATACATATGTACAATTATATATATATTATTAGACGTTAATACCATGGTTCGCCGGGTCGGCGACCCGGTCGGCCGGGTCGCCCGACCCGGTCGGTTTCCGAGCCGACCGGCCCAAAAACGACCCTGCTGGGCCGACTTCAAGCCGGCCCGGCAGGGGATCGCGCGACTACTCTGCGCCACATTTAATAATAGTATAACAATACTTCACTATCACTTATACCATCACATGTATATAAGAATTTTAATCATAAATATGTGTTATATACTCAAATTTTATAAAGATCTATTTTAACTCTCTTCTCTTTCACACACATCATCAAATTTGTCAAGAATAATTATTTTTTGAGTGTCCCATTTATTGATTGTACAATAATATTTTACTATCATTTATATTATTACGTATGTTTAAAAATTATAATTATAAATAAATGATACATTTTAAAATTTATAAATTGTTTGTTAAGTATTTTTGCCTTCTCACTTAAGATTAACTCTTTCCCAACATATATTAATACAACATAATCACAAAAAAATCATATTCACTTGTATACATAGATAAACACTCATATCCAATTATAATATAAAATATATAATTATATTTATGTATATATTTTATGTATACATAAATATATGACATAAAAGTATTGTTTCTATTTGTTTCTTATTTTTATATAATTTTTTATAATAAAATAAATAAAATCCGACTCCATCCGACCTCGTCCGACCCGGGGTCGTGACCCCGTCCGACTAGGTCGGTTTTGGGGCCGACCGACCCCGGGCCAACCCCCGACGCTGCCTTCCTTAGTTAATACTGTATATATTTATGCATACGTACAAACATATATACATAAATATAATTATATTTGTTTGTTATAATTGAATGTGTATGTTTATGCATACACACATATAAATGTGATTTTATATATGTAATTATGAAAATGTCGATATATATTTTTTGGAAAGGAGTTAATCTTGATAAACTAAGGAGAGAGGAGAGAGTTAAGAGAGAACTTTATAAATTTTAAGTATATAACATATATTTATAATTACAAATCTTAAATGTATGTGATATTATAAGTGATAGTGAAATATATCAATATGTTCACACTATCATTAAATATATGCCTCTTGTGGGAGGTATCGGCGGGCACGTTCGGCGTCTTGGCAAAAGTGCCTTGCCACCTAGGGTCCACCTAGGGCCTTCACAACTATGTTGAATAGGAAATAAATTCTGAACCAATGACTTTGTTGGATGTCTTCCTCTGCATATCTCCTACAGAAAAGCCTGATTATGAAAGGAAGCCCATACTTTCATTTTGGGCCCACCAGTAAACCTCAGTACCACCAGATTTAAGCTTACTACTGTTTGATTTAACCAAGTCGGTCTTCTTTATGCTAGGAAGCCAATACCAGCTTATCTTTTTGGGACTCTGAACATCTTTGATTTTCTAATCAGCCTATCGTCCTTATGAAATCTGATATTACCTCTACTTGAGTCCTCTTCTGAACTGAACTAACAAAACCCAGTTTTCCTAGTAGGAGCTAATAGGGGTGTGTATTAAACGGTTCAAACCGTTAAACCAAACTGAACTAACCTATTCAGTTCGGTTTGAACCCTCTTTTGGTTTGGTTTGGAAGTCTTCCAAACTGAACTAAACTAGACCAAACTGTTCAAACCGATTTAATTAAAATATTATAAAAAATTATTATTAATAAAAATGATATTTATATAACTTTATGATAAATAATATTTATTTTAATTATTTATAACTTATAAATCAATGAATATATGTAAAAAATTAATTAATTTAAATATTTCATTTATTTTTGTTTTAAAATCGAACCAAACTGAATTGAATTGGTTCGGTTCATTTTGGTTTGAGGACCTCATTCAGTTCGGTTTGGATAAAAACTGGACCAAACTGAATTCTGCACACCCCTATTAATTATCATTTCTTCTGTATTAGCTATCCTACTTAAACGGGGGAACTTGTTTTGCAAAGTCGTGTTCCCCACCCAAAAATCTTTACAGAATAAGGTTTTCCTCCCATTCCCAGTGACAACTGCTGTATATGACCAGAAAAATTCCCATTTCTAAAGAATACGCGTCCATATAGCTTAGTGTCTTATGTTATGATGAAAATCAGTTATCTATCTATCACTGCTTGCATGCCATATTTTTTAGGTTAAATTTCTAGATCCATTTTATAAGAAGAGTACCATTGATTGTTTCTAAGGGCAAGAAACCAACACCCCCTTCCCTAACGTCTGTGCACACAAGATTCACAGTTGACCAAATGGCTATCTCATCCTCTAACTTGCCAAAAGAATCTTGCTCAAATACTCCAAATTCTCACATACACCTTTGGAATGTTGAGAACAGAGAAGATGTAGGAGCATACTTTTAAGTACACATTTCAAATGTACCCATCTACTACTTCTCACAGAGCATCTTTTTCTTCCCTGCCTGCAATTGCTTTGTCTTTTTGAATGAGCTTGTCTTAGTCTCCTTTTCTGTTCTTTCATCAGATAAAGACAATGCCATGTATTTGATAGAAGAAGATGAAGTGGTCATGTCGAAGATTCATTGCAGTCTCATGAAATGACAGTCCTCCAGATTTTAAACTATTACTTCACATTTTTTTCTATTTATTTTCATACCTGTCATTGCTTCATTCAAATGTAATAGAACTCTAAAATTCAAGACTTTCTTTCATCCTTCTGGCAAATAGGAGTTTGTCATTCGCAAACTGTAAATGGGTAATGTGCTCTTTCTTATTTCTCACATAAACCCCCTCTATCATACCTTTTTGACTTTTCTTTTTTTTCACAAGGATCTCATATCGAGTTGAACTTAAAATTTGATTAAACTTGCGTAAAGTTGCTATTGGAGCTTGAGCACCGCTTGATTAGGTAATGAGCCAAACTGAACAAGAGTTCAGCCTGCTTGTAGGGGTCAAGCTTGATCTAGATCTCGAGTAGAGATAATCAGCCAAGAGCGAACAACATGGTACTTAGTGCGGTTCAACTCATTTCCACTCCTAGCCACCCCCACACCTTTGACAACATAGATTTTATGTGTTTCATACAAATAGGGATGTTAATGGTAACCGGTTATCCAATTATCCAACCCATTCACTAAGCGAACAAATAGTCAAAGGAGTTCAATAGCTCCCAAAAGTTTAACAATTGGATAATCCATTAAGCTAAAAGATACAAAAGAACATACATCTTAAACTGAACTCAATATCCAATATCAATATCCGTCGATATCAAGATCTGTATTCATATTGGGTTCGGTTTAACCAAGGAGGTTCTATGGAAGCTCATGCTACTGGCTATGCTATGGTAAATCTGGCACACAAAGAACATTAATATCTTTGAGGAGTGGTTTGAGAATCCAAAGTTCATCTTACAACGTATGGCTACTTATGTCACAGACTGGTTGTTGGCTTATTTTGGGACCTCGTGGGATGCTGACAAGTTTAGGGAATTGTCCTCAATTTTGAAACTTCTTTTTTTATTTTGTTTTTCTTTTGTTCTCTCTACTAGCTCTGTAGTGGGGTTGTTCTTTTTTTCCTATCCGATATCGATATCCGTTAATCATTACGATGATCTGATTGTTCTAATTTTAGGACATAATACACATCATAAGTTCATAACTCAGTCTCCCCCGAAGGCTATATGTGGCATTGCTATTATGTTGGCATCCCTAGGCAGATGCGATACTACTTATTCTTTCCATTCCCCACCCAACCAACCTTCTGTTCCTCCAGCAACTCTGACATCTTCCAATGTTAGTTCTTGACTCTTCTTTCTCTGACATCTTCGGCATCCTTATTTTGTGGTGACTCTGACACTCCAACCTCTCCTTCCTTGGGCAGTTCCAGTGTCTTCTTCCTTCTATGGTTCTGGCCCCCTTCCTTTGGCGACATTCTCATCTTCCTCACCTTTGTCTAACAACTCCAGTACTTCAATCTGTTATGGGTACTGATTTAAGATTCGTTTATGTATAAAACATCAGAAACAAAGCTTTTGATTGGTGTTAATATTTAGTTTGGAAAGTTTCAATCAGAAGGATCATGATATGATAGCTATATTTTCATGTTATCATCTCTTGCATTTATATATCTCATGTATTGTTTGTTCATTGAAGTTAGGGATGCCTTTATAGAGTTAGATTAAAGTTGGATATATATTGTATACTGAGTTTAATTAATTCAAATTAGATTAAGAATACAAACTTCAATGGTTAATTTTGTTGTATCAGATGAATATTGGAGTGTTGACAGATGTTGTAATGTTACACAAGCATATGTAAAAGTAAATCATTTTAAATTGATATTAGGTATACTAGACTAAAGTTTGTGTAATATCTATTATACTAAAATTGTTGGGAATCTTTGGAATATTGGCATCAGATATATGTTAATATTAAAAATGATATTATCTAATATTGTATTAATGTTGATAGCAATGTTTTGACTGAGTATCCGAATAGGTCATAAGTTGATATTTAATGTCTTGACAGAAACCTAAATCTAGGTCATAAGGGAACATAGGATAACTAGACATCAATCTGATAACAATTTTTAGATTTGGATTTAAATTCTATTTATATTCAAATCTAGTAACAGATTTTATCGGATTCTGTTCAAATTTGAGTCTAGATTCTTATTAATCTGAGCCGTTGGTAGGTCTAATTAGATCCTTTCATATATGATCTGTATTTATCTGTTAATTGTTTGTTAACCTAATGTTGATCGTTTCTTAGTGGATAGTAGAAAGTGTTTTGTGGATTACCCATTCCTGACAATTAACGAATAATAAGTGGATACACCTTTTGCTTATAGGATATATATATGGATATGCCACTATCCGGCCCATATCTGACAGCATTGACATCTCTTTCATTTTTGCTTTCATTAATGCATGTTTTCCCTTTTAGGAATGTTTCATGCATCAATGATTTGTATCATTGTATAATTTGATAAATTGTGATGAGGTATGATTACATGCACATTATCATTTTTTTGATAGCATAAGTATAAACTATGTATAAATATATATTTATAACCACACTTCTGCATGCACATTGCACATGCACATTATATATATGATGCATGTTTAAATGAGTTGAATTATCATAATTCATGATCATATGGTTATACTAGGTGATAATTGCAGTAGTGCTTCACAAACACTAACATTTATTGGATTTCAAATTGATGTTGTTGTTTTTTTAATTTCTTGAATATTTTATCGTACAAGACCTACAATGTTATATGGTAATGAATATTTAACAATGAAGGAAAAACTTGCTTTCAAAATAAATGTTGTTTAATAATAATGTTAAGATGGATATATTTCCATACTAGATTAAATAAAACTTTTAATGAATATATTACTAATGGTTGTAGATAAATTAAAAGAAAGGAGGTTGAGATTGTTTGAACATATTAGATGTAGACTTAGAAAATTATAGTTAGAAAAGTAAAAAAATATTAAAATAATAGAAATAAAACAAAGATACGGTGGACTTAAGTTAATTTGGAGGTTGGTAATTCAATATGATTTGGATGATTTACATATCTTTTAATAAATAACTCAAAATTGATGCAAGTGGAGAAAGAGAATCCAAATGGTTGACCCCAAATCATATGAGATTAAGGCTTGACTTGAGTTTTTTGAAGATTTACAGAGGCTCTCCCTCAAGCTTTTGTGGTGCTTCTTTCACAAATGTGTTTCCTCTCAACAATAACTTTTCTTGAAACTTTAAACTGCATTTTATTTTTAGTATTTACTTTTGTACATCATTGTGAAAATTTTCCATTTCTTTGAAAACATTTACGCTAAACATCAGCCATGCATCATAACCTTTGGATGGCATTTTGGATAAGGCTAAGGTTAGCCTTATCTCTTAATTTTGGTATAGTGAATACCATCTCAATTTCCCATCAATTAAACTTCTCACGATTGGGGACTCAGAAACACCTGAGAAAATATGCACATTTTTAGTTACTGAAAAGAGTCGTATTTCTTTCATGCTGTCACATAGTTGCGTTGTTTTGTTTCTTCATGTGGGAGTAGGCTAATATCTTCCAAGGTTACCGAGTGGGTTCAGCTTCACTGAAGCAGAAGACATCCCTGTCAAGTGTCAAGTATTTACCACTTCTTGAAACCAAGTTTGCAATTGACAAATTTATCTGCAGGCAGACGTTGACAATAGTGGCACAATTGATTATGGGGAATTTGTAGCCGCGACATTACATATGAATAAAATTGAAAGGGAGGATCATCTATTTGCAGCTTTCTCATACTTTGACAAGGATGGCAGTGGATACATTACGCAGGATGAGCTACAACAAGCCTGTGAGGAGTTTGGCATAGAAGATGTCCGGCTGGAAGAAATGATTCGGGAGGTTGACCAAGACAATGTTAGACAGCCCCAAAATATATTTTTCTTTGTGGTCCCTTCAAAACCATATGCTAGGAATCGACACAGTTTTTACCATGCCTTTCTGTAACATCCTCTCTTTTTCTTCCTGCCAGGATGGACGCATAGATTACAATGAATTTGTTGCAATGATGCAGAAGGGAAATGCTGGTTTGGGAAAGAAGGGCCTGCAGAGTACCTTCAGTATTGGTTTCAGGGGGGCACTGAAGCTTGGTTGATGATGTGCTTTCTTTTCTTTCTTATAAATGCCGTTAGCTGTTGTAATTTGATTCCGAGACTGCACGTAGAAGTGCAAAGAACAAGATTTGCCAAAAGGAGAGATATCAATGGCCGATTGTCGTGCCCCATCTGCTTGGATAGATTGGGGGAAAGTCAACATGTTGGTGATTTTTGTCTGTCCTCTGTATTTGCGATTTGTAAGAAAGGATTGAAAGCGAGCGTTGCTATCCTTTGCAGTTGCTTATGGCTTCTCCCTGATGTCTCAGTTGACTTGTTTGTAAATAATCCTGAAGATGGTTGGTTGTTCGAGCGCTTGTGTTCTGTCGATATATAATTTTGTACTATTGTTCAACTGCTGAAATTCTGCTCTCTCTGAAAATTCCATTATGTACTTGTGACTTCCCAGGTCAGGATGGTCATGATGTTGTAGATGTCAGTTTGTGACTTAGTTCAAGAGAAGCATATGCATGGGTAAAGCACAGCGCAGCATCGGCATATTTACTTTTTAAATATTTCAAAGAAAACGCATTGCAGCTGATAAAAGTCTAGGTCGGAAAAATGCAATTGCTTGTCATGTTGGGTTATACAATTTATGTTCATACTTTTAAGTTTTTAACATTATAATATTTAATTTTGATGCAACAATCGAACTTTTTCTTGTGCTTCGCGTGGTCCATGCTGTCTTTAAAATTGGAGGGTTTTCGTAGGCACACGTTTACTTCTATTTGGAAATGTTATTGTTGTTTTGGAGATTCTCAAGATGGGCGGTTCATCTCTCCTGCGTGCTACAATCTGTAGTTAAAAACTTAAAAGTTGTCCTCAAATGTTTGGGTAATAGAATATTAGCAGTTGTCAGCTAACGAATGTTTGGAAGTAGTGTTAAACGCCTATTTATTAGGTTTGATCAAGAGGAGACTGTTTATTAGAAACGGAGAAATCAAGTTCTCTCTTCCAGACGTGGGAAGCAATCCAAACCGGCCGTATACTCCATATCATCAATGTCGGAATTAATAATAACTTTATTTTTTAGTATTTCTTCACATTTACCGTGGCTCATTTCTTTCTCGTATGTATAAATGTTGTGATCCGGGAGCGGGTGGAGTATACGTACTCATTTTTGTGGGCCAACAACGTACGTACTCTTGGTGAAAGTTTATTTGGTACCGGTAGAGGTAGACACACGAGCTATATATATATGTTCTGGTAGATATATATATATATATATACACTTTTTGTGTGTTATGCAATAAGCAAGCCAGCAGTAGCACACCTCTAATTTGAACCTTGGTGAATGGACATGACAAGCTCGCAATAAAAGAAAAAAATACATGACCATTTCAGTATAATATCACTCGATCATATTAACGACTATGAAAGAATACAATTCAGCATCGCTCGGTAAATTAATAGAAGTAGATATTTGAGAAGAAGGCAATCACACTCTAGTATATTAAACCGGTTCATCTTTTCATGCAATATATATATACACATGTATACACGTACGCGTATTAAGCCGGGACGTAGGCGTCGAGAGAGTAGCAAAGCTTCTTGAACGCCGGTAGGTTCCGACGGAAGAGCGGCACGAAGGCGTCGACGCTGCCGTCGCCGAGGAAGGAGGGGAGAAGGAACATCATCCCTTCCACGGGGAAGTAGCTGGGCATGAAGATGTAGGGCGTGCCGCCGCCGAAATCGAGCTCGTAGAACGGCAACCTCAACCAGCTGTCCACCTCCACGTTGGGGCACAGCGCCGGCTTCCCCATGGACGCCGTCGGCACCAGACCCTCCTTCTCCACCTCCCCCGAGGACGCGAAGTCCACGAACGACCGGAAGTAGGCGCCGTTCACCGCGGCGACGGCGTCCCGGATGAGCCTGGCGGGCGGCGTGGGGCAGCGGCCGAGCCAGCAGCTCCTTCACCTGGGCCCGGGGGAATGCCCACAGCACCAGGTTGCCGAAGTACTCGATCGGCGGGGACGCGAGGGGTCAGCCGTGACCGCCCGTTCACCGAGATCCTCACCTGCGTCGTCGTCTCGTGGCCGCCGAGCCCCCTCGCCCCCATCGTCACCCGCCACAGGTGCACCAGGCACTCGAAGGTGGTGTAGGGCCTCCCGTTGTTGTTGTTGTTGTTGTTGTTGTTGTTGTTGTTGTTGTTGTTGTTGTTGTTGTTGTTGTTGTTGTTGTTGTTCTTCTTGTTGTTGTTCTTCTTGTTGTTATTCTTCTTGTTGTTGTTATTCTTCTTCTTTGTTGTTATTCTTCTTGTTGTTGTTATTCTTTATTCTTGTTATTCTTTATTATTCTTGTTGTTGTTATTCTTGTTGTTGTTATTCTTCTTTATTCTTTATTTATTCTTGTTATTCTTGTTGTTGTTATTCTTTATTATTCTTGTTATTCTTTATTCTTGTTATTCTTCTTTATTCTTCTTCTTCTTTATTCTTTATTCTTTATTCTTTATTCTTCTTCTTCTTCTTCTTATTCTTTATTCTTTATTCTTTATTCTTTATTCTTTATTCTTTATTCTTCTTTATTCTTTATTCTTCTTTATTCTTTATTCTTTATTATTCTTTATTGTTATTCTTGTTATTCTTCTTGTTGCTCTTTATTCTTCTTTATTCTTCTTCTTGTTATTCTTCTTGTTATTCTTGTTGTTGTTGTTGTTGCGGGCGGCGCTCGCTTTCACCCGGGCGAGGAATTCCACCGTGAAGTGCGCCATGTGGACGACGACGGCGTCTTCTCCTTCTTCATCCCCGGCCCCTACGATCGGATGAGCCTCCTGCCGGCGGCGACGTCCACCTCCTCCATTATTATTATTATTATTATTATTATTATTATTATTATTATTATTATTATTATTATTATTATTATTATTATCGTCATCATCGTGGTGGTCTTCATTCTCCCGATCCGCTCCCAGCTCCCGCATGAGTTTTTTTTAAAGTAACACGTTTTATTTTTTATAAAACTAACACGCTAAAATTTTTTTTTGCAGATCTAGCACGGTTTGTTCAAAATCGAGTTTTGAAAACTCGACTTGTGAGGAAGACCACATCCCGCGCGGTTGATTATGTTTTGAAAATGTGTCTGAAAGTCGGGTTTGTATTACTCGACTTTCGACTTACGAAAGTCGGGTTCTGCTAACCCGACTTTCGTTCTTATTTACCGCGTGTAACTTCTTTTCCCCTTCCTCCTCCTACGCTTCTTACCCTGCCCTTCTTACCCTTTCACGGCGGCGGCGTAACTCCTCCACGGCGGCGGTGGCGGCGTGACCCACGGCGGCGGCGGCTAGGGCGGCGGACGGCGGAAGACGGCGGCTGAGGACGGCGGCGGCTGAGCTCAACTTAGGGCGCCAGCGGACAGGGTTCTCACCGAGGCGGGGAGGGCTCCGGTTCAAGGGGCTTCCGGCGGGGAGGGCTCCGGCTGAAGTGCCGTAGCGGCAGAGAGGGCTCCAACGGTAAGATTGGTTGCAAAATCCGGCTAGGGCGACTCCTTCAACATTAGGGCTCGATTGGTCAGGGAAGGTAATGCTTAAGATTTTTTTAGATGAAATTGAAGTTTGAAATTATATTTTAGATGACTTAAATTTGTAAATCTAACATAGATTTAGATGAACATGAATTTTAATTGTTTAATTAGAATTATAATTGTTTAGTTGTTGGTTAATTAGAATGGGTGTTTATCAAATGAAAGTTTTATAATTGTTAGTTTTTTATTGATGTTGAACCATGTTTTTAGTTATTTTGTGTATATCATATTGTTTAATTATATTGCTGAATTGTGATTGAAGTTGAACCATGTTTTTAGTCTGATTCCCGTCCGAGAGAATTTTTTCTCCTCCGGATAGAATTATATGTTGTCACCCGTTGAAGTTAGCTTTGGATTGCTTGTTAGAACTGAACATATTTATATATATGATCAGACCAGCTACACCACATTAATTAATTAATTAGTTAATGTGAGATTAAAATAGCTAGACAAAGGAGAGCATACAAAAGATCTCTAAATGATCAGTGGTAGAAGACCCATGTCACCTATATTATTATTATTTAAAACAAAGGAAGGATGGTGTCACACTCTTATATAATTAATTAATCACTAGAGATCATGATTAGGATGGGGGCTCGTCAGCATGCATAAACAACAACCTAGTTGGTGAGAGAGGAGACTTTGGGGGCAGATGCCTTGCACATATATATATATCAGAGCTTTATCCAGGAGCAACAACCCTGATCTCTGTGTTTAATTAATTATATATATTCAGTGATTCATCTCATGATCTGATCACTAGCTAGGATATACATAACTGTTCATATATATATCGATAGATAGATAGATATATATATATAATAAACTGTTCATATAAGGCAAGCTACATGCTCTCAAACGTCATGCTGGCAGCTTCGGAGATTCAGATGACTGGGATAATTAGTTCTTCCGTTTGTGAGTGTTTTTTTCAAGTTTGGCCACAGCACAAAGCTAGCTGTTCCATATAGGTGGTGGTACTGATCTACCATGTATATATATATATGTATGTATGTATATATATATATATATGAGTCTTGAGCACCTATTTGGAGTGCAATAGTGCAATAGAACTCCCTCAATTGCCAGAAAGTATATCGTGTACATGTAGATTATGTATTCAACTCAAACTGACTCTTATTTATGATGAGTAATAAATGTATAAAAGGGCTAATAGAAGTAAATCAAACACGAGGGAAAACAATATGTTGAATATAGCAAATTAGGTTAAAATGTGATTAAATAATCATTAGTTTCCAAACAACACAGTTTTTATATTGTGAATCTGATTCCTTTCCGAGTCGAGTTCCGGGATTAAAAATCGATACATTCATAATTCAAAATTTCATTCCCATATAGACAATTAACGGCTTTATATTTTCAGGTTACCGTGAACAATTTAAAGATATGACATCCAGAATAATTAATGTCCGTATAATGTTTGATGGGATGCTTTCAATAAGTAATGATTATGCAAGTTATTACGGTGGATTTGAACGCAATATTAAGGTATTGAGAGGATGTTGTCACGAAGACCTAAAGAGTTATATACTCGATGCAATTGGGTGTAATCCAGGATCAACAAATTTGAAGTTAGTTTATAATTACTTTGATGGTGTCAACGAGGTTATCGATGAATCAACCACTCAAACTCTATTGACGAGATGTGTTGAGGTTGATGATATTGTATTGTACATTGTAAAAGATTACATCGACATCACAACCCAGGCTGGATGCAGTGCTTGAAACTCACAAACTTATAATCAACCATCCATGAGTCAATTGTTATCTCAAGTTGAAAGTAACATTAGTCCGTGGAATGTAATAAGTGGACAGAACAATGAAATTAATTTGAATGAGCAATACGAAGTCCATGATGAACACGTTGAGACCGAATGGTCTTCAAGTGATAACGAAGAAGTATCGTACGAGCTGGTTAATAGTATCTCGGCGGTCGATGAATTTCATGAGGCTGAAGATACAACTTGGATAAATAAAGCCGTTGCAACAAATGTTTTTATAGACAGTGATGAAGATGATGTCGAAGGGGAAGACACAATTGTAGTAAGAGGGGAAGGAGAGAATCTTGATGAACTTTCAGTCAGAGATGTCTTTAAATGTAAAGAAGATCTTATACAAGCTGTTGCTGCGTGGGCACTGAAACGTAACGTGCAACATAGATCAACAAAGACTAATCTTACTTTGATTTGTTCCTTAAGAGCTGAATGGTGTAACTGGAGATTGCATGCACATGTTAGCACTCGGGTCGGAGGGTTGTGGAAAATTATGAGTTTCGAGAATAATCACACTTGCTCCACTCCCATTCATAACATGGCTCACAGACAGTTGACATGTACATCAATTTGTCACCTAATCATGCATATTGTTCGATCCCGTCTAGATATTAGACCAAGGGACATCATAGATATGGTGCAAATAAAATATTCTCTAAAACCTTCTTATTACAAGGCTTGGAATGCTCGGAGAAAAGCGTTCGAAAAATTATTTGGTGACTGGGAAAGTTCTTACACTCATTTGTTGAGATATATGGAAGCAGTAAAATTTACCAATGCCTGGAACATTGTATACCTACTTGACAGAAGGTGATAGTCAGAGATTGTTCTTTTTCTTCTGGAGTTTTATGCCTTCTATTCAAGGATAGCGATCATGTCGCCCAGTTATAAGTGTGGATGGTACATTCCTTCATGGCAAATACCGCGGTACACTTTTGGTTGCTTGCGGTGTCGTTGCCGATCAGGGTTTATTTCCCATTGCATTTACTGTTGTAAACAGTGAAAATGATCGATCATGGTCATGGCTTTTACAGCAACTATTATACCATGTTCCATCTGTTCAAGAAAGACGTCATGAACTGTGTATAATATCTGATAGACATGTTAGTATAAAAAATGCAGTTGAACGTTGGTTTCCTCTAGCAGCACATCGTTATTGTCTCCGACATTATCGTCAAAATTTCCAATCTCATTTCAGTGGTCAAGAACTATATAGAAGGATGTACAATGCAGGCATGACAACTAATACTTTGGATTTTAACAATCGGATGGATGACATCAAATTGCGTTGTCCAGAGGCATATGATTGGTTGTTGCAGGTCAATCCAGAGTATTGGGCTCTAGCTTTTGATACCGATGGTAAAAGATATGGGATAATGACAACTAATTATTCTGAATGCTTCAATAGTGTTTAACACGGGGTTTGCCCATTCATGCTTTAGTTCACATGACGTACCATCGACTTAGACTCATGTTTTATCAACGTCGTACAAGTGGCATGAGTATAGAATCACAGCTTACCACTAAATTTGAGAAGAAAATGATAGAGTTGAAAGAGAAAAGTCGAGACATAATCATTCAAGCTCGAGTAAATGTTGGTGAGTGGGATTTAAATGATGCTTACGGCCGTGTATTCCGAGTTGACGTTGATCGTGATTCAATTGCATGCACATGTTGTGAGCCTATGCTTAGGCATTTCCCTTGTAAACATGTTATAGTTGCTATCGGGTCAGTGAACTGGGATCCATACGCATACGCATCCAAGTGGTATAGTGCTGATTACTATAGATCAAACTATGAGCATGAATTTCACACTATTCTAGATGCTAGTCATTGGCCGTCATTTGATCCAGATAGAAATATAGTACCGTTGTTACCACATGCTAATGTTCGAAGGAGTGGTAGACCAAGAAATAAACGATTACCAATGGTGATGGACCGTGACCCAAATAGACAACAGAATAAATGTAGCATTTGTAAAGAATGAGGACACAATCGATCCACTTGCCGTATGAATCCACGGTGCGTATAGATTGTACTTGAATTTTACAATTATGAATTTTTAGCATTTGTAACTGTTTTACCGCTTTTTTGTTAACTTGTTATAAATATAGTTGGTGCATTCAATTACTTACATGTTTAAATTTGTATTGTAGACATGGAGCGAGGTCCTCGTGATACTTCTCTATTACGAGATCAGTCTCGCCATCGATCGGCGAATCCTGAGGTACTAATCATTCCCGCATGTATTTAAATTAAAGCTTCATTGTATTCAACTTCATCATATTTTTATTAATTACACTTATATGTTACAGGATGGTACCACTCTCTTTCTAGTTTCTCACTTCCGTCAAATGTCGTTATGGCCGATCGAAAATCCTATAGTTTTGGAGTTATTAGAATTGGGTGGTTTTGTTTATTTACGCCATCTACACTCGTTTACTTTAGATAGACAATTGATTATAGCTCTCGCGGAACGATGGCATCCCGAGACATCTACTTTTCATTTGCCTCGGGGAGAGATGACCGTCACACTGCAGGATGTATCTATCATCATGGGTCTTAGGATAGATGGTCCACCCGTCATTTGCCCACCTCGGGTACCGTCTAGAGAGTTCATGACCTGGGAGGATGTTTGCCACCGTTACTTGGGTGTACGTCCAGTAGAAGGGGAAGAGATCTCACCATGTGGTCAGAGTCCTTCTACATTACGGCTGCAGTGGTTATATTCCACTTTTGGACAGAGGGCGGGTGAGTTACCCACCGATGATAGTGAGGAGTCCCGCGCCATATGTGTATACCATACTAGGGCTCTTATGCTCATGTACATCGGTACACTCCTACTATCAGATACCTCAGGAACAGAAGTTCATATGCAGTATTTATTTTTCATGGAGGACCTTGAGGATTGTGGGAGGTTGGCATGGGGTGCCGCGGTACTAGCTTATTTGTACCGCCAATTATGTGCCGCCACGACTATGAAGCGCAACCGAATTGGTGGATGTCTTCATTTGTTACAAGTACGTATAACTTAATGAAAATTTAAATGTTATCAAAGTTTTACCCAAATAAGTGTTATGTTAAGTTCTTCTTTACAACAGTGTTGGTCATGGGAACATATTCACGTCGGTCGGCCTCATATGCCACTACCCGTTGCAGGTGGCGAAGCAAGGCGACCGCTTGGTTACCGGTAATTTATAGCCATGTAAACATGTTGACATATTTTTTTTAGACACTATATTGATGTTTGTTCATAATGTGTAATTGATACAGGTGGAATCCACAGCCAAATCGACCTCAACACAGATTTACACTTCTATTCTATAGAAATGAACTTGACACCGAGGAGGCTAGTCAGGTATATTTAAATTTGTTTAATATTTTATTTGAATTACTTATTTCAATTTCCAAGAAATAGATGAGTTCATAACTTTTTTTAATAAATTTTGCTTCTTGTAGATCATGTGGGAGCCTTATACAGAACAGATTTTGGAATCTGTACCCGATGTGTCCGTGGAAAACACCCGACTTTGGTTAGCATCGGTACCCCTTTTATGTTGTTCAGTCATGGAGATACATGCACCCAAACGTGTGCTTAGGCAGTTCGGCCACGTCCAAAGAACGCCTAAGAATAGGAAGCAGTATGAACGCAAAGATGGACGTGGTCGTTGGGGTACCAATTGGACCTGTGTATATGCCTATTATGTTAATTGGTGGAATCGCCGGGAGGAATTTGTTTATGAACCTCCTGAAGGGGACATTGATATCGAGGAACAAACTCAGCAATACGAACAATGGTATACACAACGAACTGTCCCATATCTTGTTCAAGAAACCCCCGAACCTCCGGAGCAATATTATCCAAGGGGTCCCATGGAGCGAGAAATGGTAAGATTGTCATTTTATTAGAGCTTAAAATTTTGTTATTGTTTAAAAAAAAGTATTGACTTGATTGTACATATACTTTTTTTGTTTAGCTACACACTCATCATGAAATTCAACGGTTGCTTCAATCTCGGCATGCGTACCAGCTTGAGCAAACAAGGGTAGACATTTTGGATTTACAACGACATATGCACGAGAAGCTCCGTATCATGATGCCGTCATATGGGCCCACATTAGATCCACTGCATTCTTCATCCGGACACCGGCTACAACCGCCTTTCGGTTGGAGTGGACAGGAGGGTGCTGGACCTTCAAGTACGGGACCATCTATGGGGGTAGGACCATCTACGGGGGCGGGACCGTCTACCTATCATCGAAGAAGACCGCGTGATCCTTCGATGATCACTCCGACAGATGCCGGCTACGTGATTCACAATCCCACTCCATCGGCACCGATGCGGCCAAGTCGACACGACGAAAATGTAGTGGCCGATGTCCAACCAAGTCGGTTGGAATTATCTCCTACCGAAGAAGAGGAAGGTCGACTTGTTCGGAGAAGACGTCCAAGGAGAGGACGGAGAGGGTGATGTAATATTTTTTGAACAAAATTATGTATGAAGTGTTATAACTTATGTTTTCATATCAAATATGCATGTGGTTAAGTGATGGAGAGTTGTACCCCTTTTATATTATAAGTGTTGATTGGTTGTATTGACTAAAGTTGTTTCGAATGGAGTTGTTTTGAATGGCTTTGATTCCATTTGAGAATGAACCTTGCATGCCATGTATATTTGTATTGGAATGAATGAAGTTGTATCATTTGGTTGAACTTGTATCATTTGATTGAAGTTGTATTGTATGAATTGAATGCAGGTATGTAAATGTAATTTGTTTGAACCAACTTTGTTTGATTTGTTTCGAATGGAGTTGTTTTGAATGGCTTTGATTCCATTTGAGGATGAAACTTGCATGCCATGTATATTTGTATTGGAATGAATGAAGTTGTATCATTTGGTTGAACTTGTATCATTTGATTGAAGTTCTATTGTATGATTTGAATGGATGAATCTCAATGTAATTTGTTTGAACTCTAAATATTATTAACTTGTTTTATATGTTATAAACGCATTCATACTCACTTACTAACAAGTTTGTACTCACTTGCTAACTTGGGTTGCACTCATTTGCTAACCTGTTTACATATTACTAACTTGGTATATGTATTACCAACCCCTCCCAAGTCATTTACTAACATGTTGTACTTCATGAATAATCTGTACTGTATATTTATTATTCTGGATTATATATTATTAATCTTGACTATATGTTACTATCTTATCTAAACTCACTTATTAAGCTTTTGTACTCACTTAATTACTAACGTTTGTTATATATTACTAAACCTTGCGAAGTCACATACTAATTAACCGCAATGTTCTCAGTTACTAAAACCTGAGCTAGATATTACTAACAAGGTCTATATTTTATTAACCCATCTCAACTCAGTTACTGACTCTTTGAATTCACTTAGCTAGTAACGCCTTGTATGTATTATTAACCTGATGAACACAAAGCTACAACCTAAACTTGAAAAACATCAATTAACAACTATAAAATATACAGTGAACATTGATAAAATCAATAATTAACTTATGTAGCATTCTTATTTTGTAATGAATAGAGTTACCACTATAAAAGAAAACAGACAGTTGCCCCCCTCCCCCCTCTTGGCTCCCTCTGTCCCGGCGTCCCGAGCGGCCGAGCTTCCCTCCCGAATCCGTCCGTCCTGATGTCCCGAGGCATCTTGAGACTCCCTCCATCCCGGCTCCCCGGATTCCCAAGCCTCCCTCCCTCCCGGGTCCCTCTCTCTCGGCTCCCTCTTTCCTGGCATCCCGAGCGGCCGAGCCTCCCTCCCGGCTTCCTCTGTCCCAGCGTCCTGAGCCTCCCTCTCGGCTCCCTCCCTCCCGGCTCCCTTGGTCCCTCCCGGCTCCCTTTGTCCTAGCGTTCCAAGGTGTCCCAAGACTCCCTCGGTCCCTCCTGGCTCCCTCCCTCCCGGCGTCTCGAGCATCCCTCCCGGCTCGGATGCAGCACTCGGCAGGTCCCCACGGCGGGAGAAGAAGACCAAGCGGGCTACCAAGGTGCCACGCCAGTCTCAAACTCGAACCCTGTTCTTCTCCCTCGGACCCGCGGGCGTAGGGTGCAGGAGCTTCTTGGCAAAACGGATATTATCCGTATTCGCTCCGTATTCAAGAGATATTCGATTTTGAAGATCCGTTCCGTATTCGAATTCTAATCGGAGTGGATATCCGATATCTGAATTGACTACCGGAACGGATTCGTAAATGACATATCCTCTCCGTATCCGCTCCGCTTACAACCCTAGTGGAATCAATATATATAGAGCCAATAATAACTCGGGCTTAATTATCCCAAAAAAATAAATGGGTCTTGATGAATCAATATGATGGATCAAGATAGGGGTATTGTGTTGTGTCATTCAAGTCTAGCTAACAATAATGGCAGGCTATTACAAGCACGAGAGATAATATTTTGGTTAATAACATTGCATATATAGGTATTTAAGAGACTTTTTATATATTGTGTAAATGATTCCAGGGGAACAAGATGAGCATTCTACGAGTTTTTAATTTTGTGGTGACTTGTTTACAAATACGCACAATTACAGGGGTGGATACGTAAGAGGCCTAATATAAACATTTGGCCGCTTATTTTGTATGTAGGGCATTGGACGCACATTTTAATACAAACATTTGCTTTGTTTTTTCTAATTATATTCATATCTATTACTTATTGTATATGGATATTCCAACATTAGAAAAGTATGAAATTATTTAATTTAAATGAATTATAATTCCAAAAGAACTTATAGTAAATATTTTTAAAAAATGATGATATCCCAACTTTAAATAGATAAGATGGATCATTAGTGATTACATGAATATTTTGCGGAATGAGTATAAAATAAAATTTAAGAGTTGTGCAAAGTTTTGTTGAGAATATGGTTATTCATTATTTGGTTCAACATAAAAAATCAATTCAAACCATTAGTTGGTTTGGTCTGAATTATTAACCGATTCGATTTTTTAAGTCCTTAGAACCAAATCAAACTGCTAAATCGAATGATCCGAACTAGATTAAATATTTTATTTTAATATTTTTTAAGATAAAATTAATGAAATGTATAAACCAATACACTAAATTTTAACAGAACGTGATCTAAAATAAATAAAATAAAATTATATATTAATATATTTACTCTACTTTAACCAGATATGATTTGAACCGGATCAAATCAAAATAAAATGAATTAATTTGATTTGACTTAATTCGGTTGGGGGAGATAACTAGTTTGGTATGATTTAATTTGAGAAAAAAATACTCAATAATTAAATCAAATCATATATGAACACCCCTAGCGCGAAAAATCTAAGTGTTTCTCTTATCATACCTTTAAAACTTGTATTTGATTTTAATAAAAGATATATTCTTAAACACATAGTTATTCAACACGAAAGATGTGTTAATCATACACACCGTTAAGTGCAAACAATCCAAAGTTGCACTATTTTCTACGAATATATTCATGGTAAATATGAAATTCCATATCCTGTATTAAAAAACTATCTCTGGAAACTAGCTCTGTTACATAATTTAAGTAACAACTTGGTTAAATTACCTTCAAGACTGTGCTTGTTTCGTAGTAATTTACCAAGTTGTTCGGATATGCATCCCATCTTTTTTTCTTTTTTTTTGTAAGAGCAGGGATAAGCATACCTTCACATCTCGGAAGTGCTGATCCTATCAACATCCCATCAAATATATTATATTACCACTAAACTTGGCACTTCCCTGTATTAGATTTAGTAATAATATATTCCAATGAAGGAATGAAATTCGAGCATTGTATTTTTTTATTTTTATTTTTTTTGCAATCTCCTGTTCACTGCTGATCTCACCGTGCACGATCCAGGGAAACCAGGTCATTCTCTAGAATTACATTATAATTTGTTAGTATATTTCAGATAAGTATGCATACACCAAAGGTGAGTTTGGCTGAGACTATGTGGAGAAGATTATGTTTAATGATTTTTTATCTTTTTTTTCTCTGTTCAAATATATATTTTTTACGGCGATCGATAATTTTTATAATTTATCTGTTGATATTTTTTTTGAAAGAAAAAGTAGAGGATACAGGACAAGAAAAGAGGTTAATGACAACGGATTTAGTCACGACGGCTTCGAAAAAAAATCGTCTCCAATAAAGTCATTAGCGATGGTTATAGACGAATTGTCGCAATTATAAAATACTGTGTTTCCAAATCCGTCCCCACTAAATCCTGTTCGGTAACACCCTGTTCGGTAACACTACTAGGTACCTCTATCACTATTTTAAAATTGATATTGATAGTAATCATTAAGAGGTGCTTGGTTAATTGTATCAATTTTAAAATTTGTAGTGTGAACAAAACACATTATGTAATACAAGTGTTAACTTGTATTAATTTTGATATTGATATTCTAACATTTGAAAATATTATTATCGATATTGATATGGTACCAAAAATGAAACTCTAACCAAACAGGACATAAACGAGTACAATATGCATAATGTAATTATGAGAACATTACGTTAAATATATTGCACCAAATAAAATATAAATAATAAACATATTAACATACAATAAAATACACACTTTCAAATGGATACTATAATTTCTACTGTCATTAATCATCAGGAAAGCACCAAAATGACGAGTTAAAATTTTTTTCTTCAAATTACCTGCGGAAGTTTATTATTTTTAATTGTTTGTATCCGGGGGTATTACAAATAACCGATTCTTATGATACTATTTTAATTTCATAGATATGTATTTTTACTTTTGTGTAATGAGATAACTACTTTTATGCAAAAGGATCACATTTTAATAATATTTTTACAAAAAAAATCATTTCTCACGTAGAATAGGAAATATGTCCGCAACGCAAGTATTATTGTCCTGAAAAGCATGAAATACATTTATATTTTACGATTTGATGCGGTAGGATTGAGCGTTTTAATATTAAATCCCACCAATTAAATGATTAAGTTAATAAATGTTCTTTATTTACTTGTACGAGACATCAGACATTTATGATTGGTGAAAAAATGCTGATAATAATTTATTGGAAGTCTTATGAGATTTAGGTTACACAGTAGGCTGAGTTTTTATAATAAAAATAAAATTTATGATAAAATTTGTTAGCAAATATTTTGTACTTATCACAAGTTTTATATATTCAAAAAATATTCTTGGATAAAAATCTTGTGATCCCCTTGCCTCTTTTGGCCATAGTTCTTTTTTTTTTATCATTGCATCTAAGTCTGGACCAACGTGAACAAAAAAAAAAGTAAAATAAATTTTATTTTGATATAAATATTTTATTATATTAATATATAAAATTTATTATGCAATCAAACATCTTATATTAAATAATATTTTTTTTCTCCTGAAGAGTGGATGTACAAAACGAAAAAAACCGACCGCTGATATTCGTCTCCAGACATCACCGTCTCTTCCTCTGTCTGTCTGTGCGGTGCGTGTACTGGTGGATCTTCCTCCTTCCCAGTTGCTTCCCCGATCACGGCAGCGCTACTACCGGCTGATGGATCCCAAGACAAACACCTGCTCGTGGATTCGGGAATGGAAGAGATCGGCCATCGTCGT
Organism: Cryptocoryne crispatula var. balansae; assembly: GCA_036172225.1. NCBI lineage: Eukaryota > Viridiplantae > Streptophyta > Magnoliopsida > Alismatales > Araceae > Cryptocoryne > Cryptocoryne crispatula. Next base: position 4,202,324 of record CM069924.1, on the reverse strand, counting down.
CTCCTAATATCGTAGGACCCCTGGAGAGGGGGCTCAAGAACAGGCGCTTCCTGAGGTCTGCTACATCGCCGGCGGGAACCCGGGGTCGATCACAAAGGGAAGAGGAGGACTCCTCATCGTCTTGCTTCCTCGGCGGACGTCTCTGGGAATTTTGGTTGATGTATGGGTGCTGCGGCGTCGACCATAGCGGGATCGGACGCCGAGAAAGCGCGGAAGTCGGGGCTCGGCGACCTGCCCGAGGCCTGCGTGGCGTCTATGCTGCTTCACCTGGACCCGCCGGATATCTGCGGCGTAGCGCGGCTTAACCGGTCGTTCCGCGCTGCGGCGTCCGCGGATTTTGTGTGGGGGACGAAGCTGCCGGGAAATTATAGGTACCTCCTGCAGAAGATCGAGGAAGAGGAGGCTGTGCTAGGACGTGGTGGCGCTAGAGAAGTTGAGAAGCTCATCAAGAGGGAGATATTTGCCAGGCTTTCCCGTCCGCACCCGTTCGACGGGGGTACAAAGGTAGCACCTTTGGTTTCGTTTCTCGCTCTTTGGCCTTTATTCTGTTCTGGTTCTACCTAAGATTGAGGATTCCCGAGGAGTATGTTTCCGATAAATAGGATCACATTTTTTTAGGAGAAATATGAACCTTGAAATGCTTTCAAGGGATTCTTACTGTTGGCGAAAGCTCGAGACTTCGAAATTTCGTATAGGCAGGATTAAGAATCACTCGATTTTATCAACTTCATTGTCGTCCCGGAGAAAAGACCAGAACTTTTCTCTCCTGTATTTCCTTGTTTTCTGATTCCGGACTGATGCACCCATTCTTGTCCCTGTAGATGTTTTGGCTGGACAAGTCTAAAGGTGGGCTTTGCATGTCCATATCTTCAAAGGCATTGTCAATTACAGGAATTGATGATCATAGATATTGGAAGTACATTCCATCCGACGAGTCTAAGTAAGTCCATAGCCCATAATTGCTCTTGCATCCTTATTTTCCGTGTCTGCATGCGCTAGTTGAATGGATCCATATATATACATGCTGGAGCAGATTGAAGTGAATTACTTGCAGGAGTTGCACAAGTTAATCATGTTGTTAGACGACAGATGCTTCTATAATGCTCCCTGAAACACGCTAGTGGGAAGGATGGTTGGTCTGGATGTTAAAGCTCGCTAGTTGTTTCTCTCCCATGTTGTGTCCTGCTTTCTCGGTTGTTTCTGTTTTGCGAAACAGGAATTTATGTACTTTTTTGTTTTAGACAAATGTGTGAAAAAGGAAAAGAATAAGCTTAACAGCTTTTCAGGTTTCTAGTCTTTATGTTTTGTTTTAAATTTTATCCTACTGCATGTCTACCATTCTCTTTCCTGCTGCATCTTCTCTCTTTCTCCTCCTTGCAGACATTGTTGCATTGCATATGTAAACCATGCCTTCTGACTCTTTTGAATCAATTATGGACATTGGAAAATGGCATCCATAAACTTGAGCTATTCATTTTTTGTTAGCATTCTGCAAATCCCGAGTCTCAACTCCTAAGCAATGCAGGCATCATAACTGAGTTCTAAAGTTGACCATTTTTGCTTGGTGATAATACGTACATCCAAAAATACAAAGTAGGCATTCACCTTACAGCATTTAGACAACCAAACCCTGAATTTGTGATTTACAGGCTGTTAACAATATTGACTAACATAATAACTAATGAGTTTTTAAGTACAAAGGAAAAATTTTCAGGAGCAAAATTACAGGAAAACAAAAGCTTCTTCATATTTTAATTTCTTTTTGCAAAAGTAGACGGATAAAACTAGTACAGCAAAGAAGAGGATGCATACCTATGTCGAAGAGGCTACCAAGACATTGGCCAAATTAGCAGCACTACAAAAGAAAGGTGCATGTGCATCACATGGTTACATTTATTCTTTTCAAGTTTGGTTTGCTAGTCTATGTCTCATGCAAGCATTCCACGCAGTTTTGCAAATGGTGGTGGTTGTATGATAGACATGGTTTGCAGGCTTGGCCAATCTGGATCAGGATAGGCCAATTTGGGATCTTGTCTCCTCCCTTGTATCTTCTGTTAAAGAAATATGTGGTAATCTATCTAAGCTACCAGATCCAGAGCATATCGGGCCAAAGGGACTTGACATCGTCACTGCCCCTCCATTGCCAAACAGGGGCAATCTGATCCATATCAGTTGCCCCTCCACCCAAGAAAATCATAAGGACTTTGTTTCTCTGTTTTTTTAGATTTTGGATCTTTGATCGGTTTTACTTCTTGTGGATTGGCCGGTGTGGTCGATTTGATATCCATTTGGAGCGGGTTCAGCCCTGGCTTCCATGTGTAAAATATATGACCTGCTGGAAGCTAAATTGTTTCATTTTTAACATAACCTAAAGGTCATTTTTCATTGAACAAAGAAGCAAAAGAGCAATTACATGGCTTCTACTAAGGTAGCACAAGATATGAGAAAGAGAACAAAAGGAAAAACAGTGTGAAGTTTAAGAATTTGTTCTTGAAGGTGTGAATGTCCGTATGCGTTTCTGACCCGGCAACAAGCCAATCTTCCATCAAGTTAGCCATAAGAAGAAGAATAGTTGACGGCTTCTGGAAGTGATACTCGAAATTCCTTTTTTTTTTCAGAATGCCAAATTGCCCATAACATCGCAGGTAGGATGATCTTTCATAAGCTAACTTCATTAGGTCATGGGTTCCAATCTTCCCAATCTAGTAAAAGCTCCGAAGTGCTATTCGGTTCCACCCAATTCATGTTCCAGCTCATGAACAGAGTTTTCCACAGAGTGTGGATAATACCACAATCCACAATGTGTAAGAGTAAGTGATCAATATCTTCCTTTAACACCCTACTGATGACACAAGCCAATGTGTCAACTGAAAAAAGCTTATGCTTGTGGCATTTGGTGGTGGTTTGCCCCTGGCAATTTACTATAGGAACAATCTAATTTTAATGGGAAGAAGCAATGATCAAACACCCATGTGCCACAAGTTCTCCAACCCTCCAAAGTTCTGTTTACAAATAGCAGAATTGACCGTAAATACCAAATTCCTTTCAGGCAACCAGGTAAGTCTATCCTCCAAACTTTCTACACACTTGATATCTTTCACAAGCTCTAACAAACTGGCTAGTTGGGAGATCTCTTCATCTTTAAGATCTCTTCTTAAGGAGAAATTCCACTCTGATCTGTCATCCCAAAAGATACAAACTTTGGATTGGGTAATGCAACCGAGGCCATAAAGGCCTGGGTAAAGCTTAGCTAAAGAAGTCTCACCAATCCAATGGTCCTCCCAGAACATAGTTCTTCCGCCATTACTCAAAACTATAGACGTAGACACACTATAAAAGTCCCAATTGTAATGGTTGCCCTTCCACAAACCAGAAATTCTACCTATGTCCCCGAAGTCAGTTATCCAAGCCCCAGCATTCTCAATACCATATTTGGAACACACAATTCTGGCCTAGAGAGTGTTGTTGTAATAGTTCAACTTCCAGAGCCATTTGGAGTGAAGGGCATAATTTATAGCCAATAAATGAAACGCTTAAGTGTTTTGAAGAACCAATAAATGAAATGCTAAAAAGACAAGTTTGTCATGGATCATTGCTGCAAATGGGCATTCTGTGTGAGGTATATATTGGCAGTGACCATGATGTTCAGAGACATAAGAGCAGAAGAGACAAAGTATTCAAACATGAGGATAGTGCTTGTGTTGCATTGAAATGGAGGCATTGTTGTAGTTTCAGGCAAGAAGAAATATAAAATGTAAGAAAATGATGTGAAGTTGTGAAGAACAAGCACAGATAATTGGTTTTGCCACTCTTTTGACTAATATCAGAAGCAAATTTTAAAATGACGTGTTTAACTGGTTTCCATTTTCCATTTACCCACATTTTCTTGCCATTGTACAAAGCACTTTGATGAAACTTTCATGAAAACTTTTTACCATGCTAAATGGAAACTTGATGAGAGTTTATGCAACTTCAGGACAATAGTTAAAGCTGTCTGCTGATAACTTACTTTCATAGTTGTGTTATGAATGTATAAATTATTTTTTTTATTTTTTGTAGCTAGTGTTTTCTTATTTAATGAGCTTATAGAAGAGAGCACAGGATTATGCAAACCTAAGAGTCAGGTTATATATATGCATACATACACATTTATATATGTTATCCTGTTATTAACGAACAGATAACTTATGTGCCATTAAAAGTTAAGTCTAAACCTACTCGACACATCTTCTGCACTCCAAATACACAGGTGGATTGTGATCCAAAAAAATAAAACAATAATGTAAATTTTCCCGTACAATCATTGATCATATGGTAAACCACCCACGTGATCAGATTGTAGTTAAACCACCCACAGTTGCGCACGCCAGCAGTCACATGAGTGACTGTTTCTCGTGGTGCCCATGCTATTTACATGCATGACTGCTGTGAGAAATGTGGTATCATACTTTTTGTACAGGACGATGTGTGTGCATGTGTCCGACATGATAATTTATTTTTCTTAATTCCATTGCTTAACCCTACAGTAAAAAAATATTAATAGCACCTTTTTTTGTTCAACAACAGAAACTGTTTCTTGTGTGTGTGTGCGTGTGTTTTTCTTTTCCCTTGTGAAAGGGTCGTCTTTCTTTGGGATTAGTGTCAGATGAGGAGCATGTGCTGTCCATGAAAATTGTGAATGTGAACACAATATTCAAAGATGGTAATAATGATATCTTCATGAAACAGGTGGCATTAGAAAGACACCCCCATACAGTCAGGAATGCATTATTAATTTCTAATTGAGATGCCCATATGATTCAAAGTCAATGATATACTGCATGCATTTCTTTGCTTTCTTCTGATAATGTGGAGGATCATATTTTTCAAATATCTATCCTTAGAAAACTGCTCTCTTAGCTGTCTTTTTGATAACTTTGAAAATGCAAGTTATGCACAATGCCTAATATCTAGTCTCATGCAGTGTACTTGAGAAAAGATCTACCACAGCTCTTCGTGCATTATTTTATGCCCTGTTTGGTAACACTATTAGACACCTCTATCACTATTTTTTTTAAAATTGATATTGATAGTAATCATCTTGAGGTGTTTGCTGAATAGTATCAATTTTGAAATTTGTAGTGTAAACAACACATATTATGTAATACAAGTGTTAACTTGTATCAATTTTGATATTGATACTCCATCTTTTAGATATATCAATATCAATACTAATATAGTATCATTTCTGATACTCTAACCAAACAGGCCATTATGTATCCAAATGCACATCTCCTTGCCTTTCTCCTAACAGCATTCTCTTTTCCTTCTCCTTTTGACTTTGTCCTGTTGCATCTTTTGAATAGTGACACCTGGAGAGGGATATTTCTGATTCTCCAGATTTCAGAAACCATTTTTTGGTCTTTCATGCTGTTCAAAGTTCTGAATGCCATTTATTTCATTTTGCTTTTTATTATTGTGTTTGGCTTTTAATTCTGCTCATGCTGATAGGACATGGGACTTGGCTTTTTCTGGTGAACTATTGAGCCAATATCAGAGATTTCTTTTCTTGGACTCTGTTTCAGGCTTATATGCTGTCAGAAAGAAGGAACAAATGTAAATACAACTTTGTGGGTACAATGAGAAAAGAAAATATAGAAGAAATTTACTTCTTTTTTGTTTAAGGCATGTGGCAAAAGGCCAACAAAATACTTGATGGTGAAAATTTATACGAGCTCGCCCATGTGAGCATATGCATGCTTATATATTACCCTTATAAAAAAATTTGTGATAAAACTGAAAATATACCAAAATTGGAGAATAGGGAGTCTAAGAAGATGAAAATAGACACCAAGATCTTGAGGCAAATGTTTCTAGAAATTTAGGCAATAAGGACACCACCTTGTTGCCTACATGAGCACCTCGATGGCCTTCTATTGATAGCAGTGGGGATAAAATATTCAGGCATTTTATTGCAACGGTTATCATCTTTCATTCATATGATCATGAGAGACAAAATTAAGGTTCTTTATGTTTATGCAGATTCCACGTTGTGGCATACCTCCAGCAGATTTGGTGGTTTCAGGTGGATGGAGAAATTGCGTTCTGCTTTCCGGAAGGTGCATACAGCATGTTCTTCAGGGTTCAATTGGGAAGAACTGCAAGACGGCTTGGTCGCCGTGTCTGCAACATTGAGCATGTCCATGGCTGGGATATAAAGCCGGTCCGGTTTCAGCTGTCGACCGCAACTGAGCAGCAAGTACGACTGCAGCATTATCTCGATGACCCAGGGAAATGGATTTATTATCATGCTGGTGACTTTGTGGTGGAGAATTCAAATGTACCTACCAAGGTCAAGTTTTCAATGACTCAGATCGACTGCACGCACACAAAGGGCGGCCTCTGCGTCGACTCGGTGTACATTTGCCCCTGGGATGTCAAACCGAAGAAGATGCTCATATGTAATGCTTAAAATCATCTGCTTTAAGCAGGCCTTACTCATACCGGACTTCATACAGGCTTTTTTTTGGCGTGCCTAACTCAGCTCCTTTGGACACCATGTGTACATAAACAAGGTGTTAACTGTTCTCATCTTTTTTTTTTCATAGCGGTGGCATGAATGGGTATACCAATGACACAGGTATAGGGTGGCATTCATCTTTAAAGTTTGCACGGGCAATTTGCAAAGTTGGTTAGCATACATTTAATTTCAAGTATCGTAAAATGTTGGTATCCTCTAGATTCTCGAAATTGACACAGATGCCACATGTCTTGGATTTGGAATGACGCAGTTATCTACTGCGACTGACCGACTTTATGCCTTTTTTTATTACTCAAATAATATTTGTTAGATGTTTTTTTATTTTGAAATGCCCTTTCTAGTCTCTAATACCATGGAATGCCGGGTCGCGACCCGGCCCCGACCCGGTCGGGTTTAGGCCCGACCGGCTCGGTCGCGACCCGGTCGGGTCGCGGAGTCGTGGCCGGGTCGCGCGAGTCGCGCGACCCGGCCGACCGGGTCGCGCAACGGTCATGCAACGGTCACATGACCGTTGCCAGACCGTTGGCAACGGTCTCAAGACCGTTGGCAACGGTCTCAAGACCGTTGCCAACGGTCTTGGGGGGGCGCAGCCCCCCCATTCAGCCCCTTGGGGGCTATTTAAAGCCCCCAAGGGGCTCTCCTTACTCCCACCCCCCCACTCTCACTCTCAACCTCTCATTTGTGCTCTCATTGCTCTCATTGCTCAAATTTTTTTTCTCATTTACTTAATTATTTCATCAAGCATTTCATTAGTTCATTTAGTATATTTATTTAATATTAGTTCTATTGATTAGTGGGTTAAGTAGTTTATTCTTTATAATACTTATTTGCTTACTTGCATAGTTAGTTAGCTAGAAGATTAGTTAGATATTTAGTTTAACACATCATGTTGGAATAAAATTGATGCATTATTTATTTAAATCATGTCATTTAATTTATCCAATTTTTCTGTATTTTTTCAGATTTTTTTTCGCATTTTTTTATTTTTTTGATTTTTTCAAAAAAAAATTAATTAAAAATTAGGGTCGCGACCGGGTCGGCCTGGGGGTCCCGCGACCCGGTCGCGACCCCCGACCCAACCCTCCTTGTCTAATACTAATTTACTCTGTTGCTGCTTCTCTCTTTACACCCTCTTTCTCTATCTAGGAAGGGGGGGTATTTTTTGTCAAGAAAATAAAATAACTTTTAACTTTGTTGTTTCCATTTTTTCCTGGGCATGTTTAGAAATACAAATAATTACGAGAATTGATGGGCAAAATCTTCTTTTTTTGTGTGTAACCGAAAAAGGTAAAATTTGTAATCACATAACGGAGCAGAAAGGTCTAAATATCTAAAAGAACAATTCCTGCCAACTTACATTCTGAGAAGCAGCCACAGCGCAACAAGATCAAGTTGCTTCCAATGTGTTTATATTAATCTAAGCTTTTAAATCACAAGTGTTCTGCTCATTTGTATCCATCTACTCTATGCATGTGTATATATTATACGAAAATATTTCTATAAATTATCTGTTAATATTTTTAACTGTTAGATTAAGATCTAAACTTTTGATAATAATAACTTAATTCTTTAAAAAATAATCACAGACGTCGCTCGTACGATGGCACGCATATCAACACCGTCAGACCATTTGATCCCCAGTGATAATTTTTTATATAATTTTTATATTTTCATACCATAATTCTAAGTTGTACTTGAAGCATCAAAGGAGCTTTAATCAACATTGAATATTGAAAACCTTAATAAAAAATAAGTTAATAATAGGATAGACATAAGTATTAAAAATTTGGTTGAAGATATACACTACTGACGTAAAAACCTTTAAAGTTATATATTGCAATAAAGACTCGCCATTAGTCGGAATAAAAATAAATCAAGATTGATTTATTTTAGACCTACTCAAGTCCAACCTCTCCGCTGGTGTAAAAGTTTAAAGTTTACAAAGTGTAGTCCTAAATCTCAACAGAAACAGGTGAAGAATAATAAAATACGAAGGAATGCTCCTAGTCCTAAATGAGGTCTTTGGATGGAGTTTCTGATCACTTTCTAAACAGGAATTGGTAATTGTTGCAGAAAGATGGGTAAACTGTTTGCATATACATATGAAACCATAAATAACTAGAAATATTTATATATATATATAACCAAAAACAACTGTTTCTATTTGCATGTATATACCCAAAATCACCCACCATATTCTCTCAACATCCTTCAAATATTTCAATAACATGATTTTTCAAAGATTTATCGGCGTGAGCGCAATATTTTGGAGAGAGCATAAGATGACCTTTAGTTTTAACTTAGATGACGTTTAAAATCTCAACTCCTAATTTCACGTATAACCACGTGTGATAAAATTAAGTACCTAATTTGATCCAGTTCATAAATCCCACGCTTTTGCATGTATATCCCCAAAATCACCCACCATATTCTCCCAACATCCTTGAAATATTTCAATAACATGATTTTTCAATGATTTATCGGCGTAAGCGCATTATTCTGGAGATAGGAGTATATGATGACCTTAGTTTTAACTAAGATGACGTTTAAAATCTCAACTCCTAATTTCACGCATAAGCTCGTGTGATAAAATTAAGTACCTAATTCGATCCAGTTCATAAATCCCACGTTTTTGGGCAAATACTTGATCAGAGAACAAAGCGACAACACAAAAAATCATACCAAAACAAAAATGGAACAACGAGACAACTGCGTCGTTCCATCATCCTGACCTGTTTTGATTGGGTTCCTCAAACAAACAAGTGCTGATATTTCTCTGGGTAACACCAGCCACAGCTCTTCTCTTCTAGGGGGACATGCGAATTGCGATTCACCCTCCGCCCCAGGATGTTCTACGTTGGGACGTTGTCATCGGAGAAGAAGCACGCTTGGATACCTGCAAAGATATCACGACTATGCAACTGACTCCAACTACACACCATCCGAAGATTCACGACCCTGCAAAGGTGAGTTTTTTTTTTTTTTTGGTTCATCAAAGAGGTTAAACTAAGTTCCGGATCCTGAAAGAGAGCAAGAGACGAGAGAGCACAAGGGCGGAGAGGGGAGGATAAGGAAGTTAAAATCAGGAAAGAGTGCAAATGGTCAGGCAACCAGGTAAGAAGCACCGGCCCAACTTCAATCCAGCTTAAAGCGAAATACAAGGTGGATCATCGCTTGAAAATGTACATGTTCAAACAGATAAGTTAGGAATCGTCAACTCTTGGAAGAATTCTCCAAATGCGCCTTTTCTTCAGAGGCGCCGGAGAATCACAGGCTCCAGTATATACATGAAGCACGCTCATCAACCAAGTTGCCAGCAGCTCAATTACACAAATTTTCTCAGGATTTCCAGTTGTAAACCATGTCACCATCCAGACCAGTTAAGATACCATCGTCTGCAAACTCTTGAGATATTTCCTGAACCAGAGCCGGTAGAGTTATGCTTCCGGGCATGTCAGGTCTTCCATTATAGCTGCTGTTACCAACGAAGTTTTGGTTACTGGAAACGGATTTGAAACTGTTATTCCTGTTGAGGATCATCTCAGAGACACTGTTACCATTTCCGAAGCTGACATTTCTATAATCTGCTTGTGTCCTGGCTGGCAATGTTCCAGAACTAGTAAATCCGCCGCCAAAACCCTCCTTGGGAATGTTAGCATTTGTTGCAAACACGTTGGGCGAATGCCGCTGTGCTCCCCTGTTACAATTCACCATTTCTTGCAGCAACTGTTGAATCACATCTTGCTGCTGCAATGATTGGTTCACTTGCGAGGATCTCGTGCAAGGTTGGGGAAGAACAGCATTCACCGCCTGTTGTGATGGCTGCTGAAGGGGCCTTTGAAAACAATTGTCTGACAGGCTGCAGAGTGATGCTTGGAGCAGTGGCTCAGGTTCTTGAACTGAACCATGCCCCTGAAATGATGATGATAATTGGTTTGTGGCACTGAAAGTGGATATTCCTTCTTGCAGGGAAGTTAAAGAATTCTGTCTCGAAAAGGACTGGTAACTGCTTAGTGCTGCAGCGCTCTGTGGATCACTCTTTGGTGCTCGAGTTTCTGCTTCACAAGTGCTGTTGTTCACGACATTAACAAGCCTGGGATGCTCAGTTATGACCTTAACTGATCCCTTGTGATCAGCTGTCTGGACAACCTCCTGAATATTCTGGTTTAGTTTCGTGGCAGCAAGACGAGTATAATTCCTCAAGCTCTCTGAACATAGCAACTATCATCAGTAGTTAAACAACCTACCGAGATGCTAGGTGATAGAAACAACTTTCCTCATGTCAAAGTAAATATAGAGCTAAAATAACTTGTTGCAATGAATCCCCAACCTTGATTTCAGTAAAAGGTGGTCTAGATGCGCATGGTTCTAAGTTAACACCGCACAAGAAAGATTTCTGTTATTGATAAAAAAGGGAAAACGTTGGGAAGGATTGAACCGTGGGAATGACTTATAGGGCTATCACCTTTCTCGGCCATAACTTCCAACCTTTCACAATTATAGTTCATTGTATATCATTTAGTTGTGGACCCCAACTATATCAAGTATTGCCACATATGGGCTTAGTTAGAAATAGATTGAATGCATTAAATGGTATTTCTTCAGCTTCTCTAAGGTGCTGGGTGAACGGTAAATCACCGAATATCTCCATACTAGAGGCATAAGACAAGATGCTCCACCTTTCTCCTTTCCCTTCATTCCTTATCATTTAAAGGGATCAGAACCACTGTGAATACCTATCAAATTGTGCATCTGAAATGGCTCTAAATGAGTGTAAATTTTGCAAATAATTACAGCACCATGAAATTCTAACAAGGATAGTTGATCGGGACAGCATGGCTAAGCCAGAATTACCATAGGACATACTAGATATTGCAAACGTCCTGTTTAGGGTAGAAGATGTGATTGCCCTACTAACTTTGTGTGTTAGGTAGTGCTTGGGGTAGGGGTAGAGACTGATTGCTATGCTTAATCTTTTCCCCTTTCGCAGCCTTAACCAAATCCTATCCGCACCACCAATTTACCAACCCAAAATGATAATGAATTTGTTCTCTTAGTACTGATAATTCTGCAAAGAGCTGACCACCTTTAGTATAGTTTTAAACAACTTTAGGGGCAAGGATGAACAAGTTGGTAAAAGACAACTAGGGTTGAGTCAAGAGGTAGGGGGCTCAATCCTTGCCAATTTCATATCCTTAAAAAACAAGTGGCATCTAGAGCAAGGAAAGATTGCAGATCGATCTGCTCCCAACAACCTGGATCAGCTGATACTCATTGGATACAGACCGGAATTAGATCTGATATTTAAAAATAGTTTTTACAAAAAATTCTCAAAAATATAAAACGGGTATATTATCATGTTAAACTAGAAAAACTATCTAAATGTTACATTTAGACATCGCTACATGATGTAATAATCGGCCCAAGTCATTCTATCCGAGTAATAAACTCAACTTGACTTTATCCATGATCCAAATTATTTAAGGTAGCTATATGGATTATCTTTCTCCACTTACTTCAATTTTGAGTTATGTTTTCAAAGATATTTTAATCATTTGAATCATATTGAATTACCTTCCACTGGATTAACTTAGATATACCACATTCGTTTTTTTACTTCAACTATCTTGATATTTTCACTTTTCTAACTGCATTTTCTTCAAATGTATGCTCACACCATCTCAATCTCTTCTTTTAATTTATCTACAATTGCTGCTACTCCCACCTTTTTGTACTCTAAGATATTTATATTCTATCTAATTTAGTATGTCCACATATTCAACTTTATATTCTCATTCCAACATCACTTATTCTGTAGACATACTTTTACTTCATTGTCTAGCACTCACTATTATACAACATTGCAGTCTTATAGTTGCATGGCAAATTTTTTTCTTCCAACTTTAGTAAAATCTTAGGATCGCATAAGATGTCAGTGGTTGATCTCCAATTCATCCATCATGCTTCAATCTTTTGGTTCATCATCATCATCACAGTGGCTATCATTTTTTATAATTAAATAAAAATATCTAAACAAACATTGAGATAATATTATTTTAGCCAAACTAACTTCCTCGCCTTTCCCCTTTGACCTTCACCAAATTGACAATACATATATTCTCCCTTAGTTAAACTTAGCTCGGAGACTCTTAAAGTGTTTCTCTAAAATTTTTAACTTCTTATTACCCTTTCATGTGTCTTGTATATCTTTTACTAGTTCATCGATAACTAATACAAAAAGGCAAGGACTTCTTGAAAATATTTAATGTAAGCCAAATAGTAAATTCTCTTTATTTCTCCACCTATTGTGCATACACTAGTGATTGTTCTACCTGGGGGTGCAAACGAGCCGAGTTGAGCCGAGTAGTATGGTGTTCAAGCTCGACTCGTTTATTTTAGACAAGTTCAAGTTTGAGCTCGAATTTTAACGAGTATGTTAAACCCTTGTTCAAACTTGGTTCATTTATTAATCGAGCCGAGTCGAGCTCGAACTCGAGTAGTACCTGGACTAAAATTCAATTCACATTCAAGCTTAAGTTATATACAAACTTGTTTATAAAACTCAAAATCAATAAAAAAATCATTTGTGACACTCTAGGTTTACATCATTTATGAAACTCGATCTAAGTTTAAACTCAAAATTTGAATTATTTAATATATTTAAGTGACAATATATTACTATTAATATTCTTAATTTAATTTTTTTTAAAAATATTCAAAAGAATATTTATTCAAGCTACTCGCAAGCTTATTGAGCCGAGTAAGAGTCTGTTCAAGTTCGGCTCGTTTAATGAGTCGAACTTTATTTTTTGTTCAAGCTTGTTCATTTAACATAAACAAGTCGAGTCGAGTTTTTATTGAGCCGAACTTCGAGCTACTTGTTGAGTAGGGGTGTTCATGGTCTGGTTTGGTTTGGCTTCTGAGTATTTTTTTCTCAAACCAAACCAAACTAAACCAAACCAAACCAAATTAATTCGGTTTGGTTTGGTTTGGTCCGGTTCAAACCATATTTTATTAAGGTAAAGTAAATATGTCAATATATAATTTCATTTTATTTGTTTTAAGTTACATTCTATAAAAATTTAGTGTATTTTTTATACATTTCATTAATTTGTCTTAAAAACTCTTGAAACAAGTTTATTTTTATAAGAAAAGACACATAATATTGTATTATATATAACTTAAAATAAAATATTTAATCTAATTCAGGTTATTCGGTTTAGCGATTTGGTTTGGTTTAAAGGGCTCTAGAAACCAAATCACACCGATCGGTAGTTCAAACCAAACCAAACCAAACCAAACTCCTGATTTGGTTTGGTTTTTTGGGTTGAACCAAATAGTGAACAGCCCTATTGTCGAGTGTATTGGTTTGTTTGCACCCCAAGTTCTACCATACATGTCTTTTATTAGTTATATATCTAATATACATCATCTTTCACTTCAACACATGCTAAACAATATATTTTGGAACTTTCACAGGTCTTTTCCGAGCCAACAAACACCATATGAAAATCTTTCTTCACATCTCAATATTTCTTCATCAAACTACTGATGAGCTTTCCTCAAAAAAAAATCCTAATGAGTAAAATATCTTTCATTGTAGACCAACTAAGCATAAAGTCAAATTTGTTAGCCAAAACAATTGTAATATCCCATAAATGATGCTTTACAACTCTTCCAAAGTGTTCATAGCTGACATGATATGATTGTTATCATCATTTCAAGTATAATATTTTGCAATTGTTTAAGTTTGAATAGCCATATTTTGCAAAGGGCATGTTTGTAAATAGCATTTGTCTAAGGGGATTAAATATTCATCTTTGCTCTAATTAATAGAGTCCATCTTGCAAGCTAAACAAAAAATAGAAATAAAATAAAAAATTTTAGAACCCCTTAGGGTGATCCAGTTCTCTCTCTCTCTCTCTCTCTCTCTCTCTCTCTCTCTCTCTCTCTCTCTCTCTCTCTGAGGCCTTCCTCCCTCCTTCTCCTCTGGTTCCCTGGTGGAAAAGATGACCACCTCATTCCTCTCTTCCTCCCCATTCAGCTGCCAAGCTCCCATGCTTCCCCCAGGGAAAAAAAATCAAACCTCAATCGGTCCCCTCTTTTTCTTTGATTCAACAACCCAACTTTCCTTCTCCAGTGGACCTGCAGGTTTATACAGCAGCCCTCTGCAAAACTAAGCAGCTGGACCTTCTGCAGTGGCCACCACATCCGGTTATAGCCAAACGGAAATCCTACACCAGGTCGAGATGTTTTTCACTGCTCTGTTGACACAGCTACATCGGTACCTTCCACTAGTCTGACAGGCTCGACACTGCCAAAACTCTTCAAGCTCGCAAGGCTCCCTTCGGAGAGGAGAGCCAGAGGGAGAGGAGAAGTTGGTGGGGGAAGAGGAAAGACAGGTGCACAAGTGTCCTGATCCGCACAGTGGGCTCACACAGTAGAGGTAAGAACAGGGATGGATGCTGCTGACTGGGTGATGCTGATTACCTACTTCTGGCTCCAAGGATTGTCGGAGCTGCAGAACACTGGTGCAGGGTTGCTGTGCAGGTGTAACTCGTGCAGTAGATACATTGGGAGCTCCAGTGTCATCGTGTGGCCCCCTCTCCATCATCTTTCCCACCACCTCCTCTCTCTTGTAGAAACACCTAATTCTTTCAGTCACGTCAACCTCACATACCACCCCCCTTCATGTCCCATTCAGTTGCCCCCATGCTGCTTCCCTCCATGGTTTGAAGCTCCTGCACCCAAACCCCTGGAGCCCTCCTCTGTTCACCACACTGCGTGCCCCACTGCATCTTTCATGACCTGTTTTGCCCGCCACCTCGACAAGCCACCTGTTGGACTTGCGTCACCATGATGGCTGCAGGTGAAGGGAAGCACTTTGCAGATGTCAGATATAGTCTTCTAGGGCACCCAAGGATGATGATGAAGGATCTGCTGGACCGGGAAGCACCTGCAGGCAGCCGATGGGGGAGTGGTGGCAAAGGCACGGTCCTCTGACGACTGTTGCTGCACACACGAATGCGGAAAGTTGCTGTCGACGACAATGAAGGGTCCACCAGACTGGGCAATACACACAGGCATTTGGCGCTGGGAGCAGTGGAGAAGGCAGGAACCTTCGGATGTCTGCTGGCAGATGGCAGGAGTTGGAGATAGGAAAAGATTGATGGCAACAGGAAAGAAGAGCAGAACAAGAGTGTTGTGTGTGTGTGTGTGTGTGTGTGTGAGAGAGAGAGAGAGAGAGAGCGCTTACTTTTTCATTTCCATTTTTTTCAGCTTCAACATTACCTTAGGGTACATGATTGAGCTTTTATAGAAGCTCAGTTTACAATTTAGACTTTATAAGATTTTAAACAAAAAAGCAGCCCCTCACTTTTATAAAATGACTCTAAACTATCCTCAAACTTATAATTTTACTTTGACACCACCAAATTAAAAGTGTGTAACCAAAAAGACGTAAATAAAATCCTAAAACTAATAAAATATCATAAACTCGGTATCAACGTCAATTGGAGTCCAACTAGTGACATCGAATCTTCTTGAGTTCATCTTCTGTTGGTACAGTATGCACCGCTGGTCATCCTGACATGTAGGAGCAGGTATGTCTAGACCTTACCAGTCCCGTATAGGCTGGGCCTGGCTCAGCACCACCTGAATAGCCCAGTTCACCTTGGGCTCAGACCAGATCACTGGATCAGGCCCGGTTTAAGCCAGTTCATCCTGTTCAGACAGGATCAGGCACAGTTCACCTGACTCAGAGCCTCAGACTGAATCAGGCCCAGACTGGTTCCCCTGGATCAGTCCTGGTTAGGCCAGTTCACCCAGACTTGGGCCAGCTTTAACTTATTTTGGTCCTTTTTTATTTTATTTCGCATCAATGACTAATGAGCTTCGTCACTTAATAATTTAAGCGATTGTATATATCTCCTTTGTTTCTAAAAACAGGTACGATTTTTTGGAAGGCACACCTAACTGGGCACAATTACTATAGTATTAAAAAAAGAAGTTACTACTAGGAAGAAATGACAAAAAAAGGTCCCACTAGAAGACAGATCAAGGACCTATATAAACACAATGAAGCACCAACCTCACTTTGGACACTACAACAAGTAAAGACTCGTACTCAAGTGGAGTTCATTTCATTCTATTTGAAATTTTAAATAATGCATGTACTTTTCAACATGCTGGTAAGGCTCCAATATTCCTTGAAAAATGATCTTAAGCTCTAGGCTAGGATGACCAAGGTAATACAAATGTAACTCCCAAGAATGGTAACTAGACTTGCAGCTCATGGATTATGAATCAAATGGATCTGATGTGTCTCGTGGATTGACTTGGTAGGCTGTGGGTCTCGATTCTCTAACAGCAACGCATAACAAATAACATTGGTCACATTCTTCACAACTGTAGCCCGGGTGATATGTTGCTTCAACAGGAAGATTCTGTTGACACAACTTTGTTACAATATTGACATTGAAACGTTGCATGTCAATTAGAATACATTGACTCCGTAGAGAAATAAACTAAAAAACTTACAGACTTGAAACAAAACTATATAGTTAATTAACTAATTAAAAATAAATAATATGTAATTAATAATTAATAAAAATTAAAGCACACGTCAAGCCTAGAACTAGAGTTGAGAGGGAATGGGACCGTTTGGTACAAGATTAACTTGAGGATAAACCTGGTTTATCCCTAAATTTTTATGAATAGATTAGTTTTGTACCAAAGGGACACTTAGAAAATTTTGGATGATGAATGGAGAGAGAGGGGGAGAGATAGGGATGAAGATCCCCAAGGGTCTAATATGGAGCCCCTAAATAGGCTGGGGATACCATGATGTGCCCAGGATGGCTGGTCGGTGGCCTAATCGGCTGATCTAAGCAGGCTGTTTAGGCCAATCCACTGCAACGAATCTCCAGTCAGATGGCCCAAAATTGGTTTGGATAGGCCAATACGGGGGATTCCAATCTGACCTGCCAGGCTACCATGGTCTAGAGCGCTAGGCTCAGTTCCCGTCCCTCTAATTCATCATTGGGGTGCCGGGGTGTGTTTTGACCGTGAACTCTCCTCAACACTTCCACTAACTCACTAACTCAGACTGCACATGGTTGCAGTGAGAATAAAGGTCAAATTGGTGGGGTCAGAGTTGGTGAATTTTCCTGGGTAATTAAAAATTCAAACAATTTTTCTTCTGACTGTCTTAGTTTGACATTCTGAACAGGAACAAAACCTCTCCCTGGAGGGTAAAATTATTATTATTAATTTATACAAAAAGCATGAAAGGACTTGATAAAAACAATACATTATGACTTGTGTCTTCATGACACCATAAAAAATAACGGTACACTGCTACAGGAAGAGTTACTATAAGACAAAGATCTTACCAATTGGTCCAGTCTTCTGGTCCAAGCTGAAATCAATTAAATCTTTCATGCAATTCACAACCTCAGATATCTGTTTAACATAAAGCCATTTTAAAAGAAATATTTAAGAAACAAAATAAAATAATGATGATAAATATAAAATATCAAATGGTAGGTACCTGCAAACATCGCACATATCTTTTTGAAAATCCTAAATCATTCAGAGACTGCAAATCAAGACTTCTAGCTAGCTGGCGCCCAGCCATCATAAACCTAACAAAGATGGATTAAAAAATACAAAATATAACGAGGACAAACTATAAAAGCACCAACAAATTGAATGCAAGAGGAATAAGAAGATAAACTGCCTATATAGCAATTTTATGAAGCATATGGTGCTCAAGAAACAAGAGGTGGTTTAAAGGACTCTTAAAGCAACTGGGTCCAATAATATCTGATTCTCATCAGATGCTTCAGGATTAGGGGGTGGCAGGCAACTGGAATCATCAGTATCTCTCAGGAATTTCGTCCTTCATTTTGATTGCCTGGAAGATTTCTGTACCTGATAGTGGCCGTTATAGCTGTTTTCCTGGTTGTTTACGGGTCTTGATGTAAAGGGGTGTGGTCCGTTTTGCCATCGTGCAAGTGACCTTTCTTTTTGAGGTTGGTTAGACTGACTGTGATTTATCGTCTGGATAGATCTTATGTAAAACCCTTTTTAGTTTATCATTTTTCTATTTTAGTGAATCGTTGCTGTTTTGTGGGCAGACCTAAAAAAAAAGATAAAAGTAAAACATAAAGGCTAGTAAAACATCAATACTACACATTTTAAGCAAGAATAGAACTAGGAGTAAGAACTGTGGATTTATATGCAGCAAGTGAGAAGAGACGAATTAAAACTTGAGCATATAATTTCTAGACCGTCAAAACCATAAACCATCGCTTGAGCAATCCAGAAAGAAGGCATAAAGTTTTGATCCCCATGGATCACATTGCCACATGGCCATCAAGTTATCTGAATTTTCCAAGTGAAGATGACAACAATTCCAGTCCAATGGTAAACTGTGGGTGCAAAAGTGAATTAGCACAACACATTAGGTTTCATGCTGAATAAAGCTCTAGCATCTTGCATGATCAAAAAAGAACGTGTATTGGTTTCAGTTGGAAGGTCTTCTAAACCATATGGCACATGAATGCATTCTGATAAAAAAGAAAATTCAAGAGAATAATAAAGCTTCCTGGTGACAACATTCACATTCTAATTATTTTTTTACTATTACCGTTATAGTACATTCTCATCAACTTCTATGCATGTCATGTTCATCAAAGCTGTAAATATGTGTATCACTACCAATTACCAAACACATCGATAAATTTCCAACATAAACCTATGTCAGGTTCCTAAGTGATGCTCTTCTGGCAGAGCAAGTTTTTATGGAAACATCTAAAAAACTAGCACCTTTCAGTGCCCTTGTTAGCAAAGATAGCATGGTCCAGATAGCTATACCAGGCCAGCATTCACAAATGAATACAAAAGATAAAATAAAAGTGAAAAGAGAATGGGACGGTGCTACCAGGGTGAAAGGAAAAGAATAGACAATTGGAGATTGCAACTTCTCCCCATACATCAGAAGATTGTCACGATCCCAATGACCCAAAAAAATATAAGTACAAGGTCTTTGGCAAAGTCCACAGAAAGAGGATCTCTGCTTCTGCAACAAGCTTTGTAAACAATGCATAAAAAGATCAATTTTGCAGTACTTACAAATGACAAGACAAGCTAATTCATATAAAACTTTCCGATTGCTTAATCAGTACCAGTGTGATTATATGCATTTTTTCGGCTTCTCAATTCAGCTTTCCAGCTTATGAAAATTGAAAAGTTCAAAAAGATGACCAAGAACTTATATTCATCTACTGCAAATGATTACTAAGGCTAGAACAGATCAATAAATTTGTTGAAGATTGTAAATCAAAAAAAATTGATTCAGAAAAAAAGGATATATAATGACCACCACAAGTGCATGCAACAAAATAAGCAGTCAACCTGGGTTTAGATAAAAGAAAATTCAAACATAAAAATCCCTTTCTAAATGCAACTCGGAGGGTTATGATTTACAACGCCTATACGAACTGTGCCAGAATAGACATACGAGGAGTAATTAAATTGCATGCAAAAGCTTCCGAAAAAGTATTAACATTGCATGCATACGCTTCCAGATAAGGTTACGCAAACTACATACCCCATGCAGTAAACTATCATTTTAAAATATTCCTTATACTTAAATTAGTGCAGCTATGCCCGAATGGTACTTTGATCAGTTAGTCAAATATCCCAACAATTCCAGTGAGGCCTCCTGTCCGGGTTTCCTAAAAAAATTAGACAGCACAAGCCAAAAAACAACACATACTGGTCTGTTGATGTTGATGCAAGAAAAAATAAAAAATATCAAAGTGAATAAAACTAAAAATAAAACAAAAACAGACCAAACCTATTGAACCGACCCGAAACAGTCTAAATAGGTGTGAAACACAATAAACCAGGTCTAAATCAGGTGGACTGGCCTAAACAGGGTTGACCAGGTTTAAGCTTCGTCAAATTAGGCTGCAGAAGTGCTGGACCAGGTGGAACTTGGACGACCTGGTCTGAATAAACCAGCCCTGGACCAAACAATAGCAGTCAAAAGTCTCCCAATGGAAGGGCAGCAACGACAGCCCAGGAGTGTAGGGTGCAAACAAGTACGGGTGTAAACAGTTCGGTTTGTTCCGGTTTAAGACCAATTTTTTCAAAACCGAAATCAAACCAAACTTTAAACTGAACCAAACTGAACCAGTTCAATAAAACTCCAAACCGAAAATGAACCAAACCGATCGGTTTAAGACAATAACAAATTATTATTAATTGTATTATTAAATGGACCTTCACACAAATCGTGAAAGAGCAGCTATGCTGCATAGCTGCCCGAAGTGTTGGACGGGTGAATGGGGATATGGTGCTGGCTTTAAAAAAAATAATTATCCAAACAATTTTTAAAACCCCTGATGTGGGATTACTCTCTGCCTCTCGGCCTTTGGCTGCTTGCAGCGGCAACTGGTGCCAGACGAGGAGGAGGAGGACAGCACCGGCATGCAGTGGAGAGACAGCGGTAAAAGGAGGAGGAGGAGGGCAGGCTTGGCAGGTCACTGTGGCAACTGGCGAGGAGGAGACGGAGGGCGGCCAAAACCAAGAAGAGGGCGGCTTCAGCTGCTTTGCGGGGGCAACTAACGAAGAGAAGGAGGAGGGTGCCGGCGATTCGGTGAGCAGAGGAGACTGAAGAGGCAGCGGCACAAGGTACGAGGAGGAGGAGGGAGGCTCCGGGGCTCCGAATCAATGGCTTGCAGTGGTGATTGGCGAGGAGGTCAAGAGGAGGAGGGTGCCAGTGACTAACAACGATTGTGCGTCGGTGACTAGCGATGGCGAGGAGTGCACTGGTCATTGGCGAGGAGGAACCGAGGAGGTCCAGACTCTGGAGAAGGGGAAGCGATGTGACGTGACAAGCCGTTGGGGGCTGGCGTGGCACCTGCTCGTGCTCACGAGTCGTGAAGAGGGCAGCGACAAGTAGACCAGGTCAACTGGTTGTTGGCACCAAAAAAAGGGATGAGATGATGAAAATCGGAAGGACTCATGTGCTGGAGCCATCCAATTGCCCATTTAATTCATACGGGGCATAAGAGCAATTGGCATCCATATTAAATTAATCATAGATTTAAATTTGAATGGCAAGGCGGATTTAATAAGCAAAATACGTAGGAGTAGCATCATGACAAAGGAAGAGGAGAGGAGGTTCGCACACCTTACAGGTCCAGCGGCTGCTGCAGAGAGCTCCTTCTGTGGGAAATCCGATAACGGCAGAGGTTCGGTCGAGAAGAGATGTTCTTGACCAAAGTAATGCGGTTAGAAATGGGCACAAGATAAAATAGAAAGATCGCGTATAGGAAGAAAGAGGCTTACTGTTATAGGCACCAGGTTAAAGCAGGTTATTCCAGTTAGAATCAAATGACCCTTTGGCTGAAGGAATCGGTTGGAGATGGATAGGGAAAGTACCGCTTGAAAAAGAAAGGAAGAAAATCGTCCGTCACATTGCTTTGGATGGAGTCGACTCCAAGACGGACTATGATTTCAGCATATGGATGGGAAACTTCCTTTAAGCGGTTGTGAAGAAATGGCAATCCTACCGGGAATTGGATGCTAAGTATCACGGATGGGTTCCGAATCCTGCTCGGAAGCAGACTGCCTCCGATGGAAAGCCCTCTATGTATAAATCGGGAGCCACAGCAGGTCTTAGAAGGGAGGAGGAGATCGAAGGAGAGAGAGAGAGAGAGGACTTACCACAGTGTCGACTCCTTCCAGTCACACAACCAAGGTCTGCTCCTCCGTCTGCTATCGGCCCGGATGAGCTTAAACAGTCATGGTTGCGGCTGTGATTAGGGACGTCGGAAGTCTTCACCGTGACCGGAGAATTCTGCAGCCTTTATCGGGTGATCGGAAGTCTGTTGTCACCTGTTGTAGCACCTCCTCCTTCAAACAATACTGTCGGGAGCACTGGAGGAGCCTTGTCCCTTCACCGGAGTTAGTGGGACTGCCGGGCCCTTTTCTTCTTCTTGCTGGAGCCGTTGAGACCCACAGCCGCTTCCAGCAACGTCGTAGAGGGCCTTCGCCCCCCCTCTGGTCGAGCTGGCGGGAGCCTCTCCAAGCTCGTCGCAATCGAGCACTGGGTGAATCCGCCAAGTGAACAGTGTCGCGGGGAGAGAGAAAAATTATTTTCCCCCAACTTTGGTCCACCGTGTCATGCGGTGGGGCCCACAAAAAAAAGAAAGGCCACGTGGGCCTGAGAAGACCGTGGCCACAATGGGCCGCCGAGGCCCAAACCCCCCCTTCGGCTAAACGGCGTCCAAACAGGGCTATTCAAAAAATTTCTGAAATAAACAATGAAATAAAAATTCATTAATTTAATTGAACAATCGAGACTAGTTAGGAAGTTGACTAACCATCCGCCCCTACATCTCAGCTTAACCTAAAAGAAAATTAAAACTCGAACTAATTGGGGGGTTGACTAGCCATCCGTCCCTACATCCTTTTAAGATAGATATACAAAGGTCTGTAAAAGACCTCAATGTCTTACCATTTTTATTAAACTATACAAAACTCGAGCACATTTAATATGTCGACATGCCGACGATATGCTAATGAAATTTTCAAAAAAAAAAAGTGGGAGGAATGCCCATAAGTCTATTAAAGACTGGGTATATTTCATCCTACAAGCGACAAGTTGCATCATGGATGGAGTGAAGATGGATTTTGTGTCATAAGTGATTGAATGAATAGTGGAAAATTCATGTCTAATAGATATTCATTGTCAACAGGACCATTAACACCCCTAGGTGGAGTTGATGGAGTGCAAAGACTCCATGAGAATGTTGAAGTCCATCAAGCAAGGTCCGAGATGAATAAAAAAAATTTATAACAAACTATCAAAAGAAAAAAGCAACTAAATTCAAAAATCCAAACCATCTGGAGGCATGCACCGGTTAGCTGAAATCAGGGGTTCTAAAAATTGAATTGAGAGGAACTCCGTATCATCAAATTCTTACATGGCATTTTGACCTGAACATATTAATGGACTATCAATCTCGAAACCCAGCCTTTACCAAGAATGTAGCCCCTTAAATTAAATTCAAAACCAAGCCTAAAGCAAACTTTAAGATAAGGTAACAGAATAAAAAAAACAGCACAATTAAGTCATGGTCCAAAGGACTCAAAATCTAAAAAAAAAAGAAAGAGAAATCCAAGCTTGGACCACGGCAAAACAGAAACTGGAAAAAGTCGAATCTAAAGATCCAAATCCGGCAGATCCTCTAATACAGTTAATCATATTGAACATGAAATTCATAAACCGGATCCTAAAATCAAGATGAACAGAATATACCATTTTCCAATCAAATCCAAATTGAATCTCAATAGATGAATCAAGTCAAATCCATTTAAGACATATGCAAACCCCATCAGCAAGACCAATCAATGGACCTGTTGGAGGTGATTCAAAGGTGGGTGTGGATCTGGCAAGCCTGATTCGATTAACACATAAGCTTCAACCAAAAATCTGTCAAGACAAGCTGGTGAAACAGTAACCAGAATTTCAGCTAAACAATCGGAATACCAAAGTTAAAATGCACTCATTCTTACCAACATAAAATGACCACCAAATTCCAAGTTAAAATCTTCTCAAGCGAACCACAAACTCAATCAAATCCATAAGCAGGATCTAAATCAAGCAGAACATGATAACATTAAGCTCAACTAAAATTCCAACCCTGGAAGAGACTTCCAGCCTTAAAAAAATCAAATTCAAAACAAATAATCCTCAATCGATTCAAATTAAATCTGGAAATGAACCTTGAATCACAGACTAAATTAAATCCTGCAAAAATAAATTCAAATTAACTAAAAATCAAATCAAGTCAAAAGAACTACACATCTAAAGACAAAATCTCAATCAGGATCTAAAGCAAAAATCAAATTTGAATTTAATCACAACAGATGCCAACCAAATCCAGACCAAACCAGAATCTTAATCAAACTTCAATCAACCCAAACCAATCCTGATAATATACATCTAAATTAAAATCTCAATCAAAACCCCAATCCAATTCTCAAAGCAAAAATTCTCAAATCAAAAGCTGTCAAACCTTAATAAAACTAATTAAACCAAATCTCCAAATAAACTTAAATCAAAATCCAAAGATCACCAGAAACTATCAGAAATCCCAAATTTCATCCATAGCTCCAAATAAGAAGTGCATTTAAACCAATTGTAAATAATTTCAAAGACATCAAGTCACAACCCACGAGCAGGATTAAATGTCTTAAAACAAATCAAAACAAACCTCTCAAATCAAACTTAAACCTCAAACCAAGTTCAAATCAAATCAAATTAAATTTAAAACAAATTAAATGTTTGCATTCCATCAAGTTCATGGGGCCGTTGTTCCTATGTATGTTTATTTTTGTGGATGTATGTTTTCTATTTCCATGGATTGCTATGACGCATAATTAAGGGTATTTGAGCATTCTCGATGTAATTAACATCGTATCTTCGCACCATCCTATGGAGAGGTCAAAAAAATAAAATTTCAAATAACCTAACAACCTCAATCTATACTTTTATACATATCATGGACCTAGCTAATACTTTTATAGGATATCATCTATTTTCTTAAGAAGTCAATGCTAAGGTCAAAGTCAAACCAAAAATTAGAAAATGAATTTCCAAATTTTCATTTTTTTGAAGTTTTTGAGGTTACATCACTGGTTTATTAGTTCGACCCAGTTTTGGGAGGAGTAGAACCAAACCAAACAGGTTAATTCTTACTGGTTTGGTTTGGTTCAAAAAACCGAATAGAGTTTCTCTTGAACCGAACCGAACTAGTTTATTCGGTTTGGTTTACTGGTTCACCAGTTTGTTTGTTCAACCCTACAAACAAGTCAAGCCGAGTCAAGTAGCATGCTGCTTGAGCTTGGCTCATTTATCTCTACTCGAGTTTGAGCTGGAACTCGAGTCTTGACAAGTAGGCTCAACCCTCGTTCAAACTTGACTCGTTATGTTCAAACTCTACTGGTTCAGGGAAGGGATAACCATACCACCCGAAGGGGTTCCAAACTTTCAAAAATTCCAATTCTTTTTTCTTTTTCTCCTTGGGTTACAAGACAAACCATAAATAAAGCCAACATAAAATTTTTGACCTTCTAACAAGAACTATTTACATACATGCCCATCACAAAAAACTAGTCAGTCTAAAACACTTTAAAAATATTACATTTAAAATGGTGATCAATCATTTCCATCAATGACCCTACTATTTAGGATATAAGATTACTTACATAGTTATCAAGGTGATTGCCTAAGTGGCATCTAGGCCCACTTAGGTGGTAAGGTGCTAAATCCTATGCACCTTGAATCCACGCCTTATTGGGGTTGCAGAAGGTGAGTGCTTGGGCTAACTAGGCACATACACCTGAGCCCTGAGAACTTCAAAATGGGACAGTCTGGTCTAGCGACCTGAGCCCCTCTCAAAACACAGTTTCCTAAACCCCTCCTGAAGCCCCGATGCTCGAATGCTCTCATTTCATTGTCTTGTGGCATACCTGTACACCCTAGTTCCATAGCCGTTTGGCAAGAAACTTCGTTGTTGCCTCCACTTCAGTCTTCATGTGTGCCCATGGCCGTGGATGTGTGATGGGAATCGAATCGGGACACAAGAACCGATTCATGTTATTAATTAAATTGGGATGCCTGAAACGATTATTGATTTTCAAATCTCATGTAATTTTGATTTTTAGGTCAATAATGAGTCCATTTAAGTAATTTTCTAATTTTAGGAATTTTAGTTGATTTGTTTGAGTATTTTTCTCAATTTCTTTTCATTTACGGACTTTTTTCTGCATTTTAACCCTATAAATAGGGGCTCATGTATTCGATACAAGAGATGGTTGATATATGATGCATTGAATGAAAATAAAGCCCGTTGTTTTTTTTTTCCCGTTTTGCCCCTGTGTGCGTCTGACTTAACCAGCGAGGGTTTCTCCTCTCTCTCCCGGTCTTCATTCCGCGAGCGGCTGGCCCGCGATTCTCCTCTGGCGGCTGGCCAGCGACTTCCCTCCCGGCGGCGGAACTTCGTCTTCCTCCCGGCAGCGAAACTTCGTCTTCCTCCCGGCAGCGGATCTTCTTCTTCCCCGGTGGCGGAGCTGTCTTCCTCCAGTGGAGCCCTAGCTTGGGGTTCTTCTACTTCCAGTTCCCCTCGGCGGGTCTTCTTCTTCCTCGGTGGCGGATCTGTCTTCCTCCAGCGGAGCCCTAGCTCGGGGTTCTTCTTCTTCAGTTCCCCTTCCTCATCCGTAGACAACTATGACGGTTAGCTGGTCTGTGCTCTGTTTCCTTGACCATTGCTCTAGCGCACTCGTCTTCCTCTCAGTTTCTCTTCCGGTGATGAGGCGTTTTGGCGAGATCGACTCATTCTTCTCTGATCTATCGGTTTGCCTTAAGCTCTATTTCTATTTGATCACTCCTCCGACCTCTGTGAGATTCCTTTTTTTATCGACTTCTTGGAGATAGTTCGTCTTCTACTCTGTCTTCTGGATCTGGCTCTTGCGAAATATCTGTTGTTCGCCTAAACCTCTTCTTCTGGATCTGTTGTCGACGAGTTTCTGGAATGACCTCTTCACTCGTTTGAGCTTCTTTCCTTCCTGGTACTGCCGTGAATATTTCTTCAACGTCGACACTCCTGGTAGCCGAGATCTTCTCCGGCCACAGCTGGAAGATGAGTCTTCGTTGTTGCCGTTTTCGACGGTTGAGTTTATGCTAAGTCCGTTTGCGGAGACTACTGAACATTACTTTTCTGAGGCCTCTTGGCCAGTGACGAAGGGTCTGCGATATTCTCTGGTTAGATCTTGAGATTCCCGTTGGAGCAAATGACCAAGGTCAGTACTATTTTGTGAATTCATCCGCCCACGTTCTTCCGGATCTTCGGATTCGCGCGTCCCGTAACGGTGTTCTTGACGAGATACTACTCGGTCTTGGTTAAGAATGATAGTCGATGATGGTAGTCCGACAGATCTGTTTTAGCTGCGCATAGCTAATTCCGACCTTGAGAAGAGGCTATACTGTTACTCAGAAGTTGAGTTCTGTTTCCACGTTGTTCTCGATTCCGGAAATTGGTATAGTATTCGAGTCTTCGTGTTTCCGTCTGGATTTAGTCAAGTTTTCTTGAGTATTTGGATCGATTATGTTCGGATCGATTTATTACAATGTTGTGGGATTTAGATCTGAAAAGAACAGTATCCTATCTTCGGTTCTGTTTACATCTCTCCGAACTACTTAGTTACGATCTTGGTTTGTCGATTCTTACCGGTTTGAGGAACTGGTCCTTCTGGAATCCAAGAAACGAGTTCTCTCGCATTTGGATTTTATCGTCTGCATTAATTTTGGACCATTTACGTGAAGCGAGACTGGTCCTTATTCCAAATCTTAATCTCGATCTTCTTATCGTCTTCTCGTCGATTTCGAAATCTTGGAATGGATACTGCTTGATAGTTTTGTAGTATCATGAACGTTCGAGATTGGTTCTTTTCCGATCTGTTAAGTCGACTTCGGTTCCTTAAGGCTGCTTTGGTTCCGAACTCGGTTGGTTCAACAAACGGTATTCGGTTGATTTTCATAGTATTATTTCAACTTCGGTAGCAGACATAAGCTAGATTAAGTGGCGGATATGCGTGAATGCCTACATTGTTGGAATGGAAAATGATGATGACCACTAGTCAACCGGCTCTAGGTAGCTTCTTACCAAGTCGTCGGACCGGATTGATTCCCTCCTTAGGATAGTAGAACATTGGTCACCTCGATTCGGAGGCCGCGATGAAAATTATCCGAGCCTTAAAGTTTTTGGTTGTTGTCCCTATTGCTGGAAATCGATATCATTGCTGGAAAATCAAGATGTGCGGTTCATTTGGTCATGATGACTTAACCGAGCCAATGTCCCTTTATCTACCGTTCACATCGTACATTGAGTTGCTTACCATTTTCACGAGGATTGTGTGCTATTGATATATCCTCCCTTTACTGATTGATTTTATCATGATGATTAATTGCATATTCTGTTCGGTTTAAAATTGCTGGATTCTTAGCACTTCTGGTCTTTAAACTGCTGGCCTGCTGTATTGTTGGAAAATTGTTCATTTCGGGTCTGTTACCTGCTGGTTCATATCAGATTGCTGGTTCCTGGTTATATTTACTTATTTCAGTCTGCTGGTTCCTGTTACTCTTCTGTTTGGCATTATATCTGTTGGGTGATATCATCTGGTTTATTTGAGAATCATGGTCCCGTCCCGCATCAATGTGCCTCTCCCCCCCACCGCTCTTGGGGCCACCTCTCCTACCACCTATGTAGTCAGAGGCGAGAGGCGACCGAGGCGAGAGAGGGCTCGCCTCGCCTCAGGCGCTTGAGGCAGGCGCCTCAGGTGCTCGAGGCGACATTTTTGTTATTGAAGAACTTCTCAAAATATATATATATATATAACATTGAAACTTTTAAAGAAAAACATAAAAATACAAAAAACTCACTTCTAGGACCGATAATGCATCAAGATATCGGAGTCTCAAGGTGGAAGACTAGGTATTGGGGGTTTCGGGGTGAGAAAGGAGGATTTAAGTTACCAAATTTGACTTTCACATGGTCCTGACTTGGGCGAGGCGAGATCTACCAAGGCGAGGCATTTTTGCCTCACCTCAACGCCTAGGCACCTGAGGCGAGCGCCTCAGATAACATAGCCTACCACCTACATGGATGCCTTGTCTCCTTGATAACTATGCTTACATAGACACCCTTAAAATTATCCCTATTTGCACCTAAAACCATGTAAATTGTAAAGATCCTATTGTTTAATAATATCCCATAGCACAAATGTTATAGGTACACTCTGAAATCTATATATTTACTTTAACTTAACCCTAATTACCTGATGTGAGACAAAATAAGAAAAAACTGAAATAAGCTAAAAACCGGCCAAAACTATGCTTAAGACCTGAACCAGCGACTGGCCGGTTCTTTGGGGCCGGTCGGTGTTGTCACGAAGATCAGCTGTTGGAAAGCATCCAGTGGCCACCGGGTTGTCCAGGGAGAACGAGGGTTGGATGACGCACAGCAGGTGAGACAAGGGGGAGGTGAGGGGTGTAGGGGCTTCAGAGGACACTAGCAGGAGGGAGGGGGAGAGCAGAGAGGTGAAGGGTGTAGGGACACCACATGGAGTGTAGTTGGTTGGGCCCCATACCAAGGCCAAGTAGTGCAGACAGCAGAGGTTGTAGCTGTTGTGGACTCTTCGTCCGTGCCAAAAGTGGTGATAGAGAGGGAGGGGAAGTGGGGAGCCACCATCCGAGCAAGGATTGTCGTCTCGGATCTCGGCTTCATCTCGGAAGCGTGAAAGAGAAGAGATCTCGTGAGATTCTCGGAAAAATCTCGGGAGATCGGATCTCGGATTTCATTTATGTAGGGTATACTTTACCCAATGATTGCCATCTCACATCTATATTTTATCTCACGGAGATTGAAGATAAAAGATCTCGAAAAAATCTCAAGGGATTAAATCTTGAAAATACCAATCAATGTGCATGTTTAGATGTAGAATGTCATATAATCTCTTTAAAAAGGACAAGAGAACTCATATTAAATATTAAAATAAGCTGTGAGAGAATTAAAAACGTAATATAGAGATGGTGAACTATTGTTAGCATGAGACATATAAAGGATCTTATGTCAAATCAAAGTTTTATCTTGAACAATATAGATAGGAGATTGATAACATTTTGGGTCAATTGTACATATATAGTTATTAAAATATTAAGCTATGAAATTTTATCAAACAATAATGTTTTGATGAATATGTGGAAGGATTCCATAATAAAATTGGCAATATAAGAAGGAAACTTAACAAGATCATCTAACAAGTTGGGGATAATAATAGGCGGAGAAGATCAAGGTATCACAGGTACTACATAGATATTCTCGTTTCGGCGATCTCGTTTCTCGGACTCATGGAAGAAAAGAGATTCTCGGGAGATCTCGAGAGATTCTCGGGAGATCGCATTCCATGCATCCGAGGACCACTGAATGGTTGCTACCGCAGCCTACAGGGAATGCAGATTTCCAAATTTCAATTCTCTTTTTTTAGTGGGTTACAAGATGGATTCTATAAATAGAGCCAACATGGCATCTTTGACCTTTCAAAAAAAACTATTTACATACACGCCAACGGCCAATCCCCCAAAAAACCCATTCAAATTAAAACAACTTCAAAATGTTACATACCTAAGACACAACTCTCTCTCTCTCTCTCTCTCTCTCTCTCTCTCAACTGCAAAAAAACTGCCAATATAGATGAGGACAGGCACCCCATGATCCTGGCAGATCCATGGTTCAGCTCAATTCTGACCACTCTAGAGATACCAGTTGGGGTGATGGGGAACAGGTTCAAAATTTTTTGAAATCTTTTGTGTTTCAGTCCTTAGAAGGCCTCCCTTCTAAAAATTTTAAATTTATTTTAGTCTTTTTCTGCACTTTAGTCCATAAGAAGACATGTTTGTGAATAATTTTCTTAGGGGTATTTTTGTAAAGATTGACTCCTTTATTTAAGGAAGCATTGGGTTGGAAATCAATGACCAGAACACTAAGAATTTTTGGAGCGGCCTTGCAGCTGGGTGTCCTGCCTAGAGGGGCACTACCTCTATAGATCTTCACCCCCTCCCGACGGAGGTCTTCCTCCACTACCTCTAGCACCAGCCGGAGTCCATTCCACCCTTGGTAGGAGACCAGTTCCTGGCATTCCCCCCTTCCCATCTAGTCAGCTTCATGCCCATTCCCCTTCTACTTTCCCCTTTAACTCAGTTCAAAGGCTCCTGTCCCCCTTCAACATTTCCGAACGGCTTCTAGCAGCACCGGCGATGACCGCATAGGTCTGGTGATCACCAAACCTAAACAATCGGCTCCAGCTTTCTACTCCCTCATCAACGATGCCTTCGAACTGATCCGGTGATCCCCAGTCAGTGCATTGAGCACAATCATTGACATCGGTTTTCCCAACTACCCCGGAAATCCACCCATTCCCCTTCCCCTCCACAGTGCCTCTCTCTTCTGGACCTACCTAGAAGCATCCCACCCCATAATGAACCCTCGCCGGCACCCCCTGTTCGCAAACGTTCCATCACCCCTCCACCATCCTTGCTTCCCAACGATTCCATACCACACGAAGCCCTGTCACCCCCTGTAGCTACTGTCCCCTTCCCCTCCTCTCCCAACAGCCCATCTGCCTCATGTCAATCCATCTTCCAACCTCCTCTCAATCGCGCAGGATCACCCCTTGCTACCGTCTGTGTCTCCCGTGTCCTCCACCTCTACACTTTTGGAAGCCGACAAAGATGAAGGAGAATGAGAAGACGCAGGAGGAGGAGGATCCGCAGCCTCCCCACTCGTCACGCAAAGGCATCGATGCCGCTGCAACATTGTTTGCCACCGCCGCTACACCCCCCTGCTCCACCCTATGCCTGCTGCGCTCAGCTGCCATCTGGACGAGACGACGAGGGCAGACATGAGAAGACAAAGCTGCCCCCATCGACCTGCTAGCTATTCTTCATGTGTGCAGGCATGTCGGGCATGGATTGCATAATCGGCCGATCTAGATCAAGATCGACCGATTCCCAAGCGATCTACCAGACTTCAGATTTCGAACCGATTCCCGGATCGATCTCCCCAATAAGGGGGAGATCGGCTCCATCTTCTCCCCCAACCCCGATTTTCATCTCCCCTATCTCCTTCAAGCCCTTGCAATCCCCTCCCTCGGCGATCCTCCTTGGTGGCCACCGATCCCCCCTTTTCTGGCACCGATCCCCCCTAAAATAGGTGGTTTTCAGTCTCCCCCCAATCTTTGCTTTGGGCCCCTTCTCCCCCTTCAGCCCTTCGGCCCCTTCCGGCTCCCCTGTTACCATCATAAAAAAAAATTCTTAAGGAGGGCGTTGTCTCCTTGATAGACCCCACAAGGGGCATTGCCCCCTTGACCCCTGCGACCTGACTGTGCAGGTTGATCCGCGATTCCTAAGCGCCAATTTATGATAATGTAAACATATCTACATATTTCACTATCACTTATATTATCACATATTTATATAAGATTCATAATCATAAAATATGTTATATATTTGACTTTTAAAAAGATCTCTTTTAACTCTCTTATCTCTCTATATGATAGTTTGTATTGATATGACAATTTCTCGAAATGGACTTTCTATGACATTATTTAGTAGAACGTCATCCACATTATTTTATTTTTAAATTTTTTTACCCATTCCTACAATTTTCCCTGAATTTTTATGATTTTTTGAAAAGTTTTATGATTTAAAAAATTAAAAAATTTGGCTGATCTGGACCGACCCGGGATCGCCCTTTTGTCCGGAGGATCGGCCAATCCGAACCGATCCGATCCAATCCAGATCAGTGGTCACCGATCCCAATTCTGATCCTGCGATCCTTGGTGTCGGGATGGTGCCACAAACCCACGATAGAAGCTGCCCTCACACATGCTAGCACGTGTCCACCGATCACCACGACTCTCCCCCGGCTCCTCGCCTACGCGCATATAGGCCTGACGAAGTGCCTCCACGACCCCTCAGTGTCTGCCACTTCACATGCAGTCATGCTTGCACGGGTCATCACACCTCCCCTCATCCAAGTGGGATGTCGGTTAGCGGTGCTGCCTCCAAGTGCCACATCTCCCCACGCCGGTCTCTCACTTCATGCACCCGCGGACGACCTTCTGCGGCAGCGTTGCCCCTGCCGGGTCCTTGCTTCTTCGCACATAGGCACGGAGTAGAACTGCCATAGACCCCGCGGTGTGTCCCCTTCCCGCACTCGTGGTGAATTTCGAGCCTCCACATTGCCAGCTGCCGCCATGACTCACACGGCCAAACACCTTCACACCCCCCCAACAAGTCCCTCATCTAAGTCATCTCTATGCCATCGGGTGCCACTGACGCGTGCCACAAGCCCCAGACGGGGTTTCACCTTGCGCGCGCTCGGATGTGCCATCTAGGTGCACCCAGGGAAGGCCAAGATTCCATGGGGCTCCCTCACGCAGGGCTGCCACAATTCCCACCGGGAGAGGGGGGTCCATTTCTGCACCGGACAGCCACAAGCCCCGCAAGGATCACCTTCTAGCTGCATGTGAATGCCATGCACTGGCCACAGCAGCCTGCCTCACCCCCTCTGGTCCAGACCCGGTTCAGAACCTTTCAGGCCAGTTCCGCAAATTTTAGGGCAGTTCTGTCACATTTCAGTCCGCCCCGAGTTTCCTTCTTCATGTCTTTGCGGGCTGCTTCCCGCGCTCCTCGAACCCTGGCAAGTCCTTACCACGCTCGCAGACGCCACCACAGCAGCTGGTCGCATCACCTTGCATCCTCCACTTGACTCCACGTACCCCCCCTTGGGACCTCCTTTGCGGGGACTACCACAAGACTGCACACACCTCTCCTTGCAATGCCACAACAGCGGCCCTTAGGAGCACCTTGGGACTGCCACGGCTTGGGTTCAGCTAGGTTTGGTCCCACTTTGGCCTGATTCAAGCCAATTCAACCGTTTAAGCCCAGTTCGCTTTAGTTTTAGTTTGTTTTATTTTGTTTTAGCGCTCTAACACCATTTCCACATCTTTTAGCCCAATCAACCCATGCCATCCCGCAAAATGGGGTGTGGGGAAGTTTGAAGATGCTCGCTGGGGAGGGGGAGCTTCTAGCTTTTGCAGTGTTGCCGAAAGAATAGATCTAGCAAACACCATTGCCGGTGGGGACAATATGCAGGATCTGCTAATATGGATGAGGATTGGCACCTCATATCCTGGCAAAACCATGGCTGATTCAACCAAATTCTGACAAATCTAAAGATGATCCACATCAGGATTTGCACCCCGTGATCCAGTGTCTCAGCAGGGAGCCCACAGACAATAATGATTGATAAGAAGTAGAAGTGATCACTATACGAATATAGTGGCATGTGGCAACATTGTTTTTAAAAAACCTAACAAATATTCCTTATACGGATTAATGCTTTCATCTCTTTTGGGATAAAACTTCAGCACTTCATGTATGATAATCTTATAATCATGGAATGCAATCTCCCGAGGATCTCTCGAGATCTCCCGATAATCTCTCACCACACATTCAAGAAACAAGATTGCCGAAACAAGAATATCAATATAGTACCTATAATCTCTTAATTTCCTTTGGCTATTACTACACCTAACTTCTTAGCTCCATATTGGGCAAACTACTTATATCATAAATATTCTCTCTCATTCTCTTTTCTATTATTATTTTAGTTAGATGACTTTGTTAAGTTTGTTTCATACAGTGCCAACTTTATTACAGAATCCATATTTGTCTATACATTATTGTCTAATAAAATTTTATAACTAAATATTTTTATGACGATATATATACACAATAGGCCCAAGATGTCATATCAATCTCCTCTCCATGCCAAGAATTGTGGGATCGGGATCGGTGACCACCGATCCGATCCGGATCGGATCGGCCCATCCTCCGAAAGAAAAGGCAATCTCTAATCGGTACAGATCGGGCAAAAATTTTTATATTTTTTAAATCATAAAAATTCTCAAAAAATCAGAAAAATCATAGAAATAAATAAAAAAATTAAAAAATGAAAAACAATGTTGATGACATTCTATCAAACAATGTCATATAAAGTGCCTTTCAAAAATTTGTCATATAAGTACAACTATCATACAAGAGAGAGAAGAAAGTTAAAATAGATCTTTACAAAATTTAAATATATAATATTTATTTATGATTATGAATCTTTTATATATGTGATAGTATAAATGATAGTAAAATATATTAATATATTTACACTATCATAAGCGGGACGCGGGACGCAGAGTAGTCGCAGATCGGAGGTCCCCCCCAACTTTACTTGTTTAGGGGGAGTCGGCTGCTCCAAATGCCTGGATCGCCACTGCTCAAGGTGGATCATCAGGGGGAGGGGTCCAGGCTGAGTCCTAGACGATGAAGGGGAGAGGGGAAAGTGAGAATGAGGGGTGAGGAGAGGGAATCAGTCTTATCTCCCCCTTATTAGGAGCCTGGATTGCAGAATCGGCCGATCCGGATTGGGATCGGCCGATTCTTGGATCGGATCGGTACCCACCGATCCGATTCCAGCCCGAACTACCGATCCAGCCGGGAGTCCCGGCTGGATCGGTCTGAATCGACCGGATCGGTCGATCCTGGACCGATCCGGGAATCGGTCGATCCGGACCGATTCCCTAGAACCCGGAAGGGTCCAGAATCGGATCGATTCAGGACCCGATTCAGGACCATTTTCCGGTCCGATCCCCCCCCCCCAATAAGGGGGAAATCAGACCGATTCCCCCTTCTCACCCCTCATTCTCACTTCCTCCCCTTCCCCTCATTGTCTAGGGCTCCCCTGGACCCCTCCCCCAACAATCCACCGTAAACATTGGCCGATCCCCCCTAAACAAAATTTAGGGGGGGTCCGATCCCTTCTTCCCCCTTCCCTTTACCACCATAAAAATAATTTTTCTTCGGGGGGCGTTGCCCCCCGATACCCCCCAGGGCGATCCGCAACTACTCTGCATCCCACTGATAATAGTGTAAACATATTAATATATTTCACTATCACTTATACTATCACATATATAGAAGATTCATATCTATATATATTATATACTTCAATTTACATAAAGATCTATTTTAACTCTCTTCTCTCTCTCTTTTATATAATAATTTATACTTATATGATAGTTTCTTGAAAGAAACTTACGTTGTATGACATTATTTGATAGAATGTCATCCACATTATTTTTTATTTTTTAAAAAAAATTATTTATTTCTATGATTTTTTATGATTTTTTGAGGATTTTTATGATTTAAAAAAATTAAAAAAATTTGTCCGATCCGGACCGATCCAGGACGCCCTTTCTTCCGGAGGATCGGCCGATCCGGACCGATCCGATCCCGATCCGGATCGGATCGGTAGTCACCGATCCCGATCCCGATCCCGCAATCCTTGATTAGGAGAGATCAGACCGAAAAATGGTCCGAAATCGGGTCTTGTACGAACCGATTCCAGACCTTTTCGGGTTCTAGGGGATCAACCGATTCCAGGATCAATCCAGTTGGATAGGTCGAGGATTGACCAATTCTGGCGATTCCAACTGATTCGGCTGGAAGTCCAGGCCGTATCGGTAGTTCCAGCCAAAACAAAATTTAAATATATAACATTTATTTATGATTATGAATCTTTTATATATGTGATAGTATAAGTGATAGTAAAATATATTAATATATTTACACTATCATAAGCGGGGCACAGAGTAGACGCGGATCGGAGGTCCTCCCCAACTTTACCTGTTTAAGGGGGATCGGCTACTCCAAATGCCTGGATCGCCACTGCTCAAGGTGGATCATCAGGGGGAGGGGTCCAGGCTGAGCCCTAGACGATGAAGGAGAGGGGGGGAAGTGAGAATGAGGAGTGAGAAGAGGGAATCAGTCTGATCTCCCCCTTATACGTCTCATGTTAACAATAATTTACCTTTATGTATATAACTTTTAATTATCTATCAGCTTATTTTGATGTTTAATATGAGATCTCTTGTCATTTTTGAAAAGATTACATAACACTTTACACTTAAACATGTAGTTTGATTTGCATTTTCGAGATCCAATGTCCCAAGATTTTTCCAAGATTTCTTATTTTCAGTCTCCTCGAGATAAAATCGAGATACGAGACGGCAACCCTTGCTTATAATAACCATTTAAAAAGTAAGATAAGAAACATCTAACTTGCCCCTATGACTATTGACAAACAGGAGAATATAGTGAGGACACTAGACACTCACACTAGCCCCGATTCAGGCAGGTTTATGGACGCCGTAGAAAATCATTGGGCCCCATTTGATTAGAGAGTATAGTTACTCAATTTCTTTGATTAATTCAGGGTGTCATTCTCATTTTTCATTTTCTAGGATGTCTTTAGCATTTTTTAGGCATTCTAGGCTTTATTACATGTTTTGTCATTTCTCTCATTTTTTTGGAGTTACTTGTAAATATGGCCTGTCCTTGGTCCTATAAATAGGGCCCGAGACCCCCTTTGGTTTTTCATGCTACAGATGATATGAAAAAAGTGAATCTCGTTTTGTCCCGTTGGTGCTCCCCTCTTCCTGTTTTGCCCTTGGGTTCCCGAACCTTCTTAAAGCCCCTTTTCTTCCCCTCAACCTCAGGTGTCAGGTGACGAGCGCCTTCTCTCTCTCCCTTCGTTCGGCCGTCTCTTGATTGTGTTTCCCCTCTTCTCTGGCGAAGGTGAAACCCTAGTCCGGACAACTCCTTCTTCGGTTTCCTCTCCCGGTGCCGTCTCCTTCTCCGGTTTCCTCCTCCTGCACCGTCTCCTCCTCCCGACGGCAAGCTCCGCAACGAACCCTCTCCGGTCGCCTCATCCGGTGCTAGATCTCCCTCCCCCCTTATGGTGAAGCCTAGCTCGGGCTTGCCCTCCTTCTCTGACACTGTTCGTTCCCTCCCGGCTGAGTGAATGTCCTTCCTCCGAGTCCCTCTTTCGGTGTTGATCGAGTCCTCCACTGTTGATCCTCTGGGTGTGAGACGTACGCCTTGTTGGTATTCGGAAGGAGTTGCTTCCTCGTAGCCGAGAAGGAGTCACATCCTCCCATCCTCCCATCTCGACGTTACCGGATCCGATGCTCCCTCTATCTATGCTTTATGCGTCCCTGCGGATGTCTGAGAGGCAACACTCATCCGGAGTAACGCCGATGACGAGGTTTGGTCCTTTAACTCGTCTATCAGCGGATTCTGCTTCAGTCCTCCCTACCGCGCGGGTACTTTCTTAGGTTGTGATTGGCCTGTTCAGGATGTTTTCCTCACACTGAAGGCTCTGTGGATCGGGATGTCCCCAGCCGGCTCCTGTTTATAGTCCGGACTCCGGATCTATGCAGATGTTTAGCTATGTCGCTCGCCTAGAGTCATTGCTCTGGACTGGTCCCTAATCCAGTCGATTCTGTGGAGTTCCATTCCCTCCTAGTTTCACGTATGCTGGTTCCTGTCAAAGTCATTTACTATTGCCGCAGACTGGTCCCAATCCAATCCTGATTCGATTGGCACTCTGGTCACTGCTTGCTTCTGGATCTAAAGTATGGGTCACTACTGTTCCTTATGAGATCACGACTGGTCCCTCCTCCCTCCAGTCAGGGTTTATCGCCCGGTTTGGGTCCCTAGAAATGCTGTTCATCTGCTGTCATATTGATTGGCGCGTCCGGGTAATCTCTAGCATGACTAGGCAGAGCCTATAGAAAGAGAACAGTCCCCATTTGGCCTGCCTACATTCTTTATGGAAAGAAAATAATGAGGACTTCAATTATGGCACCTTGGTAGCTCCTCAGTTGTCGGTGACTTGCAATCAACCGAGTCCTAGAGAGATGTTGATCCATTTGAGTCCCTGATTCCCTTGGCTGGAAGGGTCAATCCTCTCCAAGGGTTGAGCACCTATTGGAGTACGATGCTAAGGCCCGCTGCTGCGTTTATGTCAACCTGAAGATAGGCATCCACTGCTTCACAATTGTCGATCTTTTACCACCCTGCGAGGTGTGAGTCACTTTGGGTTTTGTACCTATTCGGTAAATCGTTTGTAATTAAAGAGGACACCTATCTCTCAGCCAAAGAACGTCTTCCCCACATCCAATTGTAGAGGTACTTTCTGTCTCACCCTTCCTTGCATGGTCTTATTCCTGTTTGCTCATTATCTCATCGTGATGCCATGCCAAGTGCGTGTTCAGTCCTAGCCATCTCTTGGCGAGGATAATAGAGAGAACCCCCCCTCCAGATAAGCTAAAATCTGACATGTTAGTTGTAGAACCGATTTCAAAATCTAAATCAGATTTTCAAAACAGTGTTCTCCCTCATTCTCCTATCTCCATTCTGATTCACTAAAAGAAAAAGCAACTCTAATGAAAATTTCTTAACTAGAGAACTCTAAAATTGGTACCTGAGAGCCTGAACTTGGGAGTCAGATTTTTTTAGACTGCGCGTGCTAGTTAAGTCTAAGTCTGTCCTCCATCAGAATATATACAAAATGTAGCCATAAAGGTTTAAACAATTAACACGGTACCTCATTTTACAAAAAACGAATTCCATCCTGCATATGTGGTTTTAACTTGATAAAATTTTGAAATGGAAGATACTACCAACAACATCCTTGAAAATTAAAAATTACATAGCAAAATAGGTGCATATCAATTTAGTCCATATTTTATCCGGATTTGATTCATATTCATATCTGCATGACCAGATATTATCCAATAAAACAGATATGAAAGGTAGTTAAATCAGAATGGATCACATCGGTTAGCAAAACAGAGCAGTTTTGGAATGAGAGGATAATAAGCTCCACTTAAGATCTGCTTCACCGAGAACTGTTGGATTGGATCTAAGATCCAATGACCATTATCAAACATCTAAAACAAACTTAAAATCCTAACTCTATTACCCCTTCCTAAGTACTGCACTGCCCAAACCGATCTCCCAGCTCTCCCTCTCTCTCTATGGCGGCCAGATCTCACTCCCAGCAGCTGGCTCTCCCTCTTCCCTCCCTATGGCTGCAACACAGAAGTCTCTAGATCCCTGCGCTTGACCTTCCTCTTCCAATGGCAGCAATGGCAGCTCCCCCAGGATCCCTCTAGAAGTGGGGATGACGCTCGGATCTCCTTCATTCCCTCGGTGACGGCCTATTTGGCTCTTCCTTCCTCCAGATCAGCTCTCCAAACTGCAGTGCCCGAATTCCCCAGCTGGCTCTCCCAGTCCCCCTTCCTCTAGACAGCAGCAACCATAGCTCCCTAGAATCCTGCCCAATGACCAGCGCTCCCTTCCTCCCAAAGATGGTGAATCACAGCTCCCTAGACCCTGCACAACCACCTTCAAGGCCGGTACTCCCTCCGTCCCTCCCTCCCAATGGGGGTGACTGCAGGTCCATTGGACGGTATCTGGCTCTCCCTCCCTCCGTCTGGACAGGGGTAACGGCAGCTCCCGTGGATGGATGGACTCCTCCCATGACGGCAACTATCTGGGATCTCCTCCCTCCCACAGCGACCTCTCCAGCTCTCCCTCCCTTTTTACCAGTGACTGCAGTTCTGCAGCCTCCAAACCAGCTCTCCCTCCCTCCCACAAGTCCCACAGGAGCCCTCCTCCCACTCTCTTCGTGAAGTGAACACTATCCATATCCGCTCAGGTTTGAGAGATATTTGCCAAATATTATCCGCTCAGTATCTAGAGTCTATCCAAAGTAGATATCGGGATATCTGAAATGACAATCGGCACATATACAAAATTTACATATCCACTCTGTTTACAGGCATACATCCAGGGTACTTTAGTAAGAACTACAATAAGCTTGTTCACTATTGATGGGTAAATTAATTGAAAAGAATAGCAGTTGATGGAAAATTTTGTAATTTCTTCTAAAACGATGAATCATCGGAAAACATTGTGGACCAGTTCAGCTTCTGTCACTGGTATATAGATACAAAAATTTTCACATGATCATCATGTTACCCATAAATGAAACTCACAAATTTAGCTTTGCCTGCAGCTCTTGAGGGGACAAACCACCGGACCCACTTTCGGCTACAGCAGCTTGATATTTCTGTGCTACTTGCAGCAACTGATTAACCTGTAAATGAATAACAATAAACTTTTCTAAGTAATTTAACAAATACAAAAAATGCTGACCAAAGCCTCTAAAAAAGTAAAAGGACATCAGAATATTTTGAGGTGAAACCCAAGGGAAGGAAATATATTGCCAAATAACAAAGATAAAT
This sequence comes from Cryptocoryne crispatula var. balansae, assembly GCA_036172225.1. NCBI lineage: Eukaryota > Viridiplantae > Streptophyta > Magnoliopsida > Alismatales > Araceae > Cryptocoryne > Cryptocoryne crispatula. The sequence continues at coordinate 4,160,953 of CM069924.1, read as the reverse complement.
ACAATTAGAAAAAAAGAGGGGTGTGCGGGTGTGGATGGGGGGGTGATGGGTGATGGGATCCGGTTCAGTCTATTTTGGGTTTATTTTCATTTTCGTCCTTGTGGACTTGTTTGTAAATATTTGAATTTTATTTAGAGTCATTTTCTTTAATTTTATGTCCCTTGAGGACATCCATGTAAATAGAGTCTTGAGTGGACTTCTTTCGTATTTTAACTCCTCTGTAAGAGACGGCCCTCCTCATATGTAAATGATAATCAAATAAAGAATTTTTGGAAGCCTTGCTGCTTGGTGTCCAGCACATTGCCCCCTGTTCCCGATGGAGGTCTCCCTCTCCACCTCCGGCAGTGGTTGGCATCTATTCACCACTTCACCTCTGACCAAAAGTCAGCTCCCATCTTCTTCCTCCTCTCCAATTGGCCTCCGTGCTCCCTTTCACCTTCCCACTTCCCCGGTTAACACTCCCCTTTGCACTGCCCAAACACCGGAGCACATAGACTGCAGTTTCGTTGACCTCCGTCGTCAGCACTTGCATCATCAACGACGTCTACTCCAGCCCCCAAGATCTGTCTGGTGATCCTTGGACAGGTCTGAGCATCCTCGCAATGGAGGCACTCTCTGGTGGTTCAAACCCTGCACATCAACAATCCAACAACACAATGAGGGGGTCCAACGATACATGGAACCCACCCGAGCTTCCTCCTGATGGTTTCGATTTCCATGGCGCCGGAAGCCCCCCTCCCCATTGTCCCTTTCGCCTTCCCTCCCTGTCCCAATTTTGTGCCTCTTCCCCTCCACCACCGTTGACTACCACGAGCTTCACTAGCACATAAGGTTGCAAACGAACCAATACACTCAACAAGTAGTTTGAAACTCGGTTCGATAAAAACTCAACTCGGCTCATTTATTATATTAAATGAACAAGTTTGAAAAAAAAAGTTTAAGCTCGACTCATTAAATGAGCCAAGCTTAAACATACTCCTACTCGATTCAATAAGCTCACGAGTAGTTTGATTAAATATTCGATTAAATATTTATTAAAAAATTAAATTACAAGTATTAATAGTTATATATTGTCACTTAATTATATAAAATAAGTCAAATTTTGAGTTTAAACTTAGATCAAGTTTCAAAAATGAGTTAAATTTAGAGTTTCGTTGATGACTTTATATGATTTTGAGTTTTATAAACAAGTTTGTATTAAGTTTCAGCTTGAATGTGAATTGAACTGGAGTCAAGTTGTTATTCGAGCTCGAGCTCGAGCTCAGCTCGATTAATTAATGAACGAACTTGAACAAGGGTTCAACACATTCGTTAAAGCTTGAGCTCAAACTTGAACTCGCATAAAATAAATGAGCCAAGCTTGAACAATATACTACTTGGCTCGACTCAACTCGTTTGCACCCCTAGGCGCGAGGGGCTCGCAAAACCACCACCTTCCTCTAGATCTACCGGATGACCCTAGTCGTTCTTCCCAACCTCCGCCGCCGACGCACTTTTCTTTCGCCTTCCCTCCATTTTCCTGCTCCACTTGATCAGGCATCGACAAAGGGCAAGACGAAAAAAAAAAAGGAAAAGAGATCTTGGCGAAGACGTCACCAGAGGCCCCCGACCTTCCTCTTGGTCCCAACCACCACCTACCACACCTGCTCTGTGTCGCCTTCAATCATCCATATGATGATGACAAGGCAGAAAGTGAGAGGACAAAGCTGCCTTGGCCCCTCTATAGCTCTTCTCCATGCGCGCTCAGGTGCGCACAGATGCCACCATCCCCCCCATCGCACGGTTGTCACGTGACCACACACCTTGGCCTCCTCCGCCTTTTTTAACGCAGACAATGCTTCAGCCGGGCACTCGCAAGGCACCACATCACCAATGAGGATCCAATTCAGTCAATTTTGACTTTGTTTTTGATGAGAACAAAATTTTAAATTTTAGGTGTCTTTTAAAATTTCTGTCCAAGTCTGTAAATAGAAAAAGATCAGGGGGTCTTTTCTTAAAATCTGTCCGTCCTCTATATAAAGAAAGTCCGATGTACATATTGAGCAGTGAATATTAAGTGAATTTTTGGAAAGAACCTTCGGGCTGGTTCTCCCGTGCAGGGGTTGCGGCCCCATTCTCCTCTCCGGCGACTAGCGCCCTCCCCTCGAAGATCTCCGGCGAGGCCTATTTCCTCTTCCACCCTCCAGACCTAGTAGGTAGCCTGTCTCTCCCTTCTCCTCACCCTCTGGCCTCCGCTCCATTCCTCCCTCTTCCCCTTCCCGGTTCCGTCGACATCGACCCTCCGCCTACGAAGTCCACATCCGTGTCGTCTCATTGCTCCATCCCCCATCTGGATGCGGACGAAGGATGACAATGGAAGAAGAAGCAAAAGACGATGGAGCTGCGGCAGGGATCTGCCCCTCCCCCCATGCGGCGTCCTCCCACAGTGACGATGATCGAGCACCAGGACGGCGTTGCCGTCTCCTTCAATCTCCGACTTCTCCCTATTCCGCAGAGCCAAGCCACGCCGGCCGGACGGAGACGATGAAGCGGGAGGGCGAAGACGACCGCCTCGCCTCTTTGTCGCATCCCGTGCCCGTGAGGAAGCGCTGCGATGTCGCCACGGCGACGGCGAGAAAGTGGCCACGCGACCCCCCACCCCCCGACATCGACGCACGGATGCCACGACCCCCACCCCCTTCACTCGTGCACGCGGGCGAACATGCATAACCGCGGTTCGCCACGGCAGCCTCGCGGCCATCCGGTCCACTGCCAAAACTGATCAGCAGACCGGTTCAACCGGGTCCAAACCCGGTTCACCCCGGTTCAGCTGATTTAGGGACTGAACCGGCCGGTTCAGGCCGGATTCAGATCATTTTGAGCCGGTTTAGACCGGTTCAGAGTGGCTCGACATGGTTTGAAGCGCGGTTCAGGCCCGTTCGTCTCATTTTGGGTTCGTTTAGGTAATTTAAGTCATTTTTCGATATTTCTAGTCCGGTCTAACCAGTTTGGCCCGCATCAGTTTTGTTTTCGTTCTTTTGAACTTGTTTGTAAATATTTAAATTTTCTTTTGAGTCATTTTCTTTAATTTTCTGTCCCTTGAGAACATTCATGTAAATACTAAATAGAGTCTTGAGTAAAGTTTTTTTTGTATTTTGACTCTTCAATAAGAGGAGGCCCTCCTCAAACGTAAATGATAATGCAAGAAGAAGTATTTTTGAAAGCCATTGGGTTGAGTAAGAGCTCTACCTTGATTCCTTCTCCACCCCCTCCACGTGGAGGGTTGCTCCTTCACCACCAACAGAGGCCGGCAATCTGCTCCACCCCCAGCAGGAGGCCAATTCACCTCTACCCTCCGGCAGGATGCCACCTCCTCCTCCCCACCCTCTGGCCTCCGTGCCATTCTCTTCTCCCTCTTCACCTTGGTTCAACAGCTCCAGTCCCCCCTTCAGCGGCTCCAATCGGTTTCTAGCAGCACCGACAACACCTACAACAACAACTGCATCGTGCGGCGCCCGACTCTCTCGTGTGCAGGTCCCGTGGCATCGTCCGGCATACCCAAGTCCCAAACATGTGTTGTCCGCATAGGTTGGGGCCCCTTCGACAACAACAACGGATTTTCCCCAATAGAGTCTTCTGATGATCCCCGGAAGGATCTCTACCGATCACTCCGCACCCAGCAGCGTCGCCATCTTCCAGCTGTCTGTCATCTGCTCGCTCCCGACTCCGTTGGAGCATGCCCCGGAGCTCTGCCTCCTCCCCCATTGTCATCCTTGCTTCCTCCTAACAATTCTGCACCACATAAATCCCTGCTGCCCTTCCCACACCATCCTGTCCCTGCCGTCGCCTCACCACCTTCTTCGCGATCCCTTCCCGGCCAACCTTCCAATGCCACTGCCTTCCGGGTCCTCTGTGACACCCAATCCCCCTTCCGAAACAACCCCGCCACCCTTCCTCCTCCCTGCCTCTGAGTGACAACGACGAAGAACAAAAAAAGGAAGACAAGAAGAGAAAGATAGCAGACAAAGGAGAGATCCTCGTCATCGGGGCCCGGGACCGGCCGGGAAGAACTGCCTCACCCACACCAACACCACCTGCTACTGCCTCTGCCTGCAACCCCCGTTGTCCGGACAGAGCAAGGGTGTTGACAGAGATTGACAAGGATGAAAAGAACCACCACTCAGGCTTGCTCAGGCGGCTCCCACGGCACACGATCACTTTTCCTCCCGCTGTGCTATGCTCCTCACCAGCCATCCCAAATCAGGGCGACAAAGGTGTCTCCCATTTTGTTGGGTTCAACGGCACCTCTCAAGTGCTTCAGGAGTGCCAGAATCTGTCCATGACTCCCTCCGGTGCTCACACCCACCAGACCGCGCCACGTCCCCCAGGCTGGACACATGGAAGTGTACCACAGCCCCGCTGAAGCTGTCTATCTCTCGCGCATGCTCGTGCACGCCTCCATGGCCCCCTGCAGCATGTGTAGTCATTACCGAAGACACCGCCTATGTGGTGAACGGCCTGGATCCCACCACGCTGCCATCCAACAGGGCCCTTCACATGACTGTGGACGCTCCGTGCCGCCACGCCCTCGGTTTCCATGCACGGCCACAGGCACGCGAGTGAGCTGCTACGATCCCTTCACTAGGGGATCACTGCAGCTCTGTCCATGACCCCCACCAGGGTGGGCGCTCAGCTGGAGCTGGTCCAGCACCTCATGACAGCCGGTTTGGATTGGCTCAGATCAGCCTAAACCCAGTTCGATATGTTCTAGGCCCAGTTCGGGTCATTTCAATCGGTTTAAATCGGGTTTGCTTTCATTTCGTTTCGTTTTATCCCGTTTTGAGCGTTCTAACTCTGTTTTCACAGCATTTCAGCCTAGTCCACAGGCGCCATACCGCATGGAGGGGGGACCAACAAGTAGCACCCAAGAGATGGGGAAGAGAGCGTGGATGGTGAGGGGAACTCCCAATATTTAAACAAAGAGATGAAGTACAGTTACATAACAAAGGAAAACATGATTCAGCTAAAAGTGAAGGCAATTTTCCATGGGAAAAACAAAGAACATTAGAGTTCAAATTTGGCTATATCATTGCTAATAAGGCCTTTCAATCTATTAACTAAATGCTTATTTTTGTTTTAGTGAATAAGCTATATGTATCTTCTGATCCATTTCATTTCAGAACTACAAGTATTTACTGTATAAAGGCTCATGATGATGGAAACATAGAAGTCTTCTTTTAGCATGTGCATCGTGGGCATTGGCAAAAATTACTCTAGTAAATTAGTAGAGAGGGCACTTATCTCCAAACCCTGTGTAGGATGAGAATGGCAAGAGGCAACTAAGGATTACCTCACTTTGATCACCTGACACTTAATTGAAACTTATTGGGCATCCATCTTTTAACTTGTCAGAAGAGTTGAGTCTTGGCAGTATATTCCCAATTATTATTGCCACCACATGGTATGAGACTGTAACATACTCATTTTAACGCGTGAAGAAAATTTGATTATAGACGGTGCATAAACAAGTCCCAGATTATGCCCTTTATTTACGATTGCTGCACATAGACACAAGCAGACAAATACTTCATGGGTCAAAAAAACATCATGTCTACTTGTGTTGAAAACGTCACATTTTTTTTGTAATTACCCAAATAAAGGTCCATTTCTTTCTTACTTTTGCCCTTAGGTTTTAGTCTTAGTGTATGGTTACAATTGTCGGGACTCTTGGGCTTTATTATTAAAACATGGGTTATGAAGGGGCTTCATGCCCCTCTTTTAATGACAATAAAAAGAAAACAAAATGGTTTCTACCTCTCGTATCCAAGTTCTCTCTCTCCCCTCACCTCCTTCCGCAGGCACAGTTATATGTAGGGGTGGGCACAAAACGGTTCAAACTGAGAAACCAAACCGAACCAGCCCATTCGGTTCGGTTTGGAAAATCTCCAAACCGATTTAAACCAAACCAAACCGTTTAAACCGATTTAATCAAAAAAAATAAAAAAACTATTATAGCATTAATAAAAATGATATTTTTATAAATTTTAGAATAAAATAATATTTATTTTCATTATTTTTTACTTAAAAATTAGTATATATATGTAAAAATAATTAATTTAAATATTTTTACTTATTTTTTGTTTAAACCGAACCAAACTGAATTGATTCGGTTTGGTTCGGTTCGGTTTGAAAGGGTGATTCAATTCGATTTGGTTTGGAAAAACAATGGTCCAAACCGAACCAAACCGAACCGTGCCCACCCCTAGTTATATGTATCAGTCTCCATCTCCCTCAGTTTAGGAAAAAGTGGCTGCTCACCCCTCTTCCCTAACTGGTACCTCTCTCACTCCAGGCCTCTCAACCCCTCTGCTGTCTCTACTGTCATTCTTACACCTCTCCCTCTCTCCCTCGCCATCCCAACAGTTTTCCCTTCCTTCTCAAATTCCCCCCTGCTGCAGAAGGTAGCCTTTTCTCCCCTTCATGGTAAGCATCTCAGTCCTCCCTGTCTGGTTCTCTTTTCATCTCCCCCCCCCCACAGTTACCTCTTTCCCTCTCTTTTGATTTAAATAAAATAAATAAAATTTTGATTTAAATCAGACAATCTATAAAAAAACATAAACCTCAGTTGCACAATAAAAATGTTGACAAATAAATAAACAAAACATATAAACGACTTCCAAATCAAGGACCATGGGAAAAAAAAAACTTTTGTCTACGTTATTATGCTTGTTTGATATAAATAATGGCTTTATATGATACATTGCTACGGTGGTTAATCAAGAACATTCATGTTGTTGCTCGATATAATTAACACTGAAGTGATACAAATTCAGTAAAGAGAAGTCCAATTGTATTTTATGAACTAACAAAATAACCTCAAATAGTTTTCAAGTATGGATCAGCCACCTAAGTGATGGGGAACATCTACATTTATGACTCCCTTGATGATCTACACCTGTGTACATACGAAGTCTGGGAATTAACATACATTGTTCCCACATGTCATATCATCCACACATCTATATCATTATGATAATAAAAAAATGAGGTTTTCACAGCCAATGACACTAAAAAAAGCCATCTCCAGTCGCTAGGCCCATGCACAGCTCTCTCCCACCAGCAGTTTTACCAGCTAAGACTGAAGTTGCATCAGCCCCCTCCCACTTGGGGCACCACAATGCCAACGCTTGGGCAGCCACCACAAGCTGCCCTGTGCAACCCCATTGCAACAAGCAGATTCCCGCTCCTCCCTTCAAGCTGGATGATTGGTGCAGGCTGATTCCAGCTCTAACGTGTGAACACAAACATGGGTTTACCCCATATTAACCATGGGCTTCAGTACAGGATTTGAGGATTTCGGGCCATCTAAAAACTTAAGATCATAAGTAGCATGGCTTCGGCAACATATTATCACATATAAACATTCTAACAGTCTCAATTTTAAATATTATGTTAGCTTGCCATGCTTTTTGCGCCCATAAGAAAATTAGCTAAAGATAAAAAAATAAAAAACGTAATCGCATGTTCAAACTAGTCACTTTCATGTTTCTGTGCTCCAGGATTGAGGTGAACATGGTAGTCAATTATAGATGCAAAACTCATACTTGACAACTTGTGTTTGCAAAAAGGTCAGATTGTAAGACAAACAGGAACACTGTAAATTCAGAAATAGCACAATCTTTTATTCACACCCAATTACCAAGAAAAGAAAAAACAAAGGTCATAAACTATAAATTTTTCACAAACATGAGGAGCTACCAGCCGCCGAGGTAAGAGTTCTTCGTGATGTCGTGCACAGAATTCCCACAACAGTATCTGAAAGATAGGAGGCATTAATTCATATACGAACTGAAAGCAAAAGTACACATGTCAAGGCCTCACTCATAGCAAGGAAAGCCTGGATGGTGAAAACTGCTCGAAAAAGTATGATACATACCATACTACAGTCATTTTAATATGCACAAAAATACTAAGGCATCAGTCAGTTACCTTTAAATCCGGGGAAAATATAATACGAAGTTGACCTTCTAGGACAACACGAAGATGCTCATAGACAGACTCCATAGTTACTTTTGCATACTCCAGAATCATTATTCCTGATGACAATCTACACTCTTGGGGCATATCAAGAAACAAAAGTTCATCAATGACACCACTATCAAATTTGATCTTATTGAGCCTGGGAAGCACTTCAAAAGCAGCATCTGCATCAATTATTGTAAGCTTGCATCAGCCAAAGGCACAATCAGCAGTGAAGCATGAATAACCCATCTGAATTAAGCATCCATACAATTAAGCACTAGGATACAAATTACATAAAAAGTTTCTTAACAAAACACTACAGTAAAAAATTGCAAAAAAAGAAAGAACAAAAATATTTTAATAACGTAGGAGGTCAAGCATTTATATGATAGGTAAAAGGCTTGTTTTATGTGCAAACAAATGGGGAGTCTTTCGATTACTTTGGCAGCTCAAAAGAATTATGCCAAGGTGACCCCATCTCGTCACTTCTCTTTGTTTTGGCCAGCCAGGTTGAGCATCATGTGGCAGAAGGCTTGTTTAAAAAATATGACAGAGAGTGTGAAGAGAAGTGAAGAACACATTACTCAAATGTAATATGTTGATGATAATATCCTCTTCTCTTCTACTAGCATTGAGTGTGTTAACCTGGAAAAATTGATCCACCTCTTTGAAGATGTTTCAGAATTTAAGGTTAATCTTGAGAAATGTGAGCTCCTATAAGTAACATCTCAATCACAAATCAAGATCTCATTCTGGCGATCTTCAATATAAAGTAGTCCTCTTTTCTCAGCAAATGTGTCTACCGTTGTCAAACAAAGGCATTAAGAATAAGGATTGACAACCGTTAGTGGCCAACAAAAAGAAAAAACTGTGGTTGAAAAGAGTGATTTCTAACAGTAGGAGAAAGATGGATACTGTCAAAATGTGTTCTTCAATGCTTACCACTTTATTTCTTCTCTATCTTACAGTTACATATACCAAAAGGCATTTGTGACAAGGAAAGACAGCAAATTTCTTCTGGCAAGGGAGTGCTGAGAAGAAAGGACTTCAACTTGTGGTGTGAAAACATGTGCACAAAAGCAAAAAGGAAGGGCACGTGGGACTCCTTCCTTTAAAAAAAAATCAACAAGGCTCTTTTAACTAAATCATTGTGGAGACTCAACCAAGGTGGAAGCTTCATGTGGTGTGATTTGGCACAGTACAAATATCTGGTAGAAGAACAGGCAGGTTGGATAAAAGATGCAAGTTCCCATTACAGAGTTGCAAAAATATAAAAAAGGGTTCTCTTCAATTGGAGTTTCCTTGAAGCTTCAACCTCTGTAGCTGTTGGTGATGGTAGAGGACACGATTTTAGAAAAATAGATGGTGCAGTGATGCCTCATTAGCTGAGCAATTCCCATCTCTTTACAGATTATATATCAACCGGGGGGATAAGGTGAGCATAGTTTGGGATGCTGAGTCTCAGCCTCCTGATTGGAGTACTTCCATTTGAAGGACCAGAAAATGGATGGCTTTTTGATGTTGCAGAATGTGCTAAAAACGGGTACACATGAACCAAGGGAAGGATAGGTTGTTATGGATCCATGGATTCCAAGCAAGGATAGAGGGATCGGGATCGGAATCAGAGTCAAGATCAATGGGTACCAATGTGATCCAGATTGGATCTAGATCAGTCCGAACAAAATCGATCTGAAAGTGGTAAATTAAAAAAAAAACTGATTCTGATCCGATCCAATCCCGACTGATCCTGGCCGATCCAGCCAAAATAACAAAAAAAAAGAAACCGATCTGATTCCAATCCGATCCAGACCGATCCAGCCAATTCTGTGGAAACTTTTTTCCAGATCAATCCTCCGGCCGAGAATCGTCTTGGCAAATGGCCAATCCGATCCAGGCCGATCCTAATCCGGATCGGCCGATTTTAATCCGGATCGGCCAATTCCGTAATCTATGGTTCCAAGGCCTAGGTGCCCGGGCACTTTTCTTCTCACCTCCTTGGTAAGGCGTATGCTATGTTTGTAAAACATGATCGTCCTTCTCCCAGTGAAGCATTGTGAAACACATAGGTGGAAAAGTAGTGTCAATGCATAACCCTCAAAGTCAAGCATTTTATTAAAAGAGAAAAAGAAAAGGAGTTATGAATCATCAATGCATGCAAAAAAAGAAAGCATTTCCTCTCCCCATTGCACAAGCTTTTGGAACACTTTTATCCACCTTCAAAAGGATGCACATCGCCTTTACTCTTTTTTTTTCTTCAGAGCATTTGTTTACTAAATCTATGAAAATTACTTCAATGTAATACATTTATATGAATAAAAAATGTGAAGTATATAAGACTTACAAGTACAATATGCATCATTTAGACTTAAATGTTATTGAAACAAAATTTTACTCCATTTTCGAGTATTATTCAAATTTTGTTTATTAACATGACATAAAAGTTCAAACAATTTACATAACCGATTATATTTTGTTTGATGGTAGTCTTTTAGATAGTTCACGGATTGCATGATTAGTTATTTAAATGTTAATAATTCAGATTTTTTTAAAAATAAGACTTATGCCTCAATAAGTTTTGAGGCTCACGCCTCTAAAAGTTTTGGCAAAATGTCTCAAGATCACCTCAAGACTTAACAAACATTGACAACGAGGTAGCTATTTTGTTGCAAATCAGCAGGTTAAGACAAGATATAGAGATTGACCACTTATTCACATGCAATTCGGGGTAAATCTTTCTCTGATTCTCTCTTATGTTAGTTCTGCAGATCAGCTGTCTGACATCCAAAAGCTTGCTATACTGAGAGATGTCCGACTACCTTCTACACAAACTGTACATGTTTATTACCATGCTCAAGGGTGCATAGTGACATTAAACAACAGTGAGTCACTTTGTTTGTTACAGGTGTTCATCCTTTTTATTTATCCTCTATGGTGTTCTTTTGCGCTATCAGGTTAAGGGATATTTCTGTCTTTATAACTAGGGATGTCAACGGGTCGGATACGGGTCGAATAATAGTATTATCCGTATTCGTATCCTATAAAAAGAGAAGTATCCACTTACTGTTCGTTAACTATCGGTAATGGGTGTATTCGCGAACCGCATTGTAATATCCGCTTAAAAACGGTTTACGGTCGGTTAACGGTCAATTAACGAATATATAAGCATTACTAGAAGGTACCTAATATACACAAAAAATGTTAGCTTCCTTCTAACATGTATACTTAAATATCGTAGTAAGATAATACAGAGATATCATGTATACTAGCACTATGAAATAAATATTTGTCAAATAATATGCCATTGCAACAAAAGTAGGAAATGAACTTGACCTATGATCCAAGATAACTAAGTAACATGGACGATTGCATACAATGGCCCACATCTGTCAAGTTCATGAGAATGTTCCAAGACGAGAGCGAGAGAGGGGTGACAGTGCTGCGGGTGAACCAGAGGAGAGAGAGAGTTGGGGGCCTCGCAGGCACCACGCGGACGCGGACATCGCTAGGCGCAACAGTGCAGCCGAGGTCACATCGGCCACCCAAAACCAACAAGTCCATGACGTAGCCGCCGGCCGCCACGTCAAGGTGAAGGTGCAATGATACAACAGATAGGGCGTCGGGCAAGGAAGAAGGAACATGCAGAAGTTGAAAAGTCATTTTCGGAGATTCTCACAAATTAATTTTAAGGTTTTTGAGATTGACATATTTCTTGAACCTTAGATGTTGATATATTTTCAACCGTTGGATCAAGCTTTACTTAACGGGTTCGAAAACGGTTTATCGAGTTCGGTTTATACTGTATCCGTGACCGTATCCGTTAAAAAGACGGATAATCGGTAAACGGCTAAGGATACCCTATTCGGAAATTTTTGATGATCCTTTAACCGTCCATTAAGTTAACGAACGGGTCGGATAATCGGATAATCCGCTACCATTGACATCCCTATTTATAACCCCTTCTTGAACCAAGGAATTTCGGATCATGATCGATGTCAGGAACGACCAGGGTTGATTCTGATCCGTATCGGATAGACTAGCTCGGCCAATCCACGAGAAGAAAAACAGATCAGGGATCGGCCCAGATCAGCGCATCAAGAAATTGAAAAAAACAAAAAATAAAATGAGAAATCAGCAGGAATTGATGCCCTATGAAGTCAACGGGCTAAATCTGTCAGTATCAAGCACTCCCAGTGGCTGAGGGTAAGTAACCACCACCCATCTGCAGCTGGAGGAACTGCCAATCTGAAAGAGTTAAGCGTGATCCTGGCGGAAATCAATGCAGGATTAGGCTTCTCCTTGGATCTGATCAGCTGATTCTACAATCCATGGCTTGAACCCTATACATATCGTATGTTCTTATGTGCATGGGAGAATTGAAAAGGAAAGCCCAGCCACACTTTTTACACTGAGTTCAGTCTTTTCCATCTTTCTTCTTCTCTTCAGTCATCTACAGCACTCAAGCAAATCTCTGATAGTTGCAGCTTGTCTCACCAGTTTACAAATCATATGTTGTTATGTGCAAGGAGGAATTGAAAAGGAAAGCCCAGCCACACTTTTTCCACTGAGTTCAGTCTTCCCTATCTTTTCTTCTTCTCTCCAGTCTTCTACAGCACTCAAGCATATCTCTGATAGTCGCAGCTTGTCTCACCAGTTATCTTATTTCATAGTCCCCTAGTGCAACCCAAATAACATTGCACCAAAATCATGATGCAAGTAACACCAAAAAATTGTGTTATTTCATGGAATTTTCTTCTCCACCACATGGACCTGTCAACACAAGATGATGGAATACCATGCCCCAAGAACCTCTCTAAATCTTCCAAGAATCTCTCTCCCACCTATGGAAAATAAGATTGCCAAAGCTATCTGAATATCCATATATTTGTGTGTAAAAGCTTCAATCCTCTCTCTCTCTCTTACTCTATAGATTGGAGCTGTACATGGAACCTAAGTATCTCCTTGTTCTTGCATTTGTTTATTTTCATCATCACTTACTACGTTGGCAAGCTCTCATTCGGCCTATGCCCGATTATTGAGGTCAAACTCTAGAGCCATTTCAACATCCTTGTCGTTCATCTATGCTGAAAGTAGATATTCATCTTGGAAGAAGCATCCCCATGTGATAATCTTTGACTATCTACATCAAGTCTTTACTCATAAGGACCACCCACAAATCTTACCAACCTTTCTTCATAATTTTTTGTCAAATCTTATTATTCTTGATTCTTAGTCTCATATTGTAATAGCAAACCACTAATTTTTCCAATCTTTCACTCTTTAGCATGTTACTTTTTTTTATGTATCAGATTAAAAGTGCTCCAATTTCTCTCACAGTGTGGTGACCTATTGATCTAACTCAATACTCATAGTATAATAGCAGTAAGTAGATTTCATCCACTTCTGCTATTCACTTGAATCTACCGCTCAACTGCAAAAAGACATATAGTATAGTAAACGTATAATCTTCTTACAAAATGTTAACATATATCAAATGTTATCAAATATACTAGAAGAAATTATCATATGAATATCATAGATCTAGATCTCCACAGACTTCAATTTGATGCTTATATGATATCATCTAAAATACGACATAAAATAAAAATTAATTCATTGATCTTCAAAACTCAATTAGTCAGTAAGTAAGCAATAACTCAATTCAATTTCCGCTTTTGTTTTGTCTTGTAGTCTTACATAAACATTGTATCACTGCAATGTGCTTCATGTAACCTCGACATCATTAAATACTTGTCAACCATATTATATTCTTGAGTTCAAAAAATATCTTGACAAAAGTGGTAGACAATTATAAATGATAGTAACACGTTACTACAAAACTAAAATAAAATATAAGATAAAAACCAATATATACGGCATGAATATCGTGGTGAAATGTCTTGTTCTATCTGTTATCTATTATTTTTCATTATTTCTTGTAACATTTTGTATAACTCCCTTTGATTTTCATCTTCCTTTGTCCATTGCATCAAATAAGTATCTCATTCTGTTTTTATGATTAAAATCCACCAATCTCAGCATATATACTAAAAGTCCTATAATGGATAAGTAATATTGCACTTTTTCTTATCACCTATTATCCTCAATAATATGCTCCATTTTTCCTAAGGTATTAAACTGATCCTTTCTGGTATGTGTTTGAGCCATGTAATCAATGTAATCAGACAACAAAAAGAATCTCCTCAAGTCATGGCGGTGTCTATACAAACTCATATACACAAAAAAATATGTTGCAAATTTGATAGGTTCAAGTCGCACTAGATCACGACCATCAATATGTTGCCTTGTTATGTGTATGAGTCTAGGATACCCATATATGAAGAACGTAATCGATTGTCCTAGACTCATCAAGGAGCTGATGGATGGCTTATTTCAAGTGTCCTCCAACATTAAATATATGAACTGTGCCGCATCGGACACCCAAAACAAGTGTGGTTTGACATCCATCAATTTTTTCCCCTGCAGCCTTGTAAGATGATTCATTGTCAGTGACAAATTGCATAATGTTATCTTCACATATTCCCTTGACAACATCATTTGTAAGATCAAATAAATACTTGATGTTTTTTATCTATCCTGATACATCTATACTCATCAAAAATGTGGTATCCTCGTAACATTAAATGAAAAAAGTTTGGTATTGATCTCCTCGTAATTCGTGTCCATTCGTTGCACATAACAGTGCAACTCCTTTCCTTCCATATTACCTTAAATCCATCTACCTACGATGTCAACTCATCAACCTTTGCATCCAACCCACCATTATAAATGTATTTCGAACTCGAAAATTTTAATCTCGATCCTATCTCTCCAATAACATCAATCATCATATGGAAATATGGGTTAGTGGTTGCATAGGCTGGGACAACCTACATTAAGTCAAGATAAAATAATATTATTAATATTTGTTTCAAATTTCAATAACATAAAAAGACACATTCAAAATAAATCAAGTATTTTATATACTTGCATGTAAAAACTATTTAAAAATGGTGTTTCACTGTCTTATTTGCAGCCCATGTCGTAGTCTTAACTTCTTTCAATACATGCTTCATAGTCATTTGATCTCTTTCACTTTGCCTATACATGGACAAGTCCGTCGTCCGAACTAACTACAACCGACAGAACTCACTCACTAAGCCTGACTAAGGTGTAAAGCAAATGTCTTCCATATCCAACTATCTGACAGTAGATCCTCCTGCCCCCTTCTCCTCTCCTCATCTTTGCAGGCATAAACCATACTTGCATACATTGCCCTTCTTATTTGTGCTTCATCTTCATCACATGAACTTGATGAAGACACCTCAACGTGTGTATGTGATTTTCCTTTTTTCCTACTTCGGACATAAGAATGGTGTCTCAATGTCCGAGCAACTCATCGTACATGTCAGCTCTATGCACAATTCATATCTCCTATTGTGACGCTCTCCTAGTTAAATATATTCCATAGTTGTCAAGGCGACAAGGCGCCCAAGGCGTTGAAGGGTACCGATTCCGCTTAGGCGACAAGGCGGCCGCTTAGGCGTCGCCTAGGCGGTCAAGGCGGTATTAAAGGAAGGCTGAGTCGGGAGGTTGTTATATATAAAAAAAACATAAATATAATTATATTTGTTATGTTATAATTGAATATGAGTGTTTTATCAATGTACATAAGTAAATATGATGTGTGTGTGAAAGAGAAGAAAGTTAAATAAATATTTATAAAATTTAAGTATATAACTCATTTATGATTATAAAATTTATATATGCGCAATAGTATAAGTGATGGTAAAATATTGTTATAATATTATTAAATGGAGGGGCGCAGAGTAGTCGCGGATCGACCTGTATAGGATCGACCTATTATAAACATATAAGTGAGACAAAGAGAGAGAGAGGAAAGAGTCGAAAAAGAACTTAATTAAGTATATAATATATGTTTATAATCATAAATCTTAAATATGTATGATAGTATAAGTGATAATACAATATATTAATATATTCAAACTATCATTAAATAAGTGTCCCTTGTGAGGGGTATCAAGAGAGAAAAATCCCTCAAAAACTTTTTTTACTGATGTAAAAATACCCAAGACGCCTTGCTTGGGCGCCTAGGGCTGGCGCATTGGGCGCCTTGGCGGGCGCCTTGGGCGCCTTTTTGGCCCCAGACAAGGCGCCCTGGCAAGGCGCCCTTGGAAAGGCGCCTTGCCGCCTAGGCGCCGCCTAGGCGGGCGCCTTGACAACTATGATATATTCTCATCTCTACTCTAACCTCTGTCGATACCTTGTCACACTTTTTCACATTTTTCACTCACCCCACTGATGTGTTGTTTGAGAGAATAAACACCTCCATTCATTTCTTTCTCATATCACTTATATTCCACCCTCTTCTTATCAACATCTAACATGTGTTCATGTTGTCATTCAATGTCACGATACCTAGAAATGTTCCTACACACAAAAAAATTTACTTCATATAAAATAAATAAATCCAACAGTAGGGAGACAATCGGACAGTTTGGACAAGGATTGGATAATCGGACGGCCAAACAATCAAACAGTTTGGACAATCAAATCATCCAGATCAAGAAAAAACAAACCCCCCCACTGTCACCACTTGGGGTGACAACACAAGGTGACTATGTAGGGGTACAGTCACCCAGAGGGGTAACCATTACTCCTTGGGATGACTAATCCCCCCCGGCAGTGGCACTACCGCGGGGTTCCCTTAAGGGGAACCCTAAACCCCAAAACAGATCGAAAATTCCCCCTTAGGGGTTTCCCTTCAGGTCAACGGGTCCCGGGAGAGAATATGAACCAGAGAAGAAAGATTCGGGGGAAGAAAAGAGAGAAAAAAACCTTCAGTGGGGGTTTCTTGAGCTTGCCAGAAAAGAGGGGAGCCCTAGAATTGGAAGGGTGTCGCTGGGGGGTATTGGAGTAGAAGAGAGAAGATCGCCCAATTCCCCCCCCCTATTGAGGAGAAATCGGATCAAAATCAGATCCGGAATCCGACCCAATTCTCAATCGGCCAATTTTCATGAACCAACCTGATTCCTAGTTCTTATGGAATTTGATCCTGAATCGATGGTTCCGGTGGTAGAGATCCAAGAATCGGCCAATTCCACAAACTGGATTACACAAAGCAAAGTCAGGTTAATGTCAAAGATAACAAGAAAGAAAACTAGAGCTTAGCTTCTGAGAAACTGAGTATGGACCTAGCTTCTTGTTGACAATCAAACAAGCAAAAAAAAAATGATTCACCAGGTGCCAGATAATTCAAGACAAACAAATTGTAAGATATAAGAACATGAGGAATTCTTTCATTTATGTTGGGCACAGACAATATTCAAAGGTCAGAAAGGGCCAACATTACAACAGAACAAAAATTAGCCGATGGAAGAGACTAACCAAATCCTTTTCCAGACCGGGAACCACAGATGTTGCACTGCCATGCATCCTGCACAAAAAAGCAAGAAGATTTACAAGATATGTAATATAAATTAAAGGATCCTACTTGAAGATGCAATAATTATGTAGCTTTTGTGTGTATATGTACATCTGTAAGCCCTAAAACTCAAGATAACAATAATTAAGATCTTAATGAATGAAATAACAAGGAAGCTAACCATGGATGACTGTGGGAAAACACCTAGTGTATGATTGCCAACATTATTGTACAATGACAAACACCATCTTTTTCTAGCACGAGGAGCAAAGTATTCTGTCACAAATTTTCTCCAATAGAGTATGTTATTATCCTGGAAAAATGGAAAGAAATACAGTAAAGTTACCCCAAAAAAACATGTGGCTGAAAGAGATTACTAGCAATATAAAACAGTTAAATCAAAGTAGCGATATCAACTCACAGGTGGCCGATGGCGTTGATGATAAATATATTGCATAAGTCGCCTTGCACATATACCACTATCTAAAGGGCGCCTTAAATGCAATCCCTGGATCATTTGCTGCTGCAGTTTCAGTTGTTGATGATGGTGTTGCTGCTGCACTTGAGCCCTCTGATTTGTGGGAAGAGACTGCAATAGCTGCTGCTGTTGCTGAAGTAGCCTTTGCTGTTGGATAAGTGCTTGCAACTGTGGGTTCATCTGGCCTTGCAACTGCAAAATATCCTGTCTCTGAGGCTGTTGTTGGATGACCTGCTGTGGAAAGTTATTCTCCTGCCTCATATCCAATCTTGGTTTCTTCTGCAAGTGTAACATATTGCTTGACTCCTGCAATGTTGGCTGAGATGTAGCAGTAGATGCCCCCTGTTTCTGCAAGTGATCTTGATGAGAGCCCTGCTGGACAATTGAAGAGCCATCCATCACGGAGGAACCAGAAATATTGGATGAGAAGGACATTGGTGATGCTGGAAGGCGAGGATATGACTCTGTATTGATGCTTGCACTTCTTTGCACATGTGAACCACCAGAAAATGCAGAATTGGCATCAGTGATCACTGAGCTAGCACCAATACTGGGGGCAGAAGAGTTTGCTGCACTGTTTAGAACTGCACGATTCATTTCCATCAATAGAATAAAAGTTCAAGATCTGATTGCCTGGTGCTTACTAACAGCTGCAGCTGTCTCCTTTGAATTATATGCTGGAACAAAAGAAAAACTATTATAAGCTAATGCTGCCTGCAGCCAACAAATATGAGGGAACGTCAACAGGTGGCTAGAAGCAGATAGATCTCGAGTGGACAGATTAGCAAAGGCCTTCAGCTACAGAACTTTTTCTCTTCTTAACAAGCAGAAACAGATAGAATAGCTCGTCAGGCACTCGGAACATTATGACCATCTCTAGAAAAGATGTCAAAAATGTTAAGAACGCCGTAGCTCTAGTTTAATCAATCTTCAAAACATTGAAATAACCCAGCTTTTTTCTTGAAACCATATAGACGCTTGTTGGACCCTAGCATAATACCGTTCACTTGAAAAGTTAAACAGCTTCGGAGCAAGATGAGCAGGAATACGACACACAAGAACAAAGAGCTTAAAAGACTAACGCGGATGAACTTTAGGCATAACAGATAATAAGCAGCTAATACCATCACGCATATCAGGCCCTTACTGTCCCCGCTCGTACGAATGCAGAACGGCAATTGGCAAAGAAGAGAAGACTCGGAACTTGGCGGGGATTTTCTCCGAACGGACAAGTCAAGCCCTAATTTCTCAAACAGCAAAACAATCCGGTCAGGCGCGTTTGATCGGAGAAACACGGAGACAGTAAAGCAAGAAAGCAGCGAGCGACCCATTTCAACTGCCAGTGATGATGATTAGAGATCCTCGGGACCTCAAGCAACGAGCTAAAAGCAATAAAGGGTTTGGGGAGAGGAAGCTTCGCCAAGGAAGATCATACCACGGCGGAGGAACCGGCTGCACACGAATGCTCCCGGACACCGACGGCGACGAAACCAGGAGCTATGAAACGAGTAGCAGCCGAAGCTCTCCCACTGTCTCCCTCATCAGCGCCTTCTGGCCGAGGATCCCAACCTCAAGATGCAGAAAATGCACGAAATATACAGTGGCGAAATCTCTCTCCCTCCCTCTCCCTCTCTCTCTCTTCTGTTCTCCGTGAAATTGATGCGTATTTCAGCTCAGGCGCCCGCTGGAATTCCCGAGCTTTGGGACCTCGGGGGGCGCGTGCGTCGCTTCACGCAGCGGGTTCGTACGTTTTACTGGTCGCCGCTTTGTTGCCACGTAACCCGAAGAAGGGCGTTTTCGTCAAGTCAAGGTCGCGCCGTAGAGCGACTGGCCGGAAACACAGGTGGCGCACGTGAGTACGTGCACCGGCGTGGGCACGAGGCCGGACGGCTCGGCTCGCGAAGGGGAATCGGTCGGGTCGCTGGGACACATTATTTAAGGCATAAATTGTATTTAACTTTTAAATTTCGATTTATTTCTCGAATTAAATTTTTACCAAACAACCCGTTAGTAAATAGTTTAACGGGTCAGATTGGACGGTAATGCTGGTTTTCTATTTCGATCAAGATGAAGGATCTCTTTAATAAGATAAAGAAATATATAATCAACTTTTTATTTCCGATTGTGACAATTTATGAGATCAAAAATATGTTTTAAATTTGTTGTTTTCGTTTTGCACAATATTCAAGTAAATTGACAAGTAAATAAAAATCCGTCTGGTATAGGTATAATTTGAGATTATTTTTGACTCACCACATATTTCGAATTTATCTCCGGAGCTCTGTTTGTTATGCGTTTGAAAACAATTCCGATTCATCTTAAAATTTAAAAAATAAAATAAAAATTACTCTAAAGAAAAATATTGGCATTCCCTCTGGTTCGTTATACCATCAGGAAGTAAAATAACGTTTACTCACGCGAACACAAGCAAATAGACATGGCCAGCGTTTCAACATAAGGCTTGTTTATTAGAGCGTAAATTCTGCAAAATAATGTACTGTTTTAATTATAGTATTTTTTATTTTATTTCTGTTGATGTAAAATATTATATCCTTCAAATGCTTACAAATTTATCCTAGTAGTTCCTACTTCGATTTTCTCGTCTTTTACAAGCTTAACTAAAAAACTTATTATAAAATTTCATAAAAACATTCTAAACAATTAAATTTAAGACAAGAAAATTAGAATGAAACAAAGACAGGAGCTCCGTCGGCAGCTCTGTTCGACCAAAAGAACCGAAGAACAACCTATGAATATCTGTTTTACAAATTACTCGGATGGATACAATGATAATCTGTACACTGCAATGCGTGCAAGCAAGCAAGGAATTCTACCAACCTCACCCTTATTTAATTTCTCCCTATTTTCTTAATTTTTTTCTTCTTCTTTTCGACGTTTAGGTAAAGAGACCTGGCGACGATCGCGACGGCGGCGGCGGCGGCGACGAGGAGGAGCGTCGACCACCCAGAGAGACGGGGAGGGGAGGGACTGCTGGCCGCACGGCTGGAACTGGATGGCTGCCGTCCCTTCAGAACAGCTCCCACTCCAGCCTCGCGACGGGGGCGGCGGTTGCGCGATGCGCGGCGGCGGCGGCGAGGGCCGGCGGCGGGGGGACGGAAGGAGGACCGGATAAAAGGTCGAATGTTTCCCACTGCGTCGCTGCGACGACCACCGGCGGCTGTTGGGCGGCGTGCAGCCCCTCCTGCTGCCGACGGTGCTCATGCCGATGTTGCGAAGGGCGGTTGCGCTGCGGCGGGGCCGGCGTCGGCGGCGTTCTTGACTCGCCGCCGACGGTGGCGTTCTTGACCTTGAGCACGTCGAGCGCTTCCACGTACTTCTGGACCCTTCGTACCTGTAGCAGCAGTCATATAAGACGACCGCGAGATGGGGAACAGTAAGTTGTAACATCGGGCGCCGCTCGCTCACCTGCATCCTCCTCTGGAGCTTCACGCCGTCGTCGGGCACGACGACGGCGTCCAAGTTCAGCAACTGGTTCATCAGCTGCTCGATCAGGCTCACCACGTCGCCCTCCGCCACCTTCTTGCCCTTGCCCACCACCGTCTCAAGCTGCGTCACCTGGTCGGCCGCACGCACGAGGACCGATATGAGCCGAGGACCCAATATGCCTGTTACGGAAGGAGTTCGCCGGCGGCGGCGGGCGGCGTACCTTGGCGGCGAGCTTGTCGACCTCATGGCCGATACGAGAAATGTCCCTGGAGGCCTTCTCCGCCTTGGCTGCCCTGCGCAGCTCCAGGACTCGCCGCGCGTGGGCGCCGGGGTCCTCCACCAGCACCACCTTGGCGCGGTCGCGGACGCCGGAGGTGTCCAGGAAGGCATTTGAGCCCTTCTCCTTCCCCTTGAACAGCAGCTTCTGGTCCTGCGGGTGCAGGCCCGTCCGCTCCGCTAGCAACTTCTTCAAATCCCCTGCACCATGACATCCCCGGTGTTCATCGCCTTCATCAGCGTCGGCGATCGCCGGCGCCGCCGATTAGCCAGTGGGCACAGAGGGATCTTACCGAACGTGGCCTGGGAGCTGAGGTGTACATCGTGGAGGGTCGCGCCGTGCTTCACGCGGACGCGGATGGTGGGGGCGGGAGGGGCGTCGGCGTCGGCGTCGGCGGACCGCCGCTGGACCAGCATTCCCCCCGGGCGCACCTCCCACTCCGCCTCCTCCTGCCGCGGCGCCGGGCCTCCTGCGACGGCGAAGACAGAGGCCTTCTTGAACAACGAAGCCGGTGATTCTGTGGCCATCGGCATCGTCGTCGAGCAATACAACTTCCTCCGACGGCCGGGAAGAGCGCCGGAGCCGGTGGGGGTGGGGGAGAACTCTTTCACCTTCTCAGATTATTAGATCCCCTTCTGCAGAAGCAGAAGAACGGGAAGCCAGCCGGCGAGCAATGGAAGGAACGAATTCCGGGAACTGGCCCAGATAAGAAGGGGCCAATCTTTCGCTGCTAGTCAGCCACTATCGGTACCAACGACGGCGCTTTCCAGCTCTCCGGAGCCCACCTGGTTCCCTTGTCGACCACTTCTTCTTCTCCGGCACCGACAACAGCAGAACGGTCAACTTGGATTCCGCCGGGAACGATTACAAAGCTCCGATCTCCGACTCCACACGGACAAAGGGGAAGAGCGCCAAAGATCTGCTATAAGACCAGTAGCCCGGGCGGGAGAATCCGCGGGAGGCGCGGCGGCGGCGGCGGCGGAGTTAATGGAGGGAAGGGGAAGGGAACGCGATCAGACGCCGCCGGCGACGACAGAGGAGACCGGCGAGGAGAACGGAGAAAGCCGGGAGGCCGGAGGGGAAGAACGTCGGCGGGGAGCGTGGGGGGGGGGGGGGGGGAGGGGGACGGGAAGGGGAAGGAGCCCGACCACCAGATCGAGAGAACACGGAGGCATTGATATAAGCAAAATTTCTGCATATTTAAATAGAAAATGTTCTTCACATTTCAACCCAACATTATTAAATTTTATATTTAAGTTTAGTATTTTTTTGTGAGAGAGAATTATCTCTCCTTCTAATTATTTGACATAAATTTATGATACATAAATTACTCAAGTCAAATCAAATCAGCTTGTTTACAAATTCATACAAGCCAAACTAAACTAAATCGATTCACGCGTGCTGCCTTATGAAATTCCGTTAAATAAGATTTGATATGCGTCTTTAATATTTTAAATATTAAGAAACCATTTTTAAAAATAAAAAATAAAAAATAAAAAATGGTTTAAGGAGATTCTTGAAGTAAAAGCGCAGCAGCCGGGGCAAGCACCTTCGCTGCACTTCTACACCACTCCACCTGCGCCACGACCTGACACGTGCGGACTTCCGACTTCCGACTTCTAGTTCTACCTTGCTTTCCTTTTGTCTCTTCCGGAGCCGTACTTTTACGTGACAGCCACTGCACTTTTGATAATTATAATTCTGCCATCATTCTTTTCCCGTGTTTCAGGCTCCGGTCCCAGGATGGCATTTTCGTGAAATCGTCGCATCTCGAGGGGAAGACAGCTGTACGAGTGGAAAGCCACGTCATCCGGGAGGGACGCGCACCTTTCCGTGACCGGCCACGCCAGCAGAATGGGGACGTGGCGAGCCAGACCATTGAGTCGTGTCGGGTCGGATCTGGCCCATTGCGGGTCCCGGTTTTGTCCGGGCCACCGGGAAATTTCCATGCCGACCTCCGAAGTCCGATAGGCCGGCTGGGGGTCCCGGATCCGTATCCGTTTCGCACCGACAGCCCCCTCAACGAACGTGCGGCACGGGGGGATCGGGTGAACGTGGCGCGATCGTAGCCGTCGATCAAGGGGGATCAGATGAGGAGAATTGAGTGGGTGCGACCAAAGGGATCGCATTGGTTGACTGACTGACAGAATACCAACCCTTCTACCCATCCCTCAACCCTAAAATAAAAAAAAAACCCAGATAAGAACATTGTATAAATTCAAGAGTTCAGATACTATATTGGTTGAATATTTGAATATATTGACCCAACAAAAAAAATTAAAAGCTTTCCCAATCATGGTGGTTACACTGTGTACTAGTGTATGCCAGCAGGGTTATCAGCTAGGAGGTAGATCTAGAAGATCAAACATTGAAGAGAAAAGTAGGGTTTTCCACTAAAGAGCTCATTTGATTATGCAAGCAAAAAAAAAGTTATGATATTAATATGCTTTTTATTTATAAATGGGTCAAATGTATTCCTAATTACCTCCATTTTTGTGTCTGTGTCTCATGTAGGTAAGATATGGAGGAAAAAGATATACCAAAAGGTGGCATATATTTTGTTGTGGTATTAAGAAGTGTTTCTATGTTGACATATATTTATATTGTTGTGGTGTTAAGAAATGGTAACGTTTCTACCCATGGCCTTATTTCCTATTAAAGAAGAGTGGGCCTAATGAGGTGTTTGCTTTCAAAATAATTTTTTGTACATTTTTTTTGATAAAATTATGTATTAGAGTGAAGTCAAAGGTAGTTTAAAACATAAAATTATCAAATTTGGTGAAATGTGATAGCAAAAAGAGTGGAGACATGTTTAACTATAAAATTTTAAGGACCACATGAAAAAAAAAAGAATAGATGTCACTGTATCTTTATCTAGGAATAAACTCTATGCAGAATTATATTTTTATCTTTGATTGCCAACTCCACTTCGCCACAAGTTCTATATCAAATATTTACTTTTATCGATAAAACATATTTTATCATGCCATCAACAACCTATAATGCTATTTTTTATTAAAGTATGAAAAATTAACTATATCAATTTTGATATTGATATTTCTATAGATTAGAGTATCAATATCAAAAGTTATGCAAATATATATTTATATTGCATAGCATGTCTTGTTTATATGATAACTTTCAAAACTGATACTCTTAACCAAGCAAAAAATATAGAGGTGTCTAATATTGTGATAAAAACAACTGTTTAGCTATCAATATCAATATCAAAACTTTCAGTGCAAACAAAATATGATATGTAATATAAATCTTCGCTTGGTATCAATTTTGAAATTGATATTTCATTTTTTACAAAGATCAATATCAAAATTGATAAAACATTGAAATCAAAGGAAAACATTGGAGGAAGAGGTTCCAGATTGTCACAGGAGGGAACTCCATTTGTTGCTTTATTTATAGACATGGTAGGTGTAAGTGGTTGTGAACCACAGTCAATTAATTATGCATGTTTGTTTCATCCTCCAAGGAGCACACATCACCATTTTTCCTTACCAGCATTCCATTCCTCCAGAGGAGCAATCCTACTTGGTGAGCACATTGATGAAATTCAATTCAATAGATAGGTGGTCTTAGGGCAAGATTCCATTATGGTTAGATTTAAAATTGAGAGTTTAGATCTTTAAGTGAGCTAAAATAAACATCATCTTAGGCTCCGCTGCGTAATTATATATTAATTAGCTCTATCAATATCAGTTTTGAAATTGAGAGTGATAAAAATTATTCATGGAACTCTTATTATAAATAAAGCATGATACACAAATACTAAGTGCCGATTTGTATCCATTTTGATATTAATACTTCATTTTGGACAAATATCAATATCAAAATTGATATAATCTCATTTTCGATACTCTAACCAAATGAAACCTTATTCCCTGTTTGGTAACACTATTAGACACCTATATCACTATTAATTTTAAATTGATATTGATAGTAATCACCTTGAGGTGTTTGACTAATAATATCAATTTTAAAATTTATAGTGCAAACAACACATGTTATGTAATACAAGTGTCCACTTGTATCAATTTTG
The DNA here is from genome assembly GCA_036172225.1 of Cryptocoryne crispatula var. balansae. NCBI lineage: Eukaryota > Viridiplantae > Streptophyta > Magnoliopsida > Alismatales > Araceae > Cryptocoryne > Cryptocoryne crispatula. The sequence goes on along the minus strand of CM069924.1, from coordinate 4,135,254 downwards.
ATATCGATACTTCATCTTCTAGAAGTATCAATATCAATACTAATATAGTATCATTTTTGATATTCTAACCAAGTAGGCCATTAGGTGACTTCTTTTAGCTTAGTACCAAAAACTCATCTCTAAGTTCCACATCAAACCTCTTATTTTCGTGGTACCAAAGTAATTAGTTTGGCTAAGACATTTCAACTTAAGTGGTGTCTAATAAAAATTAATTCAAAAAATATGAAACCTAAAAATAAATTTTGCTATAAATGGTGAAAACTAGGTAACTCTAGCTTTCAATATATTTTTCGATATCCATATCAAGAAATTTATTTTTTAAACCTCTATTCTTAAGATCCACTTCATGCACTCACTCTATAACATGTGAACACAAATTTGAAGATTAAATGATCACTCCCACCTACTTAAAATTCAGTGGATTTTTCAAATAAAAAATATCAAATAATACAAACACTAAGACATCAAAACGAGCAATCTGAACCAAAGAATGCATGACAATCGACAGATTCAGAGTCTCAAACAATATAGTGTAATTAATCTCCATCAAACAACACCTAGTCTTAAAAGCTTGAAGAAATCAAAACACAATAAAAATATTTTTTATATTATACCTATAATTATGTTCATATTCAATGGGTTAAAGATTGGATTTTATTTCATTCACATATTTATTGGCAATCAGTGGTGATTCTGATAGATGGATGACCTGGCACCCACCAGAAATGACTACTGCTGCAGGCAAGGGCAGCTAGGCCAAGATAAAGAGATTGAGAAAGATGGAACTGTGTGTGTAGGGGGGGGGGGTTCTTTTATTTCAAGAAAGTATGAACAAAGAGATTTTATATATTCAAAAAAATTGCTCTTAGACACAAGCATAGCTAGTTTAGGCTATAAATTATTATTTTTATATAGATATATTTATAATAAAAGGATATATGTGTATAGAAGTGTGTGTGTGTGTATTTTCAAAACTAATTTCAATCTTGAAGTGTCATCAAATCCCAGTAAACCAAATCAATGACTCAAATCTAACCAAACATGAGTTAGGTGGCATTTGATCTGGCTTAATGGAAAGTAAAAAAATTTATTTTTAATAATTTATCTTGTGGAACACAAAATGTTAATTATTCATCTTGAAATAAAAAAGGTTAGGATGAATCATTTAAAATTAAATGATTTTTAAGATGTTTAGGTCATATTCAATTATTAGTTCAGATGTTTTACCAAATAATTTGGACTGTCTAATCGAATAAGAGATTAGACATCTTATCAAATAATTTGAGTATCTAATTTCTGGAGATAGCACTAACAGATTCAGTGTTAGTCATCAATTAAGTCAAATCAAATGGGTCTTTGTGTTCTATTTGTTTACATATAAAAATGATAATATATTAATATTTCTAACAGGTAAAATATTAATATGAACACTTACATATCATACATTCTTTGGACTTGAAATGTCAAAATTGATATCGATAGTCAAACATGTATTAACACATAATATTAATAAAAATTTAAAATTTCATTATAATATTGGTTCTTATCCTTTAATTCATCATCTGGGTGTGTTTGATCACGAGTCGAGATTCCATCAAGGTTAATTCATGCTAGATATTAAAAAAGAAATCATCCAATAAAAACATTTACTTGCCAACATCAAACACAGAAGATGGGACAAATGTGGAGCAGGAGAAGAGAAGAGGACCACTCACCTTCCCCCATATGGATGGGACCAATGATGGAAAATGAACAAGCATGTGAGCATTTGTGGGGCTGCTCCCCATGCACCATATTTTGGGATGATCTCATTTTTCAAGCTGGGTAACAGCAAACAATATGATGGGTGCTTCATAAACATTATATTTATCTAACGTTACTGATGTCACATATATTTCAAGGATACTCAAAAAAAAACACAAGAACATATTTATAACATAGACATAATTTGAGAGAATTGATAGAGATCTTGCATGCAATACGCTGAGCGCTGAATATCCAGAAGGATAAATTTGCCATATTTACTCTAGCCAAAAATTTCCAATATTGGATGTATATATATTCATATTTTTTTATGATTACGCCCATTTATAAATTTAATTCCAAAAAAAATCCAAATCTACCTTCCTTCCCACCTATTTAATTTATAGCTAAATAAGCGAGTAATTTCTATCTCATTCCAAATATGCATCTAAATAATAGGTCCAACATATTTGACGTGAATATAGCTAGGTAAGCTTACGAGGTGTTTAGTTGCAATATAGATTGATTTTTTTTGTTACCATTCTATGTTTTTATAATAAAACTTTGTTAAAAAAAAGTGTTGGGCAACCATTACAATTGTATGTTTTGAAAAAGATTTTTTCTAGGACAAAGAGAAAAAAGAGATAGAGTCCCTTTTTTATCTTGTGATCCCCCCACCTCTCTTGGTCACATATACATATATATATATATGGCTTTCATTCTTTTTTGTTATCCCGTCTCCTCAAACATCACAATTTTATGTCATGAGTTATGTTATCTTACATTTTATTTTAATATAATTTTTTATCATTATAAAAATTTAGTGACACCCTATTAGGTCCACCCATTTTAATTTTTACTATTATGAAGTATGACGTAGTATCCCAACGATTATATTTATCCTATTTTCTAAATTACTCTTCGTATAATTGCAATGTACCCAGTGGTCGATAAGATACATATATTTAGATAGTTTTCAATTTCACTTTTCATCTCAAATATCCACCTGGAAAAATGAACAATGGCATACGCTCAGGCCATGTGATGAACTGACCCAAATTTAAATGGCAACTCGAAGCAACACACCGAAATATATTAATAGTCTTTACATCCAGCTAGTTGCACATAATCTTTAACAAGAGATTTGGGCAATATTAAAGGGAAAGCAAACATACATCTTACCTACTCACCTGCTTTAAAAAAGGGGAGATGGGTATCTTATATCCCCACATGCACCTAACCAGTGCGCTTGACCTTCAAACAACCTTTTAAAATGCTGCACTCAAGCTCCTTCCCTCAGCATGCCTTCTTATTGACTTTGTTAATTAAGTCTTATTGCAAGATGGCATGAGTATTTTAAGTTTTAACCATCCCCATTATCTCTTGGTTGTCATTAGAGATGGCAGTCAAAAGATGCAAACTTGAGACGGAGAAATATATATATATTTATATATATTTACAAGGACATGTGTAATAAGATCATATGGGTTAGGATTTCAGCTGATCAAGAAACCTGACCTGGTGTTATTTTTACATATCTAAGGGTTGCTGAAAACAAAGTGATTTGTTTGGCTCTCCCACATCACATCTGTTGTTGTGCCATTGTCATTTACTATGTCCATATCTGCAAATATTAATTGTTCTTTTATTTGCAATTCAGTGATAATATCTGTATATATATAATCTTCACGCTTTCATGGTATGCATCAAGGTATAGAGTAGAATTTCTGTCATTTTATACCGATAGTTTGTTAGAAAATTCTGTTGGTGTGTGCCATTTATATTTTGTATAACTACATGTGCACTGCTTTCCAATCAAGTAAAAACAGTTATGACTGTCGAAGAAGAACTTTTACAGAAGGAAGCCCTTAGGCTATTTTAATTTTGAAAGGAAAAACCCACAGCACCTATACAAATATATTTCATTTCTGGAGACTCATGCAACTTATTTATTTTTTATTCATAGAGTTGGAGAAGAGCTCAATAGAATACCAAATTAGTAAATGCCCCATCTACCTTCTCATTTGTCCGGAAGAACTTCCTCTTTTTCAAAACTTCCTCTAACTGCATTTTGTTCAGAAAGAAAATTGACAGGACTTTTCCAAGGACGTTGAAATTTTCTGAACTTAAAAGTTTGATATTTTAAATACTTCTTCAAGCACAGAGAGACAACTCAGATAAATGTCCATTGAAAAGGTATGTAGGACATTACCCCACAATGTAGAGAAGGAAGGTATTATCTCTCCATCAGACCCCCACACAACCCATTCGGTCTACAAAGAGGGCTTACCAGCCTCACAGACTCTGTCTTCTTCTGATCAGAAAGCCTATTCTCTGCTGGTGACAACCAAACATGCCCACATAACACAAAAAAAAAGATAAAGAAATTGGGGTGGTTGATACTAATTTAACACAAGCCACAAAATAATTCCACCTAATTCACTTGCTAGTATGTGCATTTGGTTATGCCTTCATCACATAGAGCTCACAATAATCAAGTCATGTGTGGGTCTAAAATGGACTTCCCTCCCTTTGTTGTCAACAAGTGGGTGCATATTGACATGGCATGATCATGTGCTCCAAGTCACATGATATGCTGTTTAGGAGCCTAGCTAGCTGGCTTAACTGCTCAAGCCTGATTGTTAGGGGAGGATAGAGTGTAAGGGAATGTATTAAGAATGTACAAATGCCACAAGGGATGGATCTCATTTTGATCACATGCTTTAGGGTGTGGTTTGGTGAATAGGGTGCCCAGTCTAGAAATTAACATTCACAGTTAACTTAAGACCTGTTTGCATGATTAGTATTAAAATGGACTAAAATGGACTTCCCTCCCTTTGTTGCCAACAAGTGGGTGCATATTAACATGACAAGTTCATGTGCTCTAAGACACATGATATGCTCTTTAGGAGCCTAGCTGGCTTACATAACTGCTCAAGCATGATTTTAGGATTAGAGTATAAGATCATGTATTAAGAAAGTACAAATGCCACAAGGGATGGATCACATTTTGACCACATGCTTAAGGGTGGTTTGGTGAGTATGGTTGACATCCATAGCAAACTTTAGACCTGTTTGATCAGTATTAAAATTAATACTAGCTTTGACACAACTATTAGTATGAGAAACAGGTATGATTGGCATCTTTTATAATATCTACTACCAAAAACAATATGAAATGTGTGGGCCGGTCAACACTATCGATTAAGCCCTATCCGTACGATCAGTTGAATGGCATATATAAGTCCACAAACTCATCTTCTCCGCATGGTTGAAGTAGTTATTCCGAGGAGGGACAGATATATATATTCTTGCTTTTCCCTCTTGTCTATTCAGGCCAAAGAGTCGAAAAAGTTCTTATAATCGTTCCTACAAAAGAGTGGCATGGCCATTGTGAAACCGATCCCGACTCGGTTGACTCGGTTTGATTCGGAAGATCAACTGTTCGATTATCTCTGACAATTCATAGAAACGGCATTCATGCTTATTAATAACATTTTCGGTAGTTCACTCGTCCTCTGGACTACTTCCAATAAAATACACTTAACTCCATAGTTCTTTTCAACCAACTTCCGGAAAATAGTTAACTAAAATTATTAATAATTCACCGACTTATTCCGTTAACACATCCACGAATTGGAGTGTTATTAATTTGTCGGCCCTTAAACTATGTGTACTATGCCAACCTCATATTGGCCGTTACGAGGGCACAAAGATTGACTCCCATTTTTTTTCGGGAGCTCGGTGGCACGGGAGCTCGGCGGCACCGTCGCCCTTTCTCTCCGGCGGAAGCATTGCCGTCCTTAGCGAGGAGGCACTCCTCGGATGCGCGGAGGGTCCCGAAACAGCGTGGTCGGCAGCAGCTCGGCGGCGCTGCGGGCTTCCTCCGGAAACTTCGCCGGGAGCTCGGCGGCACCGTCGCTATTTATCTCAGGCGGAAGACTCGCCAAACTTAGCGACGGGGTACGCTGCGGCCACCTTCTCGGAGGGTTTGTGCGGTTGTGCTTGTGTACGAGGACAAAGATCGTTGCCGACATCAGAGTCGAGAGTTCACGAAGGACGCCGTTGAGGAGGAGCAACCCTTGGCTATTATCAGTGAGGATTATCGTGGTTACGGTGAAATTTACGGTCTAGTTTCATTCTGTGGTTCTTTTGTTCACCGATTTTTCTTGATTTGTCTCTTGTTTTGGGGAGGGAAGGAAGAGCCACACAAATTCTCCCTTCCTCCCACAAATTCTCTTCTCTATTCCTACGTTGTAGCAAAAGATCGTGCTAGATATTTTGCTTTTTGCCACTGTAGGAGCAGCGTTGAGCGGTTTATTATGTTGTGTGTTTCTTTAGGTTTTGTTCACCGTCGAGTCTTAGTCGTATTAGTTTACTATGTGTTGTTCTGTGTAGCCACCAATCTATCTGTGAGATCGATAGTCTGGGTATTTTCCACATCGATACGATGTGATCATCCGATCTCCTGGCAAGTATTGAACTCTCCGAGAGTTCTAATCTTTGCTTCTCGACCACTATCGCATCTTGTTGTGTTGGTCATCCTACTGGTGTGGCTGTTATGGAAGCGTTCAGTGCCGCTTTGGTATCTTGTTCTGATGTGTTATCGAGTCTTTTTTAGGTATGTCCGAATTTTATTGGTGGATGTTGTACTCTTAGTTTTGTTAATATAAAGTAAGTTGCTCTCGTGTTCAAAAAAAAAAAAAGACTCCCTATTTTTCATCGAGTAAATTGATATTTCGCTCAAGGACCTGGTCTTATTCTGTATATATGAAAATGATTATTCCAGGATGGTGATTCTAGGGACGAGATACCAGGGAGTAATATAAAAAATAGCTGGAATATCGCATCCTTCTCTCTAACTCAAATAATGTATACCGAGGGCAAGAAATTAAGATGAGCTCTTCCATATTCTTGGCAAGCTCCATCTTATAAATTGTTGAGGTCAGTGGTGGATCCAGGCTATACTTTTAGTGGGGTCAAGTGGCCCCATTAAAATTTGGAATTTTTTATTATAAATTGGTAAATATTTTGTCAAAATATTTGATATTAACATGTTTTTAAAAGAGATGACCCCATTAATTTTATTTTGTGACCTCACTGTACATAAATTCTAAATCCACCACTGAGACTCGAGGTGGATGACTAGAATTGGGGTTGTCAACGGACCAAGGAAAGGCCAACCAAGTTTGAATGAGATCATTTTTACGTAGATCTGTGGATGACTAGAATTGGGGTTGTCAACGGACCAAGGAGAGGCCGTATGCCGAAAATGTTGCTTCAAGATGGGCCAATCTAGTATGCTAATATTGTTGCAGTATATATATATATATGGGTAAATTTTTTTATTAAAAATATATAATTATATATATCTGGGTAAGATAGACTCGATCTAGGAACCAGATCCGCTCTATATGAGGTGTCCTAGAATTAGGGGTGCAAACGAACCAATACACTCGACAAGTAACTCGAAGCTCGACTCGATAAAAACTTGACTCGGCTCGTTTGTTAAGTTAAATGAACAAACTTGAACAAAAAATAAAGCTCCGAGTTGAGCTTGAACAGACTCCTGCTCGACTCGATAAGCTCGCGAGTAACTTGATTAAATATTATATTATATATTTATTTTTAAAAATTAAATTATGAGAATTAATAATTATATATTGTCACCTAAATATATTAAATAATTTAAATTTTGAGTTTAAACTTAGATTGAGTTTCATAAATAAGCTAAATCTAGAGTTTTAGAAATGACTTTTCGTTGACTTGAAATTTATAAACGAGTTTGTATATAGCTTAAGGTTGAACGTGAATTGAATTTTAGTTTAACTATTACTCGAGTTCGAGCTCAACTCGGCTTGATTAATAAACAAATTAAACTTGAACAAGGGTTTAACATACTCGTTAAAACTCGAGCTCGAAGTCAAATTCGTGTAAAATAAACAAGTTGAACTTGAACACCATGTTACTCAGCTCGATTTAGCTCATTTGCATCCCTAGGTGCAAATGAATCAAAACACTTTGGGTCAGTTTGTTTACATGGAGAACCTGCTTCATGTGCTGATTTCCAGGAAAATACTTTCAACGAGTATATTTGGTTGCATGTAAAAAGGGGATCACGTAAAATTAAATACACATCGGTTCACAGAAATGAGGATTTTGGCATTCGCTTGAACGGAGCGGATATGATGTAGCTTTTTTAATATATATATATATAATATTAAATAGATATTACCAATTTTAATATATTTAATTTTTAAAAAACATATATCAGCAAATATTTTTTTTATTCTTATGCGTTTAAAAAATAAAATAATTTTATTGAAAAGATATTTTATCATACCAATCATTCATTTAATACATTTATTAATAAAAAGTTAACTGAAACTTGAGTTAGCAAGTGTTTTGAACTATTTTTAATTAAATTATTTTACACAATAATTACAAGAACCTTTTGTGTTAAACTATTAAGTAGTACATATTTTATTTATTTGCTATTGTAGGTTTCTAAAATATGAATTTTGAGTAAAAAATTTATACCAAAATTTTACTTCTAAAAATATTTTATCTTATAATTAATTTTAAAATTTAAACTTGATATTAGTAACTATTTCTAAATATTCAAGTAAATAAATGACTATACTATAGTAATATTTTACATATAATTTAGGAAAATGATGTAAAGACATTTAAATGACTAAAAATAATTAAATAAAATAAATCAAAAATAATAAAGTAATATATGTTGTTTTTAGAAAAATACTTGACTAATATCTAAATAATAAACCATGTTTAAAATTTCATTGAAAACAACTTCACGCAAAATAATTTACTTAATCTTTTGCATCAAAATTTTGTTATAAATAAACAATTTAATTATATAAATATTGATAAATTTATATAATGGTGTTATGTCCTACTTGAAGCATTCGATAAAATTTTGTAGAAAAGTAACTACAGACAACTAAAAATTCCTTCTTCCTTCTATCTTCGCAAAGAGGATAAGTGGATATTACCAGATTCCCAAACACCATATTTAACAAAAGAAGGCCTTCTCAAAGAAGAAGTAAAAAAAAAGGTATTTCTAATGAGTTCTCAAATACACCCTAAATGAAAAGTAAATGCAGACAACCACCCTTTGATGAGAGAAATTTTCTTTGGTTTTAGTTTTGCGTGAAATCAAACTTTGTTCGAAACTTGGCTCGGTAACAAGTTTGTTAGACTTGTTCAAATGAATATTATTTTGGTCAGATGGCCATAAGGGCAAGACCCTGGGTTCAAATCTCGGGAGACCTCCTTGTAGGAAGTTCTTCTGTCCACAACCACAAGCATGATAAAGATGAAAGAAACTCAGGTTGATCTTTTTTTTTTGGGTCAGATGGCTGAACGGCCAAGCAGCGTGCTGCGCTTGCATGCGACGGGGAATTGAGCCCCTGCTCGATCCCCACCTGGACCTCCCCCCCGGGGAAGGTGGGCTTTACGGCCCATTCGATCCCTGCCCACGGGACAGGGTGTGGTGCCAACCGGCCTACAGCCAGCCGGCGAAACTCAGGTTGATCAGCAAGTCGAGCTTAAATAGATTTTGGTTGATCACTTGATAAACTTGTAAGGAGCTCTGTTAAATACTAAGTTATTTATTCAACTAAGCATTTATTTAGAAATTAATTATGAGTGTTGATACTTACGTTAATGTCGCTTAAATATACAAATATATATATGAACAAAAGTGAAATTAAAATTTGTGCCGCTTAGATACATAAAATGAGGTGAAATAAAATTTAATTTGAGTTTAAACTTAGATCGAGTTTTATAAACAATCTCATATTTGAGTTACGCCCACAAATTTAGGACGAGTTGAAATCTTATAAATAAACTCATATCAAGTTTGAATTTGAATTTAGACTTGATTTGACTCAAGACATTATTAGATGTTTGAGTTCCACCCGATTAAGTAATAAGTCAAATTTGAACAAGGGTCAAACCTGAGCTCCTGCTCGAATTTGAGTAGAGATTAATTGAGCCAAACTTGAATACAGATCCGATATTATAATTGGGATATCTATATTCAAGGCGGATAACGATAATATCCAGTTTCAAATTTGATTGAATTTTACTTGTTTAACATGCCTGAAAACATAAATATGTATAAATAAGGTTAAAAATTTTAAATTTCATTATATATTTATTAATATTGACCGAGTATACTGATGTATATTAGACAATATTTAAGTACATAGTTTAATTAAAATAAATTTAAATATATGTTTATACATACATTTTATACATTATATAAACCTAGTCAAACAATTCCAATGAACAATCAAATAATATTCTTGATCGTCCGATTTGACATATATTATTCTCATAAATAGGGATCCGTTTTACCGCCTTCTTCTCACCGCACATCTTCCGCCTCGAGATTTTTAACCGGACAAGATGATATCTGACAATTAAAGAAACAGAAATAATATGAAATTCAACACTCCATCTAATCGAGCCCCTGTCAAAGGTGAAACAGGGTAAATTATTGTACAAGCACACAACGTGTGCCCTATGCTGCATTGGCATACTACGAAGTATAAATAGACAAAATATAAAAAAAAGCATATACCATACGTATGAACACCAGCACCAAACCAGAAGAAGAAGCATCCATGCTGCCTCCGTGACCCACGTGTCGAGCAACGGCTTCGGTCCACACCGTCTGATCAGATGCACCCAGATTTCGCCACGTGTCGAATAAAATAACGATATTATTCTCCGCGTCATCTTCTTCGCTTGGTAAAAGGCACACGTGGGCGCCGGCAGTGATGCCACGTTTCGGGGTCACCGTCCGACCTCTTTCTCGTCGGTGGACGGCGCTCCGGCGAAGTCAAAAGTCTATCTTCCTGTCCCCGCCGCCGAGTCCTATTTGAACTCCTCGGCTCCCCACGGCGACGACGAAGAAGATGGACAGTCAGGCTGACTCCCGCAACACCGAGCTCGACTCGTTCGCCGCCGCCGCCAGCATCCGCTCCTCCGTCTCCGACGAGGAAGCCGTCTACACCACGGTCTCGTCCGCACCCCCCAAGCGCCGCGCCGGCCGGACCAAGGTCCGGGAGACGAGGCACCCGGTGTACAGGGGCGTGCGCAGGCGCAGCGCCGGCAGCGGCGGCAGGTGGGTGTGCGAGGTGCGGGAGCCCCACCGGCAGTCGCGCATCTGGCTGGGCACCTTCCCCACGGCCGAGATGGCGGCGCGCGCCCACGACGTCGCCGCCATGGCGCTGCGCGGGCGAGCCGCGTGCCTCAACTTCGCCGACTCGGCGCGGCTCCGCCCCTCCCTCCCGCCCTCCGCCACGCCGCGCCAGATCCAGCGGGCCGCCGCCCGGGCCGTCGAGGCCTTCCGCCCGCCGGACGGTGGCTCGCCGGCGGCTGTAGCCGTACCCACGGGAGGTGGCGCGCCGGAGGGGGTCGGGGCGGCACCCACGGCGGCGGAAGGGGGCAGCGGCGATCCCGGGGAGACGGGCGGGGATTTCCCGGGAACTCTGGCCGCCGTGGGGATGTGGTCGCCGCCGCACGCCGCCGTTCAAGAGCCTCCGTGGGGAGGAAGCGACTGGGACGACGCGGAGGCTGTTGTCGACGTGTCACTCTGGAGCTACTCGATCTGAGATTACGCGGCGCGCGGTCGCCGCCGTTCGGTTATTCCTAGGAACCAGAACCTTGTACAGCGGCGCCGAAGCAGGGTGTTCCAATGTGATCGCGCCACGTGGGTGTGACGCCAGAAACAGTACTTAGGAGGGATCGGATTCGGTTTGCGGATGATATCCGACACGTGCAGATAATTCTACTCGTTGGCATTAGGGTGCGTTTGGATAGGTTGTGTGTGGTAGGAATTTTTGTCGAAATGTTTAAAAGTTCATGTTCATGAATTTTGATAGATTTTGTGTTATAAAAATTTTATGTATTTATCTTTCTCAATTTTTCGAAATCTCTCCTGTAGTTTTAAGGAAGGTGGGGTCGGGAGTCGGGACCGGGTCGTTTGGGCCCAAAACCGACCCGGGTCGGTCGGGGTCGCGACCCGGGTCGGGCCGGGGTCGGCTGGGGTCGCCAAAAATAATAATAATAAATTAATTTTGAGGTCGGGGTCTTGGGGTCGGGACCGGGTCGGTCGGCCCCAAAAGCGACCGGGTCGGGCCCGGGTCGCGACCCGGGTTGCGACCCGGCGAACCATGGTTTTAGTCACAGAGTTCACTGTTTTGTTCAATCTCAAAAATCAAATTGAACCATTAATTTAGTTTGGTCTGATTTTTAAGTTTGTAGTACTGCATCAATTTAGTTTAGTTTGCTTTGAGCTGGGTCAGTTAGGCTAAAACTGTGTCAAGTTAATTGAGGTCAGCATTGAGTCGGCAAGTGGTTAAAATAAAAAATTAATTTAAAAATAATCATCAAGTCAAGTTGTGGGGTTGAGATTGAATCGATCGACTCAAAAATTGACCGAGTCAGCCAACCTAGTCCAATCTAACGACAACCTCGCGAACCATAGTTAGCACAATGTTATACTTTCATAAACATGAAACTAGTTGTATTCGCAATAAATGTGAACCATAAATAAATGAGGTATAATACATTGTTGAAACTACACAGATCCAAAACAAAAAAAAAGAATATATGTATATATTTATATATGACTTTATTTCTGGGTGCTATTAATTTTAAGTTCTTAAAACATTGAAAAGTATAGATAACCCCTTGTATGTATCTTGAATATTGATGTCTTTGTCCTTCTAAACTCTTAAAAATTTAGATCATTATCTCTCTCTCTCTGGAGATATATAGATAAAAACAACTCTCATCAGCTCTAATATACAATCTAGAAAACTTTTGGACTCATTTCTAAATCTCTCTATAATTAAATACGACAAGCCCATTTATTTTTTTCTGTGCTAAGGAACAGTTTGGTGAAAACGTACTGTTATCCATGAGGTGATGATACGAGACACAGCTCGACCTGAGACGAAAATAAAGATTTTTCTATTTTTCCATGGGATAGTTAAACCGATATTTAATTATATTAGAGCGTGTACCAACAGCCATTTCTAAGGACATATATATAGTTGATTAATTTTATAGTATCATTAATGAAAATCATTCTGTATAATAAGTAATAGAGGCGCTGACTATTAGCCATTCAAAACTTCTAATTTTGAGCGTTCATTCGAATCATACATATGTTATGGGGTGTTTGGTTGCATGATAAGTTTTTGTACACCTTCGTGATAAAAAATTATGTTAAAATAAAAAAGAACCAACTTATGATATAAAATTATCATGTTTGACGGGAAGTGATGACAAAAAAGTGTAATTACCATTCATGATCAAACAAAATGGAGAACCACAAGAAAAAAAAGGTAAAACCCTTTTTATTTAAGAAGAAAATCATTTTTAAAACATAAAATTATCATAATTGCCATTTGCCAAGCACCTCTTTAACAAGCTTTTTTACAATTTTTAAAAATAAAATAATAGCCTCCGTCGTCATGCAACCAAACACCCTATTAGTGTTTTGATCTAAAGATCTTCCGAAAATAGCATATCGTTCTAAAACTGCTAAGGTCAAAATCAAGAATTATACTTCTTATACACAGATGTAATAAAAAGTTTGTATATACAAAAAAAAAACCTCCTAATACTATCATCCAGCATGCAAGTTCAAAAAGTTTTATCAGGTGCTTGGTTGTAACATATTCTTCGTAAACTTTGTGATTTTTTTACATTAAATTAAACATGTGATGGCTAAAAGTTTAATGGGGGTGTTTGGTTGTATGATAATAAGTACTTTTATTTTAATTTTTAAAAATTATAGTAAAAATACATTTTAAAAGTGTTTAGTATGTCTTACAACTTTTTATCTTAAAAGTTTTTCACCCTCCTCCCTGTGATAGAAAAAAAAAGAGATATTGAACATTTTTTTTTTTCAAAAGTGCACAGCTACAACATATGGTGGACAAGCCTAACCCATGTAATACGTAAGTGACTTTTCTTTTATGCACCAAATATCTTATCATCATTTTTAAAAATGATAATATTTTTGCCAAATATTATATTTTTATAGTTTTTAATTTTAAAATTTGTCATGTTTCTACGTATGATATCATTTTTATCATAAAATTATATTAAAAATAAAATGCAACCAAACACCCCATAAGTCACCAAAGATACTTTGTTAGGTGAAACTTGTACTTTGATTATTGACTTATGAATTATCGTTTAGATAGTCCAATACAGTGATGGATTAAGTACAAGGAAAATCCGATGGAGGTAATTGAGCGGACAACAAGTGATCATCCACTCTCAGTAAGTGAGAGTAAATATCATATGTGATAGTACTCTAAATTCTTATAGGGTGTTTGGTTACGTTTTTTTTTCCTTTTTGATCTAAATTTTAAAAATAGAAGAGATGAGGTGTTTGGTTGCAACTTTTAACTATCTCATTTTCAAAAGTGAGATACTCTATGTACATGATCTCTTCTGAAATAAAAACAAGGTATACCTTGTTTTATTTTTGAGATAGACGCGGAATGTGGGAGGCATGACGCGAGACGTGGCGGGGGCTTCGCGGGGGGCGGGGGGGGGGTTTCCGCGGACGGGGCGGTGCGCGGGGGAGGGGCTTCGCGGGCCGCCGCCGCCGCCACGGGGGCTTAGGGCCGGCGGGTGGCGGTGCGCGGGGGAGGGGAGGAACGCCGCGTGGGGGAGGCCTTCGCGGGCGGGGGTGGTTCGCGGACGGGGCGGTGCGCGGGGGGAGGGGCTTCGCGGGCCGCCGCCGCCGTCGCGGGGGGGGGGGGGGGGGGCTTCGCGGGCGGGGCGGTGCGCGGGGGAGGGAGGAACGCCGCGCGGGGGGGGAGGCCTTTGCGCGCGGGGGTGGTGCGCGGCGGGGAGGGGCTTCGAGGGCCGCCGCCACCGGGGGAGCACCGCACCGGGGGGGACGTCGCCGGCGGGGAGGCCTCGCGGGCGGGGGCGGTGCGCGGCGGGGGAGGGGCTTCGAGGGCCGCCACCGGGGGGCTTCGTGGGCGGGGGCGGTGCGCGGGGGAGGGAGGCGGAATGCGCGGGGAAGCAGACAACGCGGGAGAGGGGGGGAGGCGGAACGTCGCCGCCGCTGGGGAGGGAGGCAGAACGCTTGGGGGGGGGAGAGAGGCGGACGACGTTTCAGGAGAATCTTCGCAGAGTCGCAAACAAATGTTACTGTTTAATTTTTAAAATTTATGATAATTTTGCCAAACACCAAATAATTAGACTGTTTTGATTTTAAAAATAAAATTAAGAAGTCAAATAATTTTGATTTCAAAAATAAGGTTGTCTTAAAATTAAAAACGTTACCAAACACCCTGTTAGTCAGGGTAGAGAGGTTAATTAAAAAATAAGTGTTTCAAATTATCTAATTTCGATCGATCACGGAAGGATGGGTCGCAGGTCGGGAGACCCCCAGGCCGACCCGGTCATGACCAGGTCGCGACCCCAATTTGTTATTTTTTTGAAAAAATTTTAAAAATAAGAAAACTATGAAAAAAATTTAAAAAAAGACAAAAAATCGAAGACAAATAAATGACATGATTTAAACAAATAATACATCAACTTTATTCCAATGTAACGTGTTCTACATTTTGTAAGTAGTTTATGTACTCTTCCCATGTCATTTGGGTTGAGTACACAGCTTGATATATGTACACATAACGATCATATTCGTCAGTCTTTTAAGAAACTATCCTAATACTTGGTCCAAATGAGTCACCATAACTATAGGTCAATTGAATCGAAGTATCTGATGACTCCACATAATTCATTCTACGATACTCTTGATCGTATGTAGGGAACCAAGAGCCTTGGGATGAATCATATGCACAGTTGGAGGCATCGTGGTATTCTGCTCCAGCTCCATGGCTACGGTGACCTCCTCCACCTTGCAGCCTTGTACCATGATCGGCGTATTGGGTCACATGGGTATATTGCTCCTCGTCGATAAAACGTAGCGACGTTGTAAGAGATATGGGAGGATTTGAGGTCCATTGTACTTGTAAAATGCTCGCGCCCCCTTGTACTAAACTAAATATCTAACTAATCTTCTAGCTAACTAGCTATCTAAGTAAGTATTAAAAAGAAGAAGCTACTTAACTAACTAATCAATGAAACAAGTGTTAAATAAATATACTAAATGAACTAATGAAGTACTTAATAAAATAATTAAGTAAATGAAGAAGAAAACGAGAGCAATGAGAGCAAAATTTGAGAGGACTGGGAGCTTGAGAGTGAGAGTGAGAGGTGAGAGTAAGGGGAGCCCCTTGGGGGCTTTAAATAGCCCCCAAGGGAAAGCATCACCTCACTAACATCGATTTGGAGAACTTCGACAAGCAAAATCCACTACAAACTTAGGTGAACGATTAAGAAGGATTAAGTCAACTTATGTTTAACTCAAAAAATCAAGAATAGACTCAAAGAAAAATCAACGATATATCTTTGACTGAAATTTTTTGAATTTCTCATTCGATGGTAAAGAGACAAAAGACCAAAAAATCTTCTCACCAAGTTAAAAAATCGAAGGTTAAAGGTAAACATATTGTAATTGATCCATTGGACATTGCAAATGAAGAAAAGATCAACGAAGGATGAGAAAACATGCCGGAGCTGAACATCCAAATTCAATACTAAACGTCGGATGATTCAACATTAAAAAGCAACAACGATAAAACATTGAAAATGGAAGAAAGCATTGTTAATCCAAGGATGTCAACGAATACATGGATATACCCTACAATGATATAATTCACCCGAGAAAAATAGTACACATATGTAGGGGTGCAAGCGAACCAATACACTCGACAAATAGCTCGAAGTTCGGCTCGATAAAAACTCGACTCGGCTCGTTTATTATGTTAAATGAACAAGTTTGAACAAAAAACAAAGCTTGACTTATTAAACGAGTCGAGTTTGAACAAACTGCTGCTCGACTCGATAAGTTCGCGAACAGCTCGATTAAATATTATATTATTTATTTATTTTTAAAAATTAAATTTTAAGTATTAATATTTATATATTGTCACTTAAATATATTAAATAATTTAAATTTTGAGTTTAAACTTAGATTGAGTTTCATAAATGAGTTAAATCTAAAGTTTCACAGATGACTTTTCATTGATTTTGGGTTTATAAAGGAGTTTGTATATAGCTTAAGTTTGAATATGAATTGAATTTTAGTCTAACTACTATTCGAGTTCGAGCTCGACTCGGCTCGATTAATAAACGAATCAAGCTTGAACAAGGGTTCCACGTACTCGCTAAAACTCGAGCTCGAACTCGAACTCGTGTAAAATAAACGAGCTGAACTTGAACACCATACTACTCGGCTCGGCTCGACTCGTTTGCACCCCTACACATATGCGACACAAGACATACATCATGATACATGATCACAAATCGATCAAAATCAACACAAACAGTAAGGTGAAAATCAACACTACAAACAATCTTATAAAGTTGATTTATCTCAAGACTCTTGAGTTTTACATTTCACCAAAAAAATTATGAGAAGACTCAACCTACATATAAATTCTCGCCGTCCAACACTTTCATACACTAGACATATAATAGTTGTAATAAATCTTTCATATATAATCTTACGATGCTTGCACGAGAAAGTGACAAGTACAACTAACATGTATATTTTTAATGATTTCGTATTTTTCTAAAATGTCATGAAAATAATATATAAATTATACAAAAAACAACAAAGCATAATATTTAAATAGAAATAAATAAATTTGTTAGTCATATTCTCTAATTTCCATATTTTTTGACTTTTTCTATTTTTCTCTTTTCAATAATAAAAATTAATTTTTTGACTCAATCAGACCGAGTCGTGGGTCTGTTTTGGAGATGACCGACTTGGCTCGATCTCGACCCGACCTTCCTTGGTAAGAGCAACTAAAAGTTTGCAACACCAATGTCTGCAATGCGACATCAGCAAGAAGCAAAAGACATTCAGCCATTGATCCACGCATGAAGCTGCAACAAAACTTTGCAACAACGCAACTTACAACAGTAGAGTGCACGGTGGACATCAGTAAGCAGCAGGAGGCATAAACCTTAAATGAGGATGACTTAGGGAGCAAACTCAAAAAGGAGACATGTTTTAAGGGACAATCAACCTCTTCTTTCCATCCACCCGATCATGAAGAAGACCAGCCAAGTAAATCTTCAACCTCATTTAGGTACCCATCAGAAAAGATGGGCCCTTGCTGTAGGTTTCATTTAATTGCTCCCGCTGCAACTGCCAGAAGGATCAGCATATTTTACAATCCAAGGATGCTCCAATATCTTCTGAAGAGAGAGCCGCTTTGATGAGTCCTTCACCAGTAGCTAAGATATTACATGTGTTAATAATAGCCTATAAATCCCTTCTCCTTGTTAAACATCATTAATGCAAGCTTTACATTATTGGGTATCTCACCTTACTGATCAGATCTTTTGCCTCCGAAGAAACATATGGCCTTGGAGGAAATCTCAAGTCAACCCTTGAGATCCTAAATGATACTTTGCACAATGAGTTAAGTACAAATTGAAACTTAACGGCTATCTAATTTAGAAAATAAAGAATTCCTACCTCTTGAATGTGTTGTACTGATCATCATCTTCAAATGGAGGAGATCCATAGAGAAACTCGTAACACAGGACACCCAGTGTCCAGTTATCGACTGCATGATCATGGGCCCTCTTCTCCACCATTTCTGGTGCAAGATAATCTATTGTTCCACACATGGTATGTCTTTTAGCACTCGACTGCACAGCCCATCCAAAATCTGCAATTTTTAATCGCCCCTGTTTGATAATGAATACGTCAAATCAGAATAGAAGATTTAAATGCCATTGTGACAATCATAAATACAAACATGTCACTACGAACTACACAATGGATATGAGAGAATTATCAAAAAGAACATATTACAGCCGCTATATATGAAGGTCATCAAGTGGAACCATTATTATTCGAGGTGTGAGGTGCCCGAGAAAAGAGACCTAACATCTCGCCTCAAGTGCTTAGAGCGGGTGCCTCAAGCATCTGAGATGTTTTATATTATTTAATTATTTTAATTTAAAAAAATATATCTAATATAAATAGTTAAAATAAATCTAAAAACACTTATAATATTAAAATAAATGTATCAGTTTAATAACTATTTATTGTAGTCATCAATAAATAATGTTATAACAATAAAAAAAGTCAATAACAAATATAACATCATAACAACTAACAATAGTAGAGTACAAATCAAGCATAACATAACATAACAACTCAATGCGAGTAGAAACTAATAAGAAAGAAAATAAATATCATAATTAAATTAAAAAATAGATCATGTTTGACCAGATTTGTTTGACTTGGACGGGCGAGATGTTTTAAGGCGAGGCAAGGCATTTTGCCAGTGCCGTTCTAGCCTCAACCGCCTAGGCAGTTGAGACAAGTGCCTCTGATAACTATGAGTGGAACAGATAGATAGCGTTTGGGGTGCTGCTACACAATTTAAATAAATTTTTTTCTTTAAATTGTAATCACTAGAATCTCACTCCGATGGAATGAATTCTAAAGGTAACAAGTACTCGAGAGAAAGAATCAGCTCCGTTGATCTGAGTTCAACATTAGAGGACTATATTAGGCAATACTTGCTTTTGCCACTTGCTAACAAGATAGCAAATCAACATTTAATCGGACTTGCAACTAACAGCTCTAGAATCATCTCCCCATTCTTGTACTGGTCATGTTGAATACTAAAAATGGAGAAACGAAGTGTTGACTTGGAAACAAGAAACACACAATTAAACGACATGGTAAACTTATTCATTTAAAATCAGAGGCATAAACTATCGTTAAGCACCTTCCAACACTTGCACCATTACACAAATGTTATTCGGCACCTAAACTTTTAGATCAAGGTAGGCTGGGTTGGTTGGGCCCCAGGTAGGGATGTCAACGGGTCGGATACGGGTCGAATAATAGTATTATCTGTATTCGTATCCTATAAAAAAAGAAGTATCCACTTACTGTTCGTTAACTATCGGTAATGGGTGTATCCGCGAACCGCATTGTAATATCCTCTTAAAAACGGTTTACGGTCGGTTAACGGTCAATTAACGAATATATAAGCATTACTAGAAGGTACCTAATATACACACAAAAAATGTTAGCTTCCTCCTAACATGTATACTTAAATATCGTAGTAAGATAATACAGAGATATCATCTATACTAGCATCATGAGATTGACGTATTTCTTGAACGTTAGATGTTGATATATTTTCAACCGTTGGATCAAGATTTACTTAACGGGTTCGGAAACGGTTTATCGGGTTCGGTTTATATTGTATCCGTGACCGTATCCGTTAAAAAGACGGATAATCGGTAAACGGCTAAGGATACCCTATTCGGAAATTTTCGATGATCCTTTAACCGTCCATTAAGTTAACGAACGGGTCGGATAATCGGATAATCCACTACCATTGACATCCCTAGCCCCAGGCCCCCAACAGACCCGGGTCACCTAGAGTGGGACACGGGTCAACTCGGTTAGGGTCAGAGGCCAATGGGATCTTGATTCCTTGAATATTTTTTAAAAATATAAAAATTTAAATAAAAATACAAGATATTTTAAAATGAAAAAATATATTTATTTCTATTCATAACTTATATTTTGAAGACAATTTTCGTCTTCTTGATCATACCTTGAGATAACTTATCTAAATTTTATATGTAAATTTGTGTAAGGGTGTTATTTTCAGAAAAGATTCCTATCATAATCAATATAATACATATATTAAAATACACATATAACTAATTTGTATTTTAATTAGTGTAATATATGGACCAAAAAATAAAAAAATTTCATTAATTGGTGAAAATAGTACTAGAACATAAATTTACATATAAAACTTAATAAGTGTGATTCAATAAAAAAAATAAGTGTGATTCAATAAAAAATTGATTCTGTTGGATGTAAAAGATCTATTGAGCCATATAGAAAAACAGAAATTTCAATGCAAAAAGAAGTTCATCATTCAATGCAATAGAAGTCAACTCCTTTTTGCATTGAAATTTCTGTTTTCCTACCGATAGACCCTCGAGGTGATTGGGGGGGGGGGGGATGAGATAATAGCAAAGAGGAAGGTGTGGAGAAGTGGGAAGTCCCCTTGGGTGCAACTAGCTTGTGGGCCAGCTATTGACAACCTGGGCTGACTCTGGGCCCAGATTTGTGCGAATCGAGGCTCTAATTTTGTGATCAGGCCGGGCCAGAGGCGTAAACAGGATCCAAACCCGATTTTCCATGCATGTGATAGTTAATAGCAGGATAAGTTAGGTCCAAGGTTAAGATCGGGTCATCCCGAGCCAAAATGACCAAGGTTGCTTTGCTTAGGGTCGGTGACCCAGATCTACCCAGGATCAAACTAGGTTGAATCCGGAATGGATTGAACAACCAAAAAAATCAAAAAAATCAAAATAAGATATTAAAATGAAAATGTACTTAATTTTATTCAAACTTTCAAAACTTACGTTTCAAGAAGAATTTTTTACTCATTAATCTTGTCTTTCGGAATATTTAACAAATTTTATATATACCCTTGTGTGTAGTACCATAAAATATGAATATTAGTAAAAATAGTACCCAAAAAATTTATATATAAGACTTAATAAGTGATTTCCAACGAAGAGAACGATTTTGTTGGATGTATGGGACTTACAAAAAGATGTAGAAAATGTAAATTTTAGTTCAAAAAAGAACACAATTATTCACTGAGATCGAATTTTAGCCTAAAATGGAAATTCTATCATGTTTGGATGACAATCCTCTACTTAGATTAGAATTTTTTATTTCTTACCGATTCAGTAGATCTTCCACATTATCCATGAGTAAATTTCCCCATTGACGGATGGACAAAAAAAGATTTGGACTTGAGCCATGTAAAAGAACAAAAAATTCAACCCAAAAAAGATTGTCATCCAATGCAATGGCACCTGTCTTCTTTTGTGGGTTGTTGTTTTGAGCTGAAATCTCAATTTTCCTACAAATAGTCCCCTTACAGTGATAGAAAGAAGTGGGGGAGTGAAAGAGTGAAAGGGGAGTAGGAAGGCCGCTTGGTGGCACTTGGCTGGCCCTTGGGCGACCCAACTGACCGGGTCATCAGATCGTGTAACCCTACGTGACCTAACCTGACCTAACTAACAAAAGGGGGCGGGATGGACCGGTTGTCCAAAATACCAACCAGATGGGGTTAGGTTGCTCGACCTGAACCCAA
Source organism: Cryptocoryne crispatula var. balansae (assembly GCA_036172225.1). NCBI lineage: Eukaryota > Viridiplantae > Streptophyta > Magnoliopsida > Alismatales > Araceae > Cryptocoryne > Cryptocoryne crispatula. The sequence continues at coordinate 4,113,199 of CM069924.1, read as the reverse complement.
CCTGGCCTTCCATGGTTAATTGGTATCTAATAACATATGTCAACAACATTCAATGAAAAGGTAGTTACACTGACACCATATTGTCAAGACATCAACCTCAACATCAAGGTGCCCTCTAAAGGGCAAGGTGCAAGGGAGCCTATTGCAGGGCTAAAAGGCACACATAAGGCTATTGAGCTGAACGTCGCTCGCTTTGTTCTGGTTTAGGATCAATTTTTTTAAACTAGACCAAATCGAAAAACATAGTTGTAAAGGAACACACCTAAGGAGCACCAAGGCATCTTGGAGGAATGCTTTTTAGGAAGCCCAAAAAGTGACCAAGACACCTGCCTAGGCACCCAAGACAACCAAGGTGTTCACCTTGGCACCAAGGGGCCTAGGCCAAGAGCCCCATGTCGATCCACTAGTTGTGAACACTCATTTAATGATAATGTAAATATATTAATATATTTCAGTATCACTTATTACATATGTTTAACATTTGTAATTATAAATATATATGTTATATTATTAAAATTTAAAATGCTTTGGTCAGGGAATCAATTCATACCATTTTGAGTTTATCTTGTGTTTCTGTCCTCAAAGGATCCGTTTGTAAATATTAGAAGTCACTTTGAGTCATTTTCTTTATTTTTAGTCCTAACTAGGACATACTTGTAAATACATGTTTTAAAAGTCACATTTTGTAAATATGATCCTTTATACGAGAGGGGGTCTTGCGTGAATGGAAATACACCACCATGAAAAAATTTTGGAGAAGAGCTTGGCTCGGTCCAACAAAAGCTTGGCCCCCGGGAGCCCCTCACCCACTCTTGACGGAGGTTCCCTCCTCACCTCCAGCATCGGCCAATCCCATCTTCACTACCGTTAGGAGGTCGATTTCGATGCTCTCCCCTTTCCCTTCCCCTCTAGTCAGCCTCTGTGCCCTTCACCCTTCTCCTTGGTTTGACATCCCCTCACTCGATCTACGATACTTCAACTTCACCAGCACCTTTGTCGCCCCCCGTGCATGTCTGCAAGACCCTCCAACAATCCCCAAAGTAGCCCCTACCATCCTGGCAGCCCACGGGAGCACAACACCCAATCGGCAACACCCCCTTGATGGCAGCACCCCCATTGAAGATGTCCCTTCCGGTCCCCAAGATCTGTCCGACAATCCCCGGGCAGGTCTGCCCATCCTTCGAAGGTGACCTCCTCCTCCGCATCTCTCTCCCTCATTCGTGAATGTCTTCGCTGCACCTCACCCCGGCTTCCGCTTCTACTCCGTCTACCACTCCCTTTTTCCATCCCTGATGCCTCACTAGAACCATCTCTGTCATACAGCTTCCCCTCCCCAGGCCTTCCGAGATCACACTGTCATCAACCGACCACCCCTTGCCAGTCCCCACTACTCTCACCACACAGCCTAGTAGGAGAAGTCGATGCCGCTAACAAAAAAGGAGAATGAATATGAAGGAGAAGGATGTGATGTCCAGGCATGAAGTTTCCCAAACCTTCCTTCCCCAACGCAGCTGCTCGCGGCATTGCACCGTTGGCACCCCTGCTACTACTGTCGTCCGAACAAGGCAACGGACACGATGCGTAAGGACGACACCTCCAGCGCCCCCCTCTCCTTATGCAGCCTTGGAGGCCTTGGGTGCTTAGATTCGGCCATGACTCCGCCTGGAAGCTGCCGAGATGCAGCCACGTCCACGGCCCTTCGAATTCACGTGGATGCAACCACAGCAACACGGCTGCATGACGTGACACCCACTCGGGCCCGCCCCTTTGACTATCGGGGCGCCTGCAGCACTGGTGCACCTCGGCCCCCCTCACCAGGTCTCTCTTCCCCTCACGCACCAGGTCACCTCCTAGGGCTTGCCACGGAGCTGTCCTCACGTACACACTCATGGGAGTCCAAAGCCCCCCCATCATGCCCTTGCAGGTTTGCAGCTGCCACTGCTCTCGACATGACCCCCCACAGCCCAGGGGCAATGCAAGGCTACCATGTCCCCTGTGGGTCAGCTGGAGCTGGTCCAATCGGCAGCTGGTCCAACCGGCAGTTTGAAAGGTCCAAACCTGGTTCGGTCTGGTTCACACAGGTTCAAGCTGGTCTGAGCCTGGTTCATTGTTCCCAGAGCCAGTTCAGTCTGGTTTAAGACTGGTCCAAGGCCGGTTTAGGCCCATTTTGACCGCTTTAAACCCGGTTCTCTTTAATGTCAACAATTTTTAGTTATTTTGAGCTTCCTAATGTCATTTTTGCAACATTTAGCTATGATCCACCTGCACTGTCCCACATCAGTTTCTCTTAACTCCTTTTTTTCACTACTTCTCACGTCATTTATCAAGATTAACTCTTACCCAAAAATCTATACCCACGCATACATAATTACATATGTAAAATCACACATGTAAGCACACATAAACACACATTCAATTATAACTTACAAATATTATATTTATGCACATATGTTTGTATGTATACATAAGTATATATAATATTAACATCTAATTATATATATGGTTTACATACGTATAAAGTCTAAACACACAAGTACACACATATAAACATCTAATGCTATAGCCTAAGTTATGCCTTAGCCGACGCCTTATCACCTAAGTGAATCGGCACCCTTGAATGCCTTGAACATCTTGTTGTCTTGACAAGTGTGACCGAAAATATAACTGAACTTGAAAAGGGTCCAGTTCAGCTTTGTGGATCATGGATAGAATAAACCAAACCTAGAAAACATGTTCTATTCAGTTTTCGATTAAGGGTTTCAATGTCTCACATCCAATGGTGCTGCCACAGAAGAGTAGTCTACCATTACCGCATGTGATGGTTTGTTCTACAAGATGCAGTAGAAAGAAATAGATAGAGAGAAAGGAATAACAACTCGTAGTGGAAGCCATCGCCAAGGAAAAGATTTACTTGTGTCATCAATATCATGATCGTTCTTTCCCATGCTATCACCTCTCTTCTCATGTTAGGCTGAACATTGGTGGCACTGCACCTCCGCATTTCCTTCCTCTTATCCTCCATGAGGCTCGGCTGTTGTTGGAAAGAAAATTGCAGCTCTTTGGGGGCAGCAGCCACAGCACACAAGATCGATGGCTGTGAAATGATGGTGGAAGGAGCCAAAAGGGTAGAGATGGTAGGGGGAGCTTGAAGCATGGGAGGGGTTGAGACGAAGAAGAGAAAAAGACCAAAAGGCTGTTTGAAAAACAAAGGATTAGGATGGCGGGTTGTTGAGGATGGCGGGCTCATTTTAAGGGATTTCCCAAAACAAGTTGGGAAAGATATGGTACCAGACATGGGATCTAAAAATGGATAACTGGGCCAATAGGTCCATCAGTTTGACTGATTCATCAAAGGCTCAAAACCAAACGAAAGTGTGTATTAAGTATTAGTTTAGTTTGGATCAATAAACCGACTATAAAATATATAAATTGAACATAACCAAACCAACTAGTTAGGTTTGGTTTGATTTACCGATTTGACTGGTTTGGATGAACAAGGAGACTAAGGCACCAACGTAGGTAGGCTAAGTTGCCCAAGCCAATATGTGAATAGTAAGGGGGTGTTTGGTTGCATGATAATTTTTTGTACACTTTCATGATAAAAAATTGTATTAAAATAAAAAGTGAACCAACTCATGACATAAAATTATCATGTTTGGAGGGATGTGATTACAAAAAAGAGTAACCACCGCACATGACCAAATAAAGTGGGGGACCACAAGAAAAAAGAAAGAGGTGAGACCCTCTTTTTTGTTTAAGAAGAAAATCACTTTCAAAACATAAAATTGTCATGGTTGTCAAACACCTCTTTTAACAAGTTTTCTTACAATTTTTAAAAATTAAAATAAAAACCTCAATTATCATGCAACCAAACACCCCATAAGCACTTGATGGTAAAATTATATTAAAATCATTCATTATCATTTATACTATTGACATGGTTTAAGATTTTGAATTATACATATACACCTAAAACACTCAGTTTTCTCTAAATCCTCTCTTTTCATTTGTCTCGCTTAGTATATCAAACTTATCTATTTTCAAAAAGGTATATATACATGAACAATTGCATGTAAAACACATTTATACGTATGCATGCACAGGCGGGCACCCACACACACAGATAGATATGTACACTCTTAGGCGGCGTTTGGTATCGGGATAAGTTTGACGGGGATAGGGATAAACCAATCCTTGTGGTTAACCCTATCCCTATTACGTTTGGTTTAACTTAGGATAAGTTTAAGGCATTGTTTTCAAGGCGTCGCCTAGGCGACGCCTAGGCGACAAGGCGCCCCAGAGGGGGCAAGGCGATGGGTGCCTAGGCGCCCATTGCCTTAAATAACTATTTTATTTATTTTAATAATAAATAATGCTAATTAAGTGTCAATATCATATAAATAAGTTGTTTTAGAGTAAAAACAACTAGTTTTAATAGTTAATTTGACTGTAAATTAACATTTTGATGAAATAATAGCTAGGGTTAAATGATTTCTTAAGTGTTTACTAATAGATGATATAATTTAAATAGTAAAATTAACTAATTTGTCAAGTTATTTAGTCTATGTAACTATGCACTTCTCACATTATTGATTGATTTTCATGGTGTCAAAATTATTTTACATCATTTTTTACATATATCTTTGTTATTTTATCTATTTTACTATATAAAACAAGGCGTCGCCTAACGCCTCGCCTTATCGCCAAGGCGCCAAGGCAGTACTATGTCGCCTTGATCGCCTTGGCCGCCTTGACAACTATGGTTTAAGGATAATCCTATCCTATGTTTGGTATGTTAACAATAAATTTGAGGATAACCTTAAAATTTTAAAATTTTATAATTACTTTTTATATTATCTTATTTTATTACTCATAACATATTTGTAAATATCTTAACTAATTTACATATTTATATAATAAATTTAAAATATTATTTAAATATATAAATAAAAATAAACTTAAACGCGGACGGAACTCAACCCACCCCCCCTCCGGACAGAACCCGGCGGACGGTGCTCCTCGCGGAGCCGCTCCCCGCCCCCCTTCCCGACTAGGGGTGAATAGAAAACGGTTCAAATCGAGAAACCAAACCGAACCAGCTCATTCGGTTCGATTTGGGACCCCTTTCGGTTTGGTTCGATTTGAAAAACCTCTAAACCGATTTAAATCAAACCAAACCGTTTAAATCGACTTAATCAAAAAAATATATAAAAAGTATTATAATATTATTAAAAAAAACTATTTAGCACCCCCTCCCCGGCCGGACGGAGCCCCCTTCACCCCGCGCGCCCTCGCCCCCCGGAGCTCCCCCTCCCCAGAGCTCCCCCCCACGCGGACGCCCCCGCGGCACCCCCTTCACCCCGCGCGCCCCCCTCCGCGGCCGCGGAGTGAAGCCGGAGTCCCCCCGTCTCCCCCCGCCTCCGCGGCAACGCTCCCCCACCCCACCCCTCCGCGGCGCTCCCCCCCCCCGGAGCCCCCCCCCGCGCGGACGTCCCCCCGCGGTACCCCCCTTCACCCCGCGTGCCCCCCTCCCTCACCCCGCGCGCCCCCCGACCGGAGCTCCCGCGCGTATCCTCAAAATATTATTTTGGGAGTAAGATATCCCAAGTATTAGATGGGATGATTTATCCCTGCACTTATCCCTAATTTTGGGGATAACCTGGATTAACTTAATCTGGGTTAAACTCATTTTTAAATGTGTACCAAACAGGGGTCTGGGGATAAACCAAGTTTATCCTAGGTTATCCCCATACCAAACAGGGCGTTAGGGGCTGTTTGGTATCATAAACTTTTGAGGATAAACCCGGGTTATCCCAAAAATTTTGAGGATAACCTCGGTTTATCCCCAGGTTATCCCCGTACCAAACAGCACCTTAAAGTTTTCTTAAGTTTATATGTATCGATAGATATATGCATATACTTGTTAATATCATGGTAGTCAAAGTCGCACTTCAGCTTAAAACCACCCCACGGCAGGTAAAGCAACTGCCCATTTTATGTTGACCCAATAAAGTGATTGCTTGGGCTGCTTAAGTGGCAAAGCAGCGCAAGCAACCTCTTTATCACATAAAGCAGTTTTGGATCTTACAGTCTACAATCAGGTCTGATTCACAAACTGGACAACTGGAGGTCCAGAACAGGGTAGTGATGCATTCAAGTCCTCTAATCCTTCTCCTTGCCCCCACAAGCCTGCATGTTCTCTCCGGTTCAAATGCCACAATTAGCTTTTCTCCAATTCCTCCTAAACTAGGGTTTGCATCCTTCATGTTGCATGTGTGCTGATGTCATCATCACGAAGCCAGCACGGTACGTAGGTGAGTTACCTTCATGCATTCTTCACTTCTTCCTTTTTTTTCCTTGTCTGCCATGCTAGCCACCACTTGCCGCTAGTCTCCTTACCCTCTCACCACTTTGCTAGTCTCCTGTATCTCCTATTGTGACCGCTCTTGGCCTGCCGCTTTCATCTCTACAGCCTCATCCTAACTGACCAGTGCCTCCCTTTCACCTTCCAACCAGTTGGCCCTGATCTGATATTGACCTGCCAGTGACTCCCTTTCACCTTCCAACCAGTTGGCCCTGATCTAATATTGACCTGCCGGCACTTCTCCTTTAGGCTACCACTCCCCAGTCCTGTAACCTCAGTCTCCATCCCACTTCCAATAGTCAGTTATCTATTTGCCCTCATAACCTCTTGGTTTGTTATTTACATATAAATTTTATTTTCTCAAGTTATCACATTAAGATTAATTTTAGCATATCTATTTTTGTATAAAATGTCAAACTTTGTATTCATATATAATAGTCGCTTTGACCTTAACACTCTTACTACTTAAGCAACAAGTGGATGTCTTGTCGTTTGAGCACTCAAAGACCTCTAGGTCTCCTTGACAACTATAATATAAATGTGTATATTATCTATATACATAATTGTCAAGGCGACAAGGCGCCCAAGACGTTGAAGGGTACCGATTCCACTTAGGCGACAAGGCGGCCGCTTAGGTGTCACCTAGGCGGTCAATGAGGTATTCAAAGAAGGTTAAGTCGAAGGTTGTGATTCATAAAAATATACATAAATATAATTATATTTTTACTTTATAATTGAATATGAGCGTTTTATCTATGTATATAAGTAAATATGATGTATGTGTGAAAGAGAAATGAGTTAAATAGTTTTTTATAAAATTTCAATATATAACATATTTATGATTATAAAATTTATATATATGTGCGATAATATAAGTGATAATGAAATATTGTTATAATATTATTAAATGGGGGGCGTAGAGTAGTCGCGGATCTTATATATGTAATTATGAAAGTGTGGGTATTTATTTTTGGATAAGAAGTTAATCTTGATAAATTAAGACTTAAGAGAGATAGAGAGAGGAAGATGAAAGAGATGAAAGAGAACTTAATTAAGTATATAATATATGTTTATAATCATAAATCTTAAATATATATGATATTATAAGTGATAGTGAAATATATTAATATGTTCAAACTATCATTAAATAAGTGTCCCTTGTGAGGGGTATCAAGAGGGTAAAACTCTTCAAAATTATTTTTTTAATCATGTAAAAATACCCAGGGCGCCTTGCCTGGGCGCCTTGGGCGCCTAGGCGGGTGCCTTTTTGGCCCCAGGCAAGGCGCTACTGGAAAAGTGCCTTGCCGCCTAGGCGGGCGCCTTAACAACTATGTCTGTATATAAAACAGATGTGAGTGGAGAAAGAGAGTTCATATGGCCGACCCTAAATAATTAAGGATTAAGGCTTGAGTTGACAAATATGTATGAATATATGCACGCACACGCACACACATATATACACATATATTAATATCTTCAATGGAAGTCAAGCAAACTAGTCCAAAAGTCAATGTGGCTAATTGTTGATGATTCCTGATAAATAAATAAAGACGGCATAGGCATGATCAAAAGGCACTTGATTTCCCTTGCAGCTTAGATGTCTTGCTAGCTAATTAAAAATTGTGGATAAAAAATAGAAAATCAATTGTCTCATACATGACAAATGTACCACCATAGTTTCTCATCTTGAAAAGATCTCACAAGATTTGTCGATTTTTGCAGGCTGCTGAGGACTGAGGGGAAAAGAAGGTGGTTGAATGGGCAGTAAAGTGGCCGGAAAAGGCAGTAGTGCCAGAGGGCAATATCTAGCCTGCTTGGTAGGCCTCAAGGGTCCATATTCTCAGAGCTGACAACACCCTTGTTGCAGATCTAGGTGTTTCAGGCTTCTGCTGGGTCCAAGAATCCGACCATGGTAACCCATCTTACCCATCCTCACAGAAGCAGCATAGAGTCACCTCCCTCTGCACCACCACTCTACGGACACCACCAGAGGTGGCCATGTCCTCCACGTGAGGCTTTCCTGCTAAAATTTTCAATATCTCATCTCTTTGAACTCTTATAGACCAGGTCCTTAGGTGAGACAACAATTCTTACGTTGACTTCCCATAGCTACAAAGCAACATTTGAAAGTTTTTCATGGCATATTCAATAGTCTTTTATCCGACAAGGGACAACTTCTTCGCACTAAATGAAAGTAACAGTTCTTTCAAAGCAATGTTGGGAAGTTCAGATATGTATGAGTTGCAGCTTATCACATGGCTCACGAAACTCTGCAATAGGTTTATCTAGGTAGCCCATTTTCTTCTTCCAGTTCCATCTTAAGTATGAATCTCTCCTAGCCAAAAGGACTTGAAGTTGAACAGGGCATGTAGCAAAATCAAAAGTATCAGAACTCTTCCATTGCAGTTTCATACACAATAAAAGCAAGGATTGTATCAACTCCAGGACATGCAACTAAGATAGTAAAACAGTTTTGACCAAAATTTTATGTGAAACATTTCTTCGCACCATGCATAGAGAGCTCATGTTTAGGATTGTTAACAAATATGTATATGCTCTTACTAATATAGTTGATTAAGATGTCAACTGTAACTTTAAGGTATAATCACTTTTTCAGTCCCAGATATAATCTACGAAATGCCAGTCAGAGATAAATTGAGCATTTAGAATAACTACATAGCTAGTACACGGCTTTTCAAATCTACTCTTGTTATTTATCATGACATCTTGACTGCGATAAGGATGGTGATGATAACCACAGTTCCTTGATTGCCACTAGGACAGTAGGACTAGTATAATTTTGTTATGGTTATGGCCATTTAATTCAGGGGAATGCCAGAAAGAATTAGGAGTCCTTCCTAAGATTCACAAAACAAAATTTGTAAGTAAACATTAAAGCTAACAACTGTAGCTTGAAAAAAAAAACAGAAACTGGGTTCACACTGTTGCATATACAGACACTAAGCACAACCTTCAAGAGACTAAAACTGCAACAACGTACCTCCAAATCCAGTAACAGATTTTCCGGCTTGATATCCCTGTGGATCACCTGTTTGTCGTGGAGGTACCCCAGTGCCATTGAGAGACTTGCAATATACTGCGAAAATTACACAACCAAGAAATAGAGTGAGACATGAAAAAGTTAAAGCAGGTATAGAGGACGTTGCAAGCAAAAGCTGGTGGTCTTGCAGGGAGTACAGTGGCAGCACGCTTCTCAGAGAAGTGCTTGAGGTCTTGTAGAAGTTTGTATAGCTCCCTCCCCGCAGCATACTCTAACACCAAAAAGATGCGAGTCTTGTCGTGGAACCAAGCATAGAGCCGAAGCACATTTGGGTGGTCGAGACTACATTGAATCTCAATTTCCCTCCTCAGGTGGTTGTGGTACTGGTACTTCTCCAACTTCTCCTTGAACATCACCTTCAGCGCTACCACATACCCGCTCTTGAGATGAACATATACCAGATTTGGGCACACATAAAAAGAGCATAAGTCAACAGAGAAGACGAGTCATTTTCCCCGCCATTTGTGTTTAGTCAAGGAAATACAAAAATTAAAAGCACTGAAGTGATCAAAGCAGATCCACAAACCACAAAAAATTGCGCTTGGACCGGCAAAATAACACAATCCGCTGTTCTTTGCCTAGGTATTCACATCTGACCAGTGGAAGAGAAACATTTCCTAAGCTACGTACCTGACCAGCGACGGAAATATGAGCATAGAAGAGGGGAAGATAAGGAACAACCTTCTTCTCGCGAGCGAGGTACACCTTGCCGAACTTCCCTTCGCCCAGCACCTTGCCGATCTCAAAATCCGAGAGAGACCACTCTTCTTTCTAGAAATGGAGAAGATCCTCAACGAGCGGCCAAAAAAAAAGGAAAAGAGAGAAAAATCTTGCTCATGAAGTAGGAGAAAGATGAAGTACGGCACCACCATTACCGGCTCTTCTCCGTTCAAAGAGGAGTCGCGCGCCGCCATGATTTTGCTTAGGTTTCTTCCACGAGTTCGTGGGGCGGAGATGCTGTGGCGGTCCTCAGGCTCCCGTTCAAATTTTCGAACCCGCGACACCTCCCGGAAAGCGCCGGATCGTCCGCTTGTGGCGGTACGACGGGATCAAGCTCGAATCGGACCGCCGGCGAGACAGCGGCAGGACGCCACGGCCAAGAGGACGACGCTTCCTCCCCTCCGTGCCACCATAGTATCCGCTCGTCGTGCTCGCAGTATGGAAAACGAGGAGAGACCGCGAAGGGGGAGAGATACAGGGCCAGCCGAGCGGAACCAGTGTCGTTAATATTTGTTAATAGTAATTTAATTATGTTGAAATTATAATTAAAACTATTACGATTTAATTTTTTATTATTTAATTAAGTTTAACTTAAGCTCAAAATTAAATTATATTTTAATTTAATTTTAATGCGATCATATTTTCTATGAATCTTAAGTTCGATTTAAACTCGTTGTTAAAATTCAAAATTTAATTTATTTATGATACTCTATCTAAATTAAAACAAATTATATTTTATTTTTAATATTTTAATGATAGTGTATAATTATTAATATTTATAATTTATTTTTAAAACAAATATCCAATCCACCTATGCACGAGTTCATCGAGTCCAACAGGGATCCATTCATGCTAGATTTGTCAAGAAATCAAATTTTATATTTTTTTGGTCAAACTAGTTTAATGTAATAAATAAGTTGAGTCTAATTTTTATCGAATCAAGTTTTGAGTTGCTTGTGTAATACATTGCTCTGCCTAAGTTTTCTCTTCGGGAGAAGAGTCAAGACTCTTCCTAATATCGATTAGGTTTTACCAAAAATCCACTATAAGTTTGTATCTTTTTGCCCCAATCATTAATGAAATAATTAATGATATACAAAAGAGTTTATCTTGACATATAATATTCGCAAATAACATTATCCTTATTGATGAGACTCAAAAAGTATTAACAAAAAATTTGAACAATAAAGAATCGTGTTGGAAGCCAAGGGGTTCAAGATTAGTAGGACGAAAACAGAATACATGCACTTAGAGATTTAGTAAAAGCCCGAGAGTGGAATAGGTCGAAGTTATTTTAGACGAAAATGTCCTCGCACTAGGTACCCAATTTAAATATTTGGGTTCAATCTTACATATGGACGAAGAATGTGATGAAGATGTCAACCATAAAATCAGAGTGGGTTGGCTGAAATGGAGGCAAGCAACAAGAATTCTGTATGACCGTAAAGCTCCCTAAAATTGAAAGGAAAGTTCTATCGCACAACTATAAGACCCACCATGATTTATGGTAGTGAGTGTTAGACAACTAAAAAAAGCATATTTTCAAATTGAGTGTAGTTGAAATGCGAATGTTACAATGAATGTGTGGCCATACTCGGGTAGATAGAATTGGCAATGAGTGCATAAGGGATAAAATGAGAGTTACGAGAATCGAGAATATTATTAAGGAGGGAAGTCTCCGTTGGTTTGGACATATCAAGCGGCGCCCTCTTAAGACACCTATCAGATGAGTCAAGACCCTAAGGTTGCCAGCACAGAAGAGGCAGAGAGATAAACCCAAGTGAACTTGGCATAGACGTATCCAATATGACTTAGATGAATTAGGCATATGAGATGAGTAAGCGAAAGACTGTGGAGAATGGAAAAGACGAATCCGTATAGTCGACCCCAACCATTCAAGATTGAGACTCTGAGTTTAGAGTTTAACAGAGTGGAAATAAAACAAAAAAAGACATTGGATTAATCTTCTTTGGTGTCAAATGAATGCATGCTTGCATTGTGGCAAGGAATGTTAGATTGGGACTTGAGGCAGGTCGGCCAGCTCAACCCACTTGAGTTGACCGGGGTTAGTGAAGTGGCCCGAAATGGTTTGAAAAGATCAGAAAATTTATAAAAAATATGAAAAAATACATAAATTTTGGTTTGAGTGCATTATGGTACGAGTGTTTATGATTATTACACTCTTCAATCTATTTTTCAATGATTCTAGGATCTCCTCTTCAAACTTCAGTCATAAGCTGGGTATATAAAACTTGTGGATGATTCAAGTCCATCAAACTATCATTATTGTTAATAGAAGAAATTGACTTTCAATCCATTTTTCGTGTTTGACTTCAACACATAGTCCGTTTGCTAAATTGCTTTTATAACATCCGCTCCAATAATAGCTTAACCCGTTAGGAGAGGGTTAACTGAAAAATGAAATGACCTATTTGCCTTTAAACCGTTGTTACGTGAACAAAATTTTATGTATGGAATATATATATATATGCATGACTAATTTATAATAAACAAATTAATTACGATATTAACAAATTCATAAATGGCAAAATATATTCAACTATAAATATCTAGTAAGTTAAATTTTATTTAACTTCAAATATCTAGCAAATGATCCGAGACTCTTCGGTGAATTAAAATTAATTCAACTTTAAATATGGATAAATTTTATATTCATTTAAAAAAATTATCAATTTAAAAATTATCTGAGACTTTTTAGTGAATTAAAATTAATTCATCTTTAAATACCGCATCTGCTAAATTATATATATGGTAATACTTCTAATGTATAAAACATTGTTAGAGGATATGTGATTAAATTGGATATAATCAATATGACATAAATAAATTAATATTTAATAATTTATATTATATTTAAAATTTTAATATAAATTAGATATAATAAATCATTAAGCAGAAATAATCAGGTTTATATTATATGTTTTATATTATATTTACAACTTAATATAAATTAAATATAGTATATTTTATTCAAACATATTAATATTTTACAGTCATAAGTCATACTTAATTTTTAAATAAATTTATAGCCATCATATATTTTCTCTCAAAAATTACTAATATTTTGAAGTTATAAATTAAATATAATTAATATGATACAAAATTTGTATTATATTTTAATTTTTAAGTAAATAATTAATAAATTAACTTTTAACAATATTTTTAATAAAATTTATTTTAAAATAAATCAAATAAAAAATTATTTTAAACATAATATTATTTTAAAAATGATATAATAAATAAATTATTATTGTTTAATTTATTTTAATAACATGTATGATGATCTAATAATGTCCCTCTTCTCTAAATGGCAAGAAGAAGGGATCCGCTCAAATCTATGTTATTTTGAAGGGCAATCATTACATTATAAAATATCATGTAACGTCAAACCAGTAGAAGTTGACCGAATGGATCATGGGTTAAAGAATTTTTCACCTACGGACTGTCTACAAAGAAATTTTGGTCAAGGGATCTATCGTGAAAGTGAATTTGTTAAATGGATCAGGAATTAATCTTCCCTTGTTAATATTTGCCATCTGCTTGTGTGGCATCTAGGGCTGTAAACGGAGCGGATACGGAGCGGATATGCCATTTCCGAATCCGCTCTGCTAGTCAATTCGGATATCGGATATCCGCTCCGGTTAGAATTCGAATACGGAGCGGATCTTCACAATCGGATATCTCTCGAATACGGAGCGGATACGGATAATATCCGCTTCATTCCAGAACCTGCACCAGGCCCGGGAAGGGGGGGGAGAGGGAGGCTCTGCGCCAGGACCGGGGAGGCTCTGCGCCAGGACAGGAGGTTCCGGGAGGGGGGGGAGGCTGCGGCGCGCCGGGACGGGGAGGCTCGGGAGGGGGGGGAAGGGAGGCTGCGCCAGGAGGCTCCGGGGGGGAGGCCGAACGGGGGCTCTGCGCCAGGAGGATCCGGGAGGGAGGGACGATCCGCCGCCGCCGCTGGGAGGCTCCTCCGCCGCCGCCGGAACCGGAGGGAGGGAGGGACGCCGCTGGAGGCTCCGCCGCCGCCGCTGGAACCGGAGGGAGGGAGCTGGAACCGGAGGGAGGGAGGGACGCTTGAGAGCCGGGAGGTGCGGCGCTCGGGAGGCACTGTGACTTGTGAGGATGCGGGATGTCGGGATGGGGAGTCGGGGCTGGCCGGCAGGATTAGGGATTGGGGGGGTGAAAAGTTATGGCCGTTGGATCCAACATCTAATGGCTCAGATCGAATCAGATCTTAATCGGAGCGGATCCACTGATTCCGAATCCGCTCCGTTTACATTTCGGATAATATCCGAATCCGAAATAATTATCCGCCGGAGCACCTTAAACGGATAATATCCGCCTATCCGAATACGAATTCGAACCGAATCCGGATTTTATCTGGATCCGTTTACAGCCCTAGTGGCATCTATGTTATGTGTCTGTCATGTGTCTGCAAACTATGATCATTATTTTGTGTTGCATGTGTGTATTACTCTTCATCGATAAAGTATATAGGTGAAGATCGAGGGTGAGAATATTTTGACGTACCCTCAATTTTTTTTTATTTTTTAGTAAGGTCTAAAGACCAAAATTTCTATTAATGCTTGTAAACGTAACAATAAAAAACCAAACATAAAAGAATTACATGGGGAGGAAGAAAAGACCCCACTATCCAAATAGTAGAAGGTTTAAAAACAACATTACACTAAGAAACTAGTAAGCTTTGAAGACAATTTCCTAGACTTAGCCGCTTCAAGAGAGTTCCCAAAATGAGTTAATAACTAGTTTGAAACATATGTTGCCAATGTATGTAAGATGGGCTTTAGGTTGCCAAGATGATCTTAAAAAATGTGACTATTTCTTGTACTCCAAATTGACCAAAACATAACCGGAAGAACTAACTTCCACATAACATCCTCAATAGGATGTTTTATAAAATTCTAATTTTATGAACATTAACAAATTAATTGCTAAAATATTTATCAAAACTTGACCCAGTGAGCTTTATGTGAGTCAACCCTTGGTGTTCAAGCCAAGATGCCCCCAACGGCATATAGTGATGGACTCCTTGATTTAACCAAACCACCTAAGTTCATTGCCTCCATCACTGATTCACTTTTGATAAAATCTTTTGATAAAATAGGATAGACTAGGTGTCTGCCAACTTTTACAGGAGTGGGCAACGACAACAGATTGGAGCTGTGTGAATTTTCATTTAATGCTTTTCCTCATACTCAATTTTTAATCAGAATTTTGCATTGTTAATTTGTACCCCGTAGAGGATCTTATTTATTCAGGCAGTTGTGGGATTTTTTGGGTCAAACAGCAAGCAACTTCAACCTCTAGCAAATCAACAACAGCCTACACAGAATTAGTAATTCTAACAATCATATCATCGAAATAATAGAGGACATGGAAAATCAGGATATGTCCCTAGGTGTCAAATCTGTAATATTCCAGGTCACTGGGCAGATGTGTGTTATCACAGATTTGAACAAACACCACCTAAGATCAACAAACTGGTCCAACCAAAAACTTAAACTGCAGCTTCGTTTACTGATGATTCAGACTCTACAGTATGATATCCTAACTTCTGGGCAACACATCATCTAACTAATCAGGAAATGATCAAGTGCGGTTGGGAAATAGTATTGGTCTACAAATTCTGAACACTAGTAAATCGAAATTCTCTCACTCCAACGGGTCTTATGACTTAAAGTTTATTTTACTTGTTCAGGAGATCAACAAAAATTTATTGTCTATAAGTAAATTTACTCATGACAATGATGTGATTATGGAATTCTTGAATGACACTATTCTTGTCAAGGACTGAGCAACGAAGAGTACTCTTCTCTAAGGGCGGATCAATAAGGAACTGCACACACTCTAGCTTGAGGATCAAAAGAAAGCTGGAGTATATGTTTGAGAAAGAACCACGATGGCGATGGTATGTCAGGTTGGGACACTCATCTATGAAGATTTCAAAGAATATAGTTGTTAATTTCAGTTTGCCTATTTCCTCTTCAAGTACACTTTTTGTTCATACAACGCTATTGCAAAGTCACATAGGCAAACATTACAAGTTTCTTCTTATTCTGTAAATAGTCCACTTGAAGTCATGTACAGTGATGTTTGGGGGTCCATCCCCCATTTCATCTAAATCATGGTAGTCGGTATTATATGTATTTCATTGATGGTTTTAGTCATTTTACATTGTTATTTACTATGAAACATAAAAACAAAGTCTATGATACATTTTTGAAAATTTGAAGACATGTAGAGAAATATTTTGAAACTTCAATCAAGGTACTTATGCAGATGGAGGAGGTGAATACATTGCACTTGTAAAACATTTAGATATTAATGGAATAAAGCACAGGATATCATGCCCTTGCACTTAAGAACAAAGTGGGAGAGCTTAGAGAAAATATCGACATGTCATAGAAACATGTTTGACATTGTTACAAAATGTAAAGCTTCCTCCACAATTTTGGAAAGTAGTAGCTCTGACAACAGCACATCTGATAAATCGGTTGCCTTCACCCATTTTAGGACAAATTGCCATGACACCATATGAAATATTATTTGGAAAAGTTTAAGATTATGCATTGCTAAAGAGTTTAAGATGTGCTTATTTTTTCTATTTTAGAGGTCTATATAGCGGCACAAATTTGATTATCATTCAAAGAAGTGTGTGTTTCTTGGTTGCAACACAACTCATCCAGGATATAATTGTTTGGATCTAACAATTAACAAAGTTTTTGTAGCCAAACATGTAGGAGTTTGACTTCCCTACAAAGATTTGATGGCAGTCCATTCTCACAATTCGTTAACCGTATGTGTTTATATTACACCATAAACTTTTGAAAGATCGGATTCCTTCACTGTGACCCAATCAATTTTTAAAAGTGAAAGGCAACTCACAAGTGAAGAACCAAGTACTAGGGTCACCGAAGATAATTTCAGTGAATATCATTCTCTACCCAAACATCAAGATCAACAACAATTCTCAAATGTTCACCCCATGATAACAAGAAACAAAGATGACACTAGAAAACCCAAGGTGTACATAGCAAAGAAAAATACAGCCCTAACCACAACAAAATTTCAAAAAGCTCAAAAATATCTCAAATGGATTAAGGCAATGATTGAAGAGTTTACAACATTTGCGCATAACAAGACTTGGATTCTTTTTCTTCCTAGACCAGATATGCATATTATTAATTCTAAATAGATATTCAAGATTAAACATCTTGTTGATGGTATTATTGAGAGATTTGAAGCCTGACTAGTGGCACGGAGATACGAACAACAACCAAACATTGACAACCATGAAACCTTTAGCCCCATTATTAAACCCACTACAATAATATTAGTCTTGTCAATAGCTGTTTCACACAATTAGCATATTAATAGATAGACATCTCAAATGTTTTTTTGCATGGGGACTTGTCAGAACCTATATATGTGAGCCGACTAAAGGGGTTTATTAATCCTTCATTTCCTGAACATGTCTTCTAAAAAATCATTGTATGGGCTTTGACAAGTACCAAGAGCATGGTTCCAAACACTTCCATACAGATTATTACTACTGGGCTTTACAGCATCAACTGATACATCATTGTTCATATATATTGCCAAAACTACACAACCAAGAGATAGAGTGAGACCTGAAAAAGCTAAAGTAGGTATAGAGGATGTTGCAAGCAAAAGTTGGTCTTACGGGGAGAATAGTGGCAGCACGCTTCTCAGAGAAGTGCTTGAGATCTTGTAGAAGTTTGTATAGCTCCCGCCCAACAGCATACTCTAACACCAAAAAGATGCGAGTCTTGTCATGGAACCAAGCATAGAGCCGAAGCACATTTGGGTGGTCGAGACTACATTGAATCTCAATTTCCCTCCTCAGATGGTTGTGGTATTGGTACTTCTCCAACTTCTCCTTGAACAACACCTTCGGTGTCACCACATACCCGTTCTTGAGATGAACATATACCAGATTTAGGCACACAAAAAAGAACATAATTCAATAGCGAAGACGAGTCACTTTCTCTACCATTTGTGTTTAGTCGATGAAATCGAAAATTTTAAAGCACTGAAGTCATCAAAGCAGATCCACGAACATCAAAAAATTGCTCTTGGACCAGCAAAATAACACAATCCGCTATTCTTTGCCTAGGTATTCACATCTTACCAGTGAAGGAGAAACATTTCCCAAGCTACGTCACTGACCAACGGTAGAAATATGAGCATAGAAGAGCGGAAGATAATACCCTGTTTAATTAGAGTTTTATTTTTGATACTATATCAATATTGATATTAATATTTTCAAATGTTGGAGTATCAATATCAAAAGTAATACAAGTGGACACTTGTATTACATAATATGCTTTGTTTGCACTACAAATTTTAAAATTGATACAATTAACTAAACACTTCTTAATGGTTCCTATTAATATCAATTTTAAAATTGATAGTGATATAGATACCTAATAGTGTTACCAAACAGGGCATAAGGAACTGCCTTCTTCTCGCGAGCGAGGTACACCTTGTCAAATTTCCCTTCGCCCAACACCTTGCCGATCTCGAAATATGAGAGAGACCACTCTTCTTTCTAGAAATGGAGAAGATCCTCAACGAGCAGCCAAAAAAAAAGGAAAAGAGAGAAAAATCTTGCTCATGAAGTAGGAGAAAGACGAAGTACGACACCACCATTACCGGCTCTTCTCCGTTCAAAGAGGAGTCGCGCGCCGCCATGATTTTGCTTAGGTTTCTTCCACGAGATTCGTGGGGCGGAGATGTTGTGGCGATCCTCAGTGTAATGCTAAGATTTTTTATTAATAATATTTGTTGTAAATACTATGAGATTAATGCAAGTTTATCTCTCTCCCCACTCCCTTTCTATTTCTCCTCTTTTCCGTTTTTTTTTCTTTCCTCCGGTTTACCCTAGCGACCCTCCCTATTTTCCCTCTTCACGTCCACCGTTTGGCAGCCGCTAGCGCATGCTGTCGTCGCCGCCTTGCCGCCCCACCCCGCCCGCGCGAGCCTGCGCCACCAGCCCCGCCGCCTCGCGACGTCACCGCCCCGTTAGCCCGCTCGCCGCCAACGTGCCCCGCGCCGCCCGCTGCTCCCCCGTGCGCTGCCAACCTCTCCGCCCTCCCCAGCCGGTCGTCGTCCGCCCATGCCATGCCGCTGCCTACCTGCGATGCCGCCCGCGCAGCGCCATGCCGCCCCCCACCCTCGCCCCGCCGTCTTCCCGCCCCCGCGAGGCCAGCCCGCCCCAGCCGGCCCCGCCTCGCCGCCATCGCGAGCGCGAGCGCGTGCGGCGTTTCACCCGACGCCACCCTCATCCGTCGGCGCCCGGCGCCGCTCGCCATCCGCACCGCCGCCCCGCACGTGGGTGTCTTCGCCCGACGCCGCCCCACCACCCCCCGTGGTCAACGCGCGAGCCCGCGCGGCACCTAGCGCCCTCCATGCACCACCGCCCCTATCGCCGTGAGCCCCTCTCTCTCTCCTATTCTCTCATTCTCTCTCTCTCTCTCTCTCTCTCTCTCTCTCTCTCTCTCTCTCTCTCTCTTGAATATCAATCATATAATAGCCCTTATTTTTCTTTGATTTGATGTCATATTTTCCCTTGATCAGGGTGCTTTTCCAGCTGTTTGACGGTGTGAATTGCCCATTAGATCGGCTCGAGTTGTGCGCTTTGTAGCCGACATTCGATATCCTTTTCGGTCGTCGGTTCCCGATTTCTCCAACATCGATTCCGGTAGGCACCCTTGATGTGTCTATTATCATTTAAAGTTCTTATTTAATCCTCCATGACTTGTAGTGATTACTATTGATTTAATTAGTCAGGTTGGCACTGTATGTTGTGGTTAGATTGGTTAGCGGTATTAGTTCTTTCGCATGTAATGGAGGTCGTATTAGAGTTATTTTATGTTGTTTATAGCATGTTAATCATCATGTTCCTGCTTGATTATAGTCCATTTTTGATAACCTACATCTAGGTAGTCCTTGGTTATTCTTTCGAGTTAATATCATTGTATATATAAGGTGATAGGTAACTAAACTAGATATTGTTGAGTTAGTCTCATTAACTACTTGATTTTCAGCCATATTTATGTCTTTAAACCAAAAGATATGGTTTGATTGGGTCTGTTCATATCATGTTTTGATTGAGAGTCTGTGGTGGTATCATACTAGCTCATATGTATTATTGTCATTTTATGGTTCTAGCATCATGAACATATTGTTAGGTGTAGTTGGTCATGGTATTTGCATCGATAGTATATTTGTCATAGCATGGTATGGTGTATGTCATTTATCTTATAAATGTTATCATGGCATGGCATGATTGAGGTGGGTGCATGATGCATTGAAATTATAATGAAAACAGCTACACCATACTAGTTAGTCGTGACCCGAGGGCAGCGGAGGTTAGAACAGTCCGGTGCATCCTTCAATCCCGGATACCGCAGTTTGTCCCTGTGCCACCACTGCCTAGGTGCACTATGGGATTTCGTTTAGCTATATGGTACTGCTATATATGATAGATCTGGTGGTAGCTGGTTGAGGTGGCAAGACGACGCATTTCTTGCTAATAAGAAAAATGTATGGTTCTTATTAGAGGATAGGTGCATCTGTGTGAATGTGGTCCTTCATTAGAGAATAGGTGCACTTATTGCATGGTATGAGATAGGTGGTTTAGAGATGTATTTCATTTTGTTAATTGTCAGGTTGGGTTGCTTGGTGTATGCATAGTTTGTCCCATTTATAGCATATCATCTTATGGAGCATATAGTAGGTGATTATGCATGTGTTTCTTTCATCATTTCAAGTCATTTTAAGATGTTTATAGGTGCTGGTTGGTGTGTCTATAGGTGTTGGTTGGCGGTTTAAAATGCGTGGATTAAGTCAAATATTTATTATATTGACTAGTCTATACTTATATAATTGAGTGTAGGTATGGGTACTGTTTAATTAACATCTATGGCCTTTTAGCTATCCGATTTGGCGGATGATGGGGTGTCTACTGAGTCGTCGTACTCGTCCCAATCCTCTTATCAATTTTCAGGTAATCGGAGTAGCATAGCGGAAGCGTGGTGGATCGATGCTTGGAAAGACAATTAGATGATCTTTATGTCATAGATTGGTATATGTTTTGTTAGATTGTATTATTAGCATGATATTTTAAAAGAAAATCTTGGGAATTGTGATATCAGTCTCATTTGTTCTAAATCGATATAATTTTTGGGGTTATTTCTCCAGTTACGTCGTCGAATTATGTTCCGCTGTACATGATTAAATTCGGGGCGTGACACTAAGACTCCCGTTCAAACTTTCGAATCCGTGACACCTCCCGTCAAGCGCCGGATCGTCCGCTTGCGGCCGTACGGCGGGGTCAAGCACGAATTGGATCGACGAGACAGCGGTAGGATGCCACGGCGAAGAGGACGACGCTTCCTCCCCTCCATGTAACCATAGTATCCATTCTTCGTTGTGCTCGCAATTTGGAGAACGAGGAGAGATGACGTAGTGGGGAGATACAAGTCCAGCCGAGCCTAGCGGAACCAAGTGATGAGTGGCATATGACTTAATAGGCTCTCCACAACTACTAATTGACAATGCTAAATAGCAAGCACAGATGAAATAAAAAATTTATAAATTCAGGTGATAGCACTAGAAAAATTATTAAATGATATTTTATATTATTCTAATTATCGGCTGCCCTTATACTGACATTATTGACAATGAAGCTGAATCATGCAGCATCATTAACATTTTTATATATCATAACTCACGTAACGAATAGCTCTAAGTTACATCGCTGTCATAAAATTCTTTGACGTAAGAAAAGAAAAGAAAATATATTTTATTTTTTGTATTTGATACAAATTGGGTGTTAAGTTATCTTAAAACTGAAATCCTGACGGGGGGAGCACTATGATGGGAGGAGGGGATTTGGGTAGTCAGGATTTTAATTATATTCGAATCAAAATTTTGTTGGATTAAGATTATGATTTATGTTATTTTTAACCCCTAATTATTTTCTATTTTCGGAAATACCTTAGTTATGACATATTTTAACTTAAAATCGAACACCATGTCATAAATTCACGAGGGGGGGTTTGTTGCTGCCTCTTCAATGGCTACCACTCCCGGCTGGTGAGATCAACCGCTTCTTGGGCCATCCGGTTGGTTGAGAAATCATATGACCCGTCATCAATGCGGTGGGGACCACGTGATGAACGACGGTCCTCGTGGTGCTCATCCAGAGTTGCCACCCCCCATTACTTCGTGCCCGCAGAAACATCGGACGACGAATACTGCGCCACGTGTTGCAATCGTGCGGCTCACGGTGGCTCGCCCGGCTCCGAGCCAACCACTCTACCGCGGGGGCCGTTAAATGCGGAAACAGAGCGACGTCCAATCATCCTCTGCCACCTGTAAGTTGCAGAAGCACGGAATCCGTGTGCCGTGGGGGCGGGCGGGGTGTCCTGTTCGCGGTAATTTTATTCAAAAGCGCTTCCGACTTCTAAAATTTGAACTATTTTATTAGGGCTGTGAGTTTTTTTTTTCGCTTTTCGTCTTGTAAGTTTTGTCCTCGTAGCTCTCATCACGCTGGCTTCTGGGGTATCGATTACTATGGAGAAGTATAAATAACTGCATGTGTATATATATTTGTACTTTGGCCCTTGCAAGCTTTAAAATTTTAATATCGATAGCGCTGTCAGAGATATTAACGTTGTTTTTGACAGTGCCAAATATAGAAAATATGTCCGATTCTTATAAGTTGCTCTTTCTTTTTTCAAATACATGGTTTTTGAAACAGAAATTGTAGAAATGGTGTTGAAGACACTCGATCAAGGTTGAGATTTTCTTGTTTGGTACTATAAAATTTTAAGAATAAATTTGAGTTATTCCTTAAATTTTGAAGATAATTAGAGTTTATATTCAAGTTATCATCGCATCAAGTTATCTAGAGAGAGTCACGAGGTGTTTGGTTGCGTGATAACGAAGATTTTTATTTTAATTTTTAAAAATGGTAAGAAAATTGGTTAAAAGAGGTATTTGACGACGTTGACAATTTTATGTTTTGAAAGTGATTTCCTTCTTAAACAAAAAAAAAAGTTTCACCTCTTCCTTTTTTCTTGTGGTCCCCCACTTTATTTGATCATGAATGATAATTATTCTTTTTTGTTATCGTATCCCTCCAAGCATAATAATTTTATATCATGAGTGGATTCACTTTTTATTTTAATATAATTTTTTATCGTAAAAATGTACACAAAATTATCATGCAACCAAACACCTCGTTAATTTTTTGTTTTAATTTCGTTACGATGGTCAATTACAAAACTACTCCTGAACTGTTTATTTTTCTAAATCAGGAGGCCTAGATTCGTCATTCAATACGGTACTCCTTTTGATCAATAGTGAATAAGATAATCAAAATATATATACCTTATGGGGTGTTTAGTTGCATGATAATTTTTTGTACACTTTCATGATAAAAAATTGTATTAAAATAAAGAGTGAACCAACTCATGACATAAAATTATCATGTTTGGAGGGATGTGATTACAAAAAAGAGTAACCACCGCACATGACCAAATAAAATAGGGGACCACAAGAAAAAAGAAAGAGGTGAGACCCTCTTTTTTTGTTTAAGAAGAAAATCACTTTCAAAACATAAAATTGTCATGGTTGTCAAACACCTCTTTTAACAAGTTTTCTTACAATTTTTAAAAATTAAAATAAAAACCTCAATTATCATGCAACCAAACACCCCATTATACAAGGGGACTAGTGTATGGTAATTTTTACGTTAATAGGGAGGAACACGAATTATCCTAAATTTATTTATGTAATTTAATAAAGGAGTTGAATCCAAGTTTTATCAATTTTACAATCCTTTTTCTGCTTTTAGGTTGAATTCAAGCAACGCCAACCATCTAATTTTAAATTATTTAAATTTTTATTTATTTTCTATATTTACGTGGCGCTGTATATCTCTTAATTTAATTTATTAATCCAGACTCTACTTTAAATTAAATATCGCTTTGTTTGTAAAGTTCAAACTCTATGTAAAATTATTTAAAAAATTTTAATTAGGAAACTCCCGTGGACACCCAAAATTAAATTGAATTTTATTCTAACTTATTTTATTCTTGCAAAGCGACACTGTATATCTCTTAATTTAATTTAAACAATATATTTAATCAAAACATCAACTGATTATTTAAGTGAAATTATTTATAAGTTTATTGAGTCGAACACAAATCTATTCAACTCAGCTAATCAACAAAAACAATTTTATTTATTTAATATCAAAATAATTGTAATCGAATTTTATCAAGTCGAGCGTACGGGGCAGACGCTTTCACGCCGGTGATGGTAAATAAGATGTACGCACGCAGCGGTGTACGTTTTTATTTTCTTTTTATTTTTTCGAAGCAAGCGAGAAAAGAAAAGAAAAGAAAAACGCGGTAAATTGACCGTACTGGGCACGGCGGTTGAGGAAACTGCCGCACCTGGACAGCAGGACGTGCACGTGCACGTGCACGTTGGCATGGCACGCGCCAAGAATGCTCCTAATTTAACGCGCCATGTTGCGGGTCCCGCCATGTGCCAGCTCAGCTCCTTGGAAGGTTCACCGATCTTTTTCCTTTTTTTTTTTTGGTTCAGATGACGCAGCGACCAAGGACGCACAGCACAGTGCGTGCGACGGGGGATCGAATCCCCCCGGATCCACCCCCCTCTCCAGGGATTTTTGAACCCGCACCCTGCTCCCCACGAGAAGGGCGACGCGCCAAGGTTCATCGATCTCACGTCCGCGCCTGGTCCATTTCGCCCACGTAACGTGAGTTCGAATCACCTCAATTTATTTTCAATCATCAATTAAAATCTGGCACGATGGTATCACTTAAATAACGATTTAAATAACAATTTTGATAAATGACTCTGATTGTGACTTTTTCATTGGAGACTGAGAATACTTCTTTCACCCGAAGATTGTGGTGGTCCGAACTCATGTGATACCGATTGTTGAGGCGACGGAGAACTGAGTCACGATTATGATAGAGGTTAATGCGATATTTCATTTGATTTAATAGAATGCCGTAAATTTTATTTATATATCTATTCTTATGTATCATAAGATTTTAGTTTTTATTTTTAAAAATACAAATGAAAGTGATAAATGACATCGATCTACTTAAAATTAAGTTGTTGCTAAAAAATTTAATATTATATTTAAATATTTTATCAACAATCTTGATATCTATTTTTTGATCGATTTAAAAAAAAGATATCAATTAAGTCAAAACAGACTCAATCTCAAGAGTCAACTCATCGTGACTTTAGACGCTCTAAAATATTAGAGTTACATATATATCCTTTTTTAACACGAATGAATCCTTCAAAGATAATACCAAAATTTTTTATTTCAACCAGGTAATCTTGAGATATAAGTTTAACAAAAAAAAAAAAACTCTACTCAGGTATCATTCCTCCCTTGTCTCTCCTAACTATCGGCTCTCTGAAAATAAAGGATATCTTGACTAGAAATTTTAAATAAAAGGGAACTAAACATTTTTAAAGTGTTTTTTAGAGAGGAGTGTTAATTTTAAAAAGTCAACTTTGACTTGAACATGACCTTATTTATAAATCTCAAGTTATAAATAAAATCCTTAGTAAAATTTAAAATTTAAAATGTGCTTGTGGCGCATTACGCCTCAGCAACTGATTTCGCCCTCAATAAATTGACATTCACGCTACTCTAATTTTATAATTGTGTTTCTACTTTTCAAGGCAATTATTTTTTAAAGTCTAACGGCTGTTTGGCAGGACAATATTTTCCTTATATATTTTGGTGATAAAATTCGTATTAAACTGTAAGACAGCTGAAGGTATAAAGTTTTAATATTTGACGGGGTATAATAAGAAAAAGGGTGGAGGTCCTTTATATCTACGAGATGTGATGGGTGATGGATCACAAAAGAAAAAAATTCACTTTTTTTGTTTGGAAAAAATTATATAAAAATGTATCATCTAACACTAATTTTTAACAAATTTTGTTACAAAACTTAATTTTGTAACGAACATTTTATAATGTTGTAGAGTTGTAAAGATAATATCTCTCATATTTGAGTCAATTCTATTTAATTTTTTGCTGTCATTGGAGCTGATTGGAAGATAAAGCAAGTGACTGAAAAAATGACGTCATCCTCACTGTGATTCATCCCAATATATAATTTCATTGTGTCTGGCACAGGTTCTTTTGGTAGAAAGTAAGATAGAACTAAAATAAGAAAGAAAATCATAAACAATGAAATATTCACACGGAGGGCTTTTCATAAATTAAAATGTGAAATTTGATTTTCAATCCAAATAAAGTCAACTTTATCTCCAATCTGTTGGTCAAATATTTTTAATAGATGCTCCAGAGTTTTTTTTAAATTCCATGTCTATTTATTCATGCCCTCTGTTATCTTGTGCTACTAATAAAATTGTCCCTTTTAGCATCGTTGGATTAATAAAAAAAACTTGAAGTAAACTTTACTTATTTTTAACATAATATTTAAATTTCTTTTAAGAAGATTGAACGGAGATCTATACCTACGACGCTAACTATTTTAAGATTAATTTAAAATTAATATTATAAATTGACCGTTTAATATCATCTTGCCAGGTACCTAAAGAGTTATCATACACATTGTTATGATTGTTATACGTTTTTCCAAAGAAATATATTCTATCCAGTTTTTTAATAAAATACATCTGATCTTTTTTATTTTCAACCATACAAAATACCTAATACAAATTTTTAATTATTCTAAATCCTGATATAATACATTATAAAACAGTCTTACAATTTATTTGATGTGCCATTTAAACGCGAGATCGTGAAATAAATATTTCGACAAAAATATGAAAATATCAACAATGACGAGCAAAAAATATACATGTCATTTTACAACTCTTGGCCCTTCCGTCTCCGTCCAAGCATATGACAGAAGGTAACGGAATCTTCCATGACTGGATCTGTTGTTGAAGATTTTTTGACGGTTTAAAAAAGTTCCCGTGACTGGACCTATTGTTGACAGATTTTCTACGGTGAACCTTGTGTTAACCACGGTCCTCGAAACTGTTAATTGCATGAAAATCTTTCATCAATACAGTTCAGACGACAAATGCTAAATAAAAAGTCTACACCATTTATTATAAATATAAAAATAAAAATAATGCTCTGAGAGAGAGAGAGCGCGCTTGACCTGGGGTGGGGCGTCAAAAGAAATTACCGGCAACGACTTCCTTTTCTCTCCCGCGCCAAACTCCCTACCACCACCACTCCCGCCCGTCTTCTCTCCTTCCGGCGTAATCTGAAGCCTCCGTCCGCCGCAGATCCCTAGCAACTTCCGCCAGGCAGGTCCCTGCGTTCCTCCTCTCTGCTTGAGCAGCAGGCGCGTCTCTCGTCTTTGTTCTCCGGTGGATTGTCAGCTGAGCAGTTGTCGGCTCCTGGTTCGACGTCTGTTTTCGTCGACGTCTTCGGGCAACTGGACGGCGGATTCTGCGTGCTTTCTCGAATGTTGTTTTTCGATCCGAGCGGTGTTCAGGCCCGAATGTTCTCCGCACTTGAGGATCGCCGACTTGTCAGGAGGTTGGAGCGGGCGTTTCTGTTTGAACCGGTGCTTCCGTGGAGTTCTGCGCTCCCTTCTTATCCAGTAGAATGCCTATTCGTAGCCTTTTACTTGATGCTTGGAGAATTGCTGATGCTTCTGCTTCATCTGAAGTCTGATGTCCAGCTTCTCGTACACATTGCTTTTCGATTCGTCTCCCATTTGTTTAGAGTACTGTTCTATTTGAGTTGATATTTGTTTTTTTTTCCTTTTTCTCTCTCTAATGCTTGTCTAACAGGTTTTGGTCTGGTCGAGTCCGGACAGCTGTGTTGCATTGGATGGAGCAGGTAGATGTGGCTATTATCTTACTTCATTATTGCTGTCCGTGTTTCCATTTTTTTTGTCTACAATGCTCTAATAATGTGACGTTTGGTCAGCAGTACGAGAAGGTGGAGAAGATCGGGGAAGGGACCTACGGGGTTGTCTACAAGGCCCGCGACCGCCTGACCAATGAGACAATTGCATTGAAGAAGATCAGGCTGGAGCAGGAGGACGAGGGCGTCCCAAGCACTGCGATCCGAGAGATTTCGTTGTTGAAGGAAATGCAGCACTGCAACATTGTCAGGTCATAAGCCAATTAAAATCCGAGCTGAAAGAGGATTTCGTGGGATCTATGCTTGTTTAATTTTTTTTGAAAGTGACCTGAAAAGGCAGGCTGAAATTCGTTAAACGTCAAAGTAAAAAGAGGAAAAAAGTTACACGAGCCAACTATATCCCGGCATACCTGAAACCAGCGAGAAGAAAATACATAAAAAAGAAGATAATAAGGAAAGGACCTCAGGCAGCACATGCTTCACTAGAATATTACCATCTATTGCAAGGAAAAATAAAAAATGTGCTTCCACTAAAGGCAAAGAAGATCAGATAATAGAGTGCACTAAGGTCACAGCAAAAGGCCAGTCATTAAGAAAGAAGCAGCTATTGTATGGTTGTCTTCAACGGAATAAAGAGCATTGTTCATAACTCCATCATTCTTGGTTCTACATGTAGTCCGTAGCAGGGTGGAGAAAATCTCTCGAACTCTGGTTACGAAAGCCATGGTTGCAACTTGCAACTGCTCCACCTCATAATCATGTCATTTCTATCAAGAAAGTTAAATAGAGACGATTAAATTTGGACCTCTCTCTTGAAACATATGGCACAGTACACTTTTTTGAATCAGCAACACTGTTGGTGAGAGAAAACATTTCGTACATTGTTTATTCCCAGCCATGGGCGTATCCTGAAATTAAATGTGTACTGTTGCCAATCATGAGCCTCATATTCATGACATTTGTATTAGTGCAAACTATTGTGGCAAGATGGCTTTCCTCACCCCACAATGCAAGGAGGCGCCTAGGCTTAGGTGAGCAATCAATAAGGTGTCCATCTTGTCCACTTTGGGCTAGGAAAGTCTTATGGCATCCACCTAGGCTGCGGGGATAATGAATTAATCCACCTTCTATGTGTGTTATTTTTACATTCGTAAAACATGGATTTCCCTAAGACATTCAGTAAAAAGTTAAGAAAAATAATTCTTTGTATTTTTTTTTCTTTTTAATTGATTAACTAGGTCTGTGTTTTTTCTTCATGACTTCCATATTGGCACATGATATAAATGCCCTTTTTTACCTTCAATAATCTGGATGGTCAAATTCTCACTTCTTTCTTTCTATTAGTAATAATATGATCCAAGGCCATGTGTCACCTATGTAATCAGAGGCAGTTGAGGCAAGGGACCCTCGATTCACCCCATTGCCTCCAACAATGGAGGCAGTCCTCTGCTGGCTACCATGTTGGGGGGGAGAAGAATGGGCCTGAGGATCTGCTTTTGGGTCCTGCAGATCTAACAAGGCAGATCCACAACTCAAAGTGGACTGTCCTGGGCAATAACCTCCAGTTAAACCAGGTTGCTCTGCTTTTAAGTTATGGATCTCTCCTATTTGGATCTGCTAGATTCGAATTTGGATCCCAATCATCTGTCTTTCCCACTCAATTAGAGCAGGGAAGGTGCTGGAGATGCTGCAGACATTCCACCTTGATGCTGGAGGTGGTAGGGGCTATTTCCTAGGTTGTTTGGACTGAGTTGAGAAAGTGAGGGGCCACCTCATCTCATCTCATCACCTAGGTGATTGCCTCAACCTCCTTTGATGAAATAGGTTGTCACATAATATATCGATATCTGTTTTGCTCATGACCAATATGAATATTTTTCTTCATTATTAAGGTTATTATTTGCATACCAAACATATGTAACAGCTAAAAAAACATCTGTTATATGTATGAAACTAGGCATTGCCTAGCTTCTCATCATCTAAGTAGCAAAGCCATTCTTCATCTTGAAAACCATGATATGAACTTCATTCTCATAGTATGGGCCTTTATATTGGAGATTTCATTTCATTGTAGATATCTACAAAGTTTCTATCATGTCCTGTTTTCATGGCCATTTAATCAGATAAGTGATGCTATGTTTTTTTTTTAAATTGGAGTCAAACAAATGCCTCTTTTGTAATCCTGCATTCACATTGCCATTCAATCAAATCACAACCCTTTGTTAGGTGGTGGACACCATTGTAGAAGAAGGTTGCCATCATGGCTTGCAAAATTAGCTGATCCGATAGCCGATTCTGGCGACCCTCACTGTAACCAGTTGCGGGTGGCAATGGAGGCAGATTCTGGCACTGATCCGACCCCAAAAAGGGTTGGATTGAACTGAAATCCCTTTAGGAATGCATCTGAGTTATTTCTTTTCAGTTTTTCATTTTTTATGTTTTTTGAAGAACTGATCCCGATTGATTCCGGATTGGTTTTTCTCTCCTGGAATCAGCCGATTCTTCCTATCTGATTCGGGTCGGATTGGAATCGACACTAACCAATCAGTTCTTTGATTCTGATCCTGCCATCTTTGGTTGCTCTGCATCCTTCCACGCCTACTACGAACTGTCTTCACGAGTCATGACTATAAAAGTGGATAAGAAATACATTGTGAGACTTGACAAGACAGCCTTCAGAGAAGTCATTCACTCCCCTGCAGTCAACAGTGTACTTTCTGATGTTTCATTTTCATACACCTGATCCCACTGTAGTCCAGTTTAGGGATTAGATTCTACCATCTGTCAGTAGTAGGGTCCAGAATCTCCAACTGGAACACCAGTACCTGGAAAAACATCTCCCGCAGCTGCTCCGCATTCAGCAATGTCATTTCAGATCTACGTAGATGGCCTTCTTTTTAGCTAAAATGTGGCATTGTTTGTTAGAATGCAGATGCAGCTTTGGTTTTATTGTGTTTATGGCAGGATATTAATCTCAAGGATACCTGTTTTTGTTTTTTGCTAGCACACTTTGGTCTATTTGGATCAATAGAAATAACAGCATTTTAAGGAATTGTATTATCCTGTCATGCAGATAATTACAAGTGCTGGGAGGCTTATAGTAAGCTGCGTGTTGGGGGTTTCTGTGGGATAAATTTTTTTCTATCTTTTGAGTGGTTTGTAACTACTTTTTCTCACTTATAGGGCTATGCCTTTTTTTGTACTTGATGTTATTTTCACATCAGTGAACCACGGTATTATCCACATAAAAAGAGAACTATCCATTTGTGGAATCTTGCAAGTTGCACAGATCTTCACTATATAATGGACATAGTCCATTTATCTTTTTGGTTGATGAAATTAGGCAATTGCAAAGATGTCTTCTCTAAGCTCCAAAGGATCACAATAGCTGTCTGATGATTGTACCTTATAGGAGAAAAACAAATACCATGGTTGTTCTAAGATCTAATTTACATGAAAGGTCAATATCATTGGATCAGTACAAGGACTGCTGTTAATTCTTGTCATCAAACACGTGATTTTCATCATAGATAACTGAGTGTCTGCGAAAGTTGTTTTATTTGAAGGTCTACTTTTGTTAATTATTGCCATCATATACATCATCATCATAGATAACTGTATGTCAAAGATCTTTTTCCCTTTTTGTAGATGATCCCTAGACCTGGGGCACAATTTTATTGATGCACCAATACCAAGATTACGAAAAATAGGACTAAAACTAGATTTCTTCAAAGCAATAGAAACAAAAAAAAAATCTTGATCATGGAAGAGGAATCCAGACAAAATACCTAACGGTACTCTCTGCACATCAGGTGAAAACCTGACAACCCTTACTGGAAAAATTGTTCCTCCCCTTCTTAAGCATATCAATAACGATCTTTGACTCAAGACCCTTTGAATTGCTAGTCACTGACCTCTTGTAGATATTGTGGATGTCTTTGTAAAAGATGATTTGGATTGGCCGGAAAAGCTCCTAAAAAACCCTAACATTTAAAGTCCTCCAGATTGCCGAAAGAATGGTTGATAGAACCATAGATGAGGTTCTCCAAGGATAGTAAGCATGATGCATAGGTATCAAGGAATCCTGTGTCTTCATAACACATTTGATAGGTAGGCTGTTCTTCAGCTGAAAACCAAAAGTCTTTGGGCAAACCTGCCATATAACTCCAATAATGCTGTCAGTTTGTATGTTCAATTTTGGTTTCGGTTTGTTTAACTTTGAACTTTGGTTTGAATGTTTGATGTGTATTCAAAGTTAAGAGTTCAGATTCATTCCTTTTTGTTTATAATCTGATTTTTAGTTTTTAGGTGACTGATTTTTGAAGTTTGGGTGTTTTAGGTATTTGTTTATTTAGTTATTTAGTTTTCTTGAAGTCATTTTTATTATCACTTAGTTAGAGATTTAATTCCTTGAATTAGGTGACTTGGAAATGAATTTTTAGATTTAATGGTCTGTTTTAATGTATTTTCCAGATTTAATGAAGTATCTTTTATGTTCATTTTTATCTTATTTATGTTCGGTTTTGCATTCTGTCAAAGCCATTGGGCTAACATTCGTATGCCCAATCTCAACGTTGGCATCGGCACTTGAACTTTATTTTCCTAAATGTCTAACTTGAGTACTTCATTGTTTGGCATCTATGCCATCAACATGAAATGATAATATCCTTCCTGGACGGGCATGCTGGTGTTCCTCCCCCCGGGTATATCTTCATTAGATCTAAGAATAAGATCGAGCATGGTGACATGCATGATCTACTCTTGATCAAATAAGATTTACCACCTTTGTAGGTAGAGTTTTTTCTCAATTCACCTCATCGGGGGATCGATCCATCAATAATCGGATCTGGTCCATGCCTACGTCCAGGATGTGACATATCGGAGTGGACTTGGAATAGCTGTCCAATGGAGCACCCAATCCAAGGGACTACTTAAATTTATTTTGCTGTTTCAGATTTGATTTAAATGTGCATTTTATGTGTCTAAAGCCCATAGGGCTAGTTCATGTCCTTCTCAGCCCAGTCAGCCATCTTCATGTCTTTAGGGCCTGGTCAGTCCGGCTTTCATCTTCTTACGCTCGGCTGGCCTATTTTTGCTTCGATCTTCACCTTGTATGTGCTGTTTGGGTGGAGATTGAGAGTCCGCTCAGGAGAGACTCGGTCAATCGTACGGATTCCGATAATACTGGAGCGTCGCTCTCACCTTAAGGCTTTAAGGGTGGTGAGGAGAAACAAGAATCCCAGTCTCTGATTTTGGAGTTTTTGGGATCTGATTTTGGGTCTGAAAACAGGGCATCTTTGGGCCAGTTAAGGGACTGTTTAGGGGCTGCTCAGGACCTGTTTTGGATCTTGTTAAGGGGTCTGTGCAGGGGTTTTTGGTGTCCTGTTTTGGATATGTTTGGGGTCCGGTTGAGAGGGCTGTATGTGGGGTCTGTTTGGGACTGTGTAGGTGTTGGTTAGTGATCTATCTTGGGGACTGTGTGGGGGCCAGTTTAGGGCCTACAAAGGGGACTGCACAAGGGCCTAAAAAGGGGCTGTTGGAGGACCTGTTTGGGGTCTGGTTAGGGTCTGTATAGGACCTGATCAAGGGTATGTGGAGGTGACCGTTTGAGGGCTGAAAAAGGGTCTGTTTTAGGACCTGTTTAGGGTCCGATTGGGGGCTGTTGGCAGGTCGGGACAGGGGTCAGCATAAGGGGTGCACATAGGGGCTGTTTGTGCTCTGGCAGAAGGGGTGTTCAGGAGGCTGAAACAGGGCTGTTGGTAGGCCAACAAGGAGACTGCGCAGGGACTGTTGATAGGTTGGCAGGAAGAGAAAGGGCTAGAGGAGGGTTCGGCCAAGGGAAAGGGTGGAGAAGAGGGAGAAAGGGAATGGAGGTGGAAGGGCTACATTGCTAAAGAATGAGCCTCACATTTTTCTTCTTTCTTCTTCTTCTTCTTCTTCTTCTTCTTGTCCTCCTCTTCTCTCTTGCGCGGATGGAAGATCCTAGGTGTGGCGGCTTCTCTCCTCTCTTCCTTGGATTGCCTACTCCTAGACCAGCCTTGAGCTGGTCTTTTTTTAAGGCCTGGGGGCAGAAGGAGGCTGGTGCGAGGAAAATTTTCCTCTTTATCCTCATCTTCTCCTTGATTGTAGGAAGGCTTTATCTGGGCAATGTCTTAGCCTTGAAGTAGACTGGCTGGTCGATCATGATGGTTGGAGATTAGGTTAAGAAATTAACCTAATTTTCATCAAGATGCTCCCAATCCGATGGTGAAAAATAATTCTTGTTCGGAATTAGTTAAATCCATTAAATGTGCCTGAATATTATTCGGAATGTGACCGGATATTATTCAAAATGATTTTCCAATTTGCATCAAAACCATGATTTATGTGATTTATTGATTATTGTGAAAATTACATTAAGAATGCAATTAAATCAATTTTCTATCAAACCATAGTCTTTCTTGACCCGCTAATATGAATTCAAAACTTAAATTCTTGACCTACCATGACCCTTGGATAATAAGATCGATGACTGAAATGATCCGACTTAGCCAAAAGGGTTTCGGAGAGACCCAAAATTTGATTTTTTCTCATAACTTGCCAAATAGTGGTTGGATTTCCAATCTGCCTCTATCTTTCCTCAACATTAAGTTGGACGGACCTTGTGCCGATATCACTTTGTTATTGAGCTGACCCTCGATTGTTGGGCCTAATAAGGACAAAAAGTGGAATTTGCCACCCTGGTCCATTTTTTGGTATCATTAAAATATTTGTTGAACTAGGTTTCTGGGCCTATTCTTGGGTCATCTTGACCATGTTGCCCCTCACATGACTGGGCTTCAAAGAAGCATAAAATTTGATATTTTGGACATATCTTGCCAAATATTGCCCGGATTTTTGATCCGATTCTGACTTTCATTAGCACTATGTCCAACAGATGATATGTCACCATCTTTTGTCATTGGGCCGACCCTCAATTGTTTGGGCCCAATAAGGACCAAAAGTGAAATTTTGTCACTTGAGTCCATGTCTTGGCATTTGTGAACCCATCCAAAAGACTTCTGCTGGAATTGACATATGGGCCCACTATGCTGACCTGATTGGCCCAATAAACCCAAAGAGAGCTTTTGGAGAAGCTCAAAATTTGATCTTTTGAGTATAACTTGTCGAATATGGGTTGGATTTCTGATCCAACTCTGACGTTCGTTAATACTAAGCTCACCGGATCATATGTCGTCATTTTGTTGTCAAGCCAGCTCCGACTAATTGGGTCCAATAAGGCTTATTGGGCTTACCCAAATCATTGGGCCTAAATGTAGAGCAAATCAGGCCCCTCTCCTTTCTGATTGCTTTTATCCTTGTCCTTAACCAGTATTTGATTAAATGCCTGGGCCAATCCAATGATTTTGGAATTTTTTAGGTGCCAACACTACTCTTTATAAACTTCCATTAGAATATTTCATATTTTAATCCTTTATGAATAATCTTCTCCCAAACTTTTGCCTCCAATCCACCACGGACGAGGACATATGAGAGAGATTTTGTAGCTGTCAACATTTGGTGTTTCTAAATATTGAAACTTCTTAGTGACTTTGAAACTTTTTCATACCAATGTATAACGCAATGGTGATCAGCTCAATTTAACTGTTAGATACCCAATACTATGTTTTCCTACTTTTTATATGGATATCCAAAGTTTTGGCTCTACAATAATTCTTTTAAAGCTGCTTGCAACTTTACCTGACCAATACTGTGAGGACTGATCATCATCTTGGATAACAGGTTGCAGGATGTGGTTCACAGTGAGAAAAGACTATACTTGGTTTTTGAATACTTAGACTTGGACTTGAAGAAGCACATGGATTCTTATCCTGAACTTGCAAAAGACCAGAGAATAGTTAAAGTGAGTTTTCATCTTTCTTATCGTGATAAACATCTTCAGATAAAACTATTCTATAATGTGAGGGATCCATGATCATCAGTTGTTAGTTAACCTCAGGATTCCTCTATTTTCTATGTTTCTATTACTCTGTTTTTCTTCGATGGATCCATATAGGATTGCAGTATTTGAAAAATGTAGAAGTTATTGGAGGAAAAATGGGTACTATAATCAGGTTAAAAGGTTTAAATTTTTAATATCCTCGAAAACACTAATCCTTGTGGTCATATCGAAGTAAGGACTTCCCTTTACAGTCTTTTAGGTTGTTTAAAGTTTGCCTTTGCAAAGCAAAGAAGGGTGATACTTTGTCTCATGTGTTGGCGCACAGATTTCTCACTCTAAACCTGACCTGTGGATCTTTATAGTTTATCCTGTTTGATTTAAATAAAGGGTTGTGTAAAAATTTGAATCCAAAGCCCAATGAATGAGTGATAATGCAATTAAGAATCTATTTGAGAGTTAATGTGAAATTTTCATTAGATTTAAACACCACCAAGTGACTATAAATACATGATGAAAATATGGGGTCTTATTTGCAATTTGATTCAAATCCCACCAAAGGCCTACCTTCTCCATAACAAAAAGATACAAGAGTGGATTTTGAATTTTTGGACGATGAAAGGGGTGGGTGTCTACCATTTTTTCTTTCCAAATTTCGGACTGATGGGCATATTCTCAATGGTATAAAATATTGGGATAATCTAAATATCAGCACCCATCTTTACTAGATTGCTCTCCATTGGTGGACTTGCCACTCTCTCTCCCCAAGTATTATAAAAGTATGCAAAGGGCCATTCCCAAAATTGTTCATTATTTTTTTAAAATACCCTTCATGGGTGGAAATCTCTACCTGAAATGGGATGAAACTCCATAGGGTCGCCTCTCTTATGACCTATAGTCTGATAATCAATAATCTCATGGTATGTAAGGACTTAATTGAACTTTTCATCTTGCATGCCTACACCTCCTTCCCAACCTTCTTCTAAAGTGTGATAAAACCCCAACATAGGATATCTTAGAGGCCTTCTGATGTGGGACCACTACACGGTGAGATTAAGGCCAACACATTTTCTCGTAAAATGAAATGATCAATTCAACTTCAAATCACGCACCTTTCACAATTTGAACTTGACCCAGCTTAATGAATTCGGCGCCTTGATTTTATGCACTACTTTTAGTGTTGTACATAGTTGTCATGGCATACACCTATGCACAAAGGCGGTTTTTTGGAACCACCTTGGTTCACACC
Organism: Cryptocoryne crispatula var. balansae; assembly: GCA_036172225.1. Classification (NCBI taxonomy): domain Eukaryota; kingdom Viridiplantae; phylum Streptophyta; class Magnoliopsida; order Alismatales; family Araceae; genus Cryptocoryne; species Cryptocoryne crispatula. The sequence continues at coordinate 4,075,892 of CM069924.1, read as the reverse complement.
TAATGGTTGCCCAATAAGATGTGCACCTTGTCGCCTAGGTGGCCGCCTGTCTGCCTTCCCCCTCGGTTCTTTTATTGAACCGATAAACTAGTTTATGCTCAAACTAGTTCACCAGTTTTATTTACATAACACTAGGTCTCCCCCACTCAAAGCCTCTAGACCCAGTTGCGAGAACCAAGGAAGGAATAGTCGGGGGTCGGCCCCGGGTCGGTCGGCCCCAAAACCGACCCGGGTCGGTTGGGGTCGGGTCGGGGTCGGAAAAAAATATAATAAAAAATTCAATTTAAAATAATAACCGGGTCGGGGGGTCGGGGTCGGGTCGGGGTCGGTCGGCCCAAAAAGCGACCGGGTCGGGCGACCCGGCCGAAAAGCGAACCATGGCGAGAACCCCCCCCCAACTCCTATTCTTCTTGCCTCCGCCTGTCAGCACATGCTTTTCTTCTATCATCATTGTCCCCCACCTCCAATAATCTCTTGTTTAAATATTTGTTTGTCGATAGACGATTTAGCGTTCTGTTTCTCCTCCTAACATCTAGTAGAGATGTTTTAATCTTTTTGTGGATTTCTAACATCTCAATGTTACAAATTTGAACATCTCCACAATGAATGTTGAGACATTTACTTTTTCTTCTTTACAATGAATGTATTTTGGACTTAATTTTTATGTAGTTTATTTACTTGTTTTGGTATTTGATATTGTATTTTGCATGTATTGTCAAAAATATTTTGTAGATTTTTAAAAAATGAAGGAAGTTCAAAAAGTATATATATCATCTGGTAAACCAATTTATTTTATGTTGTATTAACTTTACATTTTAGAATTTTGTACGTGTTATGTTCTTTATACAAATGTTTTTAGTATATGTCAAATTTATTAGACCTTGTAGTTTTTTTAAATATTTTTATGTTATCATTTATGAGATGGAAGACGCTTCATACCCCCCCACCTACCGCTTAGGTGACACTTAGGTGGACACCTTGTTGCCTAAGCCTTAAAAGACCCTTTGGGTGGCTTGTTGTCTTGACAACTATGGTGTCGTATTGCTAAAAGTAAATTAGTATGACAGTGCCTTATCATTGTTCATGCGATTCGGGGGTATTATACTTTCTGCCTTGGGTTGAGTCATGAATCACTGTTTATGAATGGTGTTCGTAAATTCTTTGCACAACCATAGGAGGCAGGTGTGAGGTGCCATCAACTGGAGGGGTGTTAAGGTGCCAAGATGTTGGCAGCTGGTGATAGGAGGCTGGTGGGACTGGTCGGAGGTAGTGGCACTCGACACAAGGGCATGGTGATGACATGTGACTGTAGGTTGCTAGACAGAGGACGGGGTCACGAGGATTGTAGGGTCGACATGTCCGGTCTAGGTGGGTGCTCGGTGATGGGTGGCAAAGGGTGCTGGATGTTGGAAAGTGGGTATAGTTGCATATTGTTGGTTCATAAAATAGTTCATTTATATTTCTTGGGCCTTTCAACGTCAATGCCATGATTTTGGAGTTTGTAAGATAGTATTAGAGTAGTGCGGCGACTTTATTATAATCTTTGATTATCTATACTTCTATTCCCAGCATAGATTGTAGAATCAACCGATCTAACTTAGGATCGGTTGATTCTTAGATTGAATTATAATATTTGATTATCTTAACTTATATTCTTAGCATAGATTGCAGAATTAGCCAATTTGGATTGGGATCAACTAATTCTTGGATTAGATTCGATCGGCTATGACCGATCCAATTCTCGGCAGAACCACCATTCTGGATAAAAGATCCGGCAGAATCAGGCTCTTTAGTTTGAATCGGGGTCGAAATTGTCCAAATCGGTTGCTTCCAGAACGATTCAGGCAATTCCTGGATAAAAGATCAACTAATTCTTTTATCCACTAATTCTTGGATTAGATTGGATCGGCTATGACCGATCCAATTCTCGGCAGAACCACCATTCTGGATAAAAGATCCGGCAGAATCAGGCTCTTTAGTTTGAATCGGGGTCGAAATTGTCCAAATCGGTTGCTTCCAGAACGATTCAGGCAATTCCTCGCCGGAATCGACCATAAACAACACCACAAAGCTATTTGGGGGGGTTGGGCCGATTTTGCCCCCAAAATGGCCTAGATCGGATTGGAATCCTATCTAGGCCCTTATTTTGGTATTTTTTTGGTTTTAGCGCTTTTGAAGAATCGATCCGGTGCAATCAATGTTTGTTCTGGTGGATCGGTCGGAATCAGACTGATTTAATCCGATCTGGGTTGGATCGGTACCCACCAATCCAGTGGCCGATTCTGATCCTGCGATCCTTGATTCCTAGTGCCCATCTTGGCAGTGATCGGGAGTGTTGAAAAGTGGGTATAATCTTTAGTAACAACGTTCGCTTGCTTATATTTCTTGAGCCTTTCAACTTTAATGCCATGGTTTTGAGGTTTACAAGATGCTTTCAAAATAGGATAGTGACATTATTTTAAATTTTGATTATCTTAACTCCTCTTATCACTGCCCATTTTAGTAGTGAGGGGGAGTGTTGGAAAGTGGGTATAATTTTTTATAACAAGGTTCACTTATATTTCTTAGACCCTTCAACCTCCATGTCATCATGGTAGGCCAAGGGTCGAGTCGGGTGACTTGGTCGGGCTGACTTCAAGTTGGCTTAGCTTGGGGTCGCGCGACTCGACCGACCGGGTCGCCAGTGGCCCCTTGGCCGCTTTGGGTGGCGCTCCCCCCTATTTTTAGCCCCCAAGGGGGGAGGCTTCTCCACACCTCTCACTCCTCACTCTTCAATTCTTAGTCCTCACCCCTCCACCCAACCCTCAGTCCTCACCCCTCTGTCCACTCCCACTTGTTTTCTCCAGTGGTGTCTCTGGCCCTCTCAAATATCTTACTCTATCAAATCTCACTCTCACCCATAAGAGGAGCATTATACCCACATAGCACAGGATGTTGACCACGGAGCTAGGCAACATGGGTATGGAGGAGCAGAGTTAGAACTATCACAGGATTTTTGGTGTCCGTCGTATCAAGGAGAGGGTTATGGGATGATGTAACCATGATTTCATAGTTCTAGTTTTTAGCTACGGTGGTTCGTTTTCGTCTTATGATTATACGAGGTAGTGATAAGTATAATCAAGTTGTCTACATGTTTAATACGTCGTACTATTCCGCAATGTCATGGGCAGAATACATACAATATGATGAAGAACATTATAATGTCATTTTTGAGTGAATGTCGAATGAGTTTTGTTGTAATCATATTTCTTCTTATTATTATTTTTTAAATTTTTATGTATTTTACTGATTTTTTATGATTTTTTTAATTTTTTCAACAATTAAAAAAACAAAAAATGACCCAGTCGGGTTGGGTTGGGGGCCGACCGACCCAGGGCCAACCCCTGACCCAACCTTCCTTGGTTTTAGGATTTGTAAGATTGGCTCATGCAAATACGCGAATACTGAGTGGAGTTGCAAGGTTCGTTGGGCAAGCACTATGGAGGATGATGCCAACCCATATTGGAGGGTGGACAATGATAGTTCAATCAGGGCAATGGGCCCACAAGCACTGAGACGGGGACTGTGAAGTCGTGGTGGGCAGCCGGTCGGGTGGCTGGTTTGTCCGATGGCAACGGGCACAGAGAGAGGTGGAGCCGAGCTGTGATAGGATGTTGCAAAGGGTGCTTGAACCGGGGAGAGGTTTTCGGTGAAGAGCACTAGGAGGAGAAGAGGAGTAAGAGCTAGGAGGAGAAGAAAGAGGAAGGAGAAGGTGGGTTGTTTAGAAGGGGTGAGGACGAGATGGGTTTGAGAGGGTGGGAGGAGTTTCTTAATAATATCATGTAATATGTAGAGACATGCATCTTTTTATAGACTTTACAGTAAAAAATTTAAAAAAAACCAAAAATTTATTCAAAAGTACAAGTGTACCATAAACTCGACATATTTATGCATATATCACGTAAATAAAAATAGATTAGTGTCTTTCAACAACTAGATCAACTGAGTGTTGTTCCTGATCTATAGAGATTTTATGACCTAGTGACGGTGTTAATACACGTAATTTAGATCCAACCAAACCCGAGCATAGGTGTCCTCACCACTGACTTTTGCCTTCTAAAGATTTGTATAAAAAATACTTTTTTCATCCTACACCAGTTCCATAGGTATGCCAAGCATGGTGATTGGCCCATGCACCCTTTCAAAAGAAGAATTTGTTGTTTTTAAATTGTTTTAGAAGAAAAAATTATATTTTCACTTTTTCAAAAATAAATAACCAAAACTTTATGTTCTTCATTTATAGTTAAACCTAATTGTCAACTATTATGCTATTAAGAAAACCAAAAGGATGAGGTGAGGGCATGGATTGCAAAATCAGTTGAATCGAATCAGAGTTGGCCGATTCCTGAATCGGATCGGCTGATGCCAATCTAGTTTTTGACCTCGAGCACCGATCTAGACTTGACTTCTAATGGAATCAGTCTGGATTGGTCATGAATTGGCTGATTCTTTTGAATTGGTTTGGAATTGGGCGATTCCACATATTTAGCTAGAACAAATTAAGTTCCAGTCTGTTATTAATATCACTTTTCTCTCTCGAATTGGCTAGGGCACCGGCTATTCAAGCCCAATTTCGGCGATCTCTTCCATCCGGTGGCGATTCCTCTTAATTCTGATGTTCTTCCAACAATTCCTCTCCATTCTAGTGATTCTAGCAATCTCTTCGATTAGGCGGTGATCTATTGGCTATTCCTCCACATTTTGGCCTTCTTCAGGCGATTCCCCTTCTCTTGATTTCATCAATTCCTTCTGAAATATCTTCCATAATCCATCCTTTCTATGGATTCATGGCCCTCCCCCTCCATTGCACCTGGAACAGTAACTGAGGGTGATTGTTTCAGGTCTGAAACATCCCCTTAAGCGTCTATTTCAAAGGGGTTGTTTCAGGCCCACCTCTTCCTAATCCCCTTAAAGTCTGAAATAGTCACCGAGAGGGTAACTATTTCAATTCTATAAGGATTAAGGGGCTATTATGCCCCCTGCCCTTAGGTGACTGTCAGGGCTGAACAACCCCTCGGGCCTTCAGGGATTATCAAGGCTGAACAGCCTCGTCCCACCCCCTGGGCCCTAACAGTCCCCTTACTGTTAGGGTTGAACAACCCAGTTAAGGGGCTGTTCTAGCACCCCTGGCCCCCTCTCTAGTTCCGGGTTCCCCTTTTAATCGTTGATATTCTTAATTTTTTTTAAATGTGTTAAACTCTTGATGTTGTAAACCAAGAACTTGAGAAGTATTGGTTGGGCAAAAAGGCACTGATGCACCTGCTTCCCATGATATTGGGTGGGAACATGGCCATATGGTGAATTTCAACAAGAGGGTGTAGGGCAAGTGATGTGGAAAATAGATGAATAGAGGAGTATTCTGTTTAAAGCAACACATAGGTGGGGTGGGGGAAAATGTCAAGAAATGTGACAAGGTGCCCAGAGAGCAGTGAATTTATGAGGGCCTACTTGACTAAAAGAGCCCCATAAAGGGAGATTTATGTTGATCAGAGAGAGGAGTTGCATGAGAAGCTTTTGAGAAGAAGAGATGATAGGGTGACCCAAAAAGGCAAAGACAAGGGGAGAGTTGAAACTAAATTATCTACATATTTTGAGGAAGTAGATGAATCCTTCGTAAGAGCAAGGCATGCTAGCACACAATCACAAATGGAAGATGAAGAGAGAATGATGGGAATAGGAGACTCAAGTCCCAGGGAGCCAACATATGATTGGTCATAGTCCACCCGACCCGCACCCGCTAAAGATGTAGGAGCTAGAGAGGGGCAAGGTCAATTCTGTCGATCCACTTTGACCCAACTCACTATCAATGAGGATCCTCATATGTTCAGGTGACAAAATAGTTTGCTGAGAACAATAAGACAATCATTTAAAGGAGTTAAGAAAACCACTTGCGTTGTAACACGAGTAGTCAAGTATATTTGCAAGTAGTTTCTATGTGTAAGTAATAATCTTAAATTAGTAAGTCGTGTACATGTGTATTCTATATATTTATTTAGTGGGCTAATAACAATTTGTTTTTCACCTTAACTTAATGTAGGCATTCCAGCACATGTTGTCACTAGCTCCTACTTTTAGATGATGATTGATGTAAATGGGGAGACTAGATCGAGATTAAAGGTCCCGACCAATTGGTATATTTACTTTTTTGGCCTGAATAAAGAGGTAGAGGAGTTGAATGCCTAGATTGATGGATTCAAGTTGGTATGGAGGGAGAGAGGGTGTAGAGTTATGTGTGATGCCTGGATAGGATAACCAAGAGAAGTATGATTAAATTCATTGTATATTGTTTTGAGGGCACAACTTTTTTAAAGTCTATTGATGCTTGGAGAGAAATGTTTATTACTTGTCTATAATTGAGCTACTTGTAAATGTGTTATGGTTAATGGATTGAGATGAGAGGAACCAAATGGGGTACTTGTATGATGCCTTGAATAAAATGAAATTGAAAATAAAATTGAAGCATCATAGAGGTTACAAAAAACAATGGAAGATAATAGATGCTGGATGGGATATGACACTATACCTTGACGTCCATGCAATACGTAATTCTTGTTATCCATAATTTAATTAATACTTGATGCATAAATGTATGTTCTTGTGTCATATGTGATGAATACATGATATTTTTTAAACACCAAGATGCAATATAAAGGACAAGTATGTAATGATTAAGAAGTCCTGAGGGGTACTTTGTCTGTAATACAACGATTTTTAAGAACTCAGCAAGATAGCTATGAAGTTGACATGATAGATGTGAAACTGAGTTAGAAATAAGTGACAAATTATGTTTCTTTATGTTTTTCATTGGAGCACTGATAGTCTACTAATTTGGCGACTCTCAATTTTTAAGTGAAATCTTATAGAATGTAAACTTGAGTATATTCAAATCTAGATATGAAACATTTATTTGATAAAATTTCTCTTGTATGTTGAAATTGACAAAAATCTCATTTTATTTTTTGATATATAAACTCTTATTATGATAGTAACATCACGTTCTATTATTATTTTTTCAATTGAGTGGTGAGTGTAAGTCAATACAAAAAATGGTTAGAATTCACTTGTTGCAATTGCGATTCAAATTCTCATCAAGAACACAACTTTCTCCCAGAATGAGAGTATGAGAGGAATTGAAGTACTTTTTGCCTAATTCATAATAATAGAAGGAATATATAAACATCTAACAAGTTGGCTCACCAAAAAAATTGGTGAAAGGAGATTTTCTATATTGCAAGTGGAGCATATCAACAAAGAGTTGAGGTAGAAGCACATGAAACACCTCATAAAGATGTTGATGTGGATTACCTCTTCCAAGAGGAGCACTCACTTACTGCGTGAGTGGAGGAGAATACGGGTAGAGCACCACCAACTTTGATCACGAGGATTGTACATGGATTGAAGGAGAACTTGATGATGTTGAGGTTGAAGATGGACATATGCAAGAGCAAGTCTTTATCACTTTACGTTTAGTCTCAACTTCAGCCTCAGTTCCAACCACATCCCAAGCTCTAACCCTAACCTTAGCTCCAACTCACATAAGGACAAAGACCATGATAAAGAGATAAAGGTATTTTTTACAGTTGAAAAAGGTAAATGTTGACACCTAAATTTGCAGAAGGAAAAGATATATCTGAATAAAATGAGGCCGATTTTAGGAAAAGAAGAAAGGAAAGAAGGGAATTGGCATGATCAGTATAATAGGGCTGAAGGGATAGCAATGCAGGAATAAACCAATATGGAGGTGGAATTGGCACGATAGGGGACCTGTTTAAAGGGGTCGGTGGTCAGAAATGGGCCAGGTATGCAGCCCACAAGCCTGCTCAAGGATGGGCTCGGCAGAAAATAAAAAAAGGAATTTTATGTTTGAACAAGACAGGAGATCGGCTGTTTAAGGAGGAGAAATAAAAAGGAGTTAAAAAAAGGGGGGAGGGGGATCATCGTCTTGGAGAAGGACCGGTCCGAGTCCCTCTCGGAGCATGAACATTCTGTTATGGAAGTTCCCAGTCGCTGGAGGGATTGGAGGTCGCAAGCAAGTCTAGCCCACGTGATCCGGAGCTGTTCCGAGTCCCTCTGGGAATTGGACTCTGCCACGGAAGAGGACTCTGTCCCATATCCTTCCGGAATGGTAGACCGATGGCTGTGGGAGGTTCGAAGTCCCTCCTAGTGCCGGAACTAACTTCCGATAGGGGACGGGGGTGCCCGCGACGCCTATAAAAGAAGAGCCGCAAGCCGCTGTGCGGCGGGAGAAGAGACCAGAGAGAGAAGAGTAGAGAGGCAGAGGTTACCGCGGAAGCCGTCGATCCCCCTGGAGCCTTGTTGAAGCCGTGCGGTGCTTCCTCTTCTTCTTCTTCTTCCTCCGGACGCCGCAACACCTCCTGCAAGCCGCCGCGGCGAGCCGTAGAGCCAATAGCTCCTCCTATTGCTGCCGGTGAGAGCTTCCTCCTTCTCCCCTAGGGCCGACGGCCCCTTCTTCCTCTTCTGCCGGTGCCATTGTGGTCGACCAAGGGTGGGAGCTGCCGGGAAGGGAGGCCGCGCTGCCGTCGGGTGCCGGAGATGTCGGGCAAGCAACTGTAGCAGCGGGGGAAATGTCTCCCCACTTTAGTCCACGGTGGAAATCCCGTGGGGCCCACCCGGTAAAGAAAAGGCAAAAAAAGGGGAGGCACGACCGGGCGAAGCCGGCCGCCCCCCCCGAGTATCCGCCGGCCCCCGCAGGCGCATCCGCCGGTCCAAGAAGAAGAACCGGCCCAGTCCAAACAGTGGACCGGGCCTCATCTCGGCTGAAGCAGACCCTGCGCATGCAGGCCCTTCAATAGAAAAAAAAAAGGATTTTTTTAAAAAAAATAACAATCAAGTGGAAAATAAATGAAAATCTACGTTTAATTCAACAAACCGGACTAGTTGGGGGGTCGACTAACCATCCGCCCCTACGTCTCGGCTTAACTTAAAAGAATTCAAAATTCGGACTAGTTGGGGGGTCGACTAACCATCCGCCTTTACGTCCTTAAGGTAGACATACAAAGGTCCATAAAAGACCCCAATGTCTTACCATTTTTAGCTATATGAGGCCGTGCATGGTCAACATGCCGCTAAGCCGATTATATGCTAATGGAATCATCAAAATAGTGGGGGATTGATGCGGGACAAACCGGCTAGACCGGGCTAAACCGAAACGAAAACGAGACGAACCGGCACTAATCGCCCTAAACAGACCTAAACGAGCCCAAAATGAAGTAAACCGGCCTCAAACCGGTCGAAACAGGTCCGGAACAGGTCGAACCGGGTTCGATATGATTTGAACCGGTCCAAACCGGCTTAGAACGCACTGAACCGGGCGGTTCAGGCGCTGAACCGGGACTAACCGGCTTAAACCGGGTCTGAACCGGTCGAACCACCGGTCTGGCCGCGGACCGGCAGGCCGCGAGCCGCGCGAGCCGACCGCCTTCGCTTGCGGGCGCGTGTCCGCTTCGCTGGGGGGGTCGTGGCGCGCGGAGGGAGGCAGCTGGCCAGGTCGCGTGGCCCCGATCAGCACCGTCGACGTCCGTCGCCGTGGCGCCATCACGACGGTGCTCCCGCGCGCGTGCGTGAGGAGGTGGGCGGCCAAGTCCCGACAAACCAAAACGGGGCTCCCGCTCGCGAGTGCCGTCTTCGACTGATGCGCGCGGAGGTGCCGCTGCTGTCGAACTCTCGCCGCCGCACGGGAAAACAGCGGCCGGAGCTGGGAAGCGTCGTGCGGGAGGAGGGAATGGAGCAGAGAGGGGGAAACGACCGTGGTGGTGGTGGCTGCCATGGCCGGAATCATCGCTGGAGGGAAGGAAAGGATCGTCGCCGGACGGGGAAGGGAGGAGGTAGATCCGGGGATCGCCGGATCTGCCTCTCCCACACGTGCTTCTTCTTCGTCTTCTTCTTCCATTTCCTCCTCTTCTTCTTCTCCTTCGTCTGCAACCGTGAGGAAGGAGAGCTCCGCCGCGCTCATTGAGGAAGGAGACCGCCGAAAGCGGAAGACGAGGGAAAATCGCCAGCCGATGCGTCGTGGATGTCGAACCGAGAAGGGGGAAGAAGAGAAGAATGGCACGGAGGCCAGAGGGTGAGGAGGAGGATAGGATCGGCCTACCTGGCTGGGCTTGGAAGGTGGAAGGGGGAATGGCCTCCTGGCCGATCGGGGGAGGAAAGAAACGCCGGCCTCACTGCCGGAGGTGAAGGAGAAGAACGGCGCTCCATCGCCGGGGTGGGGGAAGAAGATGGGGCCGCAGCCCCTACGCGGGAGAGAACCAGACCCGAGAGGGTTTCCAAAAATTCAAATCACTTGTATTCCACTCTGTACAACGGTTCTCCTCTTATAGAGGGAGAGGAGAACAATTAACAAAAAGAACTCCCTAAGAAGACTATTTACAAACTAGTCCATTTAAGGACTCAATTAAAACAAAGGCTAAAAAATGTCCCCATCAGGGATGCCCATAAGTCTATCAAGACCGGGTACATGCCACCCATGGATTGACAAGTTCATCAAAGACTCAAGGGACTGGATTCCCAGTTAAGTTGTAAACTGTCTCATGTTGAGAGGACAAGTGGAAGAATTCATGTTCGGTGTACTAAATTTATGCTACAAGGAGAGGATGATCACATGACACTTTGGAAGGCAAGACAAGAAATTTTGAAAACTGTAAAATCTGAAACCGAACCTGTGAAATTGAAATTGAAATCTATGAACTTAAAACACATAAAATTTGCAACGTGCACAAAATCCAGAAAACTGTAAACTCTGAAAAGTTCATAAAATTCATCTATAAAACCTGCAACAAAAATTTGGAAATTCCAAATCTGGAGATTTTGAATTTGAAGGAGAGCTGAACTAAGGAAAAATCTGCTGTTTAAAAGCTGAAGTCCGGATGCCCAAAATCTGGAAACCTGAAATCTGGAAAACTGTAAAAAAAAAGAAATCTGACTTAAACCTGTGAAACCGAGATAAAAATCTGAACCTGAAACATATAGGTCTGTAATTTAAATCTGAATTTGGATCTGTCATTAAGAGCCTGGAATCTGGAAATTGAAAGTTCTGAAATATAAAAAATCTGCAAAAAATAAAAAATATCCGGGATCCATCGTCTAAAAAGAGAGAAGAGGAATCTGAAAAATGCCAAGTCTGGAAGTGGGAATGTATAAAATCTAAAAAAATCTGAAATCTGAATTTACGTGCAGAACCCATTTAAAAAAAATCTGAAAACCCCAAATCTGAAATTTGAAACAACTCTGAAATCAAAGGTCAAAGACAAAAAAAATCTGAAGTCTGAATATGAAGATCCGAAGTTGTAAAAACTCTGCCAGAGGGCCGAATCTGGAGATTCAAAATCTGAAAAAATTGGAATGTACGAAATCTGCAGAAAATCTGAACTTTACATTCACAAAAATCTGAGAAAGGTTAGAGGGGAGCCAATCAGGTTGGAATCTGGGACGAGTCTGAAATTTCCTTTTACAGAAGATCTAATAAAAATTGGCTAGAATGACATCGGACATCAATCTCATTAGATTCAAAGTGTAGCTCGAAAACTTCAAAACATGTTGTGATCAGAAACAAAAAAAAAGAAGAGCAGAAAGCCTGAAGTATCATAAACCACAAAGCTGGAATCAATTGGGATCTAAAAAAAAACAAACTCAGAAAATAAAATTCACTAAGATCCAGAGGAGAACATGAATGAGAAGGAATTCAAGTCAACATATTAATGACAGTGGAATTTGATCAAAAAGAAAAGAGAGACTAAATTGTGAAAACGGGACTGGATATGATAATGTCCTCAGATTCAAAATGCAGCAGAGGTTTCACTGATCAGAAAATAAAATTCACGAAGTCTGCTAATTTGGGGACCCAAGTAAATGTTTGTATTCCTTGCTTTTATCAAAGGCATCTTAATTCAAAGGCAGGCCAAAAGATTAAATCTTAAGATTAATGGAATCCAGAATGAGTTCCCAACATCTCAAATCTGACGTTATCTGAATTTTTAAAAGGCATACTTAAGGCATCAAGCTCACAACCAAACATCCTCCTACAAATTGTAAGCTTACCCAAATTCACAAGTGGAACCCATCCGTCATACATCAATCTGAACTAAGTCAACCAGAACAAAAAAAAACAGTTTGACCAAGCAAACCAGCAATCTGAAAGTTTTCTAAGAAAAAAAACCTGAAAATGCCCACTCTCAAACTGGAAAGATCAACAAGTTTTAAAGATCACTAAATCCCAAAACAGATATCAAAACCCAAAATCTGAACCAAATCCAAACAGCATATTTGAAACCAAATCCCAATGAGAACTTAAAATAAATCAACTCTAAATCATGAGTCAGACATCCGCAAATCTGGAATTTCAAAGAGAATTTGGAAATGCCAATCAAGATTCAAATCCCATTGTTAAATTAAAATCAAATCAATTTTTCAAGCAAGCTTAAGCAAATTTAGCTTATGTTAAGTTAAATCAACTTGAATCAAACTCCCAAATAAAATCCGAACCAAGTTTTAAATCAACAAACAAATCCAAATTGAATCAAACTTGAATCAATAAGCAACTCAAATAAATTAATTCAATAAAAATGAATAGATCAAACTCCAACCCAAGCCAAAGCAATTAACAAATCGAATTCAACTCCAACTCAAACAAATTCAAACCAAAATTCAAATCAATTCAATTCAACAAATGCTTGCCTTCCATCAAGCTCATGGGGTTGTTTTATCCTATGTGTTTGTATGAATGTTTATTGTGGATGTATTGTTTTCTATTCCAATGGATTGCTATGACACTTAATCAAGGGTTTTTCGAGTAATCTCGATATAATTAACGTCGGATTTTCGCACCATCCGACGGGGAGAGGTCAAAATTAATTTCAAAGAACCCAACAACCTCAAAACTATAATTTTACATATATCATTGACCCTAGTTAGTACTTTTGTGAAATATCATCTATTTTCTTACAAAGTCAATACTAAGGTCAAATCAAGTCTAAATCAAATTCAAACAGAAAAATGAATTTTCAAAATCCAAAATCTTTAAAATTTGAGAGATTTTTGAGGTTACATCAGTAAATCAATGTGGCATGGGACTTGGAAGTTTTTCATCCCATGTAGAAGAAGATGCAACGAAGAGAAAGTTATAAATCAGGCAAAGATCTGTCAGTCTAACAGAAAGTACACATGCACTTTTCTCAAATGATGACGAGGAAAAATTCATTCCACCTACCCAATAGCAACAAGTCGGAGGTTCAGGTGGAGGTGAAGGAGAAGGGGGATCTTCTAGTAGTGCACGCACCAATGAGGCAGGGGCCAATGATTTGAGACAGAGATAATATTTTAGTGGGAAAAGTCAACAATAGTATAAAGCATTTTTTTGATTAGTATGCAATAACAAATTATCTTGAACCCCCGTCAAGACTTTCAACCATATATTTCATTTACATTTCTAGCTTATGACACTGTCTATGATTTTACTCAGATGGCCCATTCATTATTTTCATATGGATATGGGCTAATCACGACAGATAGCTCTCATTGGAGTATCTAAGAGAATCTAGAGAATGATGATGAAAACTAATTCCATAACTTTTTTGTGAAAGAAAGGTATAATATTTTATTACATGTCAATATTGCATTTGCATCGTGTTAGTTATGTTTAATAGAATGGTCAGTGCCTTAAAATATATCTGCTTATCTTAAACTCTTTTGTAATGGCATAAAATTATGTTAGATAAGTGAATTTTATTTTTAATAGTTATAGGGGTGTTCCTAATTTTTATGATTTTTAATGATTTTTATGAATCTTTCACAATGAAAAATAAAATAAAATAACCTAATATGGACCTATTTTTTCATAAAATTGACTAATTTGGACTGATTCAGTGCCCATCGATTCTGATTCCGATTTTGCCATCCATGGATGAGGGTAGGGGTGTTCATGGTTTGGTTTGGTTTGGTTTTCGAGTATTTTTTCTCAAACCAAACCAAACCAAATTATCTTCCAAACCAAACCAAACCGAACCAAATTAGTTCGGTTTGGTTTGGTTTGGTTCGGTTCAAACCATATTTTACTAAGATGTAGTAGATATATCAATATATAAATTTATTTTATTTGTTTTAAATCATATTCTATTAAAATCTTGTGTATATGTTTATACATTACATTAATTTTACCTTAAAAACTCTTGAAACAAATTTAGTTTTATAAGAAAAGATGCATAAATACTATCTTATATATAACTTAAACTAAAATATTTAATCCAATTCGGGTTATTCGGTTTACCGGTTTGGTTTGCTTTGAAGGGTCATAGAAACCAAACCAAACCGATCGGTAGTTCAAACCAAACCAAACCGAACCAAAGTACTGGTTTGGTTTGGTTTTTCGGGTTGAACCGAACAGTGAACAGCCCTAGATGAGGGTAATCTTACCTAAAAGCTTCAAGCTCAAATTAGACAACATGATCTTGTCACCATGAATCATGAATTGTAGAATCGGTCAAATTGGATGGAAATCGGCTGATTTCAGAATCAGATTAGTCAATTTTGATCTGATTTATGCTTGAAGGATTGATTTTGACCTGAATTCCACTGAATCGGTCAAATCGGATAGGAATTGAAATTGGAATCTTGATTTTTTATATATATTTTAAAAATATTCAGGCTGAATCGGCCGGAATTGGTTGAATCGACCAGAATTGGACCAAATTGGCCAGAATTGGTCCGAATCGGCCTGAATCGGAATCGGAATTGGAATTTTTAAATTTTTTCAATTTTTTTTTTGATTTTGTATCGATTTCTCTTTCTAAGAATCTGTCCGAACTAAACCGATCTGATCAGATCCCCACTGATCCGGTAGTCTTTGCCATGTATAAAATTTTCGATTTGGTAGTGTCATATAGACCAAATTAACCTCATCTAATCATGTTTTTAAACACTTCATTTTATTTATGGTTACATTACCCTGTCTAGATCATACCTTTAAACAAGTAATATAAACCTATTTGTGAAGTTAATTAAAGGTCATGAATGAGCGCTTGTGTGTTGTATAATGGAGTGTGATCAAATTATACAGTTAATAATGGGTTCTTAGTCAGCTAATTGATGTAGTTGATACTTAATACTTGCAAGAGAAGAGATCACTATAGGATTCATGGACCATCGTCTAAATGAAATGCGGAATGCTCACATGTTACTTTTCTAGTGATAAATAAAATACTTATGAAACTTGAAAGATGTTTTCATATTAATGGTAGATGAAGGTTTGCACATGAAAAGATTCTGTTCTCTGCAGTTTTCTTCGAGTCTAAGAAAATTGCTAAGAGAACAGACCTACTCTATCTTCATGTGTTTTTATTTTGGACACAGAGACAATCATGTGTCTTTTCCCCTAAATGTTTTGCTGCTCTGTTATTTTAAAGAACAGAGACCTATAGTCCAACTTGTCCCTACATAACATTTTAGGACTTGGTGGCTCCTAAACAAGGCTGTTGAGTAACATATATTTGTGCTTATTCCATTCAGTCTATGAAGGTTTCAACTGTGGCCAACTTTACCGTCTTTTTGTGAACTTTTAGACAGAAACTGGAGCAACACTAGATGTTAAGATTGATGGTCTTTTCCTTTGCTGCACTAACCTAGAGTGATTACCTGATTAAAGCCAGATGATTAATTGTTTTCTTCTATTACGAACATGTAAGGAAACCTCGTGAAATGTTCTTCCTTTTATTTGTAACATTTCCTTTCCCACAGACATTTCTCTACCAGATTCTTCGTGGTATTGCTTACTGCCATTCACATAGGGTTCTCCATCGAGACCTGAAACCGCAAAACTTGCTGATAGATCGTCGAACAAATGCTCTTAAGCTTGCTGATTTTGGGCTAGCTAGAGCTTTTGGCATTCCTGTCCGCACATTTACTCATGAGGTATGTATGATGTAATCTGCTACCCTTGGCTTTGTGTCTTGCGTGCTGCATTGACATGTTCTTTCATTCAGACAGGTACCTCAAAATGTTTAATGATGATTCTTGCCAAAGAATATTTCTCTTAAATTCAGTTATATACTTCTTAGATTTCATATTTAACTCTCATGGAGGTTGTTGGACCATGATTCAGCAGGTTGTTAGGATAACCGTAATGAGACATGTTGTTGGACCATCATGTATCCAATATTTATGCTTAGAAGTAGTGGTATCCTGGGGTTGTTTCTTTTGGGTAAAGTTAAATTGGTCTCTCATAATTCAAGAAAGCAAACTGAATATTTTCTGCATGTGTTGCACTTTCAATTGCTAATAGGAATGGCACCTTTCTTTGGAAAGGCATTAATCCAAAATTGTTTATGTTGCACATACTTTGCCTTTATTGTGACAAAATGATAGAGCATCAACAGAAGAGGGTGAATATGTAGGGGCTAATGTGGAACCACCTCCACTACTTATGGAGGGCTTGCCCTCCCACTGACATGGTGTATTTTTATATATATGTATACATATATATATATACACTTTTATAGTGTTTTAGTCTTGGAGGCTCTATAACTCTATAAGCGTATTTAGCAATTTACTTTATCAACTTAATCGCACATCTGCACATTTAGTTCTTTCTTTGGAAGATTTTTGGAGGTAGGCTCTTGATGTAACCTCAAAAATTTTAACTTTTAAAACTTTGAAAATTCATTTTTCAATTTGATTTGATTTTGATTTGATTTGACCTTAGCATTGACTTCTTAGGAAAATATGTGATATCTCATAAAAGTACTAACTAGGGTCCATGATATGTATAAAAATATAATTTGAGGTTGTTAGGTTCTTTTGAAAATTTATTTTGACCTCTCCCCGTCGAATGGTGCGAAGATCCGACGTTAATTACATCGAGAATGCTCGAACACCCTTGATTATCCGTCATAGTAATCTATGGAATAAAAGAACATACATCCATAAAAATAAGCATTCACATACACATGATAGAAACAGTAACCCCATGAACTTGATGGAATGCAAGCATTTGATTTGTCTTTAAGTTTGGTTTGAATTAAATTCGATTGGTTTGATTACATTGGGTTGAATTTAGTTTGTTTGATTCATTTGGATTTGAGTTGTGAGTTTTCAACTTGATTTGAATTAAATCTGGAAATTGTTTTTTTATGAACTTGATATATTCTGATGTGGGAATTGTGCCTTTAATTTGAGATGTCTGGTTTTTTTATGTAACTTGCAGGTTTCAGATTTATGAGAACTGATTTGGGTTTGATTGTTTTGAGTTAAATTTGTTCATGGATTGTTTATTGATTTAAATTCAATTTGTTTTTTAAATTTGTTCAGTTAAAGTTAATTTGTTTTAAGATTTGATTTGGGAAATTGACTCGAATTGAGTGGAATTTATTTAACTTGGGAGATTTAATTTGGATTTGATTTGGCTTATAGTTCTGATTTAAGCTAGTTTTAAGGTTCGGTTTGGGATTTGGATTAAAGTTCTGATTGAGATTTTTGATTTAGATGTGTGTTATTAGGTTGATAGTTCATGTTTGTTATCTTAGGAGTTTGATGAATCCTGTAATGAATTTTCGGTTTTAGGTTTCTGTCATGATTTCTGCATGAATTAGTTTTCTTTGATTTTCGGTTTGAGTTTGGGTGATGATTTTCCTGTAATGTGTGCTTATTTGATGATTTATTTTGGCTTCTGGTCAGGACGCATGTTATTTGGATTGAATTGGATTTGGTTGAAGCTTGATTAAGGGGTTTTGGTTATGACTTTCAATTTGAATTGACCTTAATGATTTATTTAAACTCTGATCAAACTCTGATTTTAAATATGTGATTGAACTAACTGCATTTTTATCATGTTTGGTTGATGTCCGATTTTTATTAAGGTTTGTCTTCTTTCAATTTCAAATTTTTTTATTCCTCAGGCGTAACTTCTGCATCTTCTCTAAGAACACTCTTTTTCCTTTTCTTTTAAGTTGAAATTCCTTTGGCAATCTGCTCTGAAATTATGGCCATGTTTTACTTGAATCGATTGAACTTGAAATTTGCTTGAGAGAGTTCCAATTTTGAATTTTGCAATTTTCATATGGTGCTTGAATTTGATTTAGATTTGATTGGTCAAAAATCAAAATTTTCGAAGAACCCGAACCTCGGTTCTAATACTTTTAAAATACCACTATGTTCCTGATCCATCCCCAGGCTGACCTTGCCTGTTCTTGTCGGGATTTTATGTTACCTTGGTGAGTACCTATTCCTAACCTTCTTGGCATATCAATCTTGTCCTGTTTTATCGTCCACTTGTCTTGTTTCTTTTGGACTAACCTGTGATGGGAGCTTTGTATAGCCTAGTAATGTGGGGACTTCTTTTCATTTCTGCTGTCTTTCACTTCTCCTTTTATGCCCTAGGTTTCCTGTGGAGTTGGTGTTCTTTGAAAGGGTGTGATCTCATAAACATTTTCTTTGGCTCAATGGAATATGACCTATTTTACCTCAAAGAAAGATATGATCCCTTTTTGTTCATCTACTTCTGAATGCAATCGTTCTTATAGATGTTGTGACTTAATCCATTTTTTGGGAGCATAATGTGGGAATAAAAGTTCAGCAGGTTTTGCAATGCACTTGATTGTAGTTGCTCTGTAGGGTTTCTGTAAATCAATTGGCTATTCTGCATTCTTTCGAGTTATCTCAGAGTTCCTTATACATTATACAGGTGGTAACACTGTGGTATAGGGCACCAGAAATTCTGCTTGGATCTCGGCATTACTCCACTCCCGTGGATGTGTGGTCAGTGGGTTGTATTTTTGCTGAGATGGTGAATCAGAGGCCATTATTTCCTGGGGATTCTGAAATTGATGAACTATTTAGGATTTTCAGGTTTCAATAATGTTTTAAATGCTATTTCGTCTTATTAGAAGTTTCAATTGCTTAATTGTCTTTTGTTTTATTCTTATCTATTACAGAATTATGGGCACCCCAAATGAAGAAACGTGGCCAGGAGTGACCTCTCTGCCTGATTTTAAGACGGCTTTCCCCAAGTGGCCAGCTAAGGTATCCATCAGCACGTCTCTGGGTAGTGTTTTTTTTTCTTTCTTCTTTTTTTCATATTTAAAAGCTTTGGTAACCATCCTCTATGTTACTGCTAGAGGTATTCTGCATATTCGATACGTAAAGGACATGCCATGGCTTATCAGGATAATATAAATTTCTATTATTATAAATTTAGTAACATTACAATGATCATAAATAATTATAAATTTGATAAAAATAAAAATTAAATAAATATAATTTACTATTTTTTATGAATCATTATTTGTAGCATTAAAATTTTATGGACAAATGTTCTTTTGCTCCCATCTGGATAAATTTAACCCCCTCCCCTGTTTTCGCCTATATACTGTAAGAATGCCATGGATCACCAATTTTGTTTTATACAATAAAAGTATTCTATAAATTTGTGTCCTTTTAGGATGATAATCATGACATGAATATCTTAGATCATCTATCTGATGTTTTCAAGTATATCCAACATTTTAGATTGTACTCTTATTCATGACCTTTCTGATTATGTTTAACTTTTCACTTCCAAGCTTCACCCAAATACCCAATGATTCTTGACCTTGTATAACTATATATTTGAGGCTTTTACTATCAATCTCATGGTCAAATATTTGCACAATGATATCATGGATTATATGTGGAAAGATTCTTTATCTTCTTCTGTTCTCATGCCTGAACAAGATTCTCTTACTTCTTTCAAGGATCTGGCAACTGTAGTCCCAAATCTTGAACCGGCAGGAATTGACCTTCTATCTGTAAGTGTTCCTAGGTAATTGGTTTACATGAAAGTAATTGTTCTTTTGCATAGAAAGATGTGGAAAATGCAAGTTTTGGCATGGTCGGGGACCAAATGTAAGCAGAAGTGAGAACTGCTTTTTGCTAGGAAGTAGGCCTGTAAATGGATCTCGTGCATCCGTAAATATGGCCTGAATCCGAAATTTTTATCGGGCTTCGATTTTTATTGGCACACCCGAATAAGAAATTCGACCAATTCGGGTTTGCCATTCATGGGGCAAAACCCGATAGTCTCATTTCGGGTTTACAACAAATTGTTTCGGTTTCCCGAAAACTCATTTTGAAGAAGCAAATGCCGCTGTTCTAGCCTACTACTATGCCTTGGCTGAAGAAGACAATGCATTACGCTTCTTTTCTCTTTGACAAACTGAACCCGAGAGCTGCTGCAACTTCTTAATATCAAACCCGTTTAATATCAAATTCGATAAAGGCTATTTGATTTAAAAAAAAGTAAGGTGCGCTGCGGCGCAGAGCATTAAATGCAGAGCAGGGTTTTTTTTTTCAAAACTCAATTCAATTTTGCCTATACTTTTAAATTATAATTTATCGGATTTGAATTTGAACGATCCGTTCCGTCCAATAAATTTAGAATATCCCAATGATAAAACTTGCACTTTTTATAAATTTAAAAATTCAATCTTATAGTTTTGAATGTTCCGAATTCATTGGTCCGAGTGGATCGGAAAAATTTTAATCCGAGTATTCGATTTTTTTAGGTGGAAGATAAAAAAAGTTTAACGGTTACTGTACGCATTAAATGCGTACTGTTGGGCGCGTTTTTTTTTTCTCTTTTCCTGGTTGAAAGTAGGGTTTGGCAAACCCGACTTTCAAAAGTCGAGTTTTTTAAACTCGACTTTCAAAAGTCGAGTTTTTTAAACTCGACTTTCAAAAGTCGAGTTTTTTAAACTCGACTTTTAAATTCGATTTTTAATAAACATCGTTAATGATCGAGATCACTGTTAAAGGGGAAAGTCGAGTTTTGAAAACTCGACTTTGAGCAAACCGTGCTAGTTTTGCAATAAAAGTTTTTACCGTGTTAGTTTTATAATAAAAAAAAACAGTGTTAGTTAAAAAAAAAACTCCTCTTCCTTCTCTGATGGCAACAAGCGGTTAGCAGATGGTTCTGGAATCACGGGACTCAACAACCGAGGATGAGTCTCTGATTTTTTTTTTAAAATAAGATGACCTTTGCATATGGATCGAGGGATGCAGGTAAACGGGTTAACCCGAAATTGTCGTCGCACTCCGGATTCAGGTCATATCCCAAGATTTGAGATTTTATCTTTAGCGGGTACAGGTCGGATTCGGGTTTAAGTTGATCGCGTTTAAGTTTGGATATAAGCATAACGGATCCGGATCTAACCCATTTACAGGTCTAGGAAAGAGTACACGTGTTTCACATTCGGAAATGAAAATAGTTAATTTTGTAAACTCAGGAAAAGCTATTAAAATTGATAAACATGAGAAATTTTAAAAAAGAATTTCTTTGTTTGTTTTCTTTGATGTGCATTTTTATTTTTTTCTTTTATAAATATGGTGTAAAATGAGTATCTTTATATAGGGTAAACTAAACTCAGCTAAAAGTCTTAATCCCAAATTATTTAGGGTCTGACTATGTGGAATTTGTCTCCACTAGACAGCACTTTTAGCTAACCCTTCATATTATTTTAAATAATTCTTAATTAAATGATATATTTGAACATCTTACCTGACATGAACACAAACACCTGTATCTTTTATTACTGGTGATCTTTTTTCAAGAATGAAGGGGAAAAATGGGATGTGGTTACCTAGCTAACCCGGCGGAGGGTAATTCAATGTGATTTGGATGATTTAAACCTATCTAAATAAATAATTCAAAATTGGCATGTGGAGAAAGAGAATCTATATAGCTGACCCCAAATGGCATTTAGGCTTAAGTTAGTTTATGGAGATGCAAAACAACATTAATAAACACTATATGATACATGCGTGTTATTTCCCTGATTTCTTTTGTAAGATTGTTCTGGCATTTTTTCCTGCTTTCACTTCCCATGACTATATGATTTACATGACTTGACATGCAAATACCGTTAAACATGTTTCCTGCTTTCATGTTTGGTCAGGGCAGAAGATAGGTATCATGAACATCTGGCATTCTTTCCTGGTTTCATTGTTTTTAGTTGTTTAGTCAAAGAAGGACATTGATGCTATTCGTTTTGCAAGCATTCAGATGGGAGAGTTAGGACTGTCTTTTAAGGAGGCAGGAAGTTTCTGAAAAAGTTGAGGAGTGGCACAGCTTTATGCTTTAGCATGTCTAAAGAGGTTCCAAGGGAGGGCTCAAGATTGGGAAAACAGAAGTTAGTGTTTTGCAATGTAATGAAATTGCGTTGATGCCGTTAGTAAAATAAGAAGTTTATACTTCTATCGTAGTGTAAGGCCTACTGCAGATCAAAGGAAAATAAAGTTTGTGGATTTGATGAATGAAGTCATCAAGAATCACAACTTGCCTTGTCTAGTTCTTAGAAACTTTAATATGGTAAGGCAACTGAGTGAAAGATCTAATCAGATGCCTTGTTTAACAGATACTCAGTTGTTCTATCATTGGGTCAATTTATGATGCAGGACAAGTGATAACTCAAGAACGTACATGCATAAATGCTTAGTGACTAATCAAATTCACCTGTAATATATATATATCTGATTCTTCTATCAGACTTGAGAATCAAATTGAAGATCTTGCTCAAATGATGAATAATTAGTGATAGGCAAACATGGAGTAATCATGCAGAAGCTAATGTGACCTGTAACAATCTAATCAACTAAACACTTTGTATTTGCATGTAGAATAAATGGTACTAGATGATCATGCATGAGTTGACATTTTTTTTCTTAAATATTTATTATCACTTGAACTCCTGCCATACATAATGTTGATTTTCCACTCATAGAACTACATTGTAGGTTGAGAGAAAAAGACCTTAAAAATATAACCATCATTGCTTTAGTAACCAATGATGAATCGATGGTCCCCGTATGCTGATGGCGCTATGCCCTTGCAGACTAGGAAGTGAAGATGATTTGAACTTTGAAGCCCTCTGAAACCACTAAAATGGCAGCCTGATTTGCCCGAGTCAAAGAAGTCAGTCACAACTGCAGGCTTGGTATCCACGAGGAGAAAATAAGCTTGGTGCTTCAAGATCCATGCTTCAGAAAGACACCCGCTGCAAGTTTTTCCAAATCACCCAGACCGACCACCAGCAAGAGAGAAGGAACTAGTGATTTGCAGCATGAGAGAGGGAAAAGGGGTTTTGGCCATGGAATGCCGGGTCGGCGACCCAGTCGGCCGGGTCGCCCGACCAGGTCGCTTTTTGGGCCGACCGACCCCGACCCGGCTCCGACCCCCCGACCCGGTTATTATTTTAAAATAAATTTTTTATTATTTTTTTCCCGACCCCAACCCGACCCTGACCCGACCCGGGTCGCGACCCCAACCGACCCGGGTCGGTTTTGAGGCTGACCGACCCGAGGCCGACCCCTGAGTTTTCCTTACTTGGTTTTGGCCTCCCGCTAGAGCGAAGATATCGCCGGGAAAGAGAGGAGAAAGAATGCTGCAGAATAGGAGTTTTCTGGTCTCAAATTACCAACACCTTCATTAGGGTTAATTACCAAGTATTTTATAAGAGGTAACAATTACAAATCAACCCAAAAATTATAAAATTACGTCTTGATTCTCAAACAGACTCTAACTAAATTAACTTAATACCGAAGTTCCCTATGAAATATGACATCGACTATGACTCATTGTTGTTTAACTAAATTAGACAAGATGGAAACAAACATAACTCTAACTAACTATTAAATTAAATGCGACACTAAGACGGCTCTAAATCAAGCTAATTCATAGTCATAATTAAAATCTAATGATAATAAAAAACATGTAAACTAAAATAAAAATTTGAATATGAGCAATTCTTCAGTCCGATCTGCAATGACACCAACTTGTTGTTGAATCCGACTTTGCTCTTGCATCAATTCTCATGCATTGGAAGAGATTCATCCTTTGAATAGGCTGTTCAGCTAATCCAACATGAAGGCTAAACAAAACTTGACAGATGTTTTTGAGTGCACTGGTAGAAGATCAAAAGCTTCAGATCATAAGCTTAGTTAGATTCAAGATGCAGACGACTTCCTGATGGCTGGACAAGAGATCACTGGTCTCTGAGGGGGTAACAAATGAAGATCTTCCATTGGTCTGATGGTTTCAAAATTGTACTCAGTATAGATTTTGAAAAGATGAAGAGGTCACCACTGTTCAAATTTGACTTGACATGGTCAAGAAATGAAAATTCCCTTCTAAGGTTCAGTCGAAGTATGGTGGTCTTTAAATCCTACTGATCATGATATAGTTTTTATTTGTTGGACAAAGTAAGCTGGATCAGGCTGAGATAAACAAAATGAAATTCCTCTATTCCTAAGAACAGTGGTAAGGAGGTTAGGTATTAAGAGAGATAATTTAACTGTTTGGGAGGACAAGGACCATAACCGGCTTTGAGATGAAGATAGGGGACATGGAAGGATGCTGTTTATAGATAGTAATAATTGGATGAAGACTAAAAATTAAGTTAAAGTAGAGATCTGTGGTGAAATAGCAAAGGGTAATAAGAACTCCAAATTCTTTCATGCTATGACAAAGTGCTAGGAAAAGGATTAACTCTTCTCTTAATATTTGAGGCTGTTTCTGAGGAGATCCTTTCTATCAAACACTGCTTTATGAAGGGGAGACAGAGACCATTGTTAAATGAGGCTTGTCCTTATAGTTTCAGAGGATGATCTGGCAGCTGTTCTTTGGATTCAACTAAGTTCCCATGCCTGATGGCTTCTCTGTGGGCTTTTCTAGAGATAGTGGAAAGTGTTTTGTAAGGAAATTTTGGTAATCAAGTTTTTTCAAGCTGATCTCAAGCAGATTAAGTTGTTTAACTCTAAATACCTGATACTAATTCCTAAGGAAGAAGCAGCAGAACTGGGGAGTTTAAACGGATTAGTTTGCTTGATGGAGTTATACAACTTCTTAAGTGTTGGCTGATTGGCTGACAGTAGTTATTGATAAGTTGATTGCCCGTAACAGTTTGCATTATCAAAAGATGGGATATTTTTGGATAATTTTATGGCTGCACATGAGGATATTCATGATTAGTTATCTAGAAACAAGTTTTGGCCATCAAAATAAACTTCATGAATGCTTATCACAGAGTTTGTTGGGCTTCATATATAGAGTTCTTCACCTTATGGGCTTCAATGGTTTACGGATTCACCAGGTGAGGAATGTTATTGACGTGGGTGTATTTTATCTTTTGTTTGAAGACTCAATGGGGTTTAGACAGGGTGAGTGATGCGGGACGAGGTGGGATGGACCGTCGACGTGGCGCTGCAGGAGGTGTTAGGAGGCTCAAAAGATCAAAAAATGCAGGAAATAAGCAAAATCGGACTTAAGCCAATCAAACGGGCCCTAAAACATGTCGAACCGGGCCCAAATTCTCAAAACGGGCCTGAACCGGCCCCAAAATGGCTTGAACCGGCCTGAACCGACCCAAAACAGGGTGAACCGGCCGGTTTAGTCCCTGAACCAGGTTCTGGACCGTCGAACCGGGCCGAACAGGCCCTGAACCGGCCTAAACCGGACTGAACCGGGCTCAGGACCGGGTCTGGAGGCGAACCGTGGCTGGTTCGATCAAACGGGGGCTGGGCGAGCAGGGCGAACCGGTGCCGGTTCGCCCGCGACTTAAGCGGGGAGGGGGCGTGGCGCTCCGTGGTTGGCCATGGGGGCGGGAGACGCGGCCGGCTCGCCGCACCCCACGTACCCCGTCGGGGAGGGGGGGCGTCTTCGACCTCGTGTTCGTAAGGGTTTCGCGCGGGCTTGTCCGCGGTGGCCGCATCAGGCGCCGGAAGCAGCGTCGGGCGTCGTCTTCGCCGCCGCCGGAGGGGAAGGGGGCCTCCAACGGCGCCGTCGGCGCCATCTTCGTCTTCCTCTCGCATCCCCTTCGTCTTCGTCTGGTGTTGGAGTTGCAGAAGGGGAGGGGGAAGCCGCGGAGGCCGAGACTGTTGAGGGTCCTGCAGAGGCCAACGTCTCCATCTGATGGTGAGGGGAGGGCAGCCTGGAGGAGGACCTGACGTCGTCGAAATGGGAGAGGGAGCCGTCGGCCCCCCCGGAGCGCTAGCCAGCTGTGCGTGCAAACCCGTGACCGCGGGCTTTCTTCTTCCTCTTCCTTCTTCCTCTGACAGGGGTGTTAAGGATTCCGGATAGAAAGGGGTGGACAGGTGGAGGTACTCTGGGGATCGCCGGAGGCGGGGGTGGACGGAGGGGTGGTGATCGACGCCGTTGGAGATGTCAGAATGTTCGGAAACGGAGGTGAACGGAGTCGGTATGGGTCAAACTCGAACCGGTGAAAGGGGGAAGGGGAAAGAATGGCTCGGAGGCCGCTGGACAGAGGGGAAAGAGAAGGCACCCACGTCGGAGGGTCGCGAAGCAGACTGGTCCTCACCAGAGGTGGAGCTGGACGACCTCCATCGAGGAGGGGGTGAAGGATAAAGGGGCAGCGCCCCTACACAAGGGACCAGCCCCTTAGGGTTCCAAAAATTCCACTAACTCTCTCTCATTCCAACAAGTGAGCTCTTTTAAATAGAGGAGCCCCATTACAAATAAGACACCCTAAATGGCTACTTACATACATGTTCTTTTAAGGACTCAAATTAAAAGAAAAGATTAAAAACAAACTTCAAATATTTACAAACATGTCTAAATGGACATAAATGCAAATAAACCCTAAAATGGACCGGACCGGGTCCCTATCATTCTCCTCCACCAGGAGAAAACTCTTCCTCGAGTTTTGATTTGTCTTCAGACGTTGCCGTCACGTTCCACCAAGCGCCGCACTCATCAGAAGCATCCCAGGAGTCGTCTCATGAGAATGGGCCGATCCCAGGCTCTGATACCATTCTGATGCGGGACAAGGTGGGACGGACCGTCGACATGGCGCCGCAGGAGATGTTAGGAGGCTCAAAACATCAAAAAATGTAGGAAATGAGCAAAATCGGACTCAAGCCAATCAAACGGGCCCCAAAACATGTCGAACCGGGCCCAAATGCTGAAAAAGGGCCTGAACCAGCTCCAAAATGGCTTGAACTGGCCTGAACCGGCCCAAAACAGGGTGAACCGGCCGGTTTAAACCCTGAACCGGGTTCTGGACTGTCAAACCGGGCCAAACCGACCCTGAACTGGCCTAAACCGGACTGAACCGGGACCAGGACCGGGTCTGGAGGCGAACCGCGGCCGGTTCGATCGAACGGCGGGCCGGCCGGGCGAGCGGTGCGAACTGGTGCCGGTTCACCCGCGACTTAAGCGGGGAGGGGGCTGGTGCTCCGTGGTTATCCGCGGGGGCGGGAGATGCGGCCGGCTCGCCGCACGCCGCGTACCCCGTCAGGGGGGGGACGTCTTCAACCTCGCACTCACAAGGGTTTCGTGTGGGCTCATCCACGGCGGCCGCATCAGGCGGAAGGAGCAGGCGCCGGAAGCGGCGTCGGGCGTCATCTTTGCCGCCGCCGGAGGGGAAGGGGGCCTCCAACGGTGCCGTGGGCGCCGTCTTCATCTTCCTCTCGCATCTCCTTCGTCTTCGTCTGGTGTTGGAGTTGCGGAAGGGGGGGAGCCGCGGAGGCCGGGACTGTTGAGGGTCCTGCAGAGGCCGACGTCTCCACCGGATGGCGAGGGGAGGGCAGCCCGGAGGTGGACCTGACGTCGTCAGAATGGGAGAGGGAGCCGCCCCCCAAAGCGCTAGCTAGTTGTGCGTGCGGACCCGTGACCGCGGGCTTTCTTCTTCCTCTTCCTTCTTCCTCCGACAGGGGTGTTAAGGATTCCAGACAGAAGGGGGTGGACAGGTGGAGGTACTACGGGGATCGCTGGAGGCGGGGGTGGACGGAGGGGTGGTGATCGACGCCGTCAGAGACGCCGGAACGTTCGGAAACGGAGGTGAACGGAGTCGGTAAGGGTCAAACTCGAACCGGTGAAAGGGGGAAGGCGAAAGAATGGCTCGGAGGCCGCTGGATGGAGGGGAAGGAGAAGGCACCCACGCCGGAGGGTCGTGAAGGAGACCGGTCCTCACCGGGGGTGGAGTTGGACGACCTCCATCGAGGAGGGGGTGAAGGATAAAGGGGCAGCACCCTACACAAGGGACCAGCCCCTTAGGGTTCCAAAAATTCCACTGACTCTCTCTCATTCCAACAAGTGAGCCCTCTTAAATAGAGGAGCCCCATTACAAATAAGACACCCTAAATGGTTATTTACATACATGTCCTCGTAATGACTCAAATTAAAAGAAAAGACTAAAAACAAACTTCAAATATTTACAAACATGTCTAAATGGTCGTAAATGCAAATAAACCCCAAAATAGACCGGTCCGGGTCCCCATCAGTGAGCCATTGTCCCTCTGTATCATTGGTCATTCAAGTGGAAAGGTCGACACGAAGAAGGGCTGCTGTCGAATGTCTAATGCATACATTAAAGTGGATTGTGATAATACACTTGTGTCACTGAATGGTGGATGCCACTCTTCTTTTGTTGCTGCAGTGGAGGTGAAATGCAATTCTACTACTTTCTTACAAGCCATTACTGAACTGAAGGTTATCTTTGTAAAGTGGAATGGTCAGCAATGCATCAATATGCCGCAACAAGGAGTGGGTTTCTGATATGCTGAAACGTACCAGGCGGACCTCTCCTGAAAGATCTTTATAGAGGGAGGACTCAAATTCAATTATAAAACAATTTAAAAATAAGTTGCAAACTTAGAAAGACAGGCTTTTATCACATTGAAGTTGATAGATTGTTGTCTTTCTGGAAGGTGATAGACCAAAGCTCGTCGAATTAGAATTGGGGCTAAGATCAACCAGTGCCAATCTGATCCAAATCATATTGAATGGGACCAATCCATACTGATTCTTCTGGAGGAATCTCAATCCAAAATCTGTCCGGATCATTATTTTTTTTCTTTTCAAAAAAATGAAAAAATCATGTTAAATCTCAAAAAAATGAGAGCACCTAGAAAAAATTTAAAAAAATTACATCTAACACACATTAATGTGACTATCACTCTTTATATGATATTAAGATAAGTGGATATAAAATAATATCAATATTCATTCTAATAAAGAAAGAAAATTGTACAATTCGCATGTAAAAAAATAAAAATAAAGTAAATGATACCTTCCCATCATCACCATCTATGGAATGGGCACTCATAGTCTTCATCCTCTCAAGTTTCTTAAATGCTCTATTGAGATTGGTCAGTCATGATTAACTTGTACCCATATGAAAATAATGATGCGGCCATTTGACTAAAATCATTTTCACTTGAAGATGCTAGAGTTAGAAGTGAGAATGTATAACATGGCTTGAAGTTTGAAGTGAATATGGATAATTTGCTGCCGTGCACTCATAAAAAACCCATTTATTTCGGACGGGGACTTCTTTCACCTGAATGTTGTTGCATACCCACATCATCAGGTTCTACCCAACTTGTACGTGCGCTACTGAATCCTAAACCACATTCTTCTCATTCTCCTCCACCTTAACCACCTTGATTTTGCTATTGTTTAGGTAGAATGAATTCTTCGTCATCATTATTTACGGAGGGTGCCTGGGTATTGTTTGTGGGACTCACAGGTTTTTGCCTGATAACTAGTTTTCTTCTCTTCCCTGCTTTCTCTTCTTGTGTACTCTGTCTAACATTGCGTTGGTACACCTTCAACAATTTGAATTCTTTAAAATGTTTTTTCTTTGTGTACTCTTTTGCATAGTAGAAGGATCTAGAGCTATGGCTGGAGGCTCTGGAGCTGTGATGTGAGATGGATCCTGTTGGACTAGAGTTGTACAAAGAACCTGAGCATCTCCTTGGTCTTGCATTTGTTCATCATCATCCTCACCAACTACGCTGTCAAGCTTTTCTTCGGCCCATGCTCGATCATTTGGGTCAAACTTTGGAGCTGGTTCAACATCATTATCATGCATACATATTGAAAATGGATGTTTTTCTTGGAATAGGTATTCTAAGTCAATATTCCCCTATGATAGTCCCTAACAACTTACATTGTGCTTTTGCTTGTAACCTGCAAATCTTGCAAACCATTCTTTATAATTTTTTGTTGGTCTCTAATATTTGTTATTCTTAACCACATATTGTAATGGCAAAATACTAGTCTATCCAATCTTACTTTTTAGCCTATTCCTTTTTTGCGATGTATTAGGCTGAAGTACTCCCATTCCTCACTTTGTGTGTATTAGTACTTTGACTAAATACTCATACAATAATGGTAGTGAGTAGATTTTATTCATTTCTATTGGATACTTAGATCCACTACTCAACTGCAAAAAAGATAAATAGTATAGTAAGTGTGTAATCTTCTTACAAAAATTGTTAACATAACCCAAATGTAAGCAAACATACCGCAAGGAATATTGTCATATGAATATCGTAAATCTAGATCTCCGTAGACTCCAATTCGATACTTCTATTGTTGTCATTTGAAATACGATATGTAATAAAAATTAATTTATACATAACATTCAAAACTTAATTACTCATATATAAGTATCACTATCAATCAATCACTCACTTCAATTTTCTCTTTTATTTTGTCTTGTGGAGTCTTATATAGACATTGTATCACTGACAATGTGTCTTGTATAACCTCTTAGTCATGGGATACTTGTTCGGCATATTGTATCATTGGGTTCAAGAAATATCTTGACAAAAGAGGAAGATGACCATGAATGATATTTTTACCATTAATAAAATTTTTACACATTACTACTATGGAATGTATGAAATATAACACTGATGTAACCTCAAAAATCTCCAAAAAGATTAATTCTCTTTTGTTTTGGAAATTCATTTTCCATTTGAATTTGAATTAGACCTTAGCATTGACTTCTTAGGAAAATAGATGGTATTCCATAAACATACTAGCTGGGGTCAAAATTAGACGTTGAGGTTGTTAGGTTCTTTGAAAATTGATTTTGACCTCTCCCCGTCGGATAGTGCGAAAATCTGACGTTAATTACATCGAGATAACTCGAATACCCTTGATTATCGTCATAACAATCCATTGAAGTAGAAGACATGCATCCACAAAACAAACATTCACACATAGGAGAGAACACTCCCATGAACTTAATGGAAGGCAAGCATTTGATTTGTTTGAATTTTGTTTGAATTGCATTTATTAAAATTGATTTGAGTTGAATTGGTTTGATTAATTTAATTTAAGTTGAATTGAGTTGGTTTGAATTTTGATTTGATTAATTTGAATTTAATTTTGATTTGTTTAATTAATTTGGATTTGTTTCATTGAGCTTAACTTTGATTTGGAGAGTTTGATTTGCGTTGATTTGAGTTTGTTGAGATTGGTTGGAATTTAGATTTGGTGTGTGAGTTTTAATTTTGATTTGAATTTGATTTAATTCGAGTTGATTAATTGGTTTAAGTTTGATTAGTTAAAGCTGATTTTTGGATTTTTGTTGGGATTGAATTATTTAAATTTAGTTTGATTGGAGTTGAATTTATTTGGAATTGATTTATTTGAATTTAATTTGAGATATGTATTTAGTTGAATTAGATTGAATTGGTTTGATTTTAGTTTGAATTTGAGTTTGTTTTATTGATTTATCAAGTTTGGTTTAGTTAAGCTTGATTCACATTCTGTTTTGAGATTTATTTAATTTGTGATTTGTTTTATGGCTCAGTTCAGATTCTGTTTTTTTTATTTTACTTGAGTTTGTGTTTTGCTTAAGTGTGTTTGATGCAGATTTTAGGTGATTACAGATTCTTGAAATGTGTTGATTTTTTATGGGTTCACAGATTAATTTTAATTCGAGTGATTTATTTATGTAATCTTCCGGTTGAATTCTGTTTGATTGGAATTAGCTTGAGAGGAATTTGATTTGATTGAATGTTTTCCAACTTCGGATTTTACAGTTTCAGATTTGCTTGAGTTTGGATTACTTAGAGAAATTTGATTTGATTGAATTGAAGTTGAGCTGGATTTGAGTTCAATTTTGATTGGTTTTAGGTTTCAGTTAAACCTGCAGATTTTGTATTTCACAGTTTCTGGATTCTGTCTTATGCAATTTTCAGATTTTTGTGAAGTGATTTGGGACGGCTTTGAATTTGAGTTTTTTATGGGTTTGAATGGTTTGGAATCACCTATCTACGGATCAGCCTCTGACTTGTACTAGTTTCAATTTTTGGAATTCATATTTGAAACCTCAATTTTCTGAATTTAGTTCGGATCTCCTGCATGCCCAAATTCTGTACATTGCACATCTTCTGATTTTCGGTTGTAGGCCTTAAACTTTCAGATTTTTCATTCACAAATCTCAGATTGCTGATTTCAGATTTCAGATTTCGGATCTGCCAAGTCCAGATTTACAAATTGCTGTATATATATATTTTTATTTCAGATTTTGATTGCAGGTTTTGAATTTGGGTTTATTTGGTTAGAATCGATTTGAGTTAAAAGTTGTTTATGGATTGATTTAATTTCAGTTTGTTTTAAATTTGTTTGGTTAAAGTTAACTTGTTTTAAGGTTTGATTTAAAAAAAAATTGGATTGATTTAAATGTGTTCAAGTCAGATTTGGCTTGAAATGAAATTTGTTTGGTTTAATTCTGACTATCTTGAGTTTAATTTAAGAGTTGGATTTGAATTGAATTTGATTGGTGCTTGGATTTTATTTTAAGAAGTTTGATTTAAATTTGCTTGACTTATCTTTGGATTTGGTTTGTTTATTAAAATTTGTTTGGAAATTTGATTTTGGTTTATTTTTGAGAAGTTGAGTTTTATTTATTAGTTGTTATTTTAATCATTTGGTTAAAATTGATTTACATGTGTTGTGATTTAACTTGATTTGGTTTAAATTGAATTAATTTGGAATCCCTTTGAATTTAATTAAATTGGATCTTGGGATGTGAACAGAAAGAAGAAAAGGAAAAAAAAAATAATAGGAGCACATGAATACCCTGCATGTATGGAGATATTCCACAAAACTTAACTCCGAGCTATTTTTTTCATGGCCCTGCATGGGCATAAAAGAATAAAATTAACTTGCATAACAACTCTCTTTCTTTTCTTTTTTTTAAGATTAAATTTCTCATAACTCTTTATGTGCATCAAGAAATTTATCTCAAATGAATTTTGGGTATCGAAAATCGACCCCACAAAGAAAATTAAATCTCATATGACCTTTTTATAGGCGTTAAGAGATTTAAATTTGAATGAACTTTGGGGAATCAGAAGTTAACCCCACAATTATTAAAATTTTAAGGGAAAGTAGCTCCGGTCCGTAAGGACTTGTGGAGGACCTCCCAAGGACGTCACCTCATTGACCTATGGTTT
Organism: Cryptocoryne crispatula var. balansae; assembly: GCA_036172225.1. NCBI lineage: Eukaryota > Viridiplantae > Streptophyta > Magnoliopsida > Alismatales > Araceae > Cryptocoryne > Cryptocoryne crispatula. The sequence continues at coordinate 4,042,601 of CM069924.1, read as the reverse complement.
AGCACATGGCCATCCCACGGTCCCAGGGTGAAGATCCTTTTAATTTGAATTTTTTTTTATTTTTGTTGAAGGGCCCTGCACGGCTGCACTGTGTGCGCAGGGGCTGTTCAGCGGACCCGGTCCTCCTTTCCTTGACCGGTCGGGTACTGTTCACCCGGGCCGGCGGTTCTCTTCCACGGGGGCTGGCCGGCTTTGCTCGGTCGGCTCTTTTTTTTGTGTTTTCTCCATCGGGTGGGCCCCGCAGCTCATATGTCCCGCGTGGACATAGTCGGGGGAAAATAATCCCCCGACCTCTCCTGTTCACCCGACTGCGGGGGAAGCTCGCACGGCGGGGCTTCGGCGACCGCAGCTTCCAGAAGGGGGGGGGGCGGCGACAGCGGCTCCCGGAGAGGGTTCCGGCGACGGCGATAGCAGCTCCCGGAGGGGGTTCCGGCGGCGGCGGCCTCCGCAGGAGGTTCCGGCAGCGACGGCGAGTCTCGGAGGAGGTTCCGGCACCGGCGGCTTCCGCAGGTGGTTCCTGCGACGTCAAGTTGCTCCGGAGGGGATGCCGATAGAGATGGCTTCCGTGTGGCCTCCCGGTCTTTAGGAGAAGGTCCGCTCTCCCCCTTGCTTCTTCGCGCTGCTTCCCCTTCGAAAATCCCCTTTTTGCTCTTCGATACTCAGTCCCTCGGGCCCCTCTTTTCTGCCCTCCCCCCCTCTTCATCCCTCTGCGCGAAGCTCAGTCCTTCCCATTTTATCGTCGGGGGTCCTTCGCCAAGAAATAGAAGGTCGCATCCCCCTTCCATCCCGTCCGCGTTGATTGCGGGATGGAGGATTCCGCGGGCGTGACCTGCCCCCATTTGGGCCTCGCGGTAATGGAGGAAGGTCCTCCCTACGTTGCGGCAGCTTGCCCTCCTTGGGGGTGTTGACGACGGCAGCCTCCGGCGAGGTGGATTCCCTGCCTTCTGGAGGCTGGCGGGACTTTGGTTAAATTGTGCTTTGACCCCACGTCTGATGGGGTTTAATTATTGCAAAACTTAGGTGTCAACAAACACAAAAATAAATACATGCGTGGTGAAGTGTTTTTTCTCATTTGTTATCTATTATCTTTTATTATTTCTTATAACTCTTTCATGGATTGTAGAATCGATCGAATCGGATCGACATCATTCGATTTTGGAATTAGATTGGTTGATTCAATCCGATTCCTACTTGAAGGATTGATTTTGATCTAAATTCTACCAGAGTTGGTTAGAATCGGCAAGATCAATGAAGAATCAGTGGAATCGATATAGAATCGACTGATTTCCTTTCGAATTGGTCAATCCAACCGATTCAGTTGGGGTTACTTAACTCTTGGATTTGAATTGATATTGGTTCGATTCAGGCCCGATATCAATTTAATATCGGCTGTTTAAGGTCGATATCGGCCTCGAAGGACCGATTATTGCATCCCCACCTAGAGTTTGTGATTCTGACATTGTTCTTGGTGATTCCGGCAACCACAACACGATCCTGGTGGCGATCCTACATTCTGGGCGGCGATTTCGATGATTAGGGTTCAATTTCAATGATTTTGTGCTAATTCTAGTGATTCCTGGGCAATTTCGACAATTCCCTTCTCGGGTTTCAGCGATTTTCCACCGATTCTTGCTTGTTTCCTTCCTTTGGTGAGTCTCCCTCATCCAAAACATTGTTTGAATGATTTCTATGTCTCGATGGACTCCACATAGCCAATTTTCCCGTTTTACATAATTTTTACCTCCGGAGGGACCGAAATAGTCAATTAAGAGGCTGTTATGGTATGCCCTTCCCCGACAATCACATGACTCTTAAGGCCGAACAACTCTTGTTCGGTCATGACCCCATCCCGGTCCCCTTTTTTGGTTATATCATGTTGTAAAATGTTTTAAATTCTTAATGTTGCAGAACAAGGAATGCAAATGGCGGAGCAAGGAGCATCATATGCGCTGGGTTCCCGTGACATTGGGTGGAAGCATGGCGCAATGAGCTCATTGGTAGAAGAGATGACCATTTGCCGACCTAGAAAGGAAAGGGGAAGGGAAGGGCTGCAACTGAGCCCAAAGATGAGGACAACTCGTCTACAGACTTTGAGCTGAGAGCGAGGCATGCTAGCAAGTATGCATATAGGGAGGAGGAAGAGAGGACGAGGGGAGCAAGAGGTTCAGGCACTGGGGATTTTTCATTTTGGTGTTCACATTCTAACCGACCCCCTGGCCATGAGGGTGTGGGATTAGGAGAGGGGTTTGGGGTGTATTGTCGATCCACTTCCTCACACCCAGCCACCACTGTCACGCCTCGGATTTTAACAAGTACAGCGGGATAATCCGACCACGTGACCGGGGAAATTAACCCCGTAAAAACATCGATTTGGGGAAAATAAAAGACAACTAGGTCTCAGTTTATAATTTCACAAATTCAAATTCAAATACATCACTAATCACTACAATCTAAATGAAACTATATACCATCTACGACATAAGAATCATCCAAATGCCTTCTCGAAAGTCGATCCATCACGCTTCTGCTGCGCTAAACCTGATTACCTGAAAATTGATAAGAGGATTGAAATGAGTACGACGACTCAGTAGACACCCCATCATCCGCCAAATCGGATAGCCAAAAGGCCCTAAATGTTATTTAAATAGGTACCTAAACCTACAACCATTATATATACATATAGACTAGTCAATATATTAAACATTTGCCTTAATCCACGTGTTTTAAACTGCCAACCAACACCTATAGACACCAACCAGCACCTATAAACACCTTAAAATGACCTGAAATGATGAGGTAAACATATGTATAATCACCTACTATATGTTCTATAAGATGATATACTATAAATGGGACAAACCATGCATACACCATGCAACACAACATGATACTTGATAAAATGAAATACATCACTAGACTACATATACCATACCATGCAATAATGCACCTATCCTCTAATAAGAATCACATTCACACAGATGCACCTATCCTCTAATAAGAACCACACATTTTTCTTATTAGCAAGGAATGCGTCGTCTTGCCACCTCAACCAGCTAACACCAGATCTATCATATATAGTAGTACCATATAACTAATCAAAATCCCATAGTGCACCTAAGCAGTGGTGGCACATGGATAAACTGCGGTATCCGGGATCGAAAGATACACCGGACTGTTCTAACCTCTGTTGCCCTCGGGTCACGATTAACTAGTCTGGTGTAGCTGTTTTCATTTACATATGTAATGCATCGTGCATCCACCTCAATCATGTCATGCCATGATACACTTATGCAAGATTAAATGATATAAACTATACCATGCAATGAACAAACATACCACCAATGCAAATAGCATGATCAACCACACCTAAACAACCTATGCATGATCTAGAACCATAAAATGACAAGAATAAGTAAAGACTAACATGATATCACCTCAACTATCCAACCAAACGTGATATGAACAGACCCAATCAAACCCTATCACCTAAATTAATGACAATAACATAACCAAAACAGATGTAATAAACTAGATAAATATTATCTAATCTTATTAACTTATCACCACACCTATATAACAAGTTAACTCAAACTGTATAACAAAAGGGTAGCTAAAAACATGCTAACTAAAAGAATTAAAATCAGCCAACAATTTACTAAGTTAACATGATGAAGATGATATAATAATCTCCTTAACAAGAGCCCTATTATGCACAACAAAGAACAACTCGACTAACCACGCTAGTTAACCGCGACATACAATGCTAAACCGGCTTATTAACTCAATAATAATCACTACAAGTCATGAAGGATTAAATAAGAATTTAATGATAATTAATAGACACGTCAAGGATGTCTACCTGAACGGCACTGGAAAAACTCAAGGATCGGCGGCCAAATACAATACCGGACGATGGCAACACGGTGAACAAACCAAATCTCTTAAACAAAGTATCTTCTTCTACCAAAGTTGCCGGAAATAAGAGGGTTAAATCGTTGGATCATGAGAGAGAGGGGGAAATAAATAAGAGGGATGTATAAGAAATATTAGAGTGAGAAAAAAAGAGATAAGAGAGAGAAGGAGCTCGCGGTGGTGGAGAGGGTGGGACGCACGGCGGTGCGGCGAAGGGCGGCGCACGGTGGGCTCCCACGGGTGCGATGGCCGCGCGGAGGTGGCGTCGGCAGGGGGATCGCGCGCGGAGGTGCGACGTCGGCAGCACCGATGAGCTGCGTGGGCGGCAGCTTCGGCCGCGGGTGTCGCTGCAGGCAACGCACGGGGGCGCGCACAAGGGCGGATGGCGACCGGCAAGGTGGCGCGAGTGACGTTGGCGTTGGATGATGACGTCGGCGAGGCAGAGTTGGGCAGCGACGAAGAGAGAGGGAGAGACGAGGCGACGGTGAGGGGGAGAGATGAGGCGACGGCAGGAAGAAAAAAACGGCGAGGGAGAGAATGGCAGGAGGCGATGGTTTAGGAGGATAGTTAGGATATCAAGAGGGATAAAAACATAAGGAGAGAGAGAGAGAGATTTAAACACAATAAATTACACATTTAATTATAATTACAATAATAATAATATACTTAATATAAAATATAAAAACGTATACGTTACAACCACACTTAGATCCCACACCAGTAGTTGATGGGCATTCTAACCAATCAAAGATCCTTCATTGTAAGCACATACACTAACCTATCATTGGTCTTCTGCTGGATGAAAGATTAAATCTTCTTCACAAATGGGCAAGCAACAAACAAATAATCCTGACTTTCCAAATCTTCCTGGTGCAAGCAAAACATAGTAAAGACAGCATCTATATAGAAAACCAGGTGATCTGCAGTCAGCAGAATTAAGAATGCCAGTTTTCACATGAATTTTTTTGCCTTAAGAGACTCGACTTTGACACCTGTTTAAGATAATGGAATTATTTACACCAGCTCAAGTGTCCATTCATTGACTTGATGTTGATGGATTACTATCCATTGGGGTTGACTCCATTTCCAGCAGTCTCTGAATGATTTTTGGCAGATAGGTAACCTAGAGCTTTCGATCAAATTTCTTCTGAGAAATAAGTATCACCTGCTTCTGAGAATAGAAAGTGAAACCATATTTTTGCCAGGAACCAGGAATGAACGAGGACTTAAGATGGGAGGCTTGAATGTGGTAAGAGAATTTCTCCATCCTGCATGATTGAATATATGGCTTTCGAATGATTAAAATGGTCACACTATAATTACGTAGCCAGTCCCAAGAAGTTACTACAAGTCCTAAAGTTGATGACGACTTCATGCACTTGCTGTCTATTGATATGTAAAAAGCTGTATACGCCCCAATTTTGTTTGCCCGGCCTTGTATGAATTATGTCTTTCCACGTCTGCTTGTCATAAGCATATGGTAGGAATGCATGAAAGCAGTCTTTCAAATTTAGGCATGGGCATGGTCTCCCATTAACTTTCTACGTTATCTGATTAAGTAAAGCTTTCTTTGACTATTTCTAGAAGCAACGGTAATAGTTAATATTTATCAAATATCCATGTACGTGAAGTTAAATATTTGGCATCTTAATCTTCCATAGTAGGCATCGTTGATTCAAGAAGCTGTATTGCAAATGGATGACTATAATGTATTAATATCCCATTTTCTATGTCATGTAAATGCCACTTTTTTTTTCTTTCTTGGTGCCTGGCGAACTTGCCAAACTTCTGCCTTTTGTTTCTCTGATAAGCTATGAGTTGTAGTTGTTTTGAAGTACTGATTTTATGCTTCTGTTCTGATTTGCTGATTTCGTCATTTGGTTATGTGCCCGCTAGAAAATGCTGTGTCTGGATCCAAGTAAAAGAATTACTGCTCGTAATGCCCTTGAACATGACTACTTCAAAGGCCTTGGGTTGGTGCCATGACTTCTTTCCTTTTTGTCCGTGTATATTTTCTTTGCAAGTACAAGTGATGTGAGCTTTGTGCTCCAAGGTCCTTCACCGCTGTGTTCAGCATTAGTGCTTGAGGTTGATTTTATGCAAGCAGCACGATTCTTTTTTCTCAAATGCATTTTATCTTTTACTTTATGGGATGCCCACCTCCTCTACATGCCACCACCGATGGCATCCATGGGCTTAACCACTTTTACTTACAAGCAAAACCTTGATGTAGGTATCTGGTCAATTGCTTTTTCATAATTTTTTTTCTTGTTGGTTTTTTCTTAGATGCCCTATGAAGTTTGCCCATGTAGCAGTGAGTGGATTTCACTTCTCCCATATGGTAGAATAGAAGTTCCAATCTATGCGGTTTTTATCTGAATCATAGTTTGCCGGATTTTGATCCAAATGGACGCAAGATTGCCTGATATTTTGTTTACAAGTTGAGTTGGGCTTTGGACCAGTCACTTGGTTGTTACAGACGAGTGTCGCGTGGTGTGCTGCGACTAATATATTTTAAAATCACCAGATTTTAGTTTTTCATCGTGTATAGGTGGAAAAAACTCCAAAATAAGTTACCATCACATTTAAAATACATTGACCTAGAACATCCCAAACCTGAAAACCAAATAGCCCTTAGATCCAAGTTGACTGGAAACACGGATCAATCCAATTGAGGTTTTTTTCTGGCTAATCCTAACAGATAGCCTGATTTTGTAAGTTCCCTCGTGTGTGTGTGTGTGTATTCATACCTTAAATGTCGTTGGATAGGCTGTCCTGGGTCGATTCAACTGCTTCTTTTTAAAATATCATTATTGAAATTTGTACTGTAAATGAAATTAGTTGTATCAATTTCGATATTGATGTTCTAGCTTTTTGAAATATCAATATCAAAATTTATATAATATCAATTTTCTTACTCTAACCTAACAGTCATAATAAGCTTACGAATCTTTTAGAAACATACGTCTGGAATTCATGAACCAGTGGCGGTATCCTACGATTCTGCCTAAATTGTATTTACTTGATATTTATACATCGACTATATCGATTGTGAAGATTCGAAAAACCTGCGGAGTAGATATTTAAGACACTGACTTTTAAAGTGGGTTGCCCAGATTTGGTTACTAGCCTTGGCCCAATTGATCTGGATAATAAAGTCCCACACTAGGGTTGTAAACCAGTCAGATTCAGTAACAAAATTATTAGAATTCGATTCTGATTCCGTAAGGGTCAAAGAATTTCGATTTCGATAATTTTGGAATTACTATGTTCGATCCAATTCTAATTTCATTATCGAAATCGGATTCGAATCTAATAATTTTTGAAATTTATATTAAATATTAATTTTTATAAAAATAAGTTAATAATTTACATATAATTATTAAAATTTGATATCATCTCTTTAAAATTTTATTTTTATCATTTTATCAATTTATATAATATAATATAATATATTTTATTTTATTTATTTTTATCAAAATAAGATGAATAAAAATAGAATCAACTAATTTCTATTCTGATTTTGATAAACTATCGAAATATTCGATTTTGATTCTGATAATTTATAGGATACAAAATTAAATTTTAAACTCGTTAATTTTTATCGGAATCAAATCGAAATATTAAATTCTATTTACATCTCTACCCAGCACCCCCCCCTCAAATCGTGGACTTAGATGGCCGGCACCCCAAAGGCTACTACATGAAGAATAGCTTTGCTACAGAGAATCTGCAGACCAATGTGCGCTATGCGTTGTATCTTTGCATACGTCTTTTACTTATAAAAGTTATCATAATATTATCATCTCAATAGGAGTGGAGGAGACTGACTTGATCTGCCATAGTGCATCGTCTTAAAAGCTTTCAATGTATTTAACCCAATACCTCTAAAACCCATCTTCTTGCAACTATACATATGCCCATATCAGTTCTAGTGTTGGTGTATGACCCGATGTACTCTCGAGTCTAAAAATAATATGGTTTTGTTATGTTATGATGTTGGATATGGCCTTATATAATTTATTTTTATATTAAAACATTAAAAATAAATAATTTCTAAATATAAATGTTATTGATGTGTTGTATTTTATAGGATTTTTAGGTACTGTAGGGGGGACATAGTACTTAATTAGTTTAATTCTTTGTTTGAAATTTTATATCCTTGTTGGTACACCTATGCCATTATCATGAATATGTTTGATAATCAGTTGGGCTAACTTAGTCAGATTTATATTCCCTGAGCATATTTGGCTTCCGGATCACACACATACAAAATCTGTTGAGTTCTAAGGAGATGCATCTGAATCTAGTGATTTTAATAACATTAAAACAAAAGGAACATCTTAAGAAGCGTTATTCTTAGCAAATCTCACGATGAATCAACTTTCTTCATGTAAAACTTTCCCACACCTAAAAAAATAATAAAATTGTACTTTAGCATGGGGGAAACTGCATTTCAGTGCTTGGTTATGCAGTACTGTGGTTTTTTCTGGTATTGCAGTGGTGTGTTCAAGCATACAATGCAACCTGCACGTTTCTATGTTGTTCCAATAGTTAAAAAACTTAAAATCAAATCTTAGCTAGCTAAAATTTCAAATTTATCATGTTTGGTTTGTGTATGAATAGTGTACAATAAAAAGTGAGAGACCAAAAACCGAAAAAAAAATATCTCACTCATCTTTATACAAGAAGAAACTTTTTGTAAGATCATATTTTTACCATAGATTGTGAAATATCCTTTTGATAAAATTTAGCATAATAATATATATTTATAGATAAAATCAGTTTTTTCATGCAACCAAAAACCCTATTAACATGGGTATGTAACTCTGAGTCTGTGACCAGCTGCTGTTGATGGATGTGATTGAGGATCATCATCTTGTCAACTTTATAATAACTCTAGAGATGCCTGTGAAGGGGGAAAAATTATGTTCTGTTTCTCAATTTCATTGTGGGAGTAGACATAAAATCTCCTCAACTTAGTCTAAGAAATAGTTCATAAATACATTAAATTGCAGTATATTAATTTGAAGATAATCTCTTCTGGCGCTATTATGATGTTCCGTCATCTTCAGTTTTTTATTCAATAACACAATTTTTTGTTAAAATTATAATAGTAGGATAAGTTTTTTCAGAAGAATAACATATGTTACTCTGACTCATGAATGGCAAAATAAAGTCTAAATATATTACTCTGACTTACAGATTATTTAATCCTATGTCTCCTTAAACCGATTTATGTCTACTTTTTTTTTTACTCCGGTAATCTTAATTTTAAATAAAATACTGTCTGATTAGAAGAAAAAAAACCGATCATCTTCTCCCCCAACCGCTGCAACTTTCTACATGCTCAGTGCCGTGCGGTCCTCAGAAGCAGTCCGCGGAAGAAGCACATGCCGCCGTCTCTTTGCTGCCTCCGCCGCAGCTGCCCTCGAAGCGGCGGCAACCGCCGACGAGGCAGTCTCAGAGCAGCGGCCACTTCCCGGGTACCGTGAGCGGGAGCCGCCGCCGCCGCAGACGGCCGCCGCCGAGCCATGGGCCGAATTGCCCTCGTCTTCTCACGGCTTTACCCCGCCTGCGGACCCCGGCCATGTCCTCTCTGCTCTACGGAGCTGCCGAAACCCTACGCAGGTGAGGCAAGTCCACGCGCGAGCAGTCTCCACGTCCACACTTACGCTTCTCTCCGTCGCCAACAAGATTCTCCACGTCTACGCGAGGCACGGAGCGCTGGCCGACGCCTACAATCTCTTCCGCGCCATGGGGGACCGCGACAACGTCTCCTGGAGCGTCATGGTCGGCGGCTTCGCCAAGGCCGGGGAGTACAGGGATTGTCTGGTGACGTTCAAGGAGTTCGTCCGCTCGGGCTCGCGTGCCGATAACTACACCTTGCCGGCGGCATTGCGGGCTTGCAGAGGCATGGGTAACCCCGGAATCGGCAGAGCCATTCATCAACTAGCGCTCAAGGTTGGGATGGACGCCGACCTCTTCGTCTCCGCCGCCCTCGTGGACGTGTATGCCAAATGTGGGTTCATCGATGATGCTCGGAAGCTGTTTGACATAATGCCGAAGAGGGATCTCGTGACCTGGACTGTCATGATCGATGGGCATGCCGACGACGGCAATCCTGGTGAGTCTCTGGCGTTGTTTGATGAGATGATGACGCAAGGAGTCCACCCCGACAAGGTCACCATGGTGACGGTCGTCTCAGCTTGCGCCAAACTGGGGGCAATGCACAAGGCCAACATGATACGCGATTACTTAGTGAGAAAAAAGTTCCCTTTGAATGTGGTCTTGGGGACAGCAGTAGTTGACATGTATGCAAAATGTGGGAGTGCTGATTCTGCACGGGAGGTGTTTGATGTATTGACCGAGAAGAATGTTATTTCTTGGAGTGCAATGATATCTGCATATGGGATCCATGGCTGTGGACAGAAAGCTCTCGACTTGTTCCAGTTGATGCTACAAAATGGGATTTTGCCGAATCAAATAACCTTCATCTCCATCTTATATGCTTGCAGCCATGCTGGGCTTGTTGATGAGGGATGGAAGCTTTTTGATTCTATGAAATGGGATTATAATGTGGAACCGAATGTGAAACACTACACCTGTATGGTGGATATTTTAGGACGTGCAGGCAGGCTCAACGAGGTGGTGGAATTAGTGGATGGGATGACTGTAGAGAAAGATGAGGGGCTGTGGGGTGCGGTGTTAGGGGCTTGCAGAATCCACAAGGACATTGTGTTGGCAGAGAAGGCGGCGAAGAACCTCCTAGAGTTGGGTCCGAGAAATCCAGGCTATTATGTATTGCTGTCAAATATATGTGCCAATGCTGGCAGGTGGGATGATGTTGCCAAGGTGAGGGAGCTTATGACAAGCAGAAGTCTGAAGAAAGTTCCTGGTTGGACATGGATTGAGGTCAACAACGAGAGCCACAGATTTAATGCTGGAGACAGAAGACACTCACAAGCTGAACAGATTTACCAAATGCTAAGAAGTTTGAGCAAAAGGATGGAGTTGGCTGGTTATGTTCCTGACACAAACTTTGTGCTGCATGATGTGGATGAGGAGCTTAAAGCAAATTTCTTATATATCCACAGTGAGAAGCTTGCGATTGCCTATGGTCTTGTTGCCACCCCAGAGGGGACAACCATAAGGATAGTAAAGAACCTTAGAATCTGTGGTGACTGCCACACATTTAGCAAATTTCTTTCAGCTGTCGTACAAAGGGAGATAATTGTTCGAGATGCTAATCGATTTCACCACTTCAAGGGAGGGTCTTGCTCTTGTGGAGATTACTGGTGATACCAAATGGTTGTGATTTATGACATTTTTAGTCAATATTTGATGATAAATATTGATTCTTTTTCATGTAGTAAATTCAGTTACCATGTATTGCAGTAGTCTTTTTATTCCCTTGATAGTTCTTGGTGTATAAGAACGAAGTACTTAGAAGTTAGATTTTTCTTAACGTGTAGTTGAAAATATCTAAAATGTCGGGTGATGATCTTTCTCATGATACGTTGCATTTTGTACTAGGCACTTTTGTCCCTTCATATGCTAAAATATCTTGACGTGTGCAATCTTATCTGAAAATGGATATTGATGATTGTTGTCTATTGCATAGCCATAAACTAGATAAGGGCTTGAATGACCTTACCTAGGGGTGCAAAAAAACCAATACACTCCATAACCAGCATGAAACTCTTGGCAATAAAAACTCAACTCAATTTGCTTATTATGTTAAATGAACAAATTTGAACAAAATAATAAAACTCGCTTTATTGACAAGTCGAGTTTGAACAAATTCCTATTCGGCTGAGTAAACTCATGAGTAACTTGATTAAATATTCGATAAAATATTTATTTAAAAATTAAATTATAAGTATTAATAGTTATATAGTGTCACTTAAATATATGAAATAAGTCAAAACAAAATTTGATTTGAGTTTAAAATCAAACATTACAAATAAGCTAAAATTCCAATTTCAAATATGAGCTTAGATGAGCACTATAAACAAGTTCAGCTCATATTGAGTTTGAGTTGGAATGTTACTGAATTTAAGTAGAGCTACTATTCGAGCTCGACTCGATTAAGATAACAAGTCAAGTTGATCAAGAGTTGAGCCGGCTCATAAGAGTTCGAGTTTGAACCCGAACTCGTGTAAAATAAACGAGTTGAGTTTGAACAATATACTACTCGCAGGTGTTCACCTGTTACCTTGCGGCTTTACAATAATTTATCCCGTTAAACAGCAATAACAAATAGTAGGTGGCACTGTATACGTAGGAGCGCAAGAAAACTGAAATCGTAATGAAGATTACAGTTCGACCGAGGTTGTAGTAAAAGAATTAATTCAAAAGCATTTATCAAGTCAGTTCTCTGGGTCGGGAAAGGGGCAATCGGCTTAAAAACCAAAACCGGGTCAAGTCTCCAGGCCGCAACCAACCCGGTCCGACATTCCATGGTTTCAACTATTCTAAAAATCGTTAGTTTCATATTCGTCAGTTGTCTTCTGCTGAAGCCAATTTACTCTTACAAAATCTGTCGTTGACTCACTTCCTTGAGATGATGTTTGGCCCAGATCATCGAGTTGCAACTAGAAGCGGTTCACTTACACATCACTACCGATTTGAAAGCATTGTTCCTCGTTAATTAGCGTCTTAATCAAGTTATGAATCGAAGCAACGGGGTACCGAAGTTTGTCTCAACGCTAAACAAACATATCTTTTCCGTGTCCAACCCAACAGGCCATGGCAAACAAGAGAAACAGATATGTCCTAACGGAGCTGGATACAGAAACAACTGTTCCATTTCCGGTTAGGATGATAATTACTGAAATTTGTCCGGATCGGAAGCTGGATACAAAAAACCAGTAATCTCCCTTCCATGGATACCAGCAAAGACACTCCCAGCTCGAAAGACATCAACGAAGGCTTCGGCACCAGACCCAATCATGGTTAACATCTCTTTCTCGCACTCTTTGCGAGGAAGAAATTAAGTCAGGCCGAGTAATATGTTGTTCAAGTTCAACTTATTTATTTTATAAGGGTCCGAGCTTAGATTTTTATGAGTATACTAGACCATTCTTCAAACTTGGTTCAACACTCAATCCAGCTGAGCTCAAATAACAATTCAACTCAGAATCATCCGTCAAATGACAACTTCAACTCATTTATGAAACTCTGGCCTAAGTTCAAATTCAATTCACATTTTATTTATACTCAATACATATATTTAAGAATAATATATAATTGTCACGACTAATTTAAGATTTTAAAATAAATATTTAATGAAGTTACTCACGAAAACCTGATTCAAAACTTGAAGGTGGTTATGGAGGTTTTGGAAACACGAGCACCGCCCAAACGGTGCACCGTCAACCTGAACCGCATTGTTACGAAACATACAACAAGCTTACGAGGAGTTGCTGCAACCGTGCCATTTGAATTCCTCCCACACACCTCAAGAAGAGAAGGTAAAAAATTCTGATTTACTCAATTCCGTTAAAACCATCCATCACAACCACGACACAGAGAATTCAGTCCAGGGGAAAAAAAAATTGTCCGACACATGCAGGGTAAATTACAACAAGAATGGATGAATTACACGTTAGTCTCTACTCTCCCAAAAGGATGTTACATTTGGGAAGTTTGAATTTCTAAATTCACGAGGATGAGAACCTACCACCAAAAGGCCCGGTGTTTGTTTGTAGAACAGCGACAGGGAAGTGAAGCTACTTGGTCTTCTTAACAAGCACGGATGTCCGGAATTCAGCATCATTCTTAACGAAGCTCCACCAGAGATAAGTGAGAGGTATGGTGGTAGCGTGCCATAGAGCGTGCGCATCAACATAACCTTCATATGGTGGAAAATCATAGATCTCGAAGAGCATTGCAAGGCAGCCTCCGAAAACAACCGTCCATAGTTTAAACCTTGATGGGTGGCGGGTCACGCCAGCCCAGACTGCCCAAAGAAGAAGCTGAGCGAGACCCATCCCGACGCATACTTTCATGTTCAATCCTGAGAGAACTTAGAGGAATGAGAGGAAGTATGTAAAAGTTTATAGCAAGAGAACGATATTCCAGACTTTTTCATTCTAGGCAAATAGAAACATGACTGTCTACAAAAAAAGGTATGGTTCATTGAGAAGATAGCTATTTCAAAAGAAAACAAGAAGAGAAGATAGACTTTCTATTATAAAACACTAAAAAGGAAAAGTTGCATTGACAAATTAATCAAAAACCCAACAGATTCAAATACAAACGTTGGCATGGTATTTTTTCCAACTAGTATAAAACATAACCTGAAAGGGTTCCAAAAATGGGTCCACCACATTCTCAGAAATGACTTCAAACATTTAGACATAGGAGATCAAAAGAAATCAGGAGTTTGAGTCAGAGAAATCATGCTAAAATAATAAATTAAAATAAAAAAGACAAGATGCGTTGATGAAATAGGAAGTTGTTGAATGCTTTAAAGTGCAGCATACTTCCAGCAAATATGCTAAAAAGTTCATGCCATTCATCTGGAAAGGAAAATAGATACTGAAATACCAAAGCCACTATAAATTGAAATACGGTATAACAAAGAATTCCAACCTTCAAAAAGGCAGCCATACTGTTGAACATGGATCAATTTCATCACAAACTAGAAGATAAAGACATACCATAATCAAGTTTATAGAAGTTTAAATATAAAATATGTGTTGTGACAAATGCCAGAAGTGGTGCAGCAACCATAACACGTGAAGCTTCATCCTTCACACTTAATGTACGAAGAATAGACAGGATCAAAGAATATCCAAGTAAAGCTACAGCAGCTGAGTAGTCAAACTTCTCGGTCAGATCAATGTCTCTGTAAAAAAAAAAAGCTGAGTAGTCAAACTTCTCGGTCAGGTCAATGTCTCTGTAAAAAAAAATCAGGATAACGGTAACAGTGAAAATTGATGAGGTGATTTTTTCTTATGAGAAACACCAGTAAGATGTTGTAGAGAAATCAGTATTTCACAGGTATTAAGGGTAATCAGTTGTTTTACCGACTATGGAAAATAGCACTCCAGAACCAAGCGTTCACTGCTAGGAGACCGTAGATATGCCACAACCCAGTGTATTCATAGTACGTCCTCTTACTCTGAGGCCTCAGAGGAAGTTTGTGATACACGAGGATGAAGAAAGACAACCATCCATTAAAGTGCATAATGAGATTAAGTGCAGAAAGCGCAGCAGAAACAGGCTCCTGCAAAATGAAAACAAAAACCAAGTATAGAAATCAATTTTGGTCAGGTCAGGAATTAGCCTGGGACTGACAAATCAATGCCAGATCAGGGGCTGTCAATCCCAGTCAAATTGGCCAAGCCAGAAGATGGGAATCATGAGAAAACCTAAGAGAACCAAATATAAGTGCAGAGATCACTGTCTTCATCCTTGCTTATTCAAACAAGCAAGAGATAGAAATGGGAAGTATGGATATATACTTCCCAAGCATGATTATCATCCTCGAAGATAAAAAAGTAGTAGGTAAAGAATTTTTATAAGCAGTCAACAAGTGAGAAGGGAGAGAAGACTATTAAAGATTTTCATCCGCACTTACAAACCTGGAAGACAAACACGCGCTTGAATGGCCATTTCCCATGATATTTCACAGGTTTCAATCCAACATTTTTCCTTTCACTTTCTCTTTGTATCATGCAGTGGTACTGGCAGTCACTTTTGCAGTTCAGTTGTTTCCAGCGCAGGTACAAGGGTTCTTGCATATACCAAGGGCCATCAGCGGGGATACCATCAAATGAAAACTGACAATGCTGAAATGTAGCATCACCAATGCGGCCACTACTCTCACATTGTTCTACACAATTCCTAACATTAACAGAATTCAATGTCACTTGGAATCATAATGAACCATTCATAAATTGTTTTGCAAAGTATTCATAGAGAATGAACTTGAAATGACATTGGAATAACACTCCTAATTATAGCATCTATTAGAACCTTGAATATATTATTTATACATGAAAGAGGAAAATTGGAATCAGTTGCATGTAAGAAATAGTGATGAATTGATGAAGCATTTAACTATGAAGCAACAGCCTCAAAAATCCCAGAGAGAATACACAAAAATTTATGCAGCTCTCTAATATTTGAATTCATATGAACCTAGGTATCGACTTCTATGTTCAACTAAACAACCTTATCATGGGAAGTTCATCCTCAAAACGTCATTTTTCCCTTCTAATTCCACCATTTCATTCTCGCTAGAATACTTCATGTAAGCAACTTTCTCCAATTCCTGATCTTAATGTCTGAGATAAGTAAGATAACTAACTTATATTGACGTGTTAAAACCTTACCCAGATAATTATAGTCTTTGCAAATGCAATGTTCATCATATGAAAATAAAGTTAATTTTATTGTGACATGAGGTTTTTCCTTTTATAGGATACCCTTCCCTTTTTTATTTCTAGACCAGAAGTAAGCTTCCATGATCTTCTCAGAATTCTTAATTCATTTCTTACATATTCATCGCATCTCCTTTAAGAACCATGTTCTATTTTGATATGCTTTGCAATGGGTAAGTTAAATCCTACCAAAGCTTATGTGCACACTCCCTATCTTATCCAACTTGTGGACTATATTCACCAACTACATTCAAACCACTTGTCAAAAAATAAGTTCACCAACTACATTAATCACTTCCCATATATAATTAATTTTACAAGGATAATCTTATCACTTAATACTCTAACTACTGCTACTGCTGCATCTTTCAAAGCGTTGATGAAAAAAATATCTTCTCCTTTTATTTCTTTTTTTCTGACGGTGGCAAGAGCCACAATTCAATTAATGTAAAAAGACAGAGTTAAACTCAAAAGGACCAAAAAAAGACAACAAAAGAATGGTAACGCAACAATAACGAAAGGAATCTACCAAGGAGGTAGATCTCAAAACAATTAGAGGATAAAACTCTTCCAAGCAAAACAAAATCTGCTGAAAAATCTTCTCATTTTATTTCCTGCAAGTACCTTAACATAATTAGAAGTAAACCAAAAGAACCCTGAGAATGTGAAAAGGATAAGAATATTTTAAAAACCAATGCTATGAAGTCTGATGGCAAAGCAAATGAATGAAGAACACAGGAATGCATACAAGGTGGAAACTATTGTGTAAAGGGTGGTTGAGGTGACTGCCAAGATCATGTGGGTTAAACAAGACACCCCCCTCACTCGAGCCCAACAGACAAGGCGGTCACCTCCACTGCCACTGCTACTGCCGCCAAGGCACCTCAGATGCCTCAGGCACATACCAGGAAGGTTTAACTGCCGAGAGGGACGCGGGTCGAGGATGCTCCCCCGCCTACAGGTGCGAGAAGTTACGACCCTCATGGGGGGAAAGCCCGGCCATCCGGTGGTGCCTCAGCCTCCAGCGACCCCTTCTAACCTTGTTAGGAGGTGAGGTACCCTTGTTCTTCCCTCTCTATTTACCTCCATCAACTAAGGCAGTCACCGGGAACATCTAAGGTGAGGCGAACCCTTTCTCACGTAACATAGTTTTCAATTCAAGATAACAAAAGGGACCGAAACGAGAGGATCCAATACCATTCATGAACTATAGTTCCAGACTTCCAGCCATTTTACAGATGCAAAGTTATGAGGAACAGGAAGCGTCTGCACTTCAATGTAATCCACCAGACCCGCGCATCAATCAATACAAACAAGAACAGACGGCCCATCGGATGACCAGAGAAAGCAGCGAAAGGAGGCAGCGAGTCGGAGGGAACCTGTAACGCCGATCTACATCGCCAGCACTGGCGTCCAGGAGCTCGGCGAGGCATCCCAACACCGCAAGGATCAAGAACCACCGGGTGACCGCCACAGGCCTCATCGGTCCCCGGCGAACGGGAGCGACGAGGGGAGAACGACGGCCGGCGGCACCCCAAGGACAGCTCGGCGGACTTGTGGCTCGTCAGCACCTTCCCGTCACGAGATCGCCGATCGGCATTACTCCACTCCCCCTCCCCCCGGCGAGCAGATCTGCCGCCCTCCCTGACGGTCCGTCCCCCGGACGAAGAGAGCTGAGAGAAGGGGGGTTGGTGTGATCTATCTATCTAGTCCTTTCGGCGAGTAAACGATTTTCAAACGAAAAGCCAAATTGTTTGGTTGGATTCGGTTCGGTTTGAACTATGTTTGATTTGATTCGATTTAGAAATCTTCTAAATCGGTTTAAATCAAATCAAATCAATTTAATTAAAAAAATATATAAAATTATTATAATATTATTAAAAATGAGATTTTTATAATAAAATAATATTTATTT
Organism: Cryptocoryne crispatula var. balansae; assembly: GCA_036172225.1. Lineage (NCBI taxonomy): Eukaryota > Viridiplantae > Streptophyta > Magnoliopsida > Alismatales > Araceae > Cryptocoryne > Cryptocoryne crispatula. The sequence goes on along the minus strand of CM069924.1, from coordinate 4,024,379 downwards.
TGATTGTTTTTAACTTAAAAATTATTATATAGATGTAAGAAATAATTAATTAAAATATTTTTATATACTTTCGGTTTAAACTGAACTGAACAGAATCAAACCTGATTGAAATCGGTTTGGTTTGATTCGAGGGGTTGAATCGGTTTGGTTTGGTTTGAAAAAAATAACAACCCAAATCAGACCAAACCCAGCCATGCTCACCCCTACTTCCCATGTTAACAGATTATCAATAATCCATTAATCAAGTTATCGATTAAAAAGCAAATTAATATTTTTTCCATTTTTTATCGCAAGATAATTCATAAGTCAAATTATCAGATACAAAAATATATATAACTAAACTCGTTATCTGGTATTTTTACCAGCGATCAAATTACAATTTTATATTTTAAGAGATATGTTTTTCTTGGATAAACAAAAAGACGAGACTTCTTTCTTTGTGGCCACCTATTTTTTTTCTAGTTATATATATTGTCTCCTCCTTTTTTGCCAAATGTTACAATTTTATGTCTTTTGACTATAGTTTAAATTTTATCTCGATGTGAAATTTTTATAGTGAAAATATATAAAAAATAGTGTGCGACTGAACACTTTATTAGGCTTTAAAATCTAGGGTTCATTTAAATCCCTAAAATGGGTAGTCATTTTTTTCCCGAAAATCTTCTCTCAATCTTTATAAAACATTAGACAACCGAAATGTGTTATGTTAAAATTACAGGTCTTTACTTAGAGGGCCCTGTTTGGTGTGAATGGTGGTACCCTTCATATTATGATATGCATATCTTTAGCTAGTTAAAATTGTAAATTTATGTATAACTACATATTAACACCTCATAGAAAGTCAAATCTGACTACTGGAAGAAAGGGATGAAAAATACTTGGCATTGATAGTTATTTTTTATTCTTAGAAATGCTCAGAATAATTATTTCTAATTATATAGACGTATATATATATATATATATTTATGCATGTAGTTCATCATGTTTATCACACAGCAGAGAATTATAGGTACGTAACTAAAGCTTGACGAGACACGCCTGTATAAATATCGACAGTCATCTGATCAAACTATACAAGTAATTAAATAGTTAAACATACTTTCGGAGGATCATCTCCGGTTATACCAAATGAAATGTTTACTTTTTTCAAGAAAAAAAATAATTCAACGTAAAATAAAATTCCCATCTTTTTTCTTTACTTCAAACCAAAAGTGCAAAAACCTCTTCCAGTGTACAATATTGTAGAATTATCATGTTTGGTGAGATGTGATATTAAAAAGAGTGGGAACCATACATAACAATAAAAGGTGGAGGGTCACAAGAAATGTCCAACTTTTTTTGTCCAACAAGAAATCCTCTATAAAACATCTTCCATGGCTGTCAAACATTTTTTTTTATTTTTGACATTTTTGTCGTGCAACAGGAGACCATCTAAGATAACTGGAGACATGAAATTAAAATGTTTGAGCAAGCTTGAACAAGACAAAAAGGAATTTGAATCATTAATGAGCCGAGCTTGAGTAAGTCCTTGTTAGTCGTTGATCAATAATACAATTAAATATTTACTTTAAAATTAAATTATGAGCATTTCAATAGTTGTGTAGTGTCTCAACGGTTCACCAATTAATCAACTATGCTACCGATTAATTACCTGAACAATGATGTCTAACTTGATTGTGCCTTTAATCACTCAAAAAGAGTAAATGAATTAATTAAGTGAAAAGCACATAAAATGACTAGTTATATCCAACCATACAAAAATGCCATTACCTCAGCAAATTATCTGAAGCTTCTTGGATAATAAGGATGAGTTTTGCTGTTTAACTGAGTCTACATAAGAATACTCACAATTAAAAAAAAAACATAGTCACTGCGTCCAGCATGCCAATTAACTAATGGGAACTGAAATCAAGTATGTTGTGCTGTCTTCACGACAGAAGTGGTCAGTCTGAGTATGATTAGCCAGATTGAGTTTCATATTCGTTATCTTTCTGCAAATTAAGCAATCAACTTGGTTAATTGATCTGTAACTTTTCAAGAAAAACTTGAACAATTGATTTGTTTAATCGAATATCTGTCTGATCAATCAATATTTATGTACAAGTGAAAACAAGATGTAAGGATAGTAGAATAACCTGACCTGAAGCACATTAACACCAAAAATAAAAATAAACTCAGAATATCTTGTTACAGATCCTATCTAGCTGCACAAAGTAGGCATCAGCACTAAAAGTCCTTGTTCTATATCAGAAATTAAAATCAAGAAGGTTAGCTACAGGAACAATAACATTGTCTTCTGGAGGCCAGAGTATTAGAGCTTAAAAATGTTGATCATGCATCTGCTAATATAAATATGACATGCGTTCATCATTATCTAAGAGGAGTTCAGCTTAATCCACTGCCTGATATTAGAGACGAAAAGTAAGCATCCAGCATTAAAATGTGTCAGCCAAATAAGGATATTAAGAATGAATGATGGCGGAGTATGGATTTAACACCTCAAATCAACATCACCTCATGAAAATCATGAATGAAGAAATAAGAAAAACACTCTTGACTTGAGAAGAGCATCCAGTACTCTAATCTTGCAATTAAATAAGAACACGTAGAATTTCTCTATGGCTGATGGCAGACAAAGGATTTAATAAACGGAGATAAAAATGTTGAAATGAGAAAACACTATTAAGAGGCTTGATTACATGTTTTGTTATGTTACAAGTGACATGTTTGGATGAATCAGTCTGACATTAATGAACCCAAGATTATCCTATTTACTTTGGGTCAAGCTTGAACAAGATATCAACATTGTAATACTTGTTTTAATTGCACCAAGAACATTTATGCATATAATCTTTTGCATAGAAATGGTTTTTTACAACACTAAGCTAAACAATGATGGGAAGGGCAAAGCTACAAGCATGCAGTGAACTCAATCTAAGGCCCTGCTTGGAGCATAGGACACAAGTTGTGATAAAACTAGATTAAAACAAATGCATTTATCATTAATGTGTTTATCATAAACTAAATTCTGTTCAGTCCATGTCAACTTTCCCATAAATGAGTTCATCAAAAGAAAAATTTGTACAAGGTTGACCAGTTTTGTGTAGCCACTAGGTGGTGGCCCATTCCAGTCCCCTATATGTAAGGAGCTAATTGGTCCCTGCCAATTCCCTCTTATCCTCTCTCTATAAGCTCTCTCCCCCATCTCACTCTAACTCTCAAGTCTCATTTGTCAAGCACCACAAAATTTTTTTCCTTTCAAAGCATTCAATTCACAAAACTCTGTCCAATTCATTTGCTCTTGCTGTTATTTGATAATTAAAATTTGTTGTCCTTTCTTGTCCTATTTATTAACTGTAAGAAATGAAGGTGCAATACCAACTTACAACAAATCTATGCCTGTAGGCTGTAACGGTGTGCCGCACAATGCTACCACTCAGAAAAAACACCAAAAGATGCCGCACAATGCTACCACTCAGAAAAAACACCAAGTTGAGCATTTAGACGTAGAGTGGTACTCCAATTCTAAAGAAGGGAAACAACATGTACTAAACTATATCACATATTTTGCCAACTGAACGACCTGGTATGATTATCTCCAACTTGCACAGAAATAAAAGAATGCAATATGGTACTGCACCATATGAAATTAATGTTAAAGGATGACTTTCATTTATTTCCCTAGTCTGTATCCAGTTCATAAAAATTTTACAGTCTTATCTCTTCTTTTTAATGGATCAGAACCAAATTGACAGGGACTGGGTTGAGAAGTTCCTGGTTCCTGATACCACATTCCTTGATCATAAGAAAACAAACATTTCAGCATGAACCAACTTCAGATAGGTTTATCAAATTCATTCACGGGACTGTTCTGAGTTTATGATAAACTTGGTTTCAAACTAACTTGCAAAACATTTAATATCAGAAAAAAATCTCATAAACACAAATTGGTTTATGTTAAACCCATTCATTGCAAATCCTAAGTTCTGAGAAGAATAAGTGTCTAAAAAATCTAATGAGTGCATACATTGCCACACAATCAGATTCAGAAATTTCACCTATATATAGATATGTAGGTAGGTAGGTAATTGCACCTATATATAGGTAGGTAGGTAGACAGACAGACAGAGACAGAATAGATAGATCTAACAGTAGTTGTGCTTATATCGTAACTTGCGGGATCAGGCAGACCAGAATGGGGACCAACACCTGTGAATCTGATGATTCTAATCCCATGATGTATGGCTTATCACGGAGTGGGCTTCACCAGGGATCAGCTTGTATTTGACCTGAATGACCAGAATCAGCAAGGATCAGCTGATCCGGCCTGGAATAAGCCTAGCCAGTTCCTGCCTGACTGGGCCTAAGTTGGACCATGTCAAAACCGAGTTGGGATGAGTCAGGTCAGGATTGACTGATTCTTGGCCTGTCCTTGGATCCACCAGATTGGCCAATTCAGCTGATCTGGTCCAATCCGGATCAACAATTGGTTCTGAGCAAACCAGGGTGCAATCCTGACCCTGAAATCTTTGAACTAAATCATACCAACACATTCAAATGAAACTAGAGAAAAGAAGCAACATACTGGAGAGAAAATCTCCTTACCTCCCAAAACATTCAAATAGATCTTACGTGCAAACTCTTACAAGTAACTAGCCATAAAGAGTCCTGTGTCTCCCCTGGATGGGGAGGTCACGGGTTCAACCTGCCCTGCATGCTGGTTCCCGGTCTTTACCAGTGTTGGACAAAATCCTCCATGAGGGAAGTCCTGGGATTTGATCCCAGGTTTTTCAGCCTTCAGGCATCAGCTGCAACTGTTGCAGCATGATCAAAAAAACTAGCCATAAAGAAAAGATGTGTAGCATAGCTTCCGAATGTAAGCAATAAAGCATGTAAGATTTATTTTCAAGCATACTTGATATTCAATGTTTTTGGTGTTAATATATTTGTTACACTCATCAAGGCAAGCACATGCATCTTTCTCATGATCAATGGATGACACGACAATCCAAGGTGAGAAGACAATTTGTCAGGTGATCTCCAGGACCTGAAAATCAAAAGGAGTTAAGGCTTCAGGCTCAGTTTCCCAGAAACCACCGTCCACCAGTTGGCATCCACTTTTTTTCCTTGAATGGTGGAATCATTTGTTTCTAGTGGACATTCAAGAAAAGCAGCAGCACTTCATGACCAATGGAATCATTTGTTCTTGCAGTTGATCTATAACTGATAGCTTCATGACCAATGGGATACAGCGGCAGCACTTCAAAAGGCAGTGAGTACAGCATTTATAATTATGAATTCTGAATTGGTAAAGTGCCTTTTCTCTTTGGCTGAAAGAAGCACAAAATAATGCAATGAAATTCCAAGAAAAGTTATAACATGCCTCAGTGATTCCAATATTTAAGTAGAAAAAGGTCGTATCCATATGAATGACTAAGTAACGAAAGGAGAAGGAAGTTGTAAAAGGTAACGAAGATGGGCTTAAGCCTGTCAGGATTTCTTAATCGACAATGATTGGAAGATCAGCCTAATGAATAAATACAAAAATTTAGAGAAATATAAAGTAATAAAATTAAATCAAAACGGCTTAAAAGTTAAAAAATATATATACAAAGAAAGTTACCACTGATGGCATAGTTCAGGATTGTGAAGCACAAGTGCAGACTGAGCAAATTGGTAGCCAGCAGAGGACTGTCTTCGATGCAGTTTTAATAATCAATATACATACTACAGAGCATAAATAGTTGCTTATTAATTGTTATGTGCTAGAAATACCTTTCATTTGATACAGTTTTAGGCTCTTGAAAGGCCTGATCCCATAACTTTTGAGAGGAAAAAGATAGGTTTCGGAGAACTGCAAAGATAAGGAAACTTCATTTCCTTTCGACATGAGAAGGGCAAAGATTCAAGTCTGAAGACACTGTTACCCCTTTTACAGAAATTTTGGAATAGATCAGTATAATACATTGATATTTTCATAGTCTATGCACAAATGTTCTTGTAATGACATAACGTCCAATAGCAAACTGCATAGAACACCAAACCTGGTAAAAATTCCTAGAAACCATCTTTACCCACTCACAGATAAAGACTCTTTATAAAGAAATTCTAACAAATTATACAACTTCTGGCAGAGGTAGTTGTATTTTATTTCTTCAATCATTACCCTCAGATCTTTAGATATGGTCAGACTACAAGTCCTCTTTTCCAGAGTTCAAAAAGCTCTTTCTTTAACCACTATTCCAGATCAATAAGTTCCACAAGATTTTTCACCTTCGGCTTTTGCATCAAACATTACCCCAGCCCAGAACCATCATTCAAGTCCAGCATCATAACATTCTAAAATGCCCTAGGGGCTGGTTAGTGGTTCTTAGCCATTCAACACCATGTGGTCAAACAAGGTCTGACCAAGAATAATTCCCATTCATCATGAAAGACAGGGAAGGTGATCTCTCTCCACTTACATGTTGAGCCACCACTAGTACCACATGAATCAGATCAGGTGTATTATCTGCATAACCCACAGAGGATTTAATATCTGATTTCTCCACGGGCATCTCTCTGTTACCTCCAATGGCGGAAGGAAGCAAGACAGTTAAAGATCCAAGGTATGGGGGATTACAGGTTGGAAGCGGGTCGATGCGCTTCCAACCGATCTGGATGGGATACATTCCAATGATAAAAAAATTATAAAAGCATTGAATAAAAGATGTTAAGAAATTCTCACCAAGTAAAAATATTATTGAGACGTCATATTCAGATCTCTACTTTACATTGTACATATTAAAAATTAATTGAGCCAAGTTCATTATTAATAAATGAAAGAACTTAATTAGATATTTTAACTGATTATAGTTATTTTATTTTCCATACTTTTAAGTCTCAGACATTTACATAGTACAAGAGAATAGTTAAACACATACATATATATATCTGAAATTTATGTAAAAATATCTTTATAAATAAGTAAAAACTACAGGCCGAACTGGTAGGCGGTCGCGACTGGATCGACAGCTCCCAGCCGATCTCTGTTGCAGTGGTGGATTGAAGAAATCTGATCCGATCAGATCCTTCCTAGTTCCTACAATGGTTAGATAAGACAGATGCAACAGGTTTAGGAGGAAGAAAAAGGTCAGACTACAAGCACATGTTATTGAGGAAGGAAGATATAACTTCTGTAATTGTCATCCTTATTCCATTACTAGATACAGATCTCAGATATATAGATCTTATCCCATTACTAGATACAGATCTCAGATATATAGATCTCTTACATGACAATAACACTAGGGAAGCCAAGACATAGCCCGGCTATTCTTATTATCCAGAGTCCACACTGCACAACATCAAAAGGTCGCGTCTTCACAGCATTCTGTCTCTATCTTGTCATCTACCTTTGCCCGCCGTTGGCACTCCGGCCAACGGCGCCTGTACCGCCGTTGCGGTTGCCGTTGCCGTTGCGGTTGCGGTTGCCGTTGCTGTTGGCGCCCCCGCTGCTGCCGAACCCGAACCCAAATCCGCCGCTGGCTTCGCCGCCGCCGCCGCCTCCTCCTCCGCCGCCGCCGCCGCAGACGCCGTTGGAGCTCCAACCGAAGCCGAACCCTGTGCCCTCCCCCTGGCGATCGGCGCCGGCGGCGAAGCCCCAGGCCCCACCGAACCCGGCCCCAGGGCCGGTCGTGCCGGCTCCCCAGCGGTAGTCCCACCCGCCGTTCCCACCGACGTTGCCGGCGCCCCAGCGGTAGTCCCAGCCGCCGGGCCCCCCGCCCCAGCGGAAATCCCAGCCGCCGGGGCCGTTGCCGACCCCGCCGCCGCCACCTGCAGCTCTTCCAGCCATCCTCACCACCGCCTCGGAGAGAGAGAGAGAGAGAGCAAAGGAGGAGCGGAAGAAAGCAAGAGGATGAGATCGTCGCAACGGGGAAGGACGTTGAATGTAAGATGGGGGTAGGTAATTGTTGACCTTTGATCTTCACGACAACCAATGAGATCAAGTACATCTTAAAGGCATATTTAATAAAAATAAATTTGAATATTAAACTCTATATTTATTCATATTTTTATTCATTTATGGATAATCTAGAAAATATCTGACTCTTTTGTTGTTGAAAAAAAGTCCGTTAATCCCTAAAAATTGCTCAATAATTGTACTTAAATATCTTATATTTTTACGTGGAATATTAGCCAGTATCTCTCTCTCTCTCATATCCTCTTTATCTATCTAGATATAAAAGAAAACTTTAACAAGAACATTTTTAGAAAGTACTTGAATAACATCAATTTTTTTGTCCCTCGCGAGTGGAGAAATGGAGACAGACTTCCCTCCTGAGGAAACACTTGTCCATTTAAAATTTTTTAAAATATATAAAATAAAAAATAATAGAATATAATATGTAATTTTTTAACAAAAGGTTGTAATATTTATCCGTAAAATAAACGTTATGCCACTATAAAAAGGGCTAATAATATGGAAATAATAGAAAAACTAATTGAAAAAATAAACATCAACTGCTAGTTATCTAACTGGATGCTAATTAGCTTTTCACTTTACAAAGATCTCTTAATTCTTATAAAATATTTGGCTGCATGATAAAATATGTTTCTCTGTAAATAAAAGTTATCATTGTAACAAATTTGTCAAAAAATCTATAGCATTGTATTTTTATCATAATTACAAAAAAATTACATTTTTTTACAAAAATATATCTGTTTTGTTATGCAACCAAAGACCCTACAAGTAGAGGCATCCATGGTGTTCTTTATACTGCAAAGACACCATGGACTAAACCATATCTTTCTGGACAGAAAAGTGCCGTCTACTTTGGCTTAATTTAACTCCTTATTTTATGTCTAACCTCTCAATTTTTTGTCAAAAAATACATAATTTTATTATGACATTTTAATCTAATATGTTTGCCAACTCATCTGAACCAACATCTTGAAATAGAAAAAAACTAACAAGACCTTGTTGTTGCCTCGTTTTAGGGGTATTCCCATTGTCTGAAAAAAAGTTGCTTTTATCCACTTTTCTATTAAAAGACAATTTAAGATATTAGAGGGGGTTTTTAGACATTAATTCAGGAGTTCTGTCAAACACTGTTTAACAACCCAATGTCTGACGGAATCAGACATTAGAGCTCTGTTCAGCCCAATAATAACGGACCCTGTAAGGTGGTATTGATTAGAGTTTCATTTTCGGTACTATATCAATATCGATATTAATATTTTCAAATATTAAATATGTTTTATTTGTACTACAAATTTTAAAATTGATACAATTAATCAAACACCTTTTAATAGTTCTTATCGATATTAATTTTAAAATTAATAGTGATAAAGATAATTAACAGTGTTACCAAACCAGATGTAAAGTCCTAATTTCATCGCTAATCTACTCGAGAGAAACACAAAATCTTTTAGTTATTCACATTCAAAAAAAAATATAGCGAATCACTTACAGTGTCTAACTTCCCAAAGATCTCAATACCTATCCTATTACCAATTCAGAAATTAGATATCAATTAAGCCAAAATAAATGAGGCCTAAGAATGCATTCACGATCGAATAAGTTCACTAATATTTCAATTAAAGAGCACCCATAAATTCTGAAGGCCGAGAGGGGAAAAAAAGAAGAAAACTCCTGTATCCTGCCCGGATGACTATCAGAGATTCTTCAGACATAAGAGCTTTCATGGTTCTTACATGTCTTGGGAGATCCGCCAACGGCTTGAATCAAACGCAGCAGGCGGGGCTGGAAGAAAGCTCAGATCCTTGAGATTTGCTTACCTTCACGCCCTCCTCCATCGACGCAAACAGAGATGGAAATTCAAACGACCCAAGATCTGTAGAACGTTCAGCTCCTCCACCTCGAATATTATTGCCGATCGGAGAAATGGAAGCAACGCAGGAGGGAAGGAGAGGAGGAAGAAAAACTCGGTACTTGCAACACCGTCAAGCTGAATAAATAGGCATGGGTGGTCGACGGCCGCCGTGAACCTCAGGCCGCCGCCGCCGGCGGCACCTTCTGGTTTGGCTTGAACACGTAGCGTAAGAGCGACTCCTTGATGGGCAGCAGCTCCGGGAACTCCGCCGCCAGTTTGGCGGCGTCCAGCTCGTTGTTGCTCCGGGGGGCGACGATCACCTTCGCCTGCTCCTCCAGGGAGAAGTTCTTCCAGGTGAAGCCCGGGTCGATGTGCTCCCGGTACATCTCCAGGATCTCGTTGTGGCTGACCACGCCGGGGTTGGTGAAGTTCCAGATCCCGGTGAGGTTCCTCTTGGCCATCTCGATGGAGATCGGCAGGAGCTCGTCGAGGACAGTCATCGAATTGGGGATGTCGACGACCTTCTCGTACCGGGTGATCTTGGTGATGAAGTTCCGAGGGTTCAACAGGTCGGAGGAGATGGGCATCCGGACGCGCAGGGTGCAGACATTGTCGTAGCATCTGAGCAGCTCCTCCACCTGGAATTCCACAGTAAAGGGGGGCAGCAGATTCAACACCAGTTACAGAAAATCAAGAGGATTGCGTCGTGAAATGAACGTCAGATCGAAAATCGAGCATATCTTTTGCCCAGAGTGCTGCAAAATCTAAGCATCGATACTCGGAAACTGTTCGGAAATGGGGTTACATATATCATTTTTCATCCGTAACTCCTGGGTCAACAAAACTTGGGCTGTGTTTGATTTTGTCTAAACGTACCTTTGACCTCTGATTTTGTCAGAGATTTAGGTATTTAGATACATATATCATATATCTTAATAAAACTCTCAAAATTAAATCCTATGTTTTAGTTTTTTTTTCAGATAGAGTCTCTTTATAGAAGTAACATGAACATCTTTATAAAATCAAGTGTTTTTTTATCATAAACAAAGTGTTAGACATGAAATTAAGAGTTCAACCTTTTCATACAACGGATCCTGCTATCCGAACTCCAGATAAACCAGGATCTTGTTGCCGATGTGCTACCATGGGATTATATTGATCTAACAGGATCAGACAACTGTTGTATCTCGCATACACCTCAAAAGAAGCATTTTTTTCTAAACACCTTTTTGAGGGCCTTAATGGCATATTATGTATTTCTGCTTGTTAATACAAATGCTACAAAGAACAAAGCATGGAATGCCGGGTCGCGACCCAGCCCCGACCCGGTCGGGTTTAGGCCCGACCGGCCCGGTCGCGACCCGGTCGGGGCGACTCCCCCGGCCGGGTCGCGGAGTCGTGGCCGACCCGGTCTGGCAACGGTCACTTGACCGTTGCCAGACCATTGGCAACGGTCTCAAGACCGTTGCCAACGGTCTTGGGGGGGCGCAGCCCCCCCATTCAGCCCCTTGGGGGCTTTAAAGGGGCTATTTAAAGCCCCCAAGGGGCTCTCCTTACTCCCACCCCCCCACTCTCACTCTCAACCTCTCATTTGTGCTCTCATTGCTCTCATTGCTCAAATTTTTTTTCTCATTTACTTAAAGCCCCCAAGGGGCCGAACATCCGAGTGCAGTACCAGACGTCCGAGGATTCGTCGTCAAAGAGTAGCAGCGATGATGGTGCTCGATACGGGGGCACAGACACTTTACAAGTACAAGGGACCTCAGATCCTCCCATATCTCCTACCACGTCGCTACGTTTTACCGGCGAGGAGCAATATACTCATGCGACCCAAGATACCGATCATGGTAGAAGGCCGCCACAAGGTAGAGGAGGTCATCGTAGCCATGGAGTTGGAGCGAATACCACGATGCCTCCGACTATGTGTATGATTCATCCCAAGGCTCTTGGTTCCCTACATACGATCAAGAGTATTGTGGAATGAATTATGTGGAGTCATCGGATACTTCGATCCAATCGACCTATAGTTATGGTGACTCGTTTGGATCAAGTCTTAGGATAGTTTCCCGAGGGACAGACGAATATGATCGTCATGTGTACATGGATCAAGCTTTGTACTCAACCCAAATGACATGGGGAGAGTACATCAACTACCTACAAAGTGTACAACACATCATGTTGGAATAAAATTGATGCATTATTTATTTAAATCATGTCATTTAATTTATCCAATTTTTCTGTATTTTTTCAGATTTTTTTCGCTTTTTTCTTATTTTTTTGAATTTTTCAAAAAAAAATAATTAAAAATTAGGGTCGCGACCGGGTCGGCCTGGGGGTCCCGCGACCCGGTCGCGACCCCCGACCCAACCCTCCTTGGAACAAAGCACTAAATGCAGATTTTCATATGGATAAAGGAACAAAACTATCAAAATGAATATGAATAAAGAATGGAACAAGTTGGCCTAATCCTTGATTAAAGGGATAACACTGACTCGTTTAAGACTGGCAGCCTTATAAAGAAAATGAACTCTGTAATGCATAACATGTATAGCTCATTACCACTAACCCTAAATAAAAGCATGGAGAACATCCAGGAGAAAATAGACAGACAATAGTTGATCAATGTCAAACACCTGATCTGAACTTCATTTATTTCATAGCTAACTTGATACGAGAAACATGCAAGCACATTATAACTATTCAAATAAAAAAATCCAAACAACATTAAATGGATGCCCTCCATAACCCTAAACAGATGAACTGTGAAGCTCATAACCTGTCATCAGGATCGAGAAACCAAAAAAGCTTGCTCTTAGTTACATAGGGGTGTGCATGTTTAGTTCCATTTTTTTTTCAAAACCAAACCAAACCAAGCCATGAGCCATCGGATTTGGTTTTGGGAGTCCAATTTGGTTTAGTTTGGTATGAGACATAAAATTAATTAAATATTTAAAAGAATTAATTATTCATGCATATATAACCTTATTTTTAGTTATAAATAATTAAAATAAATATTATTCTATTATAAAAACAATATAAATATCATTTTTATTAATAATATAGTATTTATTTTATAATATTTGACGTCAATTGGTTTTTGCAGTTTGGTCCTGTTTGGAAGACCTCCAAAGTCCAAAAGAGTTGAGATGAACCAGTGGTTCAAACCAAACCAAACTAGTCGATTCTTAGCGGTCTGAATCCTTTTGTGCACACCCGTAGTTAAATGTTCCTTTGGATCAGTGATGAACTGTACAATATCAACAAAGCATGATCCCAGACTCTTCATTCCACTGTTTTTCAAGTTTCCGGGGCTTTTTGCCTCATTCCCCTTGAAGACACACACATACACCAATTGCCTCCAACTACAAAAGACAAACCCCATCCTTGTCTCCATCAAACCCCCTCTTTTCCTCACAATAACACCCTTCAATAAATGGTGCCGAACTAAATGCCAACATGCATCCTCTGTCAACACAGGAGTCTCTGCCACTTCACAGGCCTTGCATTTTAGCCTCCATCTTGTACGGGGCTTGGTTGCACGTGGACACCCAGGCAGTGCAAAGGCATGAACTAACCAAGTCCAGGATTCCACCTTGAATTCAGGGCTCTCTTCATTTCACTTTATGGTCTTTATTTTCTCATGTCATTTATAGAACGGGAAGTTTACATTTTCCATCTTGACATTAATAGCACCCAGAACTCAGGAGAAGCAATCTGGTTATGGCCTTTATTTCACTTTGTCACCAATAGATCGAGCAGTTTACATTTTCCATCTTGACATTAACATCATCCAGATCTCAAGAAAAGCAAGCTGGCAAGTGCAAGAAGATTCATTTTCACTTTATTTCGTTTTATGGTCTTTATTTCTCTGTCATTAATAGAACAGGTTGTTTACATTCTCCATCTTGGCATTAATAGCATCCAGAACCCAAATATTCCTTCTTTGTACTAGATCTGCTCAATGGTAACAAGATCTAGGCACTAATCAGATGCGTATTTAATGATCCACTTGCTACCCAAAGTAAGATCTGAAGTCACTAAGCTGGCACTCTGCCGAGGATCCAAATTCGTGTGGATCTGCAGAAAGAACTAGTGGAAACAGATGAAGGCGGCGCTGAAAGATGAACGAAAGAACGCCAAGATCCGAGACTTTCATTTCATCGAGAGCTCAGAAGACGGTCTGGAGGAATCAATCACTCTCGGAGATCTGAGATCGAAAAGAGGGCAGCAGATGTGAAAAGGGAAGAACGAGATGAACAAGCAAAGTGCGATTTACCATGGCCTTGGTCTTGGAATAGAAGGAGCCCACGAAATTGGGGGTGTCTTCCTCCTTGAAGCCGACGCCGGATCCGAGGGGGTGCGCGCCGTCGTATTCGAAGATGCAGCCGGTGGCGTAGTTGACGACGAGGACGCCGTGCTGGCGGCAGACGTCGACGAGGGTGAGGGTGCCCACGACGTTGGTGCGGATGGTCTCGACCTTGTGCGACTCGCACCAGTCGACGTTGGGGCGGCCGGTGACGCCGGCGGCGTTGAAGACGTGGGTGGGGCGGGCGGCGGCGAGGTCGGCCTCGAGCTGGGCTCTGTCCTCGAGGCGCCCCGCGCCGTAGGCGAAGTCGATGCCCTGGGACTCGCAGAGGCGGCCGAGGAGGCCGCCGATCCACCCCGTGCGCCCGTAGATCAGGAACTTGAGCGGCTTCTCGGCCGCCGCCGCGCTGCCGTTGGATTCAAATCCCATGGTTGGCGGGTGGCCGGGGCCAAGAGAAACCGAGAGAGATCTGCCGCCCGACGGAGTCGACGACAAGTATCAGAATACACCGAGCACGCCGGCGAGAGAAAGGGGGAGAGCTGCGGCTGCTCTATATATGTACGACAAGAGAGAGAAAGGAGGAGGCGAGGCCGCGAGGCGGTCTCGGAGAGAGAGAGAGATGAGAGGTGGTAAGAAGGGAGATAATGTGTGTGTAAGAGAGAGACATGTCGGAAGGACACGTGGAGGGATCACCGACGGTTAAGTGGTTGAAGAGTTCTTTTCGGATCCGGTATCCCGGTTTCGGCAATCAGATCATCCTTTTCGGATATCCCGTTGAAAACAGAGCATGGGTGCCGAGAGTATATTTCTCCGGGAAGTACTTTCGAAAAAGTTTTTTTTATATAAAAAAAGTTGAAGTTGTTCGACATCTTTTTCCGAGAAGTACTTCCTTGATAAATAACAACTGTTTTTCGTACGAAATATCGATTAATTTATGAGTCTCATGTAAATTTTGTTTTATGGACATTCTTGCATTCTCCATGTTATCAAGAACAAATGTCAAGCAATAATTAAATGAGAACAAAGTTACCTAAATTTATCTCAAATCTCAAACAGAATAGGGTAGATGCGTACTCAAAAGATGGGCTATTCTTGTTAGGACTATTAGTAACAATGGATACATTTTTTTATCGATACGAGGAGTAAAAATGTAAAGGGTTAAGTTCTCAAAACCTGACCATAAAAATTGGAAGTATGGTTCCTTGGGTCGCAATCCGGTCCAACTAGGGCTAGATTGCCCAACTTTGTCATTTTGCATTTTTTATCAATACGAGGAGTAAAAGTGCAAATGGTTAAGTTCCCAGAACCTGACCATGGTTCCTTGGGTCGCAATCGGGTCGGACTACGACTAGGTTGCCCAACTTGGTCATTTTGGTTGCGACCCAAGTCGAACAACCTCACGTGGGGTTGAGCAACCTTGCTACTTGGTTCTCAACCCAACCGATCGGGTCACAATAGTCATATGACCATTTCTCGTCGTGAGTTTTTCAACTCTCAAACCCTCTCATCACTCGAGCGGTCTTAAGCACTTTAGTTAGTGTTAGTCACTTTGGTTAAACATATAGTTAGTGTTTAACCAAATCATTTATTTAATTCTCTTGTTGGCAACTATTTTGTTTATTTGTTTTGCTATAAATCATTGTTTTAGTTGTTTTGCTAACTCTTATTTCATCTGCTTAATATTAATTATTTTGGTTAACCTCTTTTTTAGTGGTGTGTTTTTCTTTAATTTTTTTTCTTAAACATATCTTCTTCAAACTACGACACTGAAACGACCTGTTCGACCTAAAACATTCTAACTTGGATTCATTATAACTTAATCTCCGTAACGAAGAAAAAATTCATTGTAAATATTGCAAAAAAAAAAATCTTTGAAGTTACTTTCTGATTGAAGTATTTTCTCACTGGGATGAAGAAAAACGCCACACCATGCACATGAACTCCACCAAAGATAAGAGCACAATTCTATACGCTTTTACTAACTATGGAACAAAAAATGGAGTATTAAAATGACATAAAGACACTGTCTGAGAAGAAATTTCTAAACTCAAAAGAGATATGTTTGGATGATCGGATGCATCCTTTTTAAAGACACCATTAATTACTCACAAATGACAATCAACGAGAGATTCAAATTTCAAATCATCTTTCTTTAAGTAAGAGGAGTCCAATCGACTGGACGCATCTCTCCGAATAAAAAGTTTGGCCACTTACCCTAAATAAGATGCATCCAATTCGACCAAAAGCTCTTCTAAGGTACGTGTGCAATCAACATGTGGGAAAGTCAAAATACTAAAAATTCCTACCAGGTAGATGCGTCTAAGAAATGAATGCACCTCATCCATTAGCATTAGAAACTTATCCTTTACTTGAGATGTGTCAAAATATTTGATCTTGATGACTCTAGGAGGGCAGTGATTTAAATCTAATAGTGGGTTCTCAAGTATTATACTATAAAGCATGAGTTCTTGTGGAAAAAAAAACACTTGATTTGATCACTATATATTTGTCAGCCAACTCATCATCCAGTAAAATTATATTAATAAGCTAAATATTTCATTCTAAAATTTTATGTCTAAAAAAACAAGAAGCTAAAATTCTTAACTTAGTTTTTAAGTTGTCAAATACTTGAACGTTTTATTACGTAAGAGCTCAATTTGTTATGCGCGGTGCCGAGAACCTCATCTGAAGGGATGATTTACACACTACTGCGATCTGCTACTGTGTTATATATATAACACCACAATTTGTTCACTACTCATCGATGACATTTTCTTTGCCATCGTTAAACAAAATATAATTTAATATGACATAAGTAGACTAACATTTAATAATTTAAATTATATTTTGATCTAGATTAGATATGAAATTTAATGTTTACTGATCCATATATATCAAAGCAGAAACACAGCCTTATGTTTTTTTACTAGAATAACATTATGTAATAAGAGAAAAAACATACTAGAATACATTCTTGAACTGCAAAATCTTTTTCTGATATTCGGTAATATCCAATCACCAAGCTGAACTAGCATCTCATAACGGCATCACATAGTAGCAAGATGATCAGTATTCCTGGCAGCAGTGATAGTATTTCAGCAGTAGTAAGAAGATGATCATAAATAATATTTCAGAGAAGAGAAGAGTAGTTGGCATGGCATAGCAGGCAGTGAGGCTTTTGCAGCAACCACCGTAGGATGCAGTAGCCATGGAAGTGATGCGAGCACGCGGGTGGGGCAAAAAACATCTCGCATCGCCTGTTACCCTCACTAGGCAGTTGGTGCAGTTTTGTTGTCCCCGCTGCTGTCGCCATCCTCGGTTGTTGTCATCGAGACACTCCACAATGGCAACATCACCGTCAACAAAACAATGACATGTCTGGTCACACAAACTTCAAAATAGCTTTGGGATTGTCTCGACAACTCGAGGATATACCATAACGAGCATCCATGATACAAAGCTGTAAAGACATCGGTAAATCACCAAAATCCAACAGCAGTAAGTCTTGCATCGCCATCACCGAGATCATTGTTCCTGCCATGATTCTTCTAACAGCGGGGGTGATCTCTGTTGAGCATATCTTGTGTGGACATCTGCGGTAACAGTAGTTCACAATGCCCCGAGAAAGATAGCTGATGTCGTCGAGATTGTACATAGGTGCAAGAATATGGAAGGTGGGCATGAATGATACGAGGCGACTATCTCCTTCTCCTCCTTCGACAACAATCAACTGGGAGACCACTCTTCCCCGCCGGTGATCATCTGTTGCATTGTCAAGCTGCACACCTATTCATCAATAATCTTTCTAGGGGTATCGTGCTACTTCAGATGTCCACGATACCCCTGGAAAGATCATTGATGTTGTAAATGTGCAATTTGACAATGTAATAGATGATCACCAGCGGGGAGGAATACTCTCCTAGTTGATTGTTGTCGAAGGAGGAGGAGATCATCTAATGAGGACATTTGTCCAAAGCGGTTTGGGAAATTTTATCGACGTCAAAGAAAGAGGGATCTACAATAATTTCTTTTATTTTTCGTCATTTTCTTTTGGGCCACCATTGATTTCAAATTCTGGCCCAATTTGTTTTGCTTATTAGAGTCTTTTGGGCTATTTTAGTGTAAGCCCAATACATAGGAATTCTCTTTGTCATTTACTTGTGAATAGGAGACATTGGGCCATCCGCAGCACATTGGTGCCACGGGCCCAATACGCTCTGGTCATTGTTTTCTTTTTTTTATTACTCATTGTACAGCCTCTTTAAAAGAGGGGCCCTGGTGCGCTGTTGGCGACAGGAAGAAAGAGAAAACCATTTTATTCGTTGGCGCAACCTCTCTCCTGTTTTAGGGTTTTGTTCTCCCGTTAGTAGTGCAACTCTTCTCCAGTTCGTAGTTCTTCATCCTGCTGAGGATCCTTCTTTTGGAGCCTAGATCTAGCGATGGTCTTACACCTTCTGCTTTCCATTTAGTTATCTAGTTCGTTTCTTCTCCATTTTCCTACATCTTGCTGGCGGATTCACCACTATTCTAGCGGCAGACTTCAATGGCTTCGTCTTGGTGAAAGCTGGCCGCCTGTCTCTGCTTCATCCTCTGGAGCTTATTCTACTACTCCATCAGTTGCGGATCTTCCTTAGGGCGGAAACTCATGACCGCGCATTCGACGGAATATTGTCTGCCCACAGTGAACGATTCACGTGGTTCTTCTCACAGCTAAGTATTTTGCGCCTGTTTGTCACCGATTCCAAGTCAGTCGAACTCGTTTGCGTTATTCAACACTTACAGATCTGTTGCACCGCCCGTCTCGACCTAAAATGTCGAAGACGTCCTGCAAACTGAACTGGTCCGGCTGCGTACCTTTGTTTGTCAAAAGGGAGTCACTCTAGATCTGAGAACGTCCGCTTTGGTGGCGTAGCCCCAAGCCGGAGACGCATCCGGAACTAGTCCAGACGCTGGTTCATCGTTCTGAACTTTGGTGTCCTCCGCTTGCTTGTGATTTGGCTTCGGTTTCCAGAAGTATGATTAGTTCGCCAAGAACAATGATGTCATTGAACAGCTCCCTGAGATCTAGAATGATCAATGATTCTTTTGGATTGACGTTGAGGAAGATATGATGGCGACCACACGAGTCTCAATATGACCATATTCCGGATTAATAGTACAACGCTGGTTTCAAGTCGACACCGGTCCTCCTCCGCCGAGTAGCTGCGTTTTCGAGGTCTCGAAAGGTCAACATCCGATACTACACCGGTCCAATCCGCAAACCGCTAGTCACACTGTGTCTTTTGGTCGGAGGCCGAACCTCTTCTCGTTTCTCGCTAATCCGGTGGGGTCTCGTCCCGTTTCGAGTGCACCGGAGCCTCAATGGAGACGCCTGTTGATCCGGATTGAGTCCTTTTGATTAAAAACGAATTGGTGGTATATGATCCCTTCAACGTACTCCAAATCAAGCTGGTGGTTGCTGTTTGACACACTCGCGTTCAGTGAACTTTGTGGACATTTCTGATTCTTCTGGTAGCTCGTCAACCTGGATCCGGTCACGATCCCCTTTGTCATGTTCGACCTGTTACCACCCTGCGAGGTGTGGGTCTACGTTTTAAGGTTGTAAAGCCTATTGATTGAAAATTGTATATTGGATCGTGACCATATCCAGCCGGGCCGACACCCACACAACCGTGTGGAGGTACTCTCTTATTCATAAATCCTTGTATGTTTATTTGCTTTCCTATTATACGACTCGAACGCCATGCTCAACGTGCGGTAGGAAATCTAGCCCGAAAATAATCAAGTAGTTGGCGTAGAGTGAGAGTTTAATTTCAAACCCAACTGAAAACTATCAAAAAATCGATTTCGTTAATTAGTTGACGAATTTAGATCTACTGGTTGATTTGAGAAAACTTCCATTATTTAAAATCCTGAATATTTTCTAAAATGGGTAAAAGTTCGCTGGTCCAATTTCTAGTGCTAACAGAAACAAGCCAACCTTGAAATAACGAACTGTTTTAAAGTTGAAGATCTACTTGAAATTTCTTAAAGAGTGTTTTCTAAAATGTCCTTCACTCTCGGTCCTTGTTAGTCCCGCATCATCATCACCTTGTATCGTTCGTGCCCACGTTCCATCTTCTTGCACCTATGTACAATCTCGACAACGTCAGCTATCTTTCCCGGGGCATTGTAGACTACTATTACCGCATATGTCCACATGAGATATGCTCGACAGAGATTACCTCTAACATCATAAGAATCATAGAGAAGACGACAGTCTCGGTGACAGCATTGCAGATGGCAGGACAAGACCTGTCACTACTAAATTTCAGAGGTTTAATGGAGTCTTCATGACTCTATATCATGGATACCAATTACAGCTTAACCCCTAATCATCAAGATGATCCCAGACTTGTAAATAAGTTCGTGTGACCATGCATACCATTGTCTTGGTAATAGCATTGTCGCCGTCATGGACTGCCATGACAACAATGACGACCAAGGACGGCGATGGCAATGGTGATGACTGTGCCATCTGCTTAGAGGGTAACAGGTGATGTGAGATGTTTCCCCTCTCTCTCCCTCTGTGTATATATATATCCAGATAGAGCACTGAATAGCAGCGTTTTGCATATATTTCTGCATATCCATCATCAAAGCTACATGATTAATTTTCAATGCATATTTGCCAAAAATCTTCTGCATGAAGACATAACATAATGATTTCCTCCTACCGCCGGAAGGATTTAAATGTTTGGGTGGAAAGCACTTACCCTCGTCATCTTCTAAATCCTTGTCATCATTAAACAAAATTTAATTTAACATAACATAATAAGTATATTAACATTTAATAATTTGTATTATATTAATATATATATGAAATAAAATGAAAAATAAAGGGAAAGTGAATAGAAGCTCGCAGAAGATGAGAGGTGTTTCAAATTTTCAATCAGATCGTACAAGGAAGACAAAAAACTGAATAAAGAGAACCTGTCCGGTGCCTCTGTGATCAGTGTGATGTTTTGTAATGCAATGACGTCAAAGAAACTGCGAAAGTCTGTCTTTCCATCTCTGGTGTATCCCATATAAGAACTTCTTGAATGTGTCAGATTCCTAAATACAACACAGACCAGATGTTTAGAAAGAAATCAAACATAAGATAAGAATGCTAATATGAAAGCTACTACATGTTTGAGCTAATCTCTTTGACATCAGAAATGCAATGCTTAAATGCACGCTTCTAAAGGGAGAGAAAACTAGCAAATACACTGATGCGGGAGACAAACCGGCTAGACCGGGCTAATCGACCAAAAACGAAATAAACCGGCGCTAATCGCCGCTAAAGCACCTAAACGAACCCAAAATAGGCCTAAATCGACCCAAATCGGTCCAAACAGGCCCGAACCGGGCCCAAGATGGACTGAACCGGGTTAAACCGGCTCAAAACACCCTGAACCGGCATGAACCGGCCGGTTCAGGTGCTGAACCGGCCTGAACCGGCCGGTTCAGGTGCTGAACCGGCCTGAACTGAACCGGGCCAGAACCCGGTCGAACCGGGTCTGGCGGCCGGTCAGGCCGCGGACCGTCCTGGCGTGAACAGGTCTGGCCAGCTGCACGCGGGCCGCGCGCGTTCGCTTGCAGGGTACACCGGACGGGGGGGGTCGTGGCGCGCGGAGGGGAAAGATGGTCGTGGTCGCGTGGAGGAAATCCGGCCGTCGCCCACCTGTTGCCGTGGCGGCATCGCGGCAGAGGGCTCCCGCGTGCGTGAGGAGGTGGGTGGCCAAGTCCCGACAAACCAAAACTGGGCTCCCGCTCGCGACGCCGTCTTCGGCTGATGCGCGCGGAGGTGCCGCAGCTGTCGAACGCACGCCGCCGCATGGGAAGAAGCGGCTAGAGAGCAGCGTCGTCCTCGCGGGAGACCCGCATCGTCGTCTCCGTCCGAATGAGCCCGGCGGAATAGAGGCTTTTGGCGGCCGATGGTGCAGGCAGAGCAAGGGAGCGAAGGGGGGAAGGCATGATTGACGTTGAGCTGTCGTCCGCCATGGGAGAGCCCCGTAGGGGGGGGGGAGCAGGTCCGGGGATCGCCGGATCTGCCCCCACCCACATGCTTCTTCACCATCTTCTTCTTCTTCTCCTTCCCTCATCGCCCGACGTGGTCAGATCGGAGGAGAATGGAGGAGGCGCTGCCGAGGCCAGGGGAGGAGACTGCCGTCGGATCTTCCACCCCCTTCCCTTCTTCTCTTCTCTCTTCGCCCTCTTTCGCGCGCACAAAGCAGGGGGGAAGTGGGATCCTGTCCGCCGTAGCCGTGGAGGGAGTCGCCGGATCCTCAATGCTGGGTTGCTGTCGAACTGAGAAGGAGGAAAGGGAGGGGGAATGGCACGGAGGCCAGAGGATGAGGAGGAGGAGAGGATCGGCTCCCTGCCGTATTCGGAGGATGGAAAGATGGCCGGCCTTACACCGGAGGTGGAAGAAGGGGACGACCCTCACTGGCCGGGGTGGGGAGAATGGGGCCGCAGCCCCTACGCGGGAGGACACTGCCCGAGGGCTCCAAAAATTCACTGTATTCCTTCATTCAATTATGTACATCGACCCTCCTTATAAAGAAGGAGTGGGGAAAATTTAAAGAAAGGACCTCTAAGCAACCTATTTACAGACTTGTCCTCATATGGACACAAAAATAAAAGGGAAACCCAAAATATCAAAATATGTCCCCATCATTCTCTCCGACCGGGAGAAAACTCGACCTCGACTTTTTTTTTTAAACCGGTTCGGACATACCCAAGACTCGACTCGTGGGAACGAGTCGATTCCGGGCTCAGATACCAAACTGATGCGGGACAAACCGGCTAGACCGGGCTAATCGACCAAAAACGAAATAAACCGGCGCTAATCGCCGCTAAAGGACCTAAATGAACCCAAAATGAGGCGGACCGGGTTCGAACCGGTCGAAACGAACTCAAACCGGCATGACCCAGCCTGAACCGGCCGGTTCGGTGCCGTAACCGGGCTAAACCGGTCTGAACCGGGTCTAACCCGGGTTGAACCGGTCCGGCGGCCGGTCGGGCCGCGGACCGTCCCGGCGCGAACCGGTCGGCCGCCGGCGGCGCGCGGGCCGCGAGCGTTCGCTCGTAGGGTACACCGGACGGGAGGGGGGGGGTCGGGGCGCGCGGAGGGGAAAGGTGGCCGTGGTCGCGTGGGGGGAATCCGACCGTCGCCCACCCGGTGCCCTGGCGGCAACGCGGCGGAGGGCTCCCCGCGTGCGTGAGGAGGTGGGTGGCCAAGTCCCGCCAAACCAAACCCGGGCTCCCGCTCGCGACGCCGTCTTCGGCTGATGCGCGCGGAGGTGCCGCCGCTGTCGAACGCACGCCGCCGCACGGGAAGAAGCGGCCAGAGAGCAGCGTCGTCCTCGCGGGAGACCCGCATCGTCGTCTCCGTCCGGATGAGCCCGGCGGAACAGAGGCTTTCGGCGGCCGATGGTGCAGGGAGAGCAAGGGAGCGAAGGGGGGAAGGCAGGATTGACGTTGAGCTGTCGTCCGCCGTGGGAGAGCCCCGTAGGGGGGGGAGCAGGTCCGGGGATCGCCGGATCTGCCCCCACCCGCATGCTTCTTCACCGTCTTCTTCTTCTTCTCCTTCCCTCATCGCCCGACGTGGTTAGATCGGAGGAGAATGGAGGAGGCGCTGCCGAGGGCAGGGGAGGAGACTGCCGTCGGATCTTCCGCCCCCTTCCCTTCTTCTCTTCTCTCTTCGCCCTCTTTCGCATGCACAAAGCAGGGGGGAAGTGGAATCCGGTCCGCCGTAGCCGTGGTGGGAGTCGCCGGATCCTCAATGCTGGGTTGCTGTCGAAGTCGAACTGAGAAGGGGGAAAGGGAGGGGGAATGGCACGGAGGCCAGAGGATGAGGAGGAGGAGAGGATCGGCTCCCTGCCGTATTCGGAGGATGGAAAGATGGCCGGCCTTACGCCGGAGGTGGAAGAAGGGGACGGCCCTCACTGGCCGGGGTGGGGAGAATGGGGCCGCAGCCCCTACGCGGGAGGACACTGCCCGAGGGCTCCAAAAATTCACTGTATTCCTTCATTCAATTACGTACATCGACCCTCCTTATAAAGGAGTGGGGAAAATTTAAAGAAAGGACCTCTAAGCAATCTATTTACAGACTTGTCCTCGTATGGACACAAAAAAAGGGAAACCCAAAATATCAAAATATGTCCCCATCATTCTCTCCGATCGGGAGAAAACTCGACCTCGAGTTTTTTTTAAACCGGTTCGGACATACCCAAGACTCGACTCGTGGGAACGAGTCGATTCCGGGCTCTGATACCAAACAATGATGGGCTCTGATACCAAACTTTGAAAGTGAACATAAGCACTCTGCAGTTTTGATATATGCAACCCCATCATCAAAGTTTTCAAACAGGTCATAAATATAAATTTCCATTGTTCTTATTGCTTTACCAACCCATTTGGAGGCATCTCTGTAAGAAATCATGGTTTCAAAATCTTTGACAGGGTTAAGGTCTCCAATTTTGTCCACCTCAATCGCAGAAGAGTTTGTATTAAGATTCCATTGATCATTGACATGTCCATCTACAACTTCATTAGAAGTTGAGTATGAATACGTGAAACCTCGAGTTTTGTAATCTTTATTTTTAAATTTCGTTTGTTCTGAACTACTTAAGAAGATAGGTGATATCCCATAAAAATATTAACTAGTCAATGTGATATATGTAAGAATATAGAACTGAGGCTATCGAGTTTTGAGAAAATTTGATGTTGAATTTGATTTGGTTTGGTTTTATTTTTAGATTTGGCATTGATTGTATTCGAGTTTGTTTTCAGGTTTCAATTTATATTTGGTTTATTTTAAATTTGGATTTTGGTTTGATTGAAATTACTTTATTTCGCTTTTGCTATTTAATGAGTGATTTGAAATTAAATTAATTTAAATGTTTCATATTTTTGTATTACCCTTCTTATGATATGTGCTGATTTCAGTATGATTTAGGTTTCGGTTCGATTTTAGATTTTGGTTCAAATGTTTGAGATGTGTTTAATTTAATTTTATGATGTTTATGATCTGATTTTTATTAAGAAACTATTTTTGACGTTTTCAGGTATTTTAAGTGTTTTATTTAAGTTGTTTATTATTTATCAATGATTTAATCTCAAAGTTTAATTGACTTTAATGATAAAATTTTAAATTCATTGACATGTTTTAAAGTATTTTCCAGATTTTCCATTTTTCTTTATTTTATCTTATTTATTGTAGTTTGAGTTTGCATCCCATGCAAGGATCGCCAGATCGGAATCAAGATTGGTGGGTATTGATTTGATCCAGATCGGACCGATCCACTGGAACAAAATCGATACAGAATTGGATAGTAAAAAAATTGATTCTGATTCCAATCCGATCATATCTGGACTGATCTTGGCTGAGCCCGACCGATCTTGGTTGTTCCGACTGGAATAGCAAAAAAAAATGATCCGATTTCGATTCCGATCTAATCCTGACAAATCGGGTCGATTTTGTCGAAACCTTTTTTCGGATTGTTCCTTCAGCCAAGAATGAGATCGGCAATGGCTGATTTTGCAATCTATGATCCCATGAGTCCATTGGGCTAGCACTTGAATGCCCATGATCCATGTTGGTGTCGGCACGTGTAATTCATTTTATTGATGTTCAACTTGAGTACAACGGCATGCGACATGCACGCTATTGACATAAATATGATAATGTTAGTTCTAGACAGACATGATGGCGTAATCCTTTCCCTTGGGTTTATGTTTGTAAGATCTAAGAAAAGGGGTCAACATGACAGCATGCACACCCCATCCTTAATTGGATGAGATTTACCTTCTTTGTTTTGACTCACCACATCGAGAGAATGATCCATCGACGATAGGAACCAACCCATGCCTACATCCAAGATGCGACATATTGGGGAGGGACTGAGCTAGCCATCCAAAGTGGAGCGTTCAGTGGTGGACTAACTTCTTAATTTAATTTTCATTTCATGTTCCGAATTTAATTAAAATTCATTGTTATGTCCAAGACCCATTGGGCCAATTCATGTCATGCACCACCCGGTTGGTAGGCTTCATGTCCTTGTGGGCTTAGTTAGCCCGGCTTGTGCTTCCAGGGCCCGACAGGTTTGTTGTGCCTTGAACACCACCTTGTGATCACTGTTTTGTGTAGGAAATTGAGGGACCGCCCAAGTAGACTCGGCTCATCTGGTGGATTCCAAAAATCTCAAAGCATCGACCCTCACGGCCTCACCTTAAACTCTAAAAGAAAGTGAGGAAAAGAGAAATTATGTTATGTTTTGTGGTCTGAAACATGTCCTATTTGGGGCACTTTGGTTGACCAAGGGGACAGCACAAGGGGCAGTTTTTGGGGCCGTTTTAAAGACTGATTTTAAGGCTGTTTTGAGTCTGCACAGGTGGATCTGCAATGCTAGAAACAGGGTCCAAAAAGGATTTGTTTAAGGCAAGGAAGGTGGGGTCGGGAGTCGGGACCGGGTCGTTTGGGCCCAAAACCGACTCGGGTCGGTTGGGGTCGCGACCCGGCGGGCCGGGGTCGGCCGGGGTCGCCAAAAATAATAATAATAAATTAATTTTGGGGTCGGGGTCTTGGGGTCGGGACCGGGTCGGTCGGCCCCAATAGCGACCGGGTCGGGCCCGGGTCGCGACCCGGCGAACCATGGTTTAAGGGTCAGTCGTAACCTGTTTGGGGGTGCCGAAAGGGGTTCTATGTAGGGGTCTGATTATAGGTTGGCAGGGGCCTGAATGGGATCTGGTTTTCTCATAATGGGCCCATCGGGTGTCAATTACAGCCCATTTACTTGGCCCAATTGCGTAACCCATCAAGTATAACCTTATCGGGCCGAGGTCAATGTTGAAGTATGGCCCAGTCAACTTCCCTTGCCACATCAGTTATCACCTCACCTTATCCTATTAATAAGATAGCATCGGGGATGTAAAAGGTCAAGACTTCATAATTTAATCTTAAAGGTGACATTGGAAAGTGAAAGGGCATGGGAGAATTAAAGGACATGGAAGAATGAAGAGTCACTCAAAACATTTAATTCTTCCATACCCTTTCATCTCCCCTCATAAAAGATGGGTGACCAGCCAAGTGAAGATGGTTCATGCCATCAGCCCCTACTGGTCTCTTGTGTGCCATCAGCTTCATCCCACACTTCAGCACCAGCCAGCACCAAGAGAAGAAGAGGAGGAGGAGGAGGAGGAGGAAGAGGAGAACAAATGTGAGGCACCATCCTTAGCCATGTAGTCATTCAAGTTTTCCCTTCATTCTCCCCTTCTCCCCTCTAATATCTCCATCGTCCTCCCCTTGATCCCTTGTCAGCCCTTCCTTTCTCCCCCTGTTGGCCTATTCTAAAGACCCCTGCACAGTCCCCCCTTCGGTCCCTTAACAGGTAACCTGCGCAGGTCCCATTTTGAGCCCCCTAAACAGACCCTTTCCCACCCCCATTCGGCTCACCAGTACAGGTCACCTGCAACCCCTTAGAGGTGTCAACGGATTCGGGCAATCCGTTGCCCTGATCCAAGTCCGAGTTTGTTTTCGGGTTTGGGATGTAAAACAATATGTTTGATAAAAAAATTACCAGATCAGGCTTGAACAAACCCGAAAATCATCTGCTTGGATATGTTTCGTGTGCCCAAAATTGCCCCGATTCTTTCAGGTGCCATCTCGTTCCTGTCAAGATGTCCGTGTGGATGCGTGGTGCCCATCTCCATGTCCTTACGCGGTGAGCTAGGTTGCGAAGCGGAGCTTCACCATGAGCGTCAACGGTGAGCTCCACCTCTCACACTTCCGCTAGAAGGACCTCATCCGGGCGGTGGACCGGGAGTGCATCTTCGTCTACTCCGACGACCCCTGCAGCCCCAACTAGCTGCTCATGTAGAAGCTAATCCGGAGACGTCTGTGGAGATCGAAGACTATCTTCCCCTCCCCCACATTTATAGATTGTGGAGATCTAGCAAAGAGGGCAGCAACGTCTCTACATCAACAAGCAAGCAATAAGAAGAAATAAGAAACATAGAAGCTCCATTTGATCCCACACGAGTGTTGTATGAGGGGAGCTCGAAGAGCCCATCCGAGCAATCGAGGGAAAGACAGAGGAGGAATCTGCAGGCTGCCCGGACGTGTACCACTTCAACCCGGCGGCCACGGCGATGGAGCTGCTTCCCATATGGGGTCTGGGAGTCGGATTTGTTCCACGAATCTGAGTGAAACAGAAACCGAGTATGGGTTGATTGATCTTGTATATAAACCAAGAGCTGAGATGAGACTGATCAATTTAAGGAGGGAAATAATGATGTTACCGAGGGGAAGAGGTAGAACCGGACGGAAGCCCATGATCTCCTTGGCTTCAATGGCAAGAAGTAGAGGAGGAGGCCGTAGGGGGCGGCCTCTTGTTTATGCCGCCTTGCTCCTCCTCGCCCTGGATCTGCACCGGGATGCGTAAACCCCCGAGATTGGCTGGGGCAAACCAGGCGGCCGGGGAGTGCGTCTTGAACCCTGACAGGTGACCCGAAACCCACAAACTATTTTAGGTCTAGGTTTTGAAGACTCCTTCGCAATTAATTTCGGATTTGGATTCAGGTTACGTTAATCGGGTTCAGGTTTGGATCTTTGTGAATCCGATCCAAACCCAACCCATTGACAGGTCTAAACCCCTGAATCAGGTCCCGATAAACCCCGTGCAGCCCACCTGAACAGCCCATTGCAGTTCCATTTTGACCCCTAAACAAACCCCCACCAGGTCCCCAAACTGCGTCAACTGCACCCCTTAAAAGTTAAAACAGTCTGGTTGCACCCACTGCAAACCCCATCGACAGCCCCATAAATGGGTCTGAATCCCCCCTCCTACTGCCCCTTTCCCCCAGCTGAACCAAAAAAAAGGCCTGCAGTTTGTCTTTCTGCATGGCCACCAGAACAGCCCACCCCCTCTATCAGCTCAAGTCCTGCAGCAAAGAATCCCTTAAACATTCCCTTGCGCAAACCCAAGAGGCCTGCAAACCGGTCCCCAAAGCCTTCCATCAGCCAGGACATTCAAAATAAAAAAAAACTGCGCAACATAACCCTAAACAGGTCCCAAAAACCTGCACATAAAGTCTCCCCTGTCGGCCAGAACCTGCAATACCCCTCGACCTCCCCTATTTGGTCAGCTGCAGCCTCCCCTCCGGCAGCACCAAATCAGGCCCCAAAAAAAAGAAAATGCACAAGTCTGCCCCATGCACAGCCCTTTCTCTAGCCCCCATGTGGCTCAAAAAAACATCTGAAACAGCCCCTGTTTCTCCTAAAAAAGATCCAAAAATCTGTCCATTCCTTGCCGGTGGGTGGGGGTGATGTCCCAGGTCCTTTCAGAGTCCGTCAGACGGGTCAATTGTTCACCCGGGCAGACCTTCGATCTCACTATCCAAAAATCAGAAAAAAATGTGTTGCAAAAAATCTAGAAACCTGCCTCCCAGTGCCGGTGGGTGGGGGTGATGTTCCAGGTCCTTTTGGAATCCCTCCGACGGGCCGATTGTCCACCCGGGCGGACCTCCATCCCACCACCGAACAGATTTTGGGTTGATGAAAATTGGAACATCCAGCAAGTTAACTGGGTCCATGTGGCATAAAGCGGGCCCACTGAGCCCAAAAAGCATGAAGGCCGGCCAACTGGGCCGAAGGAACTTGAACCAGCCCATTGGGCTTTGACAAAAATAAAATCAAATCTGAAATGCGAAAAGCCAAATTAAATTAAGGAGTTAGCACCACCTCTTGGGTGCTCCACCTTGGACGGCTATCCCAGGTCTATCCCGGGATGTCGATTCAGACGGCGGCACAGGCCAGTTCCCATTGCCGACGTTCCTTCCCCCAATATGACGTGTCAAGTACTTGTTGTTTTGAATGAATAAATTCTATATTGATCAGAAATAAGCCGGCATACCGTCATAATGTCGAATTTTTCCTTATCTCATGGAAATTTACATAGAGAGAAAGAACGTCGGCATATTGCCCAGTGTTTATTTTCATGTCAATGGCACATCAATTGCTGACTCAAACACTTGTATCCCAACATATGCAATGCAATGAAATTTAAGTGCCAACTTGAATGAATGACATCGGGCAATCAATGCAAGTTCGACGGACTGGATGGGATGAGAACTCAAATGAAATAAACAAACTACAGCTCAACATAAAACAAATTTTATTAAATCTGAAAAAAAACAGATTTATAACAATCTGAAAATTTGACTAAAATCCACTTAATTGAAAATTTTAATTCCAATTGAATTTGGGATATTTAATTGAGATAAAAGGAATATCCCAATTAAAAAATTTCATAAAATTCTCATTCCCATTTTTTTATTTTGTGAAGGATTTTTGGTGTCAACAGCATCATTGCATGACCGTTTTGATGGCTTCTTTTAGAAGATGAATGTGAAGTCAGAAAGTTCTCAAGAACTACAAATTCACTATAAAATTATACCCATACCTTAGCAATGTCCTTCAGCTCAAAGTGACTATGAAAATCATTTATGATGGACTTGTTTCCTGAAATAAGCTCTTGATCAGGTTCAGTAATCTGTTATAGACTTGCATCGAGGGGGGGAACTTGGGCATCTGGATTTTTCAACTCAAGGAATCGATAAAATCGCTGCAAAACAGGGAAAGCATTATGGACGTGTTAACCTTGAGCTGCAGATATCAAGCACACTACCCGAAAAGCAAAATACGCAACACTGCCACTTGTCTAAGTAAAATCATGACAAAAAGAAAACAAACAGTTTCCTCTCAAACTTTGACACAGTATGCTGTAAATAGAGCATGCCACAACATTTTTGTAAACAAATATCATATCAAAAGATGCTGCGATATTTTATAAACCAAATATGTACATCAACCCTTAATTATACATATTGATAACCATGTCCTTACAAAACTTAAAAATTCAAAATGTCCAATGTCCACATAATTTCCATGTTTAAATAAGTTCACATCATTCATGAATCTTTACAAATACTATCATATTTGATCAAACTACCCTTCTCTTCTTGACTAGCTTTGACCCATTGTCCTTGTTGATCTACTCCCAACTAGGTGCAGTGCACACATGTAGATCCTTATGTCCAAGTTCACCATCAATGGGAGCACGAGAACAAGTCAACAAAGGCACAAAGAAAGGCAAACATCTGAGACATTTTCAGGTTAAAGCAGGGCACGCCAACAATGACATAGGAGGGGTATTGTGGTCAAGAAAACAACTAACATTGTTTCTGGGGCTTTCACATGGCGTCAAATTTAATAATGGATTAACTCTGTAAGTTCTTTCTAAAATTTTCAAATTTTAAATAAATATTTCATATACGCATAATTATTAGGACTGATTAAGATTCAATTTTATTTTTAGTTGTCGCCTACCAAACCCCCCCTCCTTTATCCAAGCTTGAGAGGGAAAAAGCACGTGTAAAGCTGTGTTGCTAAAACAAAATGTACCTAATGATGAAATAATGAATTGAGTTGTTTAGCTTATACTTTCTCTTTTGTTACTGGGCTGTATTACTCCAACAGCATACGTATGAAAAAAATGGAACTGTGTAGATCCCTGTTAACCCCGTAGTGGATGTAAGAATGCCATACCTAGAGTCTAGTAGACTAGGCAAAAGAGGGGGGGATGATCAGAATAATCTTGCAAAATACAGAAAAAATATAGCATGTATTGAATTAATCAGGTTTGATCAGCTTGAATTAGCATGGTGCTATGAGACAGAAAGATGAGAAATCTATGCACAATGTGAGAATTGAAAAGCAGACTATAAGCAACACAATTGTCATTCAAAAAAAAAATATAATATTCAGTGAGCACACAACCAGATAGGGGAGCTGCTAATTATTGGTGATTTATTAAGCCGATCGACCACGATCCCCCGAAGGGTGGTCGTCGGCATATGTCGTCTTCATTTAAACCGAACGCCCACGGTCCTCCAATGGAGGGGTTGACGACGGTCGTTACCAATTTATTAAACCAAACAGCAAAATTCCCCCGAAGGGGTTGCGGATGGCCGATGTTATGTTTGTCCGAACCGAAAGACGACGGTCCTCCAATGGAGGGGTCGCCAACGGCCGTATCACAGGATTTCCCAGCAGCCCCAACCGACCACAGTATGTCAACAGCCACGTTACGCACATGCTCAAGTGATCAATATCAGCCACCCCTAGTTAAACACTTTCCAAACGATGCATGCCAAAGAGGGGAGGGGAAATGATGAAGTCAAAACATGTTATACAGCTTAGTAATCTGGATCGGTGTAAAAAAAAAAGAAAGAAAGAAGAGAAGAGGAAGGGAATTACATGTAGCAATAGCTCACGATCCGAGATATAGCTGGCTCGACTTGCAACTGGACGGTACGTCGAAGGCTCAGAAAGCAGGGGAGTCTTCCCTAGGAGAACGGGTGAATGCAGCCGACGCCGGTGCGGCCACCTTCCAAGTTGACAACCTTCACACCAGGATCCGAGTGTCCTAAAGAAGAGAATAATTAATTTCTAAGCAAAAAATAAGGGAGGAGAAGCACCCTCGGTCACCGGAGGCAACAAAAAAAACGAAGTACAGTGAATATGCGTGAAGAAAATAAGGGGAGAGAAGGGAATCTCACAGAGAAGAGGGCTTCCGTGAGGCTCGACCGACAGGGGAAGCCTGAGGAAGAAGAGACGCAGGAAGATGGTTCTCCTGTAGAGCTGGTGCGGTGGAGGGGATCGTCAGGCTCCGTCGACAGCCTACCGTACTCACGCCTCCGGAATGAAGGTGCGCGGGAGGCGGAAGAAGCTGGAGGGAGCCGGAAGCGCCGAGCAAATCAGATGGAGGCGGCTCCCGCGAAGCTTGACTGGAAGGCGGGCCCTCGCTGTGACTGCCGCAGAGGAACCGGAGGGTGACGAGGCTCGGTGGCTGCGAGGAAGCCCGCGAAGAGGAAGAGTCCTGTCGGCGGGCGCTGTGGAACAGCCGGAGGCCGGAAACACCAAGTGGAGAAGAGCCCTCCGCAACGGCTGACAACCAGGGGACCTGGCAGCGCGCCGGGAAGAAGAGCTCGCCTAGGGGAAGCCGCAAAACCGCGGGGAGACTCGCAGAGGGCCGGTCCGGAGGCGTCGACCTCAAAGCCAATGGAAGAGACGGGAGGGGCTTGAAGAACCGAAGCCGTGCGAAGAAGAAATGCCCTCTCCCCGAGCGCCAGACGCCGCCGAGGTGTCCGCCCGAAGCCCCGCGGGGCCTGAAGTGCTGAGCAAGGGGAGGGGTTGCCGGAGAAGCTCCAGGAGAGGGAGTCACCGCAGGATCGCCGAGGAGCTTGCGGAGGCTCGACGACGACGAGTACGGAAGAGGGGGGGCCGCCGGTGTACTGCTCCTCTCGCATCGGCGCTCTGCCGCGCCTGCCAGCCGCCCGCAGGAGGGTCGAACGCCAGAGGGGTGGGATGACCAAGTTGCCCCTTCGCGAAGCCCCCCCCCCCCCCCCCCCCCCCCGCCGAGAGTTTGTCGCACACTCCCTCCGGCAGCGAGAGTTTGGGCCGGCCAAGTGATTTTGACTTCGGTCAAAATCGAGGGTGTTGGCGGGACAAGGCGAGGCCGCCCTTTTAACTTAAAAGGTGTGAAATAAATCCCCCGGCGGTGTACACTTGAGAGGTCTACCGATTTTGACTTGGTCAAAATTGAGCCAAGCGCCTCTAACCTCCGGCCCATTTAGTTAAATGAACAGAGGATATTCGTTTGATGTTATTATTCAATTGTGAGGTCAAAAATTTTTGATGATAAAAGAAAGTGAAAAAGGGGAAGGAAATAAAAAAAGAAGAAAAGAAGATGAAAAAAAAAGAGAAGAGATAAGAAAGGATGTTTTTTTAAGAGGTGATGATATCGTCCGATAAAAAAGAGGAGAAAAAAAAGGGAGAAAAAAAAGAATGAGATGATGTTTGATGACGAAAAAAAAACATGTATATAGAAAAGAGAAAAAAAAGAAGAAAAAAGGAAGGAAGAGAAAAGAAGATGAAAAAAAAAGAAGAGAAGGGTTTCTGTTAGCAAAAAGAGAGAGAAAAAAAATGAGAGAAAGAAAGAAAATAAAATCAGTAAAAAAAGAGGGGAGGATAAAAAGAAGAGGAAGATAAAAAAAAATGTAGAATGGGAAAAAGTCAGCAAAGAAAAAGAAATAAAAAATATATAGAAGAAAGAAACATTGAGTTATGTCATGAGTTAAATGAGATTTTTTATCTTTCATCTTATATCAAATGGGCCACTAACTTGGATCTCATTGGGCCGAACTTGCTTCTTAACATATCCAAGTTTGTTGGAAATTTTAGAGAGATTAGGATCCCTCTAATGAGTCCCAAATGGGCTTAACTAATGTTGATTTATCCATTGGACCCATGCACATACATATGGGCCTTTATTTTGGCCATTTGGGCCCCAATTTTTCAAGGAGGGAGGGCCCAAAAGTTGCCCCAAATGGGACATCCGAAAATCCCCTTGTAAAATGATTTGAGGGATATTTTGTGTAATTGGCTACCCCAACCCTCCATAAAGGTGACCAAAGCCCAAAATGCCCCCACCTTTTTCCCTCACACCCACCATAAAGCAAAAAGCATGATGAAGTATTTCCAAAGTTACCCTCCCCTCACCTCACACCATCAAAAACAAGGAAAAGTTGGGGCATTTTGTGGACCAAAATGCCCCCTCTCTTTTGGCATATAAAAAACCAAGAAATCCTCTTGGAGAGGAGAGAGGCAACATTTCCCAAGGTATTCCCCATACGTAAAGTTCAAGAACTCCCCTTTGTCCCATCGTCCAAGAGAGTGCAAGGAGGGAAGAGAGGTCCAAGTTCCATTTTTCATGGAATTGGCTAAGTCTCAAAGTATACCATGGGCTCAATTACATCATCTCACATCATGATAGCATGTTGAAGCATCAAGCAATCAATGGCCTATTGGGCAAGGAGAAATATCACTCATCTCATCAAAGCCCATTAAGGCTCTCAAAGCCCAATTGGCCATAATCATCAATGGGGATCAAGACCATGTGACCTTACCTCAAGTAAATCAAGTCCAATCAACTAAGGCCCTAATGAGAAATATCACTCATCAAAGCCCATTAAGGCTCTCAAAGCCCAATTGGCCATCTT
Source organism: Cryptocoryne crispatula var. balansae (assembly GCA_036172225.1). NCBI lineage: Eukaryota > Viridiplantae > Streptophyta > Magnoliopsida > Alismatales > Araceae > Cryptocoryne > Cryptocoryne crispatula. The sequence continues at coordinate 3,989,111 of CM069924.1, read as the reverse complement.
CAAATGAAGTTCAAGATCATGTGCCCCCATTTCAAATGAACCAAGTCCAATCAACTAAGGCCCAATTAGGCCTTGACCAACATGAACAAGAGACCGGTCCAAGGCCCATTAAGGTGGGACTTAGGCCCATTAAGGCTCTCAAAGCCCAATTGGCCATCATCAAAGGAAGACCAAGACCATGTGACTCCATTCCAAATGCATCAAACTCGGTCAATTACGGATCAATCCGGTTTCAACCGAGATGAGCATGAGATCGATTCAAGGCCCATTAACATGGAAAGTAGGCCCATTAAGTCCATAATGACCAAAACTCCAATTAAGCCCACATGAACAAAAATCCAACTCCACTGTGAAAGAGAAAACCCCCAACGGTTGGAAAAAGAGAAAACCCCCAACGGTTGGTGGAAGAGAGAGAAAACCCCCAACGGTTGGAAAAAGAAAACCCCCAACGGTTGATGGAAGAAAGATAAAACCCCCAACGGTTGAAAAAAGAACACCCCCAACGGTTGGTGGAAGAAAGAGAAAACTCCCAACGGACCATGAAGACCCACCGATTCGGTCAATCCCCAATCGGGAAGTACCAGTCAGTGGATGAGAGAGAAAGCCCCAACGGCTCACCCAAAAAAAAATCTCAAATTTCATCAACTCGGCTTGCTCCCAAACGGGCAATGCCGATGAAAAGTCCAAGCCCCATTAATCCGGTTAATCTCCGATCGGGAAATACAGGGTAATGGATGAAAATACCAAACATCATCAATTCGGATCGCTCCTAAACGGGCAATGCCGAGAAACAAAAAGTCCAAGACCCATTAATCCGGTTAATCCTTGATCGGGAAATACCGGGTAATGGATAAAAAAAACCCAAATTCCATCAACTCGGCTCGCTCCCAAACGAGCAATGCCGACGAACAAAATTTCAAGGCCCATTAATCCGGTTAATCCCCGATCGGGAAATACCGAGTAATGGATGAAAATTCCAAGCCCCATTAACCCGGTTAATCCCCGATCGGGAAATACCGGATAATGGATGAAAATCTCCAACGCCCATCAGTCCGGCCAATCCCTAAAAGGAAATGCCGGGTCGTGGGTATCATGTCCAAGACCTAGCAAGTCGGTTCATCCCCGATCGGGAAAATACCGCTTGTTGGATGCGGAACCAAAAAAGCAAAAAAAAAAGGAGAAAAGGAGGCCGTGAGGCTAGATTCAAGGCAGATGCCGCCTTCTAGCCCCCGGATCTAATACCAAAAAAGAAGGAAGCAGAAAGGAGATATGAAAAAGAGATAATGGGAGAGGGGAGGCAGTGCCAATACTCCTGCTTGTTATTTCATTATTTACATTCAAAAAAAAAACAAACACATATTTTTCCTTTGCATTTGTCCCGTCTTGAATGTGTTACCATGGCAGTTAATCAGGGGTTACTGAGCCGTCGCTCAGTGTAATTAACATCGAATCCATTCGTGGATTGATGGAGAGAGGTCCAACCATAACTTAAAGAACCCACACCATAACCTCGCTATGTTATAATAACTCTGATAATCATCAAATTAATTTTTAATATCAAGAGAGGTAGAGCGAGAATCTTGTCATCATCGTTGTTGAGGATTTTCGCGCCAAAATGATAAACGAGGGAAAAGGTTGTCGCACCCGCACAATATAATATTTTATTTTATCCCTCAAATAATTTTCACCAAGGATTAACCACAATTTCCGCCGCGAAAGAGTTTTAAAAAGACGGAGCGGTGTAAAAAAAAATCGCGAGGTTCGTACAATCCCCAAGCAACAACACTTTTCTGACTGACTCCCAGTGGAGTTTTAAGAAATTTAGAGTTGTTAAAACAATATGCATCATATAATTATCAAAGAAATACTGATCCAGTATCGTCAATGGAAGAAAGGAATCATGCACTCCAACAAATTGGTAATTTTATGGCAACTTCAATGCTCAAACATCAACAATCAGGTAAAAAATGAAGCAAAAAATTGGGTGCATTTCTACCCAAATTACATACGCAAGCAAGAGAGTATAACACAATTGGGATCCCAAGATGTTATCATTAACAATATTTCAGATGATGACTCCAGAACCAAGATACTTTAGTGAGATGAAAATAGAAGGAAAGATAAAACTCATGATACTGCAAAAGTTACCTCATCACATTAGAGGCATCCAAGAATCCCAAAAGCTTCACACTCTTTTAAGGCTTAAACCTGACTGCTTCCCACTCCTCTGAGGATCTGACGAAACTGGAACAACTTGTGGACCATATCTATAGCCTCTAATTCGGTGATCAGGAAGAACAACTTTTTTAGGATGCTCAAAACTTCTGTACTGAAAATCTACTTTGACTTCCTATGTAGCAAATCTATCAGTGGGAGGTGCTTTGTCAGAATACTTCTTCAATGTTGAAAATCTTTCCTCTGAAGTTTTCTTATACACCCATACCAACATGTTTAAGCAGAAAAGTCAAAAAGAAAGAAAACATATTCAGTAAGCAATCATTTTTCTTGTCAAAGGTAGAATGAAGGGACAATTCTCGTTCATTTTTTACCTATAAACAAAGTGGGTGAAATTCTGACTTCAAGAATCAGCTGAACCACAATTTATGCATGCGGGAACAATGGTGTCACATAGCAGAGGCTCCAATGCTAACAGAAAAAAGACAAGAAAAGGACAGAATTTTTTATATGACATCTCAAAAGGACCATTAGCTAGTATTAAATCTCTCTTTCACGAGCACATTCTTCCATTTAATTAAAGGAAGAAGAAATCAGCAAGCACAAAAGCTTTTTAGTTGTTACACTAACATCTACTGTATCCACAATAATGGCAGATAGATGGGAGCATCATCCATAAGTTTGTTATCCGGAACACAACCAAATTTTAAACCAGCAAACTTTATGTGCAAATCAATTTCCATGACGCACATTTTGATAACCCAATACCAAATCCCAAGCAATAAACAGGCTTTTAACTTAATAAGCTCCATACCCAGGTAGTACATTATTTCTTATTGTCTTATACTTATTACGTAGTAACAAAAGAGATCTTTTCACCTCCTAAACATAAGAAGAATTAATGATATGAGATTTCAGCACAGACCAAAGCATTGAATTTGGTTCCATTTGTTGTGAACAAAACAAAACAAAACTAGTTGTTTTGAAATTCAAGGAATTGACTAATCTTCAAACCAGTAATTTGGAACAAACAATAACATCATATTGGTTCTACAGAAGACAAAACATGAACAATCCCAAGAAAATGTTTTCCTATCTTCTGAGAATGCATGCAAGCACAAAAATCAAACCAAACATCTTGCTTTTAGTGAGCAAATGCACATTAAAATGTGATTATTCCAAATGAATAACAGCAGCATTCATTGCAAATTTCCATCCATAGCTGTGCAGGCACATTTAAGCAATTGTTTATGTCTCTTCCTGCTAGTTATGCAGTATAATAAAGGTAGGAACAGCGAAAGGAGCAGATAAGTCCAGTGTCAGACAATCCAAATTGTCTAAAGACCGACAAATTAACCTAAATCCAAATCCAACAGATATTTAAAGAGTAAATAAAAAAACAAAGAAATGTCATCTTCCCTAGAAGAATGGGTCAATCTGAGTCAGATAGGTCAACTCAAGCTGAAACCCGCCTATTTTGTCTGATTTTGTCCAATCTAAGTCACTGCCAATCAGGATTGGGGATCAGGGATAAGGCTTGGAATGGCACAGCGAAGATCCAATCTGATCAATTTCTCCAGCCTGATTTTGATCCAATCAGTGATGAGTATACTTAATTTATTCCATCCAAAGAAAGCCAGCAAGATTTCCACAATTTAAATGTATTACTTCCTCCAAAAAAACTACACCCTGTCAAACAGTGGCCTACATTTTACTGATAAAAATGAAAATGTCAAAGGTGGAAACATCAGTTAATTGGTGTAGCACCAATATATACCATATTGCAGATAGTTCTTCACTATCTCAAACCCTGGTTAACAGATTCTATTATAGGTTAATCTTCTGACCACAATTTGAGGAAAAAAGAATCTCTCTTAAAGCTAGGAGTTGAGACCTTACTCACTTTAACGGTGCAAAGATGACATCATTGTTGCCTCAGTTCAAGACCCCGAGCTCCTTTACTTGGTAGACATATGTTTACTTTAGAGAGTGGTTTTGCCATTGGTTTGTCTCCTCCTCTCCTTTTTTTCTGGTATCTTGTTTTGGCTTTCCTTTAGGTGGAGCAGCGCCTCGATGAACATGAAGAATCAAGAGTAAATGAGGTTTTAAGAATCATATGTTCTTCCAAGGGAAAGGAACCTTACACAGATAGGAGAAAGATTAGAGAAGGAGCCTCTTGGTTTCCATGTCATATAAGGTCATATAGGAGAACAACCTAGATCATCACAAGCTAGATGCTAGGTTTTTCAAAACTCATCAGCTCATAAAAAATATAAGAGATGCAAACAAAACTGCCAAGTAATTCATCTTGATGTATCCCTCAAACATTTGAAAGCATATACTTCTGGGGAAAGGTTACAATAAATCACCATTTTCTACCCCAAACATAACGAAAGGAGGAACAGAAACACAATCAATCATCCGTGGATGATCACTCAAAAGAATGGCTTAAAAACAATTGAATTCATTCATGGAGAGTCCAATCGCTCAGCAGCAAGCATTATTTAATGGTAAAAAAATAATGTTATCAGAATGAAAAATTTCATAGACTAAAATATCTCATATCAATGGACACCATTTCAAGTATGCACTGTGCAATTTAATATGCATCTAATGACAAATGTAAAAAGTGGGAACTATCAAATTGCACCTTAATTTTCATTAATGGGCTCAATTCAAGGTCACCTCTGTAAACAGTGACAGGAGATGTAATCAGTGCTTAAGTGCTCCCAGAAGTGATGTCAGGGTTGACATGTATCTAACAGTTGCAATTCCTTTCCTTGAAAAGTGATGAAGTAGACGATCATTTTCATCCAATATACTGATTGGCTGACCCAGATAGCCTTCCTTTGAAGATAATGCATTCTAGTTTCATCCCATGAGCTTTCATAAATCACGTCAACTTGATCTTCTTTTGTACCTTCATATGGTTATTTAATTGGATACTGTGCATTGGTTATATGACAAAGGCGCATCTTCCCTTTGTTTGTTGAACTGAACTTCTTTATTAACATGTCTATTCCAACCACAATGGCATCGAGAACTTTCAAACAAGTCATGGATGACAAAAAATGAGAGATAAGCATTTTTTAGCATAATTTATGACCAACAAGTATAATACAAGTCAACATTTTCTAGATGATGGCTATAATAACTGTTTTTGCACATCACATGGTCACTAGGCAATAAAGCTTCAGGTTTTCTTCATTTGATCGACATGCATCCCAAACAGATCTACTTTTACTTACTAGAAAGTACACTTGTCCAAAAAAATTACAGGTAAATAGCAAGAACTTTGGGTATGTTTGGTTACCTGTAAAAGAGGCTCTTGTGACAAGTTTTCCCAAAAATCTTCTCAAGCCCTCTTTTTGGATGCCCGTAAACTGAGAGACAAAGAAAAGTATATTCATTGACCCAATGGAATCTCCTACTTTGGTATCTCGAGCCGAACGCTGTTTTCCCAAGAGCTGCTGCAGTCAGCTGCAGCCAGAAGAGCTGCCTCTAATTTTCTTTTATATACAACCAAATGGACCCATGATACAATATATTAGAGTATCGATAACATTAGGATACGCATGTAATGACATAATATAAATAATATTTACAAATTTATGTATCGATAGAATATATAGTTATTTGAATTATATTTGATTAGTGTTGTTCATGATCACTAAAGAAAAAATTTAACAAACGAGTGCTAAAATATTTTGAAAATATTTTGCATCCAACCAAGCACACGAGAATATTTTCCAGAAAACTGTTTTGAGCATACCAAACAAGAGATGTGTATATCCTTTTTGTCAAAAAACCAATTCCATGTAAAACATTTTCACCATTTTTCTTTTTACATGCAACCAAATGGACCCTTTGTGAAACCACTTTTCAACAGCAAAATAATTGCAAAATACGATAGCAAAAACTTTCTTCAAGCAAGTAGTTGCAAACAAGAAGTGTTGATCCAGTATTTATCATAAAATGTAACAACCAAGTTCTCGATGATGTCTAAAATGGATTAACATTGTAAGTTCTTTCTAAAATATTCAAAATTTAAATAACCCTTATCACCATCATACATACATACGGTAAATGTTGTTTGGTACACTTAAAGAAATTGCTTGATCGATCTCCTCGAGAAGAACACGACATTCTTTGCACGATCACACATCACCAAGAAGAAGACGAAGATGAAACAAAATGGAGGGTTTTACAATTGGCAAATTAGCCAGAGGAAGCTAGCCAGATTTCTTCATTTCATCTGAAAAATGTAGCAGTATACAAGAATAATGTAGTGTAATCTCAACATCTGAAATACGGCAGAAGTGATCCGTATTTCCAGAAAGAAAATTTGTTTTCCTCAAGAACACAAGATCAGTGTTCTGAAATACAGCAGAAGTGATCCATATTTCCAGAAAGAAAATTTTGTTTTTCTCAAGAACACAAAATCAGTGTTTCACCAGTAGTAAGTAGTCCCTCCAACTTGCGGAGTGGACACCGCCTCCTCCAGGATGAGGCACTTCTCATGTTCGAACTGGAGACCACCCATCGCAGCCATGACCTTCACAGGGGGCACCCACCACTGCGAGAACCATCCAAAAAAAAAACAGTAGTAATTTGTAACATGATGACTAACATCATCAGCACAGCAGAGAACAGAACAAAGCAGTGTAATCAGTACGCTCCAAAATACGGCATGCAGGCAGAAGTCCGTATTTTTCCAGAAACAAATTGATCCTTTAGAACACAAGATCATCACAGGGGGTGAGTTTCACCAGTAGTAAGATGATGACCAGTGTTCCCAGCAGCGGTAGTGTTTCACCAGTAGTAAGATGACAGTAGTAAGATGACAAGTATTCCCAGCAGCAGCAGCAGCAGCAGTATTTCACAACTAGTAAGATGATGGATCGTGAACGGTATTCAGACTATCAGATAAGAGAAGAGCAGTCGGCACGGCATAGCGGGCAGTGAGGCTTGCGCAGCAGCCACCGTATGATGCAGTAGGCATGAAAGTAATGGGAGCACGGGGGTAGGAAATATTTAGCATCACCTATAATCCTCTCCAGGCAGATAGCGCAGTCGTCGCCATCGCCGTCCTCGGCCGTCGTCGTCGTCGTCGCAGTCCACGACGGCGGTGGAGTCGTCACCATGACAATCGAATGTAGGGCCACACGAACCTGTATACAGCTCGGGGACTGGTGAGTAAACCGTGACGGGGCGTCCATTATGCATAGCCGTAAGGACTCCAACAAACCGCCGAAATCCGGCAGCGGTAGTTCTTGCCCCGCCATATGCGCGGCCATCGCCGAGACCGCCGTCTCGGCCATGGTTCTTGCGGCGGCGGGGGTGCTCTCCGACGAGCATATTTCGTCGGGAAATCTAAAGTACCGATGGTCGACGATTCCGCGCGAAAAAGCGCAGACGCCGTAAGTGTGCAGCTCGACACTGCAGCAGATGACCGGCGGGAAGGAGTGCCCGCCCAGCTGATCGCCTTCGACCGAGGAAAAGGAGATCGTCGCCTCGTAGCGTTCCATCTTCTTGCACCTCTCGCCGTCGACGGAGGAGAAGGAGAAGCAGAGTCGGGGATGCCGTTACGAGATGACCGTTCAAATTGGGGACAGCTATTATATATCGAACATCAGAAAATAGATCTTGCAGGTTAAGGGGGTGTTTGGTCACGTGATAACGAAGGTTTTTATTTTAATTTTTAAAAATTGTAAGAAAATTGGTTAAAAGAGGTGTTTAGTAACCATGACACTTTTATGTTTTAAAAGTGATTTTCTTCTTAAATAAAAAAAGAGGGTCTCATCTCTTTCTTTTTTCTTGTGGTCCCCCCACTTTGTTTGGTCATGTGTGGTAGTTACTCTTTTTTGTAACGACATCCCTCCAAACATGATAATTTTATGTCATGAGTTGGTTCACTTTTTATTTTAATACAATTTTTTATCATGAAAGTATACAAAAAATTATCATGCAACCAAACACCCCTAAGTATACACATTAATTTTGTTCTCTGTTTGACAATCTCTTGCAAATTTCTTTTTCCAAGATCACTCTCTTGTTAACTCGATCGTTTATTTTTAATGTTGTCGATGTATGATTGTATAAACTCTGCATTGTTAGCAGCTTAGTATGAATAAATATAATACTGTGTTTCCAAAAAAAAAAAATTGTTCTCTCTTGTTCCGTAATGATTTTCTGATAAAAAAATGACGGAAGGCTATATCCTTCCCCCTCCACATACGGGTCAGAAAATATTAAATTTCATACCCATATTTAAATATGATACAAGTTATTAAATGTTCGTACATTTATTATATCATTAGATTATATTTTGTTTAACGATGACAAGGAAAATGTGATTGATGAACAAATTGTGGCTTTATATATAACAAAGTAGCAGGTCGTAGTAATGTCCGACCTTCAGTAGTTTTATGGTTGCAAATGACCATGACTATTTTTGTCATCATATCTCACCAAACACCGCGGTAATTTTGGCGCAACCATTTAAAACTACAGTAATTATGGTGCAACCATGGAAAGTTGAGTCACTCGGGGTCATCCAACCCAGCCGGTCTCCGAGTTGACCGACCTAGCCCTGTTCCGATTGGGGTTGCCGAATCTATGGCAACCCAACGTGGGGTCGCGTGGCCCGGCCAGAGGTCGAGCAACCTAGCAACCCGGTCGGCAGGGCAACCGAGTCGTTATGTTATTTTAAACTTAGTTTTAAATCTTTTCCTTCGAGGGCCTGCCACTGTCCCCTTGACTCCCAGGCCAGACGACATAGGTCCGTTCGCGAATACTCTGTATCCCGTTTATTAATAATATAATAATGTTTTATTATCATTTATATTATTATATATGATTAAAATTTGTAATTATAAATATACTACACGTAATTAAAATTTATAGAATTATTTCTTGACCATCCGCGTAATTAACATATGTGACGGGAGATATGCCTTCCGGCTTTCGAACGGAGATGCGGATGCAGGTAGGAGCTTCGATGATGTGCCGACAGCGGAGAGGAGAAAGGGGGCGGCGGCAACACAACATGTTCGGTGAATGCCGGCGGAAGAGATGTCTTCCTCGCCGCCGCTTCCTCTTGTCGCCGCCGACGGAGGAGGAGGACGAGGGAAAAGATTTACCTCCGGTTTCTCTTCTTCTCGGGCTCCGACGAGCGCTCAAATTTTACCCATCCGTGTAAAAAATTTACTTTTCACTTTTTTTCGAAACCATACAGAATACATATATATTCATTCGGTGGACTTTCTGTCCTTGGTTGGTGATATCTTTGAAAGTCCTCTAATATTGCTAATGTTAACCTGAAATTGTCCCCGTGAAAATAAAAAATCAATATATGCGAACACTATTCGTCATAAAAATGTCTAAAAATACTAGGCCTCAGAAAATACAACTCACCCCGAAATGATCGTTAAAACATTTGAATGGAAGCAGGTGATATCTAGATGTCTCTCTAATGTTTGAGTGGCCTCGTGGTAATTCCAAGATGTTATTTTAAGGTCCTTGTAAATATCCCGAAATTGAAATACAAGCTTTGGGAGTATTATCCAAATTTCAAACGAAATTCCCAAATTCTCCCGCCGTCGACTTTCTTCTTTCCCTCCTCCTGCTCCTCCTCCTTCCGCACGCTTCCAGTTCCAGACTTCCAGTCGCCTGCCTCCGCTCACCTACTCCGCCTTCACGCTTCTCTGAAGTCGGGGAACGGGTGTTCTTCTTCCGGGATATCTCATCTCTCCGCAGGGAAAAATGGCACGCAGCAAGGAAAAAGGCATACGCGGACTCCCGAACATGATCCATCGGTCCACTTCTTCCTGCAATTTCTCACCATTCCGGATGATGTCCTAAACAGCCTGATACGTTGATTTTTTTTTTCACGTCTTTCTTATCGCTTCTTAAAACTGCTGAACATTAGGGGGGGGGGGGGTAGATCTTATTTTTTTGTTCATCGAGAAATTCTCTTTATAAGTATATCTTTATATTTATTGTCAGACAAGGGATGATTTACACACTACTACGATCTGCTACTTCGTTATATACAAAGCCACAATTGATTCATCAATCACATTTTCCTTGTCACCATTAAACAAACTATAATTTAATGACATAATAAGTGTACTAACATTTAATAATTTGAAAGCATATACTTCTGGGGAGAAAGCTACAAAATTTTTGATCCCAAACATAACGAAATGAGGAAATGAAACACAATCATTCATCCGTGGATGATCATTCAAACAACAGATATATTGCAGCAAGACTCTTGATGATGTAAACATGTAATAGTTTCATTGAAACATGCACTGCTCACCATCGATACATAAATGGCCCATTCAATATTGATAAATCTCCAAGTACATTTACATAAGATAACTCTATTAATGACTAATAGGAAATGTATCATCACCCTTTCCCTACTTTATGGGGTGTTTGGTTCCAATTTTTTTACCTTTCTTTTATCTTATTTTTAAAAATAAGAAAGATAGAGTGTTTTGGTTGAATGTTTTTCGTGCTCCTTTTCTAAAATCGGTCAAATTTTTTTGCTTCTGTTTTGGAAACAAAACAACCACATTCTGAAAGAGAGCATCTCTCTCACAACGTCCGCTTCTCTCTCCCGAAAGAGAGAACTCCTCTCACGACCGATGACCACGGTCGCGCCGGAGACACCAGGGGGTAGAAGCAGGCAGGAGCGCGGGGAGGGGGGAGATGTGTGTCCCGACCAGGGGGGAGGAAGCCGCTGGGCAAGGGGGCCATCACGACCAAGGGGGCACGGAAGCAATAGCTGGGGGGTCCGCAACAGAATGCCAGGGGGTGGAAGCAGGCGGGGCTGCGGGAGCGGGAGGGGGGGGGGGGGTGAGCGTGTCGCGACCGAGGGGGGCGGGAGAGCGCACGACAGGGTCCTTGTGTTCACTGAACGCCCACGACAGCGCGACATCCTGACAGAGGCAAACACTGTTCTATTATTTTAAAGTTGGTGACAATTTTACCAAACATAAAAGAGTTGTGTTTTTTTTTTTAATTTAAAACTGAAAGACGAAGTATTCTTGATTTCAAAAAAAAAAGTTGTCTCAAAATTAAAAGAGTTTCCAAACACCCTATTATCTTCATGCAAATTTTCACTCCAATCAACAGGAGGCATGTCGTTATCATCTTTCCCACCTTTCCTCTCAACTCAACACAATTCAAGCCTTAATCCCAAATTTTTTTGGGTTTGGTAATAAAGATTATCTTTCTTCACTTATGTCACTTTTGAGTTACTTACTTCGGAGATTAAATCATCGAAATCATGTAAACCATTCACCAACTTAACTTAGGTCTACCACATTCTGTTTTGTTTTTATTATTGTTATATTTTCTACTTTTCTAGCTACAACTTCCTTACGTACACATTTAATATGCGCAAATCATCTCAATATCACTTCTTTTAATTTATATTCAATTGTTCCTACTCTCACATTTTCTTCGATATATTTATTTATTTTATCTAATATAGAAGTACCACTCGTTCATTCTCTACCACCCGCAGACAATTCTTCACTTGTCATTCAAGTCCTTCCCAAAACATTTGTTTGGGATTTGTACCATGTTATAAGAGTGTCTATTTTATATTTCTCATTCACCTACTATCTTGGTAGATCTTTTAAACATGGTTGTACTTGTGGAGCTTTTGTCTTCAACTTTTGAAGAATCAGAATTAAAACTTCATTAAGTTGGGGAAATTACAAATTTGTCCTATTCAGACTTAGATCTACTTCTGTATCCCAGCTTCACTGCTGCAGCAAACTGACTCAACATTCCCGAAAATTATGTAGAAAACTCCGACATGTGCCATGCCACTCTGCTATAAGTGGATATTAAGCAACCTTAAAAAACCAAGGTATAACCTAAGATAGAAATCCAATAAACCCTTCATGGTGAGGCTCAAACCTTTTAGCCACTAAGAAGGAAAAAATATAGTATTGCTACCTGAGATTCTCCATCTGATCACTTCCTTATTTCCCAATTACTTATGGTAACCTTGAACAAAGAAGCTCCAACAGAACACCACAACATCCCGACTCCCTATCAAAAACACTAGAGCCACAAAACAGCTCATCAAAGAAGTTCTCAACTGAGTGACCTTTGGGAAATAAGGAACATTGACTTCATCAACAGAGTTAAATTCCTCAGTCTTCACTATTCAAAGTAGAGAAGGGAACAAAGGGGTGTTCGGATGACTCCAAGAAAATACTTCACATGAGAAGTAGAGCATGGAACACTAACGGCACGCTTGGTAACTCCTATAAAGGACCTTGTAACTCCTAGAAAGTACCTTAGGTAGGACATGTATACTGACAATAGGCTCAATGCCTCTGAAAACAATGGTTCTGGTGGAAGTGATCAATCGTATATTACTGCACCTCGGCAAAGTCTAAAGGGTAAAGAATGTATGCTAACTGAACATGAGAAGCTCTCTGAAAAGGAGTGTGAAAACATCTCCACATGAAGTCAAATTTTCCTTTATCAAGAAATGAAAATGTAAGAAGCGAAGGAAGTTGCTTAGAAGTTGTTCTCTGCACTTCCAAAATGCAACCGGACCTTTGCAAAACACCTCTTCAATCCATCATCTTTTTTCTTAATCTAGTTCTAATAACCAGATGAAAGAAGCAAAAAATACTCGGACTTATATTTATGAACCGTAGCCAGATGAACTTTCCTCTAAGTACCTAGCACAACTTAGAAAGCGTGAATGCATAAAAGCCCACTTTCTAGCAAATAGCACCTACTTTTGATTGCTATCTGTATCACTTGACAAGATTTATTCCATTCCCTTTCTCCATGGGATGTCATTCTGATCCTCGCTTCAGTCTTCTCTCCCTCTATTCCTCGCATGTCTCCAATTCTGTTTGAAGCCTTATCAACAAGAATGTAAACTTTAACACGTAGACATTTCATATTGCAGCTTGAAGTGCTTTAAAAATTGATCGTCAAAGGCTTAATCAGTTTGCATAATTGTGGCATAGGATACCCAGCATTGTACATAAAAGGCACCTTCGCGCAATTTGACAACTCTCGCATCTTGAAAGAATAAAAAATGTTAACAGGTTATGCAGAAGATTAATCGCATAAAGGGAAAATGGGGGAAGAAGCAGCGGGACACTTTGACACTATGTTGAATTCTCCTACCTTCCTCTGCAAAAGCAACGAGCAGACCTTCTCAACTCCCCGAAGGACCTTGTGCATGGATGGACTTACATCAAGCAGCAAAACTAGTGCTTCCTGCACAAGAAAAAAAACAACCTGATAATTGCCTGGATAAATAAAAAAACGCATGCAGCACATTCTACTTTGTCTGGTTTGAGCTGCAAAACAAACATTGGCTCTTCGGCAATTAGGAAACATTGTGTTCTAAGCCCGGGAAGAATGATAGACATCCAGAACTATCGAACGAGTCCTATGCACACAAATTTCTGCTCTGGCGAACGCAAATCCTCAAATGTCAGATAGGAGACGGAAGCAGAAGAAAGAAAACAGCCCGTAAGCATCATCATAATAAAACGGCCTGTAAGCATCATCATAATTACTACCTTCGTTAATCTTTACGCGGAAAGTCTCGGTCCTCGGGCAAGATGATAGCCACAGCGGAGCAAAGCAGACGTCGAATTGCGTGATGAAGAAATAGTGACGAAGCGACGGAGAAAGATATACAGAAGCGATAAGAAAGGCATGGAGGAAAAGAAAATTCAAGGTATCAGGCTGTTTAGGACATCGTTCGGAATGGTGAGAAATCGCTGAAAGAAGTGGACCGATGGATCATGTTCGGGAGTCCGCGTATCCCTTTTACCCTGTTGCGCGCCATTTTTCCCTGCGGAGAGATGAGATATCGCGGAAGAAGAACACCTGTTCCCCGACTTCAGAGAAGCGTGAAGGCGGAGGAGGTGAGCGGAGGCAGGTGACTGGAAGCGTGCGGAAGGAGGAGGAGCAGGAGGGAAAGAAGAAAGTCAACGGCGGGAGAATTTGGGAATTTCGTTTGAAATTTGGATAATACTCCCAAAGCTTGTATTTCAATTTCGGGATATTTACAAGGACCTTAAAATAACATCTTGGAATTACCACGAGGCCACTCAAACATTAGAAAGACATCTAGATATCACCTGCTTCCATTCAAATGTTTTATAGGGTGTTTAATTACATGATAATTTTTTATACATTTTTATGATAAAAAATTATATTAAAATAAAAAGTGAATCAACTCATGATATAAAAAAGAAATTATCATGTTTGGAGAGATATGATGACAAAAAAAAATTTATGGTACATGATTAGACCAAATGAAAGACCACAAAAAAGTGACTCTCTTGTTTGTTTAAGGAAAAAATCACTTTCAAAACATAAATTTATCATGATTACCAAATATTTATTTTAATACTTTTTTATAATTTTTAAAAATTAAAATAAAACATCCATTATTATTATCATGCAACCAAACACACCCCATTGACGATATTTTGGAGTGAGTTATATTTTCTAAGGCCTGATTTTTTTGACATTTTTATAACGAATAGTGTTTGCAAATATTGTTGTTTTTATTTTCAGGAGGACAATTTCAGGTTAACATTAGCAATATTAGAGGACTTGCAAAAATATCACCAACCAAGGACAGAAAGTACTTTAAATGAATTTATGTATTTTGTATGGTTTCAAAAAAAAGCGAAAAATATTTTTTTATACGTATGGATAAAATTTGAGCGCTCGCCGGAGCCCGAGAAGAAGAGAAACTGGAGGGAAATCTTCTCCCTCCTCCTCCTCCTCCCTCGGCGGCGACAAGAGGAAGCGGCGGCGAGGAAGACATCTCTTCCGCCGGCATTCACCGAGTATGTCGTGTTGCCGCTCCCTTTGTCCGCCGTCGGCTCATCATCGAAGTTCCTACCTGCATCCGCATCTCCGTTCGAAAGCCAGAAAGCAAATCTCCCGTCACAGCTCCGCGGCGGGGGACGGGGAGGAATCGAGTGGGCCGACGCGGACCGGCAGAAGGTATCCCGCCTCCTCCCTCTTCACGATCGGTCTTTATGTACGATGCTCTGCATCGCATCTTCTGTTGGTTTGTGCTCCAGGGAGGTGATTCTCAAAAGCAGTGAGCTCGCAGCCCTCGCCGCTATATTTCACTTCAGGTAGGTTTCCAATTCGAGCGCACACAGCCGCATTCACCCCTACATTTGTTTGTTTATGCACAGCGGAATCGGCCGCTATGTTACGAGGTTGTTCTTTCTTTCTTTCTTTTCTGTGCACATGGATGTGAAGTGGGACGAAACCCAGCTATCTTGGAGTGCAGAAGAGCCCGCCTTCCCTGGCGCTTTGCCCGGCAACAAATAACTGTGTCTCCACTTCCGAGGACGCCGGCGACGCTGTACACTATGTCCCGCCATGGTAATATTCTGTAGTATCTCGAAAACGTCATACGCATCGTTTCTGTTTAGAGTCAGAGAAGGCGCTTCCGCTCCCCTTCTCGTGTTAGTGACTTTAAAACGATTTTCTAAATCGTGTGCTCCGACGCCGCGGAGATCGTGGACGCGAAATGAATACGCGAGCATACTGCGTAGGCACTGGAACACATCATCGTAAAACAAAATTGTTCTTCCGCAGGCAACTAATCAAGCCTCTTGGCTCCCCTCCTTTCTCTTACTGCCCTCTCATCTCCTCCTGCTAGTGTTATATGAATTATGAACTTTTGCTCAAGTGTGATTAGACTTAATGGATGCGTTCGGCTTGACTTTTTATGTTTCTGGCACTGAAGATGGTCTAAAGTGATCTCCAACATGTTTTATTGGAAACACGTGGCTGGGAGGATAAAAGGAATAACCTGCTGGAGCCTTCACAACTCGAAGATGAGGTTAAACTCATCAGGGTAGGCTGCGGGGGATTTGGTGCAAGAAGTAAGCATAATCGATATGGCAGATGTTACAGAGAAATGTTCAACTCTAGGAGCTGGATCAGTAAATCTGCCGTCCTCGCGGATGTTCCCGATAGGGAGTTCATTCAGTCCAATGCTTCGGCCTAATAGAGTTTTTTGTCAGTTCAGAGTGGCTGGAACAATTTAGTGCTATAGTAGTCAAGAGTCCTTAAAATGGTGCCAGGTCAAACTCTGGATATGGTGACAGATGGTCCAGAGAAGTGTATCAAACAATGGCAGTTTAGGTTTGAATTAGCAATGCCTAGAAATGGAGACTATATATTCATGGGTTGGAGGCGGTTGAGGTGAAAGGTTCCTTGCCTTGCCCAAAACCCCTTTGTGACATTGTCTCCGACGATAGGCGTGATCCAAGAGAAGAGTGTTAGTAATTATATATTGCAAATCCGTCGCATCAGTGATGTCACTATTACTAATTAAATATCTTATATTATTATTTTATACAATATTATTCTTATTATGTGTTTTAAAATATTATGAGATAATATAAATTCATCATAAAATATAACTCATCAATAGGTTAAATAGGTCGGACTAGTTAATTGAAAATGGACTTAAACTAATCGATTTGATGATTTGATCCATTAGTTAACAGTAAGTTTTAAGTAGTCCCATTAGGGTTAACAAATGGATGCCTATGTAAAGAGAGACCGAAGCTGACCTTTCAAGTAGTCATCGGCCCTTTGCACCTCTCTTCTCTTATTTTCTCTCTCCAGATCGGTGCGCTCAGCCTTCAAGAAGGCCAAGGTGCACAGATGTCAAGAAAGAAGAAAAAAGAGTTTGTTTTACTCTCTGTTGTGCGGATGATGCGGGACAGGAAAAGAGGTGCTGCCATCCCGGCACGCGTCGGTGGGCCCGAGAAGGCCGTGTTGAGCTGAAGGCTGTCCAAACGAAGTTGACGAGCGCTGAACCGATCCAAAACGTGCTGAACCATGTCAAAACGGGCTGGAAATGGCTGAACCAGGCTTGAAATCCACCGAACCGGACCTCTCGGCCGCTAAACCGGGCTCACAAGTGTTGAACCGGTCCTAAACGGCGCTGAACCGGGGTCAAACAGGCCTGAAACGGCCCTGAACCGGGATAAACCGGCTTGGGAACGTGCTGAACCAGCCTGAACCGGGTCCAGGAAGGCTGAACCGGCCTTGAACCGGCTCCTGGATGGGTGAACCGGGCCTGAACCGCCTTGAACCGGGCCTGAACTGCCTTTAACCGGTCCCTGTCCCTGGAGAGCTGACCCGGTCTAAACCGGCCGTGAACCGGTGCTGGGCCACTCGAACCGGCTTGAACCGGGCCAGGGGTGGCGAACCGGCTGGTTCGATGCCTGAACCGGACAGCCCCGCTGCACGCACTTGGCCGCGTGTGAGGCCGAGGCTGGCGCGGGGGTACGCGGCTGCCTGAGGTCGCGCCACGCGAACCGGCCGCGAAGGCGACCGGCTTCGGCCGATCGTGCGGTCAAGCGAGCTTAAGGGGGGGCTCGTGGTCGCCCGCGGTTGGCCGCGAGGAAGGGAGATGCGGCCGGCGGCTTTGATGCCGCGTACCCCGTTGGGGGGGGGGGTCTTCGTCCGCGCCGCGCGGTCGCTCGCGGGGGCGAGGTCCTCGGCTTCGTCTCGCGTCCATAGCGGCACGGCATGCGGGAGGAGGAGGCGGCGCCGGACGTTGCCGTCGCCGGAGGGGCTTGTCCGCCGTCGTCGTCGCCTCTATCTTCTTCTTCTTCCCTCTCCGTCTTCGTCTTCGACATGTCTTCCAGAAGGGGTTTAACCGGCAGAGGGGGGGCAGCGAAAGGAGGGCTTGGGGGTTGTGAGGGGCTCCGTGAGGGGGCCAATGGGTCCGTAGGGACGTTTGTGGGGGCGGAGAGGAGTTGCCTAGGATGGAGTGCTTTGTTTAGGGCGCGAGCTGTGCGGTGGGGTCGGTATTGGGGGGGGGGGGTTCCAGTAGGGGAAGGGGGTCCGTGGGGGGTGAGGGGGCTGCTGTAGGGGTCGAGAGGAGATGAGGGGCTAAGGTGGAAGGTCCGGACGGACCTAGGGCAGTGTTGACGAAGGTGTCGACGTAAATATGAAAACAGAACAAGATAGGGGAAGAGGGAACCGGACTTAGCTCCGAAGGTGAAGAAGAACACCAGGAGGGGGAGGGGAGAACCGGGAGCACCCGGAGGTGGAGGAACGACGCCGACGTTGGAGGGAGAAAGGGGGAAAACGGGAGGAGCTTCTCATTGGGTTCAAAACATCCATCTATATTTTCTTTCATTAGGTTTGTGCTCTTTAAATAGAGCTAGACATTACAAGATGGATCCCTAATGACTTTAATGACATATATGTCCTCTAAAGGATTAAAATAAAAAGGACTCAAAGGACTCTAAATACTCAAATAAAATACATAAAAAATAAAAACTTAATATTACAAAATAAAAGAAATAACCACGTCGTCTTCTCAAGACCCGAAAGACGCATCTCTGAACAAGCGGTTGATCTGGACTGTACCGGTTCCCATCAGCGGATACTGCTAGGAGGATGAACACTTCTAGACATCTCAAGAACTTTCTTATGTCAAACAATAGAGACTTATGATCAGTCAGTTAACAGTTTTGATGTTTACAAGTCACGCCAACCTCTAACTTGACTTGATTCTCATGAAAATTGAGGTTTGTTTGGTTTTATTTTTGTTGTGCTTTGGATACCTATGGATCAATGTATGGATAAAATCAACTTCAATTTTTTTATAGAGTTAATGTAATCGCCTCCTCGGAGTCTTATACTTATGGGTGTTCATGGTTTGGTTTGATTTTTGAGGATTTTTTTTTCAAGCCAAACTGAAGCAAGCACATCTTTCAAATCAAACTGAACCAAATCGCTGGTTTGGCTTGGTTTTTCGAATTGAACGAAATAGTGAATACCCCTACCCGATGGATAAAGGATCATCCGACACTTTAAGTCTTGAATCTTTATCTGATCAATGTCTAACCATGTGACCTTTTTCTAGAGCTTGCAAGCCTTGAGGATAGGTGATACCATCTCGCTGCTTTTATTTGGTTGGTGGGTGCTAATTACTAACTTTGATATAGATTAAAGATAAAGAAACCAAACCATATCTGGGTCTGAGATGGATGCAGTTACCAAGGGTTCACCTGTTCTCAATCTTTCAAGTCATCAAGGTGATCCATGTTTATTAGTATAAAAGCTGTAACTGCACTGATAAACATGATAAATTAAGGCAAGGATGGAGGGGTCGCGGGACCCCAGGCCGACCCGGTCGCGACTGGGTCGCGACCCCATTTTTAATTATTTTTTAAAAAAAATCAAAAAAATAATAAAAATGCGAAAAAAATCTGAAAAATTACAGAAAAATCGAAAAAGATAAATGACATGATTTAAACAAATAATACATCAACTTTATTCCAACGTGATGTGTTGTACACTTTGTAGCTAGTTCTCTTCGTTTGCTCCATTGCTTGTAGGTGCCTACGAAATTGAGCTCTGACCTCCGGCGGAGTCCGTGTGCAAGGAAGAACGTTTCCCTTCATGCCTGCAAGATGAAATTTTAAACGATAAATACCACCGAATATTACTTTGTCGCAATATTTACATTGCACTTTTCTCTCCGCCATGGAGATCAAATTGCAATGTAACCAAGCCGGATCACTCCAGGTTGCGCCGGTAGTTTGGGTTGTTTGGCTTGGAGAAGACATTTTTTTAAGTAAATAATTACTTAAGTAAGTAATTAACTATTTATAAAGCTAATGACGTTAATTAGTGACTACTAATGTAACTATATGAGTATAATTTTAATTATGAGAATTCCTCTCCTAACTAATTATATGATTAAGCAAGTAATTAACTATACCTTCCAACTAATGATGTGTTAAGTAACTACTAAACTAAATATCTAACTAATCTTCTAGCTAACTAACTATGTAAGTAAGTAAATAAGTATTAAAAATAAGAAATTACTTAACTAACTAATCAATGAAACAAATATTAAATAAATACGCTAAATGAACTAATGAAATGCTTAATGAAATAATTAAGTAAATGAAAAACAAAATGAGAGCAAT
This sequence comes from Cryptocoryne crispatula var. balansae, assembly GCA_036172225.1. Lineage (NCBI taxonomy): Eukaryota > Viridiplantae > Streptophyta > Magnoliopsida > Alismatales > Araceae > Cryptocoryne > Cryptocoryne crispatula. The sequence goes on along the minus strand of CM069924.1, from coordinate 3,968,925 downwards.
GAGAGCAAAATGAGAGCTTAGGAGTGAGAGTGGGGGGTGGGAGTAAGGGGATCCCCTTGGGGGCTTTAAATAGCCCCCAAGTGGCTGAATGGGGGCTGCGCCCCCCCATGACCGTTGGCAACGGTCATATGACCGTTGCCAACGGTCATATGACCTGGGTCGCGTGACCCGGCCGTGACTCCGCAACCCGGCCGGGAGAGTCGGCCCGGCCGGGTCGGGGCCGGGTCGCGACCCGGCAAACACTGAATTAAGGTTTGCTATGACCAAAATTTACTATGTAAAAAATGTATTGCTCTAAGATATCTGAATGTACGAAGCAAACTACTATAATGCTGACAATTTTAATTTTTGGATGGAAACTAGCTATAGAGGTGATTGAGGTGAATCGCGAATGTGCCTCAAGGAGGCATGGTGAGGAGGGGCATGCTGGCTTAGCTCCTAGGCAAGTGTCCTATCACATAAAAAGTTGTGTTGATTGAAGACATCTAGGCAGGAAAGAAACATTGTATGACACAGAATGAGATTCTTAAGCTCAGGGCCTTTGTTTGAAACTGCAAAAGCTCTGATGGTCAACTTTTTTAAAAGTAGTTTTGTAAGCGTTACAGCTTCACAAGAGTTTAGGGGTTCTATATGCCTTTTGTTTTTGGTTTGGAATCTTTGGATGGAGACGTTCCATTTGTCTATGTAAACTTTCTTTTGCCTGCGTTTTTGATATGGTGTTTTGGAATGCGTGGCTGATAGAAGAATAGAAGGTTACATGGGTGTGGATTTGGTCAGCAACTTGAAGATGGAACCTGTGGAAAGAAGTCTCAACAAGTTTGCCACTTGACTCTGCCCATGTTAAAAATCCTGGAGATTATATGTTGAAGAACAAGTCTATTTGAGTGGTCTTCTTTTACTGTGGTAAACACTCAGAAGATGGGTTTCCACCTTATTAAGTGGTGAAAATATGCAGATCTAGGGGAGGAGGTGTAGGCTTGGTTCTGTTGCTTTGTGAATAAGGTCCTTGAAGTGAATTTGAAGACAACCTGGAGCCTCTATGAAATATAGTATGGAGAAGGTATTTCATGCCTGATGGTGAACAAGTTACCTTTTTTCTGATTGATTTGCTTGACTTGGCCAACCTCAAACAATTTGAGATTAAGTCTAGAGTTGAGTTGAGTCCAGTTTTGACTGTTGGGAAATGCATCATGTGAACCTATTCAAATATTATACTGAGATAAGAGATTAAAAGATGTCTGGTTGAACAATTGGCTTTTCTCTAAACCTCTGAAGGAAGTATTCTCAACCCTATACTCAGCATATCTCCCTCGAGGCAAGATTGCCGATGTATGGTATCTATCATTAGGTTCGCAGCAGGATGTTAGAAACAATCTTTGAAACAAATATTTATAGTACTTTGTGGTGATAAAATGCATAATAGGTTTTCGTGTGGACTATGAAGACGATCAATGGTTTTGGATTTGGGAAGATGTTAAGATTCTTCTAAATCTGCAACTATAATGTCCGAATGGTTTGTAATGGCCTGTTTGTGGAACAAAAGATGCTATGGAAATTAGAATTTTTAATGAGAATTTTTATGATTGAAGTTGTTTACATTTTGTGACTTATACTGGATAAGAAACCACAATTGGCTTGGGATTGTCTTTTGCCAGAGATATGAAGAATCAGTTCTGAACCTTTTTTTTTTTTGCAATATAGTAATCTGAAGTGCTTTAGTATTCTTTTTAAGCTGTTTCATATTGTTTTTCCTGGATTTGGAGTTTTTACTTGTTAACCAGAGCTCTCTGAAACCATCACCTTTGGATCAAGACGTGGACTTCTGCTTACCAGTGTTTCTATGTCCATTTGGCCTGGCTTAAAGCAGTTGGTTGCATCTCTGTTGTTTTCAAGATAATAACTCCTTTGCGTTTTCTTTATCTTGTTCTTCATGGCTCCTCATTCCTTTTTCTTTTCACCTTTTAGAATTGGAGGATGATTCTTTTTATGTATATTTTTCTTTAGGAACTACAATCCTAAAGATGGTCGTGGGAAGAAGCCTGTGAGCAGAGAAGTAGCCATGGAGGAACTTCTTCAAGTGGTATCCAACTCCACCTTTAAAATTCACTTCCCTGAATTTCAACTTTGTTAGTTTTTAGGCACCATCATTGGTGTATTGTCACCCTTTTACGGAACCAAGGTTAATTGTAATCTATTTTCCTCAATTTACTAGCCCTTTAGCTTCTTCAATTTGCAGGTGAAATCGACAAAGCCCGATGGGTTCTCACCCCGGATTGTTGAGAAGAGGGATAATTATATTCTCGTTGAGTATGAGAGCCCTATCATGGGAGTAAGTCGGAATAATTTAAGCTTTCACATGACTAAACTGCTCGGTTATCCTAAAAATCAGTAAACAACATCACAAGCCATGATCTCTACTTATTTGCTAGTTTGTGGATGATGTGGAGTTCTGGTTCCCGCCTGGAGATAAGTCAATTGTGCAGTATAGATCCGCATCACGCCAGGGATTTTTTGACTTTGATATTAACAGGAAGAGAATTAAGGTAATATCAATGGCACCCCCCTTGACATACCTCTGTCGATACACAGATTAGAACATATTTCATCCTATTTTGACTCAGAGTGGTTTCTTTTATCATATCAATTCTAACACCTGCAATTTGTGCTTAGGCTTTACGTTTAAGTTTGGAGAAAAGGGGATGGGCATCTCAGACAAGCTTCTGATGAACATGACTTGTTCCATACTTCAGTCTCCGCACTATGTTTTTTGACGAATTGAGATGGTACCCATTTTTTGCAAAGAATCACGAGGAACGAAGGCAAGTATATATGCATTTAGATTCGGCTCATGGAATTTAAGAATTTGTTCACTGGGAATCTGGGACGGTACATGGTCGCGAGAAGAGAAATCAACTAGTTCTCCTGGCTGCCGGAATTTTGTCATTGTCGAGAGTTTAATGCCTCCATATTTTGAGAAATACATAACAGTGTGCTTCGTTGAACGATAAATGGTCTATAAAATATTTTTTGTAACAAAACTTGTCAAAAAAGTGTTTGGCAATCATGGTAAAGATATGATTTTATAGTGCTTCTTAGATAACAAATAGATAATACACTCTTTATTTTATGCCTAATCTTTATTTTTCAAGAAATTAGTTTTTAACTGGATATGTCAATTATAAGTTTTTAACTTGTTTTGTAACTCTATTCAAGGTGGGCTGTGTTGGGGGTTGAGAATATGTCAGTTGGGTCACAACTGACCAGGTTGGTTTGGATTGGAATGAGTTAGCCTAGATGACTTCAATTAGTGGGTTAGTCCAGGTTTACTCGGCTGAGCTGAGTCAATGACTGGGCCAACTTGAATTGGTTGATTTGGGTTTTGATCAGGTTGGTTCAGTTGAAATCCAACCAGGTCGCGGTTGGGTGACTTGGGTCTGACCTGGCATTCCATTAAACACCTCTTTTAATATCAATTGATATTTTTTTGAATCATGGCATGGTGTTCGACTACTGATATTAATTTTGAGTTTTGTAATGCAAATAAGTTGTGTTTCTTAATACAAGAGACCATGGTGTGCCGGGTCAGCAACTTGGTCGGTTTTTGAGCCGACCGACCGGCCCCACTACTGCGACCTAGTTGATATATTTAAATAATTTTTTAATTATTTTTTTCTTGACCCCGACTCGACCTGGATCAGTTTTAGGCCCGATCAATCCGGTCCCAACCCCGCCTTCCTTACAAGAGACTAGTTGAATCAATTTTGTTATTGATATTCTATCCTTTATAAATATTAATATCAAAATTGATTTAGTATAATTTATAATATTCAAACCCAAATAAGGCATTAGATATCATTTGACTTATTATTTGTAACAAGCGTACACTAATTTATACTATAAACCTGCGTGGTAATGCTTCTTTTAGATCTATTTTGATTCAAACATATTGGGGCTTCTTCTATGTCAAACAAAAGTTGTCTTTGTTCCAAATGAGTACATTCTTTGAATGCCCTTCCCGTCATGACTCAGCATATGGGCATACGATTGCTTTAATCTGTAGGTTGGTTTTCATTACTTGGAATGGCATTAACGTGTCCGCTTCCTTATCTTAGGCTACACTTATAACTGTTAGCCTTAGGAAGGTGGGCGTTTTTCTCAAAAGCGATGTGCCTAAGAGGAGTTTATCATTCAACTATCTAATAACAATATGAGCCCAAATCAGCTGATGTGCTGGGCTTGTCTTGTAGTACTATTCTGAGCAGGATGTTCGTGTGTTAGTATTTTCTTGCAGCCTACTTGGTAACAGCATTCAACATCTTTATCATTGTTAATTTGAAAATTGTTATAAATCATCACAAGCTGTTTGAATTTTAGCATCAAATTTGAATTTTGTAACATAGACAAGACATGGATTGTGATACAAGTGTTTATCAATTTTGTTGGTGATATTTTATCATTTTAGAGTATCATTGTCAAAATTGATATGGTATCAGATAGTATCATTTTTAATACTCAAGTAAACAGGATTCATGTATTAGGCCTCAAGGTCTGACTAGATTCTTATACTACATGGTGCAGGTGGAGGAAGGTGATGGGGGGTCCAAGCTTGGCTGGCTCCATCGGAACTGTCAGGTTTGAGCTCGGCCCCCATTGATGTTGACCCTGACCCAACACCCTAGTCTGAATGCTGCCTTGTAGGTTTCATATTCCCACCCCCTTGGGTTATCTGGGTCCACAATTACAAGGATATGGGATAAGGGCTAAGATAACCCCAGGGTGTTTAGTACCACAATAATTTTTGTACGATTTTATGGTAATTTTTTATTAAAATAAAATATTAGATATTTAAAGATATAAAATTATTATATTTGGTGAGATATGATAACAAAAAGATTAGTGGAGATTATGTATAACTATTAAGAGTGTGGGGCCATGAGAAAAAAAAGGTCACTTCTTTTTTGTCTAATAAATTCTTTATGAGAATATGCTTTTGTGATGAGTGTCAAACATAATTTTTGATAAACTTTGTTACAAAAACATACTTCTGTAACAAAACCGTAATTTATCGTACGACCAAATTCCCTATTAGATTTTATTTTAAAATAAACAGTTATCATAAAAGCATATAAAATATTGTGCAACCTAATGCCCTATAATGATTTTGAATCTTATTCCTAGAATATGTATTTGATTATATAATTTTTAAATAGCATAATATTTTACTCCGGTACAAACGGTTGCAGGCATGAACAACAAGGGCTTCCAATCCTCTGGATGTTCATTTCGTTTCATTTTGATCTGAAGGTAAAAAGTGGTAACAATTAGAAATGATTGAGTTTATATCCTTTTAAGTTTTAAATATTAAAATAACTAGCATTTTGTTAATAAACTATAATACGATTTTAATATAATTTAATTTGTGAGATGTTTGATTGCACCATAAATTCTTATAACGATAAAATTTATATTAAAATAAAACCCGAGGCATCTTGACATAAAATTTTCATGTTTGGTGGGATGTGAACGATATGATAACAAAAACAATGTGGGGTCATGCATAAAAGAGGTCGGAGGCCAACACACAAAAAGAGAGAGAAAATAACACGTTTTTTATCCAAAAAAAATCCTCTATAAAAATATTTGTAATTTTGTGAAAAGAAATATTTTTTAATGAAATCTCAGTTTGTCATGCAATTGAAAAAGCCCCCCACCCCACCAGACATCCTAATCACGGGCGTCTGAGATTTAATCACAAAAGAAAAAATTATCGTACTAAAAATTGGCTTTTGCTTGCCAACTCATTTGTCTCGAGTTAGTTAGATATCTTATGGGGTGTTTGGTTGCGTGATAATGAAGATTTTTATTTTAATTTTTAAAAATTGTAAGAAAATTTGTTAAAAGTGGTGTTTAATAACCATGATAATTTTATGTTTTAAAAGTGATTTTCTTCTTAAACAAAAAAAGAGGGTTTCACCTCTTTCTTTTTTCTTGTGGTCCCCAACTTTGTTTGATCATGTGTGGTAGTTACTCTTTTTTGTAATCATATTCCTCCAAACATGATACTTTTATGTCATGAGTTGATTCATTTTTTATTTTAATATAATTTTTTATCGTGAAAGTGTACAAAAAATTATCGTGCAACCAAACACCCCATCAGTGCTTGTCTGATTAAAACATTTAAATCATTAGTGTCAATTTATCATAGCAACATTGTTCACGCCAACGTAAAGTCCCGTATTATTAAATATCAAAAATATATATATAACTTTGGCATGCAAACTTACCCATATTGAGAGTTGCATACATGAGACCACGTAATCTGAACATAACATAGAGAATATATCATCACCGCAACAACGTCGTCCCGGTGACGGGATCTGTCCAGTCCCTCGACCGCTCGACGGTCCCGGGCCCCCGCCGAGTCGACTCACTCCACTCGTGAGTCGCGACTCGGGAACGAGATTCCGTTCCGCCGACACCGAGCCTAAACGGCCCAAGGGAGCTCGCGCTGCTTCGTCGCCGCGTGGCAGCACAGGAAGAAGTTGCGCCAGCCCAAGCTCCCCAGCTTCTCCTCCCTGCCCAGGCCTGCCGACGCAAGAGAAAGCAGAGTCACTCGGTGGCCTTCCACCTCCGAGGCGCTTCCCGCCGGCCGGCGGGGGAGGTCAGATAGAGAGAGGAGGAGGAGGAGGAGGGAGGAGCCGCCGCGGGCGCTTACTCTCCAAGCTGAACTGGGAGAAGTGGAGCTCGTAGTCCCCGGGGTCCGCGCTCGGCAGCAGCGGCCGCCGCCCTTCCCTCGCGTAGGCCTCCAGCGCCGCCGCGATCACGTCGGCCACCGTGCTCTCCGGCGGCACCATCGCCTGGACGGCCCCCAGGCTCCGCTGCACCGTCACCTTCACCAGCAGCCTCGCCGGCCCTCCCCCGTGCAGCCGGCGGAGCACCTCCGCGTGCCCGCCGGGCCGCCGCATGGCCGCGGGTGCGCCGGGGTGCCGCCGCGCCGGCGATCGACCGGGGACCGGGCGGGGTTGCCGGCGGCGGCGGCGGAGGAGGCGACTGGCATTACGTGAGTCCGCCGGGAGGGGCGGAAAGAGAGAGGGGACACGTGGCGGGGGGCGGCTGCCCCCCCCGTGGGTATAAAGAGCGGCCCCGGAAGCTTCGCGGAAGTTCCCCGGAGGGCTGAAATCACGAGGTTGCCCCTCCGGGGTAGGGCTGTAAACGGAGCGGATAGGAGCGGATATGACGTTTCCGTATCCGCTCCGTTTAGTTATTCGGATAATCCGTATCCGGTCCGAATCGGATACGAATACGGATCGAATATTATAAGTCGGATAATCTTCGGATTCGGAGCGGATACGGATAATATCCGCTTCGGAATGTTAATTAAATATTATTTAATTAATATATTTAATAATATACAAATACATAGAAATACAATTATAAAATATTAAATTTATCATATATTTATCAATATTAACTTAGTATATTAATATATAATAAAGAATACTTAATCATATTTGTAAATATAATGATTTTAAATATATAATTATATATATTATGTATATATTATCAAAGGTGGATTCGGAGCGGATCTTAAACGGAGCGGAGCGGGCATTTCCGTGTCCGCTCCGATTAACATTCGGATAATATCCGTATTCGAATATTCGCTCTGACGGATATCTAAAATCGGATATTATCCGCCTAAACGGATACGAATTCGGAGCGGATCCGAATTTTATCCGCATCCGTTTACAGCCCTACTCTGGGGAGCGAGAGTACACCGTCCACTCCTTTGTTGCCAGGTGTTCGCTCACGTGACAAATTAAATTTTCATTACATTTTCTTGTTTTTGTGACTATTACGTATTTGTGTTTTTATATAGATTTTCTTCGGGAACAAAATAAAGGAGTCCCACCTTTTTTTTCTTGTGGTCTCCACTTTGTTTGGTTACGGTACCCACTTTTTTTATTTTTTTTTTGTTATCGCATCTCCCTTGAATTTCATGTCATTAATCAGATCGTATTTTATTTTGATAAAAAAAATTCGGATAAAAATTTATTATACAACCAAACACCGGTTGGTACACTCCTCGAGCGATTGACTAGAATTTCACCTCTCATCCGTCATATGAAGTAAGTAAAGAAATCCGAACAAAAAATAAAACCGGAGTAAAAATAAGTTCGAATTTTAGCGGATTTTTGCCCAGTTGTTAAGTATTTAATTAAAAATGTAACTAAATATTTTTAAAAAAATTAGAATTATTTATTATATATAATATTTAATCCAAAATCTAAAAATTAAATCAAACTTGATTTGAGTTTCAAATGACATTCAAACCTTATAAGTTTGAGTTTTATAGACGAGTTTATTGTGATTCACAGATGAGTCCAAATCAAACTCTAACTTAAACTTGGTTTGAGCTTGGCCAAGTAAACAAATAACATTGAGCTTGAACAAATTGAGCTCTTGGCAAGCCAAAGTCGAACATAAGTCTGAAATAGTCTGTTGATTATCGAGTCCATTTGAGTTTGGATGTAAATAAACAAGTAGAGCTCGAGCAACACATTGTTCAGCTTAGCTTTTTTTTTGTATCTAGATATGTGATGGACTATTTTACATGAGTTCTAGCAAATCACTCACCCCCTGTGAGTTGGACTCATTACTCGATGAGTTGCTTGAGCTCCGATAATATCTCAACACAAGTTCAGTTTAAATCAGAGTGCAAAATCGATACGAGCTCATTCATAAAACTCGAATTCAATCTAAACTCACCCGTGGAACTAGATTTTGTTCATTTATAAATCCTCATCTATGTTTAAACTCAAATTATATTTTATTCTATATATTCGATGATATCGTCTGATTATTGATGTTTAACATTTATTTTTAAATAAATATTTAGCTAAAAAACTTGCAAGTTGATTGGAAGCCTTTTCAGATTCTAATTCATTCGAATTAAGGTTTATGTTTTTCGTCGATGTTTGTTTTGCTCCGAGTCGAGTTTTTATCCAGTCGAGCTCTAAATTCCAAGTGTAGTATGTTTTTGTTTGCACCCAGTGACTTGTCTCTTCTACCTGGACAGTAGAGATAGAGAGACGGGGTTCTATTCTAGCTGGCAGGTTCGGTGCGCTGAGTTGTGTGGTGAACACTAGGATATCCTCCGGAGATGGATGGCATCGTATCAGCTCCTCCGGAGAAAGGGATGGCGAGTGCTCTGTTCTCAGCGTCGGCCTTTCTTTTCGGGTGTGTGTAAAACTGACGACGATCCGTACCCGCCAGCCGGCGTTGTCTGAATACTTTCGGGCTGCAGGACCGTTTTCAACGACGGAACGAGTTTAGCTCCTCCTTCTCAGAGTCCACAAAAGGGTGTTCTGGTGGCTCCTTTCATTTCGATACAATCTCTTTTTAGAAATCAAGATAACCACCTGATGCTCAGTTTCGATTTTAAAATCAGAGAGAGGCACGACTATATGCCTTGTGTTCGACAAAATTCTCGCGATTTTTAAGATTTATAGAACAGTAGTGTTTGACTATGATTTTAAAATCGGAATTTTTATCACACACATTATAAACGTCGATACAAACAAAAATCTCACGGCATTCACCTGTATTCAATGTCGATTAAGAGACGAACAATGCACATCGATTTTGCTTACCGTCGTTATCTTCTCGCATTTCGAATATTATTTGGTTACGTAATTCTTTTCCAAGTCGGCATTGTCCGGTAGACCCGAGTATTTGAGCGTGAATCGAATTTGAATCCAAACATCACTATTGACAACGCTTATTCGGAACCCTTCAACTTATGGGGTTTGGGCAGATGATGTGGATTAACTAGATCAAAGTGTGTGTCAGCTCAGTCAAATTTTCAGTGATAATCAATGGGGAATCTTTTGGCTTCTTTGGTGGCTCAAGATAGGGTTGTTCGCCACTCAATTAGACCCCAAAAATCAAATCAAACTATCACTTCGGTTCTGTTTGATTTGGTTTAAATGATTAATCGATTTGATTTGACTTCTAAGATCTATCAAATCAAATCAAATCAACAAATCTAATAACTCGAATTAGATTAAATAGTTTATTTTAATCTATGTATAATATAATAATTATGTTTCTTTTCTCATAAAAATAACTTTGTTTCAAGAATTTTTAAGAAAAAACTAACGAAATGTGTTAACATATACACTGAATTTTAATAGAATATAATTTAAAACAAATTAAATAAAATTATATATTAGCATCTATACTATATCGTAATAAAATATGGTTGAAATTGGATCAAACTAAACCGATTTTTTCTCGAACCAAACTATAAACACCCTTAGCTCAAGAGGTTTACGCCAAAGGAATTCATTACCCCCTTCTGTTTGTCTTGGTTGGTCAGATGTTCAGTGCTACTTGTGAAAGGACTACCGAAGAGAATTTAGTTCACGGTATCAAGATTGGTAGGAAGAAGAAACATCCTACACCAAGGAAGGTGGGGTCGGGAGTCGGGACCGGGTCGGTTTGGCCCCAAACCGACCCGGGTCGGCCGGGGTCGCGACCGGGTCGGTCGGCCCCAAAACCGACCGAGTCGGGTCCGGGTCGCGACCCGGGTCGCAACCCGGCGAACCATGTCCTACACATATTTGATTTGCATACAACACCATCTTCTTTTCTGCTGCTGATATGTATTAATCTTCTTGTTATATTGCACCTTTTTGATGCTATCTCATGGCCGACCATTAACTTCGTGCCTTGTTTGGTTTAGAGTACCAAAAATGACATCATATCAATTTTGATATTGATATTTGTAGAGGATGAAATATTAATATCAAAATTGATATAAACAGACACTTATATTACATATCATGTTTTGTTTGAACTAAGAGTTTCAATATTGATATCGATGATTTTTATCCCTATCAATTTTAAAATTGACAGCGATAAAAGTGCTCAATACTGTTATCAAAGGAGCTGTGGTAAATGTGGATCAATGAGTATCAATCTAGAGGACCATCACAAGGGCATCTTTACTAGCATATTTGACATCCCCTAGAGTTCATTTCCTATCAAATATATAGATCTTTCTTTATTCGATAGGGGAATTAAAACTTTTGACTATGATCAGTTGCTAAGAATAACGAAAAGGAAACTCAAAGGGTACTGGAAAGATATACTACACTTAGGGATGGTTAGATAGCTGCTGTCTAAGGTTGTTCTTCAAAGCATATCCTTGTATCTTCTTTCCATTTTCCAAATCTCCAAGGGCACAACTAGACGATTGAAAAGTATTGAATGCAAACTTCTAGCAAGGTTCAAAGGAGATGCAGGACTGCACTTGTTAACGGGGAATTAGGTATATAAGAGCAAGCAAGGAGAGGTTGGCATGCTTCCTATAGAGACTACAAGTATATCACACTACTAAACTATATGCATATGGAAACTCAACGCATCACTATTTGGAGAAGAATTGCTATATATATATCCAAGAGTACATACCACTTGAGCACTCTTACTGGGTGAAGGATTTTAGTGCTAACAGCCGGATTTCAAAGATGTGAAAAGGAATATTGTAGAATTGGAGTTTCTTTGCATGACTGAGCAATTTTTCAGATTGTTTCAGTTTCAGTTATCTTGTGACAAGAATTCTATCTATGGTGCCAGACATGTAGGATAGCAGTTCAAACTTGAATATGTGACTCCTCTCTTATATAAGGAATCTGAAGGACATACAAATGCAAGATTTTATTCTTCTTGTTGAGCGACTAAGGGGTATTGCTTGCCCAAATTCTAAGTCAGATAACTTAGTTTGGCTGACAGGGAAATCTCCCATTTTCTCGGCCAAACCAGCATATCAATCAGATTAAACTTGGGTGGTGTCAACTGTCAAGATTGGTTGGCAAAAGAAAGTTTGGATGTCTTTTCCACCAAGGAAAATAAGAAATTTCAGGTAAAAAGTTGGGAAAAGGAGGTAGCCAAAGTAATCTGTTTCCTCTCGCGCAATAGCATCTTTTTTGGAGATTCAGCAAGAAAAATTGAATCATGTTTTCTTCGTTGAGATTATTCAGTATTGGAGAATTTTGTAAGTCCTGGAAAAATAAATCATTTGTCTCTTCATTGTGAGATTATCCCAGAATTGGTGGGGAGTTTTGTAAGTCCTGGAACTTGCATTGGACAAACCGGAGAAAAGAAGGCAAAATAGAGTGAGATGGATGTGATGATATGAAAGGAAAATATGTGCTAGTCCTTGCGTAGTTTTGTCTGTTGCAATGATCTTAGTCTATGGGTTTAAATCTATGTTAAAGAACAAAATAGGATCATAAAACTTGATAGGGTGTTTGGTTGCACAACAAAATTTTATATATTTTCATGATAAAAATGTTGAATTAAAATAAAATCTAACCTAACCAATGACATAAAATTGTAATGTTTGGAGAGATGTGATGACAAAAAAGAGTGAAAACTACGTATGACCAAAAAAACCGGGGGGGTCATAAAATAAAAAAGAGGATCTAGCCAGAATATGCAACTAAGTGATTTTGGTTTAACTCAATCTTAAAATTTAAATTCTTAATTTCGTATATAACCTCTTAATTTATAATAAAAATACTTAAGTTGATTAAAATGCTTTTAAATTAAATAATATATTTTTTACTTAAAGACATTATATATCTTACTCCTATTCTCAACGAAGAGATTGCATCTAAAAAAACCTAAAGCATACAGCTTATCTGTAAGAAATTTTTTTAGATGTAAGAGATATTGTTAGTGGCTAATTAGGACAAAATCAAACAGAGTTAAATCCAAAATATCTGATCGAATCAAAGGTCAAAGTTGTTAACGGAAAGATGTATTGGCCGATATTAACTTATCCGACCAGGTTTTTTCAATTATCCGACCGGACATCAAGGTGGTGTTTGGTCGGGATTCTTGGGAGAGATACTTGTCGAAAATCTCACGGTTCAACATCTCAACCAAATGCAGTAGTTCTCATCGACTTCCATACTTACAGAGATGACAGAATTAGAGAGAGATGATAGAGAATGACCTGAACTTTGGGAGATTTTGAGAAGAATCCCTAAGACACAACATCCTCCCTACCACGAACCCTAAGCCCAATCGGCCGATCCAGCTCTATAGATCGTCGCATCTGGCAAACTGCCAACCGACTTAAATCCACCTTGATCTGGATCAGACCCAGCAACATCGGATGACCCAGATCGGACAAGATCCGATCCCCATACATTTCACACACTTGCTTCCTTATAAGGCAACATCGAACAGATGGGAGGGTGATAAACGACCTCCCCAATTGCACCCGCGGGCAAATCTTCTATTAAAACAGAACAAGAATCTTGTTCTGATTTTGAAAAGAGAGAGAAGGATTATAATAATAAAACAGACAAGCGCTAAGATCAACAAAAGATAGTACTACAGGGTGCAGGCGGGTGGGCGATGAACGACAAACCCCCCTATACAAGGTGCATCAACGGGCAAAACTTAGATCACCAGCTTATTATTACAAGATTACAAGACGAGAACAAAAACCGACGCAGAGAACACAAAACTCGGCTAGCGCAAACATGGCTTCACTCCTGAGTAGGCGGCAGCTGCACATCCCGGCCGGCCCTCAGTACGGCTCCACGGGTGAACGGAACTTCTCCCCAGCATAAACAGCTGCGGCTCCCAGCTCCTCTTCGATCCTAAGCAACTGCGCGCAGATACGGCACCATGTCAGAAAATGGAACACGGAGATCACAAGATTCGCAACGTTGTCTTCCGGGGCTGATTTTCTGTGTAAATTGCTCTGTCGACTACTAAAAATTATCTGTTTGATTGTGAAATTCTTCAAAATAGCGTAGTTGTTCCGTTTTACACTATTTTCAATTGTTTAGGTTAATGTAAATTTTTGTATTTTGGAAGAACGATCCTTTGCTTCTGATGACATGGGGGGGGGGGTGAAAACCAAAGCAAGAATATTATACTTGCGAAATTGTCCTGCTCGTGTGATCCCCTGCTTTGCTTTTCCCGTCTTACAATTTTGTTTTGACATTCAAAAAGGATCTTGTTTCTAATCTAAATAAGAGATTTCGGAACAAGAGAATTATAATAAAACAAACAAACCCTAAATGATAGCATGCAAGCTCACCTGGTTATACTTCGCTAGGCGCTCTGACCTGCAAGGTGCGCCTGTTTTTATCTGGCCCTGTTTCCAAAGGAAGGTGGATGAGAGACTGTAGGCCCACTACTTGAAACAAATACACGCAGCAAGAAACAACAGGAAGAAGGAACTAACAGTAGCTAGACCCACTGAGAGGTCGGCAATGAAGGTGTCTTCTGTTTCACCACTGCATTTCATTAAAGAAGGTAAATTAGATGCATAGTTAGATTCTTTCCTCCTTTTTTCAGGGTAAACCCAACCAACGCCCCCACAACCTTACATGGCGGTCATGGGTTTCAGTGAACCAAGGACAAACTTGTAGCTAGGACTACAACCAAGCCTAGTTGAGCATAACAACATGCTCAGGCAAGTTTATTTTATTTATGCTCAACTTTGAGCATAATTCGATACTCGACGAGTGGCTAAACTTGTATTTGAGCTCAACTTGTCGAACTGCACATTTGCTTGATTGAACCGAATTCAAGCTAAAACTTGAACAGACACTCGGTCTAGGCTTGAGTTCTAGATTGATCCAAACTAGATTCGAGTTCTTTAGAGAAACTAAAATTTAAACTAGTTTATGAAGTTCATACACGACTTTAAACTTGAATCAAGTTCGGTATCATCTCATGTAATACATTTTATTAACATTATATAACTACTAAGTGTTCTTAATTAATTTTTAAAATAAATATTTAACTGAATAGTTGATCGAGAAGTTAAATGAGTCAGCTTGCAAACTTTAGAGTTGAGCATGGGTCAGCTCAAGCTCGGCTAGATAATAATAATAAGTCAAATTTTTTTTCTTATTCCAACTTGCTCATTTAACACAACAAATGAGTCGAATCTAGCCTTTCTTGAGCCGTCTCAAGCTAGTTGTCCAGTGTATCGACTCATTTGCACTCCTTGTAGCAAACCTCTGGGCTGATAGAGTTGGAAAGCTGGGCTGACTAATTGCAGAAATCATATTGAAGGCAAACGTATAGCTTCATATCTTACCTCCTGTGGCTAGCCATGACACCCCAGCCAGCATGTTTAGCCATTTTGACGGCTTCAATACTCTCAGTAACAGTTCCTATTTGGTTTACCTGATCAAAAGTGCTAGGAACGTTAGAGTAAAACAATCTTGTAACTTGCCGGTGAAGAACAGGATTGGAGAGAAGTCAAATGGAAAACTGGATCAGGAGCACTACCTTCAACAGAAGGGCATTGCAAGCTTTCTCCTCAATGGCCTTTGCAACACGCTGCAGCCAGAAAATTGGAATGCATGTAAGGATTCAAGCAGATGGGAACATTAAGAAAATGGCATGCCCCAGTGATGCATACAGTAGGGTTGGTAACAAGAAGGTCATCCCCGACAATCTGGACACTGTCACCGATTTCTGCAGTCATTTTTGCATAGTGTGTCCAATCATCCTGATCAAAGGGGTCTTCAATAGAAACGATGGGATATTCAGCTACAAAAGACTTGTAAACATCCTTCAAATTGTCCCCAGATATTTTTTGTGATCCATCATTGTTCTGCAAAACCCACCGTTCATCAGCTACTTCTAACAAGTAATCTTCCCTTCCAATTCCTCCCTACTAAGGGAGCTCAAATGGGACTTGAACAGGTTGTCAAATTGTGAAGCATGGCTTACCTCCTCTTTGAAATTGAGATCGTAAGTTTGATCCTTCTCACAGTAAAATTCTGATGCAGCAACATCCATCCCAATTACAACCTTCAAGGAATACAATAACATGCATCAGAGAACAACAAAATACTCTCTCTCTCTCTCTCATCCGACTTGGAGTGAGAAACATAAAACAAGAAATGAACCTTGCCGGTGTAGCCCGCCTTTGCTACAGCTGTCTTCAACAATTCAAGACCCTCCTTGTTCTCCTGATGTATTCATGAGAGAAAAAAAGTAACTGGTTACACTTTCCTAGCACCTTAAGAATGAACAGGAATGCACAATCGCTTAAACTAGTGCAAAGAAAAAAATGTCCTTGATTAAAAAGAATGGTGCTTGATATCTTAATGACAGAAAATTTAAAGAAAGTGAATTTCCATCTTGATTGTAAAGCATGATTTGCTATAAAGGGAATAATTTTCCTGGATGTACTAGATCAACAAGTAACACGAAGCAATCTGTTCAGTTAATTCCTTGGTGTTTCATCTATAAAAACTATGATGTCCACATAAGTGGACCTTGGCCAGCAGCTTTATGCCATTTCCATCCTAGACCAGTTGTTATCAACCCAATACGGTAGACTGAGTTCCATATCATGAGATCCTCAAGATAGGCCATTGAGAACAAAAGAAACAGTATGATCAAGAAACCGTATGATCAATTTCTATTCTATATAAATTTGCAAATCAACTTGATGCACTTTTTCTCAATGAAAAGACAATGCAAGTAAAAGTGGCAGCGGACCTGGATATTAGGAGCAAAACCACCTTCATCACCTACATTGGTGGCATCCTGACCGTACTTCTTCTTAATCACAGCCTGAAAGCACAAAGAAAACAATTATAATGAATAAGGTTGAAGAACAAGGATACTGTTAAAAACTTCTCAACAGGATTGGAAGTTCAGGAGGATTGCCTTCAAGTTGTGATAAACTTCAGAACCCATCTTCATAGCTTCTCTAAATGATGAGGCCCCAACAGGAAGAATCATGAATTCCTGTTCATCAGACATGACAATTAGAAGAAATCATCACTGGACCCAAAGTCTCTAAAACAATGGCAGCATACATGCATGGCAACATCAAAGAAAATGACAGTGAGGTACCTGCATAGCCAACTTGTTTCCTGCATGTGATCCTCCATTGATAACATTGAATGCAGGCACAGGCAACACCAGGTTCTTATTACCGGCGAGATTAGCAATGTGCTGAACACATGCAATGATTTCAGTCTCTAAGATAATAAAACAGAACACGGTCAAATACAAGACATTACACATGCTGAACCTGGTAGAGTGGGATATTCTTAACAACAGCTCCAGCCTTGCAGACAGCGAGTGATACAGCCAATATGGCATTGGCACCAAGCTGAAGAAGAACAAAGTGAATTTAGTAAAGAATTTCAAAGTGTGTTAAATCAACAAAATATGCAGACAAGACTATGGCCACCTATTGGTATACCTTTTGCTTACACCAACCCCATTCATTGGATGTTCCATCAAGTTGTTGCACCATGAAATTGTCAATCTCGACCTGCTCTGTAGGGTCCTGGAAAAGTAAAATGTGAAAATAAATAATGTCAATGCTTATGGTTACTATGGAACAAGAAACTAGTGAGAAAGAAGCCGTGTACCTTCCCAACCAATGCTGGTCCAATGATGGAGTTCACATTGTCAACAGCCTATATAAAATCAGAATCATTAAAATGTAAGAAACTTGCACGACCAACTGAACAATTGGGAGAGAGTTTGAGCTACGGCAACAGCAAAAATTTAACATAGGATCAAGTGATCCAAGAAAGTTACGCACTTGATGTGTGCGTTCACCATAATACCTTTAGTACACCCTTCCCAAGATAGTCAGATCCACCATCTCTGAGTTCCAGGGCTTCGTATACACCTAAACAAGCAACAAGGCTTTGAATTAAAATATATGTAGACAACATAAATTTCTTAAGTAAAAAGTCTTAATATCTTTTTTTTCTTTGAGAATGGCTGAGGCCAAAATTCCATTAATGCATAAGAAGAAGTACAAAGCCAAAGAAAAAGGGGGAAAACTCATCTACCAAGACGGTAGACAAGCGATACAATTAAAAAGTCTCAATATCTGAAAGCTGAATTTATAACAATTTCATCCGTTAAACCAGATAAAACCGAAAGAAGGCAATCACCTTTGATCTACCTTTCACCATTTTATTACCAAGCCGAATCAAACAAACAATGAGCAATTAAAACCAAGTGCGGGGCCCACCTATCATCAAAACCCTTTTCCATAATCAAGCTGAAAATATATATTTTATCTTTATACTCAAGCTCGTTTCAGGTACCCGTTTTCACGTCTACAATTCAAACAAGGATAGTGACTGTACCTCACTTTTTTTTTCTCTCTCTCTCTCTCGACTAATCGAGTTGCTAGAATGAAAAAGGCGGATTCATTGACTCCCCTTCTGTTTCTCTCAGTTTTTTTTGACGGCGGTAATAGACTGAAGAAAAAATGGAAAATAAGCAAAAGCGTCGAACTTCCTCTGAACTACCTGTAGAGGCGCCGCTAGGAACAGCCGCCCTGCACGTGCGTCCATCTGAAAGAATCGCATCGGCCTGAAGAGCGGAAAATAACATCAGCACAGAGAGAAGCTAACATAGCCTCACCAACTTCACTGAAACAGATAACTGAATGAATAAACGACATGTAACAGAAACAGATGCAACCGATGGAAACTACTCGAGACTAAAAGCGCAAGAATCTCAGATCGGACGACGGATCTCTCCGAACGAGATTAATCCTTCCCTTGGCACAGAACGACAGCGGATCCGCGCGACTGGAACCAGAGCGAACAATTCCACATCCGTCTACAAGGCGATTTTCACCGTGGAGAACCTAAAAAAGGATCCCTCCTCCGAGCGTGAAGTAGGACCGACCTCAACGGTGGGATTCCCACGGCTGTCGTAGATCTGCCTCGCGACGATGCTCTTGATGGCCACCATGTTTCGCCGGCGGGCAGAGGAGGAAGAAGACGAAGAACAGAGAGACGTGCTCGAACGGGGAGTAGATGGAGGGGAAAAAGGAAGGGGCAGCCTATTTAGAGAGAAGAAATGAGACGAGCTGAGCCGTTGGATATTTTGGAAGCACGCAGGAAACAGCAATAAAAGTGCAGCGGTCCCTCTGATTTTAGTATATTTACCAAAATACTCAACTCAATTAAGTCTTACTCTCGAATTATATTTAATTTTAATACATCTTCTTTGTTCTCCACTTATATTTATTTTGAGTTATTTTTTTAAAATATATGTAAATCATTTAAATCATATACAATTACTGATAAATTAGTCTTCGCAGGCTGTCATCTTTAATGTTATTATAATATTTTTTTAAATTTTTTTTATTTGACTCTCTTTAAATTTAATACGTTCAAATCATCTCAATCCTTATTATTTTAATTTATCTCTGATTATCATTATTTTATATTTTATTTAGTAATTTTTTCTCTGGTGAAATATGATCACCCATTTATTTTAGTATGTTTATTTTAGTAACACTTATGTCGTGAATACGAAAGTTAAGTCGTAGATGAATTAAAATAAGAGAGATTAAGATAGTTCAGACATATTAATTCTAAATTTAAGGAGACTCCAAAGATAAAATAATTATAAAATATTGAATTGATTTTTAAGAATGTGTCAATGAATATGGCAGATATAAATACGCAACACTCAATAATTAAAATAGAGTGAAAATACAAATAGTATATGTTTACACTCAACTCAACTCAACTAAGATTTTTCATCTCAAATTACTTAGGTTAGTCATATGGATTCTCTTTCTCCACTTATGTCGATTTTGTCATTTCTTCGGAAATATTTAAACCATATAAATCATATTGAATTACCCTCCTCTAAGTTAACTTAAGTCTACCACGTCTCTTTTTGTTTCTATCATTTTAATATTTGTTATCTTTCTAACTGGAGCTTCTTTAGATCTTCGTTTAATATGTCCAAATTATCTCGATCTCTATTCTTTCAATTTGTCTACAATTATGGTTACTTCTATATTTTTTCTAATATATTCATTCCTTTTTATCTAATATACCGCGATCACTCGTCCATTTTAACATTCTCATTTGGGCAACACTTATTTTAGAAGTATATTTTTCTTTTATTGTCCAATATTCACTACTATACAATATTGCGAGTCTCGTATTTGTACGACAACATTTTTCTTTCATTTTTAATGGAATTATGATAAAAATTTGTTTACACTGATTAAGATATTTTAAATTAATATCTTGTCAAACATGAATCATATGTAACAGTAGGAGGTGGGAAATTACGATAAAGAAAGAGGAGATCTCACACCCTTTCATCCCAAAAAAATTAAATTATAATTTTATCAAAGATGATGAAAACCTAAAAAAACGATCATATTCTTACGAGGAATCATATCTCGTAAGACATGAATCACGGTCAAACAGAAGGAGAGAAAACAAATCGAGATAAAGGAAAAAGCGACACCTCTTTCCATCTTAAAAATCATAAATTATATTTTTATCATGACTGACATCTTTTGAAATTTTTTATCGAATAAATAAGATTGTAAAGATTTTATTTTATATTTTTGAATTATCTTTAGAGAAGTGAATATCGTAATTTCGATTTGGTCCGATTTCAACTATTTTTCTTTCTGAATTGAATCGAATCGAATCAATCTCTCGAATAAAACTAATCTAAATCGATTTCAATTCAATTTAATTCGGTTTAGATCAAAAATATATAAGAATATTTAAATTAATTATTATATATAATAATATTTAAGTTAAAAATAATCAAAATAAATATTACTTTATCATAAAATTTATAAAAGTATTATTTTTTAATAATGTTATAATAATTTTTAGATTAAATTAATTTAAATAATTTAATTTAATTTGGATCGATTTTAAAAATTTTAAATCGAACTAAATTGAAAAGGATCCAAATCGAAGCGTATTAGTAGATTTCGCGACTTCTTTGATTTATACGGCCAGAAGGAAGCTCTGGACGAGTGATCACAGCCGTCCGCGTGGCCTGATCTGAACCTCCGGGGGAGGATCGTCCGATCAAGGGTCAACGGCCCAGATGAATCTTGGCTCGATGAACTCGGTCGGAATCACGTGCACGATGGTTCCCGGGGTGTCACGATGCTGTTCTGTTTACTTTAAAATTATATCCGAAAAGAGTTGAGTTTTGAAGGGAATATTATTATCTCCGTGTGAACGTAGTACGGTAAACGGAACGTATTCGATTCGGATCAGATATAAATATAGATCAAATATTATAAGTTGATTAATCTTCGAATTCGGAATAGATACAGAAAATATCTATTTTAGAATATCCTTTAAATAATATATTTAATAAAATATAAATACATAAAAATATAAATATAAATTTTATCATATATTTATTAACATTAACTTAGTATACTGATACATAACAAAGAATATTTAATCATATCGGTAAATATAATGATTTTAAATACATAATTGTGTATGTATATATTATCAGAGATAGATTCAGAGCGGATCTTAAACGGAGAAGGGCAGATATTTTCGCATCCGTTCCGATTAACATTCGGATAATATCCGTATCCGGATATCCGCTCTGACGAATATCTAAAATCGGATATTATATCTGCTTAAGCGAATACGAATTCGAAGCGAATCCGAATTCTATCTGTATACGTTCGCAACTCTATTGCGAAGGTACCGATTGGTTCCGACGGTGAAAACTAGACGAAGGAAAAAGGAAAGGAGAAATTTTAAAAAAATGAAGAGAAGAATTCAAACGCCATGCGTACCTGTTTTAATTTTAAGGAGGATTAAATTTATTCGATAACTATATTAGATCATTCTTTTGATTTTAAAATTAAGATCGAGAACGTATATATTTTTACTTGATAAGATACTGATTTTTTACGGATGTCATTTTTCATCGAACTTGGATAATCTAATGGGAAACTGTCTGTCTATCTCCTATCTAGATTTTAATCCCGATAAATTATCCAAATACCTCGTCCCTACAGATATGTTTTAAATTAATTATTTCCTATCGAAATTAATCAAAACATCAAATTTCATTGTAACTCCCAGAAATATCCTCGACTCTAATAAGAAGTAGGTACGATCCCAGAAATATCAATCGAGCGACAATTCGGACGATAAAATTAATGGATCGCGCTGTCAAAAAGAGTCGAATCGTTGCCGACGTCTTACCGACTCGTTGTCCATCGGCGACGAGTTGTATCGAATTCGACGGTGAGTTTGTAAGATGTCGGCAGCAGTTCAATAATGGTTCATCAATTTGTTAACTCGTTACCGATGGAATCGAACTATCATCGACATCTTACCGACTCACTTTAGTTGCAATTTATTAATGGTGTGAATTGTAACGTAATCCAGGGATTGCGTTGCAAAAAAAAAAAAAAAGGAAGAAAGAAAGAAAATCTAATGAGGGTGTTTGGTCGCATGATAATAAATATTTTTATTTTTATTTTTAAAAAATGTACTAAATTCTTTTTTAAAGAGATGTTTGGCAAGTACGATAATTCTATGTTTTGAAAGTAAATTTCTTCTCAGACAAAAAAAATTTTCTTCCTTTTCTTGTGGTCCTCCACTTTGTTTGATCACGACATGTGGTGGTTACACTTTTTTGTTATATATCACATCCCCCCAAATATGATAATTTTATGTCATTGTTGGTTCACATTTTTCTTTTATTACAATTTTTGATCATGAAACTCTACGAAAAATTATCGTGCTACCAAACACCTCGTAATCCATGGATCATTGTCGGGGCTGAAAACGAATTGATACATTCTAGTTCGAAATTTGACTCGAACAAAATTAGGCTCAGTTTATTTATTATGTTAAATTAAAAAATTTAAATAAAAAATAAAATTCGGCTCACTAAAGGAGTCAAATCTGAACATATCTTTCCTCGACTCGACGACTAGCAAATAACTCAATTTAAATGTTTTATTATATATTTATCTTTAAAATTAAATTATAAATATTAATAATTATATATTATCGTTTATATTTATTAAATAATTCAAGATTTAAGTTAAAATTTAGATGGAGTTTCATAAATTAATTAAATATAAAATTTCGCAGACAACTTTTTTCTTGATTTTTAATTTTATAAATAAGTTTGTATATAGCTCAAGTTTAAATGTGAATTAAATTTTAGTAACTCGAGTTCAAGCTCAAGTCAGCTCAATTAATAAACAGACCAAGTCTGAACAAGGATTCAATGAGCTTGTTAAAACTCAAGTTCATCGAACTCGTGTAAAATAAACGAATCGAGTTTGAACATCGTCCTATTCGACTCGGCTTGTTTGCAACCCCTACCTGTTGTGGTGCGTTCTCCAATCAATGCGGAATTTGGCCGCCATTTTGTAGACCGTGTGGTTTTTGAACGGGGTCCCATTGTCGGAAAGGATCCGACTAGGGACGCCGTATCGGTAGATGATATTCTGCCTGACGAAGCGTGACACGACTTCGCCTGTAACTTCTCGGGCTGCAATGGCCTCGGCCCACCTGGAGAAGTAGTCCGTTGCTGCTAAGATGAATTTGCATCCCCTGGAAGACGGTTTGAAGGGCCCGACTATGTCCATGCCCCACTCGGCGAAGGGCCAGGTCGGGGTAGTTGGATGGAGTTGAGTGTGCGGACGCCGCGGGATGGTCCCAAAAGCTTGACAGTCGTGGCATGCTCGGGCAAATTTATCACAGTCGGCGAACATGGTTGGCCAAAAGTAACCTTTAAGCTTGATAGCGATCTTCATTTTGGGCCCCGGTTGGTGAGCACCGCATAGACCGCCGTGGACCTCCCTCATGATATAGATGGCCTCCTGCTTGGAGACACATCTGGCTAAAACTGCCTTTTCTTTCTCTGGCATCATCCGGTACAATTCCCCACCAATGATTTGATAGGAAGTTGCTCTTCTTGCCATCTGCACCCGCTGGGCTCGTTCTTCTGGCAGGATGCCATTCTTGAAGTCGATGATCGGCTGGCGCCAATCTGGCTCAGAGGGCCCTTGCTCGCCTTCAATTACATTTGTTTCTAGAACGGCTTCCTCATCTTCGAACTGTCTCCCGCCTGGTAGGAGACGCCTGTGCTTTACAACAATTTCAAGCATACCTTTGGGTGGCAGCTTGATGGCAGAGGCCAGTTTGGCCAATGCGTCGGCTTGGGAATTTTGCCCTCGCTGAACATGTTCTATGCTGAAGAGATAGAACCTTTGAGACAAATGGGTAGCCTTCATATGGTATGGCACCAGCTCCGGCTTGCGGACCTCGAAGACACCTGTCATCTGTCGGGTGACTAGCATGGAGTCCCCGAACACCTGTATGCATTGTATGCCCATGTGGAGGGCAACTTGTAGACCAATGACGAGTGCTTCATATTCAGCCTCGTTGTTGGTGTAGATTCCTGTGAGGGAGCACGATTCATGGAGAACTCCGCCATCAGGGCTGAGAAGCACAATTCCCGCGCCTGCCCTGCTTTCGGTTTTCCCCGACGTTTTCTTTTCAGTTCTGGCGGCTCCGTCAAAGAAGAGCTGCCAGGGTTTGATATCCACACGCTGGACTTCTTGTGCCGAGTCGTGTAGCGTCTCCTCGTCCCGAAGTTGGAAGTTGAGAGGAGAGTTGGCCGGAACGGGATGAGCTGCAAGAAAATCAGACATACCTTGGCCTTTGATTGCTCGGCGAGGAATGTACTTGATGTCGTACTCCATGAGCATCAGTGCCCACTTCCCCAGTCGCCCGGTTGGTACAGGCTGCTTCAGCAAATGCTTCAGGGGGTCAACCTTGGATATGAGGTTGACCTCGTGTGCTAGCAGATAATGCCTCAGCTTCTTGGCAGCAAAGACGAGGGCCAGACATGTCTTCTCCATTGGAGAGTATTTGTGCTCAGGCCCGACCAACCTCCTACTTAAGTAGTATAAAGGCTGCTCCTTTTCTTCTTTATTTTCTTGGGCAAGCATTGCCCCCAGAGAGTCTTCCATGGCTGTGACATAGAGGACCAATGGTTGACCTGGAACTGGTGCCCCCAGAACAGGGGGGTTGAGGAGGTACTGCTTCAAGCCGTCAAGGGCAGCTTGACACTCATCATCCCATCTGAATGGGGCTCCTTTCTTTGCAAGTCTAGAAAAAGGTTGACATCTCCCAGACAGATTGGCGATGAAGCACCGGATATATGCCAATTTCCCTTGTAGGGACCTTAGCTCTTTTATGTTTCTGGGTGGAGGCAAACTCTGGATTGCTTCGATCTTTTCTGGATCAATCTCAATCCCCCTGTAACGGACTATAAAGCCCAGGAACTTGCCACTGGAGACGCCGAAGGCGCACTTCATTGGGTTCATTTTCAAATTGTACTGTTGAAGTCTCTCGAAGACCTTCCTCAGATGGGATAAATGGTCTTGCCGAGACTTAGTTTTGACAACCAAGTCGTCGACGTAGCATTCGACCATGTCGTGAAGCATATCGTCGAAGATCTTCGTCATCGCCCTCTGGTAGGTGGCACCCGCATTCTTCAAGCCGAAGGGCATTCTCTTGTAGTTGAAGATTCCCTTGGGTGTCCGGAAGGCTGTGAAAACTTTGTCCTGGGCAGACATCAGAATCTGGTTGTAGCCCGACGACCCGTCCATGAAGGACAGCGCTTCATGCCCCATAGTTATATCAACCATATTTTCGGGGATTGGCAAGGGGAAATCGTCCTTTGGGCATGCCTGATTGAGGTCCCTATAGTCGATGCAGACTCTGACCTGCCCGTTCTTTTTCTTGACGGGGACGATATTTGCCAACCAAACAGGGTAGGTGCATGGCTCAATGAAGTCCACCTCCCTGAGCTTATCCACTTCAGCATTCACCTTGACTTCCAGCTCTGCCCGCATTCGCCGCTGCGCCTGTTTCACCGGCTTGGCGTTGGGTAGAATGGCCAAGTTATGGACCGCCACGTCTGGGTTCAGTCCTGGCATCTCTCTGTAAGTCCAGGCAAAACAATGCTTGAACTCCTGGAGAAGGGCTTGGTATTGGGTCCTCTCCTCCTTGGTCAGTAGGGTACTGACGAAGGTCGGTTGCGGCTCCTGCTCCGTGCCGAGGTTGATTTCGAGCAGGTCGTCGACTGTCGCCTGGCCGCCGTCTTCAATCTGCTCCGGAGCTGGTCGTAGGTCGACGAACTCTGGGAGTACTATCAGCTCAGCTGCTGACTCGGAGTCGCTGTCCGGACTCGGAGTCGGGTGCTCGACCTGCTGGCAAAGTTCACTAGGGGTGGAAGTTAGTACCTCAGGCTCCTCACCTCCGTGCACACTTACCATGTTTACCGCATAGTGGACTGGCGCCTCGTAATCTGAATCGTAGGCGATATCGGGGTTCTTGCTGGTAGACTTATGGTTCTCCTGTGGGTGACACATGTTGTGGAAGGCGCGGGCCTTTTTCCAGGATTGCCTCTGAGGGATGCCCATCTTCCGGTACATCTGAATGATCCCGGGGGCCACACCCGGGGAGGGTTGGATGGTGACCGAGTAAGATTCGGAATGCTCGTGCCAATCAAGCTCATCCCGGACTCGCTTCTGGGTAGGCTTGACCCCGTGCATAACATGATCGGGCTCGTTAGGGTAACGAACTCGGAATATAGAGAGCTTTTCAACCGTCTGGAGCTCTCGCTCCCCTGCTAGCCATAGCAAACCGTGGGGCATGCCAATACTCTCTTCGATCTCCCTTGTGATGGAGTTGGCATTATAGGTAACAGGTCTGGTTCCCTTTCTGTATGACTGCGTCCTTGGGCTTTTAGTCTTCAAGGAGAGTTTGAACATTTGGGCTCTGACCTGATCAACCTCGATTTCTGGCTCAGCGGGAGTCTCTTCTCCCATCTTCCCTTTTCCTTTGCTAACTGGGGGCTTCACCGGCCCGGTTTGGAAATATGGTATGGCATCCGCCAAGTGGCACTCTGCAACTTCAAACGGGGCTTGGTCGGCTTCGACTCTGCACTGCTCGCCGTCCTTAGAGTACTTGACACACTGATGCAGCGTTGATGGCACGACGCCGTTAGTATGAATCCAAGGGCGTCCCAGGAGTGCTTTGTATGTGGTGTCGGTGTCGATAATGTAGAAGGTGGTTTTGGAAACCAGCCCTCCGATGTCCAGCTCTACCTCCACTCGACCAAGTGCCTCCTCTGAATCTTGATTGAACCCGGAGATAGTGACTCCGGGGGCTTTCTGTAGATACGGTGCCAGAAAGAGTGCTCTGAATGTTTTCATCGGCATAAGATTACATGCCGAGCCGGCATCTATCATGATGCGGTTCATTCCATGCCCGTTGATGGATCCTTTCATAAATAAAGCCCGATTGTGGAACGGGGCTTGAAAGACCATATCCTCCTCCGTGAAGGTCACCGGAGGAACCTGGGTGTCTTGTATTTCGGCGACTTGCGCCTCATAGACTTCGGGCTGCTGCATCACAGCAATCAATGCCTCCCGAAGCTCCTGGCTGAAGGAGAGGGCCTCCCATACACTGATGCGCACTGGGAGACGCCTGATCTTTGCCAGTAGTTTGTCATCCGCCTTTCGCTTGGCCTCCGGTAATGACGGAAGCGGAGCTGAATAAGGCAGGCCTGATGTGACGAAGAGCTGCGAAGGGCTTGGGCCCTCGTCCTCGCCTTGAGGCAGCGTCGGCTGCGGTTGGCTCTGTTGAGCATCCATCTGAGCTTCAGTGCCCTCTGGAATATCTGCGCGCACAATGGGCGGCGCGGTGCTGGTACTGGGGAGATCCCGGATGCTGACCGGGCTACCTCTGTGTGGTTGCTGGCGCGGAGGTTGCCTGACAATGGGAGTGGGCACAGGGCCAGGCTCCTCATCTCCAAGATAAATAACTCGCCCCGGGTTGGATTTCTGTCCTCCTGGCTGGCGCTGGTTCTTTTTGTTCTCTTTCCTCTGGTAAACAAGTTCGGCGCGCGGGCCTGGCCTCGAAGGGCACTGCTTGTTGTAGGAGCTCGGGGGAGCGAAGTTCACCATGCTGCAGGAGAACACTTGGAAGTGGTTTTTAAGTGCCTCTAGGTCGGGCTCATGTTCATCTGGTCCCCATAGCCGGGAAACTTGGGCTTCTGCGGCCCCGTCACCAATGGTGACCCTCTGCTCAAGAACGTTGAGGCGGCGGGCGAGGTCCTGATATCTGATCCATTCGGCCCAGGAGGTAAACTCCATTGGCGTCGGGAGGCCCACAGGCTGCTTCGGGGCGGATCGCTCCAACCGGCTTTTCATCTTTTGTAGCTTCTGGCGAGGGGTCGGCCTCTGAGGCCCTGACGCCCTGGCAACTCTCCCCGTCTGCTGTCGGAGGCGTGCCTCAGCCTCGATGTTCATCTGAATCAGCTCCTGGGGGAGCCTCTCATAGCAAGGGAAATAGCCCGGCCTAGGGGGTCTGTGAGACACACCTCTAGTCCCAGTCTTCCGGGCAGCCTCAATTCCTGGAGTGATGCTGACAGCGCAGGAGGAGCCAGCTGGTTCAATTCTGACATGAGGCCGTGGCGGATGGACCGAGTATCGGCCTAATCTTAGCACCCCGCCCCTGACCAATTCTTCCAAACCCCTTTTTACAGCCCAGCAGCTTTCAATGGCGTGGGAGTGGGTATGGTGATACCCACACCCTTCCTTGGGAAATGACATGATGTGGTACTCCCTCCCGGGACAGGGCTCGATCAAACCCTCTCTGGCGGCCTTCTCGAACAGTTGCCGAGTCATAGACTGAGGGAAGGAGTAACAGGTGTAGGTGTAACTCCGCTGGCGCTTCCTCCGAGGAGACCCTGGTGGACGTCTCTCTACCGCTGCACGGGAACGGTCAGAGGGGGCTTCAGAGTCGGCACCGCGCCTGCGGTACCCACCATGATCATTGTGCCGCTCTTGGGGTTGCTCCTCCGTCTGTCGCGATCCTGCAACAGACGATTCAGAAAATCTCGGAGGCTGCCGCGGGCGGCAGACCTCCTCGAAGGTTACCTTGCCGGCCAAGATGTCGGGGAGACTGGCCAGGGTTGCCGTGATATCAGCCTCCAGGCGGGCGCATCGGGCCCGGAAACTCTCCAGCATCGCAGTGATGTTGGAGGCTATTTGGTGCGCCGAGGGGCGCGGAACTGGTTCTTGCCTCGGACGGGGTCCGTGGGGAGACAACCGTTGCCGAGGCTGCTGCTGGGGCGGCGCCGATCGAGGGCGCGGAGTCTGTACCTGCGTTACCTGATAACGCGGTGTCCTTGGGCGCTTGGGCCCGGAGCCTGGATGACGGCAGTGTACCACGTTGACGGCGAAATTCGCCTGTTGACGGGCGCCTTGATGCGGTTGGGGTGGCCGGACTAGCCGATTTCCCAGATTGAAGACTTTGTCTTGAATCATTTTCTCCGCCAGATCCTTGAACTGATAGCAGTCCTCGATGACGTGCCCCAACAGCCGGTGGTAGGGGCAGTAGTTGGCCTCGTTGCTCCTTTAGGCGTCGTCGGGGCGCCGGCTGGCGGGCAGGCTGATGAGGTCGTTTTGCATGCAGACCTCGAAAAGCTTGCGCGTGTAGTCGCGCGTGAAGGAGTAGGGCTTCTGGGTACGTTCCTCCCATGTTGGTCTTGGAGGGACGTTGACAGGATTCTGTGGAGGGGGCGCTGTGGCGGGTCTCCCATTTCCCCTGCCGACATTTTTAGAAGAGGGTGAGGCAACATCGATGGTGTTTACCTCTCTGGAAGCTGGTTGTTTGTCTTTGGATGGCCTCGGGCGGGCGGTGGCGGTTGACGGATGGCTGTAGTAGAAGTGCTCGATGTCGGCCACCGTGATGTTGAGGTCGTCGAAGGTTTGGATCCTGGTACCCAGCACCTTCTTCTGAATGTCGGGCCGGAGCCCTCTCTTGCATAAGGCCACCGCCTCCTCGGCAAGGGGTGGGTTGGCGCACTTCATGCAGACGTCGCGCCATCGCCGGATGTAGTCGACGGCGGTCTCGCTGCGCCCTTGCGTCATCGTGGCGAGCTCGACCAGTGTGTGCGGCCGCTCGGAGAAGCTGAATCTTTCCACGAACTTCCGCTGCATGTCGGCCCAATCGGCGACGGAGTTCGGTTTCAACTTCAAGTACCACTCGAAAGCGGTTCCGGTGAGGGTGGTGGCGAAGTACTTTAGGAGGTATGACTCATTGTAAGCCAAGTCCCCCATGTGGGCGAAGTACAGTGCCAGATGTTCTCTCGGGGACCCACGCCCGTCGAACTTGGAGCATTTTGGGATTTTGGAAACGTCCTGTGGAAGCCGGACGTACTGGTGATGAAGAGGATAGGGGACCTGGTAGAGGCCCATGACGTTGTGTCCCTCCTCGTGCTGAGCGAGGCGCGTGGCGATCAGCTGATCGATCACGGCCCGTTGCGCCGGGTCCAGTGGTTCCTGCAGAGGTGGCGGGGGAGGTTGATAGCGTCGTCCCCCAAAAACCTCCTCACGGGCTGGCGGCCTTGGGACCGAGGGCTGTGGCATAGCTGGGAGCGGCGGCGGCAACGGTGCGTCCACTCTGGCCAGCTGAGGGGCCCTGGCGGCCTCCTCTCCCTTCGATTCGTAAACCGGCTGAGGGTGTAAGAGCCCGGCATCAGCTATCAGAGCTCTTAGCCGTTGATTCTCCCTTTGTAGGTCTTCAAATGTGGGAGTGAGAGGCGCATCCTCTTCTTGTTCTTGGAAATCAGGCTCGTTATTAGCTTTCTGGGCCCTCTCGGCGGCTGCGGCCGATTCCTGGGCGGTGTCGGTGCGAGTCCGGGGTTTTGTTCGGACGGCGGTCCGGGACGCCTCCGGCACGTCTTCGGGCATGTTGCCCCTTGACGTGACAAGGCAGACGAAGCTTCTCTGTGTTGGAATCCCACACCCCTCGGGAGGTGGGGCCTTCAATGCAGTGCCGGCCTGGTGCCGGTAATTGTTGGAGCTTCCGGGGCGATGCCCCCAGGACGGCGGGGCCGGTAGGGCCAAGTAGTGCCCCCGGTTGACAGGGGGTGTGAGAAACCCCCCTCCCCGGCCTGTTGAGGAACCAGTGGCGGACATCCCTGAGTAGGACGAGCGGTCCCAGTGTGGGAGTGCACGCCGTGAGTCTTGGGGCGAACAACTCGCCATTCCTTCTTTGGTGGAGTTGAGAGGTGACGGGGCACCTGGTTCTCTACGCGGGGGAGATGCCCCCAGTGCTTGAAGCTGGCCGGAGCCCAATCGGCACCAGCAGACCTTCTTCCGTCGCGGATGGTCAAGGGCCTAACGACAAGCGGTAATTCTTCGACTCGGTCATTCCTCCTGAGCAGGGTCAACGCCGAGAACTTATTGTGGAGCGGCAGTGCCCCCAGTGGTGACGTTGGCAGAATGCTTCTTTTGAGGTTGGCCGGGGTCTTGGCGACATCGGTCGGCTCCTCAGGGCGGTTTTTAAGTTTCCCGGCGTTAAGGACGCGGCGGGCAACATAGCGGCGCCGGGCTTTCATGGCAGCAGTCGGCCTGGGCGCGGGATCCACAGCGGGGATGCCCCCGCTCGGTACCAAAGGCTGTGCCGTCAGCATTAGGAGTGGTAGCGGGGTCTCAGTCGGTGGAGTGGCAGCGAGCTTGACCGCCTCCTGTCCTGAGGCTAACACTTGGAGTAGCGGGTGCATGACTTCAGGCTCCGCGATCAGCTTCTCTGGCATCGCCCCAAGCCGGTCGGGGTACAGCACAGTCTTTGAGAAGCCTCCGAAAGCGATGGCGGGGGTTACGGAGCCGATACGTCGCTGTTCAACGTAGGCTTGGGAAAAGCAGACTCCGTTGTTGATTTCCATGGATTCTTCTTCTGGAAATGAAAACAACTCGATCAAATGCAGAGAGTGTTTTGTTTTGGCTTTTTTTTGAATTGAAGATAGTGGATGTGCACATCTCCAGGCTGCCACGACGGAGAGATGAAAGGAAAGAAGGGTCCCACCGGGCGTGCCATTTGTGTGAACCTCTTTTTTTGCGTCTGTTCTTTAGAAAGAAAGACATCTCCGGACTTTTTCTAGGAAAATAGGTGATATCCTAAAAATATTAGGTAGTCCGGTGATAGTTTAAAAATATTAGAACCGAGGTTCGGGTTCTTTGAAAATTTCATTTTTTGACCCTTCTCCGCCGAATGGTGCGAGTATCCGGCGTTAACTTACATCGAGCAACGGCTCGAACGCCTTTGATTAACCGTCGCGGCAACCTGCTTTCGGAGATATGCACATCCACAAAGTAAAGTATAGAACTCAAAAGGGCAGCGGCCTTTTGGGTCCGATCAGATGCAAACCGATTTGCTCGGGTTTGTTTTATTTGTCATTTTTTGGATGACTTTGATTCTTTCTGATTTCTAAGTTTCATCTGTTTCGAACTCGATCAAAATCTGATTTTTTTATTTGAGGACTGATTTAGGATTTCACCGAGCCACAAAGGGACTGGAGTGAATGGGTTATGATGGGCCGAAATGAGCCAGAGTGGGGTCTGAAATGGGACCGATTCTGAGGTCTAGGCATAGGCTGAACAAGGGCAGTCTGTTGACCTGTTTAAGGATTTCTGTTAAGGGGAAAAATGGGCCTGCACAAGGGACTTTTCGTGGGCTGGTTAGGGTGCTGGACAGGAGGGTCCGATTGGGGTCTGATCGGACGACCAGACAAGGCTTGTTCTTGGGCCCGTTTGGGATGTCCTCGAAGGGCTGAAAACCGGGTCGCAAAGGGACTGGTTTTAGGCTATGAGCATAGGCCTGCAAGTAGGCCGGTTATGGGCCTGTTTGGAGGTTGGCTGGATGGGCTACAAAGGGGCCTGTTCAGGAGGTCCTTGATGGACTGAAACTGGGTCACAAGGGGACTGTTTTTAGGCTCTGGGCATGGGCCTACAGATGGGCCGGTATGGGCTACAAATTGGGCCTGTTCAGGAGGTCCTTGATGGACTGGAACTGGGTCACAAGGGGACTGTTTTTAGGCTCTGGGCATGGGCCTGCAGATGGGCCGGTATGGGCTACAAATTGGGCCTGTTCAGGAGGTCCTTGATGGACTGGAACTGGGTCACAAGGGGACTGTTTTTAGGCTCTGGGCATGGGCCTGCAGATGGGCCGGTATGGGCCAGACAGAAGGGGCTGATCGCAGGCTGGATTTGGGCTAGATTTGTGCCTGGCGCATGGGTTCAAATTGGGCCTGAAGAAGGGGCAGCAGGTGGGCCGGACAGGGGGGCTGTCCACGGGCCTGGATTGAGGTCTACGCAGGTGGTTTCAGGTGGGCAGCCATAGGCTTAGGCAGGACTCGAAATAAGGTTGTGATCGAGACCTGCTGGTGGTTAGGAAATGTGGCAGTGAAATCCCATTTCAGAACCTGCATTGCTTTATTTGTTTTTTTTTTGATTGTTTGAAAACAGTTTGTTTACTTAGTTTTGGTGGCTTGCATCTGATCGGGCACATTGGGCTGCCAATCGGTGCCCACTTTCATGCATCGACATGCCATTGAATCTTCATTTCATTGAATGGTGAGGTGAAGTACATCGGTGTACAATGAGTGGTGACCCTTCCCCCAATTTAGGTTCTTCACCACCTTAGAAAAATTTCGGCATTACAACGGCATACCGACAAGTTTCTAATTTGGTGAAGTTTACCCATCCAATAAGGCTAGTCAATGACTTAGCCAAAATTGGGGGAAGGATCATCGGCTACGGGAGCGTGCCCGCGCCGACGTCCGGGTCGTAAGCTACGGGATGCATGCCCGCGCCTCCGCCCAAGGTGGAGTTCCCCCGGTAGGGGTGAAGTCCTTAATTTAATGTTGCTTTCGCCTTTTTGATTTTTATTGATTGATTTTTATGAAGGCCACTTCG
This sequence comes from Cryptocoryne crispatula var. balansae, assembly GCA_036172225.1. Taxonomy (NCBI): domain Eukaryota; kingdom Viridiplantae; phylum Streptophyta; class Magnoliopsida; order Alismatales; family Araceae; genus Cryptocoryne; species Cryptocoryne crispatula. Next base: position 3,935,276 of record CM069924.1, on the reverse strand, counting down.
GGCCGGTCCATTCCTTCGGCGTTCAAAGCCGGGCTTCACTTCTTGCTTGATTTTGGGAGGGCAACTTCTAGGAGGGAAAGCCGGACCCGTGAAAGGGCCGTTGAGGCTCTCTTCTCCTTGGATGTGTTGAGGGGAAAACCGGACCCGTGAAAGGGCCGTTGAGGTTCATCCCTCACTTTGCCGGTACATGCCACAAAGGGGCTACTGCAGCTTCTTCTTTTATTTTCTGCTGCAAAGGGGGGCTGCTGTAGAGCTTCTTGGGAGGTGGATTGGACCCGTGAAAGGGTCATTGGGTTGGCCCTTGAAGAGGCTGGCGCCTGTCTACAGGGGTGCTGGAAATAGGCTGTTATGAAGGCCTGGATTGAGTGCCAAACGTGGGCTGGAAGTGGTCCTGGATGAAGACCGGAAGGTGGGCCAAAATGGGTACGGTTCAAGGCCTGGGTAAGAACCAGAAGATGGGCCGCTCATGGGCCAGCCTGGGGTCTGCTGGATGGGCTGCGGAGGGGTTTAGAACAGCAGGCCGAAGGAGGGCTTGAGCTGGTCCTGCAGGTGGGCCTGATTGGGCCGAAGTGGGCATGAAGTGAGGCTCAGCCAGGGTCTGTTTTTTTTGGGTCGAAATTGACCTGCATGTAGGGTATTTCAAGGGGATTCTTCTTAGACCAGAGTAGGGTCAGGTTGAGTCTGATTGAATGACCGAACAAGACCTGTTCTTGGGCCTACAGTGGAGACCGAACTGGGTCCTGCTAAGGAGCATTCAAACAGTCCCAAGAGAAGGGTCCACCTTGGACTGAAATGGGCTGGACCGGGCCTGTAAAGGGGGGCACCTGGCTGGCACTGGAATCTGATTTTTTTTTGATGCATCGCAGGGGGCTGCATGTGGGCTGTGTATGGGCTCTTTTCTGGGCCTGCATAGGGGTCTACTGGATGGACTGCAGGTGACCTGTGCAGGGGGTCGAACAGGGCTGGAAATGGGCCTGATTGGGCCTGAGAATGGGTCAGCCGTGGGCCTGCAGCAGGGGCTGTCCAGTAGGCTACATTGGGACCAGTTTTGGGCCTGAAATGGGGTGTTTAGCTGGGGTGAAACAAGCCTGCGCAAAGGGGGTTTTCAGGGGGTCTGGGCCAGGTCCGAACATGGGCTAGGCATGGGGACTTCTGCAGACAGACCAGAGGCTACAAACGGGCCAGGAATAAGCAGAAAAAGAAGGCCCCTTTGAGGGGGCTACATGGGCGCACCAAGCCGGTCTTTTTACCTTCTCTTCCCTTCTTCTTCTTCTTTCCTTCTTCTGGCGGCAGTGGGTTGCAGCAGCAGCAGGAGCAGGGCGCAAAGCAGCAAGGGGCAGGGTGCAGTCCAGCAGCCTGGCGGCGTCTCCAGCTTCTGTCCTTTGGCTGGTGCGTCTCCCTCTCTTTTATAGAGAGTGAAGAGGGCAGGTGAAGGGACAGAAGTTGCTGTACGCTGGTGACTCTTGATCTCCCCATGGGAGTTACTCCATTTAACCACATTGATTGAGTGGCTGTCCCTTGGCCTTCCCTCTCCTTCAACTGACTCTTGGGAGGCTGTGCTGGCAGCTGGGTGCGCACCAAGGAGCTGAGGTAGCAAGTGGGTGCGGCTGGGCTTTGATTGGCCTGGCTGCTGAAGTGGGCCTGGCCCAATTGGGCCTGTTTTCTGGGCCAGCGGACTGAAGAGAAGCCCAGGCCCTCCTGTGGGCTGCGCACATGGCCTGTACATGGCCTGATTTGTGCCAATTGTGGGCTGGATGGCTCCGGCCCCTGCTAGGGTGTTTAATTGGGTCCAATTGTGGCCAATTTGATGGGCCATTGGGCCAGCTCCTAGGCCAGGCCGCCTGTTTTACTCCTTTCTCTTCTTTTCTTCCCCTTTTTGTTTGAAAAAAAAAAATGTACGCCAACAGCCATGAGTAAAATGGAATACCATATTTATACCTCACAATGTTTGCCTACAGCTCTTTGTCCTTGGAATCCAGACTCCATTGCCAATTAGCTAGCGGAACAATTGAAAGTCTAAAAAGAAAGAAAAAGGAGACCGATTCCTCCTCCATCCTTCTTCCATGCCACAAGATGCAGCACCCCTCCAGGCTCCCCCTTCCGAAGAAAGATAACATTATAGATTCAACTCCCAGGTAGATAGCAGTTGGCATCCTGAAAATTGAGCAGTAGTAAATGCCATTTGAGAAATAATCACCTAAGTAATGACCCACTCCCTCTGACAAAATCTTGCTCCCCACCTCTTTTTTGAAGGTGGCATTCATCACAAATCATTTATTGCTTGATAAGGTGTTTAGTTGCACAGTAAATTTTTATACACTTTTATGATAAAAAATACATTAAAACAAAGTGTGAATTAATCAATGACATAAAATTATCATGTTTGGAAAAATATGATAACAAAAAAGAGTTGATACCATATATGACTAAACAAGTTGGGAGACCACAAAATAAAAAAAGGTGACACTTTTTTTTGTTCAAGAAGAAAGACTCTTTAAGAACATAAAATCGTAATAGTTGTCAAACATCTCTTTTAACAAGTTTTGTTACAAAAACATTAAATTGTAACAAATGTCTAATTTATCATGCAACCAAACACCCTATAAAAGGAGAAGATGAAGGCACAAGAAGGTAAGTAAAAGGAGAAAAGAAAAGATGTGCTAAGATTCTAGTGGAGAAGTAGAATCCAAGTGAAGCTAAAACACAAATTTATTCCAGCGAAAGAAATTCCTCCATAAGTCCCTTTTCTCTGGGAATTCCCCAGAATGAACATAGGAAACATTGTGCATGCAGAAAACCATTTGTCAAAATATATCTGTCGGATTCCCGTAGACCTCTTCGAAGAGTCTTGTATTCCTTGCTCTCCAAATGGACCAAAGGAAAACTGGTAGTGTATTATCCCAAAGTTTTTTTTTGTTCCATCTCTCCATCCTTTTAACTCGAATTTGAAGCTTCTGATGAGTGGGAACCATTCGACATCATTGATAGAAGTAGGAGATAAAGGAAGCCAGACATAATATGGGGAAAGGAGTCCCATGAGTGTCCAGGATCAAGGGGATGGACTGCTTCGACTGAACCTGCACTCCATAACCAACTTGTTCTACCTGTACACAGATTGATATTTCTAGTTTTATATAGTTTCCGAATAAAAAGAATGAAAGGGTGAACGGTCCACATTCCACAGAAAGAATCATCACGCTCAGCTCAGCTCTTCCCCCCTTTTAGGCGTATGCATAGTTGTCAAAGCAGCCAAGCAGGTGATTAAACGCCAAAGCAGTTTTCGATGCCGTGAGCGGAGGTCCGCTTTATCAGGGTGTAAAAAAGCACACACTTTGGGCACTCTGAGCAATAAAGTGAACAAAGCGGGCACTTTGTCCACTTAGTTTATTTATTGGATCCAATACCTGCTAATTGGATCCGATAAGGAAAGGACCTATATATTGAAAACTTGTAAGTATATTGATTGTTTGAGTACACATGCAAGTATCTCTGACTTATGTTGATTGTTTGAGAACACAATGTACTTGAACCCTTTGATAACAATACTTCTTCAGTATTTTGTAAATCATTTTCCTTTGAGGCTTTGTTGATTTACATTATTACATATAAATTTTATTTGTCAAATATCTAATTAGTTTATTGATTGTTTGAGTGAAATGATAAATTTTGTCTATTTATGCATTATTGTTTTGTTGTATTTGGTGGGCCGACCACGGATCACGCCAACTAGTCTCTTACCACTTAAGCAGGCGCTTAAGTGGTAAAGGGATCCTTGGTCGTTTTGTCGCCTTGACATCTATTGGCCTACAATACGGCTTTTTTCACTTATGTCCAGCAGAATCCCAGTGTTGGCCATCACATCTCCAAACACTGAGAACTAACAAATGAGTCTATCCACACCAGCAATATTCTAAAAAATCAGTTTGGTTGCTGCAACAAACTATCTTCATCATAGAATATAATTACTGCAATAATTGTTAAAAGAAATTCAGACTCAAGAATTGACATGCAGGCCGATATTTTTGGTAAACCTTAACACCTTTCTAAACCAAACACAGACATACTCTGGATTAAGACATGCCGGAATCTCAATTCCATAAATTGGCATCATAGAAATGCACCAAGGCTGAAATATGGTGTGGTGTGAACCAAATAGGAAAGCACATGCAAGTTAAGAATAAAATTTTTCATTGGAACAAGTGTATTATCTATTATTTTTATGCTACTTGCCATTTAAGGATTCTCCGGCAATTCTTACTTTAAAACAATAAATGTAGGATACTAGGATCAACAAACACAGCCACGAATGGTCTAACTGCAAGGCGTACCTGCAAATCTTTGACATCTTTTTCAAACTGAAATATGAATCCATTACAGTGCATACAGAAGCTTGCCAATACAAAGCAACTCCAAGCTGCCTAGGAGAACATTCCCCAGAACTTGTTACTGCTTCCAGGTAACTTCCTTGTCGACGATGGCATGCCTCAAAAGAACAATTTCTTTGACGAGATTCCGGTATGTGAAGGGGCGCACAGCTGCCCTCAAGAAAAGCTCAGGGGGTATCCTGCTCTTCTTGATCCTTCTCCTTACCCCTCTATAGCCTTCCCTAGCCCACTCTTCTCCCGTTTGCTCAGCTGCTCCTCTCCCCCCAGCTTCCCTCCCCATTCTGATTTCATGCAATCCCTGTTCTTCATCTTCCCTACCGGATATCCTCTGATCCTCCATTATTCGATTTTTATAGGTTTGATTGGAGATCTGGATGCTCTTCTTCACAAGGTCCTCCATGGCGTCCGAGCTTCTCATTGCCTTTCTCCACTGCTCATCCCAGAACTCCTCGCTCTCCTCCGGACTGGGATCCTCGTCATCGCCGCCGGCAACAAATTCCTCATCTTCTGGACCAACGATCACGTCATCTTCATTGCCATCCTGGCCGTCATCCTCGATCCAATCGACGACCTCACCGGAGCCGTCATCCTCTCCTTCACTCTCGTCCGGCGCATCGCATCCGAGTTCCATCTCCTCCAGCTTGACCTTCCATTCCTTTGTATACGGGTGCAGCAGCTCCACGGGATGGTTGCTCAGCAGGAAATCCAGGCAAAAGGACTTCCTTTCGTCGCTCAGCCGCTCGAATGCGTTCACCACGTCGTCGACGAAGGCCTTGGGGCTGATGCGAACGATGCGGCAGAGCCCCGCGAAGTAGGTGCAGGTCTCCGTCCGGCCATGGTCGTCCTCGACCTCGAACAGGAACTGACCCTCCGTCTCGGGGTCGAGCAACGGTCCCAGCCGCCGGAAAAAGTCGTCTTGCGGCTCGAAGCGGCACTGGTACACAGGCCGGCGGACGTAGATGATGTCGGGGCGCAGCCAGGCGGCGCACTGCGTGACGAGCGCCCGGGCGGTGCTGCCGAGGCGCCCCATCAAGGTCCACTTGTCCAATCTCTGCTTGCCGGCTTCCAGCACCACCTCCGCCACCAACGTCCACTGCTCCCACGGCGGCTCCGACGGTTTCCACTTGGGGTGCCGCACGAACACCCAGAAGTGGCGGAACCCTACGCTGCGGTCCATCTCGCGGAGGCGCCGGCTGAAGTCCGCCGCCATCTCGAAGCGCTCAATCTGCTCCCACTCCTCGTGGTCGCGGACTTCGCCGATGAGAGTCACCCGCTCGTCGGAGAAACGACCGCGGATGGGGTTGCCGACGACGATGCCGCGCCAAGAATACGGGCCGTAACGGCCGTACTTGTACCAGTCGTGGGGGTGGCGGAGGTTCGGATCGTCCTTCTCCATGAATCGGACGGTGCGGTCGTACCCGAGGCCAATCATCTGGAGCTCTTCTTCGGTGAAGGCATCGGCATTGGCGGCGGCGGGATTGGCATGGCGGTAGAAGTAGGTCTCCGCGAGACGGCGGCTGCGCTTCCGGGCCCCCTCCTTGGCGCGGCGGCGCACCTCGGCGTTCCCCTCGATGCGGCCGGGGGGAGGGCCACCGGGCTTCTTCTTGCTCCGGCCGGCGGAGACGATCGTGGAGTTCCGCCGAGGGAAGGGACCGTGGCGCAAGGAGGTGAAGGAGACGGCCGCCGCCGCCGTGGTTCGGAAAGGTAGTGGCCTCCTAAGGCGGCGGGGGCGGAGAGGCAGGGTCAACGATTCGGTGGCAGAAGGGAAGTTCCGGCGGTGAAGACACGTCCATGGCGGCGGAGACTGAAGGGGATTTTGGGGTTTTAGGAGAGAGAAGCTGAAGATATTCGCCATCGCAGAGGGGGGGAAACCTTCGATGCCCGGCCATGGATAAATAAAAGACACTTTTTTTTTCAAAGAAAATCTTTTAACAAAGAAAATTGTAACTTTGTCCCTATTATTTTTATATTTTTGTACACTCTATTAGTAACGCCAAATGTACCATCCATGAGTCGTAGGAACAATCTTTGTTCGTTAATTTCTCTCAAAGACAAGCAATAATGCAAGGTTATAAATATCATAAATATGTTATTTGTATACTATAAACTATTATTTTATATAATTATAGAATGATAGTCTGTTACTAAGTAACCCAACAGTTATATGTTACCGAATTTTAAAATGTAAATTTACCCAATGTGTCTTCAACATTCTAAATGCGCGGTATACTTGTAATTAAATATTTAAATAATTATGTTAATATAATTCACCCATTAGGAGAGTCATGCATTGAAGAACCTATCATGCCATCTGAAGCTCGGATTATGTGATAAAAAACTGTGAATAATGTTTATCCCTCAACTTTTTTATAAATATGAATCCTATAATAATTGATCATTTTATACTATATCTCTTGACAACTTTTAAAAGTTGAGCGAGAAGGTAACCCCTTTTCCTCTCTTTCTTATGCATGATTCAAGTCTAATTTACAAGCTAAAATTCAAAAGAACAATACTCATTTGGTTAGTACTCTATGTTGCTAGATACTTCCAATGATTCAAATCTCTTCCATAATTCTCAACCAACCATGCTCTAGGCCAAAGACATAATCAAGCTCCATTGGGACACAATCCTCCTCACATGGCAGCAAGGTCTGAGGAGGATGAAATGCCATGACTTCACAGAGGTGCCTTTTACTCATCTTGAAAGTAGTTTGGCACATTGCAATCAGATGGGTTCTAAAAAACACCAATTCACGAGTATCATTTTCTATTTCCATGGTTTGGAAGTGAAAAACAAATTCTTATTTCGAAATATATCTAATTAATTAGATAGTTTACAATATTTACGGTACACCAAACAACCACCAGGGAGATTTGGATATTTATCCAAATGCATTGAGGAAATGCTTCAGCTGGGATCTTCCTTAATTAATGCCTGGATTGATCCAAACCGCTCTCTGGGATGATTCCCAAGCAGTCTTGTGAGGGAAAAAAAAAGGAAATTCTCTCTGCTTATTTGGATTTTAATCCTATCATCTTGTCCAGCTTCTTAACGAGGTGTTTGGTTGCACATTAACTGTTGTACAGATAAAAGTTAAATTAAAATAGAATTTGAAATGACTTACCATATAAAAGTGTCGTGTCTTGTGAGATAATACGGTAAAAAGAATAAAACCATGAAAAACTACGAAAGAAATAAACATCTATTAAAATACAAAAGCCCAACAATTGTCAAATACTTTTTTTCAACAAAGTTTATCGTAAAAGCATATTTTTTGTAACAAAGCACCAATTCATGATGCAACCAAGCAACCCATAAACCGCAGCAGAGCACCCTGTTGTATGCATGGGTACGTTTAATTACGTTGCGTCCTATCTTCTGCCTTCGGGTAAGGCCCTGGCAAACCTTCTTCCCCTGATTCCAAACCCTCGCCGTAGGTTGGGAGGAGAAAGGAATCCAAGATTTCAGGAACTCTGACTCAATTTAGATAGATAAAAATTATCGAAAGCGAGAATAGGGGATTCAACTAGTCACATACCAGAACTTTATGGTGGGCTGCGAAGCCATTCACGCCTAGAAAATTCAAACAAACAGAGTTGTGGTTAACAAATTAGACACCCATCGGGCTTATAAAAGAGTTTTGAGGAAATTGATCGTTTGGTGTTATGGCTGCTAAGATGATTTTTGATATTAACCTTGGAAACCTTTTTTTTTCCTCGTTCCTTTGTCCATTGTGGACTGCAAAACAAAAAAAATAACAAGAAACTCCATGTTTTTTGTCCCATAAAAGATAGAAACTGACCTTTGGATGTGTTACCGTCAATAAAATCCAGGGCGACCTGCTGCCCCCGGAAGACTACCAGATCCATTGGATCACCACCTTTGATGTGATGGATGTGTTTGGGATGAAAGGGATTTTCTTGACTTTTGGGTTGAAACCATTGAATTTAGGTTTTTAAGAGAGAGAGAGAGAGAGAGAGAGAGAGAGAGAGAGAGAGAGAGAGAGAGATTGCCTTCTCTCAACTTTTTAAAAACAAACAAGAGATGAATCATGGGGATTATCAATGGTCATATAAGATAGACTTTTGAACAGTTGAGAGATTAATTCATAATTTCTTCCCCTCTAATCCCAACCAAACCCTGAATCAGGCAGGCTTTTCGTAGGTGATCAGGTCCCTAAACTCTGCAATGCGGCTCTTGATCATTTCCCCAAAATGAGGTTGTACAAACATGTGGGTGTCGTCCAGTATGTGTAATATGAAACGCTGTGAGGCAGGCAAGGAAGCATTCATGTTAATGATGAACTGTGCCATGGGGACGTCGCTGCAAAACATAACACGAGCATTCAACCCCACCAGACAAGTAAGATTATAAATGAAGGCGAAATCAACCAGTTCAATCTTTATAATGATATCACAATATGGGATCAAAATTTACCATGAAATGAACAAGCCTTTGATTGCATTCACCATCTTTTGCTGGCAATCTGCTGTCTTCTGTACCCACGTACGAGGGAAGGCCAACCAACACAAAATATGAGGGAAAGTACCAAAAGCATTTCATATCATAGTGCATAAATGACGTAAAAGTTCGTCAAGAGTATAAAAACAACTCCATAATTACCTAAAACCAATAGCAATCAAAATCTTAAAAGCCCCCACATGGCTTGAGCTGGCATCACCTCTCAGGTGGTGGCAATTTGGGCTTAAGATTATAGTTAGACAACTCATAATGGAACTCTGGTAGTTGGACTCTCTTTATATATTTCATAATAGAAATTGGAGAATCAATATCCGTAAACCAAATCCTGACTAGAATTTAAATCACGTTAAAAATCATTGTTTTCCATAATTAACCCCAAGAATAGACTTGTGTTACGCAAGGCCACGAACGTATATTTTTGAAAGTTTAGTGCGCCCTCATACCAGTGATCTCTGAGAAAAGGATTTAAAGCAAAAAGTTTTCTCAGTTCAAACCAAGCTAATTTGAATTGGTTAGACTTAGACTTAGATCTGGTTTGGTTTGGAACTCAATTTTTTTCCTTTTCTAAAGCACACCAAACCAACCATGAACACCCCTGGCTGGCTCCAACAATGGCTGGCAATGACCAGCGGGGAAATGGCCTAAGAGAGAGAATGTAGATTGGGAGAGAGAAAAAGAAACAAGGCCGTAGAGAAGAGGGGATGTCTGACGAGCTTAGATTTTCATTCGGTTACTTGTAACCCCCTAAACTAAAGGATTATAAGCAGAGTAATAGTTTCAGCGTCCACTCCATTTCATTATCCAAATAATCCATATCCCATCCAGATGGAGATCAGATACAGAAGTAACAGAAAAGTTAGCGCTTTTTGAATAATTGTTGGCAAAACAGATGAAGCCATTATCGTCTTTTAAGTATTCATGGTTTTTCATCCCGCAATAATCTTGTCTAGCACGGGAGGCAGCTGCAAGGTGGCAGCACTACAGTCTGCAGGAGCTGCTGATGGGAAATTGGCACCCCTGGATCTGATTCTTGGGGAGGAGGCCAAGCCTAGTCATCCATTTGTTGGAATCAGCCTGGGCCGTGGACCTGAAAGCTGGATAAGGGCCAGAGGTCCCCATTTGGATCCCGCAGAGACCTGGCAAGCGAACATCCACACATCCATATAAGTTGCAAAACCACAATCAACTTAAGAGCAACGTAGACCGGGTCGCGGGTTGGGATTGGGTCGGCCAAGCCCAAATTGACTGGGGTTGGCAGAGTTGAAATAAAAAAAAAATATAAAAACGTAAAAATTACAAAAGCCATTTATTTCTATTCAAATCGTACATGTTGGACAAGTTTTGTCTCCTTCACCTTCCCATCTTCCATGATAATTTTCATCGTCTCCAAGCCAGACTATAATCAAAGCCCCACTTATATATAAAATTTCATAATTTACACTATAAGTGGGGCTCCAATCAGTCTGAAATAAAGAGAAGATAAAGTTAAAAAATTAAGACAAGAAGTTTCTCCTTAGACGGATAATGAAAAAGAATTTAGAAAGAGAACGAAAGAATTAGCAAAAGGGAGGTGGACAGAAGTGGAAAGCCCCCTTGGGGCCTTACAAAGGGAGGAGGGTTTGCAGATGTTAGAATACCCATTGTGGCCATTGGAAGTCTTATATAGGCCCCTAGGGCCTTGGGGGTGGTTGCAGGTGACCTTGCCCAGTCACTGGGTCTTGAGACCCAACCCGATCCGACGAGACTCCAAGCCAGGATACACTCGAGAACCCATCGTCGGGACCGGGCTGGTCGGCCCCAAAACCGACCGGATCAGGCCTGGGTTGCGATGCAGGTCCCAACCGAACATTCCATGCTTAAGAGAATTTTATCGGGTATGCGAGATCAAAAGGTGAACCCCACAAACTCATCTTCCCAACCCAAAATTGGGTGGAAGGTGCAGGTCTGGCTGCTGCCAGCCCTCACCTAAGAATTTGGCACCAGTAGATTGGCAACTGACTAGCCCAATCCTGTGTCACTAGTAGTTCGGCTGATTTGATTCCAATCCAGGGACCAATCCCAATTCCCAACCCAAAAATCCTTGGGTGTAGTGATGGGAGGCCCGCCCTTTTGTGTCACCACACCCTCAACTTGTTTGCCCCACCCATGCAATGCAATCTCTCAAAAATATTTTGAGATCTCCCAAATCTCTCTCTCCCTCTCTCTCTCACACACACACACTGGGAAACAAAATCATTTGTACAAAGATACATAATATCTTTAATTCCTTATTTTTGTCACCTGTTGCTATCTTTAACCATGTTATCATGGTTTGCAATTTCGGCAAGATCTCAAAAATTCTCATTCTCGGCAGGCTGCCAAGATCCGAGGGGCCTGAGACCATAGCTAGAATGTTGTTGGAGCCAGCAGGAAGAAAGGACTCGCTGATCAAGGTTTGCAGACCCATATGAAACCCAAGATACACAATCTGCAACTTAAAGACCCGGTAGCACTGGATCTACAACTCCATGTTATTTGGGTTGTTGCAGGGTCCGAAAGTTTAGACTAGTGGAACAATCTTGCATGCCCTACGATGGTGCAAAGTGGCTATGCTTTGTGCCACCGCACATCATCATCACCCTCCATCTCCACCATTTCAAGGCCTATTACCCAATCCTATTTTGTGAGAATATCGTGAGATCTCGGCAAAATCTCACCTGCCATCCTCAGATGATTCCAAAATCTGAGTTGACATTCCTTGTCTCTAACTTCTTAAACCGAAGCATATTATCCATCGGGTGTCCACACACGTAAGAGATCGGAGGTTTGTTCACACTAGCAACTGTGTGGCCGATGTGACTTTCAGAAGCCAATTTTGCATTTTCAGCTCCTCCTTTTTGTAATATCCACTTCTTGATAGTGGGGTGGTTTTGGGGTATGTTTTCTTTATGTTTTCTCTAATTTCTTCCTAGACTATGTATGTGTATTGATTTGAATTAATAGAACCTGTGGCTCCTGTCACCTTAAAAAACAAATTTATGATATAATTATACATAATATAAAATTTATATATTTTAAATTTTAATAACAATAAAATAATGTCAATAATCATAAAACTAATAAAATAAATAAAAATTAAAAATTATTTTATTTCATTAATAATATATAATAATTAATATTTGATATCTTTATAGAAATATTATTGTTAATACTATTTAAAGTATTATATTATTATTATATTATAATATATGACCCAATATCGTAAGATCCAATTAATTACCGGATCATATGACGTTGCAACTTGCCTTCCCCACCCACCTATTAGGGTGCTTTGATCATTGATCGTATAATCTATCATGTCTTAATTGATAATGATAATATAGTTTTATATATGTTAAAACTTGATTTGTATATTCAAGTTTAGATTAAAATCTTATGTTATGATTAGTTTGATTGATTATGTGGTAAATATGAGTTTATGAATCCTTTTTAGGTTGAATCATTAAATATGACTCATCCCTGTTGTATTAAATATGTTTTCAGATAACTAAAACCATGAAGTAACATCAATCTAAGAATCGAGTTTGGTTGATTGAGTCAAAATGATAAAGAGTTGATTACAAATTTTGAGATATTTGGAAAATCATAAAGTCAGTGAATGTAACTTATTTTTGCGTAATATTTATAATTATTTCGCCTTCTCTATTCCTCATAGTTGTCAAGGCACCCACCAAGGTGACAAGGCACTTTCTGAGAGGCCCAAAAGGCACCCAAGACACCTGGATAGGTAACCATGTCTCATTCATTATTTGCAATTCTTAGGCAGCCATTTAATGATAGTGTAAACATATTTTGCTATCACTTATACTATTACATATGGTTAATATTTACTATATGTTGCATACTTAAATTTATAAAGTTCTCTCTTAACCCTCTTTTTCCTCTCACTTGAGGTTGTTTCTTTCCCATAAAACATATATATAAATACATACATAATTACAAAAATAGAATCATATTTACATGCACATGCAAACACACATATTCAATTATAACATATAAATATAATTGTACTTATGTATATATGTTTGGATGTATATATAAATATATACAGTATTAACATCTAATTATATATATTTATTTATACGTATATATGTATATACATATGATGCTACTGCCTTAACTACCTAGGCAACGCCTAAGCGGATTTGGCACACTTTAACCCCTTGGTTGTCTTGTAGCCTTGACAACTATGTTGATCCCAAACCACTACTGATTATGGGGTTATTTTCCCAATCACATCGCTGGACATTTTCGTCCCCGGTCCGGAATGTGACAATATAAATAAGAAACAAACACAATTTGTAGATAAGAGATTAACAAAGATGACATATAAAGTCTGAAAGTCTTAAATGCAATAAGACATTGGCAAACCAGGAACGAGGTATCATGGTCTTCCTCCAGTTAGGTTTATCTTGTGATATACCAAATCAAAGTCAATCCAGGCTATTGCTCTGCAGGAACAATCATTGCCATTCCAACTTCTGACTTAGATCTATTAGTTCATGGCAACTACAGGGGGGTCTGCTCTTCTCGGGCTATACGGCAATATGACAGTGCCTGTGGAGGCTATGCATGCAGCATGCCAAAATCACCAACAGGAAGGAGCCGTCCATGCCTGGCTCAGCAGACCAGATGATGAAGAAGCTGAAAGGGCACGTGATGCAGAGCCAGATCTGGGTTGCAAGACCATGCCATCATAGTGGTTAATGGGTTGACGAAGAAGATGCAGCACAGACTCACCGAGGTAACCAGAGTCGTGGTAACCATCGGCCATTGACTGATGTGCCTGGGTCAGTGAAGTTGGGGTCAGCTGGAGGTTGCAATATCAAATAGCTAAACTATGTCCAAAGTGCAGATATGCAATAGCACATTTAGAATATACCGTGTCATTTGGGATCCACGGATGAACTGGATGATTATAGTCATCATTGCCCTTGAGCGAGTCTAAATAATCCAGTGAAATACCAATTCATAATTTATAATCAAATTTCATTTTTTCAGTGTCACAAATCAAAATTTCATATCAAGTTAATATCCACAAAATTCCATTTTACCCATCATATGTCTAATCACATCCATGCATCATAACAAATAAAATACTTAGAATAACATAAACAGATGACTCAATGAAAATTAGGCATCTCTAGTCAAAAGCTAACATAATCATCGCTCTGACTTAACAGAAGTTCAACATATATAATATAAATAATTGATGATTACTCAACGAAAAAATGTGTTGAGGCCCTGTTGTTGCCGGCGCAAAATAAGTGGAGAGGTAGGCCCAAGTTAACTTGACGTAGACCTGTCTAGTATGACTTCGAGGAGCTAGGTATATGGAAGGAGATTGCAGAAGACTGTGGGGAATATAAAAGACGAATCCATGTAGCTGACCCCAATCATTTGGGATTAAGACTTTGATTTTGAGTTTGAGTTTGACTCAACGACAAAATGAATGTTAGTTTAGACTAACCCAAAAGCAGGTCGCAGTTCATTTGTTACTAGTGAAAGAAAACATCACAGGAAGGTTAGCAAAAACAATTATAGGAATGTAGTATTTCATCTGTCAAAATAATAAAGAAGAACAAATGGATGGAACAACAAAAGCAAAGCCCCCGTTGGATCCTTCCAACGGAATAGACCTGACAGAGGAAGACCTAGCTACAACAACAATTTTAGGTCACCCCTCAAGCAGACCTAACAATGAGTGTATTGACCCTTTCAATTACAAGCAGAAACCAAATCCTTTGGCATTCATCTGACACCGACATGAATCCTGACCAATCTGTACATGAAACATAACAATATTATTTCCATTGTACCAAATTCACCTAAATCATGTGCGCTAATGATCTAGATTAAAATAAAACGGCTGTAGTTTCATGAGAGCATACAAAATTATCGTTAAGCAAGAAATAACAATTTAAGACACGAATCTAAATAACCTGAGAAGGTCAGTGTAAAGTTGAAAAATTTCTGCTAAAACACATAGTTACGTATCTATATCCAGATAAAAAATTAATAAATTAGAAATTCCGAGATCTTTAAGACGCGAATCTCAATATTGTAATATCCGGTGTTTAAAAAAAACAGAAACAAAAACAAAAACACTCTCGAATCTTCTCTCTCTCACCGCCTCCATCTCCACCGCCTCCCCTGCCTCCCGAAGCTTCCCACCGCCTCCCTCTCCTCCGATTTCTTCTCCCCCCCTCCCCTCTCTCGCGTTGTCGTCGGCACCCCGCTCCATTTCCTTCCGTCGTCGTCACCCACGTCGCGCCAGCGAGCCGCCGTCGCCTCCATCCCCCTTCTGTCGCCCGCGTTGTTGCCCCCCCTTCCCCCTCTTCTTCTTCTCTGCCCCGCCTCTGTCGCCACCACGCGGTCGCCACCGCGCCCTCGCCGCTCTCCCCCCCTCTTTGCTTCTCCTTCCCCCTTTGGTGAGGTCGCCGCTGCGACCATCTCTCCTCCTCTCCTTCTCCTTCTTTGCTTCTCCTTCCCCCTTTGGTGAGGTCGCCGCTGCGACCATCTCTCCTCCTCTCCTTCTCCTTCTCCTTCTCCTTCCACCTTTGGTGAGGTCGCCGATGTGTAGAATGATCTTAAATCATTAATATTTATATTGGAATGAAAATTGATGGCATGATAATTATGGAACGTGGTTAATTAATATTATTAGTTGTCTGACCATGTAAAGTGCATTATTTGATTAATTGATTTGGAATTATGATTAATTGAAGTTAATATGCCCAATTATGTTGCATATTCTTTTCTGATTGGGTCTATTACAAGAAATTGTGAATCATGGTAATTTGTTCTGCATGACTTGGTATATTTGCATGATGTTCCTAATTGGGTCTATTGCATAAATAGTTGAAATAATGGAATGGTTGTGCATGACTTGATAAATGGCATATCTAGTTGATTGAATTGGTTTTGTCTAAGTAAATATATGGCTTTTACTTGTTGAGGTCCTCCAGCCTACATTAGTGGTCCTGGGGCAGCAGATGACGTGGTGAAATCCGGTGCATCCTTCGATCCCGGATACCGCGGTTTATCCTAAGTACGCCCTGCCTAGGTGTACTAAGGATCTAGCTTACTATATGGTACTTCTTATATATATTTAGAGCTGGAGTTGAGAGGTCCAAGTATGACATATGATTTACTCAGACGCATGGAATGTAAATGGTATTGAAGCATGCACGGTAGGCTCATGTAAGTTTAGGTGGCATGGGCATGTAGAATAGATCAGTTGGTTAAGTGGTAATTATTTTGGTTCATGTAGAGTCCAGGTCATTGGTCAATCGATTTTGGAAAGGACCCAGTAATAGAATCTTGATAATTAGTTTAGCAGTTATGTTATAATGTGATTTGTGAGTTTTAATGTATATTAATATCATTTAGGTTGATTAATATAATATGAAAGTTGGGTATAAGTCCTACTGAGTCTGTGTGACTCACTCCTATCCCTTCAACATTTTTCAGGTAATCAGGTAGCGCAGCAGAAGCGTAGTGGATCAGGATTAGTGCAGAAGATGTTCAGAGAATTTGGTTTATGAATTGTTTATATTGAAATCAAGGTATGGTATATATTTAGATTGAATCATTTGTTTTATTAACTGGGACCTGTGATTCATTATTTTTCCAAACCGACGTAGTTTTGGGGTTAATTCCCCAATCCCGTACCCGGATTTATTCCGCTGCGTGTTAGAAAATCCGGGGCGTGACAAGTATAGAGCTAAAAATTTTCTGCTAAAACACATATTCACGTATCTACAACCAGCGAAACAAAATTTAATGAATTAGGAATACATAGATCAAGTCTCGTGATACTTACATGATCCGATGATTTCAAAACTAAATCTTCTCACTCAATCAGGAACCAATACACGAGAGGCAGCGATGAGGAATGAGGGAGAACGGCCAAGGAAAACCAATCAAGCTGATGGAGACGATCAACAGTGGCTGGGGCGCCAACGGATCAGGAACGAACCGACAGCGCTGCACGGGTTAGGCAAGCCCGAAGGTCGTAAGGAGGGAAGTACAGAAGACGAGGAGGTGATAGACCGGATGCCCGCCCCGGCAGCGGCCGCCGAAAGGGCGACGGAGGGGCTGGTGCGGCCTGTCTGCAACCGCCGACCAGGCCAAGGGAACGGCGGGAGAGGTGCCGCGGCCGAGGGGGTCCCGAGAGATGCAGAAAAAGGCGACAAGCGACAGTAGAGATCAGCGCGGCGACGAGGCGGCGGAGGGGTTGCGTGGATAACGCCGGCCTACGACCGCCGAAGCGAACTAGGTGGCGGAGGGAAGACAGGAGACGCCGGGAACGGAGGCCGCCGAAGCTAGGTAGGCGCCGCCGCGATGGCGTTGGCGTATGATATATTTCGTAGTTTGTAAAATTTATTGTATAATTACCGTCCTCGTTCATGTTAAACTAAAATATTTTCTAAACTAAAATACTACATAAAAATAATCGACTTGAATAAATGTAGCAGATATTCCTGTATATGTTCATTATTTGTTCTTATATTTCTTTAATTATTAACTACACATATTTTTATTGTAGCGGAATTTAGAAAATATCTGCCATATCCATCATGCTCATTTACTATCTATATTATTCCTCTCTCACCTCTTCCTGTAATCTTCTTGACAGCAATCATTTATTTTTCGTCTTCCGTGACATAGCTATATTTTTTTGAACAGCCGTGACATAGCTAATAGAATATAAATGTTTTAAATATTTATTTATTAAGATAATATAATAAATTACTTTAATTTAAATGAAATATCAAGATTTGTTGCTTATATTCAAATATTATTTTTTAAATAAATTAATATAAATAATTACTTTAATTTAAAATGAAATATAAAGTTTTGTTGCTTATATTCAAATATTCAATTTTAAATTTACCGCAATATATTTTATCAGAGAAAATCATACAATTACTTGATGACTTACTTTTGCAATATATCGAGAAACATCAGCAATGAGTCTGTTTGGGTGAATTTGCAGAATTTTGATATTATAGATTGATTGGGTGAAAATATATTAAAGATATCCGTTGCTTCAAAAAAATTAGTACAAAGTGTAAGAGATAGTTTTAATTTCGTATATATATATTTAAAATAACTTACATTTTAAAAAATAAAAAGTCTCGCGGCTCTGCAGTCTTCCGCCAGTTCTTTCCGGACGGATGAGCCGGTGGGCCTTCGAGGGCGATGGCAGAATATTACTTCGCCGGAAGCGCAGAGCTACGGAGGAATATTCCGCTCTCTCCTCCCGAGCTGCATCCGCAGCAATCCATCCTCCGCACCTCACATGCTCGATCTCCCCGGAGCGCGGGAAGGGCGAAGGAGCGGGCAGCTGGGGAAGCATGGCGGCCTCATCTTCATCTGCACCGGCTCATTCTTCCCGGTCGCATTGGTCGCCGCGGACACATCCGCGGAGGTTCGACGCCCGTCTGCTTGTCCCCCTTTCGAGTGTTCCCCCCCGCCCGGTGTTCCTGCTCGCTAGTGTCGTTGCGTCACCTGCTCCATCGCCTTTCTTCCGGTCAGACAGGTTCGGTCGTGTCGATGACGTCTTCGCCGGTGCGGTAGGCAGAGCCGGCGGTGGTTTCAGGTAGCCATTCCCTCTCCGCTGCCTTTACTTTGTACGGGTTTCCCCCAATGTTTCTTCACGAGACATAAGGGGCTTCCTCCTATCCCGCCGCTGAATCGGTGTCGTGGCTTCGTTGGAAACGGCGATAATTACTCAGAAGCTTCCTGGGAGGACCTCAGCGGCCTAGAAACTCAATGGAGAATGCTTAACTACGTAATAGAAAAGAAATCAAGAAGAATAATGTGAAAGAACGGAAGAGTGGAAAAACAGGGAAGAAAAGAAGGAAAGGTAACCACGGACCAAAACACTTGAGCTGCTAGTCCTTGTTCCTTTTGTCTAGCGTTTAGGGTTCACACATTGATAACTTGGAAGTTTTGTCCCAAAGCATTGGCTTCCTAACTGTCAATGACAGAAAAAAGTAACCAATCAAACAGTTATCACATTTTAGACCGTGACAAGTTGCGAATTCTTCACGCCATTTGCAAACAAAGGTTTTGCCACCACACTTTGAGTCCGTAAAAGATGGCAATAGAAATATTGACAATGTAAACAGTTACAAGTACTTCAGAGTTTAGACTGTCACAAATTTAACCATCCCAAAGTACCTTTTTTCTCATGGTCTAAAGTCCGTTTTTTTTGTCAGAAATGACAGTAATCTTTACACTGCTTCAGAGGGAGGTAGAGTCTTTCACTGCGCATGTTGATGATATGGCATCACTGTAAAATGCTTGTTGTCAATCAGTGACAAGACCTTCTAGCAGAAGTAGAGTAACGATTGATTGATCTCCATGCTTGTTTTTCAGCCTAGTGATATGGAATATGAGTGGATTTTGCCAGTGATGTGCATGGGAAACTTTCCCAACTTGTTCAGTGATAAATCATGGACGATGATATTTGGCGGTACATTGTTGTTGATGAGGTTGCAGCTTTTCTCTTTCAGTCTGATGTTTATCTGCCATGCACTTCATTTTTTTGTTGATCTCTCAAGTGGCATTTGTTTTGGCTTAATTTAAATGTCTAACTTCTTAATATCACATGTAAGCTCTTAATGTGCAGTGGGTAAAGCTTTAAGTTTTATTAAGACATTATAATTGAATGTGTTCGACAATTGATCTGAATTAACATCTTAATCAAAATATGATTTTCTCTTTTAAACTTTATCATAAGAATGTTTTTGATAAATGATCTAAATCAACATGTTAATCAAAATAAAATTTTTACCTTTAAAGATAACCATGGAAAATTTCCAAAGAATGTAAAAAATTATAAGTACTGATTTAATAAACCAGTATTTTTAATATAATGATTTTTTCAATAAATAAGAATATACCCACATTATTAATTAAAATAAAATATAAAAATAAGATTAGCAACAATTATCTCTTTTGGACGATTGTCCGGATGACCATAAGTGCAACTGCAAAAGAGGACACTGTGCTCTCTACCAAAGTTACAGCTCTTCCTGTTTGAACTAGAAAAAAGCTACCACTATTATCTCAAATATTTAAGTGCGTTTTCAGTTTTAGAAAGATTGGCCGGATGACCATAAGTGCAACTGCAAAAGAGGACGCTGTGCTCTCTACCAAAGTTACAGCTCTTCCTGTTTGAACTTGAAAAAAGCTACCACTGTTATCTCAAAAATTAAGTGCTTTTTCAGATTTAGAAGTTAATCCAGATATGTTTTCAGATATTTTATCAAACACTCAAAATATCTAACCTTTGACTGAATCAAAGATTAGACATCCCTTCAGCCTAATCAAACACGGCCTTACTAAGTTGCGCTTAAGTTCATTAAAAAGGGGTCCTTCTTATGTATCTCTTACTCTCTGCACTCCACAAGTGCCACGAATATACAGAAGGAATATAGGTGGTGAAATATGGAACATCATACATGTAAGATGCCAGCCTTTTTTTTGTTTTTTAAAACAATGCTTTTGTAAATATGTTTCTAAACATTTATTTGGTGCATTCTGACCGTTAGACTGAAGAAAATAGGTCAAACTCGTAAGTTTTTTTAAAAACGTGGACCAACTAGTTCCACATTTTAATATGCTAAAAAGGATAAATGACTAGAGAGCAACACACAAAAAGGGAACAGACACTATGAAGATACTAGAAGCCCTATACAAAAGAAGAAAGAGAATCTCGAGCATTAAGAAAAGGACTCAACCAACCCACCAGATATTTAACAAAGAAGATTCCAAGTTCCAGGATCCATTGGCTGCGAAAAACCATTTATGAAGGAGTTTTATCCAGTTCCAGAGAATATCAGCAATTTGTGTAAACTCTTTTTCAAAGATCCATTCCTTGCTTTCCAAGTAGCACAGAACATAGCTAGAAAATACATGCCAAGTTTCCATGTCATTTTTTTGATGGTAAATTTCCGTGTCATGTTACATGTGGATTAAGACTTACCCCAATAATATGGGAATAGTAATGCCAAACCTGAAGTACATGCACTGTAATAGCAGCTACAAATTTCGTCACAGCCAATTCCAGATCCAAGCTTTCTTGCCCCCAGCCTGATTTGACACGACATTCTGCCACGCTACTGGGCATATTAAGGCCCTTCATAGAATATCTTGAGAAGGTCTACTTCATAGAGTGAGCATTCCCAGCAGAGAAGTAAAGATAGTGAGTGAGTTAAAAATCGGGCACTCAATGCAAAGACAGTTATAGTCATTGTCCGCAAGAGCAACAAGGAAGAGAAAATTGCATATCAGTGGAGATCCTGTGGGTCCATATGGCAGTACTTCAGCTCCTAATTTGCTTAGTTGGTCTGATCATCTTTTTTTATTGAATGTGACCTGAAAACCATGTCACATGAAATTCATTAAAACAAACAAAATGATAGGACGAGATGGTTGTAACCTGGATTATTAAGATGATAGAGAGGCTAAAAAGAAGGAAAAAAGCCCCCGGGTGACAACAAGCAGAACAGAAAGAGGACTTCACACAGCACCCAAACAGTATGTAGTGGTTGACTACATAAAATGTGTCCTCCAATAAGAAAGAAGATCATCCGATGATGCAGCTGCAATTTATGGAGGTGTAGTTGAGATGTATTTTACAGTACCTACATCTTTCTTAGGCTTGAGTTTAACAGACACTGAGCCCCAAAGACAAGAACAAAGTGGCAATGACCAAGGAATGACAGAAGATCATGATCATGGAGGTCATTAACAAGCACATTGCAATTGGGTTTATTATTACTCATCTTATTAATATCCACTACTTATGATCTATCCATATTCTGGGTAAAGCAGTGTAACATCTGGAAAGAAGGCATATTGAGCTCAATACCTGCCTTCATCAGCATGACACTCAGTGCCTTACATGTAGAGGTCACAATCCGCATTCATCAACAAAGAATACAGCATTTAACATTGTCTTTCCAAGGCAAGACATAAAAATAAAATTTCAAGAAAAGACTCGAATTCTCTTTAGATATTACTATGAAGACACTAGATAATTGCATCAGTGACAGCTGCAACAAGAAAAACATGTAAAGATTTTTTTTTCTTGTTATTGTTCTTATCAGCCGTTTTAATATCAGGACCTTGTATGTGTAAAATAAATTTTGCTTTGTAAGCATGTATATCTGTTTCTTTAATGCAATGTTTTTTTAAATGGGTATGTACTTTTGTCTAATTGAAAATTTAATGTCTTTCTCATTGTTTAGTTTAATATAATTGATTGAAAATATATTATCTGTTTTTCTCAATTTTCCCATTTTTGTGCTTTTTTAGATTTGTTTAATTTTTCTATCCAGGCCAATCTAGGATCATCCTGACTTCTTGCCAATCTCCTGACTCAGACTGATCCAGACCTGGAAATCCTTGGTCTAGATCAGGGTGTCGGAAGCAGACTGCAGCAGAGTGCTTTCATGTGTGCAGTGGGGCACGCATGCCTACTATAACTGTGCAGAAATTGAGCTTAAGGTCTGGTTTCTGTTTTGCCCAGGCTTTTTTTTTCATTGGGATCAGCTGTTTTTTGGGGATCCCACTCAATCCAGCTTGCACCTGGCCAATCTGTGGTGAAGTTCTCCCTGGATCAGCCACCTGGTGTGGGAACTTATCGGGACCTGCAATCCCAATCTAGTTTGATTCTGCGAACCATGCTTCTATGTCAGTAATGATAAGCCATTAACCTTGTTTCTGACCATTTAATTCACATGCTAGAACCAATTTCTGGCAATCAATTATAATTCTTTAATGCCATGTTTGGCTAGAGTATAAAAAAATGATACTATATCAATTTTGATATTTATATTTCTAGAGATTGGAGTATCAATATCAAAATTGATACAAGTTGACTCATATTACATAACAAGCTTTGTTTGTATCACAAGTTTCTAAATTTATACTGTTAGCCAAACACCTCTTGGTGGTTTATATTAATGCCAATTTTAAAATTGACAATGATATAGGTGTCTAATACTGTTACATGGATTGTAGAATCGGCTGATTCTTTGATCGGATCGGTATCCGCTGATTTGATTTTGGCCGGAACTACCTATCCGGCCCGGACTTCCGGCCGGATCGGTCAGAATCGCTGGAATCGGTCGATTCTCGATCGATCTAGCTGGATCGATCTTGGAATTGGTCGATTCCCTAGAACTCGAAAAGGTCCGGAATCGGATCGATTAAGGACCCGATTCTAGATCATTTTTCGGTCCGATCCCCTTAATAAGTGAGAGATCGGACTAATTCCCCCTGCTCACCCCTCATTCTCACTTCCCCCCTCCTCTTCGTCATCTAGGACTCCCCTTGGACCCCTTCCCCCAACGATCCATCTTAAGTAGCTGCTATCTAGGCCTTTGGAGCGGCCGATCTGTGACTACTCTGTGCCCCGCTTATGATAGTGTAAACATATTAATATATTTTACTATCACTTATATTATCACATATATAGAAGATTCATAATTATAAATATATGTTATATACTTAAATTTTATAAATATATATTTTAACTCTCTTCTCTCTCTTATATGATAGTTTGTACTTATATGACAATTTCTTGAAAAGAACTCACTTTGTATGACATTGTTTGATAAAATGTCATCCACATTATTTTTTATTTTGTTTTGAATTTTTTATTTATTCCTATGATTTTTCCTGATTTTTTGAGAATTTTTATGATTTAAACAGATAAATTTTTTTGACCGATACGAGATTGCCCTTTCTTCCGGAGGATCAGCAGATCCGGACCGATCTGATATATTCTGGATCAGATCGGTGGTCACCGATCTTGATCCTGCGATCCTTGACTGTCACCAAACAGGGAGTAAAGCTCCCTGAACTTATCTAACAGACTAACACACATATTATTCTATCATCCTTTGTAGTTCCTGATGCACCTATAATACAAAAATAGAGTATTGACAGCATTTGAAGGCTGATGCCTTGATATATTCATTTGGTTGATGATGATGTGGTAATGGCATGCTTCGATTTTTTGAAGAAACCATCAGGAAACTTCTGATTGAAACATATGTTGTGTTTTTATCATGTGAAATTTAGTTGATTATTCATTTATGGATTGTCTTATGAATTGATTGATAATATGGTAGTTACATACTTCTACGCAGGATCTAATTACCAAATACCAAGTTCTAACATGCCCTTAATGATATGCTTCTATCTATGATCTGCCAAGCAATTTTTTTATTTGTTCTCAGTTGTTGTCTTGGTGAACAAAGGGCATGAACTAAATCTTATTTACATATTCCTTCTTCTATTTCATTCGCAAAAGAAGAAATCCACTTTTTTGTTCCTTGTATATTTGAGTTTTCTTCACCTATGTATGGGTCATACCAGTTTTATTCTGGGATAAACAGGAAGAAGAGTTCAATGCTTCAGAATGAGCGAATTGGACGTTGTTCATCTCCTGGAATTTCACCTTCAGCTAGTGATGATGGAGATAGTATCATTGAAGGCTGGGGAATTGAAAATGATGATAAAAGGATTTCATTCCTTGCTAAATTGGCTATTGCTTTGGGGATATGTGCAACCATAACTGTACTCTCGATTTACTTTGAGGGGCAAAGGCCAAAATTGTCATTTGGATTTCCATTTTCAGTTGGAAATTCATCTATAATTTCGTCCTCACCTGTTGGCTTTACATTCTCAGTTTTTGGCTACAAGGTTATCCTTCCAGAATATACGCCAGGGTATGATCCTAAGTTGCTATCGGACAATGCCATTTCCTAAATCTTGAACTTTTTGTATTGGCATTTTCTGAGCTGTTAAGTCTTTCCTTTTTTAGTACATCTTACATTCCATCTTTCAGTTTAATATTTTGTGTTTTATGATTTATATACAAAAATATGTCCTAGAACTGCACAGTATTTAAAGTTGTCAGCCATGTCTGGTGGCAGTTATGACTAACATGTAATAATCACTGAATGCGTTAAAAGTGTATCCGAAACTCTGTTGATATTGCAAAAGCTGTCGATGGGAATCAGAAAAAAAAACTATGAATTTAGATGATACATAATATTAACCAGAAAAGTTTCTGGAAATTATGTTTAAACTTGGGTAACAAAAACCTGCATTTATACAAAAAAAAAACACAAAAAATTGCACACATGATCGTGATCCCATGGATCTGAGGATGCCAAAAACTTTACCCACACCACACTACAAATTATGAAGCTACAGAAACTCTTTAAACATTTTAAAAAATAGTTATAGTGAAGCTCACAATAAAAATGATAACCTTAAACCTTAATGTGTAAATCTACAAAGAATTCTTTTTAAATTGCATTTTGTTCATGGACACTCTACTTTTTGAAATTTTTATGAGATAGTACTGGACCTTGACTATTTAAACCAAATTCATGTGAATCCTTCCAACACAGAATCTTCCGATGAAGAGTTTATGGATTAAGGAATTGTTGAATTCCTACTCCTGTTTGGAATTGCATCTCCTTAGGGAAAGGGGAGCACAGCTTGAGTGCTATTAAAGTCCATGAATGGCCTATCTTTCTTCCTTGATTAGTGGATCATAGTTTTCAAGGCGATCATCGTGACACAGTACTACCTTGTTGTTGAAGTGATAAGACAAGGCGTTGGACAACACCTTTTATATAGTAAAATCGATAAAATAACAAAATGTAAGTGACAAATAATATATAAAAAGTAATAAATAGTTATGACAGCATGTAAATCAATTAATAATGTGCAAGTGTATAGTTAAATAAACTAAATAACATCAATACCTAATTAAAATTACTAAATTAATTTAATTTTAATACTTAATTTGTGTTAACTATTAGGAAATATCTATGAAATTGCTTAATCCTAATTATTATTCTATCAAATATCTATTTATAATTAAATTAAATATGAGAACTAGTTATTTTTTACTTCAATACCACTCAATTAAGTGATATTGATACTTAATTATCATGATTTATTCCTAAATTAGATAAAATAAGAATAATGTGATGCTTGCCTTAGCACCCCTCGCCTTGACAGGTGAGAGGGCATCGTCTCCTAGGTGACACCTTGAAAACAATATAGCATGATTTATTCCTAAGTTTAGATAAAATGAGAATAATGTAATGTTCGCCTACATGCCTTGACTGGTGAGAGGGCATCTTGTCTCTTAGGTGACACCTTGAAAACAATGTTGTGGACATAGCTTCTTTCTTGGTGACTCCTTATGCTTTTTGCAATAGTAACTTCTCAAAGAATTTAGTTCAGGATGAAGGTCACATCTATTCAGTGTTTGATAACCGATTAAATTAAGACTTATTAACTGGATGCCAGAGTTTTCAACTAAGGAGTTTTCCTCTTGTTAAATCATATACTTTTATGCTTTGTTGTGGAGTTATATAGGTTAATTGGGCTAAGAAAGTCTTAAGTAAAAGTTTTTCTGGAAGATTCAGGTGTTTTTGCGGAAAATTTCCTTAGACATCTTTTCATGATTGATTATTTACATCGGCTGTTGAATACTAGAATGTTTATTTTTTATTGTGGTGTCAACTGCGGAATCATACAGGTGATTCAAGGTGTTCTTCAAGTTAATAGGAGCTAGTGATATTACATTTTTCTGATGCGAAGCCCTTACTTGAGTGGGGAAATACAAATCTCTTAATTTAAGGTCAGTGCTTGTGGGACACTTGTTCTTGGATAGTGATGTAACCTCAAAAATTAAATGGATTCCCTCTATGGGAAAAGAATTTTTGCATTGATTAGGTCGAACAACTAGGAAAATAGGTGGTATTCTATAGAAACATAGTTAATTTAATAATATGTATACAAACATATATTGTGGTTGTTGGGTTCTTTGAAGATATTTTATTTTGTTCTCTCCCTATTGTATTTGCAAAGTATCGATGTTAATTACATCGAGTAACGACTTGAATGTTCTTGATTAATTGTCATAACAATTCGTTTGTAGAAGACATACATCCATAAAATAAACACTTGGGAGCAACAACCCCATTAACTTGTTTGAATGCAAATTTAGTGTTTTTGTTTTAGTTAGATTTGAATTTTTTTGTTTAAGTTTTAGATTTGTGAGATTTAATTTGTTTTGTTTTGTGACTTAATACCTGTTATCTTTGAGATTGTTTTGGATTTAATCTGAGTTGATTGCGGTTTATTTGGAGATTTGACTTGTTTTTTTAATTGATTGTTTAGATTAAGAACTTTTATTGGTTTGATTTGATATTTTTTTATGATGCTTTGGGTTTGTCTTGATGAATTTCATTTGAAATGAATTTCTTTGTTAAGGCTTAATGTCCTTAATGTTGAGGTTTGGCTTATTATTATTTTTTTGAATTCCAGTTTTCTAATTCTTAGGAATACTGCATTATGTTCTGAGTTTTTGTTTTTTGTTTTTACTTAGGATTTTCCGTCTTTCGGTGGGCTTTTAACTTTTCTTGAAATTATGAAGTTTCAAAATTTTATTGACTCCAAAATTTATGAAACTTGAGATTTATTATTGTTATTTTTTATATTTTTTTCTGATTATTACAGGTCTCCTGTGTATGTTCTTTTTCTGGTGTATTCTTTTATTTGTGTTTAACTTGTTTTAAGTTGTGGAAAATGAATGGGTGCTTTGGGGTTTTTTTAGACTGCTCGGTTCATCTTGGCCTGTTTGGGATATTTTCAATTTTGTTTGTTTACCTTATAACTTATTGGGTTTACTTAGGTTATTTCTCTCTTAATTGGGTTTTGGGGTTTAAAAAAATTCATATTAATGTTTAATTATCTGAAAATTATTTTTTGAGGTGAAAATTTTCTGTTCAACTGGTTTGACCAGATTTTTGATATTTTAGAAATTATTTAATTATTATATTTTTTTCGTTTTTGTTTGCATTGATGTAAGTTTATAGAGCTGTCTGAACTCCCTTCAACATCAAAGTGTGCACTGAACGTGACAAGTTCTTCATTGCTTTGATCAATCTGAGATACAAAAACATGGAGGGAAGACATGGAAGCCATAATTTTCAAAATTTGGATGAATTACTGTCGAACCCATTTAACTTTTGATAGACATTATGGAATTCATCCCAATGAGTTTATGATAGAGTGCGTCCTGCTTTGATTGGCATATGGGGATCCTTCCCATTGATTGATGTAAAGTTGAGTCTCCTCTGACATTTGATAGGCATTAGGGACTATTTCTATTGATTTAGAATAGAATACAACCAATCTTAGATAGGCATGTGGGGATTCTTCTCATAAGTTTACGAAACTCATTAGTGCATGGTTCGGAATGTCAACATGCTGAACATGCACAACTTTCTCATAGCTTGATGGGCATATAACTCTATGTCAGGACATTGGGGTCTTTTACCCTTTCGGGACCGACATTTGTATGTCAACCTTAAGGACATAGGGGCGTGTGTGGCCCCCAACTAGTTTATATGTTATACAGTTATAGTTCTTATAGATTTTGCGAAGATGTAGAGACGTGTCCAGCTCTCAACTAGTCTTGATTGTTAAGTTAATTTGTGAATTGTTATTTAAATTTGAGCAAATTGTGAGTTTTTACTAAGTGAAGACGACCATGAAGACCAGTGTTGTCATCTGTCCATTGTTCGATTTCCCCCTGAACTGATGTTCATGTGGTAGCCTGGTAGGCATGTCTTTGATAGTTGTGCAGTCCTCAAGTTCTGATCATACCGGTATCCTCCTTGACCGAGGGCCAATCTTGACTTAACCTTGAACACTGCAAGCTTTTATTGGAGTGGGCTTGGGACCAAAGCCCCCAGCCCTGGATGGTCATCCAGGCATGCACATCTTGCTGGCTTTGAAGTTGGCTCTGCTTGAGAACCTGGTTGGCCTAATTGGTCTTCCTTCAAGTAGTTGCACGACGAGAGGAGTTGCTGGAAATGGAGACTCACAATGGTGGAAGTGGCGTTGACCAGCTTCCATTGCTCTTTTCCGCCCTCACGATGACAGGAGCAACCTTGACTGGCTGGCTCCCGACATCATATCTCTACCACGATGACCACAAGAGCTTCTTTTCCCCACCACGATAGCAACAAGAGCTTCGTCTCTCCACCGCAGCGGTAATAGGGGCTTTGTCTCTTTA
The DNA here is from genome assembly GCA_036172225.1 of Cryptocoryne crispatula var. balansae. Classification (NCBI taxonomy): domain Eukaryota; kingdom Viridiplantae; phylum Streptophyta; class Magnoliopsida; order Alismatales; family Araceae; genus Cryptocoryne; species Cryptocoryne crispatula. The sequence continues at coordinate 3,906,226 of CM069924.1, read as the reverse complement.
CCACGATGGCGATGATGACTTCCTCTCAGAATTTTCTTCTTCGGCTCTTGTGTGAACCTCTTTTTTTGCGTCTATTCTTTAGAAAGAAAGACATCTCCGGACTTTTCTAGGAAAATATGTGATATCCTAAAAATACTAGGTAGTCCGGTGATAGTTTTAAAAAATATTAGAACCGAGGTTCGGGTTCTTTGAAAATTTCATTTTTGACCATTCTCCGCCGGATGGTGCGAGTATCCGGCGTTAACTTACATCGAGCAACGGCTCGAACGCCTTTGATTAACCGTCGTGGCAACCTGTGTTTGGAGACATGCACATCTGCAAAATAAAGTAAAGAAACTCAAAAGGGCAGCGGCCTTTTGGGTCCGATCAGATGCAAACTGATTTGTTCGAATTTGTTTTATTTGTTTGTTGGTTGACTTGAAAGTCGATTTTGAGGGTTTGAGTTTGAATCAATTGTTTTGATTGATTTGGTTTTGTTGTTTATTTTGGTTTCGGTTTGACTTTTAGGTTTGTTTTGGTTTAGGTTGTATAGAACCTGTTTTGGTTTTGATTTTTATGTGCTTAAAGTGTTTTAAGCAGTTTTGACATTTGTTGTTTGGTTGGTTTATTGGATTTTCAGATTTCTGATCTTTCTGGTTTTGAGTTGTTTTTGATCCATTTTTTGAATGTTTGAAATGTTATTTGTTTGGTTTCTTTTGGGAAGAAGTTTAGTGGATTTTAAGTGGATTTCAGATTGCCAAAATCAGATTGCCAAAAATCAGATTTTTGAAGCTGGCTAGAATCTGTTTTTAGTGGATTGCCTAAATCTGAATTTTGTTTTGGCAGATTTGATTAAAAATCTGGTTTTTGGTGTTGATATATTTAACTAAAAAATCTGAAATTCATGTGTTTTGGGTGTAACTGAAATCTGATTTTTTTTACTTAAGGACTGATTTGGGATTCCGCCGAGCCACAAAGGGGCTAGAGTGTGATTGCCACAGAGGGCAAAGAAGCTGGCCACAAAGGGGCTTGCTTGAGGGAGTTTAGATGGGATGAAAACAGACCTGATTAGGGTATTCTCCCGGACCCAAGATAGAATCCCATCTCGGGCTAAAATGGGCCGGCTCAGGCCTGCACAAGGTGCATTTCAACCGGGACAGATTTCATCATTTTTTTTTGAGACCAGCAGAGGGCTGTGCTGAATGGGGCCGCAGAGGGGCTGCTTGCTGCAGGTTTTAGGAGCAAATTTTTGGGTCTGCTTAGTGGGCCTGCAAGTGGGCTGGAATTGGGTCTCAAAGGGACCTGTTTGTGGGCTTGGATGAAGACCAGGAAATGGGCCTGTTTGTGGGCCTGGTTTAGGACTGCTCCTGGGCCGGTTGTGGGCCTGAACAGGGGGCCGGTTATGGACACCTGAAAGTGGGCTGCAGGTGGCTGAAAATGGGCCTGGATGTGGGCTGAACGTGGACCGGTTGTAGGATGTCTGCGGGTGGACTGAGCAGGCATGCTTTGGGGCCTAAGCTGGGGAGTGTTCCACGCCTGCAGATGGGCCTGCTCAGGTGGCTGAACGTGGGTTGGCCAGACCTGGTTTGGAGGGGGAAGGGACCAAATGGGGAGTAAAAGAAAGGCCTACGTGAAGGCCTGCAAAGGTGGCAGGGGAATCCCATTTCAGAACCTGAGTTGCTTTGTCTATTTCCAGATTGTTTGAAACCGGTTTGCTTATTTCGATTCTGATTTTCTTTGTTTTCTGTTGAACTTTCAGATTAGGTTTGAAATGATTTTTTAGTTTTTGGTTTGGCGGTTTGCATCGCCTCCGACCCATCGGGCTGCCAATCGGTGCCCACTTTCATGCATCTCATAGTTGACATAGAAGGTCACTTTCATTTCATATGTGGTGAAGTACAATGATGTAAGAAAAGCTAGGCAATTCTTCCCCCAACATAGGTTCTTCACCAATTCTGGAAAATTTCGGCATTACGACGGCATGCCGGTCATTTCCAACTTAGTGAAGTTTTACCCATCCAAAATAGTCAGCCTTAGCTTAGCCATATTGGGGGAAGGATCGCCGGCTACGGGAGCATGCCCGCGCCACCGTCCGGATCGACATCCCGGGGCGTACCCGGGGGGAGTCGTCCAAGGTTGGAGTCCCCGCGAAGGGTGGATCTCCTTAATTTAATATTGTTTTCGCATTCTGAAATTTTTTTTTATTCATTTTTTTTTGAAACAAGGCCATGGAGGCCGGTTCAATTTCATCGGCGTTCCGAGCCGGCCTTCAATCTTCATAGGCCCGCCGGGCCTGTCTTAGACTGTTTTGGGTCGGAAGGGTCTGTTTGAAGAGCTGCTGCACTGCTGGAGCTGCTGGGTAGGACCGACTTGGAAGGCCACCTGGCTATGCCCTTGGCCTGTCGGACGGTTTCCAAGGGGTGCCGGGCCGTCACCTTCAAGCCGGCCCACATTCAAACTGCTGTCCACTGCTTCACTTCACCTCTGCAGAATCGGAATCGGATCAAAATCGGAACATGGTGATTCCGAAATTATCGGAATCGGAATCGGAACACCTTATCCCTTATTGGAATCGGAATCGGATTCTGTGATTCCGCTACCGAATCCGACCCGTTTACACCCCTACGACATGCAAAAGTAGCAAAGTTAAAATAATGATTAATTTTATTTAAATTAAATTAAGATTATAGTAGGTGATGCCAAGTAGAGTTGTTCATGGTCCGGTTTGATTTGAATTTTGAGTATTTTTTTTCGAACTAAACTAAATCAAATTATCTTCTAAACCAAATCAAATCAAATCAAATCAAACTAAATTAATTCAATTTGATTTAATTTGGTTCGATTCAAACCACATTTTATTAAGATAGAGTAATTATATCACTATATAATTTTATTTTATTTGTTTTAAATCACATTCTATTAAAATTTAATGTATTCGTTTATATATTTTATTAATTTATCTTAAATAATCTTGAAATGAATTTATTTTTACGAGAGAAGACACATAAATATTGTATTATATATAATTAAAAATAAAATATTTAATCTAATTCGGGCAATTAAACTATTTGATTTGATTTGAATGATCCGATAATTTAAACCAAACTAAATTACTTATTTAGTTTGATTTTTCAAGTTGAACCAAACAATGAACAATCCTAATGGCAAAGATTCCATCAACCAGTTTAAGCTTTTAAGAATAAAACTACGCAACTTTGGACTTCTTTGACACAATATTAATTTATTAATAATTTTTATGTATTTTAAAATATTAGAAATAAAATAAAAATTTCAAATTAAAATTAATATAGTAAATTGTTATTGGTATTTTATAGATTATTTATAAAAATTAAAGATATTTTGTAATAGCAACCTTTTTTGGGAGTTTTTCTCCCCCGTTGTAGCGGCATGGAGTGTGGGCAAAAGAGGCTGAAAATGACCTGTTTTGGGACTGTTCAAAGGGGCAGCTTCGGATCTGTTTTGGCTTGCTCAAGGGGCAATGGAACAGGGGGGGCATTTGAAGGTGCTCCAAAAGGAACCAAAATAAGATAGCAAGGATAACCACAAAGGGGCTGTTTTGAGTGGGAGAAATGAGGATCCGCCCGGAGTAGACTTGGCCCGTCGGACGGTCTCCAAGAATCTCCGGGTCATCCACCCTCACCTAGGGCTCTAATAGGTGCCACAAAGGGGCTGTTTTGAGCAGGAGAAATGAGGATCCGCCCAGAGTAGACTTGATCTGTCGGACGGTCTCCAAGAATCCCCGGGTCATCCACCCTCACCTAGGACTCTAATAGGTGCCACAAAGGGGCTGTTTATGACCGGTTTGAAGGTCTGTTAGATGGGCTGAACAGGTCCTGAATTGGACTGGGCAAGGGCCAGGTTTTGGGTTGTTGCAGGTGGCTGCGCATGAGCCTGTTTTTGAATTAAAACAGGTGCAGTTCGGGGGTTTTCTTGAATGGGCTGCAAGGGGCCTGATCATGGAGTGAGTATGGGCCAGATATGGGCCTGAAATGGCTTTGTTTTAGACACCTATGGGGAGGGAGTGTTCGGCTGAGCCAAGGGGGGCTGCAGGTAACCGAAAATGGTCTGCATGGGGGCCAGATTTCTGGACTTGGAGAGAAGGCCGGTGCAGTCCATATCAGAGTGGTTTAATCAGGCCGAAATGGGGCATTTTCTGCAGACAGGGCAGGGGCTGAAGGTGGCCGCTGGAACAGATAGAAAGAGGAGCCCTTAAAGGGATATATAATAAGCATACATATATCGCCTCCTTCCTACCTTGTCTTCTTCTTCTCTTCTTCTCCTTCCTGGTCGCAGGCAGTAGGTGGCAGCAGGATGGGGGCTCAAACCAGCAGCCTGGCAGCGTCTTCAGCAGCCTCTTTTAATTGCTGGTGCGCCCCCCTCTTCTTATAGGGGCTGGGGGGCAGATGAAAAGGCAGGCCAAGTGCAGTACGTAGATGGCTTTTGGCCTTCCCCATGGTGGTTACACCATTAATCCCAGATTAATGGCTGGCTGTCCCTTGATCTCCCCCTGGCCTCTTCGGTTTCCCCCCACCATAAACTGACTAATGAATGGGCTGAGGTGGCAACATGGTGCGCAAGATGGAGGTGAACTGGCAGGTGCTGATGTGGCAGATGCTGACATGGCAGGTGCTGATGTGGCAGTGTTGGCATGGCAGATGCTGATGTGGCAGGTGCTGACATGGCAGATGCTGACGTGGCAAGTGCTGATGTGGCAGGCCATGTTCACACTTGGCTGCAGGTGGGCCTGGTTTCCTGGGCCAGAAGGAGGCTTCGGGTGGGCCTGGTTTCTGGGCCAGCAGGAGGCTGCAGCCCAAGCCTACTGTGGGTTGTACGCAGGGCCTGATTAGGGGCTGAATTGGCTCAATTATGGGCCAGCTAATCAAGGCCCCTATTGGGGTGTACAATTAGGTTCAATTGTGGCTGATTTGTGGGCCATTAGCCCAGTTCCCAAGTCTGCCCATTTGTTTCTCCCCCTTTTTTTTGAAAAAAATGTACGCCAACAGCCCTCTATACCACAGCAGCAACAATTGGCCCGCCGAGGGTCTTCACAATAGCTTGGGGCGGAGACAAGGGAAACATGGTTTTGACGGTGGATGTTGCGGGTGAAGATAGGGGAAGTAGGGTTTTGATGGTGGATGCAGTGGATGAAGACGAGATGCAGGGGAGGGTGAAGGCAATGGTGTCAAAACTCCTCTTGTTTCCTCTTCTCTACGCGGGGTGCTTCCAAATCGTAGGATGTTCTCTTCCTTGCATGGCCCCTTTTTTTTTTGAGTTCGGATCACCTCAGTTCACATGTTGAGGGAGTAATCTTAGTCTCCAATAAAAAATGAGACTACTTAAGGAGCGGTTCAAATAACAAGTTTAGTAAACTGCTACCGAAAAAGGTTGAACCACTGTCGACGTCTTACTAACTTGCTATCTATCAGTAACGAGTTGTATTAAGGTCGATAGTGACTTAGTAAGGCATCGGTAGTGGTTCATCAATAGTTCACTCACTCACTAGCTCGTTATCGACAGAGTTAAACCACTACTGACGTCTTATTAACTAGCTACCTGTCACTTAAGTGGCTGGGGTCGTGGCCATTTTTGATTGGGGACTAAGGTTACTCCCTCTACCCAGGGACTAAGGTGGTCCAAACTCTTCTTTTTTTCTTTTCCACGTGACACTGGTGGTGCTTAACCAGGCTGTGAGGCCTCTCCGCTATTGAAAAGGACTCCCGCATCCCTCGCAACCTATCCGGACGGCAGTTGCCATAGGTCCCACATCCCCTGATGCTGTTTTTGGTAAGATTTTGTGTCTCATGCCATCGGGGGCAGTCCTGGTGGATGTGGAATCTTCCAAATGATAAATTTGGACCCTTACGGAAGCTACGAGCGACCAATCGTCTCAAGAACCTTCTGGAACCTTTCCTTGGTTGCCGCAGTGCCATTCTCTACAGGGATAGAGTTCACAGCCATCAGGGGAGAGTCACGGTCTCCATGGGATCTCTGGATGGGAAATCCGAACAATGGAGGGAGGCCATGATGGCCCAGTCTGATCTTTAGGACCTTCCTGGATTTTCTCTTGGATTTTATGCTAGATGGGCATGCCAGTCATTGTTCACGATTGCTCCTCTGCCCTTGCCACCTAGGACTTCTATTGCTATCAAGAGCTTCCTAACTTATCTCTGATTGTTCTCGATCTCTAAAAAAAACCGGGAGAAGCTCCGGCCAAACTTGATGAGGTGGCAGAAAGTTGGAAATTCATCTAATGTTCTCTTCTAAGCTGTCTTACGTTAATTGCATACCCTAATTTTCAGACAAAAATATCTGCCCAGTTGGTTGGCTACCGAACCAACATGGCCACTTAATGGGCCTATTTTAGGGGTTGGATAAAAACCCAACAAATGTATACAATATTGGCTGAGAAGCTGGTACAAATTTGGGTTGAAATTGTCACCAAATGGACCTAATTTAATGCATGTGAAAAACGGGCTAGGAACATGGGCATCAGTTTTTGGCTATTTCAATGAATTATGATTAAAGTGGGTTTCAATTATTGCAAAATTTAGGTGTCAACAGATAATTGTGTGTGATACCAATATCAGGAATAAAGACATTCAGGGAGTTAATCGATGGCCTTCTATTCTCTTCTTCATAAAAAAGTTTCTTATGCTAGTCGAGGATGTTATGTGCCATCTCTGTTCCATGTTTATAATTATATCGTTAGATATGATAGAAGATATCATGTTTCATTGAAACCCTAAAAATTAGAGTAGAATAGTTGTCCTCCAATTATTTTTTTGTATTTTATTTATATTTATTGAAATTTACACAAATAGTTGTAACAATGAAACAAATAACTATACATAGAATCATAGTGCCATTTTACATATTATTTTTATTTAATATTATATATATTTATAAATTATGCATAAATAATATGTATGGACATATTGTGTTGGAGATTGATCTATGTTTCCTAGCCTATATCTATTTTTAAGAATACATTTTTGAATAAGTATAATTTTAAAAAATTATATACACTATAAATAAAAATAATTCTTACAAATTGTAAATAAAAATAAATGATACCAATAAAAATAAATATACATTAATAATATAAAAAGTAAACATATTTATAATGTATATTAATAAAATAATATATAAATTAAATATTTATTTATTAGTTAAGGGAGTAAATAATAGGTAAATAGCTGATTTTGTTAAGTATATATTAATAAGATAATAAAAATAAGATAATTTGCTGCTTCCATTCTTCAAAATTTTCTTCAGACAAACCTTGCAGCTCATTTTTTGATTGAAACTCTCTCAAAGATTGAATCGATTTAACTTTTTTCTTCTCTATCAGAGTTTCTTTTCCCTTCCCATTTTCTCAATTTGGATCTCAACTATTTCAGCTTTCTCTGCAAGTTGATCACTGAGTTATCATACTTTGCAGCCTCCCTTCACCTTTACCTCACTAACTTTGAGAATCCCTCAATAAATAACCACTTTCTTTTATAGCGATACAAGCCTATACCACTCTTCGTAGCCTAGGTGAGTGCTAATGACAACTGGGTAATGATCTGAGACAAGAAATGTAAGGCATTTAGCTGAACAGTCCTTGAATGTTTCTTGCAATCTTTAAATATGAATATTCTATCTAATTTTTACTCCCTCAATTTGTTAGCCTGTGTAATTATTCTATTAATAGTTAGACTTCAATCAAGTTGAAATCAATAAGCCACGTGTTGAATATTTGCATTTCTTGAGTCCAATTGAGTTCTTTAGGACTTCTAACCGGGTATCTAGCTGTATTAAAGTCTTCTCAAACTATTTTTTTGAAGGTGGCAATTGCTGCAATCACTAATTGCTATAAAAGAATATCAACAGGCAATTACAAGCAAGGAAAAATGTAACTAAGAAGAGAGAACATGGCATGGAATCTTTACGAAGTAGAGAATGGCACAAGAAAGATAGAGAAACTATCTAAAGTAAAACCTCCAAACCAGATATCTAGAGGAAAAATATCCCAGTTGAGGTAACTGCTGAAATGTGCAAAGAACCATTTCTCAAGAAAGCTGCGAGCATAAAAAGGATGGCAGTTTGGCTCTTGAATTTGTCAAGTGCCTTTCTTACCTCCAAATCGCCAGAGCAAAGACAGCAAGAAAAATTTTTACATTTCCATATCCGAGCTCCAAGGGTTGATGTTTCTCCAATCATGATGCAGCTCCACGATAATACTAGGCTTAAACATCCCTGTTGACACCCAAAATATTCATAAATATTAGATGGGTAGGATAAGAATGGTTGCATGAATATGGTCATTCGAATCATGAGAGTGAAACCACATTTGGCTGAATTATTATTTATCCACATGTTCATACAACCCAACATACAATCAGAAAAAAATAAGACATTCTGTCATGATGGTCATTAACTCAAAGACAGTCCGATTGTCTATGCATACGGTAACCAACTAAATGGAGATCGACTGTGCAAGAACTAAAGGCAAAAGGAGTATTCATAGGTGAAGAAACTACTCTCACAGAAGAGGAGATTGAGCAGTCTCGACAAAGGACTAATTTGGCCCAGTAAGACTAGTAATCCAAGGAACCAGGGCTGGCCCATTTTTTTTGCTCCAAAGGAGTTTATGCTGCAAGGAAAGAATAAGGCAAATAAAAAATAATTGAGCAATAGAGGAATTTTCGGTAAAAAAAAGAGAGAGAAGAAATCGACCCTCGGTCGGATTCCACTCCAAGACCGATTCTGCCATTGGTCAGAGTCCCGTAAGGAAAGAAAATCTTCCAATAATGGGATCACGATGGAAGAGGAAATCAATTCCGAATATTTTGGGAGTCCTCCGAGTCCGTCTCGGAGATGGATGTCATGGTTTGGCAGGTCTCCTGATGAAAGAGGGGGACTCGGATGCCTATAAAGCACCCGCGAAGCCGACAGGCCAAAAAAAAGAGGGGATCTGTCGTGAGATCGACGAACAGAGAGAGAGAGAGAGGCCGCAAGAGATAGAGAATGCGGGGTGGAGATTTACCTCTCCCAGGCGCACCATCGGGATCTTCTACTTCTTCCTACGAGGCCGGCGAAGCCTCCTCCTCCGCCTGACGACGCCATCGGAGTCGCCCTCCTCCGTTCGCGCTGCCGTCGAGCTCCCGTTCCTCTTCCGGTGCGGACGTCGGGGCTCTAGCCTTCCAGGCGCACCGCCGGCAAGGTCTTCTTCTTCTCCCCCATCGAGGTTGTCTTCCCTCACGGTTAGGGACCGCCGGCACCTTCTCCCGCCGTCGAGATCCCGTCGCCGTAGTTGCCGTGCTCATCCATCGCCGCTGCAGTCGGAGGAAGAAAGGGAGAGGTCGGGGGAAATAATACCCCCGACTGTGGTCCACGGTGGAAAAAGGGGTGGGGCCCACTCAAGAAAAAAATGAAAAAAAGAGAGGAAGGAAGCCGACCGCAGGAGGCGCGCGTGAGGAGGAGCCGCAGCCGCGCACGGGGGGCGGCGCGAAGGAGGTTGACCCGCGGGTCAACAACCTGTGGGGCCCACCAGGGAAAGCTGCGACAAAAAAAAAGAAGCAGAAGAAAAAAAGCGGGCGACGCAGAGCCGTGCTGGGCCTCAGGTGCCCGTGGAGGCCCAATAGCGTGGATGAACAGTGCTATGACATTGGAATTTAAATTTTTTCAAATCCATTTAATTCAAACAAACTGAGGCAAGCATAAGGCCGGTTCTAAACCCACCTCATGGCTTCGGCGTAACTTAAAAGAATTCAAACAATTGGGAAACCAGGAGGCCAGTTCTAAACCCACCTCCTGATCCATGATTAATTCAAAAATAATAATAAAACAAACAGTCAATTTAAACTAAATAAAAATTCATTTAATTCAAACAAACCGAGGTAAACATAAGGCCGGTTCTAAACCCACCTCATGGCTTCGGCATAATTTAAAAGAATCCAAAACAAAGGGAAACCAGGAGGCCGGTTCTAAACCCACCTCCTGACCCTCTTCTTAAGGTAGACATCCAAAGGTTTATAAAACAGACCCCAATGTCTTACCGGTGCAGCAAGCAGTTCATCAGCTCATGAAGGAGTCATGAAGATTGACATGAGCTAATTTCCCACAAGTCTATCAAAGACCGGGATATGCTCAGTTTCAAAACAGTGAGATGAGTCCCCACAAGCTTATCAAAAGCCAAGGAGTCATGAAGATTGACATGAGCTAATTTCCCACAAGTCTATCAAAGACCGGGATATGCTCAGTTTCAAAACAGTGAGATGAGTCCCCACAAGCTTATCAAAAGCCGGGTGTATTCAATCTCAAAATAGTGGGGGATGCCCATATGTCTATCAAGACCGGATATATGCCGCCCATGAATGACAAGTTCATCAAGGACTCAAAGGACCTGATTTCTGGTCATTCAAATTGTAATCATGCCTCATATTTGAGAGAACAAGTGAAATTCATGTTCGGTACATAGATTGATGTTACAAAGAGGAGAGACAACCACATGAAATTTCTGGAATGCAAGACAACAAAAAAAAAAACAAACGATTCTGAAATCTAAAAAATTCGAAACCTGTAAAAGACTTTAAAAATCTAAAACCTGTAAATCTGAAATCTGAATCTTCATACAACCAAATCCCAAATCAAAACACTCTCAAACAAATCACAAATTCAATTAAATCCATAAACAAAATCTGAAGTCTGAAAATCTGAAATCAGGACTTGCAATCCGAAAATCTTTGAAAAATGCAGAATCTGCAAGAAATCTGAAGTCTGAAATAACAAGGAGATCAAAATCTGAATTTTGCATTTAAAACAAGGAACCGAAGCCTGTAAAATCTGCAGAATTTCAAATCTGAAAAATTTAAAATCAGTAGTCTGAAATCTGTAAAGTTTGTAAATCTGGAATCTGAAGCTTGAAAACCCGCAATAGGTAAGATTGGAATCTAAAAAAAAATCTGCGAAGGAACTCTTTGAAACAAGTTTGCAGCAAGCAAGGCGTTCAAATAAAAAACAATTGTGGAGTGCATCAAATGAATAAATCCCACTCAAATCAAACTCCAAACCAAATCTAAACCTGCAGGTTACGTATATAAGAATCCAGGCAAATATCCCAAATCAAATCTCCTATTGAACAAATTCAAAGTCAAAATCGAACTCATTCAAGCTGCAACACAATCCCTCAAATAAAAATCGAATCAAGCATAACTCAATCCAGAAACATTTGAATCTGATCAAGATCAAATTAATAATCAACTGGGTAAACTTCAAGGATTTATTCAAACAAACTTAATATAATAAAAATCAGATTTTCGGTCAAAAAAAATCTGTCAGAGGGCTGAACTCACATTTTAAAACCAGAGTCCGATTTGAAGCAAGCACATTCAAAATAAATCATATTCTGCAAATAAATCTAAGCATTCCAAACCCAACTTCAAACAAACAAGAGGGCCAAGATGCTAATTAAGCTTAGGGATTAAAACTCTCTTAAAAAAGTAATGTCCAGCTCAATCAAGCCAAACTGCCAACAGGAAATCAAACCCAATTGAAATATTAAGGAATTTTGAACAGAATCTGAACCAAGCCATAAAACAAACCCCAAATTCAAATAAATCTCAAAGCAGAACATGAATTTAATTTTACCAAACTTGATAACAGTCAAACAAAATTCCAAATTTAAACAATCTGTCAAACACCAAATTCAATTCAATTTCAACTAAATAACTTCAAATAACTTCAAACAAATTCAATTCAAACAAAATCAAATTGAACCTGTAAACCAATCTGTTCAACACATGTAAATCAACTTTAACCAAATGATTAAAATGACAACCCATAAGCAAAACCCAACTTCTTAAAATAAACCAAATCAAATTTCCAAGCAAATTTTAATAGACAAACCAAATCCAAAGAAAAACCCTCGTCCTGTCAAGCAAATTTAAATCAAACTTCTTAAATTAAAAGTCAATCCCAAACTCAATCAATCTGTCACAGAATCCATATTTTTTTTTAAAAAAATTCAAAATTCAAATCTCTCAAACAAATACAAATCAATAAAACAAACCAAATTCAACTTAAGTCAATCATAATCAAACAAATAACCCATTGAACATCCAAATCAAATTTTCAAACTTAAATTCACTTTTTCAGATACAATTCAAATCAAATTAAAAACTCACACACCAAATCCAAATTTCAACCAATAAAACAAACTCAAATTCAAACTAAAATCAAACCAATTCAATCCAATTCAACCAAATAAATCTCTCAAATAAAATTGAATTCAAATAAATCAATTTCAAACCAATTCATCCTAAATAAACTTAAAATTAATTCAACTTAAGTCAAATCAATTCAAACCAAATTCAAACAAATCAAATGCTTGCATTCCATCAAGTTCATGGGACTGTTTTCTCCTATGTGTGAATGCTTATTTTTGTGGATGCATTGTTTTCTACTCCAATGGATTGCTATGACGATTAATCAAGGGTTTTCGAGTAATCTCGATGTAATTAACATCGGATCTTCGCACCATCCGACGGGGAGAGGTCAAAACAAATTTTCAAAGAACCTAACAACCTCAACATATAATTTTGACCCTAGTTAGTACTTTTATGGAATACCATCTATTTTCCTAAGAAGTCAATATTAAGGTCAGATTTAACTCAAATTCATGAAGAAAATGAATTTCCAAAACCAAAATATTTAAATTTGAGATTTTTGAGGTTACATCAATCCCTAAACCCACCCAGAGAAGCACAATCATTAATCTCACTATTTGTAAAGTTTGTCCGAAGGGAAGGTTCCATCTCGACTGATCACCACACCTGTTCAATTTTACAGTTTCTGTCATATCAGAGATTATAGAGTCTTAGATATTGATTAGCTAGATGAGCAGGACAGTCCATCTATCCTCCCAAAATTTGACCATATCACCTTTGCCTATCAACACTAATGACATGGATTGGAGAAAACTACAATTATGTGCAATACTTCTCCGAAGTGGTGACATGTTTGATATATCCCAATCCTACACATTAGTCAAAGATAGATCTTGTGAGAAGTATTTTGATTTTACCACATCCACCCAAAGACCTTTATCTTCCTTGAGTAGTCTCTGAATCCACTTAACTAGAAGAGCCTTATTTGCAATGTCAAAAGATACCAGGTCAGCACCACCTTCATTTGAACGTCTTAGGCCTTTTTTCAAGCAATAAGATGAAGACCATGATTCTTGGTAGACTTTTTTTAGAAAAAAAAGCAGTTCTAATACTCTAACTTGTGATTGACACTTTTAGGAAGATTCAGAATGGTTAAGAAGTGCAGCCGCATACTCTGAAACACACTTGGATGAAATTGTCAGTGACACAATTTTCTTTCTGTGGCATTAATAACTGGCTGCCAATCCTTGCATTTGACTCTCCCAAGGGTAAACAGAAGCCTTGGGTATTTATTTTAAACCCTGAAAATTTTCCAAACAGCTTAATAAGAATTTTCCAGTGAATTACTGACTGATCTGAAGTGTCTGAAAACATATAGTGTCATCAGCAAATTTGAGATGGGAGGCCTTGACATTGTTCCTACCAACATCAATTCCTTCCAGAATTTCAGCATGTTGTCCTAATTTTCGCATTACACTTCTAACTTGGCCAACCTAATTGAAAATAAAGGTGATGTAGGCTCATCCTGCCTAAGATTTTGGTGCTACGAAATAAACCAAAAGCTTCACCATTCAGAAGAATAGAGAACTGAGCTGAACTTATACTTTGGCCACCCATTTCAGTCTGAATCCCATAACCTGCGTAGCCCTCTGCAAACAACCCCATTTGTCTCTGTCGTAAGCTACATCAACAATTTTTGCTAAGTATTCTAATCTTCCCAAATTATATATGGTTGATTTCAGATGCAACAATTTCCTCCAATCCTCCAAGAAACGACGCTTTGAGATGGTCATAAATAGGTCCATGCATTGTTATCAAAGATCAATGAACCTTTTTCTCTTTTCCAAGAAAACAATTGATCATCTGAATCTACCTGTGTTCTCATTAACGGCTTCCATCACCCCTTCGTTCCACATTATGATCATTCCCTCTGCTGCTCCATTCATTGCCTTAAATGAGAAACCATCAAATTGTGCATTCTCCGGTCTTCTGAAAAAATCTTTCCGTGGACTGCTTTTGTTTTACTGCATGCACACTATATCTAGTTTTTCATCCTAGATCACTTTTCTAACCTTTGCCACCTTACATCTCCCTGGCACACCTGATGAGGATCCGATCCGGTCCATTTTGGCGTTTATTTGCATTTACGCCCATTTGGACATGTTTGTAAATATTTGAGTTTTATTTGTGATCTTTTCTTTTATTTGGGTCCTCAAGAGGACATGTATGTAATTAGTCATTTATGATGTCTTATTTGTAATGTGCTCCTCTATTTAAGAGGGCCACTTGTTGGAATGGAGAGAGAAGTTTTAGTTGGAATTTTTGGAACCCTAGAGGGGCTGCCCCTTGTGCTGGGGCGTTGCCCCTTTCCCCTTCACCCCCTCCACGATGGAGGTCGTCCAGTTCCACCTCCGGTGAAGACCGGTCTCCTTCGCGACCCTCCAGCGAGAGCGCCTTCTCCTTCTCCTCCGTCCAGCGGCCTCCGAGTCATTCCTTCCCCTTTCCCGCTTCACCGGTTCGAGTTGAAGCCCTATCGACACCGTTCACCTCCGTCTCCGTCCGTTTCGACGTCTCCGACGACCTCGACTGTCTCCACTCGTCCATCCCACCTCCGGCGATCCCCGGAGTACCTCCATCCACCTCCTTGCTCCCATTTGGGCCCCTGTTAGACGGAGAAGAAAGGAGGAGGAAGAAGAGTCGCGTCTGCGGCTCTGTCCGTTCGCGCGCCCGCTAGGGCTCAGGGGGTCTCACCCCCCCCCCCTTCGTCCTCAGGAGGCTAGAGGACGACGACGACGGCGCCGACGGCTCCGTTGGAGGCCCCCTCCCCCTCCGGCGGCGGCGAAGACGATGCCCGATGCTGCTTCCGGCGCCTGCCTCTTCACCCCGCCGCGGCCGCCGCGAACAACTCCGCGCGAACCCCCGCGCTCGAGGTTCCCCCCGTGCCGCCGGCGTCGACGGCGGCAATGGAGCCCCACCGGCTCCCCTTCCCCTCCGGTGACGGCGGCCTCCGCCGGCTGCACCCGCCTCCGCCTACGGTCCCCGCAGTCGAAGCCGCGGCTGCGGCCCCCGGGAGCCTCGCGAGCGGGCGCTCGCGGTCGACTACACCCCGACGGGGTACGCGACGCCAAAAGCGCCGGCCGCGTCACCCTCCTCTGCGGCCAACTGCGGAGGGCCACGACCCCCCCTGCGTTAAGTCGCGGCTGGGCGAACCGGCGCCGGTTCGCCTCCGCCCGGCCGGCCGGCGCACCGGCTCGCGCCTCCCGCCCGCCCGGCCGGCACACCGGCTCACGCCTCCCGCCCGCCCGGTCCGCCCGATTCGTCCGGGCCGGCCGCAGTTCGCCTCCAGGCCTGTCCGACCGCCGGTTCAGCCCAGTTTAGACCGGTTCAGAGCCGGTTCGGCCCGGTTCGACGGTCCAGGACCCGGTTCAGGGCCTAAATCGGCCGGTTCACCCTGTTTGGGGCCGGTTCAAGCCATTTTGGGGCCGGTTCAAGCCCGTTTTGAGCGATTCGGGCATGGTTCGACATATTTTGGGCCCGTTTTGACCGGTTTAAGTCCGGTTTTGCTTGTTCCCTGCATTTCTAGGTCTTTTGCGCCTCCCGACGGTCTGCTGCAGCGCCACGTCGCCGGTCCGTCCCGCCTCGTCCCGCATCAAATGGTATTAGAGCCTGGGATCGGCCCATTCTCATGAGCCGACTCCTGGGATGCTTCCGATGAAGTGCGGCGCTTGGTGGAACGTGACGGCAACATTTGAAGACGTCAAAACTCGAGGACGAGTTTTCTCCTGGTAGAGGAGAATGATGGGGATCCGATCCGGTCCATTTTGGCGTTTATTTGCATTTACGTCCATTTGGACATGTTTGTAAATATTTGAGTTTTATTTGTGGTCTTTTCTTTTATTTGGGTCCTCAAGAGGACATGTATGTAATTAGTCATTTATGATGTCTTGTTTGTAATGGGCTCCTCTATTTAAGAGGGCCACTTGTTGAAATGAAGAGAGAAAAGTTTAGTTGGAATTTTTGGAACCCTAGAGGGGCTGCCGCTTGTACTGGGGCATTGCCCCTTTCCCCTTCACCCCCTTCACGACGGAGGTCGTCCAGTTCCATCTCCGGTGAAGACCGGTCTCCTTCACGACCCTCTGGCGAGAGCGCCTTCTCCTTCTCCTCCGTCCAGCGGCCTCCGAGCCATTCCTTCCCCTTTCCCGCTTCACCGGTTCGAGTTGAAACCCTATCGACACCGTTCACCTCCGTCTCCGTCCGTTTCGACGTCTCCGACGACCTCGACTGTCTCCACTCGTCCATCCCACCTCCGGCGATCCCCGGAGTACCTCCATCCACCTCCTTGCTCCCATTTGGGCCCCTGTTAGACGGAGAAGAAAGGAGGAGGAAGAAGAGTCGCGTCTGCGGCTCTGTCCGTTCGCGCGCCCGCTAGGGCTCAGGGGGGTCTCACCCCCCCTTCGTCCTCAGGGGGCTAGAGGACGACGACGACGGCGCCGACGGCTCCGTTGGAGGCCCCCTCCCCCTCTGGCGGCGGCGAAGACGATGCCCGGCGCCGCTTCCGGCACCTGCCTCTTCCGCCCGCCGCGGCCGCCACGGACAACTCCGCGCGAACCCCTGCACTCGAGGTTCCCTCCCCCCTGTGCTGCCGGCGTCGACGGCGGCGATGGAGCCCCACCGGCTCCCCTTCCCCTCCGGTGACGGCGGCCTCCGCCGGCTGCGCCCGCCTCCGCCTCCGGTCCCCGCAGTCGAAGCCGCGGCTGCGGCCCCCGGGAGCCTCGCGAGCGGGTGCTCGCGGTCGACGACACCCCGACGGGGGTACGCGGCGCCAAAAGCGCCGGCCGCGTCACCCTCCTCCGCGGCCAACCGCGGAGGGCCACGACCCCCCCCCCCCCCCGTTAAGTCGCGGCCGGGCGAACCGGCGCCGGTTCGCCTCCGCCCAGCCGGCGCACCGGCTAGCGCCTCCCGCCCGCCCGATTTGTCCGGGCTCGCCACGGTTCGCCTCCAGGCCAGTCCGCCGGTTCAGCCCGGTTTAGACCGGTTCGGCCCGGTTCGACGGTCCAGAGGCCGGTTCAGGGCCTAAACCGGCCGGTTCACCCTGTTTTGGGCCGGTTCAGGCCGGTTCAAGCCATTTTGGGGCCGGTTCAGGCCCGTTTTGAGGGTTTCGGGCACGGTTCGACATATTTTGGGTCCGTTTTGACCGGTTTAAGTCCGATTTTGCTTATTTCCTGCACTTTTAGGTCTTTTGTGCCTCTTGAAGGCCCGCTGCAGCGCCACGTCGCTGGTCCGTCCCGCCTCGTCCCGCATCAACACCCCTTGAATTTCATGTCATAATCTTCATTGGATAACAAATTGGACTCTTCCCTTCAAATTTCCTCAACCGTAAAGCATCTAGGTCACATCATTAGATAGAGCAAAGTCAAACCTCTTTCTCATTTATTCTCTTTCCCCCTTTTGCTGGAAGATTGCAACCACTTAGCCTAATGCTCTAATTTTTTGTAAACTTGTTGATAAATTTTCTGACATCCTCCTTACCTAAGAATGATAAACCCAACAGCCTTCCCATTCATAAATGGTTCCATTGTCACACTCATTAGCATTAGCCACCGCTGGAGGGAGGTCATTGCAAATAGGAAGAAAGTTACCTGACTCACTGGATGCTACCAATAAGGTAACTTGCAACTCTTGTGCATGGGCAACGACCAGTGCCTCCTATTCGTGCTGTTTCAGCAACGAGATTGAAGAAGAAACTCTCCCAGGTCATTGAGAAATCCTGGAGCTTAGGTCAACTTTTGATGGTTGAGAGGCTTAGTTGCACTGGTCTACGAGGAAACCACACCTGCACAGTCATTAGAGTGCTCTTTCTTCTCCAGCTTGGCGACCTCTCGAGGAGGTGACAAAGGCACTAAACTGAACTATCTTCTCAAAATGGGTCTAATAGTACATAGTATTCTTATTAGGTAAGTTAGATATTTTTGTAGCTATTAGAAAATGATGTGATTTCAATGGGCTGTACAATTACTCAAATTTGGAATTATGAGACAAGATGACAATGGCTGGTCATGATAGCTATACAATGTAGAATTTTATGCTTTTAGTTTGATCTTCTATTTGGTTTCAGTCACATAATATGTTTTTAGCAGATTCTTCTTTAATCAATTGATTGGATTTCTCTAGGTTGCCATTTGGTATTCGAATAAAGATGATTAGCGTAGGTATAAAATATTCTAGTTATGTTACCTTATTCTCATATTATTATGTATTAAGATAGCTACAATAGATTAAGGTAGTAGATTAAACTTATGTCTTGTTTAATAGAAATAAAGATGGTGGGACAACCGAGAAAAGGAGAACAGGGCTCCAAATTAGATGTCATTGTGCATTGATTTTGTTGCCAGATTGGGAATAAATTCTTCCAGCAAAAACTATGAATAGGTTATTTCCAAATGTAAACCCCATTATAATGTTTATTCTGTTTTAAGATATACCAGAATAAGTAGTTGCTATTTTTCATTCTAAACAATAGATTGAGGATGATGCTTGGATATTCTCCCCCGTCCTGATATCAAATGTCAGACTTTATAGTTTATCATTGTTCTTGTGGTTTTGCTTCATTTGAATATTTAAGTGTTCATCTTTTATTAATAGTCATATCTTGGCATGCCCTTAAAATGTGTTTCTAGGTGGATCTACTTCTGGTTACTAATGGCTGCTGGATGCGGACTTTTCATTAGTGAGGAAGCACTGAATATATGGGTCTGTCTTTTCAACTGGTATCTTGCTATTTTTCTAAAACTCATGCTTATCCACCAATCTGGTGTTATTTGATCTGGTTACTGGGTGTTATATTTTACCATCTCGTGAATTTTCTCTTCCCAAATATGCAGGTTGGTATAACCCTTGCTCGGACACTCTCTTTTGATGGTACTTGGAAGTCATTTGCACAATCATTTTCCAGCCATGCTGCCTACATTATTTCTACAGTGCTTTGGGTTTACTGGTAATACATTCGTTTTTGCCCTTCTTGATGGTGATAAACTATTTTGTTGCTCCTTTTAAGCCAACCTGTATTCTGTCATGTTATCACGGTCTTTAAATATTTGAGGCTGATACAGTCTAAATCTTAGTGACTCAAATACGAATCTAGTGGATGGAACGTGGATTAGTGAATAGGATTTGTCCAGTGAACTTAAATGACCTAATAGGATTTGGTTACTCTTTACTTCATGGCGCTTTTTTGTTTCCCTGGGGGGTGGGATCATGGCCGGGTCTCTGTGCACCGCGATGCCCGCGGGAGGTGTCTTCAGCCGCCCGAATGTGAGTGTCTGAAACCTTCGCCACTGTGCCGTGATGCCCGCATCTTCGAGCCAAGGTTCCCACATCAGAGGAACCAAAAGGGCTGAGGCACACCGTCGACGTTGCAGGAGGAACTTTGAAGGGGCATCGATCGTCTTGCCATCCCCTCCATCTCCATTCTCTTTCTCCATCCTCTTCGTCTATTCGTTGTTGCCCGAGTGGGAAGGAGGAGGCCACAGTGCTGTTGACACGTGGTCATGCAAATCCGGAAGGACGAAGGTGTTGTCATCGTCTCATCGAGTAGAATCAATCTCATGGGGTTGAGGAAGATGATGGCAGCCTCAATCGATGCGGTTGTTGCTGCACAAAAGAAGTCCCGGACCAGGATCGCCGGTCCTAACCCCTCAACGTTGATACGGTGTCATTCTGCCATCGTTGCCAACCGATGAAGGAGCTGCAGAAGCCAGTTCTGCCGCTGAAGGGGTCATCAATCACCGACGACGCACGAGGTTTTAGCGCTAGAGATAGTTTGACGATGGTACTGTAGGAGGGAGAAGAGGAGGAGAAAGGGAAACCAACCATTGTCAGAGGTGAGGAGAAACAAAACCGGGATCTCCCGAAGGTGAGGAAGAGGGTGACAACACTTCTTGTCGGGGTTGGAAGGGGCGAAAGACGGTCTTGTTGATCGGGGTGCAGAGAGGGAGGGGGTGACGGGGCAAAGACCCCCACACGGGAGACGTCAAAACTGGCTTAAAAAATATTCACTATCATTGTCCTCATCGCAAGGATCACAGGATCGACATCGGAATCGGGATCGGTGGGTATCGATCCGATCGGATCGGATTGGATCGGACCAATTTCGACCGATCCAATGGAAGAAAATCGATCCAGAATCGGTAAGCAAAAAAAAATCAATCTGATTCTGATTCCGTTCTGATTCCGGGCCGATTATGGCCGATTCGGACCGATTCTAGCCGATCTTTGTCAATCCGACTAGAATAGCAAAAAAAGAAAAAAACGATCTGATTCCGATCCCGACCGATTCGGCCGATCTGATTCTGATTTCGATTCCGATTTCGACCGATCCGGCCAATCCCGACCGATTCTGTCAGAACTTTTTCCCGGATCGTTCCTTCGGCCAAGAATCGGATCAGCAATGGCCAATCCGATTCAGGAATCGGCCGATTCCGATCCGGATCGGCTGATTCCGCGATCTATGCCTCATCGTTACATGATGGTGCCCCTGTATAGAGGTGGCACATTAACAATAAGATCTTGTAAAACAAATATTTACATACATGACCTAGGACATTGATGTAACCTCGATTTTAAAGAAAAGATTTGTTCTTTTTGTTTTGGAAATTCATTTTCCTTTTGAATTTGAATTAGACCTTAGCATTGACTTTGTAAGAAAATAGATGATATTTCATAAAAGTACTAACTGGGGTCAAAACTATGTGTTGAGGTTGTTAGGTTCTTTGAAATTAATTTTGACATCTCCCCGTCGGATGGTGCGAAGATCCGACGTTAATTACATCGAGATAACTCGAATGCCCTTGATTAAGCGTCATAGCAATCCATGAAAATAGAAAACATACATCCACAAAAATAAACATTCACACACATATGGACATAGGAGAAAACAATCCCATAAGATTGGTGGAATGCAAGCACTCAATTTGTTTGAATTTGATTTGAATTGAATTGGTTTAATCAAATTTGTTGGTTTGAATTTTGATTGGTTGAATTTAGTTTGAATTGAATTTAATTGGTTGAATTGCTTTTAATTTGAATTGAAATTTGATTTGTTCATTTTAATTGAATCAATTGATTTGAGTTATTTATTGATTTAAGTTTGGTTCAATTTGAATTTATTGATTGATTTTAAACTTGATTTGAGTTTGTTTTATTGGTTGAAATTTGGATTTGGTTTGTGAGTTTTAATTTGATTTAATTCGAGTTGATTAATTAGTTTAAGTTTTGTTTGGAGTGAATTTGTTTGGAATTTGGACTTGGCTTGTTTGTTTCATTTGGATTTCATTGAGTTTGAGTTGTAATTTATTTGGGAGTTGATTCAAGTTGATTGGATTTTGGGGAATTGAATTTAGTTTATTTGGATTTGTTGGAATTCAGTTGAATTTCGTTTGATGTGGGGGATTCAATTTGAATTGGGTTAATTTGGATTGGATTGGCCTTATCGGATGGGTTAAATCAGGTTTCTGTTAAGTTCAGAAATGAATTTAACCGAGGGCTGGGTTCAGATTGCTTATTAATTCAGTTTGTTTGTTTTAATCTTAACTTGTTTGGTTAGAGTTTGGTTAAAAGTTTTACTTATGCAATTGGATTGTTTTTAGGTCCTGGTTAGAATATGAGTTGTTGGAACTTGAGATTTAATTGAACTTGGGTTATTTGATGTTCATTTTGAAGTTGAATGGGGTCTGTTTTAGTTTAAACAGGTTGGGATTTCACAATTTTCAGTTTTGATTCTGATTTCAGAGATTTTAGAGTTCGGGGCTCCAGATTTCTTACAGACTTCTGAAATTCAGATTTTGAAACGGGCTGACCTTGTACAGATCACAGATTTCAGGTTTTGGATTTTACAGATTTTCAGATTTGCTGTTCTCAGATTTATGTGAAATGATTTGTTTTAAGGATGTTCTTGTTTATACAGGTTGCAAATTTTTAGATTTTTTAGATTTTGTATGCCACAGACTACACATTTCAGATTTGATTTAGTTGAATTTGATTAGTTTGGGTTGAATGAATTTGACAGTTTCTGGATTTTATTTTATGCAATTTCAGGTTTATGTGATTTGATTTGGGGTTTGTTTTTCTGTGAATTAAGATGCCTTTCGATAAATGGAAGGAATTGATTAAAACCTGATGATCTTAAAGTCTTCGGTTCTGGTTTCCCGATTTTTTCAGGTTTTACTCCAAATTTCAGATCTCAATTCAAGTTCAGGATTCAGATTTTACACATGTTTCAGATTTTAAAACCCCAGATCTTATAGATTTCAGTTTTTTTCTTTTTATGCTTCAGATTTCAGAGAAATGTGGAGTTCAGATTTTTGTTGAAGCTTCAATTTTCAGATTTAGTGTTCGGCTCCCCTGCAAAGTTCAGATTTTTTATTTTGATTTCAGTTTTGCTGTATGTTTCAAATTTCAGAAATGTAGCATTCAAACTTTGACACTCCCGAAAATCAGACCAATTTCCAGATTGCAGACTTTAGTTCGGATCCTCTGTATGTAATTGATTTTCAGATTGCAGATGGGCTTCTGCACCAATTTAGATTTCGGACTCTTCAATTAGTCAAGCTCCAATTTCAGACTTTTAATCTCTGAATTTCGGAGGTGATTCAGATTTCAGATTCTGCTTTAGATTTCAGTTTCAAATCTGTTTTCGGTTTGTGATTTTTACAGATTGATGGATTTCAGATTTTTAAATGTTTTATTTTATTGAAATTTCAGATTTAAATTCAGTTTTTAATGTGCTTGCATTCATTCATTCCGGCAGGGACTGTTTTCTTCTTGCATTGAACATTGAATTCTTCATTGTTTGAGGTTCACAAGTCCTCCTGCTTCCTCTCTTTTACAACAACTGTGACATCCCCTCAATTCGGGATCAAGTATATGCCAGTCTTGAGTATAGTCTTGAACACATCCCAGCCTTTGATAGGCATCTGGAAATCTGTCTTGTCATTTCAGTAGTTTGAGCATGGTCCTGCCTTTGATAGGCACATGAAGTCTCCTCCCAACCGGTTCAAGGTTGAGCATACCCGGCTTTTGAAAAGCTTGTAGGCACTCATCCCATGGTTGGTCTCCCTCATTAGCCTATGGTTTGGGCATATTGGCATGTTGATCATGCACAGCCTCCCCATGGCATAATGGGCAAAACAACTCCCTCTTGGGGCATGGTAAGACATTGGGGTCTTTAACCAGACCTTTGTATGTCCACCTTAAAGGGTCAAGGGGCGTGCTTAAAGCCGGCCCATTGCTTTCCCTCTCTGTTTTGAATTCTTTTAAATTAAGTCAAGACCATGAGGCGGGTTTTTAGCCGGCCGGATGCTCGTCTCAGTTTGTTGATTAATTAAGTAGATTGTTATTTAATTTCTGTTTATTGTTTATTTTATTTTATTTTTTTGAATTATGGGTCAATAGACGTGCTTAAAGCCGGCCTATTGCTTGCCCATTTATTTTGATTCTTTTAAGTTCTGTCGAGACCATGAGGCGGTTTTTTAGCCGGCCGGATGCTCGCCTCGGTTTGTTTAATTAATTAGGTGCATTTTTATTTAAGTTTGAACTTGATTGTTCCATTTAAAATCCTTTTTTTTTGCCACTGGTCACCGAGGGATATTGGGCCGTAGCCCATCTCCTTCTTCCCCTTCCTTTCTTTTTTTTTTAACACCTTCATCAGGTGGGCCCCACCGTAGGTTGACCCCTGGTCAACCCCTCCTCCCCGCAGCTTCTCCCGCACGCGCGGCGCCTGGCCGCGGCCGCGGAGGTTTTTTTTTTGTTTTCTTTTTTTTCTGGCGGGCCCCACCCCAATTTTGACCCCGGGTCAAAATCGGAGCCCCCGCGGCCGCTGCGTCTCCCCTTCTCCTGCTCATGTGCCAGGTGGACCAAAGTTGCGCATTAAGACACTGTTTTTCTACAGATGTCCTTTCAATTTTCGTGAGATTTTGAGGTGCCAACAGACATAAAACTTCTTTAATCCTAAAATTTGTCCCCATCATTTTACGACAAATTTTTAATTACTTATTCATGTTTATTTGTTTGTTTATTTTTAATGTTTATTATGTAGGATACCATTTTATTTGTTTGAATATCAAATTTCATTTTTGGTTGATTTTATTCTTTATCTAATTTGTATATATATTGTTAGATTTGTTTATTTTTTTGAATTTGAAAATTTTTATTATTTGTCAGTGCAATTTGAATTGATTGATTTGTTTGATTAATTTGACATCATTTTATTTCTGATTTATTCATAATTATTATGTTATTTTTTATTTTTATAATTATTTTTGTTTATTCTATTTTTAACATTTAGTTGTAAAATATTTTAGTTTACATGTTATGTCACATTAATGTGTTTTTTATTTAATTGATATGCATTATTTATCATTATTTAAATTTTAAATTTATTATTTACTTGATTTGATGTTTGCGTTTGAATTAGTTTATGTACTATGTTTGTTCATCATTTGTTTCATTTTTATGCATTATTTTATTAAATTACTTTGATTTGATTATTTTTAAATTTTATTAACATTTAAGTTATTTAGCTTCTACTTTGTTGCATTTACCTATTCTTTTGAATTTTTATAAAAAATTAGCTGTTTTAAAACTTACAAAGTTTTAATGTTATTTAATTACTATAGTTTAATGTACATTCATTTAAATGATTTATTTGATGTTTTTTATCAAAAGGATCATGGATTTTAAGTATGCCATAAATTTTAGGGTTGCAAACGGGTTGGATACCAGTATGGGTGAAGCCATTTGGAATCCAATTATGATCAAATTGGAAGTATGGTATTCCAAATTTTTATTCTGATTATGTATTGAATTTGGAATAATCTGATAATTTATGAAGTCTTTATTTTATTTTAATGTTATTAAAAATAAGTTAATAAATGTCATATTACTATTAAAATTTGATCTAGTACCTTTAAAATCACACTTTTATTTTTTATCATTTATGTATCACAATTTTAAACATTTACATATTATTTTTTATTAAATTTATTTTTAAATATATATTATTTTTTATCAAAATTGAGAAAATGGGTATATAATTGACTATTTGATTCCAATAAACTATCAAAAATCTTGTTTTGATAGCTTATATGATTCAAAATGATATTCCAAATGTGTAAATTATTATCGAAATTGAATCAGATTATCAGAATCAGATTCCATTTGCACCCCTGATAAATTTTATATACATATGGCATAAGATATGAGCACTGGAAGTATGATAAACATTTAAAAAAATTTTATTTCTTATTTCAGACTATACCAGAGAGTGGAGTATATATTGGCATGAGAGTGGTTGGTGTTGGTGGGGGTAGAACCTCACCATCTCCTAAACAAATAGGTTGGTTGCACAACTTGCTTGGTGTTAATACACACCGGTTGGATATTTATTGGTGGGACCTCCACCAGTTAATTTGAACCAGTTAGAGAGTCCTACGTGGAGAAAGAGGGCTATTCCTCATCTCCTCTTTTTAATATATCCTGTGGGGCCCACTAAGCCTATTATGTTTCTCTCTCCTCCTGTTTGGGAGAGAGAACACAACCTTATCTTGTGGGGTTCACAACTAAAAGCATGGTGGGAGTGAACTTTTTCTACCAGCTGGCTCCCCCTTGCTCCCTCTCTCTCTCTCTCTGTATATAATGTGATACCCACAGGTGTAGCTGCCCCTGTCCCTTCTATCTTTTTGGATAATCATGAGAGAGTAGAGAGAGTGTGTGGCTGGCTGGTGGGAGAGTCCTAGCAGCTGCAGGTATCTCTCCTCTCCCATTTTTATTATATATTATTTATTTTGCTGTGGGTCCCATGACTCCCATCTGGTGCAGCCGTCTATCTTTATCTCTTGCACACAAAAGAGCCTGGTGTAACTGCCCCTCCCTTTCCTATCTCTCAGATAAGGATGAAAAAGGAGAGAGAGGGGGTGGACTTGGCAACCACTGCTGCATTTTTGTTCTGCTAACAACATGGAGAAGCATCTTAAAAATGTTGGCACAACATGATCCCTGTTAAGTTCCTTTTATGGAATTTTTCAGCCTATTCTTCATGGAAAAGTGACAGATGAGAAGGTTGGTCTATATTTCTCCTTTTACTATTTTTTCATTGTTTTTCAAGGTCGACGCTGGATAGGGCTCAAGCCATGCGGATCAGCTGACTCTGCATTCTAGACTGAGTCTGATTGGGATCCAGGATCTTGAATTCTGATCCTGAAATTTTTGATTCTATTCCATGCAACTTTCCACATAACGTTTCTTGAAAGAAAGTGGGCTATTGCCCCAGTTATTAATAAAAATAAAATACAGCCCAAAAATAGAAATGGTAGATCTTTACTTTATAATTATAACTGCTGTTACGCAAAGGATCTACTCACTAAGGGACTTTGCATGACCCTTGACCAATCTAGAAGGGATAGCTGGAACCTATACCAATTACAAAGCAAGTGCCAAGCTTTGGGACAAATATTTTTCAAATGAGTTCTATTCCCCTTGAGAATTGCTTCATCCCGTCCTTCCAAATAGACTATCATATAGCATTTGGTAAAAGAGAAAAATCTTGATTTCCTTTCCATGTCTTCCTGCAAACTTTTGTCACAATCCTTCTTTTAGCAATTAACCACATAAAAGCCTTAAACTTGAGAAGAGAAGAAAATTTCAAACTTTATGCTGGTGCTTAAAACTCTGATTATCATTGCCAATAACGTAATGGAAGGACTCGCCATTGTTAAGTTTTATTTGGTCAAATCCCTTGCACCCATATTCTGCCTCAAGGTATGCAGGCATTACTAAAACGTTAAATACTGAGCAAGTTCGTCATCCTTCAGATTTATTATTTGAATAACATTTTGTTACCATGCATTAGGGGTGTGCACGATTCAGACTGGTCCGGTTTGGGACTATCTTTTTTTAGACCAAACTGAATTAGGGTCTTCAAACCAAACGGAATTGGTTCTATTTAAAACCGAAAATAGAAAAAATATTCAAAATAATTATATTTTTACATATATATGATTAAATTATATACTTTATACTTTATTATAAAAACTATATATATCATTTGTTATCAATAATATAATAATATTTTAAAAGATTTTAATTAATTTGGTTTAAACAGTTTGGTCCGGTTTGGTTCGGTTTGGAACTGAACAGGGGGTTGGAACCGACTCAGTTCGGTTCAATTTGGCGGTTCGAACCATTTAATGCACACTCCTACCAAGCATTACCTTCACATGTGAAGTCATCAAAAACTTAACTCTGTGGATAAAGGTAATGCTGGTATTTAAAACTCTGATTTCAAACTTTATGCTGGTACTTAAAACTCTGATTAGAATTACCTTCAGATCAGTGAAGGGATCTATGACACAGTCTGAAGCCTTCCATGGGTGGATCTCCGTGGAATCAGTTCTCTTGCATTCTTAATCCTGATTTCAGTGGAGCACTCAAATTCTTTCATGTTGCATATCTCTGGCAACGATGACTCCAGATTCCAGCCTTAATGATATTGTAATCATATACTTCTTACATTCCATTAACATTTACAGGTCAGATCTGGCACTAACGACAAACACACTAAACCTGTGATTGTAATTTCAACAAGCTCTTGGCAAGCGATCCTGTATATTGGGTCTGGTTTATTGCAAGTTTTTCAACCAGCTGATGTGATTCTCAAATTTGGGAATCTATGAATCTTTAATTAGTATCTTTTCAGGGATGCCAGATTTGCACCTTCTGATGCACATCTTTCAACCACCAGATCTAAGTTTTATAGCCAACATGATGAGTTCCAGATCTTTCTTCTCATTCTTGGGTGTTATAGCTTTTCATGTTGCCAACTTTTTGCTTAGAATATCCACAATAATCAAATTCTTCTAGTTCTGCTCATGGAATCAATAGTGTTCTGCGGTCTTCCTGAACTAAGCATGAATCTTTCTTTCAGAGTATGCACTTTATTCATTGTATAACTCTTAAAGCCTGCCATTTCAGGGGTGTTTGCATCAGTGATATGATTCCTTTTTATATTGGGAAGCTTTTTAGGCGGACAAAGGCATCATTTGATATATGCTCCAAGGTTTACCATCTAGGTTCTTTTATCTTTGTGTTACTTTTTGATTGTCTTTCTCTGTTTTCTATATCCTTGCAGAGCTAGTTCTGTTTGCATGTCTTTTGATTTGAAGGAGATTCAGAAAAGACCAAATTTATTAATGAGAAAAGCAAGGGACACAAACATGTGGAACTTAGTATGACGGATGGATATAGAACAATTTACAAGAGAGGACCATGGCTTCTGTATGGAGCATCGCAGTACATTACTCAGACATGCTACCTCTGTTATGGAGTCGGAAAACTGAATGGAATTATTGAGCCCAATTCCTTGCCACATGTTTGAGAGAAAATCAATCGTGAAGGAGATCCACTCTGTTAATGAGGATATTGGCAATAGACTATCTTTCAACTTCTATTCTGGCCTACAATATGGCCATGCCAGGAAGCACAAGTGCCTGAATGTCTTTATTTTCTTTTGTGGCAATTATGCCATCATTTTCAAGTACCAATTTGCTACATATTTATCTTATAATAGTCAAATAATGCTTTCCTTAACATCACTATGCCATAAATTCCAAATGTTGTGTAGATTCTAAAAGGTACTACACAAGGATCGTGGGATCGGAATCGGAATCGGGATCGGTGATTACCGATCCGATCCAGATCAGATTGATTCCGACCGATCCAATGGAAGAAAATCGATCCAGAATAGGTAAGCAAAAAAATTCAAAAAAAAAAAAACTGATCCAATTCCGATTCCGACCGATCCCGACCGATTCTGCCGGAACTTTTTTCCGGATCGGTCATTCGGCCAAGAATCGGATCCAATCTAGGAATCGGCAGCTTCCGATCCGGATCGGCCGATTCTGCGATCTATGGTACTACAGGGGACAGGCCTAGTGCTTTCCTTCAATTTATCCTATCACTTCTCTGGCGTGTGATGTACCCCTTCTTGCTTCCCATGGAAGAAGTGTCATTTCAAGAAGTAACTTTAAGCCTGTCTTCCCATTTACTTAACTCCCCATTTAGAAAAATTCAATTTGCAGATCTGTTAGAACACTAACCTCCCATTTACTATTACCTTATCTTACTGCCCATGCTTTGAGTCATCAATGGTGATTGCATGTCAAGAAGTTACTCAGATTACAAATGTAGCACTCTGTTTTAAATTTAAGGTCTCAAGTCTGAGTTGTGTCGGAATTTTCCTAAGCTTCCCATTTGTTCTCAGTGCTGTGATGTAAGGGAGAATTTGGAATTTATCTCATTTTCTTTTGCAAATATTAGACTCTTCCTCACGTTGAGAATTCCAGTTTTCTGAGTCATCTTTCTGTATTTTTGACACTTAGTTACTGACAATGGATTCTCATCTTCAACCGTATCATGATGTGAAACCTTGTCTAACTGAGCTGTATAGTGTATAAATCATGTTTTTTTATTCAGATTCATTAATATGGCATTGTCAAAAATGTTAATTTGACAAGGCCTTTACTCCTTTTGCTCTTGCCTCCTGTTGGCGTCAGATTTTTCAGAAAAAATAAAAAAAAGAGGGGCAGCACAAAAAATGGGATAAAACGGAATAATTGGTCCAGGCCAATTTCCAACTGGATTGGCCCTCAATTGGGTCAAATCAGGCCCAATCAGACCTTAAAACAGGCCCATGGGCGCATATGCCAGCTGGTCCAAGCTTTATTCTGATTTAAATGAAATGCCCCCAGCCCATTTGGAGTCATGTACGTATAGCCCATGAAGGAGGAGCTGGGTGGGCTGTGGTCAGTCAAACAGGCCCAATTCAGGCCCAATCAGGCCCCAGCCGCACCAGCCCATCTGCACACCTGCCACCTCACCCACCAGGTCACCATGTCCAATTGATGGCGTGGGGAAGCTGAGGGGACTGGTCAGATGGGGAATTCAAGGGTCAGTCAAGGAATTAAAGCATGGGGAAACCCAAAGGTCTGGCCAACGTAGGAGAATTCAAGAGATTAAATGGGATTAATTGCATAGGACAAGCCAACAGCCATCTTACGTGAATGACCAGTCCCTTGGCCTCCCCTCTCATCCCTAATAAGAAGACCATGTGCGCCCATCCAGGGAGGAGGGGGCTTCTGCAGACGCCGATAGGCTGCTGGTTTGTCCACTGCACCTGCTGCCAACTGCGCCCCTGCACCTGCTGCACCTGCTGCCTGCGGCCAAGAAGGAGAAGAGAAGAAGAAGAAGAAAGAAGAGGAGAAGAAGAAGACAAGGTAAGAAGCAGATATACGTGCATAGCTATGTAGCCCTTTAAGGACACTCTCTTCAGCCTGTTCTAGCACCCCTCTTCTGCCTTTTGTTCATCTCCAGAAGATCCCCCTGGACAGACCCATTTTCTGCCCCATGTTCGGCCCCAATCCAAGCCCATGAACAGCCCCCCTGTTCGGCCCCAATCCAGGTCCAGAAACAGGTTCACAACCGGCCCATCCTCTGGTCCCCATCCAGCCCCACAGCCCCTTTGTGGCATCCATTGGAGCCCTAGGTGAGGGTGGATGACCCGGAGATTCTTGGAGACCGTCCGACGGGCCAAGTCTACTCCGGGCGGATTCTCAAGGCCCCCCTGTTTCCATGCCCTTTGCGTACCCCCATGAGCAGGCCCAAAGCTGGTCGAAAACAGTCCTCTAAACAAGCCTGGTTTCAGCCCACCTACAGGCCCATAACCTGACCCCTGTTCTGGCCCACAACCGGCCCATTTTCTGGCCTCTACCCAGGCCCATAACCAGCCCATAACCTGACCCCTGTTCAGACCTACAACCGGCCCATTTTCTGGCCTCTACCCAGGCCCATAACCAGCCCATAACCTGACCCCTGTTCAGGCCCACAACCAGCCCATTTTCTGGCCTCTACCCCAGCCTATAACTTGGTCTGACTGAATCAGCTCTTTTTTTATCACATCTTCTCGTGGACCCCACCGCATGACACGGTGGACTATGGTGGGGGGGGGGGGGAATAATCCCCCTCTCCCCCGCGCGGCGCTGTGCGGCATCCTCTCCCGATCGCAGCGGAAGCGGAAGACGGCGAGGGCTTCGACGGTGAACAGGCTGGCGGCGAATCCTCCTCCGGCGACGATGCACTTGGAATCTGGAGCTTCTGGCGGCTTTGAATGAAGGGGGTGGCTCTAGCAGTCTCAGCCGAGAGAGAGGACGATTCTGGCGTAAGGCAAAGGCAGCTCTGGTGATCCCCGGAGGAGGAGACCTCGACGGAGTCGCGAGAGAATGCAAAAGACCTTGACGGGCGCATGGGGAACAAGAAGAGGCCTCGACAGCGTCTCCCCGAAGGCAGGGGCAGTCGTCCCGACCGGAAGCAGAAGATGGATGGCCAGGTGAGGGCAACGAATAGCTCCGGTAACTCTTCCGACCTTTCTCCTTCTCGCTGCGCCCTCTCCGACCTATCCCTCTTTGTTCTCGATGCTACGAGGCTTTTTATAAGTCGCAGACCCCATTCAATATCCAGTCGGATCCTCTAGCCGATCGTATCTCCTCCGTGATTGTCAGCTCTGGCTTCTAATCCCTCTGACTTCAGTCCCGACTTGGAAAGACGTCTTCTTTCTAAATAACAGGATTTGCGAAAGCAACTATTGAGTCTGGATATACGCACAACTGAGCAGAGGTAAGACTCCTTGCCGTAAACAACTCTGAGATAGATCTCCGACTACCTCAAATACCCTGTCGACCTCAATGATCCTCCTTCCCGATTTGTAGACCACCTCTGAAGATCTTGTTTTGATTTTCTCCAAAATAAGGACGCCGTAATCCTCATAATCACTGGGAGAACCATCCTTGAACACTGAGGTGGCACGACTAACAATATTGTGCTTCATATGGGTTGGAGTTATTGTACAAATAGACCATTGCCACTATGATGACATCTTGTGGTTTGAACTCAGCCCAACATATACGTGGAAGAGCAATAGGCTATGCATTTAACATAAAAATGAGTCATTTCTTGGTGAATTAATGCTGAAGCTTTATGAAAAAATTTGGTGTCAACAGCCCCACAAATCCAACACCAGATTTCAATCTGGCAAATCTTGCATTCTATCTCAGCACTTCATTGGACCTCTTACATTTTTCTGATCAGTGTTGTTTCCAAACACACACAGCGCCCTCCCCAGGACCCCAACTCCAGTGCTAGCTCATGTACCAGCTTCATCAGTAAGGAGCTTTCATCCTTCTTTGTCAGCCCACCTTTTTCCCTCCCTGCATATCAGAAGAGCATTCCAACTGAAGTCCTTCCTGCATCCTTAGTGTTAAAATATCTTGTTTCCTCTACCTAAGCTAAACTGTAGTCTGCTAAGTGCTAACTCTTGCTCTCCGTTCAACGCTTGCACTCATCTGTGCTCTTGCTATTTGCATCTTGTACAGTCTACTCTATGTATATCAATTCGAGATGTTCTATTATAAAGGCTTCAAATACAGAACCTAGAGACTTGTTTTTTAGAGAGGAGCTTATTGTTTCCAAGTGGATGCTTAGTTTATATGCAACCCATGATTTCTGCATTAAATTTCTTCTGGGAAAATATCTGTTATCTTTTGATTAGCTAACAAAATAATGATTGTTGTAGTTAGGAATCGGCAAAGACAAGGTTATAAGCATCACCAGGACGGTTCAGAAATATGGCAATATGATTGGTTTTGGTATGTTTTTATGAGAATTCGACAGCACATGTATCTCTTTTATCTTCGAGTTTCTGAATTACTTCTGCATTTCTTTCTTGATTGCCTTGAGCTTCTTTCTACTTTTTAAAGATGCTCTATCTATTTTTTTTTACGTAAGTAGTTAGAAAGATATGTAACTAGCAATACATGGTATTCCACATAGCTTATCAGCAGAAATTGTTTAGTATATTTCTTGAAAATTTAACAAGCGTTTAAAGATATCAAAATTGGGATAGATCTCTATTGGTGTTTTAAGGTTCAGTTGGGGAGGGCCTCCTTTCCAAAACTCCAAGGTATTTTGAATCGGGATCAGATCGGCCAATCCAAGGGAAGAAAAGCTGATTGAGGATCGATGTGGATGGGATCTTTCAAAAATATGTATAAAAATTAGGAAGGTTGGAAGAGTCATCCCGTGACTTTGATAGGGGTCATATTGGTGCTCGGAGCAGTCGCTTGGGCAGTGGTGTGCTGCCCTACATCTTTCCCACCTATTGCCAGCGGGATTGCAGGGATTGGCCAATTCAGGTTGATCTGGTCCCAATCCAGCCTATCAAGACTTATTTTAGGGGATTTATAGGGTCACTAGAGTTTCTCCCTAGGATTGGACCAGCCTCTGCTGATCTCGATCCTGATCGGCTAATCATGCAAGCCACGCTTCTCTTCTTCACAAGTTAACAACTTCTGTACACTGCATTTGTTTAAGATGAAATGTGGAGTTGGACTAAATATGGTGTTTGAGCAAGCTTAGTAGCTAACTGTAGTGTTTGGCTTGTAGTAATTTTTTGGAAAAAGTAAAAATCAGATGATTTCTTCTATTCAGGTGAGGATGTAGACAATACATATGTATTGTAAATTTAATACAAATCAAAGGGGAAAATGGAGTTAAGTTTGAATTGAATAATATTATCTCAAAGTACCGAGTTTAAATATTTTAGTTTAATTATCTAACAAGATGAAAAATGTGATGAAGATGTTAATCATAGGATTCAAAACAAGGTGGATGAAGTGGGATTGGGTAAAAGGTCTTATGTGATTGTAATATTTCACTAAAGTTGAAATAAAAATTTTATATAGAGTTATAACACCTGTAATGTTGTATTGTAATGAATATTGGACAATAAAGGAAAACATGTTTTGAAATTAAGTATTGCTGAAATAAGAATGTTAAGAGGGATATGTGATCATACTACATTTGAGAGAATGCATAATGAATACATTATGCGGTGTTTGGTTGCATTTTAATTTTTATATGATTTCATGACAAAAAATTATATTACAAACATAAACATGATAAATTTTAAAAGTAAAACTATAAAATTATCATGTTTGGCAAAAAAAAAAAAATTTAAAAATCATATTAAGTTATTTGGTAGCATTTTAAAATAATTTTTTTTCAACTTTGTAAACATAGAAAAACAAGAATTTCATGTTATATTTATCGTTGCAATTGAAAAAAGGGAAACATTAATTCAGACGTATTAGATGGAAATTGATAGCAGGAATTTGATCTAGAAAACCAAACATATTTATATCTCGACCAGAATTATCAACCATTTTGGTTCTGTACATTTGAAGTATCCGAAACAATGAAGACCATGAAAACAAAAATTAGATAAGAAGATGTCTCACACGATCATAACACGATCATATGTATGCCCATTTGGGGATCTTCAAGAAGAGTATATACAATTATGCATGTAAGTGATTTTTCACATTTACAAACTGGAGAATCTGCTTGGGGCCTTGGGCATAGCTCCTGCGCCACGAATCGTATATATAATTTTCCCCTTTTCTCAAGTTTTGCCGAACAAGGAGTAGCAGTCCACGAGTCCGATCATGGAGATAGCGATGTGAAGCTTGTCTCCATTGATGGCAATTGGAAGCTCGTCTCGAAACCTTCTTTACCCTCTGATTTGGGAGACTACAAGTACGATTCTGGGCTTGCATGATCATGTCCCGATTTTCTATGAGGATTATTCTCAGAGATCGAGATGGGTCTCCGTACAAGTCATCATCATGAGATCTGAGGAGGTTGCTGCAGTTGCTTTACTGTGGTATAGATTCCCGGTCCAACACCTCACTAAAGATGAGAGGAAGATCTTTATCTGCCTAGATGAGTAGCTGAGGAGACAAGTGATCGGACAGGATGACGTCATAGCTCGGGTGGTCAAAAGATCGCGTGTCGGCATGAAGGATTCAAGCAGGATGATCGCGGCGATGCTTTTCTGCTGCCCAACAGGAGACGGCAAGACAGAGCTCATCAAGTGATGATGAGGTCACCTTCCTCTCGTTTTTCCTCAATGGTGCTGCTGCTTGAGCCCCCTGCATCATTGGTGCTCTTCCTCACCCCCGTCATATCCCACTCGCACCCTCTAGAAGAGGCATTATGAAGAAAGGTTTCCACACTTTTCACGGAGGGGAGCAGAAGATTTTTTGTATTTTCTGTTTATATGTAGGATTTTTTGATCTCTGTATATTTATCCATCCTCTTTCCAAACTTTTGTCTTTTCTGTTTATCAAAGCGGTGGGTCTGACATGGTATTCTTGGCTCACCGTGGATCGTGCAAATTAATGGGACTGCTGGGCAATCTCGACGGAGAAATTAACCGTGGGAAAGAGGCGAGAATTCTCTCATCTCCTAGAACTGTTCGAGTAGTGTGTGCGCGACAGTGGGCACCCATTTCTCAGCCTCGCCACCTGCTTCTATTGCCAACCATGGCTACTAGGCCACTGCCCAGAGCCTCATTGGACAACATCCCATGTTTAAAGCAAAGCACCAGTCACTCATACGGAGTAAAATTGTTGTCAAACACTGCTCTATAATTTTTGAAAATTGGAACACTTGCCAAACACACAAGTGGTGTATCTATAATTTTAAAAGTAAACTTAATTTGATTTAAAAAATAAGATTGTATAAATTCTAAAAGAGCAACCAAACACCCTATAAGAAAATCTTTGAAAATGAGGTCGATGTGCATGTATGGAATTGTCAAGGGGCTGAAATCAAGGAAATTGTTATCATTAGATAAGCTAATTAGTCTTCAGGAAAGGATGAATTATCTTGTTATTTTTGGCAACTGGCAGTGGTAGATGTTATCCTATTATAGGATTTGATTATTATCAGAAAGCATCAAATCTCTTACTGACACTTCTTTCCATGATTTTCCATCTCAATGAGATCCCACAAAACTATTGATCTTGGTGGGTTGTTGAGATCTAAGGGAGGCAAAACCGGCCACCAGAGGGGTGTGGCACCATAAGGTGTTGTTTCCCTGCCCTGTTTGGTGGGGAAGATTGGCCCTCCTGTTCTGGATTCTTGGACCTGCAGCAGCATCCAGACATCTGTATCGGCAACTTTAAGTTGCAGATTGAGGAACTCAGCTGCCTGATCCATGACTTTAGGTTGCCGACCTATGTATTTTGGGTGGCTGCTGTATCCGAGAATCTAGATCCCTGATGGGCAAGAAAGACAGTAGCAGCTTGGAGTCACCTCCCTCCACACTGTGGCTCTCTGGTGACCAGCCAATGGGACCATTTTTCGCTTCAACACTCACCACAAAACATCTCTTGGAACTTTATCATAATTTTTTCCTCAGTCAATAAGCACAATATCTAAATTTTTCTTTATATTTTGATATCTCTTCATCGTGCTTCTCATAAAAAAGTAGTTTCAATTGTAGATTGACTAAACAAAAATCCAAAATGGTTAGCTAAGATATTTATACAATCTTTTAATCGCCTTTTAATAGCTCTTTCTCTTAATTTCATAGTATGACTGATGAGCTTGTTTCCTCTATAATTTGAACAATCTTGTATATCTCCTATTTTTCTAAATGGGTATGATGATACTCTTTCTCCAGTTATTCAACATTTTCTTAGAGATTAAGACTGTGTTAAAAAATTGAGTCAACCATTCTACCTCTAAATCTTCCAAATATTTTCGTACTTAAAATAGAGATACCATATGAACCATTTAATC
Source organism: Cryptocoryne crispatula var. balansae (assembly GCA_036172225.1). Lineage (NCBI taxonomy): Eukaryota > Viridiplantae > Streptophyta > Magnoliopsida > Alismatales > Araceae > Cryptocoryne > Cryptocoryne crispatula. The sequence goes on along the minus strand of CM069924.1, from coordinate 3,869,327 downwards.
CCACCAAAGGTCATTTAATCCCACCAAAGGTGCCGCCTGGGTGTGCACCTTGACAACTATAACTTAGAAAAATTAAAAACATCAAAATAGTAGAAACAAAAAGGAGCATGGTGGACCTAAGCTAACATGAAGGAAGGTAATTCAATATAATTTATCTCATTTAAATATATCTGAAGAAATAACTCAAAATCAATGTGAATGGAGAAAATCTATATGGCCGACCCCAAATAATTGTAGATTAAGACTGTAGTTGAGTTTAGTTTTTTTCTGGGTATTGTGAGCAATTCACATTGCAGCTTCTGTTCGTCAACACCATTGAAGGACAAAATGCACGTACATGGTTTATTTTGCTATGTACCTATTCTTAATCAAAGCTCGATGATTATAAACTAGTTCATGCTTGATTAGCCAAGCAGATAAATGACTCTCCTGACCTCCTGCATTTGAATTTTTATAAGTGTTCCGTAACAATGAAATCTGTAACAACATTTTATCATTGGAGAGAGGTTTGAATCCATCACTGTAGATAGAGAGGGGGTGGACTTCAACTCCACTGTCTTAGAATATCCATAAATACCTCTTAGGGAGGATGTCACTGCTGCAGTGGCCTTTGAATCCCACTCTGAGGTATATGTTAGCTAGACTGACAAACATAATATTATGTGCTTCCATTTTCTAATTCATAGTGTAGAGTGGAATGGAGTCGATTTTCAAGCAATGCCCGGTTTAAATGTTTATCAAAAGCTGTATCAGAGTGATAGGTCATAATCCTATTCCTGCAGAAACTGGATACAGGGTTAATAGAAAAGCATGGATTACAGGGTCACACCTGGCCTGCAATCAGCGATTGCTGGTTGGAAACTGGACTGGAGGCCTGCCTTTGATGATTGGAAGTCTGATATGGTAGCACAGAAGCTAGTGCATCACTAGACTGAAATAATTGCTGAGTAAATTACCTACTGTTTTTTGTGGCATTCTGGATAATCAATAGTACAAGCTTGTGATTGCATCACCATCCAAGTAGTTCATGCATTTTTTTACCTATGATATCAATTATGTATTATGAAACAGAGCAATTTCAATGGACTTTTGTGATCATCAGTTATGGGGCATCATTTTATGTGCCATGATATGATCTATCTCTTGGACCTGAAATGAAAGAGGTCTGACCAATTCTTGTTACCTATCAATATATGTAGAAGTCTTCACTTGCATAATCGGCCTATCCGGGATTGGGATTGGCACCTGCCAACCCAATCCGGGAGGAGGGGGAGGGACCCATCTTGTAAGGAGTTTCCATGTGGATGGGGCTCCAAGCTACCAGATTAGCTTGGATCGGCCAATTCCAGTCCGATCCAACCCCAATCCTTGATCAGTGTTAGATTGGCGCTGGGAGAAGGTGAAGGGGTGGCATCTCTTCTGCCTCTCCACCTAAACAGTGCCAATCTCATAGGGATTGGCTGCCCTACTACCCTGGATATGTCTGGGGCCTTCTTTTATTTTATTTTATTTAGTTTTTGGAAGAATTAGTTCAAGCTGATCTTGGATCGAATTTCCTTCCAACTGATCGACTGAGCTGGTTGATCCAATCTCGAACTGGAGTGGAATCAGCCTGGCTAATCCAGGGACCAATCCCAATCAGGAACTCCTTGGAAGAAGATTAGTCTTTTTTAATTGGATTTTATGGTGGTATTAGTGACCTGTTTATGTCTAATTTTCTTTTGCCATTGGATCTGTGGATAATTCCTTGCTGTGAGTCCTTTTTGGGTTGAGAAACTCTTTCTTAATGTTTAGGTCTCTTCAATCTCTTTTATGGCTCCTTTTTTCCCATCTTCTCAACTGAGCATAACAGGAGCTGGTCTCTGTTTGTAACATCTCCTTTTGATGAATTGTCATAAATTGTCTTTGGTTATCGTCTTTGTATCATTTTATTTGTATGTTATTCACAACTTGATATGATGCATTCTTTGCTTCATACAACTATGCATTGTATCTAGTAAAGAATATGGATTCAGAAAAGCTTTATGCTAACATATTTTGGCTAATGATGAACTATCTTTTTTTGTCAGTGGAACGTTTCTCTATTGGTGTGAGGAATCCAACATCTTTCCTTGCTGGTGCATGGGTTAGTTATGATTTCGTACTAATGCTTTTATTGAGTTGTTCATGCGTATGTGTATTCCTAGATCCAAACAAGACATGATCAAACACTTCTTGCCATTGCTGTCGCCACAAGAATGTGATCACTTCTTTATTTGCTTTATATAAAATTTGTGATACCATAGCTGCTAATGTACAGCTTATTCAATGGTACACATCTGAAAAGGACTTTCACAGTGGCTCAATGTAGAGATAACCAAGCTAAAACAAGCAAAGTTTCCTCATGATTTCAGTCAAAAATTAGAATTTTATGGTGATTTTTTTAGGCAAGGAATTTGAGGTTGGGATTGACCAGGACCAATCCTGATCTGGATCAAGATAGGTTTGGCTAGATCAGCCAGACAGCCAAAATCCCAGGATCGTCGAAGAGTCAATCGATCATGATCTTATCCACTCCAACTCGGTTGTGACTCGGCCTGATTCAGCAGAGACTCAGTCTGAATCTGCCCAAGTTGCAGTGCATGCCAAGCTATGATTGGCCAGTGATGGCTGATGCTCGGCCTATCCTGGCTGATCTCGTCCAGCCAGATACAACCAGATTGACTTGGATCTGACCAAGATTGATCTGGATAGCTGGATTTAACTCATATTGGCCAATCCCGGTCTGGAATTAGCCTATCCAGGCAGATCCCGACTGATCATGGCTGAAGGTCAGACTGGAATCAGCCTTCTCCCGACAGATCCCAACTGACTTGGGATTGGATCAGCTGGTGCTAACCTCTGATGGGAAATCAGTTTAGTGACTTTGATCGACCTGTTTGGAAGCATCTGCAACTTAAGTTGTGGGTTCAGCTATTGGATGCTGAACAGCCCTAGTCTGACCCACAGTTCAACATCCATTTGGACCACACTGCAACTTAAGTTGCGGATTAGCCCATCTAGGCCCGTGGGATCCGATAGGGGATCTGCGGGTCTTGTCTTCTCCACCTGAAGATGCCAGGACGATGCCACATCTGTGGATGCTGGAGATCGCCATGCCGTGGTGCTAGAGGTCGCCTCCGTCGTTGTCGTTGGAGACGACAACGTGGCGAGGGGTCCCTCACCTCAACTGCCTCATGCCTTTGATAACATAGCTTGTAGTGGGATCTTCCATTGCTGTAGCGTTGCTGGATCACCGGTCTACTACAACAGTTCAGATATTGCTGACAATACACCAGTGAGCTCCTGTGATCTTCAGACTGATCTACTTCTTTTCCCTAGACTGCTTTCACTGGTTTCTTTTCTTCTGGAGTCTGCCACCATCCCTGATTGTCTCCCTCCCCTATTCTGCTTGAAGTCTCCTATTCTGCATGGAAATGAACAATACGTCATGTGGAAAGTTTTAACATGCCAGTATCATGGCTACAGTACCCAGAATGCTCATTTGCATCGATGTATCTCACCATTGATCCATCAAATTTGCTGTGCCTGAGCTCACACATTTAGCCCTGTGACATCAGATTCCCCCACCCCCTTTCTTAAGAACCGAATCATCTCGCACGCACAGGATCAAACCAGGACCTTTAACTGGGCCATGATCTCACCACATCGTAATGGTTCAGGTCTAGGCCTGGGCCACCCCCAGTCTAGCCAGTTGGCAGAGCTGGCTGGTCCAAACCTGTCTAGTTCAGGCTAGGGATTGCCGTCTCGGATCTCGGCTTCGTCTCGGGGGGGGGGGGGTGAAAGAGAAGAGATTTCGGAGAGATCTCGGAAAAATCTCGAGCGATCGGATATTATCAAAATGTATAGTTCAGGTCTAGGCCATGATCTGACCACATCGTAATGGTTCAGGTCTAGGCCTGGGCCACCCCCAGTCTAGCCAGTTGGCAGAGCTGGCTGGTCCAAACCTGTCTAGTTCAGGCTAAGGATTGCCGTCTCGGATCTCGGCTTCGTCTCGGGGGGGGGGGTGAAAGAGAAGAGATTTCGGAGAGATCTCGGAAAAATCTCGAGTGATCGGATATTATCAAAATGTATAGTTCAGGTCTAGGCCATGATCTGACCACATCGTAATGGTTCAGGTCTAGGCCTGGGCCACCCCCAGTCTAGCCAGTTGGCAGAGCTGGCTGGTCCAAACCTGTCTAGTTCAGGCTAAGGATTGCCGTCTCGGGGGGGGGGGGTGAAAGAGAAGAGATTTCGGAGAGATCTCGGAAAAATCTCGAGCGATCGGATCTTGGATTCTCGGATCAAAATGTATATATATGTATGAAACATAGCATAATATCTTATAAAGATAGTAGTACATTAATGAATTTATATGAAAATATATAGCACATTTATACATCAACTGTGTGAATGAACAATTACAAAGCACTCTCAATACCAAAAATATGATCTTTGTATTTCTAAAAGATTAAAACTTATATACAATCTTTTTTTAAATACTAATATGGTATTAAACTTGTAGCACATTTTTTATGTGATAGTATAAGTGATAGTGAGATATATTAATATGTTTACACTATCATAAACGGGGGGCGCAGAGTAGTCACGGGGGTCAAGGGGGCAGCCCCCTTTTGGGGGGTATTAGGGGGGCAAAGCTCCCGAAGAAAATTTTTTTCCGGACCAAGCTACATGGGGTGAGATCTCGGCGATCTCGTTTCTTGGCCCCCTTAGCGAGACTGAGATCTCATGAGATCTTGGCGAGATGGCATTCCATGGTTCAGGCCGATTTTCAACTTGTTCAACTTGATTTAATCCGGTTTAGGCTAGTTCAATTAGATTTTAACCGGTTTTCATCTGGTTCATTTTAGTTCAGTCCATTTTAGTTCGTTTTTATCATTTAATTATGCTTTTACCCGCTTTGTCGCACATCAATCTCGATCCAGGATCAGCTAATCCTGCATGTCATGTTTGGAGGTTCAATGCAAAGTTAAGCAAGCTAAAGCAAGTGAAGTTTATGTTACAACTGGTATGTATTTATGTATATCGAGGGCGGGAGTTAGCCTGAATTATTTAGCTTGACTAGTGATTAATATCACCTACTTTTTCCTGTTCCCACAACCTCTCTTTCTATATATATATTATGTGTGCATGTAGTGGTGAAAACAAAGCAAGCCAAGTTGAGTAATATGTCAAGCTCGGCTCATTTATCACTACTTGAGTTCGAGTTCGAGCTCTTGCCCCTTAGAGCAAACTCAACCTTTCTTCGAGCTTGGTTTGTTACCCGATCAAGTAGAGCTTGAGCTTGAATAGCAATTCAACTCTAGCTCTATCCAAACTCGAGTTCAAGCTTCATTTAAGCTCATTTATAAAGCTCAAGCTCAATCTAAGCTAGTTTATGAAAATCGAATTTGAGCTCATTTACAGGTAGGGGTTTGTTCAAGCTACACTCATTAATAAATCTGAGATTCTTTTTTGTTCAAGCTTGTTTGTTTAACATAATAAACAAACCAATGCGAATTTCTTTGAGCCAAGTTTCGAGCTACTTGCATGAGTGTATTGTCTTGTTTGCTACCCTATGTGTGTGTTTTCTTTCTGTATATATACAATTGAGTCATCTTGGATTTTTGAATATTCCCTATGCATCTTAACTTTCTCGTTATATCTAATGTTATCAATAGTATGTTGTATTGATAATTCTATAGATTGTGGAATCGGCTGTTATGGTTCAAGATTGGCCAATTCTTGAATCGAATCGGCCATTACCGATCCAATTTTAAGATGAAGGACCGATCCGGAAAAAAGTCCCAACGGAATCGGCCAGGATTCGCCGGATTGGTTGGGATCAGATTGGGATTGGGATTGGAATTTTTTTTGGCTATCCCGGCCAAATCGACCAGGATCAGTCAGGATCAAATCAAAAACGGAATCAATTTTTTAATTTACCAATTCTGGATAAATCTTGGAGGATTGGCCTAGACCAGGACCCCCCCCCCCCCAATCTAGGTCCTGATTCTGATCCCGCGATCTTTGGATAATTTTGGCGTGTTTTCTTTGAACATATGATATTGATTTTTAAAAGTGATAAGTCGTTACCAAGGGTTCAATATTCAATAATTTAGAAATGTTAATATCTAATAGCATAGTAGTAAACTGCTTGATATTGGATTCATTAAAATGCTTATTATTCATGTAAAAGATGGATAAAGAAGATAGACATGTGTTATTTATTGCTGGTTCGATTAATCGGGATTTTCTGAAACAACAGGGTATATCATCAGAATGCTTTTTTGCTGGCGTTTGTTGTGGTGGCCTTATTACTCTTCCAATTCAGGTAATTGAATTGATGTACTCGATTACAGGAATGTGCTTTTTTGTCCCAATTGTCACGTTAATACTTAATAAGTTCTAATATCTTTATTTCGTCTTTAATTTCTTATCAAATATAGCATCGGTTTATATTCTGTCAATCTCTTGTGGCTATATTTTGTGTGCTTTACAAATACAATACCAGAGAATGGATTTACCCCCCCCCCCCCCGAACCCCACCCCATAAGGCTGTTTGGTAAAAAGGAAATGGATAAAGACACAAAAACAGATGGTTTAATAAGGACTATCACCTGCTGCATGTGCAGGTGAGAATATCTGCCCGGCAATCCTCCCCTATACAATAGAAAGCAATAAAAAATAATAAAAAAGAATGGGATGAGTAGGGATAAGAAATATACTATTAGGTATAGGCAACTACATTCTGCGATGTTTAGGGTTATCAAGCCCACTCTCGTATGAGCCCAAACAAGCTAGCCCTGCACCCAACAGCATATGACTCAACATGATTCATACAAGATAGACTGATAGCAACCTTTGGGAAAATGCTCATCCATAACCCAGTAGTTCTTCACCTGCTTGCAGCAAGTGAGGATTTACCAGGAAAGAAGGGACTTCATAAAAGTTAATAACAAATACAAATCCACCACCTGTATAGTGGTCCAGGCTGACAAGTCTCTGGTGTTACCTGCATCCAATAATCCCGATAGAGAGAGTGATTAGCATTTGTAAGTTCGAGAATAATTTTAGAAAAGAACTTCTAAGTGTTCAAAGAATTCACGGAACAAAGGAAAACACATGCATTGCTTTTTTAATCAAAATGAAATGTTGTAGTGACATTTTTTCATTCATCTATAAGTTTGCAATGTGCTTTCTCGTGCAAGGTTTGAAAGATAGGTTGAGATCACCACAGATCTTCTGATGTGGATTGCTTTCTGGCCAACCTTGCCTACCCCGTAGCATAATATTGTCCTGGTCTTGTGCATCAACCTATATGCATAGGCATGGGCATCTTGCTGTATTGGACACAACTAGCAATCATTAGCCATTTCCCTGCTTCTAGAAAGAACTTGGGCTTTGGGGGTTAACCTCTGACCCCCAGCACACGCATCAAGGCCCTTCTAAGGGCACTCAAGTGCATCTTCAAGCTCTTTCAAACCCAAATATTCTTGCGCTCACACTCATGCATTCTCTTGTCCTTGCACAATCTCTCACTTGGAATGGAGTAACTTGAACTCAAGAATGCTTCCAGCAGTCATTCTTTTTCTCTCCCTCTCAAATTCCTCCAATCTTTCTTTTTAGTTTCTACAAAATCTGTATGAGCTTTTTTTTTCCTCAGACTACTGTTTTACTCTCCGTTAATTGGTGCAATGGCTTCTAAAGGAGTTGTTAAGAGGTAGATCCTCCATTAATCCTTCTAGAACTGATGTGCTTGGGCTCGGTACACCCTAGCATGGGCCAAGAACATTCTATTAAGTACTTGATGTAACCTCAAATTTAAATATTTATGTTTTGGAAATTCATTTTCCATTTGAATTTGAATTTGATTTGATTAAACCTTAGTATTGACTTCTTTAGGAAAATAGATGATATTCCATAAAAGTACTAACTAGGGTAAAATTTATATGTTGAGGTTGTTAGGTTCTTTGAAAATTTGTTTTGACCTCTCCCCGTCGGATGGTGCGAAGATCCGACGTTAATTACATCGAGATTTCTCGAATACCCTTGATTATCGTCATAGCAACTCATTGAGTAGAAGACATGCATCCACAAAATAAACATTCACACATAGGAGAAAACAGCCCCATGAAATCAGTGGAATGCAAGCACTTAATGTATTTTGGATTTAATTTGAATTTAAGTTGAATTGAATTGATTTGAATTTTGGTTTGATTAGATTGAACTGGTTTGATTTGTATTTGAGTTGATTTGATTTAGTTTGAATTCCTGTTTGCTTAAATTGGTTGAAATTTGGATTTGGTGCGTGAGTTTTAATTTGATTTGAATTTGATTCAATTTGAGTTGGTTGATTGATTTAAGTTTATTTGGAATGGATTTGATTGGAATTTGATTTGTTTGAATTTAAGTTGAGAGATTTATTCGGTTGACTTGATTGATATGGATTGAATTAAATTTGATTGAATTTGATTTGAGTTTAATGTTGAATTTGATTTATTTGAGTTTTTATCTGTTTGACTTCATTTGAATCTGATTTGAATATGTTTGGAGTTCTGTGTTTTGAGTTGGGTTGATTGGAATTAAAATTTGATGTTATATTTCAGATTCTTACTGTTAAGATTTCAGGTTTGGAATTCAATTATGGTTTGATTCAATTGGATTTGGGCAGATTTTAGATTTCAAATTCTGCAGATTCTTAAAATTTTCAGATCTTGAATTCTGCAATCTTACAGGTTTAGGCTTGCTATCTTGAAGCTCGTTCAGTATTTCAGATTTCAGATTTTAGGCTTTAATTTAACTCTTTGGATCTAATGCAAATTTTGGATTTTCAGACTTATATTTTAAGTCCTAGACAGCTTTAACAGGTTCAGAATTTCAGATTTTATGTCAACTTGGGTCTGATTGATCGGTTCTGTTCTCTTCAAAGTCTGGGTTTTAATTTCAAAGTTATATTTCAGATTAGTGGTTCATTTGATTTCTTTAAGTTTGGATTTTCTTTCTTTACAGATTTGGGCCCTTACTGAATTTTTTACAGTTTTCGGATCTTACAAGTTCAGAATTACAAATGCTGTATTTTTTTATTTCAGATTTTAGTTGCAGGTTTTGAATTCTGCCTGAGGAGTTTGGTTCGAAATTGAGTTTATTCAATATGGTTTACTTGATTGAAATTGGTTTGAATTTGGGTTTATTTGGTTAGAATTAATTTGAGTTAAAAGTTGTTCATGGATTGATTTAATTTCAGTTTGTTTTAAACGATTTGGATTGATTTAAATTTGTTCAAGTCAGATTTGGCTTGAAGTTTGTTTGGTTTAATTTTGTTGAGTTTAATTTAAGAGTTGGATTTGAATTGAATTTGATTGGTGTTTGAATTTAGTTTAAGAAGTTTGATTTAAATTTGCTTGACTTGTCTTTGGATTTGGTTTGTTTATTAAAATTTGTTTGGGAATTTGATTTGGGTTTATTTTTGAGAAGTTGAGTTTTATTTATGGGTTGTTATTTTAATCATTTGGTTAAAATTGATTTATGTGATTTAACTTGATTTGGTTTAAATTGAATTTATTTAATTTGGAATTCCTTTGAATTTATTTAGTTGAAATTGGATTTTGAGACATGAATACCCTGCATGTATGGAGATATTTCACAAAACTTAACTCCGAGCTAATTTTTTCATGGCCCCGTACGGGCATAAAAATAACAACTCTTTTTTTGTAAGATTAAATTTCTCATAGCTCTTTATGAGCATCAAGAAATTTATCTCAAATGAATTTTGGGTATCGAAAATCGACCCCACAAAGAAAATTAAATCTCATATGACATTTTATAGGCATTAAGAGACTTAAAATTGAATGGATTTTGGGGAATCAGAAATTGACCCCACAATGAAAATTAAATCTCATACGGCCTTTTATAGGCATTAAGAGACTTAAAATTGAATGGATTTTGGGGAAAATTGAAAATTAACCCCACATTTATTATTAACCAAATTGAGGGAGAGTAGCCCCGGTCCAGAAGGACTTGTGGAGGATCTCCCAAGGACCCCACCTCGTCGGCCTATGGTTTAGCGCGTGGCTATCCCAAGACTCCTGGGTGAAGGTCCTTTTAATTTGAATTTTTTTTATCTTTTTGAGGGGCCTGTTTAGGCACTGTTCAGTCGATGGAGAAATTGGGCCTCCCGGCGGCCCATTGCGGCCAGATCCCGCGCGCGGCCGCTGCTTCTTCTCTTTCTTTCTTTTTGCTTTTCCTTTTGGGTGGGCCCCACGGGATTTCCACCATGGACATAAGTCCCGGGGACATATTTTCCCGGGCTACAGTGGATCCCCCGACGGCTTCCGGCGCCCGACGGCAGCGCGAGCCATCTCCGGCGGCTCCTGCTCTCGATCGACGACGATAGCGCCGGCAGAGGAAGATGGAGGGGCCGTCGGCCCTAGGGGAGGAGGAAGAAGGCTTCTCCGGTGGTGGCGGCAGCGGCTTAGGGCCTTGACGGTGGCGGCAGCGGCTTAGTGCTCTGACGGCTTCCGCGGCGGCGAGCTTGATGGCTCCGGCGAAGGACAGCTACCTCCGGTGATCCCGACGGCTCCGGCAGTTCCGACGGGGAACTCGGATAGGTGCGGCCTCTCTTGTTCCCTCCTCCTCCTTTTTCTGTCTTCCGTTTCCTCTCCCGGGCCTCTCCGGCACCCCTCTCCTCTGCGCGAAGCTCAGTCCCTCCGCCCGGGTCCCCTCTTTTTTTTTCTGCGATCCTTAGTCCCTTCTTATCCTCGAGCTCCCTCTGTTTAGGAATAGAAGGTCGGACCCCTTCCATCCCGTCCGCGTTGATTGCGGGATGGGGGATCCCCCGACAGTGCGGCTTGCCCCCATTAGCCCCTGCGGTAAGCGAGGAAGGTGCCTGCCGACCTCGTGGCCGCTGGCCTCCGCGGAGGGGGGGGTCGATGATTCCCCTGCTTCGTGGCGGATTCCCTGCCGTTTGGGAGATCTCGCGGGCATGTTGAGGCAAGTCCCGCCGGCCTCCCGCGGGCGTCCATATAGGCTGACGTGGATGTCCCTGTCACAGCTGCACCATGGAGACCAACAGAAAAAAGGCCATCGTAATGGGCCTATTTTAGGACTACAATTAGCCCACCAAACATGTGTAACGGGCGCATTGAGCTGGACTTAGATCAACCCTTAATGGGTTAGGCAAATTGGCCTTAATCTTAGGCTATTTCATCCATGAAATGGCAGCCAAAGTGAACCAAACTAAATGGTATATTTGAAAGTTGAACCATATAGCTCATTGGAGATTTGACTTGATTTAATCTTAATTTGAAAATTTTCGTTGTCCACAGTACTACAAAGGGTCATTTCTTCTGGAGTGAGGTCACTCAATATCGTCATCCATTGGGAGGTCCAATTGGTCCCTTCCAGTTCCTTACCAAGGAGAAGGACAAATGGACTTTTGGCATCAGTGCCTTCAAGAAGATGGTATCTGTAAAGAGAAGTTACGCTGAGCTACAACTTCCTTTACAACAATCTTCTTGCAAAGACTACAATAAAGCCATGTTATGAGTCCGTGATTTAAACATGGGTGCTATGTAAAAGGGGGATATAAGGATCAATCCTGTATGAGATATATATCAAGTATTTGGACTTTGAAGTTGAGGACATCTGTCTATATATTGTCATCTTTGAATGGACATTTGATGTGTACGGATGCAAACTTATGTGCGATTGTTGGACAACTTCCTTTTAGAATGTTTAAGTTTGTAATAGATTTATAAACATTGAATTAACTCTATCTTCAAGAATGTGGTATCCAATCTGTGGAGCCTGTGCACTAACTACAATAATTATTTATCTTTCTATAACTATTTTTACAAGAATAATCTTATCTCATATTATTTAAAATGATGCATATCTTGTTTTTCTCTGTCTCCTTTCTTATGTACCATAGTTTACAACATGTATTTCCTACTTATTTAGATTTCTCATATTTATTTGGTTTCTTAAACGGAAACAACATTAATATTTCTTTACCCCGTACTATCAACAAGTCTATAGGTTTTCTGGGAAAGTATTCAATATTCCAAGTATTTATTCTTATAGTTCTTTTGATCTTTTTCAGATTCCTCTGTATAATGATATCTATTCGCTTTCAAGTTTATTCTAAAACTTGTCTTTCTCCATTCTATGGGCTTTTTTCTTTATTCACACCCGTCTTTGATATGCGGACACGTATTTAATACCACATTTGAGCACTCATGTGACACCGCACACAAGGAATGTACTTCACCCAAGCTCTAGATCATAAGAAGAGATTGTTCAATCATTTATATCATTTGAATCCATATCATGAGATTTGACTATACTTTTATACTAATTGGTACCTCCTGCAACTTTCTCTCTGTCCAGGCTTGAGACTGACAAATTACAAGTAAACTTATACCCAAATAGAGTATTTTCAGACTCAACAAAGGAAAATAAATGATTCAACTTGAGTAGTCTCAGGAATGTCACATGCTCAACCAGTTTACTTGAGGAGATGGCACTTCAACCAAATAGGGAGTAATTGGATTGATTCTAAACCTCCCCTCTGACTGCTCAGAATTTGTGTCCTTCCAGTCAACCGGAAGATTATTCTTTTCCAGCTATTTCTAGAGGTCAAGTATAAGGGAACTTGCCTGTTTCATAGAGCTTTTACCAGTTAGGAATTCAGGGTTTCTTAAGTATTTGATTTGCTTATCAGTTATCAGTGTCAATATAGATCTTAATCATAAGAAGACTACTGTTCATGGCATTGGAGGGATGATGGCCCATTTTCAGTCAAATTGTTGGTTCAATTTCTTGTTACGGGTAGGGGGATCAGTTCATTTGGAGAAACAGTTTTGGATAAGCAACTACCTACGAAGGTCAGAAGTGTCCTTTGAGAACTCGCTTTGGTAGGACTTTTACAAGGACTAGAATGAAGAGAGTGATCAATCACATTAAGGAGACCTGCCATTTGTAGTTTCGTTGTGGAAGCTCAGATCCTTCTGTTCCTGTATATGTGGCAAATTCAATTTGATTTATCTGAATAATTTATTTCAGATCCTTGAGTGTTGCTTGGCATGGGGGTTCTGTATGTTCTATTTTATTATAACCATGGTGTTACCATCTGAATTGGTTCCTCACAAAAAGGATAATCGGTTGATGTGTCTGCTTGATTTTTTGTGGGTAACTTGGAGGGAGAGTTATTGGCCGTTTAAATCAGATTTTAGGCTACCTGCTAAGGATATTATGGTGTGCATTACTTGCGTTGAAGAGTGAGAAGACTCACAATAATGGGGCATTTGCGCCGTGATATGCATTTAACCGTGGCTTCTGTTTTTTTTCTCCTCCGTGATATGCCGTGATATGTATTTAACAGGTCCTGCATTAGCTTCCTTTTATCTATGTATGAATTACGTCATTACTTAACCTTTTAAAAAATGTTCAATTTTTTATCTAGCTTAGGGCCTGTTTGAATTTAAAACAGTATAATTTGCTATTTTTAGTAGATACATCAACATTTATTTTTATAGTACCTAATATTAAAAGTGATATGATATTTGTGGTTTGTAGTTTGAACACTACTCAAACAAGCCCTTAGGTATCGCAACTATATGGACTGTTGTGTTATTACATGTTTGGGTCCAAGAAATTTTGACAGGAAAAATCTAAAGGTTTTGGTCGCCAGGTTGGTTCTGGAGCTGTTTAGTGTGTTTGTATGTTTTGTGAAAATTAGCGGTAGCTCGCTCCAATTATTCGCACCTATAGATCTTAATGGGTCCGAAGCCTCAATGATTTTTGTTCATTGCTTCCTATACGCATATATTGGGGAAATAACCGACTGAATGCTTTCCTTGAGCAGGACAAAGCGATTCCTCCTGCACCCTTTCTTGTATCATTTGTTGAACCAATTAATTCTTCCATTTTTGTTTGACTGGCAGCTGGGTACTGGTTTCCTACTAAGAGAAAGACCGGTGGTGGCAGTTGCTGGTGTTGCAACTGTTGTGGTATGGGATCTCTATCTACCCCCCTCCAACCAACTAATCAATCACAAAAATATTCATGGGCATATGCATGACATCTCAAGGCTACCTTATTTTTTTTTCAGGGAGTCTGGACTCTGTTCCCGTACGTGATTGCAGCGTCTGCGGCCTTGTTTCTGTATCTCCGGTCACGAGTCTCAAAATAATGAGCTTCTTGATTTCCCCACGCACCCATTTATCGTACACCATCGCCATTCGTCAAGAAAGAGCAACATCAAGAACTCCCTTCTCCGGTGCCAGAAAGTCTGGTGTTGATGTTCGGTTGTTAGACCCACTGCGGAGGTCTAATTTAGAAGATCTTGAGCAACATGACCTCTCACTGCAGCACTAGAGAATGTTAGGTGATTAAATTAATTTACTGTGAACATTTTTTGGTCAATTGTTTTCCGGGTGATGATGTGTTAAAAAGAACTCTAGATTTAAATATATTTTGTCAGGGATGGTCTCGGGATTGGTGACTTCTTGAAAAGATTCTTAATCGGCATGACCATTGGTCTTAATCGACACAAGAGTTCCGTTGAAAATTACCATTTCCAAGAGATAAAAACTCCGCCTTCTTGTCAACATCAACAGTTGTCCTGCACCCCCAAGCTGTTTATTATTATTTTGTTTTTGGAGCCGAGGAAAAGAATTTGCCTCTAATGTGAACTCACACAAGGAATGGGGGCAAAGCAGATCCCCTCCCCATGACAAAATCATCTCTATGAGCTTCCCACGTAGTCAAGGGTGCAAACGAATTAATACCCTCCACATATAACTTGGAGTTCGACTCGATAAGAATTCGACTCGTTTATTACGTTAAATAAATAAATTTGAACAAAAAAATAAAACTCAACTTATTAAACAAGTCGAACTTGAACAGACTCCTGCTCGGCTCGATAGACTCGCGAATTGCTCAATTAAATATTATATTATATATTTATTTTTTAAAAGATAAATTATAAATATTAATAATCTTATATTGTCACTTAAATATATTAAATAATTCAAAATTTAAGTTTACATTTAGATTGAATTTCATGGATAAGTTAAATTTTCACGAATGACTTTTCATTGATTTTGAGTTTTATAAACCATGGTTCGCCGGGTCGCCCGACCTGGTCGCTTTTTGGGCCGATCGACCCCGACCCGGCCCCCTGACCCGGTTATTATTTTAAAATAAATTTCTTATTTTTTTTCCCCGACCCCGACCCGACCTAGGTTGCGACCCCAATCGACCCGGGTCGATTTTGGGGCCGACCGACCCTGGGCCGACCCCCGACTATTCCTTCCTTGTTATAAACGAGTTTGTACGTCACTTAAGCTTGAACGTGAATCGAATGTTAACATAGCTAGACTCGGCTCGATTAATAAACAAGCCAAGTTTGAACATACTGGGCTAAACGAGCATAACATACTGCTCCACTCGGCTCGACTGGTTTGCACCCCAACCAACACGTAGCTTTCGGCAGCTTATTATTCCCCGTCAGTCAAGCCTCCGGACGCGCCATTGGCAAAAGCTTCCCTGCTCGATCGGGAACAAAGTTCTGCACAAACCTCTCAATGCTCTCGTTGCCGCCACGTCCATCTTGTCCATGTTCCCAACATCAGTGGGCTACATACGCATCGCTGTTTACGGAAACATGGTAGACCCATGCATGCGGCCTTGAAGTTTTTCTCTGCTGAGCAAGGAAGACTTGGTGTAAATGTTACCGTAGACGGAAATCAGCCCCTCCCATCGCCAGAAGGCCATCACCGGCGGCTAAGTAGATGGTGGGTGGTCTTGCAGCCTTCCTCGCCGTGAAGGGGTCGACGGAGGAGAAGAAGCCGAGGAGCGGCAGCAGCGGAAAGGCGACGAGGGAGGAACAGACGAGGAGCCTCACGGCGGAGGGGGTGACACATTTCGCCGGAGAGGAACATCGGGTGGCGGCTCTGTGCGAGTGAGCGCGCGCGCGCAAGATAGGTAAGGAGAAGATAGCGGCCGGCGACACCACGGCGGGTGGGGGGAACTGGTGGGGAGGAGACGATAAGGGGAATGGGGCGTTAATTAAGGGGACCGAGGGGGGAGAGCCGAGCGCGGAAAGGGGGGGTATCGGGAGCTGGAGAAGGGGGAAGCTAGCCGGAATGGGGGGCGAAAGGGGGTGGCACGCCGCCGGAGGGGGAGGGCGAGAGGGGGAGACCTCCGATTTGGGCGGCACCGCCGTGACCGGTGAGGGATCCGGCGAGGGCGCCGATGGGGGAAGCCGCCACTGGCGAGGGAGCCGCCGTGACCGGCGAAGGATCCGGCGATCCAAGCTGCTCATCTGTCTCCTTCCTTCCACCAACTTCGCCGGTGATGCCGGAGGCGGAGGAGGGGATGTTCTCATTCTATTCTACAATATACTTGGAGGAGCGGCGGATGGCCGTCCCTCTGATTTGTCGCCGGACTTATATATTTTCAACCAAATATAATATTATTATTATTATTTTAAATCGATCAACAAATACAATGGCATTTATTATTAAAGTTTCTCGTAGTAGTCATCAACAAATACAATGGCATTTATTATTAAAGTTTCTCGTAGTAATAATCTAGTTGAAGGCAGAGGTACAAACAAATTAATATTCTCAAAAACTCGCTCAAAATCCGAGGTTCTATAAAATCTAACTACTCTTATTTATTAGGTTAAACAAACAAGTTTGAACCAAAAAAAAAAATTTGATTTGTTAATGAGTCGAGCAAGCTCAATATGTTAACTAGTTGGATTTGAAATGGCTCATGTTCTACTGGATAAATCGTAAGTAACTCGATTAAATATTTAATTAATTATCTATTTAAATATACTTTTCAAAATATGAGTATAAATAATTTAGTTATATATAAAATAATTTTAAAAATTAATTTGAATTTAAAATTAGATTGAACTAGGTTAAATAAGCTCAGGTTTAAATTTCACAAAAAAATTTAGATCGAGTTTAAAATTTATAGACAAGTTCATACTGAGTTTGAACTCCGAATTTATACTAAAATTAAGTCAATTTTCTATTTAAACTCGAGTCCAAGTGATTTGATAACCGGTGAAAATCCAGAAAAAAATCGAACTTGGGCCTAAGAACACAAACTCAACTCAAAGTTCATTAGAATAAATGATCCGAACTTTAACAACATACTACTCTGATATTTATAATTATTTTTTAAAATAAATGTTGATTAGAGTATTTAATTAAGCTACTCTACCCCAAATCGGGGATGAGTTCATGCAAACTCGTTTGGTATATCAACTTTTATTTTTGATTCAAAATTATTTTTTTCGTATAATAAATAAGTCTAGTAAACTTTTTTTTTTTTTTTTTTTGCAGAAGTCCAATTTCGAACAACTTATGATAGTGCGTTGGTTTGGTTCGTTTCGGACAACACGACAGACGGACGGACAAGACCGCCTACCGAACCCTGATGACGTCATCCTCCTCCTTCGCTGTTCTCTGGTTGGCCGCCGCTGCGCACCCACAGTCAAACCTTCCTTTTGACTTTTCTCACCATCTGACGGCCTTTTAGAAAGGAGAGAAGACGACTCCGGACGCGGGGGCACCGCCGGCCGTCATGCAGCTCCGCCGCCTCTGCCTCATCCTCCCCGCCGACGAGGCCGGCGGCGGGCCCTCTCCGCCGCGCGCGCCGCCTCCCTCCCAACCTCCGTCGGCATCTCGCGATGGAACCGAAACGGAAGCCCGGCACCTCCTGCGCCGCTCGTTCCGTCTCTTCCGGAAGCAGGTGACCGGGTGGGTGGGCTCCGGCTGCTGCCTGGCCCGCTGCCGCGACCGTGACCGGAAGGAGGAGCCCGAGTTCCAGGACATTCCCGGCGTGGTCGACGGCGTCCGACGACCCGAAGACACGGCACCGTACCCCAACCCGAGGATCTTCAGCTACGCCGAGCTCTACATCGCCGCCAGCGGGTTCAGCAAGGAGGAGCTGCTGGGCAGCGGCGGCTATGGCCGGGTGTACCGCGCGGTGCTCCCCAGCGACGGCACCGTCGTCGCCGTCAAGTGCGTGGCGGCCGACCGGCCGGAGGACGACCGGTTCGAGAAGACCTTCGTCGCGGAGCTCGTCGCCGTCGCCCAGCTGCGGCACCGGAACCTCGTCCGCCTCCGCGGGTGGTGCGTCCACGAGCGCCGCCTCCTGCTCGTCTACGATTACATGCCCAACGGCAGCCTGGACCGCCTCCTCTTCTCCCCCGCCGCCGGGAGGGCCCTCTGCTGGCGGCGGCGGAAGCGCATCGTGACCGGCCTCGCGGCGGCGCTGCTCTACCTGCACGAGCAGCTCGACACCCAGATCATCCACCGCGACGTCAAGTCCAGCAACGTCATGCTGGATTCCGGCTACGGTGCTCGGCTCGGCGACTTCGGCCTCGCCCGGTGGACGGAGCACGGCGGCGCCTCCATGCGCTCGACGTCCTCCTCCTCCTCCTCCGCCGGCGGCCCCAACTACGCCGCGTTCCGGCTCACCGACACCAGCAAGATCGGCGGCACCATCGGGTACCTGCCGCCGGAGAGCTTCCAGAGCCGCCGTGGAGCTGCGGTGACGGCCAAATCCGACGTCTTCAGCTTCGGGGTCGTGGTGCTGGAGCTGGTCGCCGGCCGCCGGGCCGTCGACCTGTCGTGTCCGGAGGAGGAGATCATCCTGCTCGACTGGATGCGCCGCCTGTTCGACGAGGGGAGCTGCCTCGGCGCCGGAGACGGCAGGCTTCCCGAGGGCTCCTACTCCGCGGCGGAGCTGGTCCGCCTCGTTCATCTAGGCCTTCTGTGCACGCTCCACGACCCGAATCGCCGGCCGACCATGAACTGGGTCATGGAAGCCCTCTCCTCCGGCGCCGACGGCCGGCTGCCGGCGCTCCCGTCCTTCCGCTCCCTTCCCCAGTACATCTCCCTCTCCTCCTCCTCGGCCACGTCGGGGACATTTTCCGGCAGCTCCTTCTCCCGCTATTTCTCCGCCACCGTCTCCACCGTCTTCCTCACAGCCGGCGGCGGCGGCGGCGACGAGAGCAGAACCATAGCTACTCCGACAAAGAAGAACAACAACATCGGTCGGCGCGACCAGGACCTGCTGCCCGCCGCCGCCGACGCCGCCGCCTTCCCGATCGTGGACATGCCGAGGGAGATCCCTCTCAAGGAGATCGTCGCCGCCACGAACAACTTCTCGGCGGCGCAGATGGCGGCGGAGATGGACTTCGGCACGGCCTACCGGGGATACCTGGAGAACCGCTTCCCCGTTCTGGTCAAGCGGCTGGGGATGAAGACCTGCCCCGCCCTCCGGCTGCGGTTCGCCGACGAGCTGAGGAACCTCGGCCAGCTCCGCCACCGCCACCTGGTCCAGCTCCGGGGATGGTGCACGGAGCAGGGGGAGATGCTGGTGGTCTACGACTACTCGTCGGCCGGCCTGCTCAGCCACCACCTCTTCCACCGCCGGTACCCCGTTCTGCCCTGGAGCCACCGCTACGCCGTCGTGAGGTCCCTCGCCTCCGCCGTGCTCTATCTCCACGAGGAATGGGACGAGCAGGTCATCCACCGGAACATAACCTCCTCCGCCGTCTTCCTCGACGCCGACAAGAACCCCCGTCTCGGCAGCTTCGCCTTGGCGGAGTTCCTGACGCGGAACAGCCAAGGCCACCACCGCGCCACCGGCCCGGCGGCCTCCGTCCGCGGCATCTTCGGCTACCTGGCGCCGGAGTACGTCGAGTCGGGCGAGGCGACCACGGCGGCGGACGTGTACAGCTTCGGGGTGGTGGTCCTGGAGGTGGTGAGCGGGAGGCGGGCGGTGGACTTCCGGCTGCCGGAGGCGCTTCTGGCGAGCAGGGCCCGGCGATTCGGGCCGACGGGGCAGCCGCCGGAGGAGCTGGTGGACCCGCGGCTGGGGGAGGGGTACGACCTCCGGCAGGCGGCGAGGCTCGTCCGTCTGGGCTTCCTGTGCACGCAGTCGGCGCCGGAGACGAGGCCGATCGCGAGGCAGGTCGCCAGCATCCTCGACGGCAACGACGGGCTCCTCGACGTGCTCTGCGGGAAGGAGGGGGAGGCGGCGGAGGACTGGCGGCGGCGGAGCGCCGCCGCTCTCTCCCTCGTCAGAAGGATCCAGGCGCTTGGGATCTGCTGACACGTGGCTGGATCTGGTCTTCCGGAAGACTCCGACCAATATCACGGTGCTTGTTTCGGACCAGTAATTTTGCTGGTTGACCTCAATTTTTATAATTTTAAAGTATAGAATATTTCTTGATATAATAATACGCTCATCAGACTTGATTTAGAATTTTTACTATTTGCCTTTTGGAGAGGCTAAAAAATATAATATTTAAACATTTAAATTGTGTTTTTATATTTTATTTTATTATGATATTTGTGGAAGAAAGCTGAAGTAGCTTGAGAGACGGCGCTCGGAAGTCTCACGGAGGTACTACACCCAGGCGGCTGCCAATGACCCTTGAATGCTTTGGACGACACCCTTACTTATCCTGGACAACAATGACAGCCTTTCTATCTAGAGTATATAGTCGACAGAAAATTTAAGTACTTTTGGGATGCCAAATTTAGATGTGTAGGGAAATTAAAATATAGGTTATGCCTGCATTTTGTTTGCATCTCCGAAAAATATAGGTTAATACTTTTGGGAAAGTATTAATAAGGTAATAAATTTCGATATATATGTGTACGATAAAAATTTATATTAAAATTATGAAGTATAAGTCATCTGATAAACCAGAATTATCATTATCATCTTTGAGGGGATGTATAACCAAACACACACTCCACGCATGCGGAAGTTCTTCCAATGGGTCGTGGGCAAGATTCTTTCTTTCTTTTCAATCGAGAACAAATAATGGATATATATATAACGAAAGCAAAATTGATTGGGCAAGATACGCCAACTTGACAGCGACGATCAGTTCAGTTCGCCATCAACTTGGTTCATCAGTCAACACATATTGAAATCTACAAATTTAGAATGAGAAATCGATAGTTAACATGCTTTTTTTTTAAAAAAAAAACGAGAGATAAAACTGTTAAAGATAATAATCCATAAGCTAGACCTTAATTATTCGGTCTTAATTTATCAACCAACCCAAAATCACGGTTCCGAGTTAGAGTGACCCGGACTTTTAAGTTTAGGTACCTCTCCTACCTAGCTGATATGACACTATTCCGACTCGTCCCCTCACATCATGCAAGCTTTTCTAACTTTGTCACGTGTCACGGTTCTAAGTTAGAGTGGCCCAAACTTTTAAGTTTAGGCACCTCTCCTGCTTAGCTGATATGACGCTATTCTAACTCGTCCCCTCGCATGCAAGCTTTTCTAACTTTGTCGCGTGTACACTTTTTATGGGTGACGATTCACAGACAGAAGGGGATCCACAACCTTTCGTTCTGATACCATATCAACTGACCCAAAACTGCGGCTCTGAATCAGAGTGGCCCAGACTTCTTTTAAGCTCGAGTACTTCCCCTACCTACCTAGTCGATATGGCACCCTTCTAACTTAATTCGACCATTGATCAAGCAATTAATTAATTAAGTTAGTTAGCGTCTCTGTTTTTCTTTTGTACAGACCAAGGGACCGTTAAAGCAACATGCGTGCATGGTAATATGACCGAGACGCGTGGGATCAAAAGGGTGGGAAAAAGAAGAAGAAAAAGCTATGCGTATACGCTACACACCACAGGTTGGGTCAACCAGCTGGTCTATCTCCTCATTTCGGAGGTGGGCAGCCGGGTTACGTAGTTTGATTTGGGTGACATCTAGCTAGTTATCCTCGATTGAGTCCACCCTAGTTTGAGGTGTCTCTCTCTCTTTCGAGTGCATATCATCTCAGGTGGACACCTGATACTTCAGATTCCTCGCATAAATGTTGTTATTTAATATCAAAAAACTATTAAATAAAATATTAAATGATAGTATATATTTATGTGAGGAACCTGAGATTAATTACAACCTAAGTATATATATATGTGCACTCTCCCTCTTTCCCTTCCCATGTTGCATAGTCGTTTGGAAAGCAATGCATGTCACTCGGGAGTTGCAAGGCAACCCCAAAACACACGCACACACACGCACATATATATATTTGTACACTCTAAAATGGAGCAAAACTTTCGGACTCATCATGTGCAACGGGAGATTGCAACCCATTGTCACGGGGACGCTGACGGAACCATATTGGAGAGCACCCATCTAAAAAGATGGAAATGAAAAGCATGGTGATTGTCCAAGAAGGAATTGTTAATTTAATCCTCGTCTAACCCAGCAGGCCGGTCTGTCTCTCTTGGGGGCGACCTGGTGGCGATTATGATCCGCCAAAAATAAAAATAATGGATGCGGAAACTAATAATGGGGTGTTTGGTTGCATGATAATGATAATGGAGGTTTTTATTTTAATTTTTAAAAACTATAAGAAAACTTGTTAAAAGAGGTGTTTGACAACCATGACAATTTTATGTTTTGAAAGTGACTTTCTTATGGAACGAAAAAAGTGGATCTCACCTCTTTCTTTTTTCTTATGGCCCCCCACTTTGTTTGGTCATGTACGGTGGCTACTCTTTTTTGTTATCACATCCCTCCAAACATGATAATTTTATGTCGTGAGTTGGTTCACTCTTTATTTTAAGACAATTTTTTATCATGAAAGTGTACAGAAAATTATCATGCAACCAAACATAAAATTATCATGTTTGGAGGGATGTGATTACAAAAAAGAGTAACTACCACACATGACCAAACAAAGTGGGGGACCACAAGAAAAAAGAAAGAGGTGAGACCCTCTTTTTTTGTTTAAGAAGAAAATCATTTTCAAAACATAAAATTGGCATGGTTGTCAAACACCTCTTTTAACAAGTTTTCTTACAATTTTTAAAAATTAAAACAAAAACCTTCATTATCATGCAACCAAACACCCCATAAAACTCTTGAATCCAAAGGGATGATTCAACGAAGGGTATATATGTATATATATATATATATATATATATATATATATATGGCCCAGAACCAATCATGATGCTAGGCTAGCTAGAGCTCCCACTTTCCAGTTCCGCCATAACTGAATTTGAAAGACCACAAATTAATGTTGTAGGAAGAAAAGAAAGATCATCATCGTATGAACCATGAAGATAGACAAAATCGGGAACACTATCAGACAAGCTACCTTTGGACAGAAGGATCAACGAAACGGGAACAGAAGTGTGTAAAAAAAAAAAAAAGTGTCCTCAACCACGAAGAAAGAATGGCAAATGAAAGCAGCTACACCTTGGGAGTCGCCTGATGGGTTTTTTTTTAAAAAAAAATTAGCATCCTTATCTTTTATTTTCAAGAACAGCATCCTATCTTTGAGCCAAATTCAGACTTTTAAAATCCAGACTTTGAGCCAAGTCGGACATTTATGTCCAACTTTAATATCTTTTATCAAGAAGTAAAAAAAATTTAATAAAAAATCAATTAAAATTGTAAGATAATAAAGTCGGTGCAATAGTCAACGACTCTTAAAATAAAAAAATAAAGTCCGAGTATTTTACTCCGACTTCCGTATCCAAGTCGGACTTAAAATGTCCAACTTTTATAATTTTATTTTAAAGTCGGATTCAAAAACTCCAACCGTAGATCACGATGTTAAAGTCGGAGTTAAAAACTCCGACTTTAGGCCACATAAAGGTCCCAGACTTTCATGACCGAGGCATCTTTGCAGAATCCATCTTCTAGATCTCAATACCATCTTTTGTGTTGCCGGATCGCATGCTCCGGAAGAAATGATCTCAATTTGCATCGAGTCCGTCATTTTTTGCCAGTGTTTTAGACACCATCGTCTCAAAGCGCTTTCTGTAAATTTTGAGACAATAACATACCGGTCCAACCTGAAACAAGACACAGCGTGCTAAGAACCATGCATGGCTGTGTCTATGAACTGATAGCATAAACTATATTCAGCTCTAAACAACTGCTACTGTGGGTTTTCTTCTATGTTTTTGGGCAAATAATCTTCAATCAGGTGTATATATCACACCGACTAAATCAAAAAATAAGTAAAAATAGTTCCATACGTTACTAACTTCATCATTTCCGTGCTCTCTGTTCCTATGGCAAGTGGACATGGCTCATAGCTAGATATATTACGATTTCTTTCATGATCTTTTAATGTCACTAAGCAGGTAATTTTAACTTTTCATTCCACATTTTCTGCTCTCTTGTCACAAAATGGGCTAGTTTAATTGGTTGCCACATTTTTTTTTTGCAAGTACCGCAGCAAACCCATATTTAGTCCTCATGCACTTTCATATATTCAGTCCCTACGCTAAGCTGTTCCCTATGAACATAGACAATGATTTCTAGGTGGAATTCTAGAACTTGTTAACAATACCAAGTCCAAAACTTCCTGTTTTACTATGCCAATGAAAGAATCCTACTGGAACAACAGCCGATCAAAGCATTAAGGCACCAGGGTCTTCCACAAAAAGGACACATAAGTAGCTTCTCCATCACTACATCTTGCCTTTTCATCATAAGATCTAGGGCTTTATAGAATAGAAGAACCTCGGAGGAAAAACCTAATGAAGAGATAATCATAAACATTTTATATCAGGTGAAATGTTATTTTAATCAAATATTTTACCAATTAAAACATCACCTTGTCGGAGTGAAATGCAACATTCTCCCGTACACATGGACTCTACTCGAAGAAAGAAACAATTTTATAATCATTTTATAGAGTATGGAACATGCACTACGGAGAGCAACAACATAGCATAAAAGTGCGGTTTGAGAAGGATCGAGAACTCTTACGACACAGTGCAACTAGATTTACATCACATTATATCTTCCTTGAAAGTTTAGTACAGTAGCGCCATCTTCTATAATAATTTTTTCGAGAAAGACAAGTTTAATTGCTAGGGTCAACCCTTCGTATAAGAAGATGGTGAAGAAGATGAAAGATATGTCACACAGCAACCATTTTTTGGGAATGGTAAGAAAAGATAATTTTTTTAGTGCAACGTATAATAAAAGTATTTATATTAGTTGATAGAGACAATAAGAGTCATGAAAAGGTAGACACGTAAATTTGTTATAAATTTTAAAACTTTTTTTATAAATAATATTAGAAACTTTTTTTTTGAAACATCCTGCACTTTTTCTTTGATTTTCTGACTGCCAGCAGCCCCGGTCCCCCGTGGAAGTGAACAGGATTTCAAAGCAGTCAACGTTCGCCAACATATATATATATATATAAATAAATATATATATATATATATATGCATCGTTATCATCCTCGGCGATCATCGGCGGCGGTGGGCGGAGATCATGTGATGATGCAAGGAAAAGAGAGCTCTCGGAGGAGGGGCGGCCGGCCGGCGGTGGGTGGCGGAGCGTTGAAGAGCGCGCATGTGAAGAACATAAATCAGGCGGAGGTGAGATCGGAGAAGAGAGACCGACGGATAAATCTTCTATATATCACCTGCTTGGAGCTGATCTTCCATCAATGCGCGCGCGGGCCTCCTCCTCCTCTCCCCTTTCAAAACCCGAAGCAGGGGCGACGATGATCAGATGCACGCACGGCTGTGTTCAGTTCCCGGCCGTCTTCTCGTGTCTTCCTCGCCCGCGGCGCCCTGTGATCACAGCAAGCTATAGCAGTTTCTGTGGTCGTACGTAAGTCGTCGTCAGGCTCTGCTGATCTTCTTCGATCTTGCTAGCTAGCTTCCCGTTCATCTGGATGCGCCATCTTAATTAATTTGATGATCTGCAGCTGAATATATTATTATATATTGGTCGAGTACTGATGGAGCACGCGGAGGGAAGTAATTACTCGGTAATTTAGATCGATCGAGTGGCCGGATATGAATATGGCCGTTTTGCTGTTCTAGGGTTAATTTTGTGACGATCCTGCTGATGATGAAGTACTTCCGTGTCTCGATTAATATTTTTTTTCCGGCGGCAGGCGGGACGTTCTTCCGGCGGCGAATTCGTCGTCGCCCAGCTGGACTACGACGGCCTAGACGATGATCATCGGCAGCAATCCCATCCGATGATTCTGAGGCCGCGGGAGGCCCCCGACGTCGTCGACGATGATCGTAGCATGGAGAGGATGGCGGCGGACTACGTGATGAACCAGCCGCCGCCGCCCCAGCTGACGTCCCTCGACAAGCTCATCAGCTTCGCCGACGTGATGCAGTTCGCCGACTTCGGCCCCAAGCTGGCGCCGACCCAGTCCAGAGTACTCTCCGACGACGAGAGCTTTTTCCTCAAGTTCCCGGTGCTCGGCGGGAGGCAGCTTCACGACGACGGTGATCCGCCGCCGCCGCCGTTTCAGACCGCCGTGGCCGCCGCGTCAAGCGCCGGCGAACAAGGAGAGGCGGCGGCTGCGACGCTGCTGCGCGAAGGCGATCACGGAGGTCGGCGGAGAGGTGGTTCGGAGAACATGTCGACGTCGGTGCAACAACAACAAGCCGGCGGCCGGCGGCTGGACGAGCGGAGGACGTCGAAGGAGGCGGCGGAGGCGAAGAGCAGAAGGAAGAGGGCGCGGTCGATGAAGACGAGCAAGGAGGTGGAGATGCAGAGGATGACGCACATCGCCGTCGAGCGGAATCGGCGGAAGCAGATGAACGAACACCTCCGCGTGCTCAGGTCTCTCATGCCCAGCTCCTACGTCCACAGGGTGAGTGTGTGAACTAGCTATTTAATTAATTACTTGTGAGAAAAAAAATTTAAATTTAAATATTACATGTTAATTTCTATTCAAAAATAAGTTTCCCATATATATGTATATATATATATATAACACACACTGCAGGGAGACCAGGCATCCATAATAGGCGGCGCCATAGAGTTCGTGAGGGAGCTGGAGCAGCTGCTGCAGTGCCTGGAATCGCAGAAGCGGCGGCGGATGTACGAAGGGGCCGATCAGGCGGCCGTCCTCCGTCCGGTCGTACCCGCGGCAGATGCCCAGCTGCCCATCAATCTTGTTCACCCGCCCTCCTTCTTCCCCGGCGCCGGCGACCCGGAGCTGCAGCTCGACTACGGATCAGTAGTACCGGGCGGCGGCGGCCTCGGCGGGGAGGAGGAGGAGGAGGCGGCGGAGTGCAAGACCTGCCTGGCGGACGTGGAGGTGAAGCTGGCGGGGTTCGACGGCATGATCAAGATCCTGTCGCGGCGGCGGCCGGGGCAGCTGCTGAGGACGATCGCGGCGCTGGAGGAGATGCCGCTCAGCATCCTGCACACCAACATCACCACCATCGAGCAGACGGTGCTCTACTCCTTCAACGTCAAGGTATATATATATATACACACACACACATGGAATTAATAATTCATTATTATTAAAAAAACCCTGATATATATCGTTCTTGATCGATTGATTAATTAATTAATTATCGCCGGACGGGATGATCATCGCCGAGCAGATCGTCGGAGAAACAAGATTCAGCGCGGAAGATATAGCCAACTCCGTTCAGCAGATATTCAGCTTCATTCATAACACAACAACATGTGATGGATTATAGATATTGAAGGGTATATAGTTGTTGTATGTGCATGCTTCACATATGCATGTATGTATCTTAAATATATATATATGTCATCTGGTCGTGAATTATTGCATATAACATATGGACTCAGTTTTTTGTATCGTCTGATCATGAATTGCATAACATGGTGCTTAGTTTTTGTAATATTTGTCTATGTATTGCATAACATATATATTTGGATTTAGCTAGTCTTATATCATTTGCTCATGAATTGCATGCATGTATAACAAATGGGCTTAGTTTTTATGTCATTTGCCGTGGAATTGGGGTTCTAAGAAGTACGTACGTACAGCTGGATATATAGTAAAATAGAGATAGATATTGGTAGACGTAGATGGATTATTGCCATGTTTGGACAGAATATTAAAATGATATAGTATCAATTATTTTATGCTATCTCATATTTTTATTTATAAATATAATTTTTAAAAAAAATAAAAATCTGGAAAATATTTGAATTCCAAAAAAAAAGTGCAGGGATCCAAATGGACCCTATATGGATGCAGCGCGGCATCCGATCCTGGCATCATCACCCAGGTCAAGTCAAAAACTTTGGAAGAGATTTCAATATATAGGATTTTTTTTTCCATGCCCAAAAACTGTTCATCTCTCTCGCACACAGACTAGCAGATAAATTCATAAGAGAAACCAATCTTATGATTTGAGCCATCCATATCAAGCCAATAAACAAATAACTCCAATTAAATTGACTATTTATTTTAATTTAGATGTACAAAGAATATTTATACATCTTTTAAAAAAATTAATTTGGTTTGAGAATTTTTAAAGTAAAACTAATGAAATGTTTAAACACAGACAATAAATTATAATACAACATGTTTTACAACAAACCAATTAAAATTATACAGGGTGTTTGGTTGCATTTTATTTTTTTATATGGTTTCATGATAAAAAATGATATCACACATTGAAACTTGACAAATTTTAAAATTAAAAATTATAAAAATATAATGTGTGGCAAAAACATTATCAGTTTTAGAAATGATGGTAAGGTGTTTGGTGCATAAATGAAAAGTCACTTATCTAGCACATGGGTTAGGCCTGTGGACCGTGTGTATTGGTTGTGCCTTTTTGAAAAAAAAATGCTCAATACCTCTTTTTTTTCTCCATCACGTAGAGAAAGGTGAAAAAAAATTTAAGATTAAAAATTGTAACACATGCCAAACACTTTTAAAATAAACTTTTACTACATTTTTAAAAATAAAAATAAAAATGCTCATTATCATGCAACCAAACACCCCGTTATATATATTATACCACAAAAAATATGATTTGAACCGGACCCACATCAAACCAAGGGGAATTAACTAAATTTGGTTAGAGAGGTAGTTTGATTTGGTTTCATTCGACTGAAGTCCCGGAACCTCAAACCATCAAAGAGTAACTGATTGATACGACCACCACCTGCAGAACACCGTTTTGACGTTTCGTCTTCCCACAGCTCCACCGCTTGTGACCCCACCATTCCGTTCCTGAGAAAATTGCTACACTTCACGGCAACACAACGCATAATACAGCCCTTCTCCTGGTTACTAATTTGCCAAAGGGGGAACTTCTATTGACAAAGGAAGCCTAGATGACAACAATTTCGGTAACTTGAGGCACCTGAATATTTACACTAGAAAGGACAGCTATTGGCGAAGTCTACATGATAACCTTACCCTGCTACAGCTTCAGGTAGAGCATGAATCTCTGAGCAAACAACTCAATGCCCATGAACTGCTGCTGCTGCCGCCGCCGCCGCCACAGCCAGTGTTTTCACTAGATGGCCTCAGGACCCAGTCACGTTGCCAAGACTAGCATAGGTGCGAATAGCGGAGGATGGAATGAGTTGATCGACCCTCCGAAAAGTGAAGGGTGTATCAGGGAGAGAGAATGCGGAGTGGTACTCATCCTCCTGGAAGTCTGTTTTCAACAACGTTCGCTTATAATTTTCAGTAGCCTTCGTGGGGTGTCCCTTGGCAACAGAGACCTGTGATGTGATGCATGGTTACTGACGGTGGACGAGCTCGTCAAATTAAGAGAGATAGCATCTACGTTGGGTTGCCCATGAAACTAAGTTTAATTTCTTCTAGCACCAGCAACATGATGGCACAGCTGGAGACAATTTCAAGAATGAAATTACGGCAATGGACCTGGCAACTAGGCCTTTGACTTTGATAGTCTTTTATTGTCAAAAGAGAAGCCGGGCCAATACTAGTAGAGACAACCGCACCACATATATTTGCCCAGAATATTTTGTATCTTTTATATGTTTGGTATTCCTTCAAAGTTATGAAAGTGAAAACCCTTCAGTAGTCTCACCCTTGTTGCAGCATCATTTAGTCTCCGGAAAGATCAACATTCAACAGGACGATAGGCACGTAATTAGAGTTTAACATGTCATGTTCAGAAATATATATATATATATAAATGAATAACAGAATTTTGGGATGTAGTTAAGTTGTATGAGAAGGCTGAACAAGGAAAGATACTATGTTACTTATCCAGTCAAATAGCAGTTAATTGAAAGAAATAGATGAGAGAATATGGTCTATTACATGGTAACTAATGCCCTGTTTGGTAACACTATTAGGTACCTCTATCACTATTAATTTTAAAATTGATATTGATAGGAACCATTAAGAGGTGTTTGGTTAATTGTATCAATTTTAAAATTTGTAGTGCAAACAAAGTATATTATGTAATACAAGTGTCAACTTGTATTACTTTTGATATTGATACTCCAACATTTGAAAATATTAATATCAATATTGATATAGTACCAAAAATGAAACTCTAACCAAACAGGGTATAAGATAATACCTAAATACCATGATAAAATATGTTTGATCCTAGGTTGTGAAGTTATTCACTTGTCAAGGTGTAACTTTCCTTTTTACTCAATAAACTCAATGAAGGCATGCAGTGGTGTTTTTTTAAGACAGGAGTTACCAAAGTCCAAAGGAACCTTGTAAGGGTTGTTTGCTAAGAAGTTCATGGACATTGAGTTGTTTGCTAAGAAATCATGAAAGACCAAAAGATACAGTAATACCTGATATTCCTTATCGAGCTCGCAAAGCCAAAATTTCCAGTCCCTTGATTTCTCTCCATCAACATAAACAGATATATTATCCCAGCCTGTGTGTTGAAATTCAAAGGTACTAAACTTGCAGCTCATGCCTATACCTATAGCTTTCACATACGCCTCCTTCAAAGACCAGTATCTACAAGACAAGAAAATAAAACCAGTCCAATCAGTCTATACTGCTTAATCGCCGTGAATAGCAAAGTTGGCTGATCCAGAGATGGATCAGCTAGAGCAAAATTAACTTTGCAGGCCAATATTGAATCCCAAGCAGGCTTCAGCCAGGGTCGGACTGTATTGGGTGATATTGGTTCATCCCCCAGGATCAGCCAATGTGAACTCAGCTCTGGCTGGAGAAAGAACAAGAGCCAGATCAGTAATCGAGTCAGTCAAACTGGGAACAACTAACCCGATCCCACCCAATTCAGGCCTGGTCCAGGGTGAGGACTTCAAGCCACTAATCTGCAGACAGAAAATGGCATACACACTTTTTTTGCAGAGGTGAGAAGCAAGCATGTGCCATGCTGCCACCTCTCCCCCTTTCCAATGAGGATTGACATAACAAGATCAACAACAAGATGATTCATCAACTTCATTTATCCTTCTACATCTTTATGGTGATCATGAATGTGAGGTGAGCAGTCACTTGAATATTAATTCTCTAAGTGTTTGTCTCTGTTTATTATACCTATTTGATATATGAATGATGTAAATTAGTTTGTTTATGTGCAACTTAACTTCCTGCTTTCGGCTTAGTATCATCTAAATGGCACAATAAACAAATTACAATTTTTATTTTCATTTAATGATTTTCCCATTTTCTGAATTTTCAGATGTGTTTTCTTTTGATCTAAATCTCAAGCTGATCCTGAATCAGCCTGACATTGCCGAATCAGCCAAGTCTGCTGAACTGATCCAATCATCCAATCTAGACCAGTTATGCCCAAATCCACTTTAATTGCCAATCAAGGGTTCTTCTTAAGAGCAACAAGAACTTCTAGGTTGCCACACTCAAATCAAGAATGATAATAGTAACTTGACAAGATTTGGGAGGAACCCTGAGTATATAATTGAATGGATTATAAGAGCAGCTAATCCAGCTCAGAGCTGGCAGATCCAGGTGGGGAATGGTTGGTCCCACCAAACCTGTGTATTAGCCAGTCTCAGGATGATCTGAGATTCTAAAGTGTGATCAGCATTGGCTGATCCAGGGAATAGGGATCCATTCTGATCCAAAATCCCATACATAACTTGAAACTTTGCAGTACGTTCCCTCCTCTTCACAGAATATTTTCACTTTCATTTATTTTGATTTATAACTGCCGGCATGGGTGATTAGGCTAGAATTTCAGATTTTTGGTCTTCTATACATTTCCATAATCATCATTTATTCATTGTTGCTGAATAAACATTCTAAACAATTAAAATATCTCAAATAAAAATGTCTGATCTCTATTTCTTTTCAACCTAATGTGAGGGACTTCCGCCCACTAAGCCCATGGCCAACTTGGGGCAGCCAGGTACGACCTTGCCTTAACTAAGCTAGCATACAGCAGCCTCAGTCAGCCTAATGCAGCTGGAGTTAGCAAGGCCAAAGACTTGTTAGAGCGAGCTTGATTCAAATCCAGCATCTGGGCAATAGATAGACAAAGGACCACCTTGTCAGACCATCCAACCAGGTAGATGGATGATACAAATAGCAATCTTGCATCTACCTCTCGAAGACCGCATATAAGGCAGGTGGTTAATACACGTCAATAATTCAGTTTCCCATGCCAGAAACATTTACTTATCTTTGTAGAAAGGTTCAGATTCAAGCCTCTTCTCTGTTGTCAGGTACACTTCCTGGCCCCTGGGAACTTCCACCCTTTTTTACTTATCTTTTAACTCTTTTTTTTCTAAACTATGTGGTGACTTGACCTCTGCAATATGCATACCTCATAATCGTTAAATGGATGCATGGTTTGCAAATTGCAAGATTGGCCAATCATGGGCAGGGCTATACACAGTTTTGAACCGAACACAAACCAAACTATCCCTCTTAGAAGTCAAACTGATATGTAGAAAAACCAAAAATATTTGGTTTGATCACAGTATATCACATCTAATTTCGGAGAGAGAGAGAGTGAAGACAGCACTAAGAGGGATATGTACCTGGTCTGGTTACCTTCATCACGGCCAACACTACAGTCTACCCCCCCCCCAAATGCCACACCGTTGCTTCCACCAGGCCCGTGGCCTTTCCTCCTGCAGCTCCAACGCCACTTACTTGCAGCCACCTAGGACCACCACTGCCTCCCCCAGCAACCACAGCAGCTGCTGGACTGTCTGCGCTGCTCAGCATGCTGCTGCACCAGACCTCCAGCCATCTATTTCTTGCAGCTTCCCCTCTCACCATCACCACCCCTTGTTCCTCCTGTGAGGATCCGAGCTAGCATGCATCCTGCCTATGCCGCCCCATATTCGCAAAGCCCTGCCCCTCTCATACACTAATCTCTCTCTCGCCTGCTGCCATCAGCCCATTGCGGCACCTCTTCTCACTACCTGCAGGCTGCAGCTGCAGCCAAGTGTCTTACTGTCCACAAAAGCATGAGGCCTAGCATATATAAGAAAGAGGGACTGAAAAAAAGAAGTAGGATTAAAATTTTGAGCATACTGCCAAAATCAAAAGAGCTGAATTTAGTGAACTGGGTCAACCGGTTTATTGGTTCAAGTTCAACCAGTTCACTGTATTGCTACGCCAAAACCAAAACATGACATTAAGTCAGGTAGGTTCAGTTTAAAATAATGTATAAAACAAGAAACCAAATGAACTGAATGGTATGGGTCGTGTTGGTTTGCTTTATCTATTTTTTCTAGTTCACATGAACAGCCTTAATCATGGGACCCGATATGAGCTGGACCCACCAACTTACTCAACAAGCTAACATACTAACAAATATAGTCCACATGTAATCTTGGTTTATTCAAGCATTAATGTGACTCTTTTATTTAGTTAATAGGTGCATGGTTTGCAGGCAATCATGGAACCCAATATGAGCAACTCTGCCACTGGCAGATTGATCTAGTATCAGGTCTATAAACCCAATAGGCATGGTGGCTGCTGCCCCCTCCACTGTCAGGAGCTCATGATCTTGTCTGGTCCGGGACACTGCACCATTGGGGATTGAGCTGGACTGATTTTTTTATTGGAGGACTGATCCAAGTCAATCCTGGATCAGTTTCCTTCCACCAGATCGGTCGAGCCAGCCATTCCAATCACGATCAGATCAGCCCCAATACAGACCTGAAATGCCTTGAAAAAGTGAAACTCAAACAACATTTTAAATTTAATAACTTCATTAAGAGTTGACTTTAAGTAAAGATCCATTAGCTGAACTGGCAATCAACTTGATTTGATATTTGAATTATTTAAAACAAAACATAATACATTTCAAGTAATCTATTAAAATAATTTAAATTGTGTAATTTTCAATAATTAACATTTTATAATGTATAAATATGTTTTTAGCTAATTAATCAACATTTTGTATATTTATCTAGGCTCATAAATTCATGAACATAACCATGCCTCTTTACCCACTTAATGAGATTTACAAACATAACCATGACTCTTCATTTAGTTAGACTCATTGACATGCTTGTTAAAAGTTCAAGTTCAAATGCTTGTTAAAAGCTCAAGTTCAAGAGCAATTAAACCAGTAAAGCTTGAATGACTTTTAGAAAATGGTAATACTTGAGTTCAGCTCAAGCTCTTGATCATAGAATAAATAAACAGCTTGAATAGTATACTACTTAGCTAATTTCATAAAAAACATACTACTTGGCTTAGCGTGTTTGCATCCCTAATTCAAGCAACAATACTTTAGGTGCACTTTTGTAAGAGCACAATGAGAAATCATGGCTATCTAGCAACATACCATCAACCATGCCATTGAGGAAGAGGAGAGGATACACTCGAAGCCAAAGTGCCAAACCCCAGTCTGCCACTATAGAGCATACAGAGATCATGTATTAAAGAAAGGCACGTAACTTTCATGCTATGACAGCAATTTATGTGATGAAGACATGATGTGTCTCTTCAGCAATTCAGCTAGGCAGGCCAAAGGAAGCCGGTTATCCTCCTAGCTGCTTATGGTGACTACCATGCCACCAACTCCTTCATCCATGTCCCTTTACAACCATCTGAGTCATCAGTGACATGCCAACAGTACCGCGATGTCCACATGAAATCAATGCTGCGATAATGCGCAGTCACCTCCGCCCCCCCTACCACTTTTGTATGTCCCAATATACTTCCTCCAATGTGCATTCCTTCTCAATTTGCCCAGTGGCTAAACGTGTCTCCCTGCCAGTGCTTGAGGAGGATAGAGAGATGCAGGAACTCCACAAAACCATCCAGGCTCCACCATGCTCCAATAGGTTCTACTCAACTGATCAATTATGGTCAGTCCAACCTAGAACCAAGGCCTATTAAACCAGGCATCGTTAGGTCAACATCGACGGTGAGGGATAAACACCAACCCACATCAGTTGGAGCAGCAGCCTGGATAAGCCACCAGGGATACATAAATCTGAGTAATGGGCTTGCATCAATCTATAAGACCACTTGCACAGGTAGGTGAGAAGCACATGCCAAGCATTTAGCTCATACTACTTGTAGCATTTACTGTCATATAAAAAGCTGTAGACATAACCCCTTTTTATTGTCAAGCATGCTACATGGCCACTGGAGCTTCCACATGCTTTATTTATCATTTATTTCCCCTTTCTCGGCCCATGATGACTTTTTTTTTAAAAGATGGTCAAAACATATCACAATTTTCATTAATAAGACGTAAAATAACAACTAAAAAAAAGAATGACAAAATGGAAAAAGTCCTCACTCCACTACCAAGATGGTAGAGGGGTAGGGAACTACAAGAAGAAAGCACTAAAATAAGCAAATTTAGGTTGTGGTTGTTTGTGATGGACGTACATCTAACCACGGACTTGGTCAATGGTTAGATGTTGAATCATGTTTGGTGAATGGTCTGAGTAAATCCTTGAATGATCCTCTGAAATCTAAAAGATCTCTGAAAAATTAAGTCTACAGAAATAACATTTTCATTCAGATGTCTGTAGCGGCCCAACTATATGGCAATAGAGTGAAATCCTTCCAAACATATAGAACACCCACATCAACCACCTGAAATTAAGAAAACAATTTAAAATAAGTTTAGATTTAGATAGTAATTAATAGATTCAGATTTTTTATCTTATAAACTATTGAAATTTATATCAAATATTTTGATATCTGATGAGTATTTGAATTGAAAATAATTAAATCTGAATCCTTTCCGAATTTTAAAAAATAATATATTCTTAAAAATAATATAATATCAATATACTATATGAATTAATTAATTAATATATATAAATGTTAAAAGTGAAAATAAAAACTTAAAGACATCATATCAAATTTTAGTAGTGATAATAAAAAATATTTCAAAATTTTACTGTATTTTTAAAATTATGAAATCATGATATTATGAAATTAGAAACAGAATAAATAAGATTTTATTTTATAGAAAAATAACATTTAAAATGTCATCATATTATTTAATAAATTTCTGATATCATGTCAAGATTTTAAATTTTCTATATTTTTTGTATTTAAGTATTTGTGCAAAAACTATCATATAACACAAATCATATTTTAAAATTATATCCTTAAAATAATTTTTAAAAAAATATTTTCTATATATTTAAATTTATTTATTTATCATAGTATTTTATACACATGTATATTAATTTTTATGCACTAGACGCAGATCATACTCATTCTATGTTTATGAATGTTAATTATATTTTCTATTGTTGTGCATATGTGATCTTAAGACTTTATGTGAAATTATTGTAATCAAATGTTGATTTAGATGTTTTATCAAACAAAATTTATCACTTATATCTTAATCAAATTAAACACTTTTTACCACCAACTAAGACATTAGAGGTGAAATTAAGAGTTTAGATTTTCAGAATAAGCCCAAACAAACACCACTTTAGTCTTGTAAACACCCTCGTCCGTATGCAGGCATGAGTGAGCAAAAGTACAACCCTTTATAGGGTGTTTGGTTTCAGTTTTTTATCTTATTTTTAAAAATAAAGAAGATACCGTGTTTGGTTGATTTTTTTAGTGCTCCTTTTTTAAAATCAGCCTCGTTTCTTTGCTTCTTCTATTTCGGAAACAAAACAACGGCAAAGTTGTTTCATTTTCGGAAGAGAGCCGACTCTTTTGCGACGTCCTGCTTCTCTCTTCCTCACTCGAAACGGTCGCACTCGACTTCTCTCGCGGTGGACCACCATGGTCGCCGGCAGACGGCGGACAGCCTGCGGATGACCGGGGGATGAGCTGCAGACGTCTCACGTCCGACGTACAGAGGGCATGGCAGGTCCGCAATAGAACGCCAGTAACGGGAGGCAGCGCATCCCGACCGGGGAGGCCGATGGGGGGGCAGCGCGTCCCGACCGGGGGGGAGGGGTGGCGGAAGCTGTGTGGTAGCGGGGTGCGGAAGCAGGCGGGAGCGGGTTGGGGGAGGACAGGGAGTCCCAACCGGGTGGGGCATCACATCCCGACCGAGGGGGCGTGGAAGCGGTAGCAGAAGGGGGGATTTCCGTTTGCACCGGGAGGGTGGGGTAGTGCGAACGTGTGATGGCCCGACAGAGGCAGAGGGGAGTGCTCGGGAGGGGGGGGGGGGGGCTTGTCCACCACTACTGAGGGTTCCATCACATCCCGACGGAGGGACGGAAGCAAAGATTTGTTTTAACATGTATTGATAAAAATTTTGATTTTAAAAATATAACCAAACACTATATCAATTTTAAAGTTGATGACAATTTTACCAAACGTAAAAGAGTTGTGTTTTTCTAGTTTTAAATTTAAAACTGAGAGATTAAGTGTTCTTGATTTCAAAAAAAAAGATTGTCTCGAAATTAAAAGAGCTTCCAAACACCCTATTACATATGACGCCATCAAATTTAGAATCATCCTCGGGTGTTCAAAAGAGTCATCAAAAAATCTTTTGTTCCTTGATCTCCAAGTAGCCCACAACATAGTAGGCAACACTAGTTCCCACAAGTTTAAATATGCATTCCAAGGGTTCATACTCGGCCATGCAAGTAAGAGATATATGACAGATGTTGGTCTCAGCCATTGGCTCCTCCACCATCTAAATAGAACTCTCCAGATAGAATTGATTACAACACACTCAATGAAAAGATGATCCGCAGATTTTTCTCTCATGCCACAAAAAGTGCAAACTATGGGGACATCAAGAAACATCATTTTAATATAACACCGTGTTGGAAGCCTCTGCTTGGCTAGCTTCCAGAGGAAAACTTTGATTTTAATAAGGAGAGCACGTCTCCAGACACCTTGAAACCATGGGGCAACCTCACCACCCATGGTTAACCTGGTCATTGTGGATTTCACTGTGAAGACATGTTTGCTACTATGAAGCCAAAAAAGCTTATCCTCCTTATTATCCATGCACATGCAATTGTCAAGAATACCCAATAGATTAAATAGATCCCCAATTTCATCCTCTTTAAGAACTCTTCTGAAGGGCAAACGCCACTCGGTCCTGGCATCCCAGTGATCACAAACCATGGCATGTGGGTTGCAACTTAACTTAAAGAGAGTAGGAAACACCACAACCAAAGGGAGCATAACCAGTCCACTTATCCTCCCAA
Source organism: Cryptocoryne crispatula var. balansae (assembly GCA_036172225.1). Taxonomy (NCBI): domain Eukaryota; kingdom Viridiplantae; phylum Streptophyta; class Magnoliopsida; order Alismatales; family Araceae; genus Cryptocoryne; species Cryptocoryne crispatula. The sequence goes on along the minus strand of CM069924.1, from coordinate 3,830,937 downwards.
AAAGATGTTCTCCCACCGTTCTCCACGTCAGGCCCATGATGACTTATGATTGCAGTGGGATCTCCTCCCCCAAAGTGGAGCCCCATCCTTACCCAGCAGTTTGTTCCTGGAACAGGACTGAGCTTCCATCCTCCTCAGAAAGCCAGCACCAGATCCAAATCACCTTCTGGTCTCTTTTTTTGAAAGTGGCCAAGACCACAGATCTTTATTATGTAGAAGGGTAAACAATACACCATAAAAGAAAAGTTGAAACAAAGCAAAATAAGGAACCCTCAAGAAACTAACTGCCAAGATGATAGTTAAATTTATTACCCTGAAACTAATCTCCTCCATAAAAGCCCCTCTATATGCAAAATGCCAGTCTCTAACAAGAAAGAAAAATGTGCTGAATAATGTGCTTCGGTTGTTTGGAATGACCATCAAAAGTCTGCTTGTTCCTGGTACGCCATGTAACCCAAAGCATTGCAGGTAAAATAAAATTTCGTAAACCAGGCTCTGAATGCCAAGGGTTCAGTTGTGACCAATTGCGTAGTAGAGAAGGAACACCCTCTTCCTCCCTCCAAGGAATCTTCCACCCTTTGAATAAAATTCCCCATAGATAAGTGATCACACCACATGTAATAAAAATATGGTTGATGTCTTCATTCTTGATTCCACAGAAAACATACTTACTTGACATATCAATGAAGATGGACTTCAAATGGCATATAGTGGGCAAACAATGTCTACAGATCTTCCATAAGAACAATCTGATCTTGAAGGGAAGAGAAATTTTCCATACCTCATGGTACCATAGAACATTAACCCCTCTCATAGAAAGTTGACCTGCTGCCGACTTCCCTGTGAATTCTTTATGTTTACAAAGCAACCAAATAAGTATGTCCTTATCATCAGTGCATTCAAGTTTGTCAAGAATATTCAGCATATTAGAAAGATCACAAATTTCCTCATCCTTAAGAGCCCTTCTAAAGGATAGGTACCACTTAGCCTGTGGTCCTGATTGTTGTGAACAATAGCTTGATCACCCTTTGGTCTCTATTTATTAAATTCTTTGTGATGACTTGTTAGTGGCTTAAGTAAATAGCGAATTAATTAAAATATTACTCAAAAGCAAAAACTGATTGGCTTCCCCTAAAAAAATCAAGAGCAAAATTGTACCTATATAATTCAGCCAACTTTTGATTTAGGCTGCCAGCGTCCATGATATTCTTCCACTCCAGAGGTGTGAAGTGCGAGGAAAATTTGTTGACAAAGTCAAGGGATGATCTTTCTCTAAAGATAACATCAGAAACAATGTCTAACCCCACAAGGCAAACAGGCTCGGATGCAATACCCACATAATTCCCACTATGTGATACACTGAAGTTGAAATTTGGGTATCTGATGTCGTGTTTATTAATATTCTGCAAGTATACAAGAGTCAAGAAAGATGCACAATCAGTTTCAAGATTATAATCAGTCTAAAAAAAATTTGCACGCAAATTCCATAAGCTTAGATAAGAAAATTGATGCAGCTAGACAATAAATAAGCCTGCTATAGTTATGATAATAAGGTAATAACCAACAACAGAAATCCAATTCCAAGGCTACAATACCAGGGAGAAGCCCTTACTTAACTACATATGTAATCAAATCTGATCAACACTTGCAACAATACATGGAGTTATACAAATCAAGAAATTTGAACCCGAACAACCCCATATCAACCTCTGTCTCTGCCAAACTGCAACAAGTTTTTTAGATTAGAACCTTAAAATTTGCTGAAAGTGACCCTATGATTATACCTTGCACCAGCTCATGATATTAGAGTAAGCAACATGTAGCAATTTTTCGTTTGAGAATGGCCAAATCAAGCTCCATTAACTAGTCCCAGTATATAAGGACATTAAAATAGAAGAGGTTTTTCTCACTTAGTTTTAGTCGATATCATTGCCAAACTTGTCTGTAGAATAGAATCAGCTTTGCTGAGACTAGAACATTTAAAGACACTACAGAATGAGAAACACTGCAACATGCTGTATGGTTTCATTAACCATGATGCTGCTCAGTAACAAGAATAATTAACCAATCTGATAATACATGTAGGTCATACATGAAAGACACCAAAAATTTACTTTCACGGTATGCATGGTGTGGATAAAAATGATCATAGTGTAATAGACAAAACACTCAGGATGTAAAAATTGCATGACTGTAAAACATTAACTTTCTGAAGGTATGTGCACTCAACCATTGATCATTTTCAAAATGAGGTGAACAGGAATAAGTAATGTTATCTATATGTACTATTTAGAGCCTCAGAGTAATAGATATTACCATACCAGGTATGGTTTTCCTTCTATTGTGCGAGTAATGTTGATTTCCTCATACGTAATATCCAAAACTTCATGAACCACTGAATACTGAAGCAAACGACTTAGGAGTGCCCTTTTCCTATCAACAAATTTGAAGTATCTAGCAACTGATGCTATCAGAATGCACTTACAAATAGATAAAATAAATTAGAATGACTTTTCAAAAAGAAGCGTGGAAGGGATAGACATGGTGACTGAGGGACTCTATTGATGAAGCATTTAGATTTCTCAAAAATAGAGAGAAAATACAAGCAACAGCTCAGAATTTCCTTAAAAAAGTATCTACATCATATACAGCTGGATGCAATTGTCTTGTTATATCTAATGGTATTCTTCGGATTAGATCCTGAAAAGGATCAACCAGATTGGTCAAATTTAGGTTGAGATGCCAACTTATTGCACAACATTCAACTTTTAAAATACTCATATCATCAATACCATACAAAGGCTTCAAGTCTACCAGCATCACTGCATTTTCCACCAAGAAGCAATTCATTAAAGGATAAAAAAATACATGTTGCACCCAAAAATGATGAAATCAAAGGAAACGAGAAAGGGATGGCACACACACCTTCCAAAGAAGAAAGAAGGGCCGAGTGTAGAGAAAGAAGAAGAAGAAGAAGAAGAGAGAGTGGTTGAACCACCCTGCCATCACCACTGAAACAAGCCACCTAGGGGCCTTGCACACCTTCGTCATGAAGAGGAAAGAAGGGAGGGGCTGTGAGGAAGGAAAGAAAAAGAAGAGAAAGAAGATCCGCCACTGGAGGAAGGGGAAGAAGAAAAAGAAAAAGAAGGGGAAGATGGCAGCAGGAGAAAAGTTGTCATCGCAACCAATGGAAGCCAACTATGCCGCCACACAAAGCCACCCTTGCCACAGCTGCTGATGTCAAATAAGAGGGTGCCCTTAATCGTCACCGCCTTTAGAAGCCACAGCCATCGCCGGCAGTGCCACTTGGAAGGCCACCACCATTAGGAAAGGAGGCTGCCATGTGAAGCACCAGCTACACCCCCTCCCCATCACGCATAAAGGGGAAAAGATGGACCCATCAGGTGTGTCTAACCCAGATGACACAGTCAAACCACAGGTTAAGTAACCGCAGTGGGCTTACTGCCCCTATTTGACCTGGCCAAATAGTCAACAAAGAAAGAAGAAAAAAAGGTGGTAATTTCACCACTATTTCAGGCCACCTCCCATCACAACGAAAATAAGAATCATAGAGCTCTCGACAAAAATGCTCACTCACCACTCTATAAATGGGCCATCAAGGCCTCATTTGTGGATGGAAAAGGAGAAGGCAGCGCAGAGAGCAAGTTGGCATTTTTGGATGTTTTAGAGCCGATATAAAAGGCTCTCCTACAAAGTCCCTAAAAAGGTTTCACTCGGGCCTCATGATAGCAAGAGGGGTTCAGTCCATAAGGCTGGGTCTTATGCCAATAATGGCTAGAGGGGTTCGGTTTTTTAAGCTAAACCATACACCATTCAAAATAATAATAATAATAATAATAACAACAACAACAACAACAACAACAACAACAACAACAATATGACTATAGGGGTTCAACTAAGTATGGACCCTACACCATTCAAAAAATAACAATAGCTAGAGGAGCTCAATCTATAAGACTGGGACCTATACCATTCAAAATAATAATAATAATAACTAGAAGGGTCTATCCTATAAGCCAGGACCCTATGCTGTTCAATCAATTATATAATTAGTTATGCACATCAAACCTTGCTAGGATGCTTAAACCATATGAATGACACACCATACAGGCAAATGCACATCACCTGAAGGCCATGATAGAGTGTTTATAAACACAATGAAATGAAAATTTTATTCTATGATGTTCATTATGTTATGCCACGTTTGGTTAGAGTATCAAAATAGATACTATATCAATTTTGACATTGATATTTGTAAAAGATAGAGTATCAATATCAAAATTGATAAAAGTGGTTGCTTTAATTACATATCATGTTTTTGTTTGCATTCAAATTTTTAATAATGATGTTGATGACCAAACACCTATTAATGACCGTCACTATCAATTTTTTTCAATAAAGTTATCAAAAAAGGCCTTGAATTATGTGATGGCATTAGTACCCACTACCCATGGCTTCTTTAATAAAATAAATAAAATTAAATAAATCATACAAGTAACTAAAATAAAAAATAATTATGTTAATTAAACTAAAAAAATACTCAACTCAAATAAAAATTAAAGTTTATTTGAACAATATACTCTATCACAAAACCATTTGACCATCAAGGTGACTTAATTTTCTTCTACATGAACAATTCTTTCATCATTTTATTTTTACTTGTTCTATGATTCACTATTTCCTATTCTCTCCCCTACCTCTCTAGTTTTGTTCCTCCTTAAGCTAATTTTTCTCCCTGAAAATCTATGGTTCTTGAAGTCAAACTTTGGCCGATGGTAAAATGCATACGAGGATATTATACTTTGATATGTACAAAAGACTGAAAAGTTGAACTCGATCCATGCATCACAAGAGAGCTGTGTGCGCATGGCCGCTGAACCGCGAGGAACAGGGATTCATTTACTCATAAAATATATAGTAGTCGACAATGCATCCTCCCTACGATTCAAAAACAAATCAGCAGAAGAAGAATATATCACTACGCCTATCAGAACCTCCTTTTACGAAGTAAACCGGCAAAAAAAATTCAGGGCTCGATATCTCATGGTCATGGAACGGCAAAGCGAGAAAAACGAAATGAACTGCGCACCAAACTATAACAGCATTCCCACGAATGCTTAAAGCATACTATACGAAGCAAAACCGCACAAAGATATAAGGGAAAGCAATTTGAGAGGAAGAGCGGAGGATTGGGGATCCCTTTGAACGTACCGAATGACAGCAGGTCGTTCGTGAGCCGGGAGGAGTGAGAGAAGGAAGGAGAACTGCTCCGACGACGGATTCCATTGACTGATGTCCACCAGCCATCTCCGCACGCCCCCCTCCATTTCCATTTCGATTTTCTTCCGCCGTAAAAAGTGGGAGACCGCCGACCGGTGAGACGCGCCCAAACTTGCTGGGCAGGCTATATCAGTGTGAAATGTGTGTGTGTATATATATATATTTGAAATTAACTATGTTTAAATATGCACTTCAAAATACAACATTAATTTACGTATACCCTCGAAACTCTTAAATTATTTAGATGTTTGTTAAGAACTTAACAATATATGTGCCCCACAAAAGATCTCTTGAATCCATCTATGGTTACTACAGAAAGTATTTATTGTATTTATCATCATTCGTCGTGACTATTTATATTTATAATTACATCCTCAAAAAATTTAAAAAGCATGAGAATCGTCAGGTGTTTTTATAAAGCTTTCTTGACTAAAATACCATCTCATTTTATAGAGAGAGGGAGACGGTAGGAGAGAGAGACTATAGAAATAGTATTTGTGGGAGATGTTTCGATCATAAATAAATTATAATATATTAACAACGACAAATAGAATAAAGACAACAGAATGAAAAGAGTATGAACAACTCATGAGATGCTTGCTTGTAGGATAAATCAAGTGTTTGTTATAATTTTATATTTTTGTAACAAAATTTTGTTAAAAAAATATCTGACAATCATTATAATTTTATGTTTAAAAAAAAATTGAACAAAAAAGAGGATGTCACCTCTTTTCTACCTTGTGGTTCCCCATCATTTAATCATATATGGTATTCATTTTCTTTTGCCATTGTGTTTTTCTCGAACATGATAATTTTATGTTATTGACCGGTTCATATTTTATTTTAATATATATTTTTATCATGAAAATATATAAAAATCTATTGTGTAACCAAACACTCTATTACCTTTGACCGGTTTTCCACCTTCTCACGAAGTGGGACAACACCGCCCTTTAGGGGCAATTGCTCCCAAGTTTGAGGCCAGCGCTGCCCCGTCATGGGGGTGACGTCCCACCGCACAATAACACTACCATGTCGAAAAAAAAACTTATAAGGTGTTTGGTTGTACGATAAAATTTTGTACTAAAATAAAATACGAACTAGTCAACGACATAAAATTGTAATTTTTGGAGGAATGTGATGATAAAAAAGAGTGAGTACCTCGTATGAATAAACAAAGTGGGAGACCACAAGGTGAAAAGAAAGGGTGACTCTTTTTTTGTCTAAAAAGAAAATCACTTAAGAAACATAAATTTAACATAGCAATTATAAGTTATTAATTGATAATTTCTTCTTTATCTGTAACATCTCTCTCTCTCTCTCCACTACACCCTCAGATTGCTCAGTATTGCATTTCTGCCCCCTTCCAAAAAAAATACTCAATCAAACATCCCCATCAAGATTAAATATAATATTAAATATCAACACTTTTAATACTAATGCATAATAGATGTCAATAACTTAATATCTCGATAAAATTTTAGTATAATACAATACACTACTTTTTTCTCTAGTATAACTAAAATCAATCTAAGAGAACAGGTGTGCTTGTATTACATTTCATCATATTACAGTATCATTTAATGTAATAAACTTAACTTTTGAAATTTATATTCTTAATTTAGTTTTAGTTTTCCTAACACAGTATAATACATTTTTATTTTAATGTATATTATCTTGATCTATAAAGAGATCAATAATCTCAACCAACAAATAACAACAAAGATAGAGTGCCAGAGCTACAGGGAAAATGAGGAATTAGAAACTGCTGGAGCAAGAAATCTGCAATCCTATAGCAAGGTTTATCACCAAATCACTAATCCATCTAAAATACCAACACTGAGACAATGAGTTTAAAAGAGCTAATTGAGAATTAAATTAAGACAGATCTTTCTTTCCCTACTGTTTTGCAGTGCTCAGCATGGCTGCGGTGTAATCTTCAGTCCTAGTCAGTTCGAAACTCCTTGCAAGGGGGGGCAAGCAAAAGGTGCCCACAAGTTCAGCTCCCTTATAACCTCAAGGCAAAGATATGTTAACATCAGTAGGTGAATTGCGCGACTCTGTGGCGGAATGCAGCGATGGACTCCAGCTCTCCGCTCGGAAGAAAGGGGGAGGCCCAACACCGGGCTTGACAGTGAAACAGCTCTGGCCTTGCCCAGCAGAAAATGAATCATTCATCTCAGTAGTTGAAAGCGGGATAACAGGTGGCGGTGTGGGAACGGAAGCAGGTTCTACTCGAAACTTTTTGGTCTTCTGCTCTATCTGGCAATTTGGCATGAAACTCCCAACAACCACCTGAAATATATAAACAGAAAAGTTTGGCATTAAATGCAACCTGCTGCCACGTTAACAATTCATAGTAGATTTTTTTCTTCCAAGTATGAAAAACCCTGCTCGTGTCTGAACTCTGCAGAAAGAATCATGTTTACGAAGAAATTTATCAGTCATGGGCGTTGCCTTGCCTTCAGCAATCCTGATTCCTGACCTTTTCTATCTTTGCCAAGATGAGAAGACCAGAGAACTCTTTGCTTTCACCTGACTTGGGCTGGGGTTCCATGATATGATGAGGGCTATGGAGTCGAGGCTAGAGGGTGATAAGAGCCAGGTCAGGCTCAGATTACATTGTTGATGGAACCGAACCTTGGTGTACATTGAATCATGAAGCTGCAGGTGAGCTCTGCAAGCGGTTCAGGTTCTTGACAGTGTCCCCACATATAAAAAGTATTTCCAGCAAATCAGTATCATGTTCTTTTAATTTGACAGTTAAGTTAGAAATGATTCACCAGTAAAGTGGGAAAGAAAATCAAGCCTAATTAATTGAAATTCGGTTGCTTAGGTGAACACACCCACTATACATTAATCAGACTGAGAAGAGGCCAAAACTCTCCACTAATGTTATCTTATAAAAATTCAGGCGTCAGTTTCCTGCTTTAATATATGCACAAAAAGCTTACTTAATTAACGTTGTGTCTGTTAACTTATTCCTCAAGTAAATTGCAACTTTTTATAAAATTGTTGCCAACATGAGAAAGACTGCAGGTCCTAGAAGCAGTTTAAAATTCTCAGATCTGTCTTAGACGATCGCACTATGACCACTAGGCTTAAAACACGACATTCTATAACATCCATAAGGTAGCTAGGAAAAAAAATTAAAAGGTGTATGTACCATGCGTCGTGTTTCACAACTCATTTGTAAATGAACTGCCTAAGAAAACAACCTTTTGTTTTCCAGTGTGAATCAAGAAAACCTACAGTAGATAATGAGTCTGAAGATGCCTCAAAGAACGATGAAAAGAATCCCATAGACCCTCCACAGAAAATACTCATACTAACTTCAACCAAGGTTTAACTTGGAGGTGGCAAAATCGCATCCTCACCAGCTGATATTGTTCAGATCAAAGCCACACAAAACCTGGCCAACATAATAATATTGTACGCTAGGTGTTACAGAACCGGAAATAGCTAATATCATGTTATGTGTAGAATATAGTTATCAACTATTTCAATAAAAGGAATAACTAGAACAATGTTATCATAGGTGAGAGGCAGTTGAGGCAAGCAAGGGGTGCCCTAACCTCTTTGCCAAAAAAGATTAATGCAATGAAAACATGATAGTTTTAGTTTGCACACAAAAAAAACAGTAGATAAATGTGATTGCGCTAAAAATTTCTGATCTCAATAATTATTGGTTTATAAAGCTATTGATAGCATAGAACATGTTCGTAATAGAGGTACATTTATGACGTATCCAGATAAGCTCATGTATATCTGACCTCAGCATGATGCAAGGAAGCAAAGCTACTAGTCGACCACGTCCAAATATAAAAGACAACTCAAACATTTAATAAGTTTAAATTCTGTGTTAGTTTTATGTACTAGGAAAAGGAAGCTAAAAGTTACACTGGACCTAAGAAATGCAACAAGAAAAACATGAAGCTGGAAATAACGAGGAACAAGTGAGAAAGAACACAACAGTGTAAGATGAACAACCTGAACAGGACTTGCAGCCACAAGCAGACCAGCAACTCCTCCCCCAACCACTCGACCATCTGGGCTAGCCAAGGACACGCTCATCCCCCCAGATCTGCTCCTTGTTCCTCCATTCTCAGTTGGCATAAATGATCCAGATAGAGAAAGTAATTCAAATCGGCCCTACACAAATTTCGGACATAATATTTAGCAATATAGAATAACAAGGAAAACTGAAACTTTTGATAAACTAAATTTTAGGCCAATATACTTACATAAAGAAAAAATAAAAAATTAACAATATGGTCAATCAAACTCTGACTAAATCACATGAAATACTAAATTGACGGGCATAGCAACCAACACTGGTGTTTCTATTGAGTTTCTCATAACAGTGATACTGAAAACATGGTTCGCTAGATTAAATTGCATGACCAAGTCAAAAATTCAGGTGATCTGCCTGACACCAGATCGGCCACCTTGCGCCTAACCCTGGGCAGCTAAAGGGGTCTCCCCTTTCCCTCACACCCCACTCCCTCCTAACTTCATTCTCACTCTAAAACTCTCTCTCTCTCTCTCATTCTAATAGTGTTTTTTCTCTTGTAAGTGTTATATACATTTTTTACTTTCTAATTTCAACAATGTCTTCTCCAAACTATAAGACTCAAACTTCCATCGCAACCCAAAATGATTCAACATTACAATAAACAAAAAGAGTTTCCATAGATGTAAGACATTAGAATCTAATTCCATAGATATAAGACAATGTCTTCTCCAAATTACAAGGCTCCACCGTAGATATTTACAAGCATTAGAATAAACAAAAAGAGCTTCAAAGTGGCATAAAGAAATCGACTGAGAACAAATTTCTGAATGTTCAAGGCATTCAATTCACATATTCGAGACCAAACAGAAATGTCCAAGAGCTCCTTGAAACGAAAGTTTCAATGATGGTATGTTACCATTAATCTTTAATAAATCATACAAATCTCTTTATGACATTAATATTTAACCATTATTGTTAAAAATAGATGACTTTATACAGGTAATGAAAACAAACCACAAGTCATTTGAGAACAAAATCATGTATCAACATACCAACCAATTCATAAGCCAAATGTCAAGAAGTGAGAGTGAACACAGAAGTGAGAAGATTTAACAATCAAGAAAAGGAAGAAAAAATCCACAATGTCACACGGCATGACAACTCAACAATAAGTATTGTAAATTCCATCATCCCAAGACCAAACCAAAGACAAATTATTATCACGACAACAATACAAAAATTTCAAATATACAAAAAGATCGGGCACACGTGAACCACGGCGAGAGAATGAGGCTTTAACAAATGTCTCAAACACATACTTTTCTATTTTTTCCTTTTTTCTATTTATTTTTTGGCTTGTTGTTTAGTTCAGCTTAGCATCAAATTTTAGGAGCTTATCATACCGGCCATGATCTAAGGAGCAATCTCAATTATATTAAATTACATAAAGTCCTTCCTGTAGCTATTTCTTAGTGTTGGGTTCACCCTTGAAGGAATGAAGTTACTATCAGTCACGCAGTTCACATATAGTACCAACATTTTCTCCTCTTCAAATGAAAGAAAATGTGTTCATACAAGAATTTTTACTTCAAACACATATACTTCTTCATTTTTTCCTATTTTCCTATTTATTTTTTCCTTTGTTCTTTAGTTCAACTTAGTTTGTTTACTAGCACACACCGATTTCATTTTCCATTACCGATTTCTTTTTCCAAAATCAGGCAAAATCAATTTCAGTTTTTTGAGGTTATTTTTGAATTTTTTTACTTAGTACAAATGACATGCCTGATACATTTGTAAAAAGGCAAATAAAAAAGGCTAAATTAATCACATATTAAGTATTCATCCAATGCGGCACAAATATTTTACAAGCATATAACATAAATATGACAATTTTTTATGCGTGGATACACACAAGATGCCATACATCAGTTTACACACACGAAAGCATAAACACTGAGCACCATAGATTGCAGAATCGGCCAATTCTTGGATCGGATTGGCCATGACCGATCCAATTCTTGGTGGAACTACCGATCCGGATAAAATATCCGTCAGAATCGGACTGTTTGGTCCGATTCAGGGCCATAATCGTCTGAATCAGTGGATTCCGGAACGATTCTGGCGATTACTCGCCGGAATCGAACGGAAAAATTGCCGCGGCGGCCGGGCGGGGAAGAATGGTTACCGTCTCCATCGGGACCTGGTAACCCTAGATCCGATGACTTAAGTCACCGGATCGATAAGGCGGGGGGGCGGACTGGTCGACCGGACCGGTCTAGGGTGACCTAAGTCACCGAATCCAGCTACTGGGTCTCGATGGACCCGGTATCCTTGTCTTCCCCGGCCGATAGGGCGGGGAAGACAGCCGCGGTGACCACAGGGCCACTGCGGTGATGTTTGAGGGGAGATTCAGGCCGATTTTGGCCCCAAAACATGCTAGATAGGATTGGAATCCGATGTAGCATGTTATTTTGATATTTTTTTAATGTTTTAGCACCTTTGAAGAACCGATCCGGAGTGATTCTGGATCGAAATTTCTTCTGGAAGATCAGTTGGAATCGAATTGATCCGATCTGATCCGGATCGGATCGGTATCCACCGATCCAATGGCCAATTCCGATCCCGCAATCCATGCTGAGCACACAATATCGCAATTCAAATGCTCCTTGAATGTCTTAAAATATTTACAACTATTCAACCATTGAGAACTCAAATTTTAAATTACAATTTTTGTGTAAGTGCACATTTGTAACAAAGTTATTTTTTCAAGCAGTTTTTCACTTCCATTTATCAAGTAGGTAAATATGATCTCAACAAAAGCAACGTAGAAAATTACAGGTAGACATAGACACAACCAAGAAAATTGAAATGGTAACAATTTCACTGGCCAATCATGTAGCTAAACAAGAATCAGCGGGTTAGAAGTTTAAAACAGGTGAATAGAACAAACAAGTAAAGATAAACCTAAATTAAAAAAAAAATAAAACCTGCACGTGACATTAATGTAAAATGAACAAAACCTATCAAAGTCAGTTTTCATCTAAGAAAGATGGTCAAGGAAATGCATGATTCAAGAAGATAGCCATCTAGCATCAAATCTGCACATCTTTACACCTAAAGAATGACTACCACAAGAAAGAACTATACAGTATACACCAACCTCATAGGTCATGGTGCCACCAGAAGAATCTGGCTGTCTGAGAGTAACATTTGATATTACTCCATTGGCAGAAAGAATACAAATTCCTCGAGGTCCTTGTTGAGAAAATGATATGATTTTCATTGTAACATCCTAAACAAATAGAGAAACAAATATGAGAATAAAAAAGAAAAGGAAAATGACAACAATATCTATGTTCCAACAATGTTGTCAAAAATATTACTGACATAAATAAGGTTTTAACAGCTAAAGTGTGAAGTCTTGTGCTTCCTGCACAGTATTGAAGTGCAAAAGTAAATCAAGCATCCACAGGGTTAATTGAGTCATAAGAAGCAACTGTTGAGACATTCTTGAGACAAAAGGCAGCATAAAGAGTAATATCATATCACATCCCAGTTTAACAGGCTGTCTGGTCATTTCAATAGACGCGAATGAAAAGGATTCAAGATATTGATTATAATTTTGACACAACCAGGTAGTATTGTATACCTCACCGGCACCAACTGTGATTATGTGTGGTACGAAGTTTGCACCAGCTGAGCATGCAATTGATTCATCTAGCAAAAAATGGGGATAGAATCAGTAGTAGAAAATGGAAACAATAGCAAAACAGAACATACCTAGCAGACAATACAGCAAGGGGACAAGACTCCAGTTTATACAATACTCAAATTTATCAAGTTTTACTATTTAACAAGGAATTTTAATAAAAAGAGTACCAATAAATGTTGAGAAAATGCGTGCAGACAGAAAAAGAGCAGCAGAGCTGAGTTCACGAGAAACGGCTAGAGGTTTCCGATACGATGCTCTATGGCATTGGAATAAAGTAACACCAAGTCCCCCTTTATATAAACCCTACAACCGACAGATAGTACTTGACCTTGACTTTACCTGCTTTTTTTTTTGCATTAGTAAGAACTAGAAGATATGTTTCAATCACAAGGAAGAAGACGGCAAAAGCGGGGTACACAGATGTCCCATCACAACTATTGCACAGAACGACCGTGACTCGTCCACAGCTTTGTCTGTCAGAGATCAGAACCCACTTGAGCAGTTGCTGCGCATCGATATCGCAGACAATAGAAAACGATGCATACAGACAGATTTCTAGTGTCAAAGGAACTGGCTTTTTCCCAAAAGGAGAGAGAGAGAGGGGGGTTAGGGAGGTCAGGACAGGCAGGAAGTAGAGACATCGGAAGCAGACTCGATGTACATCAGTACATGCGAGATAGAAGCCTTGTCGCAGCTACTTCAACAGTGAAAACCAGCTCAGTTAAGCGGTGACGCCTCAAAAACCCCAGGAAAGCAATTGACCAAGAAGAAGAATACTTGGGAGCAACAATAGGAGCTTCCATCAAGTAATAGCAAGCCAGAAACGTCAATAATGCGATATTGGCATTGGATAAATTTCTCAAAGCTCGATTTCTGTGAGAACAAACATATTGCTACTGGCAAACAACGAGAAAATCGAATATTATCAACTTTGGTTCCCGGGATCCGATGAACGAGCAGTCGAGCGACCGAGAGAGGAGCAGGGAGAAGATTTTTTTTTCTGTTTACCGAAAGAATCCATATGGAAAGGCCAACGCTGCTGCTTGTGCAGAGAAACCCCATGCCGCCCTCTACCCCGCTTCACCTTCATCAGTCCTGCCGGCGCCGACGCGACCGTGAACTCACCGCCCGGAAGAGACGTTGATATCGGCATCAAACTTAAAGGCATCACCAAGCTCCCATCAGGCGCGTACTTCCTCGGCCTACCCCTCTTCTTCTTGAAAAGTGGCGTTCCCATGTTGACAAGACCAGGCGATCCCACCGCCCCTGCCGTGGCCGCAGCACCCGCCATCGTCATCACCACCGGTGACGGCTCCGCCGCCGCCGGCGCATTCGTTGATGTCCCCCTTCCTGAACTAGGGCTCTCCGGCTTCAACACCGTTGCCGACAAAAAACTCACGCCACCCTCCTGAGTCGGCGCTAGTGCTGGCGCCAACCCTGAGCTCAGACCCTCTCTCCCCACAGGCGCCGGCGCCATCCCGGAGCTCACGTCTTCTCTCCCCGCCGGCGCTGACTCCATCCCTAAGCTCACACGCTCTATCCCCTCCATGCACGCGCCAAACAAGACCAAAACCCCAACAGAACCTCACCACCAAGCGCCACCAGATTCGACCCAGATCACTCCACAACCACCAAGTTAAACCCCGCCGCCCGTCACCGACCCCGGATCGGCCACGCCGGAACGCCAAATCCTTTCACCCTTCCCTCAAACCATCTCCCCCCTCGCCAGTCCCGCCATTGCCCAGCCAGTCCAAATCTCCCATTCAAGAAACACAGACCTCCAAGCTCCAACCCAGCCGCCACCCTCCACCACCGCCTCCCAGCACCGGAAGGCCGCCGGAGATTCCACGCCCTGGAGGAACCCTCGGCCGGCGACGACGGCGGAGAGAGGAAGGCGACGAGCGGACGCCGAGAACGAAAAGGGGAGTAAAAGCGAAGGGAAGCAAAAATTAAAAAATTAGAGAAAAAGAGGCGGGAGGTGGGAGGGGAATTATTAATTGCCGCTGTTAATTTCGTAATTATTTTAATCCGGTATTTAATCTGATATTACCGGCGGCGGTGGTTGGCCAGCGCGAAGGGGGCGCGTTTGACCGGATCCGATAATAATATTTTAATCGGACGGCCACGGGGACCCGAGCCGAGGCCTCGGCTCGGCGGGCGCCTTCGCTGCCGCGTTTCGGAGTTCGATTTTTCTGCTTCGAATTTTGTGGCGGGAAAACCCGCGGCGTTTTAAAATTCTCGTTTATACTTTTTCCGATGATAAATGTGTCCTCCTCTCCCGTTTTTCTCGCTGGGGTGCCTTCTCTTTCACGGAAGTGTCCTCCTCCCGGCTGTGCCGTTTTGGATTTTGTAAATTTCTACGAGGGCTCATTTTGTTTTTTGCTCCCTTGAAAAGTTCAAGATTCTTGAACCGGTCGGGTATCGTAATTTATTGGTCATATGTCCCCCGATTTTTAAAATTTACGGGGCTGATTGCGTTGAAATTTTCGGACTTCCTCACGAAAGAAATACGTGAAAAATAATTTAGTGGAATTATATGATTTTCGTGATGAAATCATTCATGAAGTGAAGCACCCTTGAAAGGTATAGATGAAAAAAAAAAAAAGAAGAGCTCTCCTCTGGTTTTCTAAGCAGAGTTTTTTTAATCTTTGAATGCTATGATTTGTGGACATTGGTCCATATGATTATTTATGTTTTGAATATGTTCCCGTGGAAACTCAAAATCTTGAACAAACTATATAGGGTGTTTGGTTGGATGATAATTTTTTGTACACGTTCTTGATAAAAAAATTGTATTAAAATAAAAAGTGAATCGACTCATGACATAAAACTATCATGTTTGGAGGGATGTGATAACAAAAAAGAGTAACCATCATTCATGACCAAACAAAGTGTGGGGGGTATAAGAAAAAAGAAAGAAGTGAGACCCTCACTACAGGAATTAAAGTTATTAGCGACGGCTTACCGCCGTCGCTAAAAATACAAAAGCCGTCGCCATAAGGCAATAGCGACGGCTCTTCCGCCGTCACAATACTGTCGCAAATAAGCCCGTCGCCAATTTTAATAGCGACGGCTCATTATAAGCCGTCGCTTTTAGTATTATTTGCGACCACCAAAGCCGTCGCAATTAAGTTATTAGCGACGGCTAAAACCGTCCCTCGTAAAGTTTTTCGCGACGGCACTAAGCCGTCGCAAATAAATTTAAACCCGTAATAGACATTAGCGACGGCTAACGCCGTCGCTAATACCCAATTCTGACCCGGCGACACTGGCCGGGGTCCTTTTTCTGGTTTTGCGCCGGCTTAGGACCGTCGCGAATACCCCGGCGGGGGTGATTTTCTGGTTTTGCGACGGCGTAGAGCCGTCGCTAATACCCACCCCATGCCCCCGGCGACACCCGCGGGGGTGCATTTTACGGTTTTGCGACGGCTTAGGGCCGTCGCGAATACCCCCGCGGGGTGATTTTACGGTTTTGCGACGGCGTAGAGCCGTCGCTAATACCCAATTTACGGCCCGGCGACACCCGCGGGGGTGCATTTTACGGTTTTGCGACGGCCGCGAGCCGTCGCTAATACCCACCCCATGCCCCCGGCGACACCCACGGGGGTGCATTTTCTGGTTTTGCGACGGCTAAGAGCCGTCCCGATTACATTAATAGCCGTCGCTTAAAATAACTTTAGGGACGGCTGTATGGAGCCGTCGCAAATAACTTACAGTTTTTAAAAAAAAAATTTCCCTGCAATCAATTGTATTCTCGTAGCAAGACCTGTATACACAAATAATTTGTCGGTTTGCCCGATCAAAGTCATTAACATTCATTCATACATAATAAACACTGACATTCTTTAATAAGAAAAATTCATATTTATAAAACGTATCATTACACAACAACTATCTCAAATACAAAGAAATAATAAAATAGAGAGTAAACTCTCTCACTCATCCTCCCCAAAAGAACGCTCATCGTCTTCTGCGTCCTCGTCATCGTCCTCCTCCTCCTCGTCCCCCCGTGCGCCTCTATAGCCTTGGGTTGGCCTCGAACTAGACGGATCTGCAGGTGGGAGCCTACTGTTTAATTGGGCTAACATTTCTTGTGTTAGCCGTGTCATCGACTCTTGAAACTGTTGACGTTGGGCATTCAGTTGTTGTTGGAGCGAGTCGATCATCGAGTTTTGTTTCTCGATTTGTGTAGCTTGAGCATCGACTTTGTCCACCAACTGCTGGTAGCCCGGACCCGCAGAGGTACTCGCACCTCCACTGCATACACCATACCGTGTGTTGCGGGTCCGTCCTCTCCCCCACATCGGATCCGTCCCGGCCGTCTCTGCCGAACACGGTGATAAATGCATCCTCGAGAGAATGGCTGCTCGGAATTCCGAGCATCCGATTCCTCCGATCGGGGGGCATTCATCAATCGGCGCATCTCATCCTATATAATGTAAATATAAAGTCGGTTGTTATATGAAATAAAAATTGTCTAATGTTGATACAAACAAACATATTGCGTACCATAACTTGATGACTTTCCTCGTTGCACCATACGAGGGATCCATCCTCTCGCCTCTTTCGTTTGGGTCATCTCGAAGACCTGCGGACGGGTAGGACGACGCCCTTCTTTGTTTGTCTGTTAAGAGAAAACATTATGAACACATTAGTACTATTATCGAGATATACAATAGTGAATAATAAAAAAAATTATAAACTTACAAAATCAATCTGTAGCTGATGAATGTTGGTTCTACCTCGCCTATAAGGCATGCTCAAATTAGCCCTGTTTGTTTTATTCCTTTGGCTAAGTGCCTACAAACAAGTTCATAACACATTAATTTTGTTAAGACAAGCTAATAAAATGAGTTATCAAATGTGGATTACTTTTAAATTAAATAAATTATTTACCTTATTGTCGTCCCTCTGCCATATCTCACACATATGACGCCACCGGTCCGCCTCGCAGTCTGGGGGCACAACGACAAGTACCTCCTCCAGGTGAGCGTCCTGTAAAATACTGTACGCCAAAATTGTATTAGTTACAGTACATAATCGTTTACTAAAAAAATAAATATGAAATTTTTACCTTCTTCTTAAGATGACCCCTTTGTTTTCTTTGCATCTCTCCCATATGCCTTAAAATTTCCGCATCTATGGATGGTGACCGCTCAAATGTAAAATGTTGCTACAGGAAAAATACATAGATTAGTAATTTTAAAGTGAAAAAAAACAAATAAGCTCAAGTACTTTTATTTACCTCGAGGTCTCTAAATATCGCCTCCTTCTTGTCATCCGGAAGGGTCATGTAATCCTGTTGCCATAAGTTGCAATGTACCCTGTTGCAAACTCCAAGATATGAGGTGAACTCTCGGCCATTCGGGCCTACACCCGATCCTCCAATGACCCGGACGTTCAATGTCTCCCTGTGCGCTAATGTCCGCACATTATACGCCTTTGCAGGACCTCCCCCACGTCTAGCAACTGTAGCTGCATGCCAAAAATTTTAACACATTTAAAAATTGATATTTATAAATCTACAAAATATAAAAAATTGATATTTACCGGAGGCGGAAGAAGATGGACAGTCTGTAGGGGGCGTCGCCGTAGTAGGGCGAGTGTCAACCGCCCGGGATGGTCCACCTGATGGCATCGCATCCTGGGTAGGTTGAGATGGGCCCTGAGAACCACCGGCCTGATCGGTGGATCCACCGCGTGTCCCACCCCTCGATGTACGACGACTCTTGCTAAACTTCTTCATCTGGAATATAATCTTTAAAATTGCAATCAGGCCTCGGTGTGGTGTGTTATGCATTTTTCCAAGCTAACCGGCCGGTTTTTCCGATCCAAGCCGGAATCCGGCTTCGATCGGGCAAACCGGCCTCGGTGTGGTGTGTTATGCATTTTTCCAAGCTAACCGGCCGGTTTGCCCGATCCAAGCCGGAATCCGGCTTCGATCGGGCAAACCGGCCTCGGGGTGGGGTGTTATGCATTTTTCCAAGCTAACCGGCCGGTTTGCCCGATCCAAGCCGGAATCCGGCTTCGATCGGGCAAACTGGCCTCGGGGTGGGGTGTTATGCATTTTTCCAAGCTAACCGGCCGGTTTGCCCGATCCAAGCCGGATTCCGGCTTCGGTCGGGCAAACCGGCCTCGGTGTGGTGTGTTATGCATTTTTCCAAGCTAACCGGCCGGTTTGCCCGATCCAAGCCGGAATCCGGCTTCGATCGGGCAAACCGGCCTCGGGGTGGGGTGTTATGCATTTTTCCAAGCTAACCGGCCGGTTTGCCCGATCCAAGCCGGAATCCGGCTTCGATCGGGCAAACCGGCCGGGGGGTGGGGTGTTATGCATTTTTCCAAGCTAACCGGCCGGTTTGCCCGATCCAAGCCGGATTCCGGCTTCGATCGGGCAAACCGGCCGGGGGGTGGGGTGTTATGCATTTTTCCAAGCTAACCGGCCGGTTTGCCCGATCCAAGCCGGAATCCGGCTTCGATCGGGCAAACCGGCCTCGGGGTGGGGTGTTATGCTATTTTTCCAAGCTAACCGGCCGGTTTGCCCGATCCAAGCCGGAATCCGGCTTCGATCGGGCAAACCGGCCTCGGGGTGGGGTGTTATGCTATTTTCCAAGCTAACCGGCTGTTTTTCGGACAATCACATTTCCACTTCTATCTGATAGGTTGTTTGTAGTTGTACATCTTCATCGGCTACACCAAATGCGACGGGTACGCTCACAAGTTCATCTTGATATGGTTCTACTTCATCATCGCTTCCTTCCGATAAGTTGTAGTAGTTACGTGGAAGTGACTTCACTGGTATCATCCATCCCTTACTCATATTGTCTTCCACATAAAAAACTTGTTCGACTTGATTTGCAAGTGCAAACGGTTCATCTATCCCCAATTGCCTTTGTGTATTCAATGAAATAAATCCATACTCATTAATCTTAAATCCTCTGTCCTTATTGTACACATCCCACCATTGACATTCAAACAATACTAAACGACTATTCCTATCAAACGATACCTCTACTATATCTAAAATTCGTCCATAATATCCATCACAACCGGATGGAAGTTACGAAGTTACAATGACCCCACATAGTTGAGTGGCCTTGGTTGAATCCGAATTCATTGTCCGAAATCTAAACCCATTGCAAATATACCCGGATAATGAAGAAGCAAAACGGGATGGACCAAGTGATAAAATCTCTAGATCCTTACTGTATCTAGAAGACCCTGTGTGCCTTAATTACGTAACGTGTGCTCTAAACCAAACCGAAAAACTACACTCATTCCTACCTCCGTTAATAAGAGCATCATTATATTTTTGACGAAAATCCTCGATATCTTCAATTTGATTTAACACATATGAGTGGATTAAAGCTTGTTCTCTTTCCGTCAACATTCTAGGTACACGAGTGCATCTCAACGGACGTCCAATCGCCTTAAACATTGAACCACCGCTCACGATCATCGTCATAGGGACCACCATCGTAGTTCCGATCTCGCTCATCTTCTTTTTCATGTCGCATCTACAAAGAAATAAACTATGTGCACTACTCTACAAAATATCCCTGAGTAATGGAACCTTCAACTCTCGCCTTGTTGCCAACATAATCTTTCAATCTCTTTAAATATCTTTCAATCGGATACATCCACCGGTATTGAACTGGTCCGGATATCCTAGCTTCGTAAGCCAAATGCACAACAAGGTGAACCATAATATCAAAAAATGACGGTGGAAAGATTTGCTCTAACTTACACATTGTGATTGCAATCTTTGATTCCCAATCCCTTAAAATATTAGTATCTAAAACCTTAGCACAAATTACTTTAAAATACTGACATAACTCTACAATGGGCTTGAGTACGTCCTTTGGTACGATCCCTTGAAAAGCAAGAGGAATAATCACTTGCATCATTACATGACAATCATGACTTTTTAATCCACTAATGATCCTACTACTTAGATCTACGCACCTACTCAAATTTGATGAATACCCATCCGGCACTCGAATGCTCTTTACAAATTCGAGTATGCGAGTCTTTTGTGCGTCACTCGGCTTATAGAGAGCATCTGGAAACCCAGATGAACTCTCATGTGGATGTAACTGCGGACGAATTCCTAACTCTACCAAGTCTTTTCTAGAGTTCAAAGTTGTCTTTATCCGATCCGGATAGGTTGAACATATCTAAAATATTGTCACACACATTCTTCTCGATGTGCATCACGTCTAAATGATGTCGGACAATCGGCGATGCCCAATATGGCAGTCTTTCAAAGAAGATACTTCTTTTCTTCCAGTTCTTATTTTTTGTCAAATTCTTTCTCAAGCTCTCCAAATCTTTCTTAAATGTTTTTCCGAATCTTACAGGGTCAATCTCCTGTTGTTGTCTCCACATCTCATGTCCGGTTAGTATCTTTGGTGTACCCCTCTCACACCGGCGACCATCAAATAGATGTCTGTAATGATTCTTTCTCCACCGATGTGATATGGGTAAGAATCGCCGATGTCCTAAATAACATTGTTTTCGACTATGAACTAGTCGAACCGAATTTGTTTCTTCATTACATATCGGACATGCTAATTTTCCCTTAGTACTCCGGCCGGAAAGGTTGGCATAACCAGGAAAATCGTTTATGGTACCCAACAATATAGCTCTCAATAGAAAAGTCTCTTTCGCTAAAACATCATATGTCTCCAATCCGATCTCCCACAAATTTCTTAACTCTTCCACCAACGGCTGTAAGTATACATCGATATCATTTCCGGGGCTCTTGGACCCGGTATTAGACATGAAATCATCGTGTTAGCCGCTTTCATACACATCCATGGTGGTAAGTTATAAACCAATGTAACTATAGGCCACACACTATACTTTGAAGACATGTTGTCAAATGGGTTAAAACCATCGGCGGCCAATCCAAGCCGAATGTTGCGTTTTTCTGATGCAAAATCCGGATAAAGTTCATTCACTCTTTTCCAAGCGGGGGAATCTGCTGGATGACGCATTTCACCTCTCGATATATACGAACGTTGCTCACTATGCCATGACATCCACCTAGCAGTGTTTGTTGATATAAACAAACGCTGCAACCTATCTTTTAAAGGGAAGTAGTGTAATATCTTCCATGCCACCTTCTTACTCTTATGTTGTTGATCATTTTTGTATCTCGGAGACTCACAATGTGGACAACTAATTCTATGTGCATTCTCTTTCCAAAAGAGAACACAATCGTTCTTACATGCATCTATCTTTTCATAACTAAGTCCTAAGTCCTTAACAATCTTCTTAAGTTCATACCAAGTGTTAGGAACACTTGCATCCTTCGGTAATACATCCTTAAATAAAGACAATATACTACTCATGCATTTTCCGGTCAAACCATTTACCGACTTCAATCGAATCAACTTTAAAATAAATTTTAACTTAGATATTTCTGTGCATCCTTCATATAGTGCTGTTTCTGCATCTCTTAATAGCAAGAAATGCTTGTGTGTTTCTATACTTGGTTCACCTTCATGATGAATAGATGGTCCTTGAATATTTTGAATGTCTTCAAGCATTTCTATTACATCGTCATTTAAATTCTCATGTTGTGCTTCATCTAATCGAACTTCATTATCGATACTTAAACTAGGTTCAATTTCTCCGTGACTTATCCACGTTCGATAATTGGACCATATGCCATCACATATTAGATGTTCTTTAACTACATCTCTTTTTAAAGTAAATGTGTTACAACACCGTCTACATGGACATTGAATCAAAGTTTTGTCTAATCCATGTCTAAATCGAGTCCTACATTCATCGTAAGCATAATCTAAAAATTCTTCTACTCCTTGAAGATACCTAGGACTTAATACTGTTAGGAATATCTATCCAAGACTTATCTAAGCTCATCGTCATGTGTTAATATAAATAAAGATATATATGCACAAAAATAAACAATGAGATAAGAAAGTCTCGAAACAAAATAAACACAAACCAAACCACCTCCAAGAGAAGAAAGTCTCGAACGAGAATGTCGTTTGAAACTACCAGAAATAAGAATTAAAGCCGTCATAAGATAAACATATTAATGACATTGAGTTTCATTAAAAAATTCTTATAAATTTTTTATCTTCTACTCTTGTTAAAGAAAAATCCAACTACGTAATAATATGTAACATAATATGTATTTATAATAATATATATTTACAATTGATGTAATATATGTATATATATATTTAAATGTAACATAATATGTAAATAAAGTGGGTCAAATTTTGACAAATTGGGTCAACTAGTTTACCGGTTCGGTTCGGTTTGGGGAGGTGCCGAACCGAACTAAATCGATAAAAAGTTATCGGTTCGATTTGGTTCAAAAAACCAAATAGATAACTTATCAAACCGAATCAAACTATATACATATTATTTTTCTTAATAATAATGTAATGTTTTAAACAATTCGATTCAAACGGTTCGGTCCGGTTTCATTCGATATGATTGACCACACAACTAACCCTAGCCGATATGAAATGAAAGATTTATCAATAAACATCCACTTTTCATAAGACTACTTAAAAAATTCAAATAGAAACTAATGAATAAAATAATTTCACTTAAAATATACCTTGGAGGATAATGGCCGGACGGATGTAGCGAGGGGAGGGCGCCGGCACGGGGCGGCGGCGCAACAAGGCGGCGGCGCCGGCGCAAGGAGGCGAAGCCGCGGCGGCGCAAGGAGGCAGCGCGGCGGCGGCGGCGCCGGCGCAAGGAAGGCGCGCGCGGCGACGGCGGCGGCGGCGCGGCGGCGGCGGCGGCGGCGCGCAGCGGCGGCGGCGGCGGCGCAGCGGCGGCGGCAGCGGCGGCGGCGGCGGTGCGTCGAGAGCAAGCGGGGGGAAGAGGGAAGGTGCCGACGGGGTTTTGTAAACCCTTAATGTATTGGCGACGGCTGAAGCCGTCGCATTTGGTACGTTTAAGTACAACGGCGACGGCTCAGGCCGTCGCAAAAATTTGTCGACCGTTGAACGGGCGAAAAATTTTATTGCGACGGCTTCGAGCCGTCGCTAATAACTAAGTTGGCGACGGCTATCGGTAGCCGTCGCCATTAACCCGGACCGATGGGTGTTCCGGGTGCATTTTCTGGTTTAGCGACGGCTTTGGCCGTCCCTAATAAGCGATATTGCGACGGTCTCATAGAGCCGTCGCTTATATCTTTGTATTTGTCGACGGCTTTAATAGGGACGGCTTTAGCCGTCGCAATTAACTCTTATAGAGACGGCTTAATAAAGCCGTCGCCATTAAACCGTCCCTAATAACTCTATTTCTTGTAGTGCCTCTTTTTTGTTTAAGAAGAAGAAAATCACCTTCAAAATATATAATTGTCGTGATTGCCAAACACCTCTTTTAACAAGTTTTCTTATAATTTTTAAAAATTAAAATAAAAATCTCCATTATCACGCAACCAAACACCCCATTAAAGTCTTCGGCATTTAAAAAAATAAAATAAAACATTGTAGTTAGAAAATCCAAGAAATGTAATCAATGATATCCTTTTTAAATTTGATAGAAATATCCCTCTCCAATAGCTCCTCCTTCCTTTCTCCTATCTTTCTACCCTCTCTATCTCTAACCGAAAAATGGATAATATTTCTTGTCACTTACTAATGATTTCTTTTTATTTTGAGACACTTGGATATGAAGTTATTTTATTTTAAGAAAAAAATAAAGATTTAGTTATTCAAGATTTTTCTTCACAATATATGTAAACAACTTCTAGATTTTGCGTTGGCATCATTGAGTTTTACCCATGATGCTCAATGTAAGTGGCCATCATGAAATTAACTCTCCTGTTGAGCATAATTCCCTTTAAAACAACAATGTGATCGAAGGTAATAAAGCACTTAAATTAAAAGAGTAAAGTGGAGGTAAGCATTAATTTGAAATGAGTATAAGATGGCAATAACTATTTCTAAGAGAGACGATTGCGCGCATTTACCACCTGGATCTACCTCGTGGTTTACATTTCTTAAATAATAAAGGTGCAACGGTTTTAATAGTTTTAATCCCTAAAAATATGTGGTATCTAAAGATACCCCTATATAACAAGAATTTGCATTCCAACAAAAACTTCACAAAACAGAGACATGGTTACTCACATTTTACAATGTTATACACAACTTTTCGTAGGGGCTAAAATTATACATAAAATATCCAGCACATGTAAACTAAAATATGATTCACCATGTTTACAAAGATAAAAAAAAATAGCAATTTGCATTATTAATAAATCCTTCAGCATATAGATAAAAAATATCTCAGCGGATAACTTTTTGTTTAAATTCTCACATCAAACTTTGAGGACCACTATAATGGGAATAGATAAACTTAAATAGAGCTTCCATTGCAAATTGTTTTAAGTCTACCATATGATGTTTTTGTCTTTGTTACCGGTGATTGTGCTTAAATGTGTAAATGAATCGGATTCGGGTCGAATCTCGTAATATCCAAATCCAAACCCGTTACTCTCGAAGCGAACTTAGATCCAAATTCAAACTTATTTAATTATCGGATTCGGATCCACACCTAACTCCAAACCTCATTCTCATATTCAAGTCTTGACTCATACTTGGAAAGATGAGTGACAAATCCTCCAACAGTTGATCAAGAGTGCTACTGTGAGGTGGGACTTGCCGGAGGGAAGCTTAATTAAGCTTTAGGGTGTAGATGGCTTCGGCTCCGATGTGAAGCACATCGACAATCATCGGTAAACAAACATGAGCAAAGTCGATCGATAAGGGGTCTGGTGGGGCTCTCACCATAGTCATCTCCCTCAAAAGTTATTTTCATAGATCATTTGGCAGTCAAAGAAGAGTATGATGACCTTTTAGACATCGACACACACAAAATCGAAGGAGATGATGGCATCTTCAAGAGATCGATCGATGAGTGCAGTTCATCTCAGGTGACCACTCGAGAGAAAAGTTACAATCACCTATGATCAGTGAATGCCATGACCTCTCGTATATAAATGTATCCACGTTAATTTATGCACACGTTCATTTTTTTTTGTTTTTTGGTTTACGAGAGAGGCCGTGACAATTGTTCGTGACGACTACAACTCTTCTCTTAGGCGATCACCTAAGATGAACCGCATTCTTGATCAATTGATCCGACCGTGTTGACGTAGGACTTCCTCCTTGAGGTCATTGTGAAGTGGGCATCCTCTTGGGTGTCCGGGTGCATGGCTGTGGCAACAGCTTCGGATCCAACGGTGTTGATGCGGGACTTCCCAAGGACCTGTGACGGCTTTGCCATGCATCTTGACGGTGCAATTTATGCTTTTGCAGTTGCCTCAGTACTGCATGGGGGCTTTAAAGCTTGGTTGCAGTCATCACTTGGTCTATAGCATCATCATAAACTCAACCTATTTAGGGCGGCTTCCACTAATTAATATCCTCTCTTAATTACCATATATGATAGAGATTCTTAAGACATCTTAGAGACTAGATAAAAAAGGCTGATACATACATCACACACTGTATATTATACAATGTATATACTTAAAAATAAAAAAAAGACTAGCTAGTAGTCTCTTGTTGACCCACCAGTATCCTATAATATAGGTTCCATGTTTTCATAAAAGACTCTAGTGGTCTCTTGACCCACCACTAACCTAATATGTTCCATTTTTTTTTCCAGTTAGAGCATCCTTAATTAATAGCTCGTTTGTCGTGGGAATAAAATCACAGTTTATCCATATCAATTAGTTTCCACACCCTAAATTTTAGGACTAAATCTTGATTACTTTTATATTATCTCCTTATCAAAATGTAAATGAATATCTGATCAATTATGTGCAGCCGGATCAAAGATAATGCTAAAAACACGTACTAATAAATAAGCATGAAGGAGAATAAGTCGATAGATTGGAATAAAATATGCACTTTGAACACTTGTTCAAAAGAGAGACATATATATATATATAGTGGGCTGAACAATAATTTTGAGACTACTGAAACAACTATAATTGAAAAAATATTCCTGGCAAAGCTTTACTAGTACTCAAAAATACTTTGCATAAAAAATTATTCTCAATTGTGCATACAATGCTACATAGTACATAATACCTTTTTCGACAAATTAAGTCTTCATTTATTGCATGATAACTTTGTTGTCTTGATTACTTTGTTCATGTTTTGAAACCAATGCAACATTAGTTTTGGTATTGCTATCAGACACGTCAGCATGAAAGTAATAGTATCAACTATCCAAAGTGATATTAATGGTGTGGCTAATAGTGTATCCAAACATGCCCTCAGCTGTTATATTTTTGCCTATCAATAAGATATATACTTGTGGTCTTACTTATCCTTAACAAGTGATTCTCATGGTACTTAAAAAAAGGGTCAGTTCCAAGACTTTAATTTTCTTGATATTTCTAACATGTTGTGTCATAGATTTGGACTATTTAATGGAACAGTAAGACCGGCCAAGAACAGGAATTAACCAAGCTACTGTTGTATCAGGTAGTACTGTTGTTGATGAGCTTGCCATCTTGAAAGGTGTTCCACACAACATGGCTAATTAATTAATAACATGTGACTTGTAAAAGGGTCAGAAATTGGAAGTTTCTCTTTGGAAGGAAGTTGAACTAGTGTAAAAATGTCTTGTGTATATGTATGTGTGCGTGTGTTGTGTTTTCCCTTTAAGAGTTCATTGTATTTAAGTTTTTATCGCATTTAATTATTACATCTATTTTCCTTGGCTATCCAGCCTATATATCCTGTGAGGAATAAATCAGACAAGGGAAAAAAAATCAAAATAAAGAATCTTCAGTTGGCAAACTAGCAAGACATGGTAGAACTAAACCACCTCCCACCTAAGGTTTGTCCACCATCATCATGGAAAAGTATAGGGCAACCTCATTAATTAGAAATATAAATGACATCAACCATGTAAAGCAATGTTTCTGTCCTTACTTGCACATCTCACATTGCTTGCTTTACAAACAAGAGATCATTCAATCTGGAATTAAAATTGCCTGCTAATGGGATGTTTGGTTGCATGATAACTTTTTGTACACTTTCATGATAAAAAATTGTATTAAAATAAAAAGTGAACCAACTCATGACATAAAATTATCATGTTTGGAGGGATGTGATTACAAAAAAGAGTAACTACCACACATGACCAAACAAAGTGGGGGACCACAAGAAAAAAGAAAGAGGTGAGACCCTCTTTTTTTGTTTAAGAAGAAAATCACTTTTAAAACATAAAATTATCATGGTTACCAAACACCTCTTTTAACAAGTTTTCTTACAATTTTTAAAAATAAAAATAAAAACCTTCATTATCATGCAACCAAACACCCCATAAGCTCAAAAAAACACTTGCATCCTTATCCCCAGGGCTACACATTCAAATAAACACTTCTACCATCCTCATCGTTTAAGCATCTCTTTTCTTTCAGAAAAGGACAGGTGAACTGACAACTGGGTATTTGTTTATAACCTCATTTGATTAATCACAAGACAAAGAGCAGTGAGGGCATTTATAAAAGGGCAAGTTCCCCTTATGAGTCCACACAATGCTTACAAGCTAAGACACCAAGTCCAAACTCCAGTATATTTAATTTGTTAGATTGCTTGAGATTGTTACCAAAATAACAGAAAAAGCCTGTCCCACAGAGCTGTATACATCATGTGGGGGGGGGGGGGTACTGTCAAGAAAACAAAGCTGGCGATGATTGTGATAATATATTTTAGTAAACAGATTATTTGCCTTTGAGCGGCCTGTAAAAATATGAATAAATAATGACCCACTATCGATCGGATACTGATATACAACTTATGTATATGTTCAGAAATAAGTTTTCGTTAGGGGCTTTTCCTATATTTTTTGGGGATTAGAGTAATCCTTGGCAAATACATACTGTTACTCTCCCAGACATGGTACTTAAACAAAGATCATGGACAAGACTTTTATCGCTGAACAAGTCAATGATTTGATATATATATATATATATACATAGCCTTGGTGCTGAAAGGTTTATATGGATCATTTACAATCTAGAGTCAACACCTAACCAATTTTTGGTCATAGAATATTATTAGAAGTAATAGATAGTCAGTTCGAAAAGGTTCAATGATGATTTTTGAAAGAAAATAAGTTTTTATACTTTCTTTCTCTAACGAGAACACGAATATTACATGACTCGATATCCTTTAGGGCGTTTTACAAAAAGCATGTAAAAATGCAAATGGGTATTTTGTAAATCTTGTAGATTATTTATTGATTTCTATGTATATGCTGCCTATATACTCGCATGGATTCAAATAAATGCTTATGAAAACACAACTTCTGATTTGAAGCAGCACACAAGCACTTAACAGTGTGTGTCAATGTTTTACATCCCTGAAAACAAATATTACCAAAATTGCATAAAATTTGATCTAAGACCAATTTGCCCTAGGCTCAGTGGCTATAGAGAAAAAGAGAGAGATGAGTGAGATTGCACTAATTGCAATACCTACCACTTGAATTGAGCTAAATCAAGAGTGTGGTTGGTGATGCAGAGGTATATATATATGTGCACATAGTAATTATGCATTTCTAGAAGTATAGAGACTAATGTGTCCTTTAGTGAGGATATAGACACAAAACTACATGGCACATATTTTTAGGGATATAATTGTAAGAAAACCTTAACAATTCTCATCCACTGGACAGATAAAGGGGAGAAAGAAAGAGCTAGCATATATTTAGTCTGCCTTTGATGACAAGTGGTTGCTGTTACCTCCGGTGGTTGATGGCTTAATTAGTTTCAAAATCACGATTATTGTTATTATTATTTATTGACACAAGAAAGCAAATGGCAGCAGAAGAAAATATTTGTTTATGAGTTGGGAAGGCTGATGGCATGGGGACTTAAACCCTAACATATTGTACCCTTGCCCACCTTTCAAGAAAATCCAAGGCAGCTGGCATTTTAAGGACTCCCTGCAAGTGATCTCCCTCCTCTCTCCAACTTTGAAAACCTGCTTTTTGAAAAGTTGACTCACCCAACTGTAAGAGAGATCCAAAGGGGGATCCTCTTGGATGATGTCTCTCAGCTTCTAGGGGGTTTTGGATGCATGTGTACCTCTTTATTCACTCATGTACAGCATTGAATTGAAGGTTTTTGTGCATCCGAATACTTCATTTTTCATGCAAGATTACACACATATATTCAATTATTTTTATTTTGCCTTTTGTCTTAGGATAAATTGCATATTGTGTCTTTGCTGTCTCTTTTTTTATATTTTTTTGTTTGAAATAGAGTGTCTTCATAAATAAAAAAAACCCAAGCTTAATTAAGTAATTAATTAGCGTACACACACTCAATTTCTTTCAACATCTTATCACACCCTAGCCAATATTTTGGCTCGAAATTTTGGGGATCAGATCTTACTGATTTTTAACAATTAATCATAAAAAATAACTTCAAAAGATATATGCAAAACAGGTGAAGAACTCAAAATTATTATCATCTAACAAAGTTTGCCTATCCCATTTTCAGTTGTCACTGAATAAACAAGAAGTAAAATCAGCAGGATCTCCCTTACTAGATTACGAGACGATAACAAGCTGGAACTGCTCATGTGTTTTATACCTGACAATAAGCTGCATGCATGCATGTGCTTAAAAGAAAAGTTACTCTCGGAAAAAATGGCTTTAACAATTCATAGGTATTAGTGCTTGTCATGTCACATGCGCATCACTTTATACTTCCACGGCTCCGCCAATTCTATTTTTATTTTTGTTTCTATCTTTTCCTGGTTACTTTGTCTTGTTCCTTCTCAAAATAGGCTGAGAGAGAGAGAGATGAAATTTTATATAATGCCACAAGTTCTCCAAAATCTAACTTGCATGAGCCCCTCACACACACACACACACAGAGAGAGAGAGAGAGAGAGAGAGAGAGAGAGAGAGAGAGAGAGAGAGAGAGAGAGAGAGAGAGAGAGAGAGAGAGAGAGATGAAATTTTATATAATGCCACAAGATCTCCAAAATCTAACTTGCATGAGCCCCTTTTTTTTACAATAGCTAGAATCACACACACAGAGAGAGAGAGATATATGATTTTTTTTACAATAGCTAGGAAGACAGATAAATCTATCTTTATCCTAAAAAATATTCTAGAAAACTGACAGGAAAGCTGGTGAAACCCCCAAGAAAAATTTGTCATAACTCAAAACTTCATTCTTTTACCCGAAAATAACTATCTGGAGTTTGCAATTAATGGTACCTAAATTGAACACAACCTCAATGCGTAACACCTTCGATAAAATAATAGAAAAACATCGGCAACGAGTGCCTATATATGGAATCGAACTCATTCTCCAACGCGAGAGAGTGCACTTCTTGGCTGTTTCTCTACCATTTTCTTGGTACTTAATTTGCATCATCACCAAAATTTTATTACGAGATAATCATACACATGTACATCTAATATGTAATAAATTTCTGCCGCTAGGCTAGGCCCATGAGTCAGAAGGGTTTTGAGTTACAAAAAATTAAGTGTTTTTTTATCGTCCTCGAGATTAGGGGTGCAAATCGAGTAATGTGATGTTCAAACTCACCTCATGTGTATTGTGCTAAACCCTTACTCAAAACTTGGTTAGTTACTTAATCAAGCCGAGCTCGACTCAAGTTTAGTTTAGGTTAATATTCAAACTCGATGCGAATTCATTTATAAAATTTAAAATCAATTCAAAATTATTTATAAGATTTTAGTTTTGATTCA
Organism: Cryptocoryne crispatula var. balansae; assembly: GCA_036172225.1. Taxonomy (NCBI): domain Eukaryota; kingdom Viridiplantae; phylum Streptophyta; class Magnoliopsida; order Alismatales; family Araceae; genus Cryptocoryne; species Cryptocoryne crispatula. Next base: position 3,799,150 of record CM069924.1, on the reverse strand, counting down.
TTTATGATACTTAGAGCTAAGTTTAAATTCAAACTAATTTTTATTTTGACTTATTAACGTAATAAATGAGTCGAGTCAAATTTTTATCGGACGAGCTTCAAATTACTTGTTGACTGAATTGGGTCTTGTCCCAATGAAGTGATGCACAGCACCTGCCGGCCAATTAGCTTGGTGCATCCAACTAGCTAGGATGTTTCAGGGACCATCTGGCATAAATCTAATTTACAGATAAATCTGACTTATTCTAAATCTTTAGAGATAAATCTAATTTATCTTCAAAAATTTAAAGAAAAATCATATTTATCCTCGAATTAATATTGTACCATGTGGGCCTTCAGCGTTCAGAAGGGCCAGATTGGGTAAGTTTGTTTCAGTTTTCCACTCCAACTCTGATGAAAAGTAAGAAAATTTCAATTTCAATTTTTATTATTTTAAATTCTGATGGAATCAGAATTTACTTCCATAATTTTAAATTTCAAGCTATGTATTATTTTTAAAGCAATTTAACAAACCCTGTAACTATTATGATTTGACCTAGCTAGTTGCCTTACATTTTTTTATAAATATATAATTATGTTATATGTCAAATATATAAAATTTGCAAAAATTATTCTAGTGTAGTATTGATTGTAAAAGAATGTATTGACTGATTCTAATCCCAATAAGTTATTGGAATATCCTACTCTAATTTGGATACTTTTAATAGGATGCACTACTAGATTCTGAACACTAAATCAGAATTTCAGAATTTTTGGTTCCATGTGCACTCCAAAACCTGACCAGCTATGTGCAATCTGATTCTTTTGAACCATTTGAAACCTATTCATGCATTTCAAAAGACCCCCAGATTGAACTGAACCATAATAAGGAATGTGTATTATATTGTTAACAAAAAAATTAATATTTATATTGTTTTACATACAACGAATACTGTTTTAATTCTTCATAATCTAAAGTAGTGGATAAATTAGTTATTCAAAGATTTATGGAATATTCAATTTCAAACAAAACTGAGATTAACAAGACCCAAACCTCAATCAAACAAACATAAATCAAACAAACCAATCATCAACAGATTCATTCCAAGTTTCAGCCATAACATGAAATCATCAACCTTTCTCTTCAAATTATCAATTCGAGGATCATATCTTCAAAATTGTAGATGCATGGCATATATTGGCTGTTCACGAAGAGAAACACCCAAATAATTAAATGAAACAAAGGCTAAAGAATATTTTGTGTCTGCTGCATGGATTCACCTATATATATAAGCCATGGCTAAAGTTGCAAAAACAAGAGCTTGAATACCGCTTGCACTAGCATTCTATGCCTCAATTATGACTATTCTTATAAGAAAGAAATAGTTTTATTCGAGAGTTGCGGAAATACCTCCAGTTGATGATACCTTTACCTTATATACGCTATTTGCCTTAGGAAATACTTTAGAAAAGCTCACACTTCATTAACTTGCAAAACCTATTTTGCAACAAGGGTGAGGTTATTACTCAGGAGATGGTATGAGTTTGTTCGGAGGCTAATGTTGGCGAATCGAGAATAATCATCTTAGGATTGCAAAATCTATATATGATTTACTTTTTATTGTAAAATACTAATCTAGACAATTATTATGTGTGCAGCAATATTTTACTTTTGAGTGATATCCATCTGTAGATGCGAAAATTTTAAGACATTGGGAGGGATGTAAAGAAAACAAAATAGTCATTTAAAGAAGAAGATAATAAGTCATATTTATTTTTTAATATTATTTTATGAAATAACTGATAAAATTTTGGTGCACAATATTTTACAGGATGATCACTAGATGAGGCATTTGTGGCTGTGCCTCTACAATGCAACCCAGAGCGGTGGCATCATATATGTGAGATATGGGACAAAGATGAGAGTAAGATAAAAAAATTACTTCTATTTAAAAGCTTTTCATTTCAACGGCTCAAAATTTCCAATAATTAACATGTTTACAATTTCTTTGTAGGCACTTAGAAAAAAAAAGGACCAATATGATTCATCTGACTATGTCTTATAGGCAATTAGAAGCTAACCATCAAAAAGTTGTCAAAGCAATGACATTGGCACCTCACATGGCCACCTTTGCTAGGGTTTGGCAATGTTGACCATAAGACACCAACGAAAGCTGTTTGAATAGTAGTTGAAGCCACATTTGAAAAGTCTCCATGTCATCAAAAGTGTGGTTAGACAAAGAGCTATTTTGGGATTTACGCTTTCTCCAAAATAGATGTTACATGGAAACTGATTGAATGGAGGCAGTGTTAAAAAATTGTAAAGAGAACCTAGAAGTAAAATATTTCAAAAAATAGAGTAATTATTTAAGTGAATTTATTAAACAGATGCTTGTGTAGAGAAATCACATGCCAACGCGACCGTGAACTTCCCCCACTTGGAAGAGACATTGATATCGACATCAAGCTTAAAGGTGTCACCAAGCTCCCATTAGGCGCATACTTTCTTGGCCTTCCCCTCTTCTTCTTGAAAAGTGGCATTCCCATGTCGACTATACTAGGTAATCTCACCGCCCTTATGGTGGCCGCGACACCCGCCATCATGATCACCACCGGTGAAGGCTCTGGCGTCGGTGTCGCCACCACCACCACCATCGATGCATTTGTTGAAGTACCCCTTCTTGAACTAGGGCTCTCCAACTTTGACATTGTTGCCGACAAAAAGCCCACACCACCATCATGAGTTGGTACTAGTGTTGGCGCCAACCTTGAGCCCACACTCTCTCTCCCCCTGGGCGCTAGTGCCATCTAAAAGCTTACATCTTCTCTCCCCGCTGGTGTTGGCTCCATCTCTAAGCGCACACCCTCTATACCCTCCTTGCACATGCGAAACAGGACCAAAATGCCATTAGAACCTAACTACCATGCGTCACTGCTAGAATCAACTGAGATCACTCCACAACCACTGAGCCAAAACCCGCTACCTATCACTGACCCTGAATCCACCACGCCAGTGACTGGAACACCAAATCCCTTCACCCTTCCCTGATCCCATCTCCCCCTCCCCAAGCCCGCCATCAATTGCATAGCCAATCTAGATCTTCCAGTCAGGAAAAACTCAAACCTCCAAGCTCCAACCCAATCACCACCCCGTATCACTGCCTGCCAGCACTAGAAAGTTACTAGAGATTCACGCCCTGGAGGAACCCTCAGCCGGCCTCAATGACAATAGTGAAGAGAGGAAGGCAATGACCGCGAGTAGACGCTGAGAAGAAAGAAAAGGGAGGAGTAAAAGGGGGAAGGAAACAAAAATAAAAAATTAAAGAAAATGAGGTGGGAGGTAGAAGAGAAATTATCAATTGTAATTAATTATTTCATAATTATTTTAATTAAGTATTTAGTTTGAAATTAGTAGCGGAGGTGGTTGGCTAGCACGAAAGGTAGTGCTTGACCAGATTTGATAATATTTTAATCAAACAATCACAGGACCCGAGATGAGGCTTTATGCTTGGTAGGCACATTTTGGAGTTAGTAGAATTTCCATACTTTCTTTAAATATGTAAAAAATAATTCAATAAAATTATAAAATTTTTATTTTTAGTGAAATCATTTATGAAGTGAAGCATCATTAAGGGGGTGTAGAGGAAGTGAATCCGAGATTGATTGAAATAATGAGACCAATGAGAGATAGAGAGAGTTGTAAATTGTTCTTTTATCTCAAAAGTGATATCTCGATTCTACGATTTGATGATGAAGGGTACAAGTAAAACCCAACTATCAATATTGGGTAAAATGCAACTATCGATATTGAGCTCAACAATAATCTATTGATGACTCATCTTATGTATCTCATGTTGTTCTAATTCTTCCTTCTTTATTCATATATATTTATCTATCATATATCATTTGATCCCTCTTTCAGGACATCCTGTTGGACCTCTAGTCCTTCCGGAACATTCTCTACCGAACCATTTTATTACGGTAATTCTGGCACATGATCATTTTCTATTAGCGATCCTATCAGTTTTATCATCTCGTGTAGTAATAAGATTTCATTACTCTGTTTTTTTATCACACCTTTCAACCAATGCACATATTCATTCAAAGGTGCAATGGATGCTACCGTGGGAGTCATCTTCATATAGCTGAGGATGTGGAAGGAGCAGATCCCATCAGAGTGGAAGGAGTTGTCATTGGAGTAGTCGCTACCAATGCAAATCATGCCGCCAACGAAGTGGCTACGGCTGGAGTAATGGAGTTAATTAACTAGGAGAATGGGAGGTGCTGAAGTAGGGTTCTAACCCGGAGGTTGGTTTACTGAATCGAAGGATGTGGGTGTTAAGTGATTTAGTCCCACATTAATTAGATACTGGAGAAAATATTCTCATGCTTATTATTTCTAGTTCTAGTTATCTCAATGTCTATGTTTTAAGATTTTTTACATAACATCATAGCAGGTGGGATTTTAGGACTTTGTCTCTCTGGTGACTAACTCTTATATTCGCTTAACATTATCTTGTGTATTTCTATTGTGGCTCTGATAGTGGTTAGTTGAGAGGGGGAGTGTTAAGTGGATTAATCCCATTTTGGATATCAGAGGGAGTACGACCCTAGTTATTATGCCTGGTCTTGGTGTACAAGAATGCTTAGGTTTCGAGGTTTTCTATGATGTGTAATATGTTTGAACCCACAGACCCTTATCCTTTGGAAGTATGAGAGGGGGAGTGTTAAGTGAATTGGATATTAGAGAAGTATGAGAGGGGGAGTGTTAAGTGAATTGGATATTAGAGGGAGTACGACCCTAGTTATTAAGCCTGGTCTTGGTGTACCGGAATGCTTAGGTTTTGAGATTTTCTATGATGTGTAATATGTTTGAACCCACAGACCCTTATCCTTTGGAAGTATCAATATCAACAATAATTAATACAATATCATTTTAATACTCTGACCAAGAATGTCAATAATCTATCTACGTCTACCAATATCTATCTCTCTATCTACAGCTGTATGTACGTACTTCTTAGAACCCCAATTCCACGGCAAATGACATAAAAACTAAGCCCATTTGTTATACATGCATGCAATTCATGAGCAAATGATACATGACTTTATCCAAATATATATGTTATGCAATACATAGACAAATATTACAAAAACTAAGCACCATGTTATGCAATTCATGATCAGACGATACAAAAAACTGAGCCCATATGTTTATATGCAATAATTCACGACCAGATGACATATATATATATTTAAGATACATACATGCATATGTGAAGCATGCACATACAACAACTATATACCCTTCAATATCTATAATCCATCACATGTTGTTGTGTTATGAATGAAGCTGAATATCTGCTGAACGGAGTTGGCTATATCTTCCGCGCTGAATCTTGTTTCTCCGACGATCTGCTCGGCGATGATCATCCCGTCCGGCGATAATTAATCAATTAATCAATCGGGGAGATCAATCGATCAAGAACGATATATATTAGGGTTTTTTTAATAATAATGAATTATTAATTCCATGTGTGTGTGTGTATATATATATACCTTGACGTTGAAGGAGTAGAGCACCGTCTGCTCGATGGTGGTGATGTTGGTGTGCAGGATGCTGAGCGGCATCTCCTCCAGCGCCGCGATCGTCCTCAGCAGCTGCCCCGGCCGCCGCCGCGACAGGATCTTGATCATGCCGTCGAACCCCGCCAGCTTCACCTCCACGTCCGCCAGGCAGGTCTTGCTCTCCGCCGCCTCCTCCTCCTTCTCCTCGCCGAGGCCGCCGCCGCCCGGTACTACTGATCCGTAGTCGAGCTGCAGTTCCGGGTCGCCGGCGCCGGGGAAGAAGGAGGGCGGGTGAACAAGATTGATGGGCAGCTGGGCATCTGCCGCGGGTACGACCGGACGGAGGACGGCCGCCTGATCGGCCCCTTCGTACATCCGCCGCCGCTTCTGCGATTCCAGGCACTGCAGCAGCTGCTCCAGCTCCCTCACGAACTCTATGGCGCCGCCTATTATGGATGCCTGGTCTCCCTGCAGTGTGTTATATATATATATACATATATACGGGAAACTTATTTTTGAATAGAAATTAACATGTAATATTTAAATTAAATTTTTTTTTCTCACAAGTAATTAATTAATTGAATAGCTAGTTCACACACTCACCCTGTGGACGTAGGAGCTGGGCATGAGAGACCTGAGCACGCGGAGGTGCTCGTTCATCTGCTTCCGCCGATTCCGCTCGACGGCGATGTGCGTCATCCTCTGCATCTCCACCTCCTCGCTCGTCTTCATCGACCGCGCCCTCTTCCTTCTGCTCTTCGCCTCCGCCGCCTCCTTCGACGTCCTCCGCTCGTCCAGCCGCCGGCCGCCGGCTTGTTGTTGTTGCACCGACGTCGACATGTTCTCCGAACCACCTCTCCGCCGACCTCCGTGATCGCCTTCGCGCAGCAGCGTCGCAGCCGCCGCCTCTCCTTGTTCGCCGGCGCTTGACGCGGCGGCCACGGCGGTCTGAAACGGCGGCGGCGGCGGATCACCGTAGTCGTGCAGCTGCCTCCCGCCCAGCACCGGGAACTTGAGGAAAAAGCTCTCGTCGTCGGAGAGTACTCTGGACTGGGTCGGCGCCAGCTTGGGGCCGAAGTCGGCGAACTGCATCACGTCGGCGAAGCTGATGAGCTTGTCGAGGGACGTCAGCTGGGGCGGCGGCGACGGCGGCTGGTTCATCACGTAGTCCGCCGCCATCCTCTCCATGCTACGATCATCGTCGACGACGTCGGGGGCCTCCCGCGGCCTCAGAATCATCGGATGGGATTGCTGCCGATGATCATCGTCTAGGCCGTCGTAGTCCAGCTGGGCGACGACGAATTCGCCGCCGGAAGAACGTCCCGCCTGCCGCCGGAAAAAAAAATATTAATCGAGACACGGAAGTACTTCATCATCAGCAGGATCGTCACAAAATTAACCCTAGAACAGCAAAACGGCCATATTCATCCAGCCACTCGATCGATCTAAATTACCGAGTAATTACTTCCCTCCGCGTGCTCCATCACTCGACCAATATATAATAATATATTTAGCTGCAGATCATCAAATTAATTAAGATGGCGCATCCAGATGAACGGGAAGCTAGCTAGCAAATCGAAGATCAGCAGTGCCTGACGACGTACGTACGACCACAGAAACTGCTATAGCTTGCTGTGATCACAGGGCGCCGCGGGCGAGGAAGACACGAGAAGACGGCCGGGAACTGAACACAGCCGTGCGTGCATCTGATCATCGTCGCCCCTGCTTCGGGTTTTGAAAGGGGAGAGGAGGAGGAGGAGGAGGAGGCCCGCGCGCGCATTGATGGAAGATCAGCTCCAAGCAGGTGATATATAGAAGATTTATCCGTCGGTCTCTCTTCTCCGATGATCTCACCTCCGCCTGATTTATGTTCTTCACATGCGCGCTCTTCAACGCTCCGCCACCCACCGCCGGCCTGCCGCCCCTCCTCCGAGAGCGCTCTTTTCCTTGCATCATCACATGATCTCCGCCCGCCGCCGCCGATGATCGCCGACGATGATAACGATGCATGTTCGGGTACGTTGACAGCTTTGGAATTAATAATCCCACAGAGTTGTGAGCAAATTTCCGTTCTTTCATGGGCATTGTTTGATAAAAAAGACCTTTTTTTTTACTACGCTCATGCCAACGAGTGTCAATATTACTGATTTGGTTGTTTTTTTTTTTGATGAGATAGTGGAGAGGAAATTATGCTCTCACTTTTCTATGGGGGTACGTACGTGTTTGGTTGCATGATACATTTGAATTTTGTTACCAATTCATTTGTGTTTTTGTAACAAATTTAACTTGTTACAGCCATTATATATAATATTATATTTTAAGAGTTATTCTCTTCTAGGACAAAAATAGATGTGTGAAACCCTCTTTGTTTTTCCTTGTGGTTTCCCACCTTTTTAGTTATGCATGATCCCTACTTTTTTTGGGTCATCACATCACACCAAAATTGACACTTGAGTATAAAATATATTCACTTAGCTAGTTTAGATGTTAATTTAATGTAAAATTTTGACACCCTTAAACACTTTGTGTCAAAATTTTATTGTGCAACCAAACACCCTATTAGATATACAAATTAGATGGAATTGTATTTGACTGGATCAGTGATTTGGGTCTTTGGATTGTTTGATTGTTTAATCTAAATTAACCAGCTCTAAACACCTCTCTTATATCTAAATGAAAACTTAAAATTAAGTTGTGTGCTTTAGCTTTCTATTTTTCAGAAATGTTATATAGAAGTAACATATATGCAATATAACTTTTAATAAATATTGAATTTGAATTGATTGGTATGTAAATATCTTGATAAAACTATAAAAAGAGAGGTTGGATATGAAATTAAAAGCTCAGATTTTCACACTAAGCCAAAACAAATGTCACCTCACTTATGTGATGTGAATATCAGGCATACAAAATTTATCATATTTGTTTCTAGCTAGAGAGCGGAGGTATTTTCTTCACTACCCAACTGAGATGAATGGCCTCTATATATACTACCAAAGATACATTAAAAGGGTTGATACAACCTCCTTAATTCGATTGCATTGAAGTTTGTAACAAACAATGAGTAATTTGTGGTTGGATTTTATTGTTCTGGAGTTTTGGATGCTGCAAATGGATGTAGTTCAGAACAAATAACCAGTCATTTTCCAACGTCTTTACTTTTTAACTTCTCACATCCTCTAAGATCAAACTTTATGATTAGTTTCAGAAAGGATGACTTTAAACCCATAAAATTGTTACTTTTATTCAACATATAACAATATTGGGTCAATCGATTGTGTACACTAACTTAATTGATTGGGATCTTAAAGTGACATATGTGGCCTTTGCTTTAGCTTAATCCTGAAATATGAAGTCTTAAATTTATGTCTAACCTCTTAATTTGTGATAAAAATTAAGTACTCAATTTAATCAAGATATTTATGTCTAACCTCCGTTGTATTAAGTTCTCGAAAAAGATGTAATGTGATGCAAATTTAGTTGCACATGGCTATATATAAGAGCTCTCAACCCTTCCTAGATGGTATCCTTGTGTCATTTTTTTTTTTTTGCTTCCTTTGCCTAATCCATACTTCCTAAATGATTATGAAATTGTTGTCTTACCTCTGGTGGTGTTCATGTGCATGGGAAGAATGTTACCTTTCATTCCGGCGAGGTGATCCTCAATTGGTAAATTACACTGCACATGATCTTTTCATAATATTTACATTGTACTTTTATTTTGACAATGTTAATCAAGTTGCAATGGAATCAAGTTGGATCATTTTGGCTTGTGCCGAAAATTTGGGTCTCACACTTTGGAGAAGATATCTTGAAAAAAAATAAAAACAAAAGCTAATTAACACCTATGGCTAGCCATTGGGAGACTTGGTCACACATCGCCGAACTCGGGTGAAGATCCCACCATGTCGAGCACCCGAGGTCGTGGTTGGGCCGGTCAACCTAGAACCCAACCGAGTTGCTCGACCAGATCACAACCTAACATTCCGTGTGTGCATCTATCTCATTAACTATCCTGTAATTGACTCAAGTTTGGTCCTTAACAAACAAGTTTAGATTGAGCTCAAAATTGATCTGTACAATGAACTCACATTGAGGTCTCATTCAAGTTTGAATCAAACTTGGTTAGATCAAATAATTTAGTAGTTCGACACAAGTTGAGTTTGAACATGCCAATTTATAATGAATCAAGGTTTGAATAAGTTCTAGTTAACCACGGAGTCGAACTCAACTTAAACAAAAAGAAATAAATGAGTGGATTTATGCTCAACTCAACTTAGCTTGTACCCCTAAGAATAAACACCCATGCCCGAGTAGGAACCCTATCAACACTCTCACGATAAGTGAGGAGGAACAATTAAGAAGAGTGCCACGAGACTTAACCCATGTTTAGTTTCAGCTTGACAATGTCTAACCTTAAAATTCATTCAGACTATTTTGGTAAACATCTGACCTATAATTCAGTATGAGGAGCACCTATTAATTAACAAGAGTGCCACAAGACTTAGCCCATGTTAGTTTCAACTTGACTAATGTCTAACCTTTGAATTGGTTAAAGATCAGACATTCAAACTGTTTGGTAAACATCTAACCTATAATTTGGTTAGAGATCAGACGATTCATATTGTTTGGTACGATATTTGAACTAATGTACTATAAGTACATCAATAACTTCTTAAAAACCATTTAATTGTAAAGGGTTGATTATAACTTTTTTATTATTTTGAAGGGTGGATAACTAAGATTGTGCATTCCAAAATATAAGAGATTAGAGGCCAGATTAAAACTCAAGACATTTCATGAATGGTTTGATGGGCTTCTGACTCTCTGATTCAGTTAGATGTTGAGTTTTAGACTGTTTGATATTTTATCTTGATTACCTTCTAAACATCTCTTATGTTTTAATAAATCTCTTAAAAAGAAATTATATAGTTTAAATTTTTATTTTTCAAATGTAATACTTTATAAAGGATAGAAGTAACATACATAATATTATTTTAAGTAAACACTAAATTTATTAATAAATAGACACTTTAATCAAATTAAGTACTTAATTTTACTACAAACTAATATCTATTTTTAAAATTTTTATTTATGTTACTTCTTCCTCACGAAGGATTACATATGAATAAATAATAAGTTAAATTATATAGCTTATTTTAAGAGGCTTATTAAAATACAAGAGGTATGATTATAGTTGGTTAAGACAAAAAAATCAAACATTCTAAATCTACCAACATCTAACCGAATTAGAGCTCTGAGGAAAGGCAAGTCAAATCAAATGGAAATTAAGAGGTCACCTTAGTCGATCCCTGGTCAATTTGACATCAATCCATATAGCATTTAAGTTCTGATTGTCTGTGTCTTTGTTTTATCATGCATGACTCAACCTTGGTGTAAATGATTGTGTCCACCAGGCTATATATGTCCACCTGAAATCCTAGCAAACTGGCTGATGCACTTCCAATGAATAACACATTGCCACCCGGGGGGGGGGGGGGTGAATAGTGAGGATCGAGCAGCCGCTCGATCCTTCGCCACCCGCGGGCGCGGCGGGAGTTGGGGCCACTGGGCCACGTGAACAAAAAAAAAAAAAAAACACATTGCCACCAGATTTTGCAAATGGTTAAACTTGATATATTCAAACTCAAACTAGCTCAAACACAAGTTAAGATAGACTCAAATTTGGTCCAAACTCTTCATGTTGTTCAGGCTGGAACTTAATCGATCTAAGTTCATTTATGAAACTCAGATTTGGGCTCGTCTTTGAAAACTAGTTAAAATCAAATTAAATTTGATTTCACTCTAGTTAAAATGTTTAATTAACACTACATAACTATCAATACTCATTTTATTGTTTTCAGATACACGTTTAACCAAGTTATTCATGAGTTTATCGAGTCAAGCAGAAATCTACTCAAGCTCGACTCATTGACAAGTGAAATTTCTTTTTCTTTTTCATGCTTTCTCACTTAACACTGTGAATAAGATGAGTCAAGAGTTTTTTTTATCAAAACCAACTTTTGAGCTACCAGTCAAAGTGTGTCAGCTTCCTTGCAACCTACCGGAGATCAATTTGCACACCAACCAATCAACCTATACTATATATTTATATCAACAAAGAAAATGGTGAATTCTATAATATTTCAAGCGTAATAGAAGATATTAGATGTGGCACAAAGTGGAAGTGTAAAAAGATCCAATTGGTTTGATAGGTCAACTGAAGCTTAGTGACAGTAGTTGACGGGTCGCTGAGATTCTCAACCATACTGCTTCATTAAGCTAATCAATAGATGTAGCACAGCCAGTACACCACCATCAATCTACTGAGTGAAGTGATCAGTCAATCCAACTAGTTTGTAACATATAGGATTTGAACTGATGATGACAGAATTGATTATGTAAACAGTTCATTCACACAATTGATAGAACAAAGAGAAGAACATAAACTGAAAGCAGCAGCCACAATAAAGGCAGCCAAGAAAGGAAGACCACTGTCATGATATACATGGCAATCGCCATCTATTACAATGAAACTGAAGAGAAGAAAATAAATAACAGCAGCAGGAAAAAAAAGATTGGGAGGGAAGGGAGAAGGCCTAAATTTTGGATAAATGGTTACAAGCAACTTTAACCATATGACGTCTACATGAAATCTGAGTCACCAGCTCCAGTTGAAGAATATACTGGGGATGCAAAAAAGTACTTCAATTAAACTGGAAGGTGCCTTACTGCATAATTTCTAGCCATCAAAAAACAATGCAGTGTTCGATCTTCCATCTTGAGCTAACATATCAGCGATATCCTAAATCACCTCTTGTAATGCAGCTTACTATTCAAGATAAGCTGTCTCATACCATCTGTCTGTGTTGACGTCAAAGTATGTGGTTTAATATTGTGCTTAACAATCCCAAGACCGTTCAGATGGATTTTCAGTACATTTCCAGAGTCTCCTCACTGATGCCAATAGAATAATTATAGGTGCTTAAACAGGAAACCTTGTCAAAGGCATCTGCCAAGTCCATACCCCATACATCCAATCCACACAACTTCTTGTAGGCTTCATATCCTGCAACTCTTAACTCACTTGACACCATCTCAGATGAGGATTCAAGATAAATACCGCCTGATCCAATATCTCGTAAAAAATCTCGTGCCGTGTTTTCCTTTGAGAATATCAAAATGGCACAGCCATCGTCAATCAACTTTAGTTCAAAGTCTTCTGTAAATGCATTATGTGTACCATAAAGTTTCTGTTTTAGTTCTCCAGATGACATTACACCAAATCCCCAGAGGAACACCACGTTGGTAGCACTTATTTTTCTCGCATCAATCACTAGATCTTCGTTTTCCCTCACAACCATGCAGGTGTGGTTGAAGAGATTGACATATTTTTGAACGACCGTATTATTCATCCGAGTGGGAGTGGTGCTATTCCAGCAGATTGGATCAATCTTCAATAAAGTACTTAGCTTAGCAAAACAATTTGCCATCTTCAGGACATCATACCCATGGTTCTTGCTCACGTTCTTGCCAGCTGGAAAAGCAAAAGCATTCAACATGGTAAACCATGTAAAGAGGCAAGAGATGATTGTGACGTCAGCTTAGACGGCTCCCTACATGTTAGTTAATCCCCCGATGTGCTATTTCTGACATTTCACCAGAAAAAAGTCATAGATACCAGCTACTGTAAACTCATAAATAACAGAAAAAAATTCAAAAACAAACAAATCTAAAAACATGCCAAATGTTTAAAAATTAGGTTAATGGTGAATGATAGCAAACCAAAATAAGGTGTATGTCCCATGTAGGCAAACAAATGAAATAAATCTATTATGACAATGAAAACAAACATACAACTTTAATTTATGCAGAGGATCTTCTTTGAATCCCAGGCCCTTTGACCTCAATGTGTGGACTTACGCTGCCTGCTATGCTGTGGTCTATATGGCACACTAAGAATAGAAGACATCTTTGAAGATCAGTTTGAGAACCCAAAAAGGATCCTTCAGTTAATGTCATGCTATGTCAGAGATTGGACGATGGCCCAAACTGGATTTCAGATGGGGTAGACCTCTTTAGAAGGAAAATTCTCAAATCTTGGGTCATTCTTTTTGTAGTCTTCTAAGCCTATCTAACCCCTTGAGTCTCCCCATTTACTTCTCTTTGTTTTCCCTAGTTCTTCCGTCCTTTTAGCTTTTGTTGTCCTCCCCTTTGCATGAATGAAATTCTGGCTATTGCCACTTCAAAAAGAAACTTTAATTTATGCAGAGTAGGAAAAAGATAAATATTATTTGCATTCATGAAACCAAATGTGTGAGAGAGAAATGTGAAGTAGGATATACATGTTATAACTATAGCATACAAGAAATGAGAGAAAAAAATGAAGGTATCATTGTTGATAAATATTGAATGACGTACTGATGTCGGTAAAAAGAGTAAGAGATAGGAGGAGAGGTGACTGATGTAGTTAGTGTTTATGCCTCACAAATTAAATTAGAAAGTGATTATTATATAAAAGTTTTTTGGGGATGCACATGTCCTCGTGCAGACAAAATATTTATGGGAAGAGATCTCAATTGGCATATGAAAATGTCATAGATATGAGAAATAAAAAAGTGACCATACTAGATTAAATAAAGGGCATAATGAGAATTTTAGAGAAAATGTGGGAGTGGCAGCAATAGTACGTAAATAGAAAGAAGGGAGATTGAAATGCTTGGATATATTAAACTTAGACCTAAGGACGTGATGGACCTAAGCTAACTAGAAAGAGGGAAATTCAATAGTACGTAAATATACTGGGTGAAGACAAAATATTTATGAGAAGAGATCTCAATTGGCATATGAAAATGTCATAGATATGAGAAATAAAAAGTGACCGTACTAGATTAAATAAAGGGCATTATGAGAATTTTAGAGAAAATGTAGGAGTGGCAGCAATAGTACGTAAATAGAAAGAAGGGAGATTGAAATGCTTGGATATATTAAACTTAGACCTAAGGACGTGATGGACCTAAGCTAACTAGAAAGAGGGAAATTCAATATGATTTGGAGAATTTAAATATCTCTGAAAAATAACTCAAAATTGAGGTGAGTGGAGAAAGAGAATCTACATGACCAACCCAAAATAATTTGAGATCAAGACTAGAGTTGAGTTAAGATAATGCAATTGAAGAAAAAACTGCATCATCACATCACCACTTTGTCTAACGCCATAACCCAGAGTTCTAGAGTGCTTTAGCCAACCTTAACAACTTATGCAAAAAAAATAAGAGGAAACACAATTAAAGCATCTGATTTCTTTTCACTTCTCTACGTAAGTTTAATGGTGGTGACATGCACTTACGATGTTGCTGAAAAATACTAGGTCATGACAATGTTTCTACAAACTGCAATATTATCTTAGGTAGAAAGTAGTTGACCACTTTCCACTGTGTTGTATGTGAAATTGCTACGTATACAGGTAGCCTGTAGACATAAGAAGAAAGCTTAAATACTCAATAGAGCTTGTACTTGAATTTTCACAATCGTTAAGGACTAACTCATTCCCAAGGAAGTAGAGTGTCCCAATGCAAACTGCAGTTACCAGTGGTTCAGGCCATCCATGAAAAGCTCTGGGTTGCAAAATGTTTACTCAATTCTAAAGCCTTAATCCCAAATGTCTAGGTTGCAAATATCTGGTCAGATTAAATGATGTACCTTGTCCTGAAGTTCCCACATCCGTTTGTACAAGTAATTGTCTCCTCAGAAAAGAAATACCAACTGAAATGTTGGTTGCATTTCTTAAAGAACCAATCTCCTTCAACAAGTAGCTTAAGTCAATTATAGTAGAGAATACCAATCTCAATGAACACATGAACTCCGCCATGCTTGGAGGAAGAGGACCGACAAACTTCGAATGAATGAATGTCAAGTCTGAGAAAATATAAAACAAAGCGTGTTACCTGTAAAAACATAAAATATTCTTTTACAGCAAATGAAAGAGAGTTTGAGGCTACAGATTTGAAAGTTCACCATTTAGTGCTTGGCAACTAATCAGTGGTTTATGTGAATTGGATATCATGTCTATGACCTCACGAAATCCACGCAGTTTCCTATCATTCTCCTCTTCAAGATTCTGAATTTCTCTCTGCATGAAAACTTGACTATTTAGTGTTTGACATGAATCTGAACCTGAAAAAACTGAGGGAAAATTTGCATGTCCTCACTATCAAAATGTCTTTGTCATCTTCCGAGCTCGTCAAAACAACTTTAACCTGCTTGGGTTGCCCTCCTCCTTCCGGGATAATCAAAGGTACGAGGTTTTCAAATGACTGCTTCAAGACCTGCACACCATATATGCTGTATGGGGAAGTGAGCTAAATGTAACAAAAATGCAATATACTGTTCAACAAGACTCGTCAACTTGGGCAAAATTTAAGAAGGTAAGGCAGAGATGAGTTACCTGACTATGAGAGTTAGATTTGTTTGATCCATCTTGCTATGCTGGGACGACAGGATATGGTAGCCAAATGGAGTGATGGAAGGTGGTCATGCTGCCAACCAGTTGGAGTTGGTCGGTCAAAAAGCTGAACTGAGGATGTGTGTGTGCCTGACATTGTTGTAGGATTGTAGCAACTTGAATAGAATATTCATTAAAGGGTCAGCAAGAGAGGATGCTGAAACCAAACCCATGGATTGGTGGAGGTGAAGAGTAGGAAAAGCAGATGGTTAAGGGGCACAATGCAATACACTATTGATTAGGTTCTATAGGATTCTTTGATGCAGGACAGGTGCATAGACACCACCATCCCAGTGTGCCGGCGAGCCCAAATAGATCAGGAGTGTGCTGAGATAGCTTAGATCGAGCTGAAATAATTGAACCAAACCTGAACCACGCTGAATTAACTTCGACCGAGCAGAAAAACCTGTTGAACCGGGCTGGAAGGTGATGAACCAGTGTTGGACCAAGTTGTGCACAGGCTGGGTCAACTTACCACAATGGGATCGTGTCAGTGGTAGGGTGACCAGGAGGGGAGGGTGGTGGTGATGCTGGAAGCGGCGCAGGGGTGTCGGGGACTTGTGGCATGGTGGGAGGCTGCACGGAGACGGTAGATGTGGTGTCTCCTAGACAAACCCGGCTGGAGAGAGAAGCAGAGCCCGCAGGGGTTTATGGCTGCCCAGAGACACGCGTGGGCACGTGAAGGCAACAGCACACACCCAGCGGGCTGTCCTGTAGCTGCCATCAACTGTTGAGCATGCCTGACCGTGTGAAGACGGCAACTGGGAGAGGGGGTACATGTTCACCCTGGGTGGCACCCAATGGCACGTGAAGGTACCCGTTGCGCGTGGACATGTGGAAAGGGCGCCGCAAACAGGTCCCGACAAACCAGTGGCAAGGGCTTCAGGGTGGCTGTGTGTGGGGTAGTCATTGATGGGAGGAGAAGACGGTATCAGCAAAGGAGGCAGCAGTAGAGGGTGAAAGCGATGCCAGATAGAGGAGGTCGAGGTGGTGGCAAATGTCAGCAACAGAGAGGACGTTCTGCAGCAGCTGCTGCGACCAGGAGAGGGGAATGACATAAACTCTGAAGGAGGAGAAGAAAGCACCTGAGGGAGTTCCGTCGGGGTTGCTTTGTTGACATTCTGGCATTGGGATGCCGGTCGGGGTGGTGTCGTGGGGTTCTGGTGGTGAGGCAGCCACGGCGAGGTGCTGCATCGGAGGAGTAGAGGGGGGAGGAGATGAGAGGAAGAGGAGGAGGACAGGAAGGAGGAGAATAGAGGCCAGGAGAGGAAGAACAGGGGGGCCTGGCAAATAAGAAAAAGGCAAGGAAGAAGCAGGAGGGGTTTCTCGGATGTTGACAGGGGGGGGGGGGGATAAAGCACAGATGCAGGAGAGGAAAGGAGGAGGTGCGGGAGGAGAAGAGAGAGCAGTGTCCAGACTTCAAAGGGAGAAAAAGAAACAACCTGGGGGGAAGAGAGCGAGGCGAGAAGGAGACGGAGGAAAAGCAACAAAAAGATCAGGAGAGAGGAGAGGGAGAACCCATGGGGAGGCTAACTTTTTTTTTCTCCCAATCAACATCCCTACAGTGGGGATTGGGGGTCTTTAAATAAACCCTCAATACCAAATTACAAAAAGAAAATATCATACCTAGATCTATGTTATTAGAGACGAATACCTCAAGTGCCTAGGCGTTGAGGCAAGACGAAGAAAGGGGCAAGCACCTTGTCTTGCCCATGGCCGCCTCAGGCAACCACCTTATTCGCCTCAGGTGACTGAGGTGAACCAAGACGACGAGGAGATCACCTCAATTGCCATCAGATCTAGGCCAGAACCGGACCTAGCCCGGATCCATTTAACTTAAACCTCTGGCCTACATCCATTTAACTTAAACCCCCCTTACCCTCGCTCCTCAACGATCGTGACCATTGGGAGCCGACAAAGCAGCCTCCTCCTCCTCCAGCTCCCGCCGTCTGCCGTTGCCACCGTCTACTGCCGGAGGAGCTGCTGCAACCAAAGATAGCCGGAGAAGCTACCTGCATTCTCTCCCCCTTCTCAAAGGTGTTAAACATATGCGATTTAGAGTTTTTTTATTTTTTGATTTTGTCTTTGTTTTTCTTTTCAACAACATTGTTCTAATATAACATCCTCATAATAGCATATTGTTTGTTTGTTATTGGTGTATTTTGTCAGACGACCATCTTTAGCCGTAAATGGTATGTACTTTCAATTTTTCATTTTTTTTGTTTACATTGTAAATGTGATTAAAGTATTGTTATTAGCACGTCGGAGGGGCGGAGAAGTCGGATGTTATTTTAATTGGAATTGAAAAAAATTACCAAACAAGTCAAACATTGTCGAAAAGGTATAATTTCTGTTTTTTTTTCATTTTTTTCATATCTACTCCTTTTATTTTGTTATAGTTAAACTTAATAGTTAGTACATTCATTAGCGCCTTTTTTGTAACTTATAGTTAAACCTTTATGTAACTTTACCTTTAATTTAATTTCAGTATGTTTTGGTTTATATTAACATGCCTACTCGTTTAACAGGTCAGTTTTAAAGTTTATATTAGCGTTGTGACCATCGGAAGAGCCGTAAAACAGGTCAATTTTAGGGTTTTGTCAATTTTTATTTTTATTGTTCATTTTGCCTTGATTTTTTTTGTTCATCATCTTTCTTCTAATACAAGATCCTTATTTTATGTTTTAGTGTAATTTATTTGAGGACCGTATTTAGACGCAAAATGTACGCCCTTTGATTTATTTTTAACTTTTGTGCATTTTAAAATATATTTTATGCATTTTTAGATATATTTTCTGTATTTCTATGTTCTTATTGCATTTTTAAATATATTTCCTGCATTTATATATTTTTTGCATTTTTATGTATTCTTGCATTTTTAGATATATTTATTTATTTTATATATTTTCCTGTTTTGAAAATAAATATAATAAAAAAATGTCACCTTGGGTGCCTGAGGTGCCCATCTCAAGCGCCTAAGTCAAAGCGAGAGGTACTTTGCTTTGGTCACCTCACGCCTCTAATTACATAGACCTAGATACACATGTACCCCAAATTTAACATATTAAAGTTTATATTATAAGACTCTTATACATGTACAAACTCTTAATTTATCTTAATATGCCTATTTTAATACTTATAAGTAGACTCTTAAATATTTAATATTCTAATACTGTTAAAATAATAAGTTTGCCGATGTCTATGTCAATCCAATTTGATTAGTAGTGCCGGACGGCCCGGACCTTCTC
Organism: Cryptocoryne crispatula var. balansae; assembly: GCA_036172225.1. Lineage (NCBI taxonomy): Eukaryota > Viridiplantae > Streptophyta > Magnoliopsida > Alismatales > Araceae > Cryptocoryne > Cryptocoryne crispatula. The sequence continues at coordinate 3,779,852 of CM069924.1, read as the reverse complement.
GGATCCATCTTCCATTCGAGTCACCCAGTTTGAAGCACATCAATCTTCCATTGTAAGAGATATCCAATACAAATAAGGTGTTACACATCTCTTTCAAGCCTCATGCAATGGATCTATTTGGTTTTTTCTTGAAACCAGAGTTCCCTACATATTTTAATTCCCAATTCTTCATTTCTTGCCCCCCTCCCCCATCTTGAAATTTTCTTAATCACAGTAAATACTGGAGCTTGAGGCAGCACTAGAGTAGATCTAACTATTCCAGGAAATGGAGAATGTATAGAAGACTTCAAGTCTTTAACAGCAATCATTTCTCCCCCCCCTTATTCCAGTCTGCTCCCTTATCTGACTAATCACTCCTGTAAGTTTCTCTTTCCACAAACCTCTCCATTCTTCTTGATTCACGGTTAAATCCCACCACAATGCATTTTATCACAATTTTCGCTAAGAGAGGAATTGATGATGCATTTTATCACAATTTTGGCTAAGCAAGGAATTATGACTTAAGGCAATTGATGAAGCAATCCCCAAAATCTGTCTGCTAAAAAAACTATTTAATCAGAGTCGGAGGAGCATGACAGTCAAGGCAACAAGAGGGTCCCTTGCCCCCCAGACTCAGCAATAGGAAGTGATCATGTATTGAATACTATAAATAGTAACAAATGTAACAATAATATACTGATAAACATGATAAATGAGAAGACATTACTAATATCAACTCCCTGGTCTGAAATCCTCAAAAAAATACGTATATGAAAAAAAGTACAACAATATTTAGCTATTTTATCATTTTAAAAGAAGAAAAAAATGGGTTCAAGCTTCCATCTAGGCACTGAGAAAAAATGCGATAAATCATGAGGCATTATAAATGGTCCAACATTTCAAATTTGAACCTCAACAAACCTAAATTGTGAAAGAACCATCTATCTCTACTATCTTACTACATTTTCATTTAGAAATGTAAACCTATCAAGAAATAGAAAGTTGTATACAAAACAACAAATCAGAATATTGTGCAATTATATCCTGTAAACATGTCATAAATTCATAATTAACAAATATCCAACAAAAGAAAATAGGCTGTACCAGCATGACTAACTGCACTTGGCGATTGTTGCAAACATCAACATTTATGCATGGTCTTGAACCATACACCTGGCCTCCTAACATAAGCTTCTTCAATGACCTTACAAGGGCATCTGCAATGTATGAACTTTCAACAAAACATCAAAGAAAAGGAGCATTACTCCTCATGAGTCAAATGTCGGCTGCTGCAGAATCTTAGGATCACCAACTAAGATAGAAAACTCAATTCTAGCTTCAATCCCAAATTATTTGGGCTCAGGCATATGAAAAAAATGATTTGTACAGAAAAAAGGATAACAACCAGGACAAACAGGGATAACGTGGAACACTCAAATACTTACCTTCACTTGTCCGATTTTCACAAAGATTCCTCCATTGTTGAATTTTTAACTTAATCTTTTCCATGAAAAATGCATCAGCAACAGAAGAACTTGAGAGTGGTACTATTAGAGCCACCCTGCCAGTATGATTCTGTTCTTTTGTCATGGACTCTTGAACTCTGGATAAGTAAGATATACCTGATAAATAGAACTGTAAGAATGATAGTTTTGGTGCCCCATAAAAGCTAGTTAATATATTCAGATAATTTATGTTTTATTTCTTCACCTTTCATCAAAATTCCAATGTATTGACATGAATACAAGCATACTGGTTATAATATCCCATCACGTTTCAAATAGATAAGTGCATCACTTACCATCATATATGCAGGAATTGAAATCAAAACCTTCTTGAGCCATGGAAGTTAAAGATGGCATTTGACATGAAAAGCTATATGAAGGCATCCCAATATTCCACTCATCTCTCGGGAACAAATGGAAGCTATACCTGCATAATTAATACCTTAAGAACCACGACATCAACCAGCCAACATAAAGTCAATTGGAGAAAATAGGTCGAGAACAATGAGAGAGAAGGATAAGATTGGAACTATGACATTTTTAATATGCTGTAGAACAAAATATGATGATCTTTTTTATTCCCTTCTAGTCTTGTAGAACAAAAAGAGTTGGAGCGAAGCATGAGCAATTAACACACAAAAGTAAAGCACAAAATATCAAAAGGATCTTTTCAAAAAAAGTCATGAATTATTTTTGCAAAGTGAGTTAATAATAGCAAAAAATTGAAGATCAATGTAAATTGAGAAAAGAAGATGCTGCAAATGTGCTTTTTTTATAGTGACCAAAGGCCACGAATTTCACTATAAAAACAAAGATATAAGTATTAAAAAGAATAGAGGAAGCAACTGCCCAACTATTGAGGGAACAGTGGAAGGGTTAGATTACGAGAAGAAAGAGTCCAAAGACAAAAAAACAATCCCTAAAAAGACAATCATCCAAATGACTACCGTAGCAAGCAAGGAACCAATCCTGCACCAGAGAACCCATCCTTCTAACCTTTGACTTTGGGTGCTCAAAATGGTCTTCAAAAATCTTCTTGTTTCTCATTATCCAAGTAGCCCACAACCATGCAGGGAGAGTAAGCTCCCACACCTTACTGTTGGCCGGCCATGGGTCTAAAGAAGACCACTTCACTAACAAAGATTATAGAGACTCCTATTCCCTCCACGGGATCTTCCACCCTATAAAGAGGGTCTTCCAAAGATAACTGATAACACCACAGCGAATAAAAAGATGCTGCAAATATGCTTAAGGTAGTTGGCTACATAAAGAACTACATTATGCCCTCGTTATAGTTTTATGTCCCCACTGTAACTATGGAGCATCATCTCCCAGTTTTGTGAATATTTGCAGACATGTGCAGCATAGGTGAATTAAGTGACCAAAGCTGTTTTATTATTGTTCTTGCATGAGATCCTCAAAATTAAGCATCTAAGATAAGACCAAAACTTTTTTGTCTGCACATAATACATACTGCGGTAACCTCACTCATAATGTGCCCTTCCACTTCTGTAAGACTGGCAAATTTTCCAGCTCAAAGAGATAAGCAGCTAAAGCTGTATGTTCCTGTTTTTGCATGTTCTTCTCCAACTGTGTTGTCAAGATGCAAAATGCAGACATCTTCTACATGTAGCCTATCTTTTCCCTAAACATATCTAACTTTGGTGTCCCAAAAAGTACTTAATTTTTTATCTATACTAGAAAGGATAAGGGTGTCCAAGGCATTCAAGGGTCATTGGCAGCCTAGGCGATAAGGCAGCTGCTTAGGCATCACCTAGGCATGAGAGGTTGGAGCATAGAGATTGATGGGAGAGAAATTGAGAGCTGGGGAAGTAAATACAGAATTTAAGAGACTGACATATTTAGCAAGAGAGAGATCTATGAAGAATAGAGAGGGGCTTTTAGGTGTTATGCAATATACATATACATAATCAGTAATTAAAAGTCAAGTATGTAGAATAGAAATGATAACTGAAAATTCCAACATGATCTTTTCCCAAATGCAGATCCTGTACTTTATTATGGACCAATGCACCCACGTTGCAGGGGTCAAGGGTAGCACCCCTGCAACATGTCAGCTTCCAGTTTATCAAAATCTGGCTTCATGTAGTAGATAGGCAGAAATTTCAATCTTCATTCACAAACACAAGCCTTTAAACTTTCCTTATTTTATATTATAATGGGCTTGTAGTTGTTCTTTCTTTTTCTCCCTTTTGTTCACTTACATCTTCTTGATATAAGCCTTTTGACTTCTTTCTATTTGCTGTTTTTTTAAGGTGGCCAAAGGCCATGACTCCTAATTGCAGAAAAAATGATAAAAAATAAAGAAGGAAATAATGAGGGGGGAGAAAAAAGATTAACTATCAAAATGGTAGCAGTCAACCACCTATTACAAAAGTTCCTCCAACCTAATGAACCACAACAATGCAAGAAGAGTAGAAATCCACAGCCTCGATTCATTGCTCCACGGATTTCTCTTGTTCCACTAGTGCACCAAAGAGAGCTAATGATTTTGTAACGAAGGAATGTATGTTTGATGTTTTCTGATTTGATCACACAAAACTATGTTATCAGAGGCATCAGTTGGTCCCTCATCTCAACCCAAATGCCTTGCCCATTGCCTCCGATGATGAAGGCGATCCAGCGGTGACGGCCGCGATGCCTTGGGTGAGCTGAGAAACCAACTCTTTAGTCAGAGAAGAAAGAGCTCGTGGGTCTGATTTTGGATCCCGCAGGCCTGGTCACCGAGTCTGCAACTTAAGTTGCAGACCGGTGGATCACAGTGAACTGGCTGGGTAGAGGGACTGACAGACACACCAGAGACGGGGTAGATAATCTAGGCAATATGGACCAAAGTGAGGCATTTTACACCCACCTCGCCTCGTCGCCCAGGTGAACGAGGCGATCACCTATGATAACATAGCACAAAAACACCACTTTGATTGTACTGAAATATCTTTCTGTAAATATGATTTGGCGAGTAATCTGCCTCTACAACTCTTCCACAAAAACAATATGATTATGAAAGGAAGTGATGGAACCCAGACAACTTTTCACCAATGAACCACAGTGCCTTCCATACTTAACGTACGGCATGCTGATTTAACAAAGAAAGTATGTTTCTTGCTAGGGATCTAGAACAAATTATCTTCCTAGGCTCAAAGCATTCGTGATCTTTTATGAGTTCCATTAGGTGTACGAGGTCAATAACTTTCACCTCCTTTAACTTTTTTCTTAAATAAAAATACCACTTGGTACTATTATCCCAATGAGACCTGACTTTTGCTTCTTTGTTGCTAGCAATTCTGAAAACCCTGGGGATCAGCCAATGGCGCATGGCCAGCCCAATGATCCTTCCAAAACATGATCTTCCTACCATCATGTATAATGATAGACAAGGTCAGATTGAAGATTGCCAATTTTGAAGAATACTCTTTTAAATACCAGAGAGTCTACCAAGTTTCTGAAATCTTTGATCCAATTATCATTGCACCCTAAACTATACTTTGAGCACACTATTTTTCCCTTTTTATCCTTATCATTCTGTTCTAAATTTTCACCTCCTATCATGTAATTTATTGCCACCTTCAAGATAGATAGATAGATATATAAACAGATATATATATAGAGAGAGAGAGAGAGCGCGCGCATCAGCGAATAGGCAGATGCTCCTTTTTCTACCATTTGTTTTCTTCAAAAGTTCTTCTCAGAGAGCTGTTTCTTCTCTATTTCTTTTTTCTTTTTCCTCGGGCGTGAAGACCCAAGAATAGCACCTTTTCTCGCTCGTCACAGGGGCCAGATAGACGGACGACTAATAGAACAAGAAAAATGCTGCCTTTAAGATGAGAAAGGGACTTACGGGTAGCCCACAACCTTGGAACCCTGGAGGCGAAACGGGCAGACAGTAAATTGGAGCAGTTCGAACCTCTCCGCGGCAGCCTTGGCCTTGAGGTAGGCAGTGTCGACGGTGTCTATGGGCGAAATGCAGCGCCACCACGATGAGATATGGTGGCCGGCGCCCAATTCAGAACGGGGATTTGACGGAGGGGAGGAGGAGGAGGAGGAGGCAGCAAACGAGCGGAAGAAGGCGGAGCCAGTGCTCTGTGCGGAGACGGCTACGAAATCTGCTTCCTGGACGTGGTCTCTCAGCTGCCCAAGCGCCTCGGCGAAGTTAGACCTCGTCACCTGCTTGACGACGCCACCACCGCACAGCGTCTTCCCCGGCGGCGGCATCACCTCTCCGTGCGTGCGAAATCTCCAAGCGTTGTCTCTCAGGCTTCCTGCTGTTGTATGCTTTGGAGCTTTGCTTTTGTATGCTTTGGAGTTTAGACGTCTTCCAGAAACATCATAATATAATTTATAATTTCTTGGTTTCCATTATTTCAGAAAAATAAAAATATAAAACATAATTTGGATGTTTAAATAGTATATTTTTAGGCTCTTCAAAAAGTAAAATAGTAAAAATTCTAAATTAATTTTAATAAGCATGTTTTATTAAGAAATATTTTATACTTTTAAAATTAAAAAATATAAAATCTAAAATTATGATTCACATGTTTTGTTAAGTAATAAGCTAGTCTCTTTGTCAAATAATAAAATCAGAAGTGTTGAAAATTAGTTTTTGTTGTTAGAGTAACTCATTAATCAAATAAATAAAAAAGGTTCATTCCTTAACTTATGTCACACATATATATATCATATATGATATATTCATGTTATAAATGTGCAGCCACATGATTTCCCTTTTGTAGACCTAAATAAGATTTTTAATTCAAGGTGCTGTAGAAAACTTATATAAACAAACATAATATTTTAAAGATTTATAAGATAATAAAGTATATATCAATAGATTTAAAATAAAGGTATACGAACATATTGTAAGTGTTTTTTAAAAAAATATTGTAAGCCACAGGGATATAAATGCAAAAGCCTCCAAAATGAGCACTGTACCGCTAAGAGCTCAGTTCGCAGCTTAGAGCTCTCAGACGAGCAATGTCGGCGGCATCGATCATGTCAGCTCGTGCGCCTCCTACCTCGCCTGGCGTCTCCTCCATCGCTTCACCGGCGGCAATGTCTTCCAGATTCGGCAGTCTCGCGTTGCCAGGAAGCCCAATCTGCTCCACGAACCATCTGCTTGGTCGTTCCATTCTCTCCTTTTCTTTTTCCAACCACGGTAATCGAAGATTGCGGGCACCCATTGCCTTGGCGGCGGCGCCGCTTGCTCCTCGGTCGGGTTCCAGGTCTTTTCCTCTCCATGTTCGCAATTGTTCCAGTGATCCTCCGGAGGGCGAGGGTGACGACGCCAGCTTGATCAGAAGCTTAGTTGTCAGGGCAGGAGAGGTGCTGTCGATGGGGTTTCCCCTTTGGGTGGCGTCGGCATGCTTCCTTGCGCTTCTGAGGCCGTCCACCTTCCTCTGGGTGCATCAGAAGTGGCAGATTATCGGTCTCACGGTTACCATGCTCGGTGCTGCCTTTCGCTTCGTGGCTATCAGCTCCGTATTGTTTATGGCTAGTCTGAGGCTTTTCAGCTCCGATTGATCTGCATTTTTTCCGGTACTTGTCCTGTGCAGGAATGGGGATGACTCTGACCCTCGATGATTTAAACGCCGCGCTGCTGATGCCCAGGGAGTTGCTTATTGGCTTTCTTCTCCAGTACACGGTTTCTAACCTCTCCTTGTCAACCTTTTCCTTCTCTGTCCAATAAATAATGTTTTTGGCTTTTCACATGATTGGGGGACAATTCGTGCAAGATATATAAAACAGCAGCTTAATCTTCATTAGTGTCCTGACAAGTTCTTGAATTGATTTCAACGCCGGTGTGGTTGTAGTGTCTTTGTCTCTCCTCTTTAATTGCTTGTTTTGATTAACAAATACTATTTCATTTTAAGAGTCCATTTCAGTAAATTGGGTTAATGAGATATTAGCGTGAACTGGTTTAGACATTGCATCTTCATGTCCAATGCCCAGTATATACACAAATATCTGATTTTCCACTTTTAGCCTTCGTAATGTTTGACTTCATTAGGGTTCACAGGAAAAAAAACATTTTGCAACCTATTGAGTTTCCACCTTCCCTGCTGGATTTGTGGCCCATTGTAACCACATAGGGTACATTCCAAAGGACAAAATTCACGATAAATAAATGAAGTGTTTGTTGTTGAGAACAAATGGTAATGTAGAAGGCGGCTTTAATGGGAATCACATTAAAGCTGTTAGACATAACAGGGGTTCATCCTCACAATCCCCCGCCCCTCCACATGCAACTACACAAAGAAAGGATGCCTGAGGGATCCACAGTACCAGAATGCTGAAGTATCATCTCACTCATTGTTGTTACATGTCTGTCTGCTCGTTATATACTTTCAAGAATAGGAAAATAATTCCAAAGTAATGGAGATTTGAAATGGGCATCATTAATGAATAACACCCTTTGATTTTCTGAAAAGCTACATTGTTTTCCGTCCAATATGAACCAAATTTTATGGAAATTGATATCTCACTCCTGTTATTGACAAATGGGACATTGGTCATTTTATTTATGTAGTCTCTTCCTCATTTCTGTATTATATTCCGAATACTCAACTGTCTCTTTAATTCAGTCAAGTATCCCATCCAATCCCTGTTCACAAGCAAACAAAAGATATTTGCTAAGTCCTTTGTTTTGGCTTTGCCTACTTTTTAATTCACAGGTTTTACTGTTGCCGTGTTACTCACATTTTTGTTGATTTTTCCTATTTATTTTTCAGCAAGATATTCCATCCTGTTATAGTTTCATTTGTCAGTAAATTTTCTCAAGAATCCCTTTTGGCTTGTCGTGATGGCTGCTGCTATGAATTTGTCAGAATTAGTTTTTATGGAAAATACTACACCTTGCTTCATGTAACATGCTTGCAGGTGATGCCTTCTTCAGGATATTTTGTGAGCAAGATTTTGAAATTACCTTCGTACTACTCTGCTGGTTTGATACTGGTTTCTTGCTGCCCCGGAGGTGTGTCTGAAGGCTGTTCTTTTCGTACATCTAAAGAGTGTGCTTGCTATAATGTTTTTCCTTTTTCCGACAGGAACTGCAAGTAACATCGTTACCTATTTGGCAAAGTATGTGACTAGTACATCAAAGTTACATCCTATTTAAATGATTTTTGACACTGTTCACTTTCTATCAGTGGAAATGTAGCACTTTCAGTATTGATGACTGCAGCAAGCACATTTGCTTCTGTGGTAAAAGAAAACTGCAACCCTCTTTTTTCCATGCTTGTTATTAGCAAGGCACATGTATTCACATGTTCATCATGGGTTCTTGCAGATAATGACACCTTTTCTAACAGCCAAGCTTGCTGGACAATTTGTTGCCGTAGACCCAGCTGGTCTTTTTGTCTCTACAGTGCAGGTGATAATTTTTTGATGAATTCCATTTCTCATCCCTATCAGTTTGTCTGAGCACAATGGTGAGTGGTGTCATGTTTGCAGGTCGTGCTTGCACCTGTGCTCTTAGGTGCATTATTAAACCAATATTGCAGTAAGCTAGTAGAGTTTATCTCTCCAGTGATGCCATTTATTGCTGTGGTAACAGTGGCCATCTTGTGTGGTAGTGCCATAGCTCAAAATGCCTCATCCATTCTTGCCTCTGGATTGCAAGTGGTTATTGCATCGTGTCTTCTTCATGCCTCTGGCTTTTTCTTTGGATATGTTTTGTCAAGGCTGCTCAGACTTAATGAATCTTCTTCTAGAACCATATCAATTGAGGTTGGGATGCAGGTTAGTGATGTATAATACCAAGGGCTTGGCATCTACTTTTTCACTTTGAAATTTCTATAAAATAAATTTCTGTGTGTCTCAGAACTCTGTGCTCGGCGTAGTGCTTGCTGGCCAGCATTTCGGAAATCCTTTGACTGCAGTACCTTGTGCAGTTTCAAGTGTTTGTCACTCAGTCTATGGTAGTCTGTTAGCTGGAATTTGGAGACGTAAATCAGTTGCCAAGTGATGCCAACAGGAAAAAGGTCAAAGCCGGATCACCTCTGTTACATGATTGTTTTTTAATTCTTCACCCAATTTTTCAATGTTTTCTTGTTGAACTCAACTCGCTACTGATTTTGGAGCATTTACTGAGCGATGTAATGTAATTGCACAATCTTCATTTGGTCAATTCTTGATCCTGCCGGATGGAACCCTAGGTAAGTTGCTGAACTGGTGGGGTTTTTGGTTGCATGACAATTTGAGTTTCGGTTACAAACATATCTTTTAGTAGCAAAACTTGTTGAAAAAGTGTTTGACAATCATGTCAAAAATATGTTTTTACTGAGAATTCCTTCTTAGACAAGAGAAGAGATAGTTCTTCTTTGTGGTCCCCTATATCTTTTTAGTTATATATGGTCCTCACTTTTTTTGTTGTCATATGTCACCAAACGCTATCTTAGATTTTATTTTAATATAAATTTTTCATGAAAGTTTACAGAAAATTATTGTGCAATCAATCACCCTATTAATTCTTTTGTTTTGGTGAGCTTCAATTTAGCTAAGTGGACTTCAATTAAAGCTGGCGGAAATGATGCTCATCTGTTAGCCATGCAATGTAGCCCAAGACCCATGCCCATGTAGGAGATACTTGGAATCTAGTTGCAGCAACATATGACTTTGCACCATGTTCTTCCTTGTTCCAACTAACTTATTTCAGTGCTGTGGCGTAAGAGATGGGATTTTGTTATATGAAAAAGAACATGTGTGATAAAATTTGGTCATCCCACAACTCAACATTCTTCCCAGATTTAAATTTACCATTTTTACTTCAGGGGTGTTCATGATTTGGCTCAAAGATGGAGAGACCTTGATGTTTGACGTTATAAACCCAACATTAAAAAAACAGGATTAGACCTTAATATGTAGTTTAGCTGCCCTGAAAATGTTGGTTTCCTTCTGTCCAATTTTTTTTTTCAATAGATAAAATTGGTGTTTATGTGTCGTCAAATCTAATCTATAACACTTGACGTATTCATTTATATGATAAAAGAGCACAAGATATTTGCTCTCCTGCGCTGGCTACAAACTGTCCAAGCTTTTGGTTGGATGGTTATTTCTCTATTTCTAAACTTTTCTCTTTATCCCCCCCCCCCCCATCATCTCTACTCTTTACATATATTTTTATATTTAGAACTTGTAAATGAATTGGCGGTTAATAACAAGGAAGAGCAAGAGTATTTCTTGTTTAACTAATAAAAATCCAAATTTCTGTGTAAAATAACAATTTAATGAAAATCCTTTTATTTTCTATTCGATTTCACATGTTCTCGCAATCAAACAAATCGTTAGCTTGCCCAAACATAATCAAATCAAATTCCAACGTATCTCTATTTGATCCAAATAATAAATATTTGTGATTTTAAAATGATTCAGTGTAAAAATATTGAAACATATGATGAGCCTCAAAGATAGTTCTCGTACGAAATGTTGAGGAAAAATGTTCACAAGAGAGAGAGAGAGAGTATAAAATCATTCTTTTAACGTAGAAATTAAGATGTAAATTAAAAGAATACAACGACTATATAATAAGATCACAAATCATGTAAACATGTCTAGCAATCCTTTTTATAATTTGGAAATCATGCAAGTTAAAAGATTACAAGGATACATTTCCCCAGATTTATAGATAAAAACTCTAAATAAAAGGGGCTTTTATTTTTAGGTCCTAGTTTGGGTCTCAATTATTTGTAGCCCCCACCGTTTACTTAATTTCTTTTGCAACCTGTCTGTTAAAGATAAGACCATCCATCTTCTCCGTCACAGAAAAATTAAGCAAAAAAAAAAACTTGTTAGATTATAAAATAGCGAAAAAGAGTTGTGGGACTAAAAAAAATTCCCTTAAAAGTAGGGGCTGGCGGGAGTAATATCTACCATCTATATATATATATTGAGGTCAAGATCTATCTATATATTTTAAAATCGGAACATCTAACTTAAAAGCTATGTCCTATTAAATTATTACAAAATATCCACCGAGTGCTCCGTCCTCCCTCCTGCAGAAATCTCCCCTTCCTTCCTCTCCGATGCGATGGCCGCCGCCCCGGCGGCGGCGCTTCCAGTCCCTCGGGCCAAGGCCTCCGCCAAGCACGACCGCCGCCGGTACCCCCCGACCGCCGCCGCCGCCGCCGTCACAAGCTCCTTCATCCCCTCTCCGTCCGCCGTCGACAGAGTTGCCCCGACCCGCCTCCGCCCGCCTCCCCGATGTTCTCCTCTGACAAGAAGATGCAGCCCGGACGGCCCCCTCCTCCTCCTCCTCCTCCGGGAAGCAGCGACGACGGCAGGAGCCCCGCCGGGAGGAAGGGTGATGGCGGCGGCGCGTTGCCCGGCGCTGGATCGTCAGGCGGCGAAGCACCACCGTCTCCGGTTCGTCCGGAAACTGACGACGCTGCTGCTGTCCAAGCCCCGCCACTTCCTGCCGCTGCGCATCCTGTCCCGCCACTGCCGCCGCTACCTCACCCTCGCCGGCAGCCCCGGCCGATCCGTCCTCTCCATGGTCCTCCGCTACCCCGCCATCTTCCGCCTCTTCCACGCCCCCTCCCATTCGTCCCAATCCCTCTTCGTCCTCGCCGTCGGCCTCACCCCCGCCGCCGCCGCCCTCGCCGCCGAGGAGCTCCGCCTGCGGGAGGAAATCGCGTCCTTCCTCGCCGCCAAGCTGCAGCGGCTGCTCATGCTCGCCCCCCACCGCCGGCTCCTCCTCTCCAAGCTCGTCCACCTTGCCCCCGACCTCGGGCTCCCCCCGGACTTCCGTTCCCGCCTCTGCAACCGCCACCCGGACCGCTTCCGCACCGTCGACACCTCCTACGGCCGCGCGCTCGAGCTCGTAAGCTGGGATCCCGCCCTCGCCGTCCCGTTGCCCCCGCCGGCGCCCGACGCCGACGATGCCCGGCGCCCCATCATCGACCGGCCGCCGAGATTCAAGCAGTTGAAGCTGAGGAGGGGGCTGAACCTCAAGCGCCGCCACCGGGACTACCTGATCAGGTTCCGGGACCTCCCGGAGGTCTGCCCCTTCTCCCCGGAAGGGCCGGGGGAGGCGGAGAGGAGGGCTTGCGCCGCGGTGAGGGAGGTGCTGGGGATGACGGCGGAGCGGCGGACGCTGGTGGACCACCTGACCCACCTGCGCCGGGACCTGGGCCTGCCCAACAGGCTGCGGGCGATGCTGGTGCGCCACCCGGAGATGTTCTACGTCAGCGTGAAGGGGCAGAGGGACTCCGTCTTCCTGGTGGAGGGCTACGACGACCGGGGCCGGCTGCTGCACGCGGACGAGCTGCTGGCCGCCAAGGAGCGGCTGCTCGGCCTCGTCCGCGAGGGGAAGAGGCTGCGCAAGGGGAGAGGGAAGAGCACCGCCTACGACGACGCCGACGACGAAGAAGATGAAGAAGAAGAGGGAGCTGAAGATGACGACGACGACGACGGCGGTTTCGCCGCATTGTTTGATTCTGGGATCGGGGAGGAGTGGGAGGAGTTCTCTGCCGGAGATGCGGAGGACGACCGGCGGCGGGGGATGGAGGAGGAGGAAGAAAGCAGCAAGTTTTGGAGTGTGAAGGGGTGTTTAGCTGCTGCTGATGAGCCGGGGATTTGGTGACCGGTAATATGCCCATTTTCTTGTTCTTCTGACGTGGGTGTTTATATATATATCATAGATAATATGCATGGTTTTTGGGCTCATCTACCGTGATATGTCTATGTTTTAATTTTCTGTCCGTTAAAGAATCTGGATTTGTTTGATAGTGCATTTTAGTTAAATTATTAATACACCTCGAATGTCTGCATAAATCTCTTTAAGTTAAGTTGTAAAAATTAACTTTTTGTTGTTTGGACCTAATATTTCTTTTGATAAAAATTAAGTTATAACAAATATTTTCTCTTTAAATTATTTTAAAAATCTTAATTTTTAGTTTTCTTCTAAGATTTCTTATCACTTGTTTGTGTTTAAACTTAATTCGTTTATTTTACACGCTGAATTTAAGATTTTACAAGTATGTAAAATTTTTGTTCGAGATTTGTTATTTAATCATGATGACACATTCAAATTTAAACTCAATACAGATTCATTTATAGAATTTAAAATCAACTAAAAAACTTTAAAAATTCTAACTTAACTCATTTATAAAAGTCGATTTAATGTAAAGTTCAAATTAAATTTTATTTCAATTTATTTTATATATCTAAGTGATAATATACATATAACAAATATACTCATTATTTAATTTTATATAAATATTTAATCCAGTATTTATTTGATACTTGAGTCAAGTTTTTAATGAGTCCAAGGTTCGAGATATTTGTCAAGTGTATTGATTCCTTTGCACCCCGAGGTTGTCGCAGGTCAAGTTGGGCCAAGTCAACCTAAGCTTGACCCAATACCCGGCCTCCCTTGCTTAAAACAAATGACCGATTATGAAACATTAGCAAAATCAAACCACAGTTAAAGTGAGGTTTGTTTTGGCTTAATCCGAAAATCATTCTCAACACTTCATTTCATGTCTAATCCCTTAATTTGTGATGAAGAAAATAAGAATGGGAGATTCAAACAGGTTGCAGCAGATGGATACCCTGTTGCAATGTGCGTCAAAAGTCAAAGTAAACAACAGCACCGGGAGCAGGGCTTGATTGCAGAATAGGTTTTACCTCCCTGGGAGGATTTCTGGAGAAGTTCATCAAGATACTATGATGCTTTGCCGGTCATTCTTGAACGGTTGCTCCGAGAGCAATTTATGGACAGGCATATCATCTCTGATTTTATGAACATTGGCATGCTCTGAGTCTGAGATACCATGTTTCTGAGTTTATTCGGAATGGGTTTTCAGTGGTGACCGCAGGCTCAATTTCTTGACAGCTTTTTTTTTTTTTAGTGCGAACATGAACATCCTGAACCCTCGTATGCTGACTTGAAACTTCGTTCCCATTCATCTGTCGGCTTCCAATCTTTATGTGGGACATGACGAGGATGCTTCTCTCTCTTGTTTCCTTTCAACTGCTGCAGTGCATGTTTCAGAGCAGGCGCCAACGCCTCCATGCACTCTGCAACGGCGTTTGGATTGCCCGGCATATTGATTATCTGAGGGGGGAAACGGAAAAATGACTTTGAGCATTCCCCTCAAGATTATAGGAAAATATGAAGATAAAGAAAAACCGGCTTGAAAGCAGAAAGGACCAAGGGCAGATCACAGGAACTTTTTGATCTCACACGAGGACATTCTCTCCAGAAGTTGTACAAGAACCAAGAACAACCTTATGCATGACTACGTGATTACACACTTCGCAGCTGTCTTAACCCACATTTGACCTTCGATTATGAAATAACTATGAAGACTGAAGAGTGGTATCAAAATTCTAAAAGATAAGCCAGGCTTACCAATGTTGACCCTCTAATTCCAGCAGCAGCCCTTGAGAGCATTGCGAAAGGAGTAACCTATTCTCTCAAGAAAAGGGAGAAGACAGAGAACAAGTTACAAAAAACACAAGATTGTTCGCAGAAAATGTGGCCAAAAAATTATTATATTCATGTCTAGAATGAGATAGAGAGTGAGGTGTCAAAAGTAACAAGCAACGTGGATTTTAATGCTTTGACCCAGTGCTGGATAGTGGATACCTTCCACTTCCATAGAACCAAATCTAGCTATACGTAGTGCCAAAAGTTGGAAAAGACCACAGCTGAGTTATCAAAGATGGGAAGTGATAACAGTAAACGAAAGTGAGAAATGATCTTACAAGAAAAAAATAAAGAAAAAAGATATGTATATCTTTATGTGCACATCGAACTTAGTGTTCCAATGTACTATCTATCTAATTAAAAATATTTTAGTATCTACTTTTATAAATATAAATATTTGTTTTCTCTTAAAGGTGAGAGAGTTGAGTTTTGTTTGCAACTAATAGAAAAGTCCAAGCAAACCACGAGAGATAAAAGAGAAAAATGAAAGCCACCAAAAGCATCTATCAACACTACAGAGCCAAGTATGTGATTAAAAAAAAAACACAACAGAGCCAAGTCTAAACCTACAAAAAAACTAGAAGATGAATCCAAGCCACATTACTCAGAACAGAAAAGTACAGTCACAAAGGATAACACACCAAGAATCCAGACCCTATGGTACAGAAAGAAAATAATTATAGGCCACATGCCAACTTCTTAGCAACATACATTTTTTCCAAGAATTTTCTTAGAGTGATGCTATTCATCAGAAAAAAAAGTTCTCTTGTTTCTAACAAACAGGAGGCCTGCAACGTAGCAGGAAGAAGAATCACCCAACCATGGGTTTCCATCTCGGAGAAATCTTGTGAGATTATTGGTCTCGATAGGAATCCAAGATCTGACGGAGGAGAAGCTGGTGGGGAGAGGTCCAACCTTAATTTTAGGAACCCACATCATAACCTCATTTTTTTTCAAATAAAAAAATGAAACAATAAAAAACACTCCTTTCTAAAATAGAAACACTAAAAATTTCTATAATGGAAAAGAGGACAACGAACAAAATACAATAAATATTTTTATAAATACCTTAAGACAAGTCATTAATACCTTGAGACTTTCCTGGAGCATAACAAAGGAAAGGCCAGGAGCTTCTTTGTCTAGTAAGCATTTTGTGGCTTCAGGTGTCACATCTCTGGGAGTAAAGCCAGTGCCACCTGCACAAGTAAAATAGAAGCGAAGTGAAGTATGGAAACAGATATTTTCTTTCTTGTCAAAAATGTTGTTAAGACATTCACCCAGAGTTAGAATAAGGTCCATTTTCTCCGTATCACACCAATGTTGCAGAGCATCTTTAATTTTGCCTACTTCATCTGGAACTACAGCAGTTGCAACCACGCATGCTCCTCCAAGTTTTTCCGACATTGAATTCACAACAGAAACTGCTCGAGGACCACTGCAGAAAAAATTATACTAAGTTCATTTTCTGAACACAAATATAGATGCATAAAATGAAATTACCAAACTGAAAGATTAATAAGGTAAACCGAAATTGCAAAGTTTTTTAAATTATAACTAAACTAAATCAACCCCTAATTGATCCACAAATGCTCAATTCTTGAATTGGCCCAATAATTGAAGCCCACTTCAGCCATAATCCATTGGGAAAAGACCCAATTTAGAGATCATGTTCACAGCCCACCTTTCCTCCACTTAATGGGCTGTATTTACATCTCAAGACAGGCCCGTTAAAACTTTGAATACCAACTTTAGCCCATTTCTTGCCTATTTATGCAAACAGGTCATTGACCAAGAAAACAGGGGTATCAACCGAGAGGAAACTTTAGGGAGGCCCTGGTTGAAATTCTCGCCACCTACTGCAACCTCAGGAGGTCGGTTACCCCCAACTACTGCATTTATCGCATATGCCAACTATTCTCCTAAGAACCCGGAAAGCCATCAGGACAACCAATGATCGAAGAAGGCCAGGCGGGATTCTTCCGGGCAAGAAATCAGGGAGAGATCATTGCAGGCCTGATGAGGGTAGAAATTGGCCATCAGAGCCAACAAAACCTGCCGGAATTACAGGAGGATCCGCTGGCCTGTGGAGCCCTTAGTCACCTGCCAGCCCTTCTCCAGAGGACCAGGGACTCCGGGTAGCAAGAAGGCCATCCCGGAGATCCTGAAAAAACAAACAGGAAGGAGCCATCTACAGCAAGCTGCCTTGTCCCGAAAAAGCTCCGCACCCTTTAGGACTCCCAATGGTGGGAGACTCATATCTGCACCAAGACAGAATCGGGCTTCCCCAAGATAGCCACGAAAGAATCCGTCATCCAGGTGATGCATCCGGAAGCCATTTAGGGAAGCCATGGTTGTCCTCAAGACCAGAGTTGCCATTTAGGGAGCCCATCCCTCACGGGACTTACCTCCGATTGTTGGGGGAGCTAAATCCGTATCAAAGAGAGATCGGGACTTTCCCACGCTAGCCATGGAGGGCTGCAAGATGAACCTACAAGGTCAGCAACCTGCCAAGGCCTCTGGAAGGGTCGTTTGGGGGACGTGATGCTGTCGGGGCTCCTTTCCGACAGGAGCAGGACCCCTTGCCTATAAGAACATTGCCTCGCAGGCCGGCTGGGGGATTGGGAAGTAGTCACACAAAAAAGAGCATACAGAGGTCGGAGGCACAGAGAGAAGATTGAAGGGGGATGGGAGAAGTCGCCGAGACCGCCTAGCTCGTCTGTTGCAGCTGTTAAGGTTGGGAAGTAGTTCTTCAGAAAATTTAATCAAAAAATAAGACTAGTTGAGGCATGAATTGAAGAATCGATGGAATCAGATCGGAATTGGCCGAAACCTGAATTGGATTGGTCGTTTTCGATCTGATTCCGGGCTGAAGGACCGATTTCTCTAGAAATTCTGGATGAATCGGTGGAATCGGTCTGGATCAATCCGATTCCACCGATTCTAACCTAGAATCGGTTGATCCGACTGATTCTGTTTGGACAACTCAAGTCCCAACGGTGGATCGATACCAAGCCCGATGCAAACCCGGTATCGATCCGATTTTGGCCAATTTAGGGCCAGATCGACCGATTCCGGAGGTCTTCTGCCCTAGCAGGAGACCTGGTCAATTCTGGCAAGAACTACGGCGAATACACAGACGATTCCATCAATTCTGGCAGTGATGGCGTAGATCTCGGTGATTCCTACGAGAATTAGTCGATTCCGGCGACAATTCATGCGATTCCGGTGATCTAGGTTAGATTGCAGCAATCCAACCCTCGATTCCAACTCTGAACAAGCCATTTTTTCCTCCTTGTCATCTCCTTGATAAGATTTCTTTGTCGGAATTCCCATACGCTCATTTCTACACTTTTCGACGACTCCGTAATAATTTAAGCATATTGAACAGCCCATCTAAAGGGCTATTCTCTTCCCGAACATCCCCTAAACTAATTTTATTGATGTCTAACAGCTGTAATAAATTGTTTACGTATATTGTAAGTGCAAGCAATGGCCAACCATGATGAATAGGGGTGCAAACGAGCCGAGCCGAGCCGAGTAGTATGGTGTTCAAGCTCAGCTCGTTTATTTTACACAAATTCGAGTTCGAGCTCTAGTTTTAACGAGTATGTGGAACCCTTGTTCAAGCTTGGTTCGCTTATTAATCGAGCCGAGTCGAGCTCGAACTCAAGTAGTAGTTTGACTAAAATTTAATTCACATTCAAGCTTAAGCTATATACAAACTCGTTTATAAACTCAAAATCAATGAAAAATCATTTGTAAAATTCTAGATTTAGCTCATTTATGAAACTCAATCTAAGTTTAAACTTATTTTTTGAATTATTTAATATATTTAAGTGACAATATATAATTATTAATACTCATAATTTAATTTTTAAAAATAAATATATAATATAATATTTAATCGATATCGAGCCAAACAGGAGTTTGTTCAAGCTCGGCTCATTTAATGAGTTGAGCTTTATTTTTTGTTCAAGCTTGTTCATTTAACATAATAAACGAGCCGAGTCGAGTTTTTATCGAGCCGAGCTTCAAGCTACTTGTCGAGTGTATTGGTTCGTTTGCACCCCTAATGATGAAGGTGATGTGCTGGTATGTCCATCGGATGTCAGCTGGGATCATGGACATATAGTACATTTGTCCAAAAAGTGGGTTAAATGCAAGTGGTGTGACAAAGAAATGAACGGGTGTGTTTTTTGTTTGAAACAATACAATGCCGGAGTAGGTGAAAATGTTAAGAAATATGACAAGGTGCCTAGGGAGATGAGCGAAGAGATGAGAGACTACCTCACAGGAAAACCCTCACAATAAGATATTAGGATTGAACAACGAGAGCAATTACATAATGAGCTTCTTGAGAGGAGGAAGGGAAAGAGGTTGCAGAAAGGGAAAGGGAAAGGCAAGGCAACAACAGAACCGAAGCCGGAAAGTGATGACTCATCCACAGACTCCAAACTCAAGAAAGCTAGATATGCAAGCAAGCATGTAGCAACAATGGAGAAGAGGAAGAGGGGAGCAGGAGGGTCCAAAGCTGACCCTATTTTTGGTTGATTAGCATCAGCTCAACCTAGCCACACTAAGGGAGGAAGAGAGGAGCCATTTCATCGGTCTGGTAGTATGAGATCTACATTAACAGATGAGTATCTTTTTAGGAAGCAGAGTGTTTCGCAGATGAACATTAAACAAGTAATGAAAGGGGTGAAGACAACAAGAACTAAGGTTGTTCACTATTCGGTCCAACCCGAAAAACCAAACCAAACTAGGTTTGAACTACCGATCAGTTTGGTTTGGTTTTTAAGACTCTTGAAACCAAACCAAACTGGTAAACCGAATAATCCAAATTAAATTTTCTTACAAATATTTTGATGTTACATCAGCACTTCAACAGCTTAAAACCAACAATTTTCCCATGAATGACCATTGGGTTACGCATAAGAAGCTATTTAAATTTTCAGGCTCCTGAAGAGATGTTTTTATCAGCACCCAGGATTAAGATTGGCCATGGTTGATTCCGCACTCGATGACCTCATATTAACTGATTTTAACACCATACAATTATAACAGGACTCGTTGTTGCCAATTCCACTCTGTTGGTTCTCATTCGATGTAGTCACTCTTAAAGACTACTACTTCCAAGTATTCCCTTGTTCATGCGACAAGCTAAAACTAAAGCAAGACTGTCAACCATACAGCAATCAATGAAAGAATAATTTAAGTGCTCCGCTTATGATTGGTCTTGAACCACAGAGGATTCTAGCGCGTCTTTAGCAGACAGTCCAAATTGCATGGAGAACTAGCTATTGCATTATCTTCATTTTTGTGAGCACATTTCCCAAACACATGTCAAACTATACATCTGAAGATATCAACTGTTCTATTGACAGAGAAGTTCTAATATACTAAACAAAGTCAGATAGCCCATCAGAGCAGAGAATTTTGTGAAACATATCATAAAAAAACCTTCATTCTCAGAGGACTTTTCAAGCCACAAAGATGTCCTCACTTGTAACAGAGCTGGATACCACCAAATATCTGCAGAACTCATTTTAGATAAAGCATCTTAACTTCAGTTACTGGGAAACTCTCCAGTTCTCTTCATTTTTTTTTTATTTTTTTGCTTTTCCTGCTTCATTTTTGTGTCTCTCGTTTCTTCTAAGATTAAACTTAGAAGATTTTTAAGGTCGGAATTTTTCTGCTTTGCTTCCCATTTTTTTTTCCATGTTAATGATTATGATCTTATTAGAAAAACTAAAGGTGTAGGAAGTGATGAGGAATCAACAAGAGAAATAACTGGAAAAAGAAAGACAATGGTCAGTGACTTTTCCTCAGCTGCTTCGGCCCTAATCGTACAATTCATATTCAAGAACAAAAAAAACCCTAAAAAATAGGAAAAACAAATCCAGTATGCCAATAATTTATCAAACAACATAAGCTAATAGTTGACCTGAAGGGATTAATGGCTCCAGGGTCCAGATCCTTCGGGCTTCAGCAGCTAAATTTAGCCTTCACAGTCTCGTTGACACTTCCCATGGAGCTCAGTATAGATGCTAATCATTTTTGGATTGGACAACACAAAAAGCCTGCCCCTCACAGGATGCTTACTGAACGCTTTAGCTCTCTGAGATTTAGAGCAAGTATAAGAATAATTCCCCTATATCTAGCCTATGTTTGATGAATGTCAGGTCAGCCAATCTCTATGTATTTTGTTTGATAATTTTGCACATGTTGAATGCAACATTGATGGCAGCTTTACAGTCACAATATAGTTTTGATGGAACTTCAGATGTTATCCTGACAACTAAAAGAAAATATTCAGACATAAGGATCCCAAAAGTACAAGTGTCGAAACTATAATGTGCGTTTGTCCTTGGTCTTACAATCTATTTCTTACTCCAAAACTCCACAATTTCACTAGGTAACAGATTCCTTCCAACCTGCAATAATGCCTTGTAAATCTTGTCATTGAAAGATACAGCCAATAAATATCTACATATCCCTCAAGGCATTCTGCTTTAGTTAAAAAAACAGTCTCCTCCTTACATATAATGTAATTTATAATTCTCTCCATTGCCTTTAAATGAGAACTAGAGATGCTCACGTGAATTGATCAATGTTTCAGTAGGCAACAAATACAGCAATTTTCCAACTATCATATCTAACATTCTATTGCGATGGTACATGGTGTTTATGACTGATTCAAAAGAGCACAAAGAAAAAAATGCAGTTAAAAGAATCACATGATGCATATTGGCCTTCAAAATTATTAACCAGACATCAACTGGTAAATTTTGCAACGAACTAAACCAGATGAATGTGAGAGTGCCACACTCTCTACAAGTTTTGTTTGACATCCACAAGGCAAGTGCCAAACAAGTACACTACTCATTGTCACACCCTCTGGTGAGGCCTTTTTACATGTCATTGCGTAATGCGTAATGTTTTGGGGTGGACACTTCTAGGAGTGCACCTAAATGAAACTTGTCCGTTATCTGCAAAAAATCATGGAAGATAAAAATGTGGCACCCAGATATTATGAAACCACAGGAAATATAAGTAAGTTATACTGAATAAATCCATGTAATGAATTATTCCATAGAAGAAGACAGAATACCTCCTGTCAGGTCCATCACCTGAGGCAACAGTGTCACTGACAGTAAGAACTGCAACTTTAATATTTACATCATGCGTCTCAACAACTGCTTCTGTAGCAGAATGATGTTCAGCATCTATTTCTTTAATCATGCCGTGCATTTGAGCAGTACGTAAGGCAGGTGACGATGAAGCCATACTAGTTTCTACGTTCTGTGGACAACTTATCACATCAGATATAAATAATGCTTGCACTAAGGTCCCAGATGGAAGTACATTTCCTGATGCAGGTAACTCCAGCAATGCATTGGCAGATTTCAGGCTAAGTAAACGGCTGCTCATTTGTTTTCCGGTGCTCTCAGCAACAAATCTGATCATAAAGTTAGTCAAAAAAATGCAGCATAAAAAAATAACTTGGTCCATGTGACCAAGCAACGGAAGAAGGCACTCATATAAATGATTCCTACATCATGACTCTTACCCAGGATGACCATATCCATCGTTAAGTTCCCACCTAACTACAGCACGGTGAAATTCCTGTCTGTCGGGATCAATCCTCAAGGGCTGTAATATGCGAGCAATCACTCTGTATGTAGAAAAATAGAAACCATTAGATATAAAAAACAATACACAATTAGAGAAAAGAATAAGTATTGCAATCATTAACAAGAAAAGTGGAATAGGCAAGCAATTACCGCAACTGCTCCAATTTGACACTCGTGTACTCATGATTTGCAGAATTAGCTTATCCAGATCGGAATTAGCCAATTCTACACTGGGATCGACATAGGCCGACTTGATTTAAAGGAGGGGGAGGACTTTGATCCACCCCCACCATGTTTAGGGCAGGGAACTCGCCGCAGCGGCCTTTGCAGCGCCAGATTCTGACACCAATCTGACCCCTTAGGAATGCATCTGTGTTTTTTAATGTTTTTTATTTTTCCTCTTTTTTGAAGAACAAATCTGGGCCGATTCTGGGTCGGTTTTTCTCTTGTGAAATCAGCCGATTTTGCTAATATGATCCGGATCGGAATCGGCACTAGCTGATCTGGTCTCCAATTCTGATCCAACCATCCTTGGCACCACCCAGGTCAAGAGATAAGCATTGATTTATTGAGGTTCACAAGTTTTGATTTTTCTCATCAAATTTTTTTACCAGACCTGGACTACACAGAAATGGAACATCCCTATTACTTGCAATCAGGACAGCAGCATATTTGTCTATTCAACTAAGTGTTAAAGATAATATGCATAGAGGTCAACCACATAAAAACCAGTGCTTAGGCAGTATTTTCATAACTAAAGGTAGATAATAAATACATGACAGTACTACACAAGTTAACATTCGTGTATGATACATATATTGATTAGCTATTACAATAGCCAACTCAACTCAGCTTATTGGGATCGGTCAAGTGGATTTTCTTTCTTCATTCCTGTAGATTTTGAGTTATTTCTTCAGAGATATTTAACTCATCCAAACATAGTTTGCAGAATTGGTGGAATCGGATCAGAATCAGATCGGTCGATCTCGATCCGATTCCCACTCGAAAGAACGATTTAGGTATGAATTTCACCAGAATCGGTCGAATCAACCTAAATTGGTCGGAATCGATCCGATCCACCTTATTCTTACATGGAATCGATCGATCTGACTGATTTGACAAGGACAACTTATGTCCCGGTCCGAATCAATAACAGGCCCAAATCTGGCCCAACGTTGATCCGATTTCGGCCTATTAAGGGTTAATTCCAGCCACAAAAGACTGTTTGGGCTTAGGTCTTGACAATTCCAGTGAGAGCAGGCAATTTCAATGACTAGGGCTGGTGATTTTGGCGATCTCCATGCTATTCCGGCATTGGAAGTGAAGAATCGACGGTGATCCAAGCAATTCCGCAGCGATTCCAGCGATTCAGCAGTGATTCCGCCGATTCAGCACCGATTCAGTCGATTCAGCGTCAATTCCGGTCATTCCTTCCTCCAACAGTTGGTTCTTACTCCTATTTGTGAGTCTCCCTCCCCTGAAACTTAGTTTTAATAAATTCTAAATCCAGATTGAGTCCGACATAGCTGATTTTCATCGTTTACTAAGTTGTTACCATCCAGAATTGACCGGAAGGTTCGGAACTATCCCATAAAGGATTGTTCCGGTTCCCCTTGCCTTAAAAGTTACCCATTGGGTTCTTGACATGGCCCAACAGCCCCATTGGGGGGGGGCTGTCCACACCAAACAGCCTACTAAGGGGGTTGTTTAGTCTTAGAAAAATCTCAATTACCTTTTTTGGGTTTATTTAATATTTTTAAGTTGTTGAAATTGCATAATAAAGAATTTAAATAATGGAACAAGGAGCATCTGATATACCGGCTTCCCATGACATTGGGTGGGAGCATGGTCACATAGTGGATATGAAAAATAAGAGGGTGCAATGCAAATGGTGTGGAAAACAAATGAATAAAGGAGTGTTTTGATTAGGGAAGACAATGTTGTGCAAATTGTGACTGATAATGAGCCATCTTACAAGACTATGAGAATAAAATTGATAGAGAAGAGATACCACCTTTTTTGGGTTCTTTGTGCTACACATTCTATAGATCTTAGGTTGGAGGATATTGGTAAGGAGCCATCAGAGTCTACATTTGTCAGTCAGACACAACTTATCTCATCTTTTATTTATTCAAATCACCATTTGCTCCATATTATGAGACAATACATAGAAAGGCATGATCTCATTAGGCATGGGCCCACAAGATTTGCCACAAATTTCATTACCTAGGAGAGTTTACATATGCATAGACATGCACTAGTGTGGTTTATTGCATCCCAGGAATACATAATGTACATAGCTGATTTGCATAATAGGATGGATCAATTAGAGATCTTGGCACAGATGAAGAGGTACATTATGGACAAATATTTTTGGAAGAAGATTTAATATTATTTAGCCATCACTGAGCCACTGGTAAATGTGTTGAGGTTAGTGGACTCAGATGATAAAAATCAAATGAGAAATCTTTATGATACAATGGACAGGGCAAAGTTAAAGATAAAGAAGAAAAATCTCAGAGGCTACAAGAAGTGATGAAAAATTGTGGATGCCAGACGGGATAAAACATTGCACCATGATGTGCATGCAGTAGATAGTTTTCAAAAACATTAATTTCAATATTCTCCTTTCATTGTTAAATGTATGCCTTTATCTTACATCATGTGTTCAATGCAGAATATTTCTTAAAACCCAAAATCCAATATGTAGGGAATGTGTCCGATGACAATGAGGTGGTGAGTGGTACATTGGCTGTCATTGGAAAACATTTCATGACTCAGCAAGATAGAACAAAGCTGAGTTAGAAGTAAGCTACAAATGAACATTGAACTTGTTTTTAAAAAAACAAAGTAAATTACTAACGCTGTAACATTTATCTTTCTTTTATATGTAATCATATAGGATGAGGGTCGGAGTGTACTCATATCCAGATCTGAGATACTCCTGTGATAAGGTTTCTCTAGGTATGTAAATCTAAGTTGTAATAATTTATTGTTAAGTATATTCTTATTTGACAACACTAACCGTCTACTCTGTTATTTTTTTTCTTTTTTTGCAGTTGAATGGTAGATGCAAGTGAGCACAAGAAGTGGATTAAATCCACTAGCTTCTATTGCGATGAGCAATTTGAGTCGGAGCACCAGTTCTTCTCACTACGAGAGAAATTGAAGCACTTTTAGCCTTGTTCACACAAAGAGAAGGAATAGGCTGAGGTTTGAGAGGTTGGACAAGCTATTATTCTGCCACTATAATATGTGCTTGCAGATCAAGAACATCAAGACCTGCAAAAGGTTGACAAAGAAAAGATTTGCAAGATTTGCAAGAGGGCCTTGTGAAGAAAGAGCTACTTCAGAGTCGCATGTGCCAGAAGTGGATGTAGACACCATGTTTCAAGAGGAACACCCACTTACTGCATGTTTAGAGGAGAGGGAAGGGATGGAACCATGAAAGTTTGACCCAAATGACCGTTCATGAGCTGAAAGGGAGCTTGATGGTTTGAGGGTGATCCTATGGAGAACATTGTTCATAAAACGTAACCTTTACCACCCCAACTTCAGCCCCATGGCCCCCCACCCCTAGCTTCATTCCCACCCCTAGCCCTAGATAAGGATTGTCGTCTCGGATCTTGACTTCATCTTGGAAAGGTGAAAGAGAAGTGATCTCGTAAGATTCTCGAAAAAATCTCGGGAGATCGTATCTCAGATTTCATTTATATAGGGTAAACATTACTCAAGAATTGTCATCTCATATTTAGATTTTATCTCATGGAGACTTAACAGAAGAGATCTCAAAAAAATCTCGAAAGATTGGATCTTAGAAATACCAATTAGCGTGCATGTTTAAGTGTAAAAATGTCATGTAATCTCTTTAAAAATGACAAGAAAACTCATAAACATCAATATAAGCTATGAGAGAATTAAAAGCATAATAGAGAGAGGGTGAACTTTTGTTAACAGAAGACATACAAGAGATTTTATGTGTTAGACAAAAGCTTCATCTTGAACAATATGGATAGGAGATTGATGAAACAAGGCCATCTAATAAGTTAGGGGTAGTAATAGCCTAATAGGCAGAGGAGATCAAGATACCAAAGGTACTATATAGATAATCTCGTTTCGACAATCTCATTTCTCGGATGGGTGGAAAAAAAGAGATTCTCGGGAGATCTCGAGAGATTCTCGGGAGATCGCATTCCATGGCCCTAGACCCACCCTAGCTACAAAACCTACTCCTAGAAAAACAAAGCAAATGGCACACAAGTCACATAGGCCTTTTGTAGCATTGAAAAAAGTTTAACAACGTGAGTTGGGCCTTGGGACTTCATCCCAGTTAGAAGAAGAACCTAAAAAGATGAAGTTAGAGGACAAGTGACATCATATCATTGGAAGTAGTGATACAATGTCTGAGAATGATGAGGAAGAGTGCATAACACCCACCCAAACTTCATCAACTTCACATAGAAGAGGTGGTGGTGAAAGAGGAGGAGGATCTAGGGGAGGGGGATCTAAAGAAGGAGGTGGTGCTTCTACTTCTAGTGCGATGCAAATGCATTAGATTTGGGCTCCAGGCAGCATTCTAGTGGGAGAAGTCAGCACTGGCATCAAGGGTATTTTGATGAGTATGCAACAGTCAATTATCCAGAGCCAAATGCTCTTCTTCTTCAACTTTTCAGTCATATTATTCAGTGGATCCTCTCTAGGAGACAATTTATGATTTTTGCCAGATGGTTGAATCATTATTTTCATATGGACCCCCGAGTTCTGCATCGATCATGAGGAATAATAATGAATGGGATACTTACTAGCTTGAACTCAGGTGAACCAGACTAAATCAGTATGGGGACTATGTGGCAGTAGTGGGCAAATGGGAAGGGGAGCAAGAAGGGTGTCGTGCATTGATTGTAGACTCAGTTGGATTGGTCGGTCGGTCTCAATCCAATTTTCATCTGGAGGATTGATCCAACATGATCTCCCTCTAGAATTGATTGAAATTGGCCGAATTGGATTGGATTGGGGCCGAAAGTGGTCAAATTGACCGATTTCAGACTGATTCCTGCAATTTGTTGCCAAATTCAAATCCTCCACCACGGCGCTCTTCCCTATTGGGTGGGGAAGAAGGCCTTACTTCCAATCCATCGGGACCAGTAAGGCCATAAGTTATTGGATTCGGTTATATCGGGTCCCAATGAACTCGATATGCTGATTTTTTCCATTTTTAGGTTTTTTAAGAACTGATATGGACCAAATCTGAATCTGTTTTCCACCCGAAAAATCAACCAGAATCAGCCAATCCAATCTGATCCAGATCGGATTGGTAACCCACCAATCCAGGTACCGATTCCAATCGGGTGATCATTGATGCCGTGGCAACCATTGGATGAGGCATGCACAGCAATGATGGCCCAACAAGTAGCTGGCACCATGCAGCAAAGAGAGGGCTTCTGGGATGTCCAGAGGAGTTGCACTAGGCTGTAGGGTGTTGGCTCTTGGCAAGGGGTGGGAATCAATCTTATGCAAATCAACAGATGGGGTGAACACAATGCCTCACGAGAGCACGGGGTCAGAGAGGGAACATACAGGGCCAGGTGTGGGAAGGGTGTGCAAGAGGCAGGGGTGAAAGGGAGAGAGAAGACAGGCGATTCATGCAGGAGCCAGGTGCCTGTGGCCTGCCAGAAATGTATATGGTCTGTTGAGGCTCGAACAGAAAAGGGGTCCACAGGGAGCCATGATGAACCCGTTGCAAGGCTGCAACCTGGGATCATCGGATTGGCACAGCAGTAGTTCTAGAAGGTCTGCATCAGGGGCAGTGGTTGATGATGGTGCAGACAAGTTGGAGGAGCTTGCAAGTATCGGGAGTTGGGACAGTCACGTAGCTCCCAACAGCAATGGCATTGGCTCTGGGGATCTCTGGAGTTGCAGGGGAAAGATGACTCTGTTCAGTCAGTGTTAGGTTGGAGGAGTCTAGAAGAAGAAGAGAGGGAGAACAGGAGATCTACCAAATAGAAAAAGAAGGGGGAGAGTGAACGGCACAGACTGTCAGGGCAGGGTAGGAGGTAGAAGAAAAAGGAGAAGAGAGACAAGGCCCTCATGGCCGACAAGGGTGAAAGAAGAAGGAAGAAACCCCAAGGGATCCAAGTATCCAAGAATTCAACTTCTTAATCTCTTTGATTACAAGATGGACTCCATTAAATAGAGCCAACACCAACAGAACACTTTAGACTCTCTTATCAAAAGCTATTTACAGATAAGCCCTTCATAACAAAAAGAGACTATTCAAACCAAAATGACTCCAAAGGATTACATTTAACTTGATGCTAACATTCATTTCCCGTCAAATCAACTTACTCCCATTCACAACCACTTGACCATAAATCCATAGAGAGACTGATATTAATCAATTAACTCAACTTACTAATTGCATAGGCATGCGAGGGCTGAAGGATGTAGCATTGGCAAAAAAAATAGGTTTACAGGAGAAAGTATCAGTAACAAAGTAACTGAGTATCTACATCCCTAGTAAACCACCTTGGAAGCTGTGGATTTTGCCATCCAGAAAGTTGACGAATTGCAGGAACAACAAAGAGATGGAAGCAAACTAGACAGCTAACAGGGTTTCCAGGCAAACCAAATGCCAAGACCTTCTTTGGAACTTTATTCTCTCTATTCTGAATGGATATCTCAGCAAAATTTAATGGCTTTCCAGGCTTCATATTAACCTGTAAAGGAGATTAACACCAAAGAACTTGATTGCTTAATATTGAAACTACAAAGGAAAGTTAAATATCATGCTACTTTCTGAACTTAATTTCTTTGAAAAATAAATCATCTATATCAAGAAAAAAGCACCAAAAAGTTGATGACAATTTAAATGATCAAATAACTTTCTACCAAATCAGTAAATCAGATGTTCAATTATAGCAAAGACAACGATTTACTAGACTCAATTGAAATTTTCATGAATGGCCAATTCTAGACTTAAAATCTTAAATAACATTAAATAAGTACATATACATATATTGAACAACAAAAATCAAATATATTAAGCTGCCTATCATGAGGACGATTTGGATCTCTTTCATTTTATCTAGCCCCGCATATCTAATCATGTTTGACTACAAATGCAAATGGTGGAAAATCTCAAACCAGTCTGAACTGTCACATCAACAAAAAATCGGATAATTTCATTATTTGTTCAATCAAAAAACAAGCTAATAAAGCAATAGCCCATGTCTTAAAAATTATAGAAAAGCAGGTGACTTAAGGACTAGCCAAGCCTCTTAGTTTGCAACACGGGATATCTTAGACTAAATTGTTTATACACAAGCAAAAACCCATAAAGTTCATACATTTTTCATGTGTTTTTATATTCATGATCATCCAACCAATGTTGTCAAAGACATGAAGCACCTGTGGCAAGGAAGGGTGCACCTTGCCTAAAGCTTCCCAAGTGACTGCCTTGGGCAGTATAAGTGAATGGAGGGTGAGAAGGGAAAGTGGAGGTATACACCTCCTCTAAAGGCTAAAGAAGAGCTGCATGAGCCTGAGGGTGGCCTTCCGAGGACGCCAGAAACCGCACACAGGCCCACTTTTGCTGCAGCCCAGGGAGGGAAACCTCACTGCAAGGGAGGGGGTGCAAATGGAATCTGATAATTTATATTTTGATTTGATCCCAATAAAAATTAATAGATTCAGAACATGTTTTTATATCCTATAAGTTATCAAAATCGGAACTGGATATTCTAATAGCTTATCAGAATCTGAATCAGAAACAGTCAATTCAGTATCCATATATATAAAAATAGATATATAAATCATTAAAATTCAAACTCAACCTCAAAGCCATAGTCCTAAATGATTGGAGTTGACTATATGGATTCGTCTTTTCCATTCTTCACGGTCTTCTACTAACTTCACTCGTATGCCTACATCCTCCAAGTCATACTGGAATTGCCTATGCCAAGTTAACTTGGTCCTACATCTCCATTTCTTCTGCGCCGACAACATCAGTGCCTTGACTTGTCTGACAAGCATCTCCAGAGGATGCCGTCTAATATGACCAAACTAACACAATCTTCCCTTCTTTACTATATCATCAATTCTCACAACCCTCACTTTATCCCTAATGCACTTATTTTAGATGCTATCAACCCGTGTGTGGCCACACATCTATTGTAGCATCCGCATTTTACCTACACTCAATTTGACAATATACTTCCTCTTGGTTGTCCTACACTCACTACCATAAAGCATGACAGAACTTATAGTTGTGCGACAGAATTTTCCTTTCAATTGTAGGAGGGTTTTACGAACACAAAGAATGCCCGTCGTCTGCCTCCATTTCAACCATCCCAGTGTAATCCTATAGCCAACATCTTCGTCACATTCTTTATATAAATGTAAGATTGAACCCAAGTATTTAAATTGGATACTGATGTAACCTCAAAATTTAAAACTTTTAAAGATTTTGGAAATTCATTTTCCATTTGAATTTGAATTAGACCTTAGCATTAACTTCTTAGGAAAATAAGTGATATTCCATAAAAATACTAACTATGGTCCATGATTTATATAAAATTATAATTTGAGGTTGTTAGATTCTTTGAAAATTGATTTCGACCTCTCCCCATCAGATAGTGCGAAGATCCGACGTTAATTACATCGACAATACTCGAATACCCTTGATTAACTGTCATAGCAATCCATGAAAATAGAAGACAATGCATCCACAATAAACAGTCACATACACACATAGGAGAAAACAGCCCCATGAACTTGATGGAAGGCAAGCATTTAATGTGTTTTGAATTTTGGTTTGAATTGAGTTGATTAATTAAATTTAGTTTGTTTAGAATGAATTTGTTTGGAATTGATTAATTGATTTAAGTTTGTTTGGAATGAATTTATTTGGAATTGATTTATTTGAATTCAATTTAATTTGAGAGATTTATTGGGTTGAATTGGATTGAATTGAGTTTGATTTGAATTAGGTTGAATTTAGCTCATTATTAAATCTGGGAAATCTTTGAATTTCATGAATTTGACATTCTCTGGGTTTTTCATTTCAGATTTATATAAATTGATTTAGAGTTCGGTTGTCTTGATTTTGTTTATGGATTGTTTATTAATTTAAGTTCAGTTTGTTTGTTTTAAACTTAACCTGTTTGGTTAAAGTTTGGTTAAATTTTTACTTATGAGATTGGATTGTTTTAAGTCCTGGTTAGAATATGAGTTGTTGGAAGTTGGAACTTGATTTGGTTTATTTCATTTGACTTAAATTCTGTTTACTGATTTAATTGAGCTTGAAGTTTGGCTGAATTTGAGTTATTTAAGGTTCATTTGGAACTTTGGTTTTCACTTGCAGATTTGGTTGAATTGTGATTTATCATTCAATCTTATCGAAGTTGAGTAGGATCTGTTTTAATTAATGGACTGTGTTTTGAGAAATTTTAGTTTAAACAGGTTGGGGTTTCACAATTTTTTCATTTGAATTCCGATTTCAGAAATTTCACATTTTATTTGTTATCTTGGTTTATTGATCCTCCTAGAACCCTTTTTTTTAGATCTTTACCTCCGGATATGAAGTTCAGGTTTCAGATTTTTGGAGTTCAGATTTCAAACTTTCAGATTTCAATTCCAAGTTATATTAGATTTCAGATTGGTGGTTGTGTGAACCTCTTTTTTCTGCGTCTGTTCTTTAGAAAGAAAGACATCTCCAGACTTTTCTAGGAAAATATGTGATATCCTAAAAATATTAGGTAGTCCGGTGATAGTTTTAAAATATTAGAACCGAGGTTCGGGTTCTTTGAAAATTTTATTTTTTGACCCTTCTCCGCCGGATGGTGCGAGTACCCGGCGTTAACTTACATCGAGCAACGGCTCGAACACCTTTGATTAACCGTCGTGGCAACCTGTGTTCGGAAACATGCACATCCACAAAATAAAGAACTCAAAAGGGCAGCGGCCTTTTGGGTCCGATCAGATGCAAACCGATTTGTTCGGGTTTGTTTTATCCGTCATTTTTTGAATGACCTTGATTTTCTCTGATTTCTGAGTTTCATCTGTTTCGAATTCGATCAAAATCTGATTTTTTATTTGAGGACTGATTTAGGATTCCACCGAGCCACAAAGGGACTGGAGTGAATGGATTATGATGGGCCAAAATGAGCCAGAGTAGGGTCTGAAATGGGACCGGTTCTGAGGTCTAGACATAGGCTGAACAAGGGCAGTCTGTTGACCTGTTTAAGGATTTCTGTTCAGGGGAAAGTGGGCCTGCACAAGGGACTTTTCGTGGGCTGGTTAGGGTGCTGGACAGGGGGGGCCCGATTGAGGTCTGATCGGATGACCAGACAAGGCTTGTTCTTGGGCCTGTTTGGGATGTCCTCGAAGGGCTAAAAACTGGGTCGCAAAGGGACTGGTTTTAGGCTATGAGCATAGGCCTGCAGATGGGCCGGTATGGGCCAGACAGAAGGGGCTGATCGCAGGCTAGATTTGGGCTGGATTTGTGCCTGGCGCATGGGTTCAAATCGGGCCTGAAAAAGGGGCAGCAGGTGGGCCGAACAGGGGGCTGTTCATGGGCCTGGATTGAGGTCTGCGCAGGTGGTTTTGGGTGGGCAGCCATAGGCTTAGGCAGGGCTTGAAATAGGGTTGTGATCGAGACCTACTGGCGGTTAGGAAATGCGGCAGTGAAATCCCATTTCAGAACCTGCATTGCTTTATTTATTTTTTTGATTGTTTGAAAACAGTTTGTTTACTTAGTTTTGGTGGCTTGCATCTGATCGGGCACATTGGGCTGCCAATCGGTGCCCACATTCATGCATCGACATGCCATCGAATCTTCATTTCATTGAATGGTGAGGTGAAGTACATCGGTGTACAATAAGTGGTGACCCTTCCCCCAATTTAGGTTCTTCACCACCTTAGAAAAATTTCGGCATTACAACGGCATACCGACAAGTTTCTAATTTGGTGAAGTTTACCCATCCAATAAGGCTAGTCAATGACTTAGCCAAAATTGGGGGAAGGATCATCGGCTACGGGAGCGTGCCCGCGCCGACGTCCGGGTCGTAAGCTACGGGATGCATGCCCGCGCCTCCGCCCAAGGTGGAGTTCCCCGCTAGGGGTGAATCTCCTTAATTTAAATGTAACTTTCGCCTTTCTGATTTCTTTATTTGTTAATTTTCTGAAGGCCACTTCGGGCCGGTCCACTCCTTCGGCGTTCAAAGCCGGGCTTCAATTCTTGCTTGAATTTGGGAGGGCGGCTTCTAGGAGGGAAAGCCGGACCCGTGAAAGGGCCGTTGAGGCTCTCTTCTCCTTTGATGTGTTGAGGGGAGAACCGGACCCGTGAAAGGGCAGTTGAGGTTCATCCCTCACTTTGCCGGTACATGCCACAAGGGGGGCTGCTGCAACTTCTTCTTTTATTTTCTGCTGCAAAGGGGGCTGCTGTAGAGCTTCTTGGGGAGTGGATTGGACCCGTGAAAGGGTCATTGGGTTGGCCCTTGAAGAGGCTGGCGCCTGTCTACAGGGGTGCTGGAAATAGGCTGTTGTGAAGGCCTGGATTGAGTGCCAAACGTGGGCTGGAAGTGGACCTGGATAAAGACCGGAAGGTGGGCCAAAATGGGTACGGTTCAAGGCCTGGGTAAGAACCAGAAAATGGGCCGCTCATGGGCCAGCCTGGGGTCTGCTGGATGGGCTGCGGAGGGGTTTAGAACAGCAGGCCGAAAGAGGGCTTGGTGCAGGTCCTGCAGGTGGGCCTGATTGGGCCGAAGTTGGCATGAAGTGAGGCTCAGCCAGGGTCTGTTTTTCTGGGTCGAAATTGACCTGCATGTAGGGTATTTCGAGGGGATTCTTCTTAGACCGGAGTAGGGTCAGGTTGGGTCTGATTGAGTGACCGAACAAGACCTGTTCTTGGGCCCGCAGTGGAGACCGAACTGGGTCCTGCTAAGGGGCATTCAAACAGTCCCAAGAGAAATGTCCACTTTGGACTGAAATGGGCTGGACCGGGCCTGCAAAGGGGGGGGCATCTGGCTGGCACTGGAATCCGATTTTTTTGATGCATCGCAGGGGGCTGCATATGGGCTGTGTATGGGCTGTTTAGAGGACCTGGGCATGAGGCCGAAATGGGCCAGCGCAAGGGCACTTGGCTGAACTAAAAATGGGCTTGCAGGGGGTCTGCTAAATGGGCCGCGGAGAGGCCTTGGTAGCAGGCTGTGTTGGGGCCGGATTTGGGGCCTGAAATGGGTTGTTTTGCTAGGCTGAAACAGGCCTGCGCAAGGGGTTTTCCAAGGGGTCTGGACTAGGTCCGAACATGGGCCAAGCATGGTGACTTTTGCAGAATTCTAGAGGCTAGAGACGGGCCTGGAGTAAGCAGAAAAGAAAGGCCCCCTTGAGGGGGCTACAAGGGCGCACCAAGCAGGCTTCCTTACCTTCTCTTCTCTTCTTCTTGTCCTTCCTTCTTCTGGCGGCAGGAGGTTGCAGGTGCAGAGGGCAGCAGCTTTGAGGTGGTAGTCCGGCAGCCTATCGGCGCTTCCAACCCTCTCCCCCTGGCTGGTGCGTCCCCCTCCCTTTTATAGAGAGTGAGGAGGGCAGGTGAAAGGCCAGGAGTTGTGGGCGCAGGTGACTCTTGGCCTCCCCATGGGAGTTACTTCATTTAACCACATTGAATGTGTGGCTGTCCCTTGGCTTTCCCCCTCCTTCAACTGACCCTTGGGAGGCTACGCTGGCTGCTGAGTGCGCACCAAGGAGCTGAGGTGGCAAGTGGGTGCGGCTGGGCTTTGATTGGCCTGGCTGCTGAAGTGGGCCTGGCCCAATTGGGCCTGTTTTCTGAGCCAGCGGACTGAGGAGAAGCCCAGGCCCTCCTGTGGGCTGCGCACATGGCCTGAACATGGCCTGATTTGTGCCAATTGTGGGCTGGATGGATCCGGCCCCTGCTAGGGTGTTTTATTGGGCCCAAATGTGGCTAATCTCATGGGCAATTGGGCCAGCTCCTGGGCCAGGCCGCCTGCTTTACTTCTTTCTCTTCTTCTTTTCTTTTTTTTTGTTTGAAAAAATTGTACGCCAACAGTGGTTCATTTGATTTCGGTTCAGGAAATGTGGCTTTAAGTTTGTTTTGAAAAATGAATTGGTTTGTTGGTTCAAATTTACTTGGTTAGAATTGATTTGGCTTTGACAGGTTATAGTTTGGATTTTTTATTGAATTAGTTACAGTTTTATTAAAATTGGTTCTTTTCTGATTTGTTTCAATTTGAATTTAGGATGTTCAGATTTGTTTGCAAAATTGGATCCATTTTGAATGTGTTTGCTCAGATCGGAATTTGGTTTTAAACCGTGTGTCCAGCCTCTGACAGATTTTTGAGACTGAAATTCTGATTTTTACTGAATCCTCGAAGTTTGTCCGTTTGATTTCAACTTGAGCTTAATCAGTTTTAAATGCTTCTAGATGGAGTTGAGTTTGACTCAACTTTGATTGAGAGATTATATTGCAACATGAATGAATTTGAAATTGGTTTGCTCAACAGGAGATATGACTGGTTCGTGGGTTTGAGTTGATTAAATTATCTGGATCTTTTTTTACTTGCAGGTTTTCAGGCCTCGCTTGGGTTTGATTTGAGTTATTTGAGGATGTTCTCATTTTAGTAGATTTCAGGTTTATGAATTGCAGATTCTTAAGTTTCAGATTTTTACAAGTTCAGAATTTTTATTTAAGACTCTACAGATTTCGGATTTCACAGGTTTAGATTTTACAATTTTCAGATTTTTACTTGAACTTCAGATTTTACAGGTTTTGGACTATGTTTAAGATTTTGTTTATTGTCTTGCCTTCCAAAAATTTCATGCAACGGTCCTCTTCTTGCAGCATAAATTTGTGCACCGAATATAAACTCACTTGTTCTCTCAATATGAGACATGATTTACAACTTGTCCAGGAATTTGATCCCTTGAGTCCTTGATGAACTTGTCAATTCACGGGCAGCATGTACCCGGTCTTGATAGACTTATGAGCATCCCCCACTGTTTTGATAATTTCACTAGCATATGACCGGCATGTCGGCATATTGATTATGCTCTAGTCTTGCATAGCTTGATGAAAAAATGGTAAGACATTGAGGTCTTTTTATAGAACTTTGTATGTCTAGTTTGTCTACCTTAAGTACGTAGGGGCGGATGGTTAGTCGACCCTCCAACTAGTCCGAATTTTGATTTCTTTTAGGTTAAGTCGAAACGTAGGGGCAGATGGTTAGTCCACCCCCCAACTAGTCTCGATTTGTTGATTAAAAGAATATTTTGTATTTTATTTCAGTTGGATGTTTGTTTTAATTTAATTTTTTTTCAAGCCCTACAGTTGGGCACTGTTCAGCCGAAGAGAGGGTCCAGTCCACTGTTTGGACCGGCCGGAGACACATTTGGACCGGCGGTCCTCCTTTGCGGGGCTGGCCGGCTTCGCCCGGTCGGC
Source organism: Cryptocoryne crispatula var. balansae (assembly GCA_036172225.1). Taxonomy (NCBI): domain Eukaryota; kingdom Viridiplantae; phylum Streptophyta; class Magnoliopsida; order Alismatales; family Araceae; genus Cryptocoryne; species Cryptocoryne crispatula. Next base: position 3,742,838 of record CM069924.1, on the reverse strand, counting down.
CTCTTTTTCCTTTTTTTTAACAATAAAGCCTCCGGTGGGCCCCGCCTCTTTTCCACCGTGGACATAAGTTGGAGGATATTATTTCCCCCAACACTGTTCATCCGGCTTCTTCTCCCAACTGCGCAGGCCAACTCCGGCGGCTCCCGCTTCTCGATCGACTGCAACGGCACCGGCGGAGGAGGAGGAAGGATCCGGCAGTCTTGGGGGAAGGTAGAAACCTTCTCCGGCGATGACGGCAGGGGCCAATAGGCTCGACGGTGTCCGCTGTGGCCCGTAGAAGAAGCGACGGCTCGACGGTGTCTGGCGGAAGAAGAAGAACCCGGCAGCTTAGCTAGCTCCGGTGGAAGAAGAGGAAGAACAAGCGGCACACACAAGGCTCCAGGGGACTGGTAATCCCTCCAATGCCTTCCCCAAATCTCCCAACTCCCATCTCTTCTCCCTCTCCTCTCTCCGTCTTTCCGTCTTTCCGTCCGGCCGCGCAGCGGCTTGCGTTCGGCTTCTTATAGGCATTGGGGGAACTCCTCCCGATGGGAAGCTGGTTCCGGGTCCAAGAGGGACTCGGAGCTTCCCAAAACCGTTGGCCCCATAATCCCGGAAGGATATCGGGCCGTTTTTTCAAATGAGGAAAGCCTTCCATCGTCCATCCTCCTGGTTATCTTCGAGTAGGACTCGAAGCTTCCGAAAACCACTGGTCTGCAATTTCGGAAGGATATCAGACTCCCTACAAATGTGGAAAGTCCCCTTGCACTGCCCCTTCCAAGATGAACTCGAGACTTCCAATTACCTGCAAAACTTCCTTCTATTTTCTGTCGGAGCCAGCCCATTTCTTAGTAGGCCTGCGGACCATATCGGACATGGGTTACCCATCATCCCCTTGGCCCATTTTTCAAGCTCGGCCTAGGCCATGACAGGCTCTCTTATCCCCCCCTTTTTGTGCCCATTTTCGACTGGTCTGATCTTCCAAACCGGCCTATTACCGTGCCATCTTCACCTCCACGTCAGCTTATTCAGACATTGCTGTTCTCTCAGCCTGGCTATACCGGTCATGCCAATTTTTCTTCTCTTTTTCTTTTTCTGAAATCGGCCTCATTTCATTCATATATTTTTTTCTTCCACAAATTTAGGTGTCAACAGACACCCAATGCGAGGGCCTTTCCATCCATAGTTACTTCGACCTCTTCAACCCCCGGGATGTCTCTGAATTTGAAGTACATATACTTTGTCTTCGTATTATTAATTTTGAACCTCTTAACTTCTAACTTGGTTCTTCAACGTTCAAGTTTCCTATTAATACCTTCTCAAATCTTATTATTCAGAACAATATCGTCAGTAGACGGAACAATATAATGATTATGATGTAAAAGTCAAATGTCAGCGAATGAAATTTTATACAACCCCTCTGACTTCTAGTCTTGTTTTTCTATTTTCTAAATATCAAAACCGATCAATTATTATCAACTCAGCTAGCTTTTTTATGGGAGCCTATAAACCCCCAGAAGGCCATTTAACAGCGCCAATATTGTCAACTTCCCTTACCCAAACCTCATGACACACTCTATCTCTCTCTAGTGGATGCCGTAATGAGTTCTGTTAAGCCTAAAATGTCTTTATCAATATTCAGTCAACGAGCAACCCACTCACAAGATCTCAGTCAGCATTTACAAGTCCAAGTCAAATATGAGCATGATAGTCATGGGGTCTACTCCATGTTCAGGTCCAATGAAAATCATTTAGAATCAATAATAGTTTTCCATTTTGGTTGATCGATGTCGGTCCAGCGAATCCATCAGTTCATGAAAAGTCTAGTTCAATAAACTTTAGTCATCTTCTTGGTTCATCTCGGCAAGGGCACTTAAGATCCCAGGTATTTAAGTTGACATTCAGGTCTTTATCAAGCATTCAAATTTCATTTCATAACTTGCGTCCTCATACATCTGAAATATATGTCCAATAAGACCAAAATGCCATCTCCAAACCCAATTGGGCAAGGCAAGCCTAGCAGATGAAAAGAAAAGAAGACGAAGATTGAAAAACAAAAGCCCAAGATGAAGTCCAATAGGAAATTCAAGAAGCCCAAGAGTCTCCAAAAAGAAGCCAAAGAACAACCTCCCAAGAAGAAAGAAACCTAGCCAGTCCAAGAAGCCTAAGAGCCTTCGAGATACAATTCTCAATGAAGAAGGCAAATCCACTCAAGCCAATAACCATGGTTTCCATCTCGCCGAGATCTCGCGAGAATCTCGGTCTCGTCAAGGGGCCGAGATACGAGATCGCCGAGATCTCACCCTATGTAGACTGGTCCATAAAAAAATTTTCTTCGATCCGCGACTACTCTACTCCCTGTTTATGATAGCATAAACACACTTAATATATTTCACTCACTTATACTATCACATGAAAATGTGTTACAAGTTTAATACTATATTAGTATTAAAATAAGATTATATACAAGTTTAAATCTTTTAGAAACATAAAGATCATCTTTTTGGTATTGAAAGTGATTTTTAATTATTCATTCACATAGTTGATGTACAAAATATGTTATATATTTTCATGTAAATTCATTGATGTACTCATATTTTTATAAAATATTATGTTATGTTTCATACATATATACATTTTGATCCGAAAATCTGAAATCTAATCTCCCGAGATTTTTCCGAGATCTCTTCTCTTCACCCTCCCCCCCCCCTCACCCTCCCCCCCCCAAGACGAAGTCAAGATCCGAGATGGCAATCCTTGCCAATAACCAAAGTTAAAGGCAGGATCACATACACATGACAACATACATGGACTTAGAATTTAAGAGTTGATGATCCTAACTACATAATCCAAACAAACTAAGAATTTATGGTCATATTGTCTCATAGGTTTAATTCTAAGTCACATTCTACAAGATGATGATACAAGTTAGGAACAGGCAACCGGCCATCAAGTCAAAGACCGACTGCCAAGTCGAGGACCGATCACCCACTATGTTGGGAACTGACGGCTATAAAGTCAAGGACAACCAGCCACTACATCAAGAATAGACTGGCTGTCAAATCAAGGACCGAGCAGCCACTACGTCAAGAATTGATCGGCCATCAAGTCAAGGTCAAGTCAAGGACGGACCAGTCATTACATCAAGAATCAAAAGGACCAACCGGCAATCAAGTGAAGAACCGATCAACCAAAATGATCAGCCTTCATGTCAAAGATCGACCAACTATCAAGTCAAGGACTAACCAATTACAAAGTCAAAGACGGACAAGCTACTAAGTAAAGGACCGATCAGTCATAAAGTCAAAGTCTGACCAGCCATCAAGACAAAGATTGATCGGCCATCAAACTAAGTCGATCAGACACAAAGTTGCAGTCAACGGAGGTTGACTAGGGACAAACTATACATACGACCAAGATCAAACAAAAATTGATCCAGGTAGAACTAAGCCAACCAAGCACAAAATCAATAGTCAATAAGAGTTGACTGGGACCGAGCAGGAACAATCGTGCAAGGGAATGGAATCAAATGAGAATTGACCAAGGTCAAATAAAGCATCAGACATAAAGTCAGCAGTAAACAAGAGTTGACTAGTACCAAATAGGACCAACCAAACATGAGAACATGATCAAATGAGAGTTGGCTAAGGTCAAACTAAGCTGACTATACACGAAGTCAGCTGTCAACAAGTTGATCGGGAGCAACTTAGACTAATAGTGCACTGCATCGAGCCCAAATGAGGGTTGACAGAATCAAATTAAGTTGATAGAGCACAAATGCGGTAGTCAACCGAAGTTGACCTTGACAAAACTGGACCAACCAGGCACCAGACAGAGATCAAACAAGAGTTGATAGGGCTCATGCACAAAGTCAGCAATCAACCTGGATTGCAGAATCGGCGGAATCGGTCCGGAATAGGATCGGGATTCCATGCGGAAAGACCGATTCCAGCAGAAATTTCGCGGAATCGGTCGATCCGACCGATTCCACGGAAGACCGGTATGCCGGTCCGGTTCGATTCCTGGTTCGATTCTGGACTGGGAATCGAACCGATTCCGGCCGCGGTCGATTCCGGCGATCCAGGCGGCGGCAGAGCGCAATTCCGGCGATTCCAGGGTGATCTGCACCTCGGAATCGAGGATTCCGGCGATTCCATCGTCGATCCCAGCTGTGTGCGCCGATTCCAGGGCGATTCCAGCTCTTCCAACAGCGATTCCGGTGATTCCAAGCTACTTCTTCAAGGGATTCCGCCGATCCAAGCTCCGATCGGCCTCGATTCAACCTCTTCTTCGATCTTTAGAAGGTTATTGGTAAGATTTCTTCGCCGAAAATTTCGTACGTCCATTCTTACGCGTTTCCAACGAGTCCGAGCGTCGTTAAACTTGGTGATTTTCGACCGAACAAGTCCGTTTAAGATCTGAACTATTCGATTGGATGTTCTTTGCATGGAAAAAATTCCGGATATCCCGTACGCCTATTTTTACGCGTTTCCGACGACTCCGAGCATGGTTAAACTCGGTGATTTTTGATCGAACAACTCCGCTCAAGTTGTTTGAACATCGATTGGATGTTCTTTGTAAGGGAAAAATTCCGAATACCCCGTACGTTGATTTATGACCATTTTCGGCAAATACATAACCCTTTAGACATACCGAATAGTGTGTTTGATGGGTTGTCTGCTTCCCGAACGGCGCCTAAAGCAATTTTTATGTTACCTAATAATTTTTAGTGCATTGTTTACAATTTTTGCAGGTCTAAGCAATGGCCGATCAAGGTGATGCAACACCAGCACGTCCTTCTGACGTGGGTTGGGAACACGGGCATATGGTAGACCCGGTCAGAAAGAGAGTACAATACAAATGGTGTGGAAAGGAGATGAACTGGGGGGGTGTTCCGGCTGAAACAACATATTGTCGGAACATGTAGAAATTTAAAGAAATGTGATAAGGTGCCGAGGGAGAAGAGTGAGGAGATGAGAGGCTACATAACAGGTAGAGCCTCTCAACGGGCTGTTAGGATTGAGCAGAGGGAGGAGTTGCACGACGAGCTACTCCAGAGGAGGAGGGACCGCGATTTGCCTACCTTGAAAGGGAAAGGCAAGGGGAAGGCACCAGCCGAGACGGAGCCAGAAAGCACGGAGGAGTCCACAGACTCCGAGCTAAGACATGCTAGGCACGCTAGCAAGCGTGCATTTGCTGAGGAGGAGGACAGGAGGAGGGGAGCAGCAGGGTCAGGGTCCAAAGTTGACCCAGCTCTTGGCCGATCAGCATCGGCTCGCCCTACCCGGGACTGAGAGACCGACTCCAAGAGACAGGAGCCATACCGCCGTTCTACTTCTACCAGTACTCGATTTATGCCGAGTGATGAGTATTTATTTAGGAAACAGAGTGATTGACAGATGGGGATTAAACAAGCTATGAAAGGGGTGAAGGCAACAGGAACGGCTGCAAAGAGAGAGCCGTTCGCTACATTGTGAAGTGATTTTTGCATGCAGGTATCACTTTTAAATTGACATTTATGTGTTTTATTTACTTAAACTTAATTTTTGCCTGATCCAAATTTTTTTTAACTTGATGTAGGCATCCCAGCACATGCAGCCACCAGTCCCTACTTCCAGATGATGGTGGATGCTGTAGGTGAGGCTAGACCGGGTGTGCAAGCTCCGTGCAGCAGGCATATATACGGCGCTGGGCTGGATGAGGAGGTCCAGGAGTTGAAGGAGTGGATGGATGGATTTAAATTGGTGTGGAAGTTGAGGGGTTGCACCATTATGTGCAACGGGTGGACAGGTATCACCAAGAAAAGTATGAGAAACTTCTTGGTGTATTGTTCTGAGGGGACCACGTTCTTGAAGTCGGTAGACGCTTCTGGGAAGATTAAAAATGCCGACTTCATTTTTTCTTTGATGGATGCGGTGGTGGAGGAGATCGGGGAGGACAATGTGGTTCAGGTTGTCACTGACAACGAACCTTCATATAAGGCGGCTGTGAGAAAGTTTATGGAGAAGAGGAAGCACATGTTCTGGGTGCCCTGTGCGGCACATTCTATTGATCTCATATTAGAGGATATAGGCAAGGAGGAGAGTGTATCCACCCTTGTCAAGCAGGCGCAGATGATCACGTCATTTATTTATTCGCATCCCCGTCTGCTACATATTATGAGATCACACACAGGAGGGCATGATCTTGTTAGGCCTGGTCCGACTCGTTTTGCTACGAATTTCATTGCATTGGAGAGTTTTCACCGGCACAGGTATGCATTGGTTAGGTTCACACAGTCCGAGGAGTATTATAACTATATGGTGGACAATCTGCATGACAAGAAAGATCAGCTGGAAATTCTTGTCAGGTCTGAGAAGCAGATCACTGACAAAAGATTTTGGGAGAGGATTGCCTACTACTTGGCAATCATTGAGCCACTGGTAGTTGTCTTGAGGTTGGTAGACTCAGATGACAAGGACCAGATGGGCATGTTGTACGATGCCATGGACCGAGCAAAATTGAAAATAAAAGAGAAAAATCCCACAGGTTACAAAAAGTGGTGGAAAATCATAGATGACCGATGGGATAAGACTTTGCACCACGATTCCATGCTGCAGGTTAGTAGGTTCAAAAAATATTTTTGCTCACCTACTTTAAGTTTATTTAATAATTGTCTTATTCATAATGTTAACTATTCAATTCTTGCAGGATAATTTTTGAACCTCCGCATCCAATATGGAGGACAGGCGGTGAACGACAACGAGGTGATGCGGGGTACACTAGCTGTTATTCAGCGTCTCTGCCGATCTCAGCAAGACAGGATAGAGGCTGAGATAGAAGTAAGTTAGAGTTTATTCAATATTTTGGAGTAGCTAATTATTAGACAACTAATGATTTTTTTTAAAAAAAATTTCAGATGCAGAAGTATAAGATGAGGGTCGGCGTATACTCAGATGCTGATCTGAAATATTCGTGCGACAAAGTGTCACCTGGTATACTAATAGCTTGATAAAGATTTTATTTTCTTTTCATATAAGTTATGGAAGATGATAGGCTAATTGTTTACATTTTCTCTTTTTCTTTTCTTGTAGCTGAGTGGTGGGTTCAGGTGAACACCAGGAGTGGATGGAATCTACTTGCTGCCATTGGTATCAGGATACTCAGTCAGAGCACCAGTTCCTCCCATTGTGAGAGGAACTGGAGTACATTCAACCTGATACATACGAAAAGGAGGAACAGGTTGACCTCAGACCGGCTGGAGAAGCTGGTCTTCTGTCATTACAACATGAGGCTGCGCATCAAGAATATCAAGGATCGACAGAAGATCAGTGAGGAGCGATTTGCACGATTCGCAGGTGGTCCATACGAGCAGAGGCATACCTCCGCCACACCACCACCCGAGGAGGTGGACATGGATCAGATATTTCAAGAGGAGCATACACTTGCCTCCTGGATAGAGGAGAGGGCAGCCAGGGATCATGCAGCTGAGTTTGATCCCGATGACCGTGCATGAGCTGAAGGAGAGTTGGATGGTGTTGAAGCCGAGGAGGATGCTCCACCTCCACCTACTTCTCAGGCTCAGGCAGGGCCTTCTTCTACCCCAGTAGCTATGGAGCAGCCACCTGCAGCTTTAGCCCTAGCTCCAGTCCCAGCCGCCGCTACCCAGCCCATTCGTAGTCCAGAGAAAACGAAAACAAAAGTGACTGCACAAAAATTGGGTGGATTTGCAAAGTTAAAAAAATCTTTGGGTTCTGGTACTTCAGACATGGCTGAAGAGGTGAAGAGAAGGAAGCTAGAGGTCAGGCATCCTGTGAGCCCAGATGACAACACGCAGGCTCATTCTCACTCATCAATTGATGATGATGAGGAGTGCATACCAGCGACGCAGCCATCAGCAGCAGCCCAGTCACCTGATTCACGGCATTCAAAGCCGTATTACACGCTGGATGAGCAAGCACCACAGCATCATTTTATAGAGCCACAGTATCCAGCATTTGGCAAGGCTCACCAGCAGTGGATTCCTCCACCACCACCACTAGCTCCACCAGAGTCTGCTTACGTCCCGGTCGTCCCGCAATCCGATCCATACGACCTTAATAGCATGGCATCGGCATTATTTTCATATGGATATGGTCCCGGACAATATACAAGACTGACTACAAGGGAGGAACGTCGACAGCAGCAGGGAGAGGAGGAAGACCAACATCTATATCCTAGATATTGGTAGTAAATTGATATGATGTAAATTCTTATTTTTTATATTTTCATGATGTATCAACTAATTGGTTTTTGAATCAATGGAATATATACTTAACTTCAAGTGGAGTTCATTAGTAATTATTCGATGTGGTCCCGTGGATGAATGCTAATCTTATTTTTAAATTTTTTTCTAACTCATTTCCTATTTTTAAGAATTTTTTCTGATTTTTTTAAATTTTTTGATGAAAAAAATTTTTCAAAAAAAAATCGATCCAGGCCGATTCCTGGATCGATTCCCTTCCTAGGAATCGGCCGATTCTGGCCGATTCCTGGAATCGGAATCGGAATACGCTTTCTCAAAGTGTATTCCGATTCCGATTCCGATTCCGGAATCGTTGGGTGAGCCTGCTTTGTCTTGTCCCATATAATGCTAAGAATCTGGCCTGCCAAGACAAAAGGCAGAGGAGAAATAGGGTCTCCTTGCCTTAGCCCTTTGGTGCTGGAGAAGAAACCCAACAGTTTCTCATTTATGTCCACTAAGAACCGAGATGTGCTGATGAACTCTTGATCAATTTGTTAGTGAATCCCGTAAGTTGCCTAATTCTGATCAGATAGGACCATCTAATCCTATCATACGCTTTCTCAAAGTCCAACTTTAGAATGTTATGTTCCATTCTCACATGCTGATCATGTATGTGTTCGTGAGCTGCCATAACATTGTTCAGGATAAATCTGTCATGAATAGAAGCATATTGGAGATAACTGGTTATTTTGTCAATGACCCTGCTGAGCCTGGTTGCAGGAATTTTTGTGATGATCTTGTAATTACAATTTAAAAGACTGATTGACCTGAGTTTGAGGTCCCTTATATCATTCACATTCTTTTTCTTGGGCAAGAGAACCAATGTGGTAAAGTTCAGAGATTTAATGCATGTCGGGTTCTTCTCGATTCCTCTAATTATAGCCATAAAATCTTTCTGAACAATGTCCCAACAAATTTGATAAAACCTAGCTGAGAAGCCATCCGGACTTGGAGCTTTGAACTGATCCACATCATTAATGGCTTTTAACACCTCCTCCTTCGTAATAGGGTAGACAAGAGAATGGGCTTCCTCCTCCTTTTGCCTGTTAATCGCATTAAAATTCAATAAAGGACTCAAACAATCCAACTACTATATTTAGAGAAGAGTTTTTTTATAGAAGTATGATTCATGTTTACCAATCTGCTATGTGCCATCACAATCTAAGCTCTCTGCTTATCCTCTTTATGATTCTTTTCTTGTGGTTGAATGTAGCCGAAGTGTGAAAGAATCTTATGTTTGTCACCTTCTTTGAGCCAGGTCTCCTTGAATTTCTCCTTACATTTAATTTTCTCTCTAGTGTTCCGGTTGGTAAAAACTTTCTTAACACTATTCTGCTCTGCAAACTAATTTTTCTTGATGGTGAATGATTTGGCAGCCTGTTTCTTGGCTTGATGACATGTGTTTTTGATCACTAGTATCAACTTCATGGCTAGTCAATTGAGTTGATGCCTATTCGATTGACTTGATTGCCAATGTTGACTTGGCATCCTCGGTCAACTCTTGGATGACTCCTTGGGTTTGGGTCCAGCTGATCTTTGGGTTGCACCCAATTGTCCTTCTATTTGGATTGATCCTCAAGTACCGTGCCCAGTTTTATTCTTGGGTACCATGCCTTGTTGATTTTTGAGTTCAGTGTTTCCATGCCCTACCAATCCTCAAGTTTAGCACTCGGCTGATCTTGATTTGGGGCCTGGTTGGTCCTCGATTTTCATGCTAACTTAATCTTTAATTTTGATGCCCTAGGATTTCATGCCTGGCCGAAACTTAAGTTTGGTACCTGGCTGATCCTTGAGTTGTGCTCCCTGCCAATCCTTGAGTTTCATATACAACTTGGTTCTCAGGTTGTGCCCACTTCATTCTTGTTTTCTGTACCGGACTGATCCTTGTGTTCTGTGTTTTGCTGTCCCTCCAGTTTTATACCTGACTGCTCATCTAGTTTTGTACTCAGCTGAAAATCATGTTTGGTACCCGGTCAACTTGATTTGACCTTGGACCGACATCGTGTTGTCCAATTTGGTTCATGTTAACTCCTCTTGACTGGTGGCCTGGTGTCTGGTTTGATCCCAGTCAAATACCGTTTGTTCCTGTCCATTGTCTGGTTGGTTTGGTTCGGTCCCAATCAACTTCCGTTGAGTGCTGGCTTTATCTGGTCAACTTCGTTTGACCTTGGTCAGCCTTCATTTGATCTTGATCTAGTGTCCAATTTGTCCTGTTTGGTTCCAGTCAACTCTCATTGAGTGCTGGTTTTGCCTAGTTGAGTTAGTTTGATTTAGGTCAACTCTTGTTTGATCCCAATCCATTGTTGGGTTGGTCTGATTTGGTCATGGTCAGCTCTCATTGATTCTTGATTTTGTGTTTGGTTGACTTAGTTTGGTTCCGCTCAACTCTTGTTTTATCCTCGTTCGGTCTCGGTCAACTTTCGTTGACTGTTGACATTGTGTCCAGTCGGCTTAGTTTGGCCCTAGTCAAATCGTTTGATCCTGTTCTGATGTTTAATTAGTCTGCTTTGGTACAAGCAACTCCCATTGAATGTTGGTTACTTGGTTTTGTGCCTGGTCCTCTTAATTTGATCCTGGTTCGATACCGGTTGGTCCGGTTCAATTGGGTCAACTCTTGTTGACATCTGGTTTTGTGTTCAGTCGACTGTGATCAACTGTCATTGCCTGCTGACTTTTTGCTTGGTGTTAGTTTGATCTTGGTCAACTCTTGTTTGATCACGATTTGGTGGCCGGTTTATCCTGTTTGGTCTTGGTTAGCTTTTGTTGATTGGCGCTCACCTAACTGAAGGCATTAGTGTCAGTAATAACAGAGAGACAGACACTCTCTTCCAATTTGCAGATGACACATTACTTTTTTCCACTAGTAGGTCAGATAGTTGCTTTCATTTAAAAATGCTTCTTCAAATATTGCAATCTGTCACAGGGTAAAAAGTCAACAAGGAAAAATGTGAAGTAATAGGACTCGATCTAAATGAAGCTCTCCAAATTTAGTATATGGGCATTCTGGATATGTCATGAAATCATGGACCAATCTACTCATCGAGTACCTCGGCCTACCACTAAAAGATAAGACCACCAAGAACAGGGAGTGGGATAGAATTATTAGCAAGGTCGAAAACAAATTGAAGGAATGGAAAAGTGGCTCTTTCCAAATTGAGTTGCAAAACATTCAATTATATTTTTTTTCTATTTTAAAAGTGCCTAAAGGTATTTGCAATAAATTGGAAGTACTTACCTTAGAGCTAAATTTTTCTGGCAGGGCAATGGTGAGAAGAAAGTTTTACATATGATCAAATGGAATCATGTATGCAGACCAGTTAGTGAGGGGGGACTGGGGCTCACTCCTATGGAGGCTATTAACAGTGTTTTTACTTTTCAAATGGCTCGAGAAGCTGAATCAACACAGCAACACCCTATGTGGCAGAATTATTTGATCCAAGTATAGTGTTAGGACTGATACGTCATGGATATCTGATTTCAGGAATAAAGGCAGAATTTCCAGTCTGTGGAAGGGAATACTTCATAATTGGGATTTGTTTAGGTCATCCACAGTTATCATTTTGAGTGATGGTAGAAAAACACTTTTCTGGGAGGACCATTGGGTTGATGAAGCACCACTAGCCAAACTATATCCAACCCCATATGGCCTCAGCATTGTTATGCCAAAGTTTGTATCTATTGGAATGTCAAGTCAGAGTAGAACTTCTTCTTGAGAAGGAATATTGAAGATGATGAGATCTCTCACTTAGCCAGCTCACTTGAGCTTATGAAAGGTAACAAATGTGTGACAATTCAGAGGACAAACTTATATGGTTGCCTTGCTGAAAATAAAATTGGTATTTATGATCAAATCAGCTTATTTGTAAATTGAATTTTGGTAGGCTGGAAAACACGTGGCACAAGGTTGTTTGGACACCGCTTTTCCACGTTAAAATCAGGTTGTTCCTGTGGAAGATTTTACCAATTGTCTCCTTGTCCTGTGTCGTCTGTGGACTGTGAAAGAAGATATTGATAACTTGTTTTTACATTGTGGGATAATTGACGCTTCAGAGAAAAACTGTTCAGGAGCTAGAATTTGAACTGGATGGAACCTAGCAGCACTTACGAACTATTACTGGAGTGGACAGAAGTATGGCTAAATGAAGTGAGCTTGTGGACGATCACACTCCATGCAATGTTAGGGGCGATTTTGCATGTCAAAAACAAAAAGAATTGTAAGGATCACTTCTGGCAGCCGCCAGCTATTCTCCTTCTAATGGCAAACTTGGAGAAAGATTGGCACCATGCCCAGTCAGGAACACATGGAAATGTCCACTTTCAAAGACAAATTCTTAAACTTTAGATCTTTTTTCTTTTAGTTTCTCTTCTTTTTCCCTCTTCCACTACCTTGGTAGAAGCCATGTAATTACTTCTTTGTTCAATGAAAAATGACCTTCAAGTCATGTTCAAAGAAAAATCAACAGATCAGCTGCCAAGTCAACCATCAACTGAACGCTAAATCAGGGGTGGAGACAGAGTTGACCAGGATCAAATCAAGTTGACAAGACACCAAGCCAAGAATCAATTGAAAGCTGACCAAGACAGAGTTGTTAGTTGGTATGGCACTAGATCCAGAGCTGAGTGAGAGGCCAAAGTCAAAAATTGATCGGACATCAAGTTAGAAGTAGACCAATAACAAGCCAAAGTCAAAAGCAAACTGAACATCAGGCCAGGAGCAGACTGACCATCAAGCTGGGAGCAAAAGTTTAAAATGCGAAGGACCAGCCAAGCCAGAGCCACCAAGTATAAGAGAGTAAATGACCCTTAATTACTCTCAGCATGGTTCTGACATACTCTGAAGCCATCTCAAATTGGAAGAACCGGTCAGGCTCAGGCATTGGGGATTAACAAGGCATGGTGACCCTTGACTTCCCTAAATGTGGCTTCTACCCGAGCAAGAACTTTGACCAGACTGAAGCAGATGACACCCGCCACGTCCAACTGGGATAACACAACCCCAATTGCATTCCCAAAAAAAAATTTATCATACATAACCATTTCACATACTCTGGCATTTGAGTCGTATAGTATACCATGTAGGTCCAAGTATGGGAACATTGGCAGCCATGAACAGAAAAGAAATTAGCAACATACCAGTTACCACATTTTGCATTTTTTTGTCAGATATGGACTCCAAATGTTGCTTCGTATTACATGTTACCATGGTAGTTAATCAGGGTTACCAGGCCACCACCCAATATAATCAACACTGGAACCATCAGTGAACTAGTGAAAAGAAGTCCAAACATAATCTTGAATACACTCATAACCTCACAATTTTAAACAAATAAAAAAATAAATCGAACCCCATACACATACACATCCATACATGCATATCCACACCCATACATATTATAGTTTATTTTTTGTAAGTATAAAAATACAAGGTTTCGACAAGTTTCTTCGAAGTTCCACTAAATGGCAACCCAACTTGTACTCACTAGGTCGAGAAGAAGGCACAATGGAAATATTGAAATTTAGTTATGTTTGATGGCATTTGATGGCGTAAAGCCTATTGAACCCTTAAACTCATCTATGAAAGGTTATCAATAGGACGGTCTATAAGACATCCCAAGAGAGTGAAAAGGTGTTCAAAGAAATGCTTTTGTAAGGATGTAAACTTGGAGGACTGTTTCCATGCACCTCAATGAGATTCTTCAAGGGAACACTAAAATGTTTGGTGAAATGTCCCAATGATGATATGCTAACATACTGACATTTCCAATAAAGACTGTTCAAGAAATGCCTCAATGAGGATAGGGGGTTACAGTGATATGTTTAGGACATTTGAGTCTTAGAATTACTAAGAATGGACAGGCTGGATCCTAGAAGAACCACTATTCAGCACAACAGGTTTAAAACTGAATTTCAGCTGCAAAAATTATCTGAAAATTACTAAAAATAATCAAGGTGTACAGCAAGGAAGGTTTCAGGTTATGATACTTGAAAGAGGAACAAACTCTCTATGGAAGCAAAAATAGCTGTACCAGAAATTTCATGAATATGCAGAAAGGTACAAAAAGGGATAAAATAAAAGCAGTCAGCTGTTAAGCATACCGAAGCCTTTTCTGAAAGCAAATAAGTAAATAAAAATGGCAAAAAGATTACAAAAAGCATAAAAAATAAAAAATGTAAACACTATGTGCCAAAATAATTCAAGCAGTAAACCAAGGATTTCTGAATCTGAATTGGTCACCAACGGTCAGGACCGATCCGATTTGAATAGGATCAGATCAGTCCAATTGGACTGAATCTCAGGAAGAGAAACCGATCCAGAATCGCTATTTTAAAAAATAATAAAAAATTCAGATTCTGATTCAGGCCTCTTTTTAAGAAAATCTAAAAAAATGAGGATTTCGATTCCAATTCTGATTCTGATTCCGATTCTGATCCGATTCAACCGATTCCGGTGGAATTTAGGTAAGAATCAGTCCTTCAAGCAGGAATTAGATCGAAATCAAAAAAACCAATTCCGAAATTGGCCGATTCTGATCCAATTAGACTGATTTTGCAATTCATGTAGTAAACACATTGATGTCTATAATCTATATTCCTCTACCATGAAAAAAATTCAATTACTCACCAAATCAAACAATGCTTCATACAAGGACTAGTACGGTAAAGTAAACATAAATACCTTGTTGAAATGCATAATCCCTTTTTGCTCAAGGATAGGCTTCACATAGTCCCTGTCACCCATCGACACACCACCAGAGGTTAAAAGTATATCAATTCCAGATGATATGGCATCATCCAATACTCGATCTATATGTTCTTTGCTGTCCTTAGCAATCCCCAAATCAACTATCTTACAATGATGTTGCAAAGATGCTGCTAAGAGCATAGGACGATTGGAGTCTCTAATCTGCAAATAAGCCAAGGATGCATGCAACTAAGAACTTAGAATTCAAAAAAAACTTACTGCAAGTTTTTCCATCCTATGACTAGCTGGACAAAAAGAAATCGAATATGTTCCAACAATACATTCCGTACTGCACAATGCTTTAGGAAATAGAATTCACCAAACTTGTTTTAGACAAAGAAAGTCATACATTGATGTAAAGTGAAGTAAGCTTCTCCTTGCTACAAAAATTAAGAAAATAGATTGGTAGTACCTGACCACGATCTAGATTTTGAGTTGGTGGCTCTACTAGTTCATCTCCAGTGGACAGAACTGCAATAGTTGGGTTGGGATAGACCTGCACTAACTGAAATTTAGAAAATGCTGAACAGGAAGACTGTTTTAAACTAGGACAGTACTAGCAAATCACACCTTAACCGTCATGACTCCTACTGTGGCAAGTAATCCAATCTCGGAAGCACCTATTCTCTCCCCTGACCTCAGAATCACAGCATCCTTCTGGATGTCAAACCCCTGGACAGTTAATTATTCAATTGCATTTGATCAGTTTGCCATTTACCAGTAAGCCATGTTGCAAGTTCATGGAATAGCTGAAATGAAGACAAGATGTAAAAAGAGTTGGCCTAAAGATTAAGAATATACTAAACTTGTCGAGGTGTTACTAGTTGTGAAAACCTCTCTTTGAGAAAAATCTTAGATTTATGGTTTATACGAGGTCTACTACTAAACTCTATCCTTAGTCTCAAATTAATTAGAGTCAACCATATGGATTCTCTTTCTCCTCTAACGTCGGTTTTGAGTTATTTCTTCCAAGATATTTAAATCATTTAAATCATATTAGTTTACCTTCGTCCAAGTTAACTTAGGTCTACCATGTCTTTTGATATTTTCTAATTTTCTAACTATAGCTTCCTTAGGTCTGTTGAATATGTCCGAACCATTTTAATCTCCCTTCCTTCAATTTGTCTACAATTCTCGCAACTCCCACATTTTTTCTAATACACTCATTCCATATTCTATCTAATATAATATAGCCACTCATCCATCAATAACACTAATTTTAGAGGCATGTTTTTCCTTCATTGTCTGACATTCACTATCAAACAACAATGCAGGTCTTATAGTTGTATGATAAATTGTTTCCTTCAACTTTAGTGGAATCTCATGGTCACACTATCCCTATAACTAAGTTCTACTTCATCCAACATGTTTTACTCATATAGTTGACACCTTCATCACATTCTCCATCTTCCTGAATAATTTATTCAAAATACTTGAATTGATTACTTTAAGATAAACTTACCCTATCCAAGCTAAGTCCTTGATCCTCCTCCATTTTATTTTCATTAAACTTACAATACATATATTCTATCTTGGTTCTACTTATTTTAAACCTTTAGTCTTAAAAGTAGTGCTCCATAGTTCTAGCTACCTATTCATTCCTTGTGAGTTGTGTCTCATCTTTTAGTAAGGCATCACCCGTTAACATCATACATCGAGATAACGATTTATTGCGACCTCTTGATATAAATCAATTGAAATAAGAAAATATCTTGTTTCTCCACGACTTGTGCATATACTAATGGTTGCTCCATCATACATATCTTTCATCACTAGCAGTTTATATGAGATATATTAATTATAAATATTTGCAACAAACTTGTCTCCATTAAACGGACTGAATGTTAATTATGGTGGCAGCTGTTTGAATATTGCTGATTAGCCACCTGATGTAACCTCAAAGATCTAAAAAGAATTTTCTTTTGTTTTGTAAATTCGTTTTCCTTTTGAATTTGGATTAGATTTGATTAGACCTTAGCATTGACTTCTTAGGAAAATAGATGGTATTCCATAAAAGTACTAACTAAGGTCAAAACTATATGTTGAGGTTGTTAGATTCTTTGAAAATTTGTTTTGACCTCTCCCCGTCGGATGGTGCGAAGATCTGACGTTAATTACATCGAGATAACTCGAATACCCTTGATTAAGAGTCATAGCAATCCATGAAAATAGAAAACATGCATCCACAAAAATAAACATTCACACACATATGGACCATAGTTGTCAAGGCGCCCGCCTAGGCGGCGCCTAGGCGCCGCCTAGGTGGCAAGGCGCCTTGGGTAGTTTTACATCATTAAAAAAAGTTTTTGAGGGGTTTTTCTCCCTTGATACCCCTCACAAGAGACACTTATTTAATGATAGTTTGAATATATTAATATATTGTATTATCACTTATACTATCATATATATTTAAGATTTATGATTATAAACATATATTATATACTTAATTACGTTCTTTTTCAGCTCTTTCTTCTCTCTCTCTGTCTCACTTATACTATTATAACAATATTTAAGATCCGCGACTACTCTGCGCTCCCCCATTTAATAATATTATAACAATATTTTACCATCACTTATACTATTGCACATATATAAATTTTATAATCATAAATGAGTTATATATTTAAATTTTATAAAAATTTATTTAACTTTCTTCTCTTTCACACACACATCATATTTACTTATGTGCATTGATAAAACACTCATATTCAATTATAACATAACAAATATAATTATATTTATGTTTTGTTTATATATAACAACCTCCCGACTCAGCCTTCCTTGAATACCGCCTTGACCGCCTAGGCGACGCCTAAGCGGCCGCCTTGTCGCCTAAGCGGAATCGGTACCCTTCAACGCCTTGGGCGCCTTGTCGCCTTGACAACTATGATATGGACATAGGAGAAAACAATCCCATAAACTTGATGGAATGCAAGCACTCAATTTTAGTTTGAATTTGATTTGGATTGAATTGGTTGAATTTTGTTGGTTTGAATTTTGATTTGATTGGTTAATTTGAATCTGTTTGAATTTAGTTTGAGTTGAATTTAATTGGTTGACTTGCTTTTAGTTTGGGTTGGAGTTTGATTTGTTCATTTAATTGAATTTATTTAAGTTTGGTTCAATTTGAATTTGTTTGTTGATTTAAGTTTGGTTCAAGTTTGATTTTAGAAAATTGATGTGTTTAATTAAAATTAATTTGAGTTTATTTATTATTTGATTTTGAATGGGATTTGGGCTTAGTTTATGGAGTAAGGTTTGCTGGAATGGGTTTGGCTTTGGGAAATTTGGGTTATATTGAATTTGGTTTAAGTTTGTTTTATTGAATTTGTTAGAATTCAGTTGAATTTTGTTTGATTTGGGGAATTCAATTTGAATTGGGTTGATTCATTTGAGTTACAAGATTTGTTTGATTGAAGTTAATCTGTTTGAATTGATTGATTTGTTCAAGTCAGATTTGGCTTAAAATGAAGTTTGTTGGATTAAATTTGTTTGAGTTTAATTGAATCTGGTTGGTGCTTCCGAATTTCAGATTTTCCTTTTTACTTAGGATTCTGCAGATCTACAATTTTTCGGTTTTCTTGTTTAAATGTGAGGTTCAAATTTTGAATTGATTCAAACAGGTTTATCTTGACTGAATTTTAATTTGAATATGCTGGGATTTCAATGAATTAATTCATTATTTTCAGATTTCTGCAAAGTTGGCAGATTCTATTCGGTGCATGCATTCTCTGATTCAGATTCTAAGCTTCTGATTTACGTGATCTGATTTTTAAATTTCAGACTTGGCAGACCTTAGATTTCAAATTCTGCAGATTTCAGATTTGTCCAGATTCTGGATTCTGCAATTTTACAGGTTTCGGCTGGCTATCTTCAAGCTTGTTCAGATTTCAAATTTCAGATTTACAAGTTAGCTTGGATTTCAGATTTTGGAGTTCAAATTCTGCACTTCCCATTTTCAGATTTTGGAGCTTCCAGATTTGTTTCAAATATCGGACCTCAGTTGCAAAGTTCAGATTTCCGGCTTCTTACAAATTCTGCACATTCAGACTTCTTCTCTTTAATTCCTGATTTTCGGCTGCAGGCATATGAACTTCAAACTTTCGGATTTAACATCTTGCACCTTTTCCCCAAAAAAAATTCCCAGATTCCTCTTCTCCTAGACTCCAGACTTTAGATTTTGATTTTTAATGTGCATTTCAAACTCTTGGATCTAATACAGATTTCGGATTTTACAGTTTTGGATTTGCTTGGGTTTCAGATTTTTGACTTTCACAGATCTCAATCTCCCTGCGAAGTTCAGATTTCAGATTTCTAGACTTCAGATTTTTGAAATGGGTTCTGGCCTTCTGGCTCCCAGGCTCTAATTTCTGATTTTCGGTTTGTTTCAGATTTGGGTCACAAATCTAAGTCTGGCCTTAAAGATTTGAAAATTTCAGATTTGTTCAGATGGTGATTTTGTGTACGGATCCAGAATTCAGATTCTGCACCACTCCAAATTTCAGATTTTGGATCTCTCTCCAAATTCTCAGCCTCCAGATTCTGCAGCAACCCAGATTTTGCAGTAATCCGGATTTCAAATATCCAGCTGCGGCTTGAATTCCAGATTTCCATATTTTGTTTCTCTTCCAATTTTCTGCATGCTTCAAATCTCAGAATTTCAACTTCAGATCCTCCACGGAATGTGTGATTTGTGGGGTTAAATTTCTGTTTGAGAATCCGAATCGGATTGGACAGAATCTGATTCCAAGTTCAATTACAGATTTGTGTTCTGTTTTCTTCTTTTCTCTTCTTTTTTTTAAGTGCTTGACATCCCATCGGATCAATGAGATCATTGACTCCTTTCAATGATATATTCAAAAATACAATCTCCTGAATGTCTGTCTTGGACGTTCATAGTCCAAAAAATACAACTTGTTTTGAGAATATCCTTGCTCAACTGTTGATGGTGTCTATCAATCCTTTGAAAGGAATGCACCCGGTCTGACATAGACTTATGGGTATTTCCTTCCACTCTTTTTCATGAGATAGTTTGCAACTTGACTGGAAAATCAGTCTCTTGAGTCCTTGATGGACTTATCGATCCATGGGCGGCATGTACCCGGTCTTGATAGACTTCTGGGCATCCCCCATGTTGGCGTCAGAATTTTCAAAAAAAAAAAAACAGGAGGGGCAGCACAGCAAAAAAATGAAGAAAGAATAGAAGAACTGGTCCAGGTCAACTGCCAACTAGATTGGCCCTCAATTGGGTCAAATCAAGTCCAGTCATACTTAAAACAGGTCCTAAATTGGGCCCATTGGCACAAATTCCAGCTGGCCCAGTCTTTCTTAATTTAATTGACTGATTTTTAACCCTTGAAGCCCATTACGTACAACCCATTAAGAGGAAAGGAGAAGTGGGCCACGGCCACCTGCTGGCCCAGGAAACCGGGCCCACCTGCGGCCAGGTGTGAACAGGCCCAGCCGCACCAGCCCTGCCACATCAGCACCCCTGTGCGCACCAAGCCTGCCACCTCATCCTTGACCCATTAATTGCATGGGGAAACCCAAAAGGCAGGTCAACATGGGAGAACTCAAGGATTAATGCATGGCCATTAAGTCTTCAATGGGAGAACTCAAAGGTCTGGTCAAGGCCAATTAAAGCAGTCTTGGAGAAGCCAATAGCCATCCACGTACACCACAGCCTGGCCCTTGATCTCCCCCCATCTCCTATAAGAAGAGGAAGGCGCGCCAAAGAAAGGGGGCTGGCCTTGGACGCCGACAGGCTGCTGCTCCATCCTGCTGCCCCTGCTGCTGCCTGCGCCCAAGGGAGGGGCTGCTCCAGACGCCGGGAGGCTGCCGGACTGTGCTCTGCACCTGCTGCCAACTGTGCCCCTGCACCTGCTGCACCTGCTGCCCGCGGCCAAGAAGAAAAGAAGGAAAAGGAGAAGAACAGGTGGGTCAATATTCTATAAATATGTAGCCCTCTAAGGGCACCCCCTTGGTCTTTCTCTCTTCCTTCTGCTCAGCCCTCTCCATGGCCCAATCCGACCCACACATAGCAGGGTCTTAGTACCCTTTGTTGGAAGCCCCCTCGGTCAACCATTCAGGCTCTAAACAATGCCCAGTTCGGCCCCCATATACAGTCTCTTTTCAGCCCATAAAAAGATGCTCCGAACAGGAACTATTCAGCCCCTCTCGCAAGGCCATTTCATCCCATTGTTGGTGCCTGCTTCACCCACAGAAATCCCCCTCAAACAGGCTACTGTTCGACCCATTGAACAGCAACTTGTCCAGCTCATTTAATTCCCTAAGCTGCACCTGTTCTAGCCCATTGAGCACCCCCTTTAGCAGGCCATTTCTCCCCCTTTGCGCACCCCCTGGGCAGGTCCAAGGCCCCTCTGTTCGGCCCATGATCTGACTCCTGTTCAGGCCCCTATGCAGCCTATGTCCAGGCCCCCTGTCGGCCCACCTGCATCAGCCTTAAATAGACCCCAATCCAGGTCCATTTCCAGCCCAAAGTCGGCCCTCAATCCAGGTCCAAAACAGATCTTCTTGTACCCCGGTTTCAGCCAGCTTGCAAGCCCATAACCTGACCCTTGTTCAGCCCACCTGCAGGCCCATTTCCTGACCCTTGTTCAGCTCACCTGAAACCACCCGCGCAGACCCTAAACAGGCCCATAACCGGCCCAGTTCTGCACACTGAACAGGCCCCTTGCCCAAGCCCATGACCGGGTCCATATAGGCCTGTCGTACAGCCCCCTTTCGGCCCAGCCAGGAAATCCCAAAACAGGTTCAACCTCGGCTCCCTTGCAGCCAGAAAACAGGTTCAATTTCGGCTCCTTGGCAGCCAGAAAACAGGTTCAATCTCGGCTCCCATGCAGCCAGGCGCCAGCCCCCTTTGCGGCTCAACCTAGTGGCCCTTCCACGGGCCCAATCCGCTTCCCAAGAAGCCCAACAGCAGCTCCCTTGTAGCAGAAAACAAAAGAAAAAGGTTGCAGCAGCCCCCTTGTGGCTCAAGATGCAGCATACTTGCGGTTCAGCAGAAGCTACAAAATCTGCCATTTTCAGCAATGGTGGGTAGGGGCGATGTCCCGGACCCTCTCGGAATCCGTACGACGGGCCGATTGTTTTGTCCGGGCGGGTCCTTACCCTACCATCAAGACGGAGGAAGGGCGTACAAGTCCAACAGATCCTACCGGTTCAAGAACAGCCCAGAACAGGCCCTTCCGACCCAAGAAGACCGAAGACCGGCTTTGAACGCCGATGGAACTCAAAACCGGCCCGAGTGGCCTTTAAAAAAAAAAAAAAAAAACAGAAAGAAAACTAAAGAAATGGACGGCTCCCCCGGGTACGTCCTGGGATGTCGATCCGGACGTCGGCGCGGGCATGCTCCCGTAGCCGATGATCCTTCCCCCAATTTTGGCTAAGTCACCGACTAACCTTGATTGGATGGGTAAACTTTGCCAAGTTAGAAACTTGTCGGCATACCGTTGTAATGCCGAAATTTTTCTAAGTCGGTGAAGAACCTAAATTGGGGGAAGGATCACCACTCATCATACACCGATGTATTTCACCCCATCTTTCAATGAAATGAAGTTCGATGTCGACTTGTAATGTTCAAAGCTGGGCATTCAAAGGTGGCCCGATGGATCGGAGGCGATGCAAACCGCCAAAACCAAATAAACAAACTCTTTTTTTAAACAATCTAAAAAATAAATAAAGCAAATCAGTTTCTGAATTGGGATTCCCCTGCCACACTTGCGGGGCTTCACGCAGGCCTCTCTCATTCTCAACTCGGTCCACCTACAGGTGCCCATAACAGGCCCACTTCGGCTCCTTGCAACTAGCCCACTGGATTACCCTTCAGAAGGCCCATGAACACCACCTGTCCGGCCCACCTGTTGCCTCCCTTGCCAGGCCCAGTTCGAGCCCATATGGTCAGGCCCAGGAGCTGGCCCAAGTCCAGTTCAATTTAACCTGCAACCAGTCCCCTACCTGGCCCACAGTCCGAGCCCAGCCAACCTGATTTCAGCCCATTCTCAAACCCATGACAGGCCCATTTCCTGGTCCTTACCCAGGCCTTGAACTGTCCCCAATTCAGCCCCAAGTCTGGCAGCTTCCACGTGGTTAACTTCCACCCCCTTGTAGCTTACCCAGAGCTGGCCTAAAGCAGGCCTTCAGGCAGCCCATTTTCGGCCCTTTGTAGCCCATCCAGCAGACCTCCAAGCAGGCCCATATCAGCCCATCCGCAGGCCTATGTCCAGAGCATAAAACCAGTCCCCTCGTGACCCGATTTCAGCCCATCAAGGACATCCCAAACAGGCCCATATTCCGGCCCATCCGCAGGCCTATGTCCAGAGCCTAAAACCAGTCCCCTCGTGACCCGGTTTCAGCCCATCAAGGACATCTCAAACAGGCCCCAATCGGTCTATTCAAGGCCGTCTGAACAGACCCCTTAAGCAGGTCCGAAGCTGCCCTTGCTCAGCCCACGTTCAGGTTCTAGAACCGGTTCCAAATCAGCTTTCTGTGCAGGCCCATTTCGGCCCATCTTAATCCATTCACTCCAGCCCCTTTGTGGCTCGGCGGAATCCCAAATCAAGCCCCTCAAAATCAACTTTCAAAGTCAACCAACAAATAAATAAAACAAACCCGAACAAATCGGTTTGCATCTGATCGGACCCAAAAGGCCGCTGCCCTTTTGATTTCTTTACTTTTTGTGGATGTGCATGTCTCCAAAAAAACAGGTTGCCGCGACGGTTAATCAAAGGCGTTCGAGCCGTTGCTCGATATAAGTTAACGCCGGATACTCGCACCATCCGGCGGAGAAGGGTCAAAAAATGAAATTTTCAAAGAACCCGAACCTCGGTTCTAATATTTTTAAAACTATCACCGGACTACCTAATATTTTTAGGATATCACATATTTTCCTAGAAAATTCCGGAGACGTCTTTCTTTCTAAAGAACAGACGCAGAAAAAAGAGGTTCACACACCCCACTATTTTTGATGATTTCACTAGCATATGACCGGCATGACAGCATATTGATTATGCTTGAGCCTTGCATAGCTTGGTGAACTTGGTAAAACATTGGGATCTTTTATAGACCTTTGTATGTCTACCTTAAGGACGTAGGGGCGGATGGTTAGTCGACCCCCCAACTAGTCCAAAATTTGAATTCTTTTAAGTTAAGCCGAGACGTAGGGGCGGATGGTTAGTCGACCCCCCAACTAGTTCGGTTTATTGAATTAAATGTATTTTTTTATTTAATTTTCACTGTTTTTGTTTATTTTAAAACCTCTCTTTTTTTTGGTTGAAAAGGGCCCCTGCGCTTGTGCGCAGGGCACTATGCGCAAAGGGGACTGCTTCAGCCGGCTGGGGGGGTCCTGGCACTGTTTGGACCGTACGGACTGTTGTCCCGGGCCGGCGGTTCAACTCCGCAGGGCGGCCGGCTTCGCCCGGTCGCCCTCCTTTTTTTTTGCGTTTTCCTCTTCCGGTGGGCCCCGCCAGTTTTCCACGGTGGCATATAGTTCGGGAGACATATTCTTTCCCTTGCTACAGTCCCGCTCGACGTCTTCCGGCCCCGACGGCAGCGTGGCGTCCTCCGGCGACCGCTCTTGGCCTTGTTTGACGGCGGCAGCACCGACAGAGGGAGGAGGAGAGACTGTCGGCCTTAGGGGAAGAGGGGGGGCTCTCACCGGCAGCAACAGGAGGGTCTTCCGGCTTCTACGGCACTCGCGGCGACTTGCAGAGCTGCTTGCGGCGTCCGGCTGTAACAGAAGCCGGCAGAAGAAGAAGAAGAAGAAGAAGGGGAGCACCGTGCGGCTTCCACAGGACTCCTAGGGGACCGGTAGACTTCTCCTCCCTCTTTCTCTCTGCTGCTCCACTCTCTACGGCTTTTCTCCTCCTGTTCTTCTCCCGCGGCGACTTGCGGCAGGCTTCTTATAAGCCTCGGGCGACCTCCGTCTCCTGCTAGGAGAGTGGTTCCAGGTCCGCGAGGGACTCGGAACCTGCCGTAGACTTAGCCCCGTATCCTGGAAGGAAATCGGAATCTTTTCAAACGAGGATAACCTCCGTCGACCGTTGCCTTAGTCCTATCCGAGCATGATTCGGAACTTCCATGGATTTGGATATCGACCGGGACTCAGTGGCTTGTTGATATCCCGAGACAGATTTCTTCCTTCTTCCGACTTCTTGCCTTGTTCAACAAAATCCTCCTCCTTTTTTTTCTGTCAAGCCCATCTTTGAGCAGACCCGCGGGCTGCTTCCTTGTGTTACTTAGAAGACTGTCCGGCCCCTTTTTGAGCAGGCCCGTGGGCCTTGGAGATGGCTTGCAAAGGGACTCTCCGGCCAGCTGAATTGGGCCAATCGGAGTCCCATTATGGGCTTTGTCGATGGGCATTGCAGGCGGACTGAATTGGGCTGATCAGGGTCCTGTCTATGGTGCTTGTACATGCAGTACACAGCACGGATCTTAGAGAGGCCGAGCATGCCATTTCTTTTGTTTTCTCTCTTCTTCTTTTTTGAATCGGCCTTGTCAACACACTTTTTTTTTTACAAAATTGGGTGTCAACACCACCACAGGATGCTTATGAAATAGCAATCATGAAAAAGTTTCATAAAGTGCATATTTTTGGAGTTATTTGACCGTAGCCAAACACTTAAAGTGCTTTCTATAATTGTATATAATTTTTTAACTTAATTAATTTGATATATTCAACTCTTTATAGATTTATGTTAGCTTAAAGCTATGGTTTTTATGTTGTTGACAAATATATTTGCTTTATCATGTTCAGGTTTAAATTAACTTAATGACATATATAATTATTTTCTTACTTGATGTGTAAAAATTTTAAAATTATCTTTCTTATTTCCATAGCTTTCAATATTAGCTTGTTATCACTTCTGCATTCTCTAATAATTCTTCATTTTATATTTTGAATAGTATTTATCTCTGATTTTTGTTGCCTTATGTTTTTGGAATTTGACTACCCATTTAGATTATTAGATAATGATGATTTCAACTTGGGTTCTATTGTAGATAGATCTAATCTTATTGATACTGAAGATACTTCACTAAGACTTCATCAGGTTAAATTTAGAGTCTCCAATTCTTTACAATTTTTTTACTAGTTTATTTATTATTTTCTCTTTATATTTTTCAAGGTTGCCTTATGTCTGATTTTGTCATTTATTGTTTATTTAATTTTAAAATGCATTTAATTAAGAATTATTTAAATAGTTAAAGTTTTCAAATCAAATTTCAGTCGTTCAATGTTAATAAGAATAATCTTATGAATTTTGATGTTCTTAGTTAACTTTTTGTTAAAGTTTCATTGATGTCATTTCTCATTTGCTCTTTGCTTTAACTATTTACTTGCTTACTTTTTAGATATCTGATTTTCATTAGGTTTGGCAGAAAATTTTTTTATTGTATTTTCAATTAAACGTTTTCTTCATCAGTTAACTTCTATCTGTACACTGATTTACTGTTTTTATTCATTTTTACTTTTTTATTAATCATGACTGACCTTTCTTGTTTTTTCTATTAAGGATACTACTGAACCATGCTGCCCCACGTATTTGACTCATTACTTCATATGCAAAAGAAATATATATATCATTCCAACATTTCAAAAATCATTTGGTAGTTTATGGTCATACAAAAGTGGCACATACAAGTACAAGAATTTTCTAAAAAGATTTCCTCATTGTTTAATTTTCTTCATTGAGCTTGACCAATCCTTGCTTTCATCATTCTAATTGTCTTCAAGTTGGTAATCAGGGGCGGTATGAGTGGTGAGAGGTGCTCTGGCAATTCTGGAGCCGGAAAGAGGGAGGGGTTGTGCAGGGGGTTTCACTCTTCCAGAGGCCGAGGGGAGTCACCGGAGGGGCGTCCGGCATAGGTACAAGTGGTTCAGCAAGGTGGGGCAGTGTCTCATCCTTGCCCCCAGGTGCTGAAGCCTCCATGTGGTCTATCGAGCAGCCATGATCATTCTACTACTGCACCGTTCCATCCCGTTTCTGCAAAAGGGGAGACCCATGGCGAGTGGATTCTGGTGGTGAGGAGGAAGCTTGTTTCAAAGAAGAAGGGGAAGGCAGTGCTTCGAGGGGTCATCTCACTCCTGTGGTCTGCTACAGATGTATGGAGCCCAGGCACTTCACAGTGAGCTGCAAGAATGGAGTGGTTTGTCGCAGGTGGGAAAGATTTGAACATTGGAGTTGGTCTTGCAGGCTTCATCACGAGTCAAGTTGTTCAGCATTATATCATTGGCGGCAATGTAGGGTCTCGGTCCTTTGTGGACCATCAGGATGAGATCATTGTCCATGTTTCCAACTCCTCTGTCTCCAACTTGGCTAGGCTTAATGGGTGTGCTATGGTGGTTGTCCGGGGTGCTCCAGAATCAGGTCTCAGGAGATTCTTGGAGAGCTGGTGGCATGGTGGTTGGAGACGCTTGTGCCAGGTCTCTTCCTTGTCAAGAACATCTGGGACCGAGCTTGGTTAGCCTCAGTGGCTGGCAAATCCTTCTTTGATGAGGAGCGGGTGGAACACATTCAGGAAATAGAGAATGTGGCACAGTCCTCTCAATCTTGGGTGATTGAGTTGGGTCTGCAGGCATACGCATGGTCCTTGCCGACAGTCGCAGTGTTGGTTGAGAGAACTAGAGAAGCTTGTGTGAGCGGATACAGAGCATTTCTCATGGTCATTCAGGATAGAAGTCCTGGCATTGATAAAAGCTAGGCATCCTTTTGAGAACGATTCTAGATTTTTGGTGTCTTTGGATGGGCAACATCTGTGAATTTTAGTTCGTTGTGCTGATTCAGGGTGTATGACGGTGCCGGAGAAGAAGGTTGCTGAGCTGAGTCCTGTTCACTCTCTTCCTTTTGATGTTGTATACCCTCTTTGAGAGATGTTCCTTCAGCGAGGAGGCCCAGGGTCTCAGTATGAGGTCTTTCTCCTGGAAGGGCATTGCCTCAGGTCAAGTACATGCCATCAGCAAAAGCAGCTTGCCTCCTCCCGAGAAGAACATGTCAGGCAAAGAAGATAGCTCGGATTCATGTAACAACAGACCTGGCTCCTCCAACGATCCATTTGACTTAAATTGCCCGGCCTGTGGGATCGTAAATCGGGCAAGTTCATCTCTCAGGAGCAGTTGGGCTTCAAAGACTGGCAGTGTACCAGTTCGTCTTGTCATGGCGAAGACCCCTTCCAGGTCAGGTGGACCAGCAAGTGGCTTTGTCGCTCGACCGGTATCGTCTTCTTCGGCTCCGAGGAGGCAGCTTGTTATGAAGGCTCCTGCAGCTTCCGTTAACAGTGATGGTTGCCAGGGCAGCTATGGTAAGGATGGTGGGGTGTTCAGTGAAGCTTCAAAGAGTACTTCTCAGGTGGCGGATTTCAGGTGGAGGTGGCATCCCGTGATTCTCTGCAGGTGCTGCAAAGCATGGTTTTGCAGCCTCAAACACAAGGGTCTCTGCTACGATGGATAGGTCTATTGGTGCTCATTTCCGTCCATTCCCTACATCTGGAAAGAAGGTTGGAGACCTATATGGGCTTGTCGGTGTTGCAGTGGACCCAGTTGATACAGGAAAGGACATCCCGGCATTGAATGATGGTCTGGTTTGTCCCTTGTCCGTGGCTCTACTCCCTGATATAGATGGGATCCCAGGACTTGGGGACAGGCCATCGCGCTTGTCCCATGTTGATATTGTCAACTCAGGAGAGTCAGCATGGCTCAGTTTCATTGGGAAAGAAGAGGAGGTGAAGTCCTTTGTGGAAATACTCAAGGTGCACCTCGACCTACCAAGTACCTCCACCCCCGTCACTGAGAAACAGTCGCAAATGAAGGTGGGTTCTGAGAGCTCAAGTTTATGTTGAGTAATGATTGTATTTTTGACTCCAACAGGAGGAAGATGGGGAGGGGCCTTATCATTTACCCACATTAAACATAGCCAGTTGGAATATCAGAGGGATCCAAGGAAGGGCGGAGATGGGGGAGCTGAGGATTATTGTGTCAACAAAGAGATTAGAAATGATGGCTTTGCAGGAAACAAAAACTGGCTTTTCTTCTCAATGTGTGACAGTCTCAGAATTGGGAATATGAATGGTGTGGGCTCTGTCCCTGCAATTGGCAAGTTGTCTTATGAAATGGTGGGTGTCTAGAGGTTGATGTTCTAGTTAGCTTTAGATATATCCTCGCACTAAAATTTGTGCCACTTCCAGATAAGAAGAAATGGTTCTTCGTCAGTGTGTATGGTATGCTTAAAGATGATGTCTTTTTTCAACAAGCTAAATCAGATTATTCATGCTTTTATAGGCAACACGGTGTGGTAATTTCAATGTTGTCAAGAAACTGAGAGAGAGGCATGATCAAAGAAACTGGAATGCCAAAATCATGGTTGTCAAGGCAACCAAGGAAAGTTGGGTTGCAGGTCAGGACCAAATCGGCCCGCCCAAACTCAACCCGGTCACAACCCGATATGACCAGGTCGCAAAATTCATTTGTTGAAAAATAAAACCAATTTAATATTCTGATTACATCGATTTAAAACAAAATATATAAATTTTTTAAATTTAAATGATCATCAAACCAAACTTGTACAAGTTAAAATTTTAGATGATTGATATAATCAAGTTTTAGATTAGCCAAAACTTATGCTTAAAGAAATAAGCCCACGTAGTAGCCAGCATACAACAACCAGCCAAGAACTTACCCACAAGTCTCTGGAAGGTCTTCTTTTATAGAATTTTCCAAGACATCTTCTAATAACATTCGATGTGGGACTAAAGGGCTTGGAGTGTTTGGACATCTGAATTGGACTGATGCGCTAAGTAGAGAGGTGGGTTTAGTCCCACATTGGCTGAATCAAGAATTCTAGCATTAAAAGATGCTTTTATATAGGATCATAGTTTCAATGGTTTGGCAGGTTAGCCCAAACATAAATTTTTGAATCATGGGTGACTTGGGCTAACTTGTGAGTTAGATCAAAATTTGAAATTTTGAACTGTGGGTGACCCGAGAAGCCTCCCGCACGTAACGTTGGCCAACCCAATTGATCGAGTCATAATTGGGTCGCGCAACGTGGCACCAGGTCGCGCGACCCACCGTGGATCCGATGCCAGATGGCAAATCCAGCGTCTGGACCGGGCCAATTGCCTAGTTTTCCAACTGGGTCGGGTGACCCGGCCCAACACAAATCCAATCCCACATTCCATGAAGGAGACAAAGTGACCAAGAGGTCTTTGACCGCTTAAGCGACCAAGTGTTCGCTTAAGCACCGCTTAAGTGATAAGTTTAGTGGGGTCATATAACAAAAAAATCTTAATATGAAAAATATATAAATACAAATTTTGATATTTCACTCAAATAATCAAAGAAACTTAATTTTAATGTGATACATGTACAAATAAAATGTGTATGTAAAAAATGACTTATCAAATAGTTTTGACCTCATTCAAAGAAATTTGAAAAATATTTATTCTAAACATAAAATATGCAACCCAATACTTTCCAATACAAAAAGTAGTCAAGTAGATAACAATGATAAAAGGAAAATTTAAGTAGAACAACAAAATAGATATAAATAGGAACATGTGTCCTTTCCATCATGCAGATCCAATCCGCTTAAAGCAACTAAGCACCCGCTTTGGGGCACTTGCGCTTAAGCACCCTGAGTAGGCACTTTATCTGTGCATAGAAAAGCAATCAGGTGCTCAACAATGCCTGGACCGCTTTGGCGCTTAAGCGATCACTTTGACAACTATGGCCGAAATGAACCCTTGTAATGCTTGAGTGAATGATTGTGGTCTTATTGAGATCAAGGATGCAAGTCTTGACTTCTCTTGGTCTAATTCGGTTGCTAATTTTTTGTTGGATAGGTTTTTTGCTTTGCACAATGAGCAAAGGAGATTGGGCCCCCTTGGGTTTCCATCTACCAAGGGTGACTTTTGATCATTTTTTAGTGGGCATTTCCCATGGCAGGGATGTTAGATAGGGTAAGCATATGTTTCGTTTTGAATTGAAATGGTGTAAAGACACCTCTTTTATGAATACAATTCAAGAATGGTGGTATGAGATTAGTCCGGGTGTTCTGCTACAAAGATTTTTTTTTCACAAGTAGCAACCTGTTTAAAAGTGTCTCATTACTTGGGCTGAGGCTAATTCCAAAAAGGTTGCTGACAGGAGGAAAGTGCTTCTCACCAAATTAGAATGTTTTGAACAGGTCAATGATAAAGGGTGTGTGACCGATGAACAGAGGGCTGAATGCAAGGATTTCCAAATTGGAATGGGTCACCGAATTGGTCAAGACCGATCCGATTTGAATCAAATCAAATCAGCCCAATTCGGACCAATTCTCAAAAAGAGAAACCGATCTGAAATCAAAATTTTTTAAAATAATTTTTTTTTAAAAAAAATGATTTTAAATCAAATTTTGCCCGATTCTAGCTGATTCAATTCAATTCCAACTGATTCGGCCTGAATTTTTTTTAAAATCTAAAAAAAAGATTAGGATTCCTATTCCAATTTTGATTCCAATTCCAATCCGATTCGACTGATTCAAATCGATTCTGGTAGAGTTCAGGTCATAATCGATCCTTCAAACGGAGATCCGATTCCGGAATTGACCGACTCCAATCTGATTCAACCGATTTTGCAATATGTGGCTAAATGACTAGCATTGAAACGGGAATACAATGAGCTGTCTATAATTGAAGAAATCAAATGGAAGCAAATATCTAAAGAGGTATGGTTGAAGGAAAGGGATAGGAATGCTAAATATTGTCATACTCAATAATCCCTTAAAAATAATCAAAATCTCTTCAAAACCTTGAGTGTTAATGGCAATGTCTTAGAAGGTAATGAACTTATAGGTCAGGCAGCGGCAGCATTCTATAAGAAATTATTTAAGAAGAAGGCTAGTTGGTAGCCTCTTTTGAACTTTGGCCCAATCATGAAGCTGTGTAGCAACATTGGAAGGTAATTTGTCTGAAAGGGAAATGTAGGCAACGCTCTTGTCGATGGACGCTTAGAAAGCTCCTGGTCCGAATGGTTTTTCTATAGGTTTCTATCAGAAATACTAGAATATTAAGACCCTAGTTGATGAATTTAAGACAAATTTGTAGTGCATCAAATTTCTTAATTCTTGCTTTTTAGCCTTGATCCCGAAAAAAGCTAGTGCCTTAGACATCAAGGACTTGAGACCTATAAGTCTCCTTAACTGTAGCTACAAGATTTTGACTCGGGTGTTGGCAAACAGATTAAGCAGAAGTGTGAAAAAGTTTATTAGTCTGTCACAGTCAGCCATCAACGTTTATCCAGGGTAGATAATTTCTTGATAAGTTTATGGTTGTCTACGAGTGCATTCAAAATCAAAAATCCAAAAAGAAGAAATGTGTAATAATAAAATTAGACTTTGAAAAAGCTTATGACAAACTGAATTGGAAATGCCTCTTCAGGATCATGTAGTTGTTAGGTTTTAAACAGTAACGGATTACAAGAATTTAGTCTTGTGTGACTATGGTCAAATTTTTAGTGAGGATCAATGATAGTTCTTTTGGCTTCTTTGGTAGTTCTAGGGGTCTCAGGCAAGGATTTGTTTTAGTGGGATAGGTCCTCAGCCTCGTGTGGGATAAGGCTTGTGCAGGTGGCCTCATCAAAGGGATCGAGGTAGGGGCCAACAGAGTATAGGTTACTCATCTTCAATTTGTTGATGACATATTCAAATATTGCCGTCTTGGATCTCGGTTTCGTCTCAGAATGGTGAATAAGAAGAGATCTTATGAGACTCTTGAAAAAATCTCAAAAGATCAGATCTCAAATTTTATTTATGTAGGATATATCTTACTCAAGAATTGTCATCTCACGTCTAGATGTTATCTTATGGAGACTGAAGAGAAAAAATTTCGAGAGATTGGATCTCGGTGCATATTCAAGTGTAAAATGCTATGTAATTTCTTCAAAAGAACAAGGGAACTCATATTAAACATCAAAATAACCTGTGAGAGAATTAAAAACATAATACAAAGAAGGTGAATTATTGTTGACGGGCAACATACAATGGATCTTATGTTAGACCAAATCTTCATCTTGAACAATATAGATAGAAAATTATTGACATTTTGGGTCAATTGTACATATATAGTCATAAAAATATTAAGTTATAAAATTTTATCAAACAGTAATGTCTAGATGAATATTTAGATAAATTCTATGATAAAATTAGCAATATACAAAGCAAACTTAACAAGGCTATCTAACAATTTAGGGGTAGTAATAGGTAGAGGAGATCAAAGTACCAGAGGTACTATATAGATATTCTCGTTTCGGCGATCTCGTTTCTCGGACGCGTGGAGAGAAAGAGACTCTCAAGAGATCTCGAGAGATTCTAATGGACATTGTTCTCTTCATCTTTAGTGGACATTTGTACAAGGATGAGAATTATGTTATACTTCCTTTAAGTGGTCACAGGATTGATGATTAATCATGACAAATATGAGTTGATTGGCATCAATACCACATAGGAGGGGAAAGCAAGCGCTCAAAGAATATTGGGTATGCCATGGGGTTCATTATTGATCAAATATTTAGGCCTACCACTGTCTGATGGTATAATTAGAGCAAGATATTGGCACCCCTCATTCAAAAAGTGAACTCCAAGGATAGAAGGGTAGAATGTTTTAAGCCAAAGGAAGGATGGTCTTATTGCAGAGTGTGTTGCAGAACCTACCGATGTACTTTTTATCAACCCTTAAAGTTCCTAGATGGGTTACGACAAAATCGAAAGTCTGAGAGCTTCTTTCTTTTGGCATGGCGGTGTTATAAGGGACTTCAACTTATCAAATGGAATCATGTTTGTAGGAGCAGAAAAGACAGGTTGTGGGTTTTCTCCCGCTTCACTCCATGAATGTCACACTTATTTTTAAGTGGTTATGGAGACCTAATGATGATGAAATTTTCTTGTGGAGCAAAATTGTACGGTTAAAGTATAGACAGCTAGTGAGCCAAGCTTGGATATGTAATTTTTATAAATGTGGGAGACTATCTGGCATTGGAAGGAGGACCCTTTTCTAGAAGGACAAATGGGTGGGTGTTATGTCCTTTCATGTTTGTTTTCCCAACTTATACAGTTTAGCTGCAAGCAGCGATGCCAGTGTGGGTTCTCATTGGGATCGTACATCGTACTGTTGTGCAGGATAACTGGATCTTTGCTTTCAGGAGGCCGATATATGATAATGAGGTACTTAAGTTTGCTAGCTTGATGAATGTGCCGGAATATTTTAAATGTGTGGTTGGATAGGAAGACAAACTATGGTGGAACTTGAGTAATGATTTCTCCTTCTCAGTAAAGTCCACCTGCAATAGGCTTTCTCTTGGAAAATTTGAAGTTCCCTAGCAGAAAGTAGTGTGGTGCTCACCAGCTCTTTCAAAGATCAGACTTTTCCTATGGAAAATTTGTATAGGGTGATTACCAATGAGAGTACACATGCATAAGATCTTTTCAATGTTATCCAACAGCTGTATTTTTTGTGGATCTTTCCTAGAAGATATCGATCACTTATTCCTATGGTGTGGAATGTCCAGTGGGAGGAACCGGTAAATGTGGTTCTTGATACAACATTGGAGTAGAAGACATCCTTGGAATGGTCAACCTCTTTTAAAGAAATAGACTTTGCCAGCTATCATATGGTCTATTTGAAAAATGAGGAACAGGAGGTGATGGGAACAAAATTTAAGAGTCGTTAAATTTTAGTTAAAAGTCGGTCTATGTTTGTAAATAATTTTGATAGGGTCTTCTTTGTAAATAGTGAGACTCCCTCTATATAAGAGGGGCTCTCGTAGCCTTTCAAGACAGTGAATAGGGAATATACAGTGAATTTTTGGAAGGCCCTTCGGGCATTGTTCCCCCGCGTAGGGGATGCGACCCCGTTCTCCCTCCAACCCCGGTGTCGGAGAGCCGTTTCTTCTTCCTCACCTCCGGCGGGTGGCCGGCGTCTCCCTCCTCCTCTTCCAAGAATCGGCTGCGGCCTTACCATTTCCATCTTCCAGAACCGGCGAGGTCGCTGATCCCCCTTTCTCCTCCTTACCCTCCGGCCTCCGCGCCGTTCTTTCCCCTTCACCTTCTTGGTTCGTCTCCATTGGACACCGATAGAACCATTTCCGACGTCAATCTGAAGCTCCGGCATGTTAGAGGCATCGGATCAGAGGGTTCCAACGATCCCCGGAACATCCGACTTCTATGGACCTTCATCGACACCTCCTCTCGAATACCTCCTGACGCACAGCATTGCTCCGCATCCTCCATCCGACGATGCCGATAGAGGACAAGAAGAAGGAAGAAGAAGAAACGGAAGAAGAGGAAGTTTCGGGAGGGGCAGATCCGGCGATCCCCGGATCTATCCTCCTCCCGGACGGTCTCCTCCCTCATCCGCCGACGCCGTCGACCCTCCCACCCCCAACTAGGCAGGAGGACCCGGCTACGACCTCCTTCGCGCGAAGACGACGCCTGCTCCCTGTCTTGCCTGCAAGCCGCGCAAGCCGGATGAAGATGACGAAGCAGACGCTGATGGGCGACGGCGAAAGCCGTCCCGCCTTTGTCGTGGCTCCCCGACGCCTCACGTGAGGCCACCGCGATGTCGCCACGGCGACAGATGGGTGACGGCGAGGAGGCCACGCGACCCCCTCTGGTATCGACGCACAGACGCCACGTCCCCCGTTCCGCGCGCGAGTGAGCGCGCGCAGGCTCGTGCAGGCCAGCCCACGGCCCAAACCAGTCGGCAGACCGGTTCAACCAGGTCCAGGCCCGGTTCATGCCGGTTCGACCCGGTTCAGCGCTAGAACCGGCCGGTTCAAGTTGGTTCGGGTCGTTTTGAGCCGGTCTAGACCGGTTCGGAGTGGTTCGACTTGGTTTGGAACGCAGTTCGGGTCCATTTCAACCGGTTTAAGCTCAGCCCGACTCATTTTGGGTTCGTTTTAGGTTGTTTAAGTCATTTTCGGTCTGTTTAGTCTGTTTTTTTTTGTTTGTCCCGCATCAGGAGGGCTTTTGAGGACCAATTTGAGAACATTCTACTATCTTTCTCCTTGCGAGCATTTGTGTGAAAGACTAAGTTTTTGCGCACTCTGGAGGGCTGCCTTGTGATGCAGAAGGGATACTTTCTTTGCTTGGAGATTTCAGTGTTCCTAGAGTTGTATCTTGGTGTAACTTCTTAGCTACCATCTTGGTAATCCCTTGGGGGCCACCCTTCACATGTATTGTTTGTCCTTTCCTTGCACCTTTTGTCACATCCTTTTTTATCTGTGAATTGCAATCTTTATCGCCTTCAAAACAATTGTCCTCAAGTTGTTCCCTACTTCTTATTAGGACTTTCCCTTAACTGAAACCATTTTGAACGATTCACATTGAATCCCATTTTGTAAGACCAATAACAGACCACAAGGATGGAAAAGTAAGTTGTTGTTTAGTTGGTTGATAGGTGATGTTACAAACAGTGCCATCCTCCTTACATCTCTCCTCGTTACCACTTTCCAAGTGCTTAAGGAGATCTGCAGGCAGATGGAGGTCTTAGTTGGCTAATCTTTTGTAGGGATAGACATCCAAATGATAGAGGACTACATTTGGTCAAATGGAGTCACACTTGCTGATGAAAGATGGAGAGGGTCAAATTCCCATCAATAACATGAAGCCCTGTTGACCTAATGTCAGTAGAGAATGGACAAGGAACCTAATGCAGGCGTATGTTGCCAAGAGCAGGCCCTTGGGTCAGCAGATACTTGGGTGGCTACATGCAATGTTCAGGTACATCAAAGGAGTGAAGGGGCACTCTACGAAGCACAGAGATACCAAGGTTTGATTCTAGTACTATCATGGGCGATGACAAGATAACACTGTTCTAGAAAAAAAATGGTTCCATAATTGTAGTTTTCAAGGCGATCAAGGAGACCAAGGCAATATAGTACTACCTTGTTGCTTAGGCGATAAGGTGAAATGATAGGCAATGTCTTTTTTATAGTAAAATCGATAAGATAACAAATATATGAGTGACAAATAATACATAAAAAAGTAATGAATAGCTAGGGTAACATGTAAATAAATAAATAATGTGCAAGTGCATAATTAAATAAACTAAATAACATGAATACCTAATTAGAAATACTAAATTAAGTTACTTTTAATACTTAATTTGTATTAACTACTAGTAAATATATATGAAATTACTTAATCCTAATTATTATTCCATCAAAATATCTATTTAAAACAAATTAACTATTAGAACTAACTATTTTTACTTAAAATTCACCCAATCAAGTGATATTGATACTTAATTAGCATTATTTATTCCTAAATTAAAAACATGAAAAAATAATGTGCTGCTCACCTAGGCGCCCCTTGCCCTGATAGGTGAGAGAGCACCTTGTCACGTAGGCAATGCCTAGGTGACACATTGAAAACAATGCCCAGAACTGAAGTTCACAAGACAAACATCCTTCTTTTTCTTTATTCACCCCTGAGGATAGAGAGCAACTAATTTGTTGAATACTTCTCATGCTATTCCATTTGGGAAGAGTTTGCTAGCTAATGGCCTGTTTGCTTAAAGTAACGAAAATTATACAATATTAACATTGATATTGATACTTCTAGATATTGGAGTTTCAATATCAAAATTGACACATGTATTACATAGGATGCTTTGTTTGCACTACAAATTTCAAAATTGATACTATTAGCCAAACATCCTATTAGTGATTCCTATAAATATCAATTTTAAAATTGATAGTGATAGAGGTATCTGATAGTGTAACCAAATCAAGGATCGCAGGATCGGGATCGGATCCTGGATCGGTGGGATCTGATCCGATCCGGATCGGATCGGATCGGACCGATCCAGGCCGATTCTCTTGGAGCCAGACCGATCCAGAATCGGTCTGGATGGGCTTTTTTTTTTTTTTTGCTCTATGAAAAAATCTGGAAAAATCGCCAAAAAATCAATAAAAATACATAGGACTCAGAAAAAATGTGAAAAAAATATAGGGAACACTCATTCATATAACAAATTAACAATCAATCATATAGAAGTAGAACACATCATATCCAATCACATAATTGTACAACACATATTTTTTATACCACTCATATAGTCATATTACATTGCGTGAAATAAACAAAGAAATACATTATACATATGCCATCACCACCAACTATGGTAATGTCCGGAGTAGGATGGATCTGGATCTCTGTCCTGGTCATTCTGATTTTCTGCAAATCTCCATTGATTAGGGTCAGTCATAATTGGCCCGTATCCATAAGAAAATAAAGACTGTGCCATGTTGGTAAACTCATAAACTCCCTGATCAGTCGGAGGTGGAGCTAGAAAAGATGGTGGATAGCCAGGCTCACTGTCTGAGGCAGGCTCTGGATAGGAAGATGCAAACTCGTCAAAAACAGTCATCCTCGTCCAGCGTCCGCTGCCCCTGCCACTCGAACATGAGT
Source organism: Cryptocoryne crispatula var. balansae (assembly GCA_036172225.1). Lineage (NCBI taxonomy): Eukaryota > Viridiplantae > Streptophyta > Magnoliopsida > Alismatales > Araceae > Cryptocoryne > Cryptocoryne crispatula. The sequence goes on along the minus strand of CM069924.1, from coordinate 3,704,392 downwards.
GTCTTTTATCACTCAAATCATTTGGACCTGCTCCACTCGTGCGTGCACTACTAGTAGAGCCACCCTCACCTCCGCCACCCCCACCTCCACCTCCACCTCCACCCCCTGTACGATGTTGTTGTGTGGGTGGGACAAATTCAAATTTCACCCCCATTGGGGGGTGAAATAATCCCCCCCAATGGGGGGATTTCATACCAACCCCCCCCACCTGGGGGGGGGGGGGACATGTCCAAACAGTCACCCCTTCGGGGGTGACTGTACAACACCCCCGAAGGGGTGATTAGCACCTCTTCGGGGGTGCAATTCAATCCCGTTGGGGGGTGAAATAATCCCCCCGATGGGGGGATTTCATACCAACCCCCCCCCCCCGGGGGGGGGGGGGACATGTCCAAACAGTCACCCCTTCGGGGGTGACTGTACAACACCCCCGAAGGGGTGATTAGCACCCCTTCGGGAATGCAATTCCACCCCCATTGGGGGGTGAAATAATCCCCCCCAATGGGGGGATTTCATACCAGCCCCCCCCACCTAGGGGGGGGAGGGGACATGTCCAAACAGTCACCCCTTCGGGGGTGACTGTACAACACCCCCGAAGGGGTGATTAGCACCCCTTCGGGGGTGCAATTCCACCCCCATTGGGGGGTGAAATAATCCCCCCCAATGGGGGGATTTCATACCAGCCCCCCCCTGGGGGGGGTCATGTCCAAACAGTCACCCCTTCGGGGGTGACTGTACAACACCCCCGAAGGGGTGATTAGCACCCCTTCGGGGGTGCAATTCCACCCCCATTGGGGGATTATTTCACCCCCCAATGGGGGATCACAAACCTGCAACCGGCCATGGCCGGGGGGGAGGGGATCGAAGGTCCCCCCCCCTTACAAACCTTGTGTAGGGTGGATCGGCCGCGGGGAAGGCTGGATCGGCCCTTGGGAACGCTGGATCGGCCCTCCAACAGCTGGATCGCCGGCATTTGGAGCCCTAGAACTCCAAGGAAGCTTGGGGGGAAGGAGAGGACACAGAAGGAGGGCTGGGGGGGGGGGGGGGAGAATCGGTCCGGATCGACCCCAAATAGGGGGTGATCGGGCCTTAAAACCGGACCGGATCGATCCTGGAATCGGTTCGATTCCGGGTCTTCCGGTTTTCCGGCGAATCGGTCCGGATCGACCAATTTTGGGATCGATCCGGGTGGATCGGTCTGGGATCGACCGATCCAACCGATTCCGGCCGATCCAGCCGGGACTCCCGACTGGATCGCTAATTCCGAATGGAATCGGATCGGTAGGTACCGATCCGATCCAAGAATCGGTCGATCCCGATCCGGATCGACCGATTCTGCAATCCATGAACCAAATGGGGCTTAAGTCAAAGAAAGTGATTGACTTGCTTGTATATCTTCTACTAGCAGCTGATTAAACATGGAGGATAGGAGAGAATGAACTTGACGCTCCTTGTTTATCAATGAAATCAGTTTGGGACCATGGTTTGCAAGATCAGCTGATTTGGAACAAAATCGACACTTGTTGACCCAGTCAGGGGGAGCGTAATCCCGGGAAGATCTTCCACAGGGATTGGGCTCCAAAGCGCCAGATCAGCCTGATCGGCCAATCCTAGACTGATCTGACCGCACATTGGCTGCCCCTCCACCCTAGACATGTTCATGACTTATTTTGAATTTTTTTTCAGATTTTGGAAGAACTGATCGAAGCCGTGGATAAGCTGAGCCGGCCAAGCCAATCCAGATCCAGATTGAGATCAGCCCTGGCCAATCCAGGAGCCAATCCCAAACCGTAAATCATTGTTTGGGACATATAAAGTATTCTGTGCCAATAACCAGCAACCACCACCAACCTACGTTCTCCTTCTCTTTAAGGCTGTAGGGCCAATATTGATCTTCAGAAAATTAACACTGTTAATACTTAATAGTATAGATTATATACACCATAATAAGAAATCTTAAAAGGTATGGATCCAAATAGAGCTCATAAAAAAAACACAAACAGTATAAAACCAAAGGTGATAAAAGATTATAATTATCAACAGACAATATTGACTTCTACACTACTTTATTAGAATGCACACCACACAAAGACCTATAATTCAGTTGATGAAACTTGAGGACTACTGCATACCACAGGACGGATGTCTAAACCTTTATTGACCCTCTTCAATATTTTGATATGCCTTGATATATCTGATATATTATCGACCTCTTCAGTGTTTTCAACTTGCACAACAGCATCAGCCCCATTAGGTATTGGACCTAAAAGAAAATAAGAAAATTAGTAAAATCTTCATAGCCATGGAACCAGTCCAATTATGAATATTTGATAAACAGCACTTGGACATATATACACAAAAAAAACTAGTGAATCATGCTTATAGAAACTTGTTAATGTAACCAACAAATGCATGATCGTTTCAGGACCCTGGATCGACTATAGGATAGATCTGGATCAAGATTGGATCAATCGATCACGGGGAACCGAAGAATCAGAGACTCGGTTGAGATTCAACCAGACTCAGCCAATACTAGGCCCAAATTGGCGAATCCTGAATCAGGATCAGCATATCTGCATCTGTATCAGCGGATCCTGGCTGATTCTGGCTGTTGTGGATGGAATTAGCCAAGGATCGACCTATTTCAATATGGATTAGCAAATACCAATTTCACACATGTTACCACACAAATATTCTGGCCATCATAGAGAAGCAATACCATAAAAGCAAAAAGAAAGAAGGATGGTGATAAAAGTTTCCACATTCCACACATGGAATATGAGCCCTTTTACTAATACACAAGAAGAAGTGGGAAAACTGGTGGTTAGGCGAAGACTTGTTAGCCCCACAACTAGTACCCAAGTACATTCCTTTGATGACGATGAAAAAAAATTTGTTCTGCCAACTCAATAACAAATGTAGGAGGTTCAGGTGGAGGTGGAGATAGAGATGTAAGATTACATACCAATGCACATACAAGTGACTCGAGGGTTGATGATTTGAGCCAATGCCAACATTCAAGCGGCTAAAGTCAGCGTTGAAATCAAATGGGATTTTTTGATATGTGCACGGTTCGATGTTATCCAGAATGCCTTGATGACTTGCAGCCATATATTCCACCCACAACTCTAATGCAAGAAGGTGGCTATGATTTTAGTGAGATGACCAAATTCTTATTTACATATGGATATGGGCCAATTATGGCTGACAATTCTCAATGGAGTATCTCAAACAATCCAGAAAATGAAAAGTCTCAAAGCCATTTCCATAGATATTGATGATAGGAAGATATATTTTGTATAGCATATCATTTATACCATGTAACCTTGTTATAGGAAAGATCATTGTTCATTGGTGTCAACTTATATTCACTTATCTTTAAATCGTCTATAATGACAGGAAAGTGTGGTTAGATATTATATTTTTATTTTTAACAATTTTTAGAAAGTTTCATATTTTTAATGATTTTTACCAATTTGTTATGATTTTTTAATGAAAAAATTTCTGATATGGACTGATTACGGATCAAAAATCTTGCCAGAGAATGGGCCAATCCAATCCACCGATTCCAATCATGTGATCCTTGCTTTCACCTGCACCATCAAGTTTCCACATTCAACACATGGATTATGAGCCCTTTCGCCTGACTCACCAAACATAAGAGGATATCATTACCTCTAGCCTTCCTTGCATGAAAGTAACTTCAGCCAGTTGACCCGAATAACAAAAATTGCCTAATATTGGATGATTCAGCTGAACCAGCTCAGTGGCTCAGCCAGCCTGAAATTGGCAGGATTGGTGAATCCTCAATCTGGCTGACAGATCCCTTTCTGGAATGAACCGATCCCAGTTGTCTTGGTTGGACCATGGCCAAGTCAGATGGAATCAGGCAGTTAGCCTAGTTCCAGTTGATTCTGACGAATTCCCCAGATAAATGGATTAGGTTGGCCTCTTGGACCTACCCTATACAGGATCTGCCTCTGATCTTGTTCTCCGTGAGACAATGGGCTTCCCTTTTTTAAACTGGCCATAAGGCCATGATTTCCATTAAAATGAAGAGAAAACAAAAAGGTTTAAAAAAAACAGAAGAAAACCAGAACCCCAACACTCAGCTACCAAGGTGGTAGGGGACTATAGGGACTACAGAAAAAGAAAAAAAAACTACAAAGCAAGAATCTCTGCCTGAAAGTAACCTCATCTATGCAATAGCCAGAGTGAGCAAAACACTAATCTTTAACATAGACCGACACTATGTGAAGGATCAATCATTGTGCTCAAGGTGTTCATCAAAGATTCATCTATTCCTTACACGCCATATGGACCACATCATGACATGTAAGATAAAATCTTACAGTTAGGTTCCGATCCCCACAAATTCAAGCTTGCCACATATTTAAGAGAGAAAGCACATTGACAAGATCCGCCAGTGGCCACTGAATATTCCAAGCTTTGAACATAACTCTCCATAGTGAATTGATTATCCCACAGAATTAAAAAGATGATTAATAGATTCATCCCTCCTGCCACAGAACACACAAGTGTGGACAAATTAGAAAAATTCTTGTTGAGATGAATTGTGGTTGGAAGTCTTTGCCTGCCAATCTTCCATAGGAAGAGCTTGATTTTAGGATAGAGGATCCCCAGAATTTTTGGTGCCACAAAGTTTTAACACCTCTGAATGAAAGGCTCCTTAAAGAGGGCTTCATACTGAATACAGATTTGTAGCAAGGCAACAATATTAATTTATCATCTTTGTTCTCAATGCACCTATGTTTATCAAGTAGAGCCGGCAAGTTGGAGACATCACTAATTTCCTCACCCTTAAGGTCTCTTCTTAATGGAAGACACCACTTGGCTCTAACATCCCAGTTGCAGCTCACCTTGGCATGTGGATTGCGGCTTTAGGCTAAACAGGGTAGGAAACAAGACAGCCAGAGAAGCGTACCTAGTTCATCTATCCTCCCAGAAAGAAGTTCTCATACCATTCCCTACCGCGAGGGAGACAGAAGAGTAGAAGTGCTCCCAATTGCAAAGAATGTTGTTCCAAATGCTAAAGACCCTACCACTGCCCTTGAAATCTCTAATCCACTCACCATTAGCCCCTACTCCATATTTAGAGATAATAGTGTTAGCAATAATAGTGTTAGCCCACGAATCATCTCTATTAGTGTTAATCTTCCACAACCATTTCGATAAAAGAGCATTATTGATAATTTCCAACAACACAAACCCCCACCCCTTCTTTAGTGGATCAGTAAACACTAGGCTTCCCAACTAGCTGTTTCCTCATTGGTATTTCTCCTTGACCTCCCACACCTTCCAAGTATTCTTACGCACTTAGAATTTCCAATCTTCATCCAATGCATGTCTTTAGTTGGAGGCTTTACAATCTGGGTTCTTAATCCCAATCCCATCCATCTCAAAGGTAGCTTCTTCAAGTAAGGTGTTTATGCTGTGAATCATATAAAAGGCAGATGAGCTCAAGATTGACTATGAAGGCCATAGTAAGATGTACATGTACCGGGGTTATATAAGGACCTCCCTATTCCAATCAAGGTGACCACAACACCCAATGATAGAGAGCAACATAGCTAAACAAGACAACCCAAAAAGTAAATATTTGTATCCTCCTCTTCCTTCAGATTGTCCTGAAGGTTTCACATTATTATGTTGACACAAAAGCTATATTTTATGCACAAGATAAAACTATGTTAGTTTACAAAATGGGCACATACCAAATCAAAAAATTTGTCAGCTTCGTCAATAAATCAACAATGCATTTTGTCATTAAAGATTTAACCTAACATGAATGAAGCAAAATTTTTACCAAACACACTATGCTGGAGTTAAGCCTTAATCATTAAATAATTGTGGAGATGTATGTATAGCCTGAATCTAAATAATTAAAATTCTAGCTTGTAAGTTCATAGAAACATCCCAAACAATGGTGTCTCTGAGGTTATACTTGGTGGTAAAAGATTAACGTGATTACACCAAAAGAGGACAAAATCTAACAATAGAGATGCAATTTTGCAAACACAATTGAATGATTATACATAAAATATATCCTTTGGAACTTCCTTTTCTTAATTCTGATCTATTTGTTTTTAAACAATGTAAGAGAAATTATCTTACTTCATAGTCATCAAAGGCAATGCAAATATGCACACAGAATTTTGTGCACTGGAATCTCACTATTTAATGAGCTATCTAAGAAAAGTGATAACATAGCAGATAGATTCACCTCCAGTTGTTACATATGCAACAGATCCAGGAACAATTACTACACCAGCTCCATCATTCCCAGCTCTGGATTCAGTAATTACAGGATATATTCCAGGACCATCAGAACTTACAACAGCATAACCATCCTGCAAGCAAATATTACTGCATATCAGTAGCTATATGTTGGGACATAAAATTTGCATGCCAAATACATGAAATTTGCATGCCAAATACATGGGATCCAGGTCTTACATGAGCTAGGATCTACATACTCTAATAATTGACCCCTATGAACATGGACATCCAAAAATGAGCAAGAAAACAACCTATGCTCAATTATACATCCGGTGCTTAGTTATAGGCCCAAGATCTTATGATAGTCATGTATGATCGCTGGCTGGGTAGAAGATATGAACAATTTCTCCAGCTGAAGTCTCGGATATCAGATGGACATTTAAATGTCAAATAGAATGTCCAAGATCAAATCCAATCAAAAGAATGATTAGAAAGGCAATCGAGTGTCCCCTTCCCATCCCATGACCATGGAAAGTCATCTTGCCAAAATCCCGAGATTTTTGATTTCTCTAAGGTGTCAAGAAATGAGATCGCCGAGATCTCGCACACGTGGACTGGTCCATAAAAAAAATCTTCAAGGAACTTTGCCCCCTTGACCCCCGCGACCTGACCGTGTACGTCAATCTGCGATTGCCAAGCACCCGTTTGTGATAGTGTAAACATATTAATATATTTCACTATCGTTGATATTATCGTATATATATAAGATTTATAATCATAAAGTATATGTTATATACTTAAATTTTATAAAGATCTATTTTAACTCTCTTTTCTCTCACACATACATCAGGTTTGTCAAGATTAATTATTTCCCAAAATAAATATATACCTATCCATACATAATTACATAAATGAAATCACATTTAAATGTATGAACATATAAACATACACATTCAATTACAACTTAAGTCAAATAATACTCTTAATCTATTCAAATTTTAGATTTAAAAATTAATCATCAATTTATTGTATACAAAATATATCTTATGTAATAAACAAATTATATCAATTCAATTTCATAAATATTTAACCATCAATTTGTGATAAACAATCAAAAATAAGAACATAAAAAATGTTCTTAATATCACATTAGTATTTACATAAAATTATATAAAAATTTAAATCTTTTAGAAGTACAAAGATCATCTTTTTGATATTGAGAGTGCTTTGTAATTGTTCATTCACACAGTTGATGTGTAAATGTATTATATTTTCATGTAAATTCATTAATGTACTCTCATATTTATAAAATATTATGTTATGTTTCATACATATATACATTTTGATTCCAGAATCTGAGATCCGATCTCCCGAGATTTCTCTAAGATCTCTTCTCTTTCACCCCCCCCCCCTGAGAGACGAAGCCAAAACCCGAGACGGTAATCCTTGCCCATGACTATCTAATGTGCAACTGCAGGCCCAGGTCTTGTATGTGACAATGTGGATAGCAAAGCAAGGCCCGGTAAAGGCCGACAGATGTTGAGATTGAGAAAGGATATATCCTCCTCAAATATTAATGAATCAGTCGTTCAAATGTACATCTAGAATGCCACAACAGTAAAGCAAAGAATAGCATGATCACTTGATCACCTGCTGTGGATGATGATAGAAGAAGCGGTAGAAGATTTCTTCACCTAGCCTTGCTCTATTGGTGACCCCTAAATCTGAAAACTAAGAAATTTGGGCACCCAAGACATTTGTCAAAGTCATAGCAGCAAGATAAAGGGAAAGATGGGCCTACCTATCACCCCAAATAAAGACAGAAGGTCTTGATGATAAGCCGGTGCAAATGGGATGTCAAAAGAGGGATACCGGACTGGGTGCTACTGATATGAAGAAAAGAGATGATGCACTCCTCATTTGGCACTTACTGATGAACAAAAAGGGGCTGTGATAATGGAATTCTGCAAGTTCCTATCAGATGGTTATGCCTATGCATGCTCTGAGCATAGAAAAAGGTGTAAAAAATGAAAGACGGCATCTTCTTGATCCTGATGGAAGACTAGACTTGAAAGGGGCTGTCCCCTCTCCAATCTGGCACCGGCTGATGGCTGGGAGAGCACCAATGACAACAAATTGAAGGCCCGAGACCCATCAACAGCAGATACTGAGCGCGGCTGAAAAGAGAGGTAGAAGCCAGAAAATCCACAAAGAGAATGGGCCTCATGGCTACCTGGAACTAAAGGAGAAGATGCTTTCTCCAGTTTGGCTCTGTCTAATGATTGGCTGTACATAGGACAGCAAGAAGCTCAATCCAATCACCATATCTGCAGAAGAGGATGCCGTGGCAGGAGGAAAAGAAATAAGAAAAGAAGAGGCAGGCCTAAAGGTGTTCTTGCACCAGAACCCTCATAAGGTTTCTTAAAAGCATGGTTTGCTGGGTTGGTCTAAGGCCGGACCGGGTCGGCCGACCCGGTCGGCTTTCCGGCCGCAACCCGGTCGGACCAACTCTATCTGGCCCCGAAATGGGGTTGTGCGACCCGGCAACCTGGTCGGCTGATCGGCAGCATGGGGGGTGGGGGGCTCCCCTAAGGGCCTTCCCCTAATAGAGTTTACCTTAGTGTATAATGTTCGCTGATAATCAGGAAACTTGAACGATAGAGATTTGTGTTAGAAGTTAAACTTGATAAGATAAGACTACCTAATTGATAAGACTTAAGAAGGTATTATCAGGAAACTTGAACGATAGAGAATTGTGTTAGAAGTTAAGGGATTCAAAATTAGTAAAACAAAAACATAGTATATGTATTTCAGATTTAACGAAAATCCAAGAGTTGAAGAGGTCGAAGTAACATTGGACGGAAATGTCCTCACACCATGTACCCAATTTAAATATTTGACATCAATCTTACATATGGACGAAGAATGTGATGAAGATGTCAATCATAGGACTAAAGTGGGATGGCTCAAATAGAGGCAGGCAACAGGAATTGGGATGGCTCAAATAGAGGCAGGCAACAGGAATTATATGTGATTGTAAAATCTCTCTAAAATTGAAAGAAAAATTATACCGCACGGCTATAAGACCCGCCATGCTCTACGGTAGTGAATGTTGGGATACGAAGAAGAAGCGCATTGACAAATTAAGTGTAGCTAAAATGAGGATGTTACGGTAGATGTATGGCTACACACAGGTAGATAAAATCCATAACGAGTATATTAGGGATAAAGTGAAAGTTGTAAAAATCAAGAATATTGTAAATGAAAGAAGATTTTGTTGGTTTGAACATATCAGGCGTCGCCCTCTTGAGGCATCTGTAAGACAAATCGAGAACTTAGTATTATCAGTGTTAAATAGGTGAAGAGGTAGACCCAAGTTATCTAGATATAGATGTATCCAATATGATTTAGATGAACTAGACATAAGAGAAGAGTTAGCAAAATATCGAGTTGAATGAGAAAGACAAATCCATGTAGTTGACCCCAATTATTTGCGACTAAGGTTTTGAGTTTGAGTTTAAATTTGATGCTATGGACCATATAATGCACCAGGAATAGGTCGATTTTCGAAGAACATTTTGAGCACCCAAAGCATATCATTAATAAGATGTCCTTTCTTGTAAGAGATTGGGAGTTTGCCTACAGAAGCATCCATCTGGAAGAGACTTCTTTCAAAGAGAAATCTCTAGATCTTCCTTTCTTTTTCATGAAAAATCCCAACCTTAAATATCATCTCAGTATTTGAGGTGTGGGGTTTTCTTATTTTCTTGCTTGCTTTGTTCTCTTTCTCTTAGATATGTACTCCGTTCATTTTTCTTAATAGAAATTGTGGTCTCTAGACCACTTTAAAAAAAATTGATCTCAATCTTTCTTCTTCCAAGTTCGCTCCACTTGAATAAAACTTTATTTATGCTTTGTCGATCCCAAATCCCGATAAAGGATGAGGGCTACAGTAAGTAATAGACAGCAAAAAAATAACCACTCATTGTATGCATCCATTAGGCTTGTAATGAGAAACATAGCTTCCAAGGTAGATTAAATAAGCATACGTTTGAATCAGTTGACTAATATAGTTGTACTATCCCATAAGTGATGTTTCATAGCTCTCTTACACAATTTCATAATATGACTTGAGGCTTTAATCCTTGTGTAATTTAAGCAATTTTGGAGTATGACACATGCATACAATAAAAAAGAGAAACTAAGATGGGATCTGAGTGATTCATTTCTCATGACCCTATAGAGAGAGATTTTGGAAAGATCTTGAGAGATCTCACATTGCATAGCCTGCCTTTTTATTATTCATCATTTGCATCTTTCAACAAAAAACAGCCAAATGATGATTATAAGGTTATTATATGATTACAATTTCCACAAATGCAGTGATGGATGATGTTTAGTAGGGCTGCAAACGGGTCGGATTTGGCAGCAAAATCACCGGTATCCGATTCCAATTCCGATAAGAGCTAAGGCATTCCGATTCTGATAATTTTAAAATCACTATGTACCGATTTTGATCCGATTCTAATGTCATTTCCATTATCAAAAACGGAATTGAATCCAACAATTTTCGATATAGATATTGAATATTGTTTTTTTCAAAAATGAGTTAATAATTCACACAGAATTACTAAAAATGGATATAATACATATAAAACTTTATTTTTATCATTATATCCATATTTTATAATTTATTTAACTTTATTTTAATTAACTTTTCTTGTATATACTTAGTTTTTATCAAAATCGGATAAACGAAAACAAAATCAACTGCTCCGAGCCACATAAGCTACTGGAATATCCAATTCTGATAGCTTATAGGATAAAAAATCATTGATTTTTATCAAAATTGAATCAGAACTTCCAAATTTCCGATTCCGTTGACACCCCTTATGTTTAGCCAATTATTAAGAATTACGTGTAATCACCAACTTTTCAAGTGCTTGACATCCAGTGAGACCAAACATTCTCTGCCGTACGTTTATTCATCTTAAAGTAAGCTATGTAGAAAATTGATATTAGTCCACTTCACCCGCCCTAAATCTTTGCCCAGGTTCCAACCTGGTATCAGGTCTCATCTATTTGAGTACTGGTTCTATAAACTTCTCCCCCAACGCAAACGAATTTAAGTGGGAAGATAAACTAACTAGGAACAGGCGGTCATTTTCGCACTGACAGAACTCAAAAGCAAAATCCTCAAGGTCCTTCCTCTCTAACGTGGCGGCATTCCGCAGATGCCGCGTGAGAAGAATAAGTGAAGAATGCTAACAGTTTGTATGGAGCATTCCTACAAGACTTCTAACCCTCGTATCAGACGTTAGATATAAAGAAGGGTTCCGCTATGTCGAACGGGAGCATAGGCAGTAGAGATATAAAAGGGGCGAAGAGCGGCGCTGCAACGCCGGTAGTAGGTCCTGCTATCCAGGTAGAACACCTCACCTTGACGGAGGCAGGATAAGGAGGCAGCGGGTCGCGCGCACGCACGTCCTCCGCCAACACCAAGCCCAGCGCCGCGCTAATGGGCACGGCCACAGGTTCGAGCCTCTCCGCCGCGTTCAGAACAATACGGAGGGCCTCCTCGACGGCGATCATGGCCACCGGACGGGACTTCCCCGACACAGCCGGCGAGCGACGGAGGTGAACAGGTGTTCGGGTGGACATTCCCAAGTTGACCAGTGTTTTAAAAACCATTTTATATTAAAATTCCTAAAACTTTACTCCGATGATAAACTGTTAAAATCTCGGTTTTAAGAAGGAGATCTTTCTCGCTTCCTCCACTTCCACGGAGAAGAAATTACGTTTGAACGGTTTTTAAATGAGATCAAAAAAATTATTAAAATATCAAAAAAAATAATACTATATTCATTTAAGTGTAAGTCCACTTTTCACTTTTTCTTTATACTTGATTAGAGTTTTATTTTTGATACTATATTAATATTGATATTAATATTTTCAAATATTAAAATATTAATATCAAAATTAATACAAGTTAACACTGGTATTACACAACATACTTTGTTTGTAATACAGATTTTAAAATTGATATAATTAGTCAAATATTTTTTAATAATTCCTATCAATATCAACTTTAAATTGATCGTGATAAAGGTACTTAATAGTGTTACTGAACTATGCATTAGACTAGCTCGGCACCGAGATGTACCTAGGATCTTCGTCTCTCCAAACACATGTTAATTTTACTTCATTAGATAATTTTTATTTTTATTTTAATATAATTTTTATTGTGAAAATATATAAAATATTTATCATGCACAGTACCTTTCTCTTATAAAAAATACCGTGAAGTTATTCCTATTGGTCAATAATTTATGTGCTTTGGGACAAATATCAAAATAACTTTAACAAATCTACCGTTTAAGTTCCTGGGTAAGATTGAAAAAAAATCTTGAACATGTCTAATAACCTATTTGATTAGAGTTTCAAAATTGATATTATATCAATATTAATATTGATATTTTTAAAAATTATAATATCAATATCGAAATTGATACAAGTTGACACTTATATTTCATAATGTGTTACTGTCAATTTCAAAATTGATAAAGACGTCTAATAATATTATCAAATAAGGCCTAATACCCTGTTTAGTTAGAGTTTCATCTTTGATACTATATCAATATTAATATTAATATTTTTAAATATTAGAGTATCAATATCAAAGGTAATATAAGTTGACACTTGTATTATATAATATACTTTGTTCGCACTACAAATTTTAAAATTGATATAATTAACCAAACACCTCTTAATAGTTCCTATCAATATCAATTTTAAAATTGATAGCGACGGAGGTACCTAATTGTGTTAACAAACAGGCCGTAAAATATTATCCCATCAAATACTAGTCAGAAATGGCCCAAAAAGATCAAAAAAAATGTTCCATACAAAAGTTATAGGTATGCTACAATTTTCAGAGAAAATAGAAAAAAAATAAAAAAATAAAAAGTAACAAGGCTTAAATGACATACTTAGACTTTTTCAAAATGGGGGCTCTAGATTGTAATCAAAATATAAAAGTTCTAAAGATCATTATAAATTTACTAAAAAAATCACGATGTTTACAATTAAAAACATAGCAGAATGGGTATCCAGGATGCGAGTCAACTCACCTACAACTCTGGGAGAGGGCATGCCGGGGCGGCCCCTTCGGTGGTCGTCTCGCCACTCCATCGGCGGAACCCTCACCCCCATCGGCGGCCCCTTTGGTGGACGCCTCGCGGCGCTTCGCGGCTTCCTCGACCTCTTTGGCGGCTCTTTTGTCCCTCAACGGGCGGTATTCTAACCCTATCCGCGGCTTCCTCGCCCCCTGCATTGGTTGACCCCTCGTAGCACTTCCTCCACCGCCCTTCGACACCTCCCTCGCCACCGGGTTCCTCCCCTTTTGGTTACCCTCCCCTCTTATCCACAGTCTCCCCCCCATCAACCCGTTTGCCTCCTGTTACACTACCTCTTCGTCTCTCCTCTGCCCGGCAGAAAACCTCCTCCATCCCTCTCGCCCCCACCATCCCAACCATCCCACAGCCCCTCGACTAAAACCGTCGCCTCTCCAACTCTCCCCCGACATTGTCCGGCGTGTGTTTCCGTTCGTCTTCGCCAACCGTTCTCTCCTTTGACAATACCTTTGTGCGCATCTCCGGCCTGAATTTTCATCAAAGAGGTTATTTTTGTGCTATTTTGTTGTAGTCGTAGTCCGAAAGGGAGGAATCTCCTGGTACATAGCCACGATCTCTACTCCGAGACCGCCAATACGGACAACATCAGCATCTCTCTGGTGTGATTATCCAGTCTAGAGTCAGCTATCTAACTCCCCGAGAGGAGCCCTTATCCATGCTATTCGATCTTTCATCGAGATCAAGACGTGACTCCGTCTTACTCCGCGGGACAACTTGGTATCGGACCGAACTTTATCTGTCTTCATCTTCGTAGTATGTCTATTCCGGTTTATGAATGTCATTGTATACTTGTTGAACTGCTTCAATTTGTTATGGATATAGAGTAATGTTGTTGTAAAAAAAAAGAAAAGGTATCCACAATGCGACTAATAGCCCTGGGTACTAAAGCCAAGCCTTCATGGGCACGAGGGTGCTGTTGGTTGTAAACCTTTTCTCCGATTGATAAATAACAACATGCCCTTTTGTGATCGATGGCATAGTGGTTCAAACCTGTGAGCTGCTGCCCCACGGCATGGCAGTTATGTCCACTCTACCAGGAAATGGGACAATAAATAACACCATGTCATGCCCCCTCACTATGTAACTCTTGTAGCAAGCTCATCTCAAAAAAATAAAAAATAAAAACTTTTGCAAGAACATATATAACTCCCCCCCTGAATGTGTGCACAAAATGGATCATGGTGGAATCATGTGAGTGAAGTCATCTCTCTGCAGATATTTATTTAGAATACTCTTGGCTGTAAATTTTTAAAGAAGAACATCTATATAACTTGATATCTTTACACTAATCATCCATTAACATGACTAAGAGTTAAAATATATCAAATGATTTTTTTATATAATTTTGTTGATGCTTGTTATTATGTCGAGACTCATAGGGTGTTCGGTTGCATGATAATTTTGTGTACATTTTCATGATAAAAATTAGTATTCAAATAAAAAGTGAACCAACTCATGACATAAAATCGTCATGTTTGGAGGGATGCGATAACAAAAAAGAGTAACTACTATTCATGATCGAACAAAGTGGGAGACCACAAGAAAAATGAAAGAGGAGAGATCCACTTTTTTGTTTAAGAAGAAAATCATCTTCAAAACATAAAACTATAAAGAATGTCAGATACATCTTTTAACAAGTTTTCTTACAATTTTTAAAAAATAAAATAAAAGTCTCTCAATGCAACCAAACACCCCATTAGTCATTAAACTCGTGCTTCTATATGTATTGTCTTGTAATAAATTGTTGTATTGACTAAAAAAAATCTGATAACAGGTGAAACAAATTATTTTGTACCTATTTAACCGATAGTTGCCAAACTAAAGCACCTATATTCCAGTATAACTATTTCCAGAATCTAAATTTCAATATTATTAATTCTTTAACCAAACCAAGCCAAAGGTAAAAAGTGTGTAAGAACCCAAGGCCTTGACTCTCATATATAATTATTATCTCAAAGCGCTATATATATATTATTTCACATGTGTAAATACATTGATTTATCTTGGGAAAATTAATTACAGACCCAATTATAAATATGAGTTTAATCAAAAACCCATTGACTCAATATCCTTTGTGATAAACCCAGTCAACAAAAAATTTATAATGTAAAGCCCTGTCCGTCGAGTCCGCCGTTAAGTGACCGTCTTCTCCATTTTTTTCCCCTTCTACCCCTCACCCGACGGAGGATCCGCCCGAGCCTTCTCGCGGCGGCTTCCTCGCGGCCCCCCCCCCCGCCGGAGACCCCGTCGCCCCCCCGCTGCGGAGAGAACCCCCCGCCGGAGACCCCGTCGCCCCCCGCTGCGGAGAGAGCCCCGTCCCCCCCCCCCCCGCTGCGGAGAGACCCCCCCCCCCCGCCGGAGACCTCGTCGCCCCCGAGAACCCCCCCCCGCCGGAGACCGCGTCGCCCCCGCCGCGGAGAGCCCCGTCGCCCCCCCCCCCCGCCGCGGAGAGACCCCCCCCCGGCGGGAGACCCCGTCGCCCCCGAGAACACCCCCCGCCGGAGACCGCGTCGCCCCCGCCGCGGAGAGCCCCGTCGCCCCCGCCGCGGAGAGAACCCCCGCCGGAGACCCCATCGCCCCCCCCCCCCGGCTGCGGAGAGCCCCGTCGCCCCCCCCCCTGCCGGAGACCCCGTCGCCCCCGAGAACCCCCCCCCCCGCCGGAGACCGCGTCGCCCCCCGCCGCGGAGAGCCCCGTCACCCCCGCTGGGGAGAGCCCACCCCCCCCGCAGAGCCGGAGTCCCCTTCCAAGGGTATAAGCGACTTTTTCATCCTCTATCTAACACTTGTCATCCAAGTTGGGGCGGAAGTTATAAAAATTTCATACATTGGGTTTTTTATTAGAACATTTCAGTCTCTGGACTTATCACTAAACTGATATTTGTAAACTGGGTCTCCAGTTAAATTCGCCATTTATCTTTCATTGAATATCTCGAAGTGCCCTTCTTCGGCTACGTATCATTCAGTGAATTGCACTTGTCCAAAGAAGTGTTCATCGTTTGGCTTAGTTTGATTTTTATTTTATTTTATTTAAAATAGACCAAGCCTAATCTACTTCAGTCTGGTTCACCGTATAGGATTTAATCCACAGTGATTTAAATACTATTTTTTAAAAACAAATGTGTGTGTATATATATATTTTTCATGTATATGATCGGTTTGACTTTGAAAGCACTTAAAATGTTTATTTTTATACAAAGATAATATGTCGCTGTTTATCGATGTGCTCAAGTTAAGATGAATGTTCGATCAAAATAATTTGCCGTTTAAATTTAGTTTGAAGGGCCTTTCAAACAAACGGAATTAACCGTTTGTTCAACCCAATTAAATCGAATCGAATCACTAACTTGATCTGATTATTATAGCTGAACAAAACAGTGAACATCCCAGCTTATGCAAGTTTTTTCTCTGCCAAACAAGACCATGCAATGGCCCACGCTAGTTGAATAGCTCACTACTGAATAACCTTTTAATACCAACCACATCAATAAGGTTGGGTTTAATTGTTCTGATCATATCTCCGAGAAGCTTTGATATTTAGACTGTTTGATGATATTTCTTAATTTGACACCGAAATTCATTTCTCATGCCATGCTTTGTAATTGTATTAAACGTACTTGCAGTTGTCGTTTTTAAAAATGATAGCGATAGAAACCATCGATATATATTCTAGTTATCGGCATCGAAATCGAAACCCTTGCTAGAAACAAAGCACGTAATATAGGTATTCTCCACTTGTATCGATTTTTATATCAATATTTCATGAGATGTTTGCTCCCACGATAAATTGAATTTTGCTATATTTTTATATTTGTCGATAAAACTGGTTAAAAATGTGTTTGGCAATCATTACATATTAATATTTTTAAAATAATCTTCTTATTAGAGAAAAATAGGATGTGAGATCTTCTTTAGACCCCCCTTCTGTTCTTACACAGCTCTCTTCTTTGTTTGTTTGTTTGTTTGGTTAGCACATCTCTCCAAACATGACAAATTGAGATGTCAAGCACACTCTTTATTTTAATACACTTTTATCACAAAAATATAAATTTTATTACTGTGCAACTAAACACCATATCATTCTCTACGAATATCTATACAAAGTTGATACAGTATTATTTGGATGGTCTAACCAAACATGGCATTATATATTGATAAAACTCTTGAAATAGACTCATATGTTTTATCCTTTTCATTTTTTAGAGAATCCATGTACAGTGGATAGAAGGAACACATATAATATGTGTGATTAGATACTTAATTGATTAATATATAAATATCTTAATAAATTAAGTATTTTTATCGCAGGTTAAACATGAAATTAATAGTTTAGAATTTCAAATTAAGCAAAACAGTATCTCTTTATGTCTTTCTTGGGAATGCTCGTGGTTTGATTTGATTTGATTTTCGACGACTTTTTTTTTAGAAAAAAATCAAATCAATTTATCTCCCAAACTAATACTCGATTTGATTTGGTCCAATTTCATTTCGCATATTTATTAAGATATATTTGATATGTCAATATATATATTTTTTGATTTATTTTAAATTATATTTCTATTAGAAATTAACGTACATGTTTGTAAATTTTATTATTTTTGTCTTAAAAATTCTTATAACAATTTTATTTAATCCGAGTTATTCGATTTACCAGATCGTTTTAGTTCCAAAGATCTTAAAATTTAAACTAAACTAATCAATAGTTCAAATCAAATTAAATCGAACTGAATTAATAATTTGATTTGCTTTTTCAAGTTGAACTGAACGGTGAACCGTCTTGATCTTTCTTAATCATCTCCGAGAGACAACCAGTCATGCTCTTGACAGTTGACAAATTGGCAGGAATAGAAGAAGAGCACACGACCGAACGGACTTAAAATAAAATAAAAATTAAACTACCGGAGTGTATGTTAAATATATTGAGTCTACAGAGTACCAATGCCGACTTTCTTACTTAGATCAAGATTCAAAAATCCTTTTATTTTATTTTAACACACTAAAACTTTACTTGTGTTATATTTTCGAGTGCCTGTCAAGCTTCACCAACTGTTCAATAACTATTTATTAATGGATGATAAAAATATATATTAATATATGAAAAAAAATAATTTGTACATATATCTGTCCTCAATAAAAAACAAATAATGAATGCGTACAAATTGTATTTATGACATCAGAGAGTAACGGATAGTTTTTTTTTTGTTGTTGAGAAAGTAACGGATAGATTTTACTATCTTTCAAAACGCTGCCTAACAGGGTGTTTGGAAGCGTTTTTTCCTCTCTTTTTTACCTAAAATTTGAAAATAGGGAAAGAGAGGTGTTTGGTCACGTCTTCTACCCACTCCTCTTTTGTTGGAAACAAAGAGACCTACTTCTAATATCTCTCCCGAAAATAAAACAAGGGAAGAGATGTTTTATTTTCGTTGTTTTATTTTCGGGAGAGACACGGGTGGCTGTCCCCCTCACCTGTCTCCCCCACGTCACCCGTCTCCCCCACGTCTCTCGCGGCCCGTCTCGCAGCGGGAGCGGGGGACGGGCCTGTGCGGCAGGGGGGGGGGGGCGGAGGCGAGGCTGTGCGGCAGGGGGGGGTGTGGGGAGGCGGCGGCGGACTCCAGCATGCGGCGGTGAGGCTGTGCGGCGGGGGCGAAGGCGGGGGCGTGCGGCGGCGGGGGGGGGGGGCGGGCGGGGCTGTGCGCCGGGGGGGGGGAGGCGGGGCTGTGCGGCGGGGGGGAGGCGGCGGCGGACGCAACATGCGGCGGCGAGGGCGTGCGGCGGGGGGCGGAGGCGGGGCGTGCGGCGGCGAGGGGGCGAGGCTGTGCGCCCGGGGGGGAGGCGGGGTTGTGCGGCGGGGGATGGGTAGGCGGTGGCAGACTCTAGCATGTGGCGGCGAGAAGTGCGGGGCGAGAAGTGCGGCGGGGGGGGCGGAGGCGGGGCGTGCGGCGGGGGGGGAGACGAGGGCTGGGGTGGGTGGGGGAGGCGGCGGCGGACTCCGGCAGGTGGCGCGGCTGTCCGCGAGGCGGGAGTGGACGGCCACTGTCGCGGAGGGGGCGGCGGACTCGACAGGGGGCGCAGCTTTCCGCGGACAATGGGGGGGTGGACGACGTCGGCGCAGAGGGGGCGGCAGACTCCGGCCGATGGAGGTGCCTGTGGAACCAAACAGTACTCTATAAATTTTAAAAATTATGACAATTTTATCAAACATAAAATGATTAGACTCTTTTAATTTTAAAATTAAAATAAGAAGTGAAATAATCTTAATTTTAAAAATGAGATTGACTCAAAATTAAAAGAGTTACCAAGATGGTAACGGCCACGTGCCCTTGTTACTTTCTGCACGCTCACGCCGGCGGCGCCGCCGCTCGCGTGCGCCTCCGCATGCTCGCGTGCGCGAGGCTTGAGCCGTCCAAGTGGGCCCGGGCCCCACTCTTTCTCTCTCATCGCCGACCCCGCGCGCGCCACCCGGATCGCGTATACAGCGCTGCCGACGCGTTTCCGTGCGTCCATTGGGGATTTTGCGAAGAAACCCGGATAATGACGCTAATACACACCACGTGGCACACGCAACACGACGTGAGCAGATCTCCCCGGCGTAGGCAAACTGTCCCGCTGGCTCCGTTGCCTGCGCTTCGACGTTAAATTATCCCCTGGCCATGGTCCCATCGGCCCCCGTGCACGCCGCTGGGACCTGTCTATTTCTGTTGCTCTGTAGTCAGCCACGCTCAGCCCTTCATGGCGGCCATGGTAGCGGCTGCTGCTACTCCCGTGCGGAGGTCGCTGATGCTCTGGGCGGCCGTCCTGGCCGGCATTGGTCTGGTCTCGGCGGCTCCAGAGCGCGCCCTCGTCACCTTCCTCCCCGGCTTCAACGGCACTTTCCCTTCCAAGCATTATGCCGGGTAGGAAATAGGAAATAGGAACCCACGGTGGTGCTTGCCGGACGATTCCCGCTGATTAGCGGGCTGTTCTTGCCTTCCGTCCCAATATAGAACCATCTCGCGTTTTCATTCGTTGTCTCTCATGATCTTGGGCTTGATCGGTCCTAAGGTACGTGGCGGTGGACGAGAGCAACGCGAGGAATCTCTACTACTATTTCGTCGTTTCCGAAGGTGATCCCAGTAAGGATCCCCTTGTCCTTTGGCTTAATGGCGGGCCGGGGTGCTCCAGCTTCGACGGATTCGTCTACGAGCACGGTACTATTTCTACGGCTAGCTGCTATAGTTGCTTCCATCGCTCAGGCGAATTATCCCTTTTCGCGAGCTACACACTCATCTTCCTAGTTGTGCGTCTCTTCACTGATAGCGTCGATCCTTGAGATCTTGCACTGTTATGCCGCAGGTCCCTTCAATTTTGCAGCTGGAAATGGACCGGGCAGCCTGCCGAGGCTCCATCTCAACCCCTACAGTTGGTCCAAGGTTTACTTTTGCTCGTTTGACCAGTACGAATGTAACACGTTTATACACAATTTTTATTTTAACAAGGGGAGAAAGAGCCTAGATTGTACTTCTTTAACTTGTTTCTCGTACAACGTAGATAGGGGCTTAACGGTACCTGTCCGCTCAAGGGGTTTCATTTTTTTTCGTTTTGTCCAGGTCTCTAACGTTTTGTACTTGGATTCCCCTGCTGGTGTCGGCTTGTCTTATTCAACCAACCAAGCTGATTACGCAACTGGCGATCTAAAAACTGCATCAGACAGTCATACTTTTCTTTTGAAGGTACTCTTACCAAAACGGCATGAAATTGGAAATAAAAGAAAAAGTAGTGGTCTACTTCATCACTTAAATCTAAGCATCTCTCGCAGAACATTTCTTGAGCTAGTTGGTCGAACGTGATTTGCTTCTCACTGCTATATTTTTGGGAAATTTAGTTTTTGATCCATATGATCTTCATAATTTACTACGGAGTCGCCGGAAACACGTACAAATCAACGTATATGGATTCCGGCAAAGAAATCTTACCAACAAACTTAAAATGATGAAAGATTGGCTTGAACAGAGCTGGAACAGGGGTAGGATTGATGGAATCACCTTGAATCGCCGGAATCACCAGGCGTGGATCGCCGGAATCGGCCAAAATCGCCGGAATCGACCAAGGATCACCGGAATCGGCCTGAGAATTGACTTGATCGCCGCTGCCGCCGATTCCCGCTGGAATCAAGCTGGATCGCCGGAGAATCGCGTTGGGATCAACTGTGGGGGAGTTCTGGCATGAAAGGGGCCGATTCCGGCCATAAATGGCCATAATCGGTTCGATATCGGGTCCAAATTGGGCCCGGTATCGATCCAGTAACAAAACTTAAGCCCTTCTGGAGAATCGGTTGGGATCGACTGATTCCGCTGGAATTTCATGCGGAATCGGTCCTTCAGCTGAAAATTGGATCAGAATTGACCGATCTGATCCCGGAATTGGCCGATTCCGATCCAATTCCGACGATTCCGCAATCCTGGCCTTTTTAGGCGATGGGAGTGAGTACACATATCCTAAACATATCATTTAACCGGGTCTCTTTTAATTGCCTCATCTGCAGTGGTTTGAACAATACCCGGAGTTCCTTCAGAATCCATTTTACATTTCTGGTGAGTCATATGCCGGTGTCTATGTTCCAACTCTTGCTTCTGAGGTTGCCAAAGGTACCGAATCATCACCTTGATTCCTTCAGTTGACTTTTACTTGTTTGCGCTTCAATTAAATCCAAATGTATATCATTGAATGTAATAATCTTCCCATTAGGTATCCAAGATGGTGTAAAACCTGCTCTCAACTTCAAGGTCGGGATCACTTATTCCTTTGTCATTTCAATGATGCATGTGGTTTCAACTGTCTGCATGGCCTTACTCACTGTGACATTTTCTTATTTTTCTGTAAATTATGGCACATGGAATGAATTCTTTCCAGGGCTACATGGTGGGGAATGGAGTCACTGATACAGTATTTGATGGTGATGCCCTTGTACCATTTGCACATGGAATGGGCCTGATATCTGATGTTCTTTTTCAGGTACTCAGCTTTGCAGCTCTCTATTTATTTATTTATGGGAAAAAGTTGATTAGTCATCATTATATTCAACAAATGCAGTTGGTTGATGGGAAAAAGAATTTCAGTTGTCATTTGTGAAACACTCATCGTAATGCAGGAGGCTAATTCATCCTGCCAAGGAAGCTTCTGGAATCCAGTCAGTGATGATTGCAATATGCTGCTAGACAAAGTTGATAAGGTGCAGTATAGCTAACAATTATATAGATGTTCCCTTTCTCCCTGTTCTTCTCATCTCTCTTCATTAACATAATGGTCATTTTCAGGAAATTGGAAGTCTAAATATCTATGATATTCTTGAACCATGTTACCATGCACCTGAGATTAAGCAAGTTGTGTCCAGTGACAAAAAGTTGCCAAAAAGTTTCCGGAGATTGGGAAAGACAAATAGGCCTTCTCTTGTGAGGAAAAGGATCTTTGGTCGTTCCTGGCCTCTGAGAGCTTCTTTAAGAGATGGACATGTTCCATCATGGCCAGAACTAGGACGAGGTGAAGTACCCTGCATGGTGAGTGCTGAAGGCTGAATCTTGTCACTTTATAGCATTTATTTATGTGCATATTTACTTATACATACTATGTTCTATAATGTGATGGGAATCGAATCGGGACAAAAGAACCGATTCATGTTATTAATTGAATTGGGATGCCTGAAACGATTATTGATTTTCAAATATCATGTAATTTTGATTTTTAGGTCAATAATGGGTCCATTTAGGTATTTTCCTAATTTTTAGGATTTTTAGTTGATTTGTTTGAGCATTTTTCAATTTTCTTAACATTTTCGGACTTTTTCTGATTTGTTGTCCTATAAATAGGACCCACACCCTTATGTACAGGGGACGATATGATGTTGTGAATAGAAAATGCTCCCGTTGGATGTTTGTTTTCCCGTTTTGCCCTTGTGTATGCTGCGATCGACTTAAACCCGTAAGGGTTTTTCTCTCTCCCTCTCATTTTTCACTCGCGAGTGGCTGGCTTGCGAGACTCCTCCGGTGACGGCTGGTCGCGACATCTCTTCTGGCGGCGGAACTCCCTCTTCCTCCTGGTGGTGGATCTTCTCCTTCCCCGGTGGCGGAGCTGTCTTCCTCCAATGGAGCCCTAGCTCGGGGTTCATCTTCTTCCAGTTCTCATCGGCGGATCTTCTTCCTCGGTGGTGGAACTGTCTTCCTCACGACGGAACCACTCGGGTTCTTCTTCTTCCGATTCTCGTCGGCGGATCTTCTTCCTCGGTGGCGGATACGTCTTCCTCAGGCGGAACCACCCTAGCTCGGGGTCTTCTTCTTCAGTTCCCTTCCTCAGCCGTAGACAACTGTGACGGTTAGCTGGTCTGTGCTCTGTTGCCTTGGCCGGTGCTCAAGCGCACTCGACTTCCTCTCAGTTTCCTCTTCCGGTGATGAGGTGTTTTGGCGAGATCGACTCATTCTTCTCTAATCTAGTGATTTGCCTGGAATCTCATTTTCGGAGGTTTACTATTCTGATTTCTACGGAGATCTTCTCATCCTCTGTGGCTTGAGACAGTTCGTTCTCCTATATTGTTCCTCTTTCTTTGAAGATCGCTTGTCTTCGACGTATTTCATCCGGATCTGGTTCAGTCGAACCCCTTATCAGTCTTTTAACTACTCCTTCCTGTTCATTCTTGTGCGGATCTTTGAGAAACAATATTGGTAGCCGTCTTCTCCTAACACCTACGGGTCGTGGAGTCTACGACGTTGCCTATTGTTGGTTGAAACTATTTGAAGTCCGTTCGCGGACACTGTTCATCTTCATTTTTCTCTGAGGCTTTAGCCAGTGACGATGAGATCTATTTCTTTACGGAATCGGTTAGATCTCTTGAGCTGTGATCTCTGTTCGAACACTACTACACTTGAGAATAGTTACTTGTCCCTTCTTTGAAGTCGGAGGAATCCACACTGCTGGACCTTGAGTAGAACAGATATTATTTGGTCTTGGTTTTTGAGGTCGTCGATGGTAAGGCGATGGATCTGACTTAGCTCTATATAGCTTCCTCAGTTTTACAAGTGCGGCTATACTATTACACAGAATTTGAACTCCGTTGATATTGATTTCCATTTCGAGAGATCCTCCTAGTTTCGATTGCACTCCGAGACTGATTACATATAGTCTACCTTGTTGCTGCTGTTCGGTTGAAAGTTGGTCTGATATTAGTCCTGGTTCAGTTAATCTCCGGATCTGAGATTTTACTACACTGCTTCTTTGAGTTCTGATTATTTGAGTACATAACGATTGGTCCTTATTCCAGTCTGGATCTGTTATGTTCATTCTGCTGGTCAGTCTGAAACTGTTATCGCAGTTCGGTAGCCAGGTCTTCGTGCATTCATAAGATTGCCAGTTGTTGATATTGATTTTCTGGATTACTGAAATGGTCGAGACTGGTCCACCTCCAGTCAATCTTAAGATTCAGTTTGTTACTGCTGAAGGTCTTTACTTCTGTTGATATTTCTGATAAATGGATATTGCTGGAGAAACGGTTTGACCGAGACTGGTCCACCTCCAGTCAGTGTTGATTGATCTCTTGGATTTTCCTGGAATTTGTTTCCTGTTACTATAAAATCTGGATGATTGTTTACCGCGGCCTTGGTTTCCCTAAGAAATATTCAGCTTCTGGCAA
This sequence comes from Cryptocoryne crispatula var. balansae, assembly GCA_036172225.1. Classification (NCBI taxonomy): domain Eukaryota; kingdom Viridiplantae; phylum Streptophyta; class Magnoliopsida; order Alismatales; family Araceae; genus Cryptocoryne; species Cryptocoryne crispatula. The sequence goes on along the minus strand of CM069924.1, from coordinate 3,679,309 downwards.
TAAACATAGCTAAAGAGATTGGCAGATAGTTGAGAAATCTGCCTACATTAATTGATGTTGGAAAATGGGGAGGACCAGAAACTTCCCATTGCCTTGGTAGTTTCTTGAAGTTGCGGGCTGTGAGCTAGCCCTCCATTGGAAGGGAATTCGTTTTTAAAGCTGGTCTCACGATTGCCAAGGCTGTGAGGAGATAAATTCTCTCGAGTCTAAAATTCCCAGTTCTTGTCCCTAATCTTGGAATCGATATCATTGCTGGAAAATCAAGCAAGGTGCAGATCATTTGGCTGTGATGATTTTAATCTGAGCTCATGTCCCTTTACCTACTGCTCTCATGACTATTGAGTTGCTTATCATCTTCATGAGAATTGTGTGCTATTGATATATCATCCCTTTACTGATTGACATTATCATGATGATTAATTGCATATTCTGTTCGGTTTAAAATTGCTGAGTTCTTAGCACTTCTGGTCTTTAAACTGCTGGCCTGCTGTATTGTTGGAAAACTGTTCATTTCGGGTTCTTGTTACTTTTCTGTTTGGCATTATATCTGTTGGGTGATATTCCTGGATTATCTGGTATCCATGGGACCCCCGGTCCCGTCCCGCATCATAATGTGATCCTTTGGATTCCTTTGAGGAAGTTTTTAAATATTTAATATTTATTACATATCATGGTATGTACATAGATATTAATTTTTTTATCATAAATCCAATATTGGGGCTATATTGGAAGAAAGTAATTCAACATGATTTAGAGGATTTAACTTTTCCAATGAGATAGCTCAAAGTTGCTATACATGTAGAAAACAAATCCATTTAGTTGACCCCTAAATAATTTGTGGTTAAGGCTTCAGTTGATGGGAGTCATGCATCCAATACTTTTTCTGGGCAAATTTAAATAAAAAGTGCTTTATGTGGTAGAATGAATGGTCCAATATGTCATTTAAAGGCACCACCTTTTTCATTTTGAAAAATGTGTGCCAATAAAGAAAAGGTGAAATCATTCACATGTGAAATACTTATATAATTAGCAATAAATTAGATTCTGGATGCAATTTATCCAAAGCTGGAAAAATATGATACATTTAGTGCATGAAATTGCATATTAGGATGCAAGCAATGCAGCATTTTGTCTGGGCTCATCTGATAATGATCATTAACTTGCTATCATAAGAAGGGCCAACCTAGATAGGTCACACTTCCACTTTGCTCCTGATCAGCCAAACCAATTTCGAAGACTTCATTTTTTTCAGACCAATCTTACTTCTACAGCTAAGGAGGCTCCAGTCATAAAAGTAGAAAATATTAAAATAACATAAACAAAAAAATGATGCGGTAGACCTAGGTTAACTTGGAGGAGAGTAATTCAATATGATTTAGATGGTTTAAATATCTCTAAAGAAGTAACTCAAATCGACATGAGTGGAGAAAGAGAATCCATATGGTGACCCCAAATAAATGGGGACTAAGGCTTGAGCTGAGTTGTAATCTTACTTCTAGAACAGCTGATTCCTGTAGCAGATATCTAATGCTTAAGGTTACCGACCACTTAATGAGAAACTTTAAGAAAATTAAGGTCATGGTGAGTCAAGTTCGCTGATGATGAGCCAAGAGTTATCCTGTCTATCTTGCTTTGATAAGGGTGGAACATTATTCAGAATGGCATTAAGTTTTTTAAAGTTGGAGGCTTTATATTTGGTATTGTTTAACTTATGAAGGTCTCATTTTATGAAATCCAAAACAACTTTTTGTTTCTATTTTTTATGTTTTTGGAAGAGCCAATATAGGTTGATCCCGGAGCCGCTTTTCTTCCCTCAGATCAGTAGATCCAGCCAATCCAGAATTCCTTGAATATATCCGGTTGCCTGCAATGTTTAACACAATGGCTGTGGATATTTGGATATGAGTCCTGAGTAATCAATTGGGCATATCATGAAAGCAGGGAAGAAGACAGATGTACATGCATATTGATGCAATAGAGCTCCATGTGCCCATGCTAAAGATGGACATACTGACCTTAGTTTTCAGATTCAAGCTGTAAATTACTTTTACACTAAATATCAATTCATAGATAAATGATCAAGTGCATCAGATACTTGATACTTGCCTAAGATATTAAACAATTCAAGGAGGATTGTTATATAAGGTGATATTCAGGCATCATAATGGATTGTTTTTAATATTTGGTTAGATGTACAAGATTGCACAAATTATAGGGGATCAAGCATACATGACATATTATGAAATTATGGGAAAGAGTTATGAGTGGCGATTAAGAGATTGTAAAAATATTTCATATAACCAATTTGGATTTATGTTTGGTTGTACAATTGAAGCTATTTTTCTTATTAGAAGACTATTAAAAAAATATCAAGATATGAAGAAAGATTTACGTATGACATTTATTGACATGGAGAAGGCTTCTGACAGAGTCCCAAGAGATGTCTAATGGTGGGTGTTGATAGTTGGAGTGAAGGATGGTGCCTATTAGGTGTATGCAAATGATAAAAGATATATATGATGAAGTAACCACTAGTGAAGTGAGGACACTAAGAGTTGGCACTAATTTTGACATGTGTATGGTCGACGACAGAAGCAGTTAGGCTTCTTACGGCTTGGGAATATTAGCCCGAATTTTCTTTAGAGAGCATTAGTTATGTTTCTATTTTTTATTTTTTCTAGAATGTCTTTTCTTGGCATTTTAGAAAAAAACCATTATGCATTTATTTAGATTTATTTTTCTCCTGTCTCATCGCTGTTGACCAAGTCTTCTGCTCGGTCCTATATAGAGGGACCCGAGCCCATTGTATAGGTCTTGTTACATTGAATTGAAAAAAAAAAACTCTCGTTGATTTTCCCCTATTCCGATTCTACCCCCCATGCCCTCTTAAACCCCAGCTCCTGTTCTCTCTCGGGGACGGCATATACCGATTCGACGACTCTCTTTCTTTCTCTGGCGGGAGAACCCTAGCTCGGGGTTTCTCTCCAAATCGCCATCCTCTGGTGAAGTTCTCGGTGAGCTCCCTTGGGAGGACTTCTTCTCCTCGTCTAGTTTTTCCTCTTCTTCTTCAATCCGCTCTGCAGTGGACTCCTCTTGCCATTCCGATGAGTTCTTGTGGTGGAGTTCCAGCACTTCAGGTTGATCTCCTTCCTTGGATCAGCTCGATCCCTGCATTCGGGAGCTATTTCTGGCGAGCTCCTGTGGAGTACCTTCTCCACTCATCCGATCTATTCCTTCTTCTATTTGCTTCGGCTGCCTATCCACACTCTCACCGAGGTCAGCACCTGGTAGCGTTAGCAGCGGATGGCATTGTTTTCGTTGCCATTTGATCTTCGAGGTTGACTGGATCTACATCCTGATGAATACATCCTTCTTTGAGGCCGGCCCGCCAATGATGAATAGTCCTGTGTGGCTCTTCTCCTGTTCGGCTGATATAACTGATGCGATTCTCTGAGGTTAGTTGCTGCCATCGCTAACCCTGTGGGGTTTTCGATCTGGTGACCTTTCCTTCCCTTTCAAGAAAGTCTTGCGGTATCCATTTACATCCTTCTCTGAGGCCGGCTAGCCAATGATGAATAGTCCTGTGTGGCTCTTCTCCTGTTCGGCTGATATAACTGATGCGATTCTCTGAGGTTAGTTGCTGCCATCGCTAACCCTGTGGGGTTTTCGATCTGGTGACCTTTCCTTCCCTTTCAAGAAAGTCTTGCGGTATCCATTTACTTCCCCGATGCAAATGCTAGTTCGGTTTGATCTGTTACTGTGAACATTAGAACCCTAAGAAGTTTCTCATTACGTTGATTTTCTGATGATTAGAGGATGGAATTGGCCTGTTTACGGTTTTCCCCTGCCAATAGTTCTGGTGGCCTAGAAGTGGTTCACCTCTCCAGTTCGGTCCAGATTTTGGTTTCCTGGTGTTCTAGATCGTTGACTGTTGATGATGTTGCTCAAATTACCTAAGCATGGGATCTTTGAGTTGGTTCATTGGTATGCTTGAAGGTGCCCGATCTAAATTCAACACTTGTTGAGTCTGTTGATGCAGTTCTACTGGAAGTTCCTCCTATTGTTGAATATCTGCTTTATGAATCAGAACCGGTTTACTAGCTCCTTACTACTGCGCTACGGAGTTTATTAAATCTGACTGGTCCTCTTCCAGTCGAGAGGAGCCGCCGCCTGTTCCTGTTGAGTTTAAATCGGATATTTGGATTGGTCCTCTTCCAGTCGATTTAGCGTTTCCTGCCGGTCACTGCTGAGTCTGTACCGAATAGTTGCCATCTCGATCTAGTTCCAAGAGACTTCCTTGTGTTCCTGTTGGGAGCTGAAATTAAGGGCCGATTAATATTCAAGCCTACATTGTCCCCAATCGGGAGATGATGATGAAACCAGTTCCATAACACCAGGTAGCTATAATAGTTGCCAGTATGGTCATTTCAGAAAAAATTCTGATTATCTGAAATCTGGTTTCTCCTAATTCCTATTCCTGGCTGTGATGACCTTGTTCTGAGCCAGTATGGTCATTTCAGAAAAAATTCTGATTATCTGAAATCTGGTATCTCCTAATTCCTATTCCTGGCTGTGATGACCTTGTTCTGAGCCATCGGTGTGAACACCCCTCTTCTATTGTTGGGCATTGTATTTCTCATTTGTTGGAGCTGAAGAAAAGTGACGAGAATCAGATGAATATGGCAATACTGTTGGAGGTTCTGGCAACCTTAAGATGGACACCCCTGTTTAATTTGATTTAGACCTGTTACCACCCTGTGAGGTGTGGGTCATTTTAAGTTTTGTACCTATTGTTTCATCAGTTTGTCTGAACGGGGCTTATACTATCATACATATTTAAGACTTCTTCCCCACATATATTATATACTTAATTAAGTTCTAAACTCTCCTCCTTGTATGGTTTAATTTTGTTCGACTATTATTTGTCTACGCGAAGCCATGCTTGGTGCGACCTAGGTCATAGCTAGTTAACTTTGTTGTTGTTGATCTGTTGGCGAGGACATTAGAGAGAACTACCTTTCAGATAACTAAAATCTGAATCGTTATATGTTAGAACCAAATTTTGAAATCTAACAAGGTTTTCCAAAACCGGCGTTCTCTTTCACACACACATCATATTTACTTATGTGCATTGATAAAACACTCATATTCAATTATAACATAACAAATATAATTATATTTATGTTTTTTTTATATATAACAACCTCCCGACTCAGCCTTCCTTGAATACCGCCTTGACCGCCTAGGCGACGCCTAAGCGGCCGCCTTGTCGCCTAAGCGGAATCGGTACCCTTCAACGCCTTGGGCGCCTTGTCGCCTTGACAACTATGGGTTAAGTTGAGTTTGTCCCCCAACAAGTGTATGCACAATTGGTGAAAAAACAAGAGATTCTCCCATTTCAATTGACTTACGTCAAGGGTTTGCGATAAGTCATTATCTTGTTGTATCAGTCATGGATGCATTAATAAATGCTATGCAAAATGATATACCATGGTTTATGATGTTTGCCAATGATGGTGTATTGATAGACAAGTCATAAGAATGAGTGAATATGAAGCTATAATTGTAGAGAAATACTTTAAAGACTAAACGTTTCAAGTTAAGTAGAACCAAGACATAATATACGTATTTTAAATTCAATAAAAATTAAATGGAGTTAGTTTGAATTGGATAGATTATCTCAATGTACTAAATTCAAGTATCTTGAATCAATTGTTCAAAATGATGGAGAATGTGATGAGGTTGTTAACCATAGGATTAACGTATGTTAGATGAAATGGAGATTAACTAAAAGGGTTATATGTGATCATAAGATTCTACTAAAGTTGAAGAAAAACATTTATATGGAGATTAACTACAAGGGTTATATGGAGAATCGTAAGATTCTACTAAAGTTGAAAAAAATTTATCGTACAACTATAGGATTTGAAATGTTATGATGATCAAGATGATTTATTATCTCTGAAGAAGTAACTCAAAACTAAAGTAAGTGGAGAAAGAGAATACACATGGCTGATCCCAAATAATTTGGAACTATGGCCGCTGATTTGATTTTAGTGTAGCAAAATTTATCTAGATCCTTTGTATAAATAGAGTTAGTTGACCAGGATTACAATAGCAAACTGCAAGATACTTTCTATTTAATTATAAGAAGTCTACTTATGTCCTTAGATTACTAATAGCCATAGGTGCTGGTCTTTAACGCTAAGACCCCCTGGCACACAATAGAACATAATACAAACTTGATCTCTCACACCTTCTCCTTGACCTTAACACTTGAAGTTGGGTGCCTTCTTTTCTGCTCTCAGGGATTTTAATATACTGTCCGCCTTCTTTTCTGCTCTCAGGGATTTTAATATACTGTCAGAAACAAAATCCAAACAAACAAAAAATTCAGTAGTGTGTAAGAACTCATGTACTGTAAGTTGCAAGACATGAATTGAGCAAATCTTGTTATGAAATAAACCAGAACAGAGCAAGTGAATTCCAATCCATCAAACAACAAGAGCAACAGAAATTGGATACAAAACTCACGTGCTTGTAGAGTTATGAGATCACACTATAAGATCTGATATGACATCTTGTTATGAAATAAACCAGAACAGAGCAAGTGAATTCCAATCCATCAAACAACAAGAGCAACAGAAATTGGATACAAAACTCACGTGCTTGTAGAGTTATGAGATCACACTATAAGATGTGATATGACACTCGTCAACACAGGCAAAATTTGCTGCTACCTTAGTTTTACTTATGTCCCAGAACAGAACATAGTAAAAGTAGTGGTGTTGCGGTTGTAGTACTAATCATTCTCTGGAACAGAACATAATGATGGTATGCAGTGATTTTATCGATGTCAGAATTTCGGGGTAGGGGTGAACCAGCAAAGTGGTTGAGTGACGTCTCTTGTTGGCGTGGTTTGCTGGATCTGACCAGAACCAAGGTGGCAGATCTGCTCATAGCAGGTCCTATGGACTCGATAACAATGCAGTGCCTCATGATGTGCTGCATCTGATTTTATGTACAAATTGCAATTAGAATTTTTTTTTCTCTGCACTAAGTCCTTAGACAGCAAAGCTTGTGAAATTTTCTGTTAAAAAATATTTCCTTGCATCTTGTGGTGTTGATCAAGTTTATTCTGGCTGTAAAACTGATACTCTTTTCACAGCTTTGCATGTAACACATTCTGCTTTTTTTTGTTTTATAATACCTTAGTTGATGCTAAGCATTTGGGTGAAATGAGTTATTATATTTTAATAAATTGGATATTTGGAGAATTAGTGTATAACTCCTACTTTGTTGGTGTTAGGATGATGAACTTGCTTATGTGTGGTTGAATGATGAGGAAGTGAGGAGTGCAATTCATGCAAAGTCGGTATGAGCCAATCCAGATTCGAATCAGCACTCTCCAGTCCATCTGATCCTGCAGACCACAAGCTGGGATTGGCCTTTCTGGATCAGGATTGGCCAGTGCAGATTCTCCTCCTGCCTTGCACAACCTACATATTTTCTTTTCTTCCAAAAGTATTTATTGTTTTTATGCACTGCCTTAGGGAAATGTTGCGGGCATCTGGAACTTGTGCACCGACAGACTTAACTATTCCCACGATTTAGGAAGCATGATTAAGTATCACAGGAACCTTACTCTTCAAGGTTATCATGCACTGATTTTCAGGTACGCCACTGAGTATTTGCACTTTTGTTAAGGGCTTCCTAAATTTAAACGAAGCCAGTACTTTCCTTGTGAAAGCTTAAGTTGCTGGCCCATGTTTATTGACACATTTCCATGAATGATGTTCCTATCTTATTTTCCTGCTATGTTTAGTCAGTCCATTTTAGTGCATTATTAGGCAAGATTTGTAGAATTGGCTGACAGTTGAGAATCCACTGCTTCTGATGGAATTGACAATGGCCAATCTGGCTTCCAGGCCTAGGCCAATCCAGGCCTGAGTATGCACTTACCAACCTCAGTGTCATGGATTATGGGACAGCCATTGGAGGGTGTTTCATGTAGAGGGGGGTTTAGAGGGTGGAGAGAAGGGATTTGGGGATAGGAAGTGAGAAGGGGTGCACCCCCTTCTTTTCTTCTTCCTCACCGTTCTTCTTTTCTTCCTCTTTTCTCTTGGTGTGGCAATGGGACAGGGCCATGGTAGCAAAGGTGATGGCCCTTTCTTTTCTTCTTCTTCTTCTTTAAGGGGTTGGCCCCTTTCTCATCATCATCTTCTTCTTCTTCTTCTTCTCCTTGTGTGCTCCTCTTTGGTGCACAGCTGCAGAAGGGGCTGGACCAACCGGCCAAGGTCCCTTCTTTTCTTCTCTCCTCAGGTTGGCAGCAGTGGCTAGGGTACCTTTAAGAGGTTTTTTTATAGAAGAGGAGAGGAGGCAGGTGAGCAAGAGGCTGCTGGGGAGGTTGTTGGCCTCCGGAGGTGGTTTGGGGCCTGGGGGAGTGGGAGTGAAAACATGATGTATTTCCTATTTTTAAGTATTTTTTCATGATTTTTGATCGATTGTTTGGGTGATGGGGCCCATGCCAACTGACTCAGACGACCTGGGGATTTTCTGATTTTTATGAGGTTTCAGGGAATTTTCCAGGAATTTCTGATTTTTATGATGCAGGCCCCAAAAATAAGAAAATTTTATGGAAGCTTTAAAGGCTTTCAAAAATAATATTGGCCATGAAAATTAATTTTTGACCTAATATTGGAATTTTTGGAGAGAGAAAATAAGTTTTATGTATTTTAAGAATAAAATTTATAAAAATACGAAATTTTTAAAAATAGGTTTTGAGGAAATTTCATGATTTTTATGGGTTTTGAAGGATTGTATGGATTTTTCTTGATTTTTGGATATTTATCCTAATTTTTGTGAAGTAAAAATAGGATAAATATGAAGTGAGACCAATGGGTTGAGATGTTCAATTTGGGTTCCAATGGGCATAGTTTAGGGGTTGATAAAAGGAAACCAATGAGAAATTTGAATTTTAGTTGTGTTTTGAAGATTAATTGATCTGATAAAGGTCTCAATTAACATGGAATTTGAAAACTCCCAGAAAATTCCCCTCCTTTTTGTGAAAATTTTTGGTGTCAACAGAGTTGTTAGCATATTTCTAATTATTAAATTTCAGAAAGACTGCAGAATGCTCGGGATTGCGGAAGCAAAATAGGGCACATTATGAATTTAATATAATTTAATTTCATACATATAATGTGATCAAATGTTTTTTATTTACCAGAGTTCAAAAAACAGAATCACCAAAATCATGTAGAACATATATCAACATGACAATTGGGGGATTGACATGTAGCTGTCACCATGAACCACGCCATGCATGGAAGTAGTTTTGATCCGAGGATTGTATCAAATTGAGAACCGGCACTCTCATCAATCTGCATAAAATTTTCTCTCATGTACCATTTTCTCTGTGATGTTGCAGTGGAGACCATGACATGTGTGTGCCGTTTACTGGAAGCCAAGCTTGGACAAGATCCATGGGGTACGGAGTCATTGATGAATGGAGACCATGGTTCTTCAATAAGCAAGTTGCTGGGTATTTAAAATCACCTTGCTGTGGAACTTTTACTTTCATGATGAATTAGGTTGTATATGAATTGTTCCTTCTGTTGAGGCTGACCCATAGTTACTGACTTGGCAAAAGAAGGTGAAAAATTTTGAGAAACATCTTTTAGAAAAATAATGAGCTTAAGGAAATAATCATTAATGAACAGTTATATGTTTGCATTTGTATCATATGTACCATAAATATTCAAATAAAAGTATTTACCATAAGGTTCTCCTGCAAAGTCTGGCGCATGTATTTCCTAGAATATGTTCTTCAAACTTATGGAATTTCCTCGCAGCAGCCGGTTAAAGAAACTGAAAATCTTACTTTTCAATCTATTCTTCATATATAATATTGTACCCACTACCCAGGTACAATTCATGTGATAGGTTGCTTATCCTTGTTGGCATTGTGGCATGAATTTTGAATATAGAAATTTCCCTGGAACATTTATGCAGATTACTGATCCAGAATGTGATCTGTTCGGAGGCTAAGAACCTTCATATAAATTGTCCCCTGAACACTTCGATTGTTTAAATGGACATTCGTAGCACCCAAAGATGTACTTTCAACTTAGGCGACAAGGTGGCTGAGAGAGAGAGAGAGAGAGAGAGAGAGAGAGAGAGAGAGAGAGAGAGAGAGAGAGAGAGAGAGAGAGAGAAGTATACATACTTATGTATATTTGAATGTGTATTATGTGTGCATGGTTGCATGCATGTAAATGTGTTTGATGTATGTTTCCGCATGTGTATGTATATATTTTTAGCAAAGAGATAAGCATGATAAATTAAGAGACAGAAAGAGAAAAACTGTCAAGAGAAAACTTAAATATATATGAAAATTTACAATAAAATATTTTAATATATTTTTACCATCTTAAAATGAGTGCCTATTGCTCAGATGGACCTGCACAGTCACAGTCAGAGTCAGGTTGCAGAGATCAAGAGAGCATCAGATGGACCTCCCCTTGGGGGGGGGGAGGTATGGAGGGGTAGAGTCCTAGAAGTTTTTTTTTCATTAATCATGTGGAAGTACCTAGGCAGACACCTTAGGCATCTTTTGATCCCTCAGAAAGACAACATTGTTGATCCCTCGGAAAGACAACATGGCATCTTGGTCATGCAGAACTGTCTTGGCACTTCGACAACTATACTCCAGAACCTCTCACCTCTTGCCATCTTGAAGCAACAAAATGTATCTGGTATTCTGGTTCATACAAACGCAGATGCATCCATGATATACATACATCTTTTACTTGTTTAGGTCCTCTCTGTTCTGTTTGCAATGTTACTTTTAGTTTATATATTTTTTTCATTATTTATGATGTTTTTGAAATGGCTTTTTTTGTTAGAATTTGTATTTTTATGTTGATGGTGCATGGCAAAAACGTAGTTTTGATTGATTTTTCTCAAACTGCTTAGTAGATCAAGTCTTGTGATGATTATAATAAGGTTATGCATTGTCGCAGATACACTCAGGGCTATGATCATAACCTCACTTTCCTCACTGTAAAGGTACTGATATCTTTTGGTCATTAATAAAACCTTTGTAGTATTTCCCAGTCATCTCAATCTGGTCTAGTGATAAGATATTTATATTCATTGACAAAAAAATTTGTTTCTCACAAAAGTAAGTACTTGCTGCAGGAAATTTACTTCAATTCACGTATTATTTTCTAAGATCAATTTCTTTGGAGGAACATGTGCCTAAAAGAACAATCCTAATCAATGCTTTGTAGTTCCTTCATACTTGACTAAGATAGGAGATTTAACTTTTTCTTAAGTAGAAACATATTTGTTTCTTTGAAATTTCAAGGTACTATTGATGCAAAATATTTGATGATTGATCATGCTTCCCGCAGTCGTATCATATCCAACCTCTAAGCCAAAAGTGAATCCATATTCCTTGGGTGTCTTTCCGTATATTATAGCCTAGACAAAAATTATTTGATTGGGGAGGCAGAAGCATGATATCCACTTTTGAGATTGCTTCAATAGAGGGATACCTGGTCTACCTCCTCCACTTTTGGTTCTATTTTCTGGCAGGTAAGCGTGTATTGTTGATGAAGACACACCGGAGCTTGGATTTGCTTTGATTTAGGTCATGTGTAATGACGTCGTCGCCAGATCACGACTAGTTGATAGAGGATATTATTTATATAATATACATAGATAAATATGATTTAGGGGTATACTTGTTTGACTATTTGAGTTTTCTTCATAGTTTGTAGGTGATGACCATCCTCCATGTACAAGCATGCTCAATAGAAGAAAGTTGCACTTTTTCACTCTCTCTCTCGGTTCTTCCTCTTCCCCCAACAATTCTCTTCACCCTCTTTTCTCCTCCCTTGTCCCAAGATCCCTCATCCCCTATCTCTTCCTACCATCTCCCCAGCCCTCTTTGCTTATATCTCGCACCCTCTCCCTCCTCTTGGTTCTTCTCTCCCTCTTCCCTGCCCCTCTCTTCCTTCCTCCTCCACCTGAGCCCCCACTCCTTTGTTCCTGACCAAAGACATCCTCACTTTTCCCTACCCAGGCTCGAGCCTCGCTGACGGTCCTCTTCCTTCCCAGCTCCTTCATGCCCCTTGCACCTACCATCACCCTGTTTGGACTCCCAAGCTCCCCACCTTCCCCTTTCCAATGCACTCACCCCATGGCCACCATCCCTACTGCGGAGACCGTCCCAAGAACCCCACCTTTAGGTACCCCTGCGTGACCCTTGTAACCATCTAGAGTCACCTACACAAGCAATAGCTGGGCATTCGGCCCCTTGGCCTCCTTCCCCTTCCCTAGGCTGATCTAGCATTCTCTGCCGCCTCAGTTCCCTCTCCTTCCTCCTCTTCTGTCCCCTTCCACACAAGGCCAACAACTGGCGGGAGGAGCCCTATGATGCTGTTGACACCACCCCAAGGCTCCACAACTGTCACTCAAGCACGCTCTGTCTCCCAGTCGAAGAAGCTCCTTCCGATGTTGTAACAGTTACAGTAGATCTACACTCAAATCGGATTAATAGCTAAAAGAACTCAACCATTAGATGAACAATACCCGTGGGTTACTGTAGCATTGAGGTCTTTGGCATATATGATGTTTTGGCAGTATTTTGGCACTGTCATTTGTGCCATCTCGAAGCACTGAAAGTGGAACACAACAAATACACACACGCCCCTTGTGTTGCATGATCTTTAGTTTAGGTTTATATTGCAAGTCTTTGGATTCTAGTGTCTATCTTGATTAAAAAGCTATCATGAATCACTATTTTTACTAGTGTGAAATGTCGGACCCTCGTCGAGCCTGGCTTGCCAAGATGAAACTCATCGAGTAGGTTGAAATGCATTGGTCCAATATTGAGGCACTCTTCAGGCAACACCATTAGGAGCCCATATAGACTTAGGATGAGATGAACGTCAAACTTTGAGAAAATAGCAGCCTTCGTCTTATTTGCATCGTCACATTGACAAGCCTTCACTTAGGGTCCATTTGTTTCTCTGTAAAACTTGATGCATGCAATAGTTTTCGGGAAAAGGTGGGGAGAGATTTTATTTGTTTACACGTAAAAGCACGGTGCAAGGAAAACATTTTTCTATGACCAAGGAGAAATCTTGATTACGGCGTCCGGAAGAAATAAGGGGAAACCGGTTTCAGACATCTTGTTTTAAAGGACTTTTTTAATTATTATTTGATAAAATAATTAAAAACTATCTGAATAACTAAAAATAATGTATCAAAATTATTTAAAGTAATAAAATGATTGACTTGTTTTCGAGAAAATAATTTTTAGTATCCAAATAAGAAACCACTTTTTAAATTTCAGTAAAAAATAATTTCGTATAAAATAATTTACTTAAATTTTGTCTTGAATCAATATTTTATTGTAAATAAATTGTTTTACTATATAAATATTGAAACTTTTATCTATAAATATTATTTTTTCATTGAGGCGCTTTACAAAATATCACATAATTGATAATTTTTTCTATGAAAATAATTTACTGGCAACCAAATGCCAACTATTGTTTTCAATTTCCTTCAAAAACTTTTCCGGTGAAAAACTTTTCCATTGATTTTAGTTTTACTTGAATTCAAATGGACCCTTAGGGAAACTAACTTGTTGTTACCTATATTGCTGAGTTCGATGAATATTTACTTAGATGCGATGTTTGCGAAGAGGGCACCGTGACATTGTCTTTTTTTTTCCAAAAGGGACTTCGGCTTGAGTTTCAATGTCGACACCTGGTATGAGCATTCCAAGACTTTCTTTTTAACCATCCTCCTCATGTTCGGCCACCATAGCATAGCTCAACCCTTTCACTTCATTGGTTGTCATGAGTTTGAGCTGAGCCTCTGGGAGGCACCCAATTTTGTTGTCATTGTTCGAGAAGCACCATTTGAGTCTCAGTTGTCACATCCACCAAAATTGACTACCTTTCTCTTTTATGACATTTTTCTCAAGGAGCTTCCCCATATGTTGCCACCTGAGCGTGATATCCAGCATAACATAGATCTTTTCTTGGGATTTATGCTCCTGAATTTGCCCCATTACCGTATGAACCTCGCCTCACATGAGTAGTTGAGGTAGTAAGTATACAAGCTCATTAGTTATAGTCACATATGGGAGAGCATAAGCTTGTGTGTGGTCCCCACACTTATGGCTCTCGAGAAAGACGGCACTTGGTGGATGTGCTTTGACAGTCGTGCCATCAACTGGATCACTGTCAAGTACTGGTTTCCCATTCCCTCTTAGATGACATGTGTGATATGCTAGCGGGAGCCATTGTGTTATCCAAGATTGATTTGAAGTTTGGCTCTCACCAAGTTTGGATTCAACTAAGTGACGAATAAAAATCAACATTTAAGATGAAGGACAACTTATATCCATTGCTTGTGATGTTGTTCAAGTTATCGAATGCCTTTAGCACTGTCATAAGACTCATGAGCCATGTTCTTCAAGTATACATAGAGCAATTCATTGTAGTATATTTTGACAACATTCTCATCTATAATTGCTCCAATACGGACCACCTGGAGGCTGGATCATCTTAAGCAGGTTTATCTTGTTTTCTTTCTAACAGTTGTTCAGGAACCTTAAGAAGTGCACTGTCATGGCTTCTTTTGTCACCTTAGGGTTCATCATGTTTGTTGGTGCCTCTGCTAACCTTGACAAGATCAATGCTATTGTTGATTGGCTCAAGCTTCGAAGGGTCCATGATGTTCGTAGTTGTCATGGGGCAGCTAGTTTTTATCGTAGATTCATAACGAGTTTAGCATTGTCTCTACCCTTGTCACTGATTGTCTTTGGAAGTATACATTCACATGGACTAAAGCTACAGCTTTGCCTTTGATCACCCCGAGGGATATGATGGCTCAAGCACTTGCGTTTCAATTACCAAATTTTTTCAAGGTGTTTGAGTTTGCATATGATGCCTTATGACTTGTAATAAGTGGAGTTCTGTCACAAGAAGACATACCTTAACGAAAAATTGTGTGATGTAAGGCTAAAATAATCCACTTATTATAAGGAGTTCTATGTAGTTGTATAGACGTTACAGTATTAACGACATTATCTACTCTTACAGGTGTTCATACTCTACTTAAATCCTAAGCTCTTCGATATCTACATGCAAGAAGCTCAACCCATGACATAGTCAATAGGTAGAGTATTTGCAATCATTCAAATTTGTTTTAAAGCCTCGAACTGGAGTAGAGAATCATGGCCGATGCCTTGAATCGCCAAGTGTCCTTGCTCTCGACCATGGGAGTCAAAATCGTTGGGTTAAGTGGATTTGGGATGAGTATCCTGATTGACTTAATTTCGGCTCTATTGTCTCCACTCTCCAATCATGATCATCTAGTGAGGATACTGAATATCTGTTGCAAGATGGCTACCTCTTTTGAGGTTCTTGAATGTTGGCTTTGTATCCCATGACCCTATGATTTTTTGTGCGAATGACGCATGGGCTGTTTTGCTAACCTATTCGATTGCAACAAGATAATCGAGCTCATGAAGCACCCGTTCTATTAGTCAACTTTGGAACATGATGTTTTATGCATTGTCACCTAGTGCCGCACTGCGCTATAGGCAAGCAAAGAAGGCATAGCATTGGTCTTTACACTCCTATGCCTATCTTAAGAGTCTTCTTAGCAAGATATTATCATGGATTTCATCCTTGGTTTGTCACGTACCCTTCGTCACCAAAACTCCATTCTGGTAGTAGTGGATTTGTTTTCCAAAATGACTCATTTTATTACATGTTTCAAGACATTGTGCTTCAATAGTAGCCCAACTCTCTTTTAGAGATCGTCCGATTGGTTGGGTTGTCAACAGTTGTCTTAGATCTTGATGTTTATTTCTTTAGCTATGTTTGGAAGATCTTGTGACATATCCTAGGGAAGAAACTTAAAATTTTCACTACCTATCACCCCCAAACCAACCGACCGACTGATTGAGATTGCCAATTGGAGGTGGTGATCTCTTATGCTGCCGTGTAGGCGACTATGTCCACATATGGGATCCTGTCATCCCTCTTGCAAAGTTCGTTTATATTGAATTGGTTAATAGGTTTACTGTTTTGAGCTCATTTGCGTTGTCACTCATTGGCTTTAAACCTAGGCGACCTCTGTTTCTTTTTGTTCATGTGTAGCCTCTGCAAAGTCCTTAGCCAAGCATATTAGAAGTATGCATGATCACATTAGCTGCCAGATTGAGGACAACAAGAGTGATGTAAGCAGATTGCCAATTTATACCAACAAGTACTTGAATTTTAGGTAGGCAAGGATGGAAAAATCGGAATCGGAATCGGTGGACATCGATTCAATCCAAATCAAATTAAATCATTTGGAATCGGTCATTTTTTAAGAAAGATTTAACAGAAAGCCCAGTTTATAAATGTCACTTTAACAAGAGGACCACGATCAGAATTGTTTTAATAAGACCCAGTTAGAAAAAATGCTATTACTTCCACCCCAAAATGGATCATAAATGTTAAATAGAGTAACAAAAGGTCTTATGCCCCCTGACAAAATTTTGGATGGAAAAATCGGAATCAAAATCGGTGGACATCGATTCATTCCGAATCAAATTAAATCATTCGGAATCGGACGATCCTTGAGAGGAAAATCGATTCAGAATTGGTCATTTTTTAAGAAAGATTTAACAGAAAACCCAATTTACAAATGTCACTTTAACAAGAGGATTACTGTCAGAATTGTTTTAATAAGAGACCTAGTTTGGAAAAATGCTATAACCTCCACCATAAAATGGATGATAAGTGTTAAATAGAGTAGCTATTTACTGTAATCTTTTTTGGTGTATAGAAAATTCCAAAAACGTAAGAAAGTTCTTTAAAATTTGAAAAAAATAGAAAAAAGTAGTTTTACTGTTAAAAAATATTTTTAAATATAAAAAATGTAAAAAACGAAAAAGGAAAGATTAGAAAATAAAAATATAGAAAAATATAATACAATCGAGAGAAAAATAGAATCTATCCCCCCTTGTGAATTCAATGTAGAAAATTTTGTATAAATAAAAATTATAGAAAAATTGATTCCAACGTTATTTGTTCAATATTTAGATCCTATAACATTTGAAAATTTTCAACAATGAATAATTTTACATAAACATTACTTTAAGAACATTAGAACGAAGAAAAGGCAGATAAGATACCAACATAAAATTAACATTATCGATCATAAAACTTACATTAAAATGTATAATAATGAGTTTGCAAAATTTAACGTAATCATTTTTGTCCCCCTGGCCATCCGTCTTCATCGTCTAGCAAGAACCTGCAGGTGAGCAAGCTAGGGAGAGGTGGAAGCGCATGGTGCCGGGGAGATCTCGCGACAATCCATTTGTTGCTTCACCGCTTCTCGTGTGGCCACCGACATTGCTATTCCTCCTACTCGCCCATTTATTCTTCCACCTCTCCAGCGAGGGTGCACCGGAGGGAGCGACAACAACGGCCGTGACATCCTCGTACAGAGTTGCGGTAAGAGTAGATTTGGACGGGTGCCCGATCTAGCCATTCACCATTTGCATGATCGGTGCGGGGGGCTTTATTGGCTCCCACCTATGCGAGAAGCTCATGACTCTGTACGAGCTGTTTTGCCATCAACGTCTATAACAATAAGATCTACCATCTCCTCAAGCTTCTACCCATGAACGGTCGCTTTTGTCGCCAAGCTTCTCACGGGGGAGGGGGTAGAAAAGGGAAAAGCAAAAATAGAAATGGTGGCTTAATTGTGGATGCAACCAAGTGGGTTTATCATTATATTAATTAAGTGGACTGGGTTTCTTATACATAGAATTGGGTCAATGGGTTTTTCATTAAACTCATTTTGATAATTGGGTCTTTAATTAAATTTCCCTTTTTTAATTTTTTTCGTTATAAACAATTTAGAAAACTCAAAAAAATAGGAGGGCCCTAGTTTTTTAAATATGAAACACTATTCTAACATAGTTTTAATAGACTTTAAGACAAGTAAATATACTTTATTGGTAATAATCATTTCATTAAAGAACAATAGCATGATACAAATAAAAATTGGCATTCAATAAAATGGTATACCTTTCTTTCACCACCATCTATGATAGCCTCCACTTTCATCTTCATTCTCTGTATTCTCCTAGATGCGCTCCACTAAGACCTATTTGTCATGATCGGTCCATATCCATATATGAAAATAACGAATTAGCCATCTAAGAGAAATCGTAGACACTGTTTTGAGGGTTTAAAGATGTTGCTGGAATATATAGATGGAAGTCTTGATGGAGTTCTAGACTATTAAGATGAAGCCATCTATCAGTACAAATAAGAAGTTGATCCTATCTGTGTTTTGAATTGATCTTCATTTTGTAAGTCTTGCGATAGCTTTGCACACTAGATGGAGACCTAGTCAATGACTTCTGAGATGATGTTTTATGGTGCTCCCATATTGATCTTCGCCCTTATGGGTTTTTTATCGGGGTTCACATCCACGAACATCAACTTATTCGTATGAGGATTTTTGTGCACTTGAATCTCACTCAAGCTCTTTGTGCATTCAACACCCAAAGTGCCTAAAGCCTAATGGACTTGAAAAGTCTTTGACATCTTTTGGTTTCACCTCACCTGAAATGCTTTCTCCATCCTGACTTTTGGCAAGATATTTTGCATGACCCCGAGCAAACCACACCGCGGACATACTACCATCCTATGTGACGCTCCACATATGAAGCATTGCACAATTTATTAGCTTCGTCCGAGCTGTCTTGCTTGGCACAGCACAACACCTCTTTTATTGGAATTGAATGGGCTTAGCCTTCCCTGTTCCTTCCATTGTTGAAGTTTTTGTCGCCCTTGTTATGTTGGGCAAATGACTTCTATTGCCGTCCATACATAGACAAAAACATTACTCGTAGATATCATGGGGAGATAGTCTCCGGAAATTTTGGGGGTCTCGGGAGTTTGGTGCTTACGGCAAACATCGGGTAGTCAAGGTTGCCAATCATTTTCAAGGGGGGTGACGAGGTCCCCGATTTGACGTCTCTCGGTGGGTGGGTGGGAGGCTGTGGTGTTGGGGGTTGGTTCATGTTGCTGGCAGGTTCATTGAGGAGGGAGGTCTTTCCAAGGACGTCTGACTTGTGCTTCTTCCAGTCTAGGTGGATGGTGGTTGGAGGTGAGGCAGGCGTTTGTCAGGGCCTCTTCTCATGCGGCTGGGACTAGCTTGCGGGTCCACCTTGTGGTCAAGGTTGTTCCTACTGCAGGGGAGACCTCTGAGAAGCCTAGGTGTTATAACGGGTGTGGTGTTTGCAGGGGCTGGCTTCTGGAAGGGGAGTTCATGGTCTTACAGCGGTGTTGTTGCAGGGGCTAGGTTCTGGAAGTGAGTTCATGGTCTTACAAAAGGTGCTATGGCAATGGCCATCCGTTGTCAGAGTGCTGGAATGGGTTGAGATGTCGAAGATGTCGAGGCATTGGATACTGGGAGTGGGGATGTCCTACCAGGTTGAGGGGCTGGGTGCCTTCCCCTGGGGTCTTCCCCCGTCTCCGGGGATTCATGGTGGGCTTGTTAGAGACCAACCTTGATTTCTCTTCGGGCTTCTTCTTGGGGCGGAGCAGCTCACACAGATGTCTTCATTTTCACATCGGGTTGCCAGAGGTCGGCGATATCCTTACTGCTCGTGAGACGAGGGAGATGATCCAACCTATCCGGAATTGGAATTGGGCTCACGGTGGCAAGGAGAAGATGCGGTGGAACGGCCCTGCTGCTCAATGGATCACACAGCCTTCTCCTTTTCTCTTCCAAACTCCATACCCAACCGTGCTGTGTAGCTTTCTTCTACATCCTGATATTTCACTCCATTATCGGTTTCATCTTTCAGGGAGCAGGACACACCGTCGCCGAGTACAAGCCTCCTGAGGCGTTGGCCTTCTACGCCCGCTGGTTAGCCGGAAGCTCCATATAAAACACCAGGTCCGAACTCTTTCTATATGTAAGCCATGGGCCGTATCCATACACCCTTAAATAATAATCCTAGTATGAAGACGCAGATCAGATGTTCCGTTGCGCATTTGAAAAAGAAACTTGTTTAATAAAATAGGGATTGCCACCGCGGGGTAACAGAGGCGTAACTAATGCCCTGTTTGAACACAGTGTAAAAAATGATAAATATATTACATAATATGCTTCCTTTGCATTGCAAGTTTCGATAATTAATACTATTAGTAAAAATATATCGTGATGACTTGTATCAATATTAAATTCAAAGTTATTACCAAATAGGGCCTGATATAACTCTCGTGAAAGTAGTAGGGTTGCAAACAGGTTGCATTTGGTAGTGTAAATATAATTACTTGGACTCGGCTCTGATTTTGTTCTGAGTTAGAT
Source organism: Cryptocoryne crispatula var. balansae (assembly GCA_036172225.1). NCBI lineage: Eukaryota > Viridiplantae > Streptophyta > Magnoliopsida > Alismatales > Araceae > Cryptocoryne > Cryptocoryne crispatula. Next base: position 3,658,891 of record CM069924.1, on the reverse strand, counting down.
TCCGTTATTGGAATAATTGAATTAGATGAATTTTAAAATATATATCACATTATTTTTATTTGGATATAAGTAAATAAATCCTATATAGTTATTACATTTGGATATAATTTATTACAAATTTATTTTTTGTTTTTTTATTTTATATAAATAATTAATTTAAATTTTAATTATTTTAGGGATAGGTATTAACTTCTTTCAAAATTAAATAAAAAAACAAAAAAATTATCAGAAATTTTATTCGGACAGTTCATGAGATATATAAAATTTTTTTGAACCTGCCAATTTTTTATCAAAATTGAATTAAAACATTTAAGATGTCAAATTTCAGTTACACCCTTGAAAGTAGAAACTTTTTTCTGTATTGTTAGTATATAATGTTGTATTGATAATATGTTTAAATAGTTACACTATCTATTTTGATATCTGACAAATATGAAAATGGAAGAAAATAGAAACCGAAACACTTGTTTTGACTTAGACTCCGATTCTGATGATTTATTTTATTGATAATTCTTATCGAAGTTGGGAGTGCAAATAGCTTGGACCATCCCCTGCACTTCTCAGAGTGATAAAGTATCCGTATAAGTTTGATAAAACAAAATACTGACATATGCACGTATACCTGCATGATAATTGAAATTGCACAGGTACCCTGTACAAATCTTATTAGGTTTTGTACATCTCTCTCTCTCTCTCTCTCTCTCTCTCTCTCTCTCTCTCTCTCTCTTTCTGCCTTACGGATTATCAGTTCAATTATATATATAATTGTCAGGCTGGGCTGCAGTGGACACCACCTCCCGTCGGTGGTAGGTGATCGTGGGTTGGGTCTCAGCCCGCTGGCAGTTAAGCCCCGCTTAGCAACCGTTCAGGTTAGGAGTTCAAATGAAGTAAAATGTATTAGACAAGTAGTTCGAAACTTGATTTATTTATTATTTTAAACAAGTCGAGTCGACTTGTTACATCTTAAATCCAAAAGTTTGAATAAAAAATAAAGTTTAACTTATTAAACGAATAAAATTTGAACAGATTCTTACTTGATTTGATTAATTTGTAAATAATTTAATTAAATATTTATTTTAAAATTAAAATTAAAATTTAAATCGAGTTTTATAGACAAGTTAAATCTTAAATTTCACAAATAATTTTTTATTGATTTTAAATTTTATAAACGAATTTATATATTACTTAAATTTAAATATAGATTAAATTTTAGTTCAACAATTATTTACTTGACTCAATTAATAAACAAACTAAACTCGAACAATAATTCAACGTACTCTTTAAAAGTCATGCTCGAACCTTAAAAATAAATAACTCTTTGTGCACCCCTAGTTGAGGCTGGATCTTCAAATATATATATAATTGAAATTGTACAGATACGACGTGAAAAAATTAGTGTAAATCTAACCCTCGTCTATGTGCGCGCTCGCTCTCTCTCTCTCGCTCGCTCGCATTATTAGGTTCATATATAACAGAAATTGCAAAGACACCCCGTGAAAAACTTATTGGGTTGTGTACATATGATCCTCGTCTATGTTCTGTCTCACTCTCTCTCTCTCTCTCTGCCTTACATATCATTATTCATTAGGTTCATACATAAGTGCGCTCGCGCGTATCCTCCCCAAAATAGATTCTTTTATATACCACCATAAATTTCGAAATACTATATTCTCTAATCGCATCCGATGACGGTAGACGCCGAAGAAAACACAGTACACACACCCATCTAACGGTAGGCATCGTATAAGTCAGCTAAGCAGATCAGATGTACCACTTGTATGCGGCAAATCACAAGAAAAAAAAACTTGTACTAGGGCAGAAAATAAGCCTGATACAACTTTCTCCTGATTAATAACTTAGAGATGCAATAGATTTGTATGTCATATATAGCTAGTTCCCCAAAATCTCTGACCTCAGTTTCATCAACAGTCTACCCAAGTAATTTAGACCTTCGCCATCACGACCTCCGCCCCAAAAGAGATCATGGGGCGAAGCTTCTACGAGAACAGAACCAGCAGTTGAAAGCAGCATGGAGTTTAACTGAGAGTACGTGGAGAACTTGCACCTCAGAGCATTGTACATCACATCAATCTTCAGGGAATCCCAGTCAGGTCGGACCTGGATGGAATACAGAGCATAGAATTTGTGAATTTGTTCTAACTTTGCGCTGGGAGGAAAATGGAAATAACTATATTAAATTATCACATGCACATAATGAGGAAGGTTACAGTACGGTGCAAGGATCTGGACTGTCGGATCTGATAGAGACCATCCACTAGTTACACATCAATATAAAATAAAAAAGAGCTGTATCCCTTATTAACGACTTAAACTATAGCAAATAAAACTCATTTAGGGTTGACCTTAACTCCAATGATTTTGCTCTACCTCTTTTCAGATATTTATGCCCTGTTTGGTTAGAGTTTCATTTTTGGTACTATATCAATATTGATATTAATATTTTCAAATGTTGAAATATCAATATCAAAAGTAATACAAGTTGACACTTGTATTACATAATATGCTTTGTTTGCACTACAAATTTTAAAATTGATACAATTAACCAAACACTTCTTAATGGTTCCTATCAATATCAATTTTAAAATTGATAATGATAGAGGTACCTAATAGTGTTACCAAACAGGGTGTTAAGTTCTCTAAATCATATTGAACTGTCCTCGACTTGAGTCTAGGTTTAGTCCATCCTTTATTCAATCCCCCTTCCAAATATGCCCCACGTTCCTAACTAGAGCCTCCTTAATGCCATGTTCAAACCATCTCGGTTTCACTTCTCTGAATTTATTCGTCACTTGATAGTACTCTTGCATTCGCACGTATACTCATAAATCATGTCAAATCGCCAGATACCCACCTTAACATTTCATTTCAATTATATTTATTTCGGAAGTATGTTGCCCTGCACCAACAAAACTGCTTTGGGAACTGCAATGTTACTTCTGCAGTCAGAAACTTTGAGTCCGTTTGACAACTTCTTGGGGGACTTCTTCTAGAAGTGCCTTCTTTCCGAAGGCACTTCAATTAGAAGGTCTTCTCATTTGTGGGAGTGAAAGTAGTTTGGTTATATTTTGGGTCTAAAGACCCTCTTTATTTTCTTCTTGCGGTTGGCGTATTCCATTCCCATCTTTGAACCGTTGCCTGTTGGCTTCCAATCGAGCATGTCACAGGCCAGGAGAAATGCCCAGCGGTGTTGGCCGTCGACGATCCCTACTGGCACGCCCCCTCGAGGAGCATATGGCCGCCTTCCACTCGAAGGGCACCCGGCTGAAAAGCTCCTTCTGCTCCCTCCTCATCTCCCCTAGCAGATCTAGGCTAATCTCATCTTTCAGCACCTGGAACCCCCACTCGGAGGCCTTCGAGGACGATCTGCACTGCGCATGCCCCCCCGCTCCCTCTCCCCGCCGCCAGTGAGCCTGCCAACGTCGATCACAGACAGCTTGTAGTACTCCTCCCAGCGGCCGACGGGGCGGCTTGGAGACAGCCCGCAGCGTAGCCCTCCGTAGCTGTTGACCAGACAGTTGGTGGAGGCATGACAGAGGAGGAGCGGTTGTGCACTGGGTGCTGGTCCACCTTGGCGGCGCAGCAGTTCCGCGTGGCCTCCGTGGGGCTGTCGTTGTCATCGGGGAGGTTTTACGAGGTCGCAGTGGGAACAAGGGAGGGGGATGCTCATATTCGTTGGCAAGGGGAGGGTGCTCGCCAGTGGGGCTGTCGTCGCAGTCGGGACCGGTTCATGGAGTTGCTGTAGGAAGAAGGGACTCTCGCCAACTAGCGGGCCTTGCGGACGAGAATCACCTTGGGAGGTCATTGTCGGGGTCCCGGGGAGGAGCAGGGTCACAACGGGGAAGGGGGCGTGGGGCGAATGATACGGAGGCACGGGAGCGCTTTTCCGATATTGGAAGGAGAAATTTTCTCCTTCTAACTTCTGCCTTCGACCAGAAGAAGTGGAGATACAAGTGTCACCAAACGGTGTCATAAAAATTGGAAGCACTTCAGAGAGAAGGAGAAGTAAAAAAAAAAGTCCTTCCGGAGAGTTCCCAAACGGACCCTTTATCTTCTCCCAGTGTTTACTGCCAACCAACCAGAGAATCACGCAGCCACCGTCTCAATCCTGAACCACCCTTTCCATTCATCTTCTCCATCAATGAACCTTCCATGCTCTTCGGTGCTAATGCAGCTTGGTTGCTCGGAATGTTCTTCAACCACCTCCTGTCCAGTTGAGCTCATGGAAGGGAGGGTTGCAACTTGCGACCAGGTTGCCTGACCTGGACAGTTTTGGTCACGACTGGTCTGGTCACAACCTAGGTCAAGTGACCTGCAACCCAGGGTTGACCTATCGCTCGACCCAGTCCTGGGCGGGGTTACCGACCAGGTAGCAATGTTCATATGACCGTTTAATTATTTCTTTTAAGCATCTAATTAGTGCTAAACCCTTTTTTCTAATTGTGTTGTTAACCTTTTTTGTTTAATTGTGTTACTAACATCTTTCTTTTACTGTTGTCTTTATTCTTTAATTTTTCTCCCTCAACATGTCATCTCTAAGCCGTGACACTCAAACGACCGATTCGATTCAGAATGATCTGACTTAGCTTCATCACCTTGCAGAGAAGAAAAATTCAATGTAAACATTACGAAAAAATTTATCTACGGGAGACTTACCCATTAATAGGGTGTTTGATTGCTCTTTTAATATTAATACATTCTTATTTTTAAAATTAAGATCATATTTTACCTTAATTTTAATTTTAAAATTACAAAAACAGAGCTATTGTGTGTTTGGTAAAAATGTCACTATTTTCAAAAATTATAGAGTGGTGCTTGGCAACACACAAAGTCTATAGACATGTCTTTTGTTGCAGATGTCAGCCACTCGAGACTGTTTGCCAAAGGTGGTGGGACCGCAACTTAGGCAAGGATCTTCCTTGATGGCTGGGAGATACTGGCGAGGGCGAGGGCGAGGGCGAGGGCGAGAGGGAAGTCGATCAGGGCAGCAGTGAAGCAACGTCCTTGCAGAGATTGCTCGGGCAAAGTAGGGGAGGCAAGGGTGCACACGCAGGCGGACATTGACAGCACCATAGTGAAGGTCAGCAACGACAGTGATGGACTCCCTTATAGTGGCTTAGTCGATGATGACGACACGGTGCCCCACGTGTGCACACGTGCGCGCGCGAGAGAGAGAGAGATAAAGAGGAGTGGCTGCTTGCAATGTTATCGCGGAGGCAAGAGGGCGACGGAAAACGGCAGCTAGGGAGTGGCCGTATGTTGCCATTATTGTCGTGCAGTCATCCTAGTGTGTATTCAGGTGCAGCCGTGCAGATGTGGCCGAGGGGTGGTATATGGTTGCGACGAAGGTACAGCCACAAGTATGGTGAGGCCGTGATGCGTGGGTGGGGGTGGGGGGAGGTGTCGACCTTTGCAAAGAAGGATATAGTGACATCCGCAGTGTCTCCATTACTAGAGAGAGGAGTGAAAACAGAGGAGGACAAGGGGCGTAGAGAGCAGTGCAGAGAATGATGGCAGTCCTCAAAAGGGGGTGGCAGCAACAAGGCACAAGAGGTGTGGGGGTGAGTGCTGGCCTTGCAGCAACGTAGGGGTGTTGGCGAAGGTGATTCTCATGCCGAAGAGAGGATGGGAGCGAGAGGGGTTCTTTGTGCCACTAGAGAGGATGTTGCACACGATTGGAAGAGAGAGAGGGAGAGAGGATTTGGGCACCGTGTGTGAGAGGGAAATGGAGAGAGAAGGAGAGAGATGGAGGAACGTGTGTGATCGTGTGAAACGGGAAAGAGGAAGAATCGCGAGAGACTCCACGTCTTTCTTGTAAACAAAATAATGTAGGTGCTATTTTTTTCGGGAGAAGTTACTACTACACGTCATCCCACTCTAAAAAATGGACTTGTAAAACACAACCAAACACTCTTTTATTTTTAAAATTCAGATTAAAAAGTGAGAAAAAACACAACAAACACCCTATAAAGCATCACTTTGCTAGGATAAACGGCAACATGGCACCGTGCATATATACTCCACCCGAGATAAGAGTTCAATTTCGTAAATATTTACAAGTGTTGGAATGAACAAATGGAGTTTCAAAACAACATAAAGACACTGTTTGGGAAGCAATTTTCAAACCTACAAAATGTCCGTTCCACATTTACGTGACAGGACAACAGTGCACTAAAATTTCTATGAACGAAAGTTTTGATGACAGTACGTTACCATTAAAGTTCACTAAATCATTTCACTATCTGCATAACATTAATATTTAATCATTATTATTACAAACAGATGATTTGATACGAGCAATTAAAACAAGTCACAGGTCATTTGTGAACAAAGACATATATCGACATAATAGTCAAATTAATGGATAAGATTCGAGAAGGGGGAGTGGATGCGAAAGTGGGTGAGGATTGAACAACAAGGAAGAAAAAGAAACCCATGACGACCTAGAAGTAGATGCCGTGGATCTCATCATCACATGACCATGTCAAAGACAAATTACCATCACAACATCGATAGAGAATTTGCGGATATGCAAGGAGAAGATTAGGCGGGTAACATCAAGATGTTTTTTCTAATTTCTATAGTAACATATAGGCGAACACGACAAAGAGGCTATATGACGAATCCATGATCGACACCATAGCCAACATCAGTAAAGGAGTGCCCGGATCAACTCTAAAAGAAATATCCAATACTTATCTTCTAATGGAGGTAGAAGATATTAAATAATATGCCAAGTTATATGAACGTATTTAACAATAAGGGGGACGTACGTTGATGACGAAGGTCAGACATGTTAATAACCCTTAATTTTCAAACTTATTAGAGATTTATCTTTTTAAACTTCTAAATTTAAAACTTATGTATATTCGTCTTATTAATAGGTATAACAAAAAAGACGAGGAATAACTTCTTAATATATTATCAAATCAGGGCCGTCTTATGGAAGTTCATGGATGCATCCAGACAGAAAACATGCAAACTACTTATTTGAATTAATTGACGGTGTTATCGAAGAGATATGAAATGATTGAATTGTCCAAGTAGTAACGGAAGATGCAATTGTGTATATAGTTTGACAAATGTTAATGGTCAAGAGACCATATTTATATTGAGCACCATGCTCAGCCCATTCATTAGATTTGATACTATAGGACATTTGTAAAGCTCAAATTGACTAGGTAGTTAAGATAGCTCAATTCACATTATCATTAATATACAACCATAATTTCATCCTTAATCTAACGAGGGAACATATAAAGGGACGAGAACTCCTACAACTTGAGGCAACTTGGTTCATTTCACATTACATTTCTTTAAAGAGGATAATGCAACAGAGACATCCCCTTACTTAAATGATACTTTCATCGGGATAGACTACTTAGACTGCTATAGCTAGTCCTTTAAATCAAGGATTGCCATCTCGGATCTCGGCTTCATCTCGGAAAGGTGAAAGAGGAAATCTCGTGAGATTCTCAGAAAAATCTCGAGAGATCAGATCTCGGATTTCATTTATATAGGGTATGCCTTACTCAAAAATTGCCATTTTGCATCTAGATTGATCTCATAGATACTGAACAGAAGATATCTCAAAAAAATATAAAGAGATTGGATTTTGAAAATAACAATCAATATATATGTTTAAATATAAAATGTCGTGTAATCTCTTCAAAAAGAACAAGAGAATTCATATTAAACATCAAAATAAGATATGAGAGAATTAAAAGCGTAATATAGAGAGGGTGAACCATTGTTAACATGAGACATATAAGAGATCTTATGTTAGACTAAAACTTAATCTTGAACAATATGGATAGAAGATTGATGACATCTTGGGTCAATTGTACATATTTAGTCATAAAAATATTATGTTCTAAAATTTTATCAAATAATAATGTTTAGATAAATATTTGTATGGATTCTATGATAAAATTGAAAATATATGAATCAAACTTAACAAGGTCATCTAACAAGTTAAGAGTAGTAATAGGTAAAGGAGATCAAGGTACCAAAGATATTATATGGATATTCTCGTTTCAGCGATCTTGTTTCTCGGACGTGTGGAGAAAAAGAGATTCTTGGGAGATCGCATTCCATGCTTTAAATAAGAATAAAGTGAGAAAGGTAGAGAAAACCTTAAGAGAGTGGAGACTTCTGGCAGGTTATAAAGAAGATCTATTATATAGTGCAACCCTTAGTCAAAGTTCTTAGAATAGTAGATGGGGATAGGAAGGCAAACATGAGATATCTCCACGATGTATTGGAGCGGGCAAAGGAGAAAATATCAAAGACGGTGTCAGACTTTAACAAGTGGTGGGATATTATTGACCATTGGTAAGATAGAATATTGTATCATCCAACACATGCAACTTGTACTTTTTTTGTCATTAAGTCGAATCATATATCACAGTTTTTATTGTTATGCTCTCCGGATATGTTGTCACTTGTCAGGTTACTTTTTCAATCCTAGATATTGTTATAATTTAATATTCAAGTCAATTAATGAGCTTCTAGACTATGTAAAAAAAGTCATCCATAGAATAATCGAGAATGATGATTGATCAATTATAACATGTAACAAGATGCATAACTATAAAATAAGAGAATTCTATTTTGGGACATCAAGGGTACAACGAGCAAGTACTAGTACGTACTATCCGATCTTCTTTCTGCAATTTGAATGATGAAATTATTCAAATTATCTTCTAACATATAATGATATCATGCAACTGACTAATGCATGGACCATGGCAAGCCACTAAGATATAAGGATTTGACGGACGTTACAATAAGAGTCCTAAGTCAAACCACATCGATTTTAAGATATGAAAGGAATTAGTCAACATTCAACCTAATTTATACAAAATAAAAGAATAAGCTGACGTCAAAAAACTAGAGTCGTTGGTATACTGTCATTACAACATGAGATTGAAGTTGAAAAATTTGGAGAGGATGAGAAAGAACTAGAAGGATGAAAAGAGGTGGAGGGAGGAAGCATCTAGACGGCTAAGTGAGATAGTGACTATAGAAGAAGTATACATCGATTTTAAGATCTTCCACAGGTAAAGTTCGTTGCAAACTTGGGCGAACAATCAAGAACGATTAGGTGAACTTGAGTTTAACCCAGAAAATCGAGAATGGGCACAAGAACTCGACGACGTACCTTAATCCGAGGAATTTCATATACCTCCTTTAGTGGCAAAGAAACAGAAGACTGAAGAATCTTCTTGTAAAGTTAAGAAATCGAAGAGTAAAGATAAACATGTAATAACTAATCTATTGAACATTGTAGATCAAGAAGCGATCGACGAGGGATGAGAAGATACATCAAAGCTGAACATCCAACTTCAATACCAAACATTGAAAACTTCGACTTCAAAGGGCAACAACAATGGATCATTGGAAGTAGAAAGAACCACCACTAGTCCAAGGAGGTCAACAGATCCAAAGATATACACCCTACAATGATGCAGTTCACCGGAGAGGAACAATACACACATGCGACGCAATACATAGTTCATTGTGCGTGGCTACAAGGTGGTGAAAATCACCACAACGGGTGGGGGTCAATACTACATACAGTCTCATGGACTTGATTCATCTCAAGGCTATTAGTTTCCTTCACATCACCAAAAGAGTTACGTGATGATTCATCCTACGTATGGATATTCATCGGACACTTCCATGCACTCCACATATAGTAGTTATGGTGGATCTTTTAGATCTTATCCTAAAATGATTGTACGAGGAAGTGGCGAGTACAATCAACATATACACAATTTCAAAGTTACAAATTCTTCCCAAATGTCATGGGGAGAGTATAAATTATGTAGAATAAAAAAATGTAAGATTTGACTAAAAATAAATATTTTTATAGTCACATTCCTTATTTTTCTATATTTTTGGCAATTTCCTTCCATTTTTTCTTATTTTCTAAGTTTTTTTTACCATTTTTAATATTAAAAATTAATTTCCCAGCCTGGTCCGATTGGGTTTATTTTGGGGCCAACTGACCCTGGCTTGACCTCCGACCAAGTCTTCCTCAGTTGAGCTCTTTAAAACTAAGGACAACTTACCAGCAAATTTTATAACTACTAAGATAATGTGACATAGAATGCTAGGTCACGACCTAGGCCTGACCCGGTCGGTTTTCTTGCCGACCGGCCCAATGCCAATCTCAGGTCCCCAACGAGATATGAGGACCTAGCAAACATTGCAACAAGAATCATAAGCCAAACCACATCAACTTTGAGATGTGAAAGGAATTGGTGAACATTCAACTTAATATATACAAAGCCAAAAAATATGTTGATATCAAGAAGACAAACAATTAATGTATTGCCATTATAACATAAGATTGAAGCTGAAGAATTTGCAGAGGATAAAAACAACCATAAAAAGGAATAGAGGTGAAAAGAAAAAACAATGGGACGACGAAGTCAAACGATCACCATACAAGATAAAAACATCAATTTGGACAAGATATTTGACAAACGAAATGCAATGCAAACTTAGATCAACGATCAAGAAAGATTGGATAAAGCTAAGCACAGCTCAAAAGATCAAGAATGGAATGGAGTAGAACTAGATAATGTATCTTCTAGCTAAGGAATTCCAAAGAATCTAAATTCTTCGTTCACTGACAAGGAGACGGAATAATGGAGAATCTTCTCACCAAAGTAAGAAGTCATCTAGTAAAAGTAAACAGATTGTGACTAATCCATTAGACATTGTAAATCAATAAGTATTTAACGAGAGTTGAGAAGACATGCCGAAGTCAAGCATCCAACTTCAATACCAGACATCGGATGATTCGACTTCAAAGAGTAGCAGTGATGGAATATTCAAAAATGAAAGAGAAATCGTTCCAAGCATATATGAAAGTGACCCAAATGTACAACTTTCACCAATGCATTTCATGGCCGAAGAGCATTACACGCATGCCACACAAGATGAAGATCATGGTGTGCGAATACATGGTGAAAAAGGGACGTAACGAGGCAAAGATCAATACTACGACTACTCATGTAGGGTTGAGTCATCTTAAGACTCTTGGTTTCCTACTTGTCACCAAGAGGGTTATGGGATGACTCAACGTACTTATGGATTCTCATCGGACACTTCAGTATCCACCTACGCTAGTTATGGTACATATTGAAGAACATATCATATGATTATTGTAGATGGACGTGCAAAGTGCTGTGACCATGTATACACTTACAACCAAATGTACTCTTCCCAAATATTCAAATGTACTCTTCCCAAATATCTTAAGAAGAGTATATTGATTACGCAGAAGAACAACACTAGATAAAATTAATACTTTTTCTAACCATATTCCCTAGTTTTTCATATTGTTTGCATTTTCACATTTTTATGAGTTTTTTTTTGAACTTTATCGGGTTTGGTGGGACCCAGTCGGATCCGGGTTGGACCTGCCTACCTTGATGTGCAACATCAGTTCCTTGTATGCAGTTTAAACTAGAGTGGCAACGTAACTGAATGATCCAACTCAGCAAGCATCGAGCATGGAATATCTTTTTGCCACCGTCCGCCACATTCAATCTTTCACACCCACCTGCAGAAAGAAACCCAGATTCACTGACGGAGCAGTGATAGACTCAACATTCCATGATAAAGGCATGCTTGATTCTTATTCACCATACCCTTTAAAAAGGAAGCGATGCGATAGGAACACTTGGTGGACCAAAGGAGACCACAAATTCCAGACCTTAGATACTTCTGCAGGCCAAAAAAATAAAACTCATTAAATGACCACAAATCACATTCATCCACCCTCAGCCACCAGGACCACAATGCACCTAAACTAACAGCTATTTCCCTTCTCCAGCAGCAAGACAAAACCTGACAAATGTTCCATGACCATAAGTGTCCACAGAACTTGCACTGCTCTGGGTTTCTGAAAACTCCATGTCCTTATATAAGCTTCCGAGTATTCTCATGAACCCACTTCCTTGATACAAATTCACCAACTAGTGTCACCAATTTCTCCACACTTCAACATTTCACAGTTTTTCGGCATACCATTGCCAAATGGTCTCTATCCAAATAATGATTATAGAGCTCAACCTGCAAAGCACTGCAACGGTGCAACCTGCCACGCTGTATAAATGGAGATGCACTATCTGCCACATGCCCCAGGCCAATCTTCATCCCAGCGCAGATAGCTCACACGCAACCTGAATGCTTCCACGGATCCACCCTCCCCTTGCTCCTCTCTTGACACGCTCTCATCACCACCCAGTTTGCCCAACCAAGACAAACAACTGAGGTGATAACGGATCCCCTTGTCTAAGGCCGCACGATGTTTCAAAGAAACCAAATCTTTTGCCATTGATATCAACTGACAATATTGCAACAAATCATAATTCTGCAAAATGTGTTTACTGATGATCAAAACTCTACTACTATCTCTAAAATTTATAATCCAGGAGCCTTCCACCCCAACTCTATATTTAGACCTGACTATTTTTACCCAGAAAATATTATTCTTAAGCTTCAACTTCCATAACCATTTGGAGAGAAGGGCAATATTGATATCTTCAAGAGGAGCAAGACCCGCTCCCGCCTCATTGGTGGACGTACATACATGACACCAGTTGATAAGGTGAAGTCCCCTACTACCACCGCTACGTTTCGAGAAAAACAGTGTTATGATACCTTCCAATTTTTGACAAACCTTTAGGCACTCGAAGAATAGAAAAGAAGTTCAGGTAAACTTTGCATAACTATTTTGGACAAAATACATCCCCATTAAAAGACAACATATTTGTTACTTTTCCAATCCGGCAGCATGCTCTCAAACTTTTGAATAATACATTACCATTCTCTACTTTTGATACTATTAGAGTGGTAGACCTAAATACTTGATCAGAAGAGAAACCCATGTAGAAAATGTTCTCAACCTGTTCCCTTTGATGATCAATCAGATTAACTAAAACAAGCTCACATTTGTCTTCATTAATCTTCAAACCAGTGATTGATTGCAGCAAAAAAAGTAGAATTCTAAGGTTAAGGCACTTATGCAGACATCCTGAAAAGAAAGGTAGTGTGTCATCAGCAAACTGAAGATGAGTGATACATTCTTTGTCGTAGCCTACTTCAATTCCTTCTATTAGCCCACTCTGCTCAGCTCTCCCCCACATGATGCTGAGAATATGGCCAACCAAAACAAACAACTGAGACAATAACGGATCTCCTTATCCAAGGCCGTGCGATGTTTCAAATAAACCAAACCCTTTGCTGTTGACATCAACTGAAAATTTAGTTGTGCTGATACAACATTTGATCCACCTGATCCACTTATTGTTGAAACCTATCAATTGCATAATTCTCGGCAGGCAGGGCCACTTAACCCTATCAAAATCCAATTTTAGTAGAATGCACGATTAAGCTCTATATTTGTTGTCATGTAAGCATTCGTGAGCCGCCATAAAATTATCCAAGATAAACCTGATGGGAATGAAAGCTGGCTGGCTACTGTTGGTCAATTTCCCAATGTACAAGTTGCGTCTACTAGCCAAGACTTTAGTGATAATTTTGTAACTACAATTAAAAAAGTTGATCGGCCTGAGATCCTTAATATCTTGCACATACTCCTTTGGTACAAGAGTCAGAGTTGTTGAATTCATATATCTGATGCAATTTGGGCCAGTCTCAAATTCTTTGATGATTGCCATGAAATCTAACTTGATAGTCTCCTAAAAATGAGAACAAAAACCAGCAAAAACTCCATCCGGTCCAGGTAGTTTATATGGATCCATGCTTTTAATAGCACAAAGGACTTCTTGTTCAGAAAATGTATGAACAAGAGACTCAACTTCATTATCAAGGGTCTTTGGCATATAAAAATTGATAAAGGAACTCCCTTCCCACTCATCCATAAATAGATCTTTGTAAAAATTTGCTGCTTGATGGCTGTGTGAACCTCTTTTTTTTTGCGTCTGTTCTTTAGAAAGAAAGACATCTCCGGACTTTTCTAGGAAAATATGTGATATCCTAAAAATATTAGGTAGTCCGGTGATAGTTTTAAAAATATTAGAACCGAGGTTCGGGTTCTTTGAAAATTTCATTTTTTGACCCTTCTCCGCCGGATGGTGCGAGTATCCGGCGTTAACTTATATCGAGCAACGGCTCGAACGCCTTTGATTAACCGTCGCGGCAACCTGTGTTTGGAGACATGCACATCCACAAAATAAAGTAAAGAACTCAAAAGGGCAGCAGCCTTTTGGGTCCGATCAGATGCAAACCGATTTGTTTGGGTTTGTTTTATTTGTTGGTTGGTTGATTTTTGGGTCGACTTGAAAGTTGATTTTGGGTTTTGGAATTTGAATCAATTTGTTTGATTGATTTGTTGAATTTTTCTGATTTCTGAATTTTCTGGTTTTGAGTTGATTTTGATCCATTTTAGATGTTTGAAATGTGCTTATTTGGTTTCTTTTGAAAAGAGTTGATTTATGTCATTTATTTGAACAAGGTTCGGTGGATTTCAAATTAATTTTCAGATTGCTAAAATCAGATTTTTGAAGTTGATTAGAATCTGTTTTGGGAGATTGCTTAAATCTGATTTTTTTATTGCAGATTGAAATCTGGTTTTTTTGTTGACAGATTTAATTTGAATCTGAATTTTCTGTTTTGGCAGATTTTTTTGTTTGAAATCTGATTTCGGTTTGATTTGTTTCAAAACCGGTTCAATCTTGTTGAAGATCGGTTTGTTTGTTGAACCGGAATAAGTTGAATTTCAGATTTCTTTTAATTCTGATTTTTTTATTTTGACTTTCAGATTTGATTTTCTGTTCTAATTTTCTGTTTGAATTTGAATTGATTTTATTTTAGTTTTGGCGGTTTGCATCGCCTCCGACCCATCGGGTCACTTTGAATGCCCGGTTTCATGCATCAATATGAACATCGAAGCTTCATTTCATTGAAAGATGGGGTGAAGTACATCGGTGTACAATGTGATTGGTCCTTCCCCCAATATAGGTTTATCTCCACTACTTTGGAAAAATTTTGACATTACGACGGCATGCCGGCTATTTTTCCAACTTAGTGAAAATTTACCCATCCAAAATAGCCAGCCTTAGCTTAGCCATATTGGGGGAAGGAACCGCTGGCTACGGGAGCATGCCCGCGCCACCGTCCGGATCGACATTCCGGGGCGGACCCGGGGGGAGTCGTCCAAGGTTGGAGTCCCCGCGAAGGGTGGATCTCCTTAATTTAATGTTGCTTTCGCATTCTGAAATTTTTATTTGTTCATTTTTGAAACATAGGCCATGAAGGCCGGTTCAATTTCATCGGCATTCTAAGCCGGTCTACAATCTTCATAGACCCGCCGGGTCTGCCTTGTGCTGCTTTTTGGGCCGGAAGGGCCTGTTGGGAAGCTGCTGCTCTGCTGGCCCTGCTTGGCTGGACCGGCTTGGAAGGCCACCCGGCTATGCCCTTGGCCCGTCGGACAGTTTCCAAGGGGTGCCGGGCCGTCACCTTCAAGCCGGCCCACTTCTGGCTGCTGTCCTCCTGTTTGGAGCTTCCGGGACTGCTATCCTCTCAGTAGGCCACAATGGGGCTGTTTTGGTTTGGGTTTAAGTGGGCCGGAATGGGCCTGCACAAAGGGCTATTTTGGAGATCAGATTTGGGACCGATTTCGGGGTCTGGTTTGGTGACCGGCTGGGGGCCTGATATGGGCTGTATATGGACCTGTTTGGGGTCTGGTTTGGAGACCGGCTGGGGCCTGATATGGGCTGTATGTGGACCTGTTTGGGGTCTGGTTTGGAGACCGGCTGGGGCCTGATTGATGGGGCTTTGGTTGGGCCGGAATGGGCCTGCGCATGGGCATTTTGGGGACCTGATTTGGGACCGGTTTTGGGGTTTGGTTTGGTGACCGGCTGGGGCCTGATGTGGGCTGTATATGGACCTGTTTGGGGTCGAAACATGGGTTGCATATGGACCTGGATTAGGGTCGAGTATGGGCTAGGAATGGACCTGTTTGGGGACCTAAAAATGGCCTGTCCAGAGGTCAGCGTGGTCCTCCCTAAGGGGGTTTAGTTAGGCCTGGGTGAGGCATTTTCTGTAGATGAATAAAGGCAGAAGAAGGGGGTGCTAGAACAGGTTGAAAAGAGTGCCCTTAGAGGGCTACATAGCTGGTACATATACTCCTTCCTACCTTGCCTTCTTCTTCTCTTCTTCCTCTTCTTCTCCTGGCCGTGGGCAAGGACCTGCAGCAGGTGCACAGAGGGGACAGCAGCAACACCAGGGGGCGGCAGCAGCAGCAGCAGCAAGAGGCGCAGCTTGGCAGCAGGTGCAGTTTGGCAGAAGGTGCCGGGCGCAATCCAGCAGCCTCCCGGCGTCTTTAGCAGCCAGCCTTTCAACCTGGCGCACCCTCTCTCTTTATAGGGACGGATGGCACTCCAAGAGTCATGTTCTCTTCAATGTAGGATGACTCTTGGCTTTCCCAACTCCTTGAATTCCCACACCAGTCTTCAATATTAGACTGACCCTGGTGTCTCCCACGTAGGCTGGCCACATTGGCTTCTTCACCTCATAAATGGGTCAAGGATGAGGTGGCTAGGCAGATGGCTGCGCACAAGGCTGCTGAGGTGGCAAAACTGGGCCTGTTTTCAATGGCCGCGGCCCACTTCTTCCCTTTCTTATGGGCCTGTACGTAGGTGAGTTATAGGAGCTGGAAATCAGTTAATTAAATTAAGAAAGACTGGGCCAGCTGGAATTTGTGCCAATGGGCCCAATTTAGGACCTGTTTTGAGTATGACTGGACTTGATTTGACCCAATTGAGGGCCAATCTAGTTGGCAGTTGACCTGGACCAGTTCCTCTATATTTTTTTTGCTGTGCTGCCCCTCCTGTTTTTTTTTTGAAAATTCTGACGCCAACAATGGCCAATCTGGTCAGTACCAATACAATCAACGCCATTCACCCTCAGACTCTGTATAGTAATTCTCTTCTTCCTAAGAGAAGCCAGGGCATAAAAAAGGTTGATAATTTTATCTCCTTCATTAAGGAAAAGTGCTTTAGATCTCTGCTTCCATTTAACTTTCCCCCTAAAACACCGTTCTTGGTAATCTTCCTTGACTTTGTTCCATTCCTCCATTTTATTGGCATAAATAAGACCACTGTCATTCAGTTCTCAAAATGATCCAGCTTTGTAACTCAATTTACAGCTAAGGTATAAAAGTTAGCTCTGGCCCATTTCTTTAAGCAACCCTTGATCCGTTTAAGTTTGCTAACAAATCTCCTTGTGACCGAAGGAGAGGTAGTGACACGATCATTCCACCAAACATTGACTAATTATCAGAGAGTATTATCTCTGCACCAAGCAAGCTCAAACCTAAATTTCCTGTGTTGAAATTTTCTTCAGCCTACCCACATGGATTCCTGCATCAGAGACCACTCTAGGAATATGAAAGCACTCAGGAATACCAAAGCTCTCCACCCACATAGAAGAGAGGAAGAATCTGTCTAGTTTGGACTTAGATCCATAGTTAGACCGAGTGTAAGTTTATCAAACATCAGGACCTCAACCATGCCCCTGACATTAACCCATTCACTGAAAGTATGCATAACCGGGACCCAATCTTTATGGCCCCATGTCCCCTGGCTTCAAGACTGCGTTGAAGTCACCGCAAACACACCAAGCCGAACTATAAGGACTATCGAAAAATTGCTTCAAGTCAGAAAAGGAGGTCGGTTTGTCACTGTCTCTCACTGGGCCATACATGTTACAAAGAAACTAGCTGTTACCTGACTCTGTCCTTGAATTTCATGACCTGATAATGTCTTTCCTTCAAAATATCTTCCATAGTGAATCTGTTTCCATCCCATAATGCCGCCAAGCCTCCAGAGAGATGAACTTAGTGTCCCCTATTGCTCCAAGCCTCTAAAATGGAGCGTAAGTTAACATTTACACTGTGATCCTACCTGAGAAAAAGCATTCCAAAATCCGTCCTAGACACTCTCACTCAATCATGTGTTGAAAAAGATTAACAAGTGTGGTTCCATCTGATCTCTCAAAAAAAGAAAAAAGAAAAAAGAAAACTATCTAGCCTTCTCTAGTCATGAGAACATGCAAACAAGGAGGACGCAATTGGTAACTCAGTTTCAATCCTATATATCACAAAGAAAGTATATAATACTAAAATTCTTGAATTCCCTACTGGCTTTAAAACAAACTAAACAGCATAAGAATCATCAACAAAATTGCAGCAACCTTGAGTTCGATGATTCAGATAATGAGAAAAACTAAAAGCTTCAATGTGTAAGACCTACCAGATTAGGATATTTTAGCTGTGCAGATCTTCCAATTCTTGCTGCTTCTTCAGGGCTCTTTGCAACCTTTATTTGCTCCACAAAATGATTTGCCTGCGGATCATTAACCCCAACAAACTTCTGTGCCTATAACATTAAATCATTATTGTCTTCCAATACGACCTACAGAACATAAAAAAATAGAAAGCAAACAAACTGTGATAATGCAGATACATCATCAACCTGATAGTAGTGCTCCACAGTTGGCCAGGTGTAATAATCTCCACTTTCATCCAGAAGCTGCACAGGATGAGGAGAGAAATTTGAAAATGCTCCATAACGATCCCATGTCTTGTAAAAGAATATGATGTTTGCATCATAAGGAGTAACAGCTCGATCAAGTGCCAAAATTTCATCTGATAATGGGACTACAGGCGAGAGGTCTGGGATTGGCTGAAGGAATCCACTAACAAGCATGTCTGTCCCTACCTATATCCAGAAAAGAAAAGTCACCAGTCAGAAACACAAATCGGGAAAGCAAATGGTGCCATGTGTTCCGTGTATAACAACGTTAACAATGGTATAGACTAAAGTTCTGATGGCAGTATATGGCAGCAAAAGGTACTAAAGAGAAAAAGTGGCCAGGACGTCAAAAAGTAATATCAATGGGAATAAGCACCTGCCTGCTCATATGAGACATCAATCAGACTGATGGCTTGTGACATTTCAACCATTCCCAGTTCGCCAACCGGAGATGGAGCATTCACTCCTCCGATAATCTTCGGAGCAACAAAAGCAAAGACCTAACAATAGGATCACAAAGTTTGCATACACTGTTCAATATACATCACATGCCTGAGAATAGAAAGTGTCCTCATATAGAAGGATCTAAAAAATATTGGAGACAAAGCTAAGACAGACAATTTGAAGATAAGCACACACGATAGAGAAATGGATATGCTAGATTTACCATAGCAGTAAAATGATCAAATATATAACAATCATGCTGAACAGCTAGGTCATGCACGGAAAAGAGAATTTACTTACAATACAATAACAAGCATGACCAACATTAACACAGTGATGGTTTTCACTGAATGCATGTGCACAGGAGGATACATGGAAAGGAGGTGTCAGCCAGTGCACACCATCACTGAAAGTATATAACAATCATGCTGAACAGCCTCAATTTTAAATGTTGTCATGCTTGGTATCCTGCATGGAAAAAAGGATAACTAGTTTTCACTGAATGCATGTGCACAGAAGGAGACATGGCTTTTACACTCTCGCCTAACATACACACCAAAGTAAAGAAAAGAGACAGTAATCCTGCCTTCCTATGATATCTAATCCATGTCTGGCAGAAGTGGGTAATTTGTTCAAAATAACTTCTGCAGAAAAATCCTCGGCCTAACCACCACATTCTTTTTTCAGACCACAGATGGAGGTGAAATTCCCCCAAGGGTCCGTTTGGATCCTCGTAAAACCTGCTGTATGGGCAAGTTTTCGGGAAATGTCCAACATTTTCTTTCATTTGGTTACCTGTAAAATACTAGTCAACAGAAAATACATTCCGTTGACTTGTCTAATACCTGAATTTTGGCGTTCGGAAAATTCTTCCGGACGCCGTTTTCGATGTGCAACGCACTGAGGTCAGTCTACAGGTTTAAATGAGATAAATGTTTTTCTTCCATCTTAATGATTTAAAAATGATATATGTAATCTTAACTTATTATCATATCTATTAAAATAAAAATATACAAATGATATATATTAACCTAACATGTAGAAATTAGTTTTTAATATGTAAATATATATACCAAAGATAAAGTTTAAGTCATAATATTTTGTTCTTTATATATCATAATAATATTTTTAAAAGGTTAAAATAATTTACAAGTAACCAAATAATTATAAATATCTTAAAAGTTATTTTAACGTGTATCAAATAAGATTTTATAATTATTTTTATTAAAAAATAATATTCTAAAAAGTATTTTCATTGTTTTTTATTTTTCTCTCAACCAAATGCATCATTGTTTTAATCGTTCAATATATTTTATTTTGTATTTTCATATCTAAATATTTTTGTCAAATCTAATTAAAAAATTAAATAAATATTTTTATTTTTATTTTAAATCATAATTTTAAAATTAAATCTTTTTCTAAAAATGTGACTTAAATATACTATTTTATCACGTAATGAAGTTTGAATAGTGTGT
Source organism: Cryptocoryne crispatula var. balansae (assembly GCA_036172225.1). Taxonomy (NCBI): domain Eukaryota; kingdom Viridiplantae; phylum Streptophyta; class Magnoliopsida; order Alismatales; family Araceae; genus Cryptocoryne; species Cryptocoryne crispatula. The sequence goes on along the minus strand of CM069924.1, from coordinate 3,638,376 downwards.
TGAAGTTTTAGAGAATAAAAAATATTATAATAGTTTTTGTAAGAAAAATAATTTATGACAAATTAAATCATGAATTCTTTTTCGAGGAAAACTAATTACATACAATCAAATAACGTAGTATGTTTGCAATTTCCTTGGAAAAGCTACTCCAGGAAAAACGTTTTACATGATTTTGTTTTTACATTGATCCAAATGGACCCTAAGTGGGGAATGAGTTCCCAGGAAAACATTTTGTGAAAAAAGAATATTTGGGAAACAAGAATTGGTGCTTTATGCAGCTTGCAAAACTTCAGAAAGAAGAGAACCATATCCAGGTATGCAAGGGGGATGAGACAAAATCAAGGTAGCTAATGCTGGTTCCAAAAAGGGGGCCAGGGATTGGAGGTGGGTCAGGGTGCCGAGCACTGGATGCATCATAAAGCCTGCTGCATTCTAAGTACATTGTGGTGCATGGGATGCTACTGTTGAATGCCAGCAAGCAGTCTCATTGATAGGATTAAGAGGAAGCATTTCAATGGAGATCTGGTTGAAAGATGAAGTAAAGGAGTGATGAGTCGGAGTCCCTTCTTTCATGGGTCAATATATAAGTTACAGTTAGAGGGGTGCCAGGTCCTCTTCTATTTTATATATCAAGTCTCCAGTAACCTTCAGTTAAAGGATTACGAGATTAGAATCTGACCCAGATCGGTGGGTCCCAATCTATGTTATTAGAGGAGCTCACCTCAGGCAGCTAGATGCTGAGGTGAGGCGAGGTGAGGCAAAAATGCCTCGCCTCTCTTGCCTCATCCGGATTCGGACCCAATAAGGGCCGGATCCAGTAACTTAAAATCCTCTTCCCCTACCCCAAAATCCTCAATGCCCAATCTTCAACCTTGAGGCCTTGACATCATGATGCCTTGCAAGCCCAACAAGTGAGTTTTTTTGTTTTTCTATGCTCTTCAAAAGTTTTGATGTTATATATAATTATATAATAATAAATATATTAAAAAATATACCTCGCCTCAAGTGTCTCGCACCTCATACAACATAGGTCCCTATTCCAATCCAATCTAGATCGGATTGGTTGAATCGGCCACTTTTTCAGAAGAAAAACCGATCCAGAATCGGTCCGGATAAGTTCTTAAAAAACCCTAAAAAAGAAAAAAAAATCACATAATAAAAGGCTAGACCAAATTCCAATCCGATCTAAAGCCTCTTTGGGGCTGAAATCAGCCCCAAAATAGGCCGTAAATGGCTACCACAGCGTTTACTCCACTTGAGGTATAGGACCTCGTAAGCTTGGGTAGTGACTTAAGTCACTGGATCTACCATATGGACCCCATATGGCAGGACCAGATCCAAGTCACCCATTAAGGTGGCCGCTGTGGTGGCCGTTGGGCCGATTCTAGTGACAAATTGCCGGAATTGGTCCAGAATCAGCTGATTCCGGTCCCGATCCATACTGATTTCGGTTGATTCCAAAGGGAGTCTATCTTGAATAGGGACTCCAAGCCAAAATGGGATCGGTGGGTGCTGATCCATTCCGATCTGGATCGACCAATTCCGCGAATTAAAGTTGCAATGTGACAATGAGAAATCATTCTAGTCTAGAGCGGATCTTAAATGGAGCAGATAGCTTGTTTATGCTTCTGCTCCATTTGTAGTCCAGATAATATCCATATCCAATTTTAAATATGAAAAATGTCAGATAACTGGACAATATCTTACTAAACAGATACAAAATCATAATTAAATTTGGATTTTATCTGAATTCATTTACAGCCCTAGTATAAAGTGTGGCATTTAGGGAAATTTAGGGAAAGCATCATGCTTCACGGTTTTGGAACTAGGTTGGTCCTGAGATGCAACAAACAAATCTGGGAAAGGACACAGTTCAAGTCAGGAAACCTACTAGAATAAATGTACAAACACAAGCAAATGTCACAGGGCTAACACAGGAAGGCTACAAGAGGTAATATACATCAGTTACCTCCAATCAGGACCCTGTGGAAAAAGTGGAAGAAACTTAACTTGGAGCCCTGCATGACAGCCCAAATGAGGCATATCAGATACAAAGCTAAGGAACAAGGATTTCACGATTGGAATTTGAACCAGGATAAATCTAGTATTTGGCCACTTGTTCTGGTATGAATCAGCCAATTCTTCAAACCATGGGAACAAGAAACAATACATTCAAGATGAAGAGCATCAACTTTAATGCAGGTTCATATGCAGAATATGACAATGTACACAGTAAAACTTTTGGTATGGGGACACTACCTTCCTTTATATAAGATTCTTAAGATCTGAGATGTAATTGAAACTATAGGAAATACATCAGTTCTAGAGAATCAGCCACCCGAGGCATAAATAAGTGCCTCAAACCTCCAAACATAGCTCCAAGGCTTTCAGCTTTGGAACTATGCTATCTGTATCTGCCAAACTCCATTTATTAGCGATTCAGTCATCACATTCATCCAAGGTTGGATTTGAATAGGGATCGGCCGATTTCAATCCTGATCCGGATTGGATCACTTGATCCAACAGAACGAAACATGATCTGGGATTTGGCTGGATCAGACTTTTTTTAATTAAAAAATAGAAAACATTAGAAAATATCAGATATATAAATAAAGTCATGTCAACTCTAGTTAAGTCATGTACACGTCACTCATACACACTTAAAATTGACGTACACAAATGAAAAAAAAACATATCATTTCATTAAATTCAAAGTACTTTGCAAGTACAACCTTTATATCATCAAAATTTCTAATAAGGATCGTATCTATCTTTATGTTTATCATGTTGTTGCGATGTAAATTGTGATCATGAAGTCATAATATCTTCACATCCATATCCAAATAATGACTCATTTTTTAAAGCTCTATTTCAATGCTTGCCTTGTGGGAAGAGAAATGGCACATTTATATTCTAGATGTTGGGTGCCCTGTGTGCCTGGCAGACAATGATCTCTATATCCAGAATCATGAGTACTATCAAGTCTCAATCGATGAGACATGTCTTATGTATAAGTTCTTTGATACAACACTGCTCTCCATAAAATATAGTTGGGTCACAAAAAATGCAGAATACTGAGAATAAGAGTAGTGATACCCCCAAGCATTATTGTGTCTATTGATCACCACCACAATCTATAATGTCCATCTCTTAGTCATCCCCAGCATGACATTTTTGTTGACCTTGAGAATTTGAGTATAACCCTAAGCCTAGTGAGTAAGAACTACAACACCCTTGTTTGTTGTAACCTTATATCCTGTAGCGCCAGAAAATGCATCTGATCCACTACTAGGTGAAGAGGGTACTTAAGAACTATCATTTGACCTTACCAACACTCTCCTGATTTGTAATTTTCTTTACTTTGTTCTTCCATCTTCATCATCAGGTTGTGCCTGTAGTGATGGTGGTGGTGACGGTAGTAATATGCATATTTGTACCATGTTGATACACTTTTTTTTTGCCGACCGAGCTTAGCTCGGTTGGCGTGTCGCCCTGCTCGCGGGGAGCAGGGCGCGGGTTCAAATCCCGGCAGGTACCCTGCCGGGCCACCCGTGGGGAGGGGGGTGGATCTCGGGGGTTTCGATCCTCCGCTGTACGCACTGTGCTGTGCGTCCTGGCCACTGCGCCATCTGATCAAAAAAAAAAGATACACTTTTTTAATGTTTTGAAACCTCATCTTAGGCAGGTGGTGTTAGTCCTTTTCTTTACCCTTTTTTGTGAAAGATATGACAGTGGAACTACTGCTAGAGTATTTACTTAGATTTTGAGAACTCCAGCCTCTACACCAGCAAGCTCTTCCTCAGCGCAAACATGATCATTTGTGTCAGACTCTACAATAAATATCATCATTGGCCATCACCCAATCCACCAATGGATGTTCCTCATGAAGTAATTGATCAAGGCCAAGGAGGGTTGGGTCGGGGGTCGCGACCGGGTCGCAGGACCCCCAGGCCGACCCGGTCGCGACCGGGTCGCGACCCTAATTTTTAATTAATTTTTTTTTTGAAAAATTCAAAAAAATAAGAAAAATGCGAAAAAAATCTGAAAAAATACAGAAAAATTGGATAAATTAAATGACATGATTTAAATAAATAATGCATCAATTTTATTCCAACATGATGTGTTGTACACTTTGTAGGTAGTTGATGTACTCTCTCCATGTCATTTGGGTTGAGTACAAAGCTTGATACATGTACACATGACGATCATATTCGTCTGTCCCTCGGGAAACTATCCTAAGACTTGATACAAACGAGTCACCATAACTATAGGTCGATTGGATCGAAGTATCCGATGACTCCACATAATTCATTCCACAAGACTTCGATCGTACGTAGGGAACCAAGAGCCTTGGGATGAATCATTCACATAGTCGGAGGCATCGTGGTATCTCGCTCCAACTCCATGGCTACGATGACCTCCTCTACCTTGTGGCGACCTTCTACCACGACCGCATTCGGGTAGCAGTACGAGTATATTGCTCCTCGCCGGTAAAACGTAGCGACGTGGTAGGAGATACGGGAGGATCCGAGGTCCTCAGTACCGTAAAGTGTCCGCGCCCCGTATCGAGCACCATCATCGTCGCTACTCTTTGACGACGAATCCTCGACGTCCGGCATCGCACTCGGATGTTCGGCCTCCGGCGCATCTTTCTCGATCGTCTTCGACCGTATCGCATCCGCAATATCAAAAGGATCACCATATAACTTGTTTACCTTTTCGCCTACTTTCGCGTACCTTGGCTAGTTCCTTCTCCGGCCCCTCCGGCGCTTGCTAGCGAGGGAGGCATCTCGGGAATTCTTCTACGAAGGGACATCGTCGAGCACTCCTTCGGCCCATTGTCGGCCTTGGGGGTTGAACTCCGGTTCTCCCAACCCTTCTCGGTCGTTTACCCAAGCTTTCTAAGGAGTTCTTCTCGTAGAATATTCGATCCAAATCGATATCCTCCTTCTTCAATTGGCGGCTCGTCGACCGAACGTCCCGCCGCTCGTGCTTATCCAACTCTTTTCGTTCCATCCGGTTCTCGCTTCATTCTATCCAAATTCCTCAACTTTAACCTCGTTGTAGCGACAATACACGAGGTCTTCAAGCCTCCTCGATGTCAACCTATTTCTCTCGCGTGAACTGCCGAATGTAGACCAATTTCGCTCGTACTCGAAGCCGACGTGGCTCGACTTGGGACCCCGATGGCTACGTCCGCCAAGTCCTCGTACTCGGTACTTTACATGGTCCATCCACCAATCACCGCATAAATTTAATGTCGTACATTATTATCTAAGTAAGCTTTGGTTAATTAAGTGATGAAAAACATTTCTACGTACCCGACTTAGTATCATCACTGCTTCAACTCTCGCTCGTTCCAAAGTGAAAACTCCGCATTCCGTAATCATACATCTTTGCAGAAGCAATAATAGGCCCTATTGTCGTCACCAAGCAACCGGTCTGACGACGCTCTTCACGTCATCTAATAGCTGCTCGTCGCCTTGAAATGCGGACTATACAAGAAAGATTCGGGGTCGAAAAAGTAACCTACGAAACAAATAGTATTAGTAAAACAAGTTATACACAACTTTCGATTAATAAAAAGATTAGTAAATGTTTAAGAAAATATACCGTCGTACGTACGGGTTGATGTAATGTACGCTCCCAGCCGACGATCTCATAATATCCCACCACTGGGCGAAGTCGGACACGGTCTTGGAGATTTCTTCGTCTCTCAATCGCATCATATAAATACCCCATGTCCGCTTTTCTATCTCCGTCAACTATCCTTAGTACCTTCACTACGGGTTGGACGATGTCTAACGTCTTCTTTACAACTTTCCAAAAATCTCCACTCTCTATTGTCTCTCTACTTTTCTCCCCTTTCTCTTATCCGATGGGTTACATCTAGCCATCCAACTACCCCAACCCTAAGGAAATGACCATTCGAGTTAGAGCTCTCTTTCGACTCAATAAACTTTCTAAGGAAATATAAATGGGAGGCGAACCGGGTGCGCACCGGGCCGTAACAACTCTCGCCCTCGCGTGTTCCCTCATGTTGCAAGGACAAAGTGCGGTTATAAATAAACGAAGAAAATAAACCGGGCTAGCTTAACTACCCCGTCTATTCTGAGGATCCTTGCATATATCCTCCAACATCAAATCTAAAGAGCGGGCGGAACAAGGTGTCCAATACAACTTTGGTCCGACCATAAGCATCCGACCGGCCGCTTTGTATGCCGCCGCATTGTCCGTGACTACTCGAACTACCCGGCCTCTCATATTTCTTCTATCACTCCATCTATCAATTGGTAAAGATACTCGCATTCTTTATCTCCCCGATGCGTCGACCGACTTCCAAAAGACGACGCGGCTTGACCGTACACTCAGGAAATTAATCATAGTCTTCCTAAGAATAATACGTTAAGTATAAGATGTTAACTAAGTTATACCAAAAAATAATGTTAATACATATAATATGAACGAGTAAAAGAAAATTTAATTACCGTCCATCCGTCGGGTCATTAACGTGCAACCTCGTTCCTCCCTGACATGCGTTCAAATGACCGCACGTACTTTCGTTTGTTTCTTGCACCTCCACAGGAAGATATACACCGTATATCTCCTTTGTTTGGACCTGTGCACTCCTCCCGACGTCCGCGATCGTGTCGATCACGTTCTCGCAGTACGGTCCCTTCGTGGCATTCGTCGAATGCCGCGGTGAAAGAACCACTCGACGTTGCCCGCCAATCCTATCCTTACATAATTCGAGGTTCTTCATCGCCGTCGCTGATTGTTGCTTCGACGTTGTCGCGGTCCGGTTATTACGGATCCACGGGACCCACCGTCGGGTCGTCGTCTCGCGCGAGATCACGAACCTCGATCTCGCGGCCGTTGTCGGATCCTCTTCCGCTACCTCGACCACTCCCACTTCCGGCACTTTCGACCCATCATTCGGCCGCATGTCTATGTAACTCTTCCTCGGCTAACGATCTTCGACTCGCTTCCATCCCTCGCGAGAGTTCATCTTTTTAAAAAACATTTAAGTATCAAGTGCTACTTAATTATCCTTTAAAATAGAATAATGAACAACGTTGCGATAGTAACACCTCCCATACCTTCGTACTCTTCGTCTCCAAAAATATCCGGCCTCTCTTGTCCGGTTCCGTAAACGCGTACGGATCGTCTCCGTTGTTGCAATTCTTCTCGACGGTCTCTTTATGTTCTTTGCTAGTTCCCTTCGTTCGCTCCATCGCTTGTAAAAGGTGCCTACGAAATCGAGCTCCGACCTCCGGCGGAGTCCGTGTGCAAGGAAGAACATTTCCCTTCATGCCTGCAAGATGAAATTTTAAACGATAAATACCACCGAATATTACTTTGTCGCAATATTTACATTGCACTTTTCTCTCCGCCATGGAGATCAAATTGCAATGCAACCAAGCCACGACTCCGCGACCCGGCCGGGGGAGTCGCCCCGACCGGGTCGCGACCGAGCCGGTCGGGCCTAAACCCGACCGGGTCGGGGCCGGGTCGCGACCCGGGTCGCGACCCGGCATTCCATGATCAAGGCAACTCCACCTTCATCTTTTGGCTTTGCTTGCGCTTGTGCTTCTGTCTAACCTTGAAAAGGTCCACCAATGAAATGTGAAACAGTTTTCTCAATATTTATTATTTTAAATCTCATATTATAGTGACAAAAGACCAATTTCTCAAATCTTGCAGTTGACAACTTATTTCTACTTTTCGAGTAAACTAAGACAAATGTGCTTCACTTCCTGCTGCATAGTAAAGAACTAGTGTTTTAGTGCAAAATGCGCATTGCAATAGATGTTAAAGGGTTTCACCCACTTTTATTGCTGACTTTGAATCCACCATTCAACTATTTTTAGTAAAATAAAATCATGTAAGTAAAACTAAAATGTAAAAAAATTAGCCTTTGAAAATCTCAAAACAAGGTTATACTCACCCAAACTAACTTTGTCAAATGAATAATACATGTCTAGATATATCTATGAAATTTTGATTGGATCCAAAGTGGATCCAACCATGCCGGATTGGGTCAGCCCAGATGCCTAATGGCTAGCTGGACTAGCCATTGGGGGCATATCCAGCACCCCTAGCAGGCCATTTTCATCCCCACCCTCTCTCTCTCTCTCTCTCTCTCTCTCTCTCTCTCTCTCTCTCTCTCTCTCTCTCTCTCTCTCGCTCGCTCGCTCTCAAATTCACATAAAACTCAACATTCAAGCCAATTTCTGTTGAATTTAGTTTTGTTACAACACTTTTATTTAATTATTGTCATAATATTTTTTTACTCAAAAACTATCGACAAACAACCATGATACCCAAACAACCGGCTCAACCCGAAGTGACCCAACTTTGAACAATTGCAATTTAATTGATATGCAGCAAAGAAAGAGCTAATGTAAAAAATGTAACAAGATAATGTCTGGTGGAAATTTCTAATTGAAGCATCTTATTGTTGAAAAGAAAAACAATGTCACTCCATGAAATAAGGCTCCACCAGAGGTAAAAAAATCCGTTCTGTACTTGCTTAAAATTTATAGAACAGGAGAAGAAAACTTGATGGCATAGGGAAATGGTTAAAGAAGATATCCCGCCCATCTGGTAGTAGAGTACACATTTATGGCACAAGACAAGAGTGGCCACCAGTTAGAAGTGGTAAATTTTGCGAAAATTTAGATGAAAGTATATTCAGTTAAATATTTCATTTACTTATCCAATCGTATTTATCACAATTATCTTCAAATTCTTTAATTTTCAGTATACAAAATAGTATGTGCTATAGAAACTAGCCCTCAATTATATGTGGATGAAAATATGTTTAGAAAGATAAATATATATATATATGGTTCAAGGGTAAGGAAGTGAACAAAGATCCATAAATGATCCTCAATGTGAGGTCCATGATCTCACAAAAAATGATGACCGACGAGTAGATCCCTTAGACTCACACGTGGGAGAGAAAGGCAAGTCACAAAACAATTGCCATTAGAGGCTTGAAACATTTCAAAGAAAAGATAGAAAAAACCATTGTTAAGTGATTTTTCTGAAGTTCGCAGAGTATGCCAAATGAATAAAATATATTTATCGGAGAAGATCTCAATAAAAATATTGAAAACAAATGACATGAATATGAAAAAGTTTGCGAAACTTTTGAATGTAGAAAATTAAATAAAAAAATACTCTGAATTTTGTTATGACGTGTGACTTATTTTAACAAATATTCATTTTATTAAAAGAGAATCTCATTTTATAACATTAAAAAGTAGATAAAATAAAATTCAATTTAACTTCATTCTCACAAAAAAGTCTAATCGTTCTATTTACAAATATCATAAAGTTATTCCGAGTGAAACTTTAACAAGCCAACATAAGTTAGTGGTTTTATATGTTAAGATTAAAACACAAATAAACATATTTTAAAGAAATGTTGCTCCTACAATAAAATGATGAGAATTAAAAGAGATAAAATGACAAACATTTAAGAATGAACTTTTTAAGATAAATGATTAGAAGTCGGACATAGACGTTAATGCTATGTAGATGAACATGACTATAAAAATTAGAGAGACGGCTAAAAACATACTTGGAGAGTTTAAAAGATATGATCCACCTAAAAAAGAGACTTGATACTAAAATGAAAAGGTGCAAAAGACGATAAAAACTAAGAGAGATTGGTATAAAAAATTGCCTAAGTGTGATAACAATGAAATTTATAAATAATACAAAATAAAGAAAAAAGAAGCAAAAATAACCATTAGACAAGCAAAAGATGATGCTTTTAAACATACGTATAAGAAAACTGGAACTAAAGAAGGTGAAAAAGATAATTATAGATTAGTAAGAATTAGGGAAAGAGGATCTCAATATCTTAACGAAGTTAGATACATCAAGGATAAATAAGAAAAACTTTTGATCACATATGATAATATCAAAGAAAGATGAAAAAATTATTTTGAAACTCTTTTTAATGACAACCTTACTAAAAACATAGACCGCACAAAGAATGTGACAAAATTTAATTTGAATTATATAAGAAGAATTCAATTTTAAAAATTAAAGAAGTATTAAAGATGATGAAGACAGCATGTGGTCAAGATAGCATTTCTATTGAAATGTGAAAATGTCTGAAAGATTTAAAGGTGGAATGGTTAAGTAAACTTTTTAACAAAATTCTAATATCAAAAAGAATGACGAATGAATTGAGAAATAAAAATGCACAAGATTGTGTAAATTATAAAGAGATCAAACTCATGAGTCATACTATGAAATTATGGGAAAGAGTTAATGAGCGACGATTACGAAATAGTACAAATATTTTATCTAATCAATTTGAATTTATATATGGTTGATTTACAATTGAAGCTATTTTTCTTATTAAAAATTTAGTAGATAAATATCGATATATGAAGAATGATTTGCATATGGCGTTTACTGACTTAGAAAAGGTCTATGATAGAGTTCTAAGAGAGGTTTCGTGGTGGGTGTTCGAACGAAAGATAATGCATGTTAGGTATATACAAATAATAAAAGACACAAGATGAAGCAATCACTAACGAATACATGCTTGGAGAAAAAATAAGAGATTTTCTAATTTCAATTGACTTACATCAAGGGGCATTAATAAGTCCGTAAATTTTTTGCATTAGTCATGGATGAATTAACGAAGACTATACAAGATGATATACCTTGATGTATAATATTTGCAAACGATATCATATTAATAGATAAGAAACAAGGAGCGAATAGGAAGTTACAAGTGTGAAAAAAATTACTTTATAGACTAAGAGCTTCAAGATAAATAGAACTAAAATATCATATATGCATTGTAAATTTAATGAAAGCCAAAGAGAAGTAGGTGATAATATTAGTTTGTATAGGGTAATATTATCTCAAAGATTCCTATTCAAGTACATTAAATCAATTATTCAAAAATATGAAGAATTTGAGGAAAATGTTAATTATATAATTGAAGCATGTTAGATAAAGTGGACATTAGCTACAAAACTTCTATGTGATCGTAAGATTGCACTAAAGTTGAAAGAAAAACTTTATTGTAGAAGTATAAGACCTACAATGTTGTATGGTGACCATAGATCGCGGAATCGGCCGATTCCGCGATCGGATCGGCCATTGCCGATCCGATTCTTGGCCGAAGAACCGATCCGGAAAAAAGTTCTGGCAGAATCGGTTGGGATCGACCGGATCGGTCGGAATCGGATCGGAATCGGAATCGGATCGGCTGAATCAGTCAGGATCGGAATCAGAATCGGAATCGGATCATTTTTTTTCTTTTTTTGCTATTCCAGTCGGATCGACCAGGATCGGCCAGAATCGGCCGGAATTGGAATCGGACATAGTTGTCAAGGCGACAAGGCGCCCAAGGCGCTCGACGGCCTTTTTACAGCTTAGGCGACAAGGCGCCCGCCTAGGCGTTGCCTATGCGATAAGGCGGAGTATGAAGAGGGATAAAAAATGTAAGTCTCACATGTCATAACATTATATAACAGTTCAAAAAATGCTAAAAATGTAATAAAATTGACATGTATTAAGACTTTAAGAGTAAAATTTCTATGAAGAACTTCAACTACATAACATGTATAAAAAAGTAAATATAAGTTTAAAAGAACAAGTCAACAACATAAAGGAAATTGACTTACCGAATATAATGAGTTATGAGACATACTTTTTGAATCATGTTGCCTTCATTCATTCTCTAAAAATCTGCATACCACTTTTCATAACACGTACGAAAATACACGTCAAAATACAAATACTAAATAGGCAACTACCCAAATTATATTGTCGCAACCTATCCTCAATTACCATCAAGAAAACTTGTAAACGAGAATACATAAAAGTCCTAAATGTCTCAACATGTCCAAGATTTAAATTACACAACCAAAGTCTTAAATTTTAAATCCAAACATGGATTTCTCGAGACTAGTGTCTATTCCAATGTTCTCCTCGTTGTTGTCATCACCATCATCATTTCCTTCATCTACGCTACCCGCGTTCTTTGCATCATCATCATCATCATTATCATTTGCATATTCTTCCTCTTCAAGAAATTCTTCTTCACCATCACTCCCTTCATTATCCCTCGAGGTTGTGATGTACTTGCTCTTAGCTCTATCTTCGAAGCTCCCATTCAATATCCACATCTTTCCATGTAAGATCACCACCTTCGTATTATTGAGGAAGGTCAAGTTTAAATTATACTAAAAATAAATAAATAATTAATAAAGAAGTGGTGATGATAGCATTCTCTTGTAAAATTTCATTACCTTCTGAACTACATCCGAGGTGTCTTTAATCGTCCACTCACAACCCCAATCTAGATCTTTGAAGCATATAGGGTCATATTTCTCACGGATGATTTTTCATATCTCTAAATCTTTCATAAAGACGTTTATTATCTTGAGCATAGACCAAATCATTCAACCGCTTGTGCTCAACCGATTCCTCTTTTTAGAAGGAATCTATATAGATAAATTAAAGACATGTTAGGTGGCATCATTCTTAACCATAACAATTACAAAGTATCAAGAATACTTACGTACCAAAATATACTCCACGATTGCGTTCGCAATAGGATGAACTACAACATAGTCATAAGATCTTGATACAACGCAACTTTCAATTCGGGGGTGTGTCTCCACCAAATTGCATCCACCATTCCACTTCATCGGAAATAAAAAAAAATATTAGGTCAAGATAACTAAATTTGACATACGAACATTTGATATACTCGAACTTTAAAAAATAAGCTTACGCTGGAAGTTTCTTATCGCGTGATCTTGTAGCGAAAGGAATACCAAACATTCCTCTTTCATCCAAGTACATTGAAACTTGTTCCTATCTTATCTTGCATTTCCGGCTTTCTGGCGTTAGTCTCTCGACACGTGTATAAAAAGCCTTCTCAAATTTTGCAACACCACGTATCTTTAGATCTTGCCTCGAAAATAAAATTTGGGATTTAAGAAATAACCAAGTGCATGTAAAAGGTCGTTGCATTTGAACCTCCCATCTACGGTCCACAAATTTTTAAGATAGGACCATACTTAACTATTTTTGAACCAAAATTTTCAATGATCTTTTGCCTTGCACACTCCACGGCCGCATAAATATATCCCATAGCTGGTTTTTCATCACCATCAACCAACCTCAAGACTTGGAGAAGTGGTTGGCATCCTCTGAAATATTTCCTCAACCCCGTGCCAAAATTTAACTTGAAAAACAATTGAAGATACATTTTCCCCGCATTTGTCTTTCCCCATACACTTTTGTGCCAAGCATCGGATGAGAATAACTTCCGCAAGCCTCTTTTGACTACATCATCAAACAACCTCTCTAAGGTGAGAAAGGTTGTGGCAAATCGAGTGACTCCACACTAACAAGTTCCTTACCTTTTGTCTCTTTTCTCGTATAATCCAAAGAATCGAGTATGATTGTAGATATAAGTGGTCAACTTCCTAGCCTTTGAAATGATTAGTGCATAGGCTTTCGGTTTTCCGATGTCCTCTAACATAAGATCTACACAATGAGTTGCCTGAAGGTGTCCAAAATAAGCTTCTTCTTTTGTCCATCAACAACTTGCCAAAATGACGATATTATATGATGCATTATACGTAACTATTTGAACAACATTACTCTCGCCAACTTTCTCGATCATGTTATCTAATAGTTGAGTAAAAAGAATTGCATCCTCTTTCTTATACGAAACATCAATCGACTCCATAAAATAAGTCCCCTTTGGACAATTTATTAGAAAATTGATCGATTTTCTTTGTCGTTTATCGAGTCCACCGTCGCGCATGATAGAGCAACCATATACCTTCCAATGCCTTTTGTATTCTTCAAGCATTTGACCCGTGCGTTCCACCATTCTTTTGAGGAGAGGGACTCGTAATTGATGATAGCTAGGAGGCTTGCAACCGGAGTCTGTACGCCCTGCATTCTCGAAACATAATTTCAAAGCTTCTTAATTTAGCAACATTAAAAGAAATTCCGGCTTCGTAGAACCATGTTGCCACGGATTCCTCAAAGTTCTCTTTCTCTTCTTTCTTGAATTTACTCCCAAAGTACCTTGTCTGCTTTGGCCACTTAAATCTAGCATCAACAAATTGTTCCGTAGACATCCTTGCAAACATATCCATTGGACCTTTACCTTTGGCTTTGACATGTTTTGAAGTGTCTAACATCTTCTTCTTTGTTGTAGAAATAGCCCTCGATGCGGAAATAGCCTCCGTTTCCTCATCATCTACGTCTTCGTCTTCATCTTCCTCGGCATCATCAATATCGGTTATGGAAATTGTCATCTTTCTCTTTTTATTTTTACTCGTCCATGCTAACATTTCTTCAAGAATGTCCTTTGTAGTTTTTGGACATTTCTTAACATCGCTATATCCTCCTGTCAGAATGTTCCTTTTGCCTCTTTATCCCGCCATTTGTCACCAAGATCCACATAGATCGCATTTGATACGGTTTTTATCATTTTCCGATGGCCAATGTGCATATTTCCATCGGGATCATTGGATTTTGCTCTTTTTTTCTTCTGTGGGATGATTCCATTCTATTATTACTACCGGCCATAGGAAAGCCCTTCCCGTGAATATAATGAAAATATGCACGCGAAATAATGAAATGAACAAATTAAATCAATTATAACATTAAATTGAGCTCTATTATAAATTTATAATCAAGCACTTATAAACCCACTTTATAAATCGTACACCGTCCACACATTAACGATAAAAAGAGATTAAGTTAACAAGTCGATCAAAACAACTACGTTTTATGTTTACGTTCGAACTTGAAACTTGTTAGATATTGAATAAATAAAGTGTAAACAATGATTAAAGTGAGCTTAATACATGTTAGAAGGTTAAACATGAAGGATGGAATGAGAAAACATTCGTAGAACAATCAAAAAAATCAAACTCTACAACTAGGTTTGCCGGTCGCGGATGTAAAAGAAGATGATATCTTACGTAAGATGAGAAGATCGATAGAGGAGGAGGTGGAAGAAGCGTCGGAGCCTCCTTGAGCCAGCGGCTGCGGCGGCGAGGAGCTCCGGCGTACGCGGCGGCGAGGAGCTCCGGCGAGGTGCGCTGCGGCTTTGAACTCCCGTCGCGAATCGGCGTCGGGGCGGGTCTTACGTGCGGGCGCGGTGGCCGGTTCAACTTAAGTCCGGCGGCGGTTCGAAATGGGCGGTTCGAATGGGGCGGTTCGACTTAAGTCCGGTCCGGCTTACCTATTAAGAAAACCGGGATTAAAATGTTGAACCGGCGGCGGTTCAAATGGCCGGTTGAGCGCCTTCCGCGCCCAGGCGACCGCCAAGGCGGACCTTCAAGCGCCTTGAGCGCCTCAGCGGCCAAGGCGGCCGCTTTTTCCTCCATTCGCAAGGCGAACTGTTCAGGCGGCCCGTTTTTTGCGCCTTTACGCCTAGGCGGCGCCCAGGCGCCGCCTAGGCGTACGCTTTGACAACTATGGAATCGGATCGCTTTTTTTTTTTGCTTTTTTTTCTTACTGATTCTGGATCGATTTTCTTCCATTGGATCGATCGGAATCGGTCCGATCCGATCGGATCCGGATCGGATAGGTACCCACCGATCCCGATTCCGATTCCGATCCCGCAATCCTTGATGGTGACGAATATTGGACAATAAAAGAAGACAAACTTCAAAAATAAGTGTTGCTAAAATGAGAATGTTAATATGGATGAGTGGTCATACTATATCAGATAGAATAAGAAATAAATATATTAGAGAAACGGTAAGAGTAGTGACAATTGTAGATAAATTGAAAGAAGGAAGTTTGAGATAGTTTGGGCACATTAAACATGGACTTAAGAAAGCTCTCGTTAAAAAAGTAAAAATATTAAAATAACATAAAAAATGTGGTAGACCTATCACCTATGTCAACTTGGAGGAGGATAATTCAATATGATTTAAATGATTTAAATATATCCAAAGAAGTAACTCAAATCGACATGAGTGGAGAAAGAAAATCCATCTGGTTGACTCCAAGTAATTTGGGACTAAGGCTCAAGTTGACTTGAGTCAAACATACCAACAAATACGACAAAAGTGTCTTACTATGAAATATGACAGACAGTAAACAAAGTCCTCATCTAGACATCAATGCTCGATCATCGAGAACTTCCACTTTTGATTTAGTTGTCTTTCACCAAGTTTGTATCTCTATGGCCTTGGAGAGCAACTTTACACTTACTTTGTTGTTCCACTCTGATATCTCTTTGAGATACCCAGCTGGTCACATAAGCTATGATCTCTTCCCTTAACCGGGCTGCAACCTTGTGATATTTCTAGACATTGCCACTAATCCTAGCAATATGTTGCTTAAATGCACCTTTATTCATCATTTTATTACACCTTTTACACCATACTTTTCTTTTTGCCACATAAACCATAATTCCATCTGATATAACAAGATTCAGCAGATCCCATGGATTGCAGAATCGGCCGATTTGGATCGGGATCGGCCGATTCTCGACGGAATCACCGATCTGAAGAAAACATCCATCGGAATCGGTGTTTTTGGATAGAATTGGGGCCGGAATCGTTTGAATCAGTCAATTCCAGAACGATTCCGGCCCTGTGGCGGCCCTGCAGCCGCCGCGGCCATCTTCCCCGCCCGATCGGGTGGGGAAGATGGGGGGGGGACCCGGTAGCCCAAGATCCGGTAACTTAAGTCACCGGATCAACTGGACCGGACCAGTCCGACCGGTCCGGTCCGGTGACTTAAGTCACCGGATCCGGGCTACCGGGTCCCGATGGACCACCACGGCACCATTTTGGGGGCGATTTCAAGCCGATTTCGCCCCCAAAATGCTCTAGATATGATCGGAATCCGATCTAGAGTGTTATTTTGGTAATTTTTTTTAGGTTTTACCTCTTTTTGAAGGACCGATCCGGAACGATTCCGGATCGTTATTTCTTCCGGTGGATCGCTCAGAATCGGACCGATCTGATCCGGATCGGATCAGTACCCACCGATCTGGTGGCCGATTCCGATCCTACCATCCTTGACAGATCCACCTCTATCATGTTCTTGATTGGACATATTACCATACAGAACATATTTCAGAAATGCTAATTGAAAGAATAAAAATACATGAAAAAATAAAAAGAAATACTAATACTCTACCTGCGATTACGGCAAGATTGGATGGCGATGGCGGCAATCGCATTGCCAGTGAGATTGGGTGGCAGATCAGTAAGACCCAGTGGCTGGATCAGCAGAGATCTGGTAACACATTGGTGAGTTCCTATGGTGGATCAACGAGTACTGGCAGCAGATTGGTTGAGTCCCGGTGGCAGATCGGTGAGATCCGATGGCATATCGGTCATATCCAGCAGTGTGATGACGAGATCAAACATTGGATCAATGAGATTGGGCAGCGGATCGGCCGATATCAGGTGGCAGCGGGCAAGCTCTGTGGCGAGATCTGGCAGTGGATCAACAAGATTCCAAGTTCCTGTGCACAGAAAAGTCCGATTGGAATCAGAGCAGTTCAGATCCAGCATGGTCCCAACCAGTTCATTTTTTGTAGGATTGCAACAAATCGAGCAATCCCAACCCAGATCAGCCGATCCACACCAGATCCAGCCAATTTGAGAAGATCAACGGGGGGAGTTTAGGGTTGAGATTGGACTCCCCCTGGATTGGATTGGCTGATCCAGTAAGCAGTGTATCCATCTCCTTTCCCTTATTTTTCTCAACCTTTTAATAATTTATTTGCCATCCTTTATTCCATCTCTCCCACCTTGCTATTCATTTGGAATTAGTTGACTCACAATACCCACGTCTAAACTGTTCATTATTACTGTCCAGCCGCATATGCTGAGCCCATCTGTATTTTAGCTGAAACTTTGTTCAAACTGGCCTCGCAAATCCATCATAGTAATTCTCATACTAATTTAGCTCAGAAGTTTCACGTTTCTGTCTACAATTCATGATAAACCTTAAGCTTTTCTGCTGTGTTAAGCATTCGAACATGAACAATCATTGATAGGTTTTTTTCAAAGAATGTTAGCCAAACAAAGGGAGCCTTATAGAATGCCCTGGAAGAGTCTGGATTTAGAAAAGAAATTAAGGTAACCTTCTGCATCTTCAAGTGTCAAGTTAATGACTGGGAACCATACCTTATGTATGATGCCAGATGAGATTGCAGGTGCAGCTAAGTTACCTCCACACTCCCATAGTATGGAAAGGTATCCACGATGATAGCAGTACTCCATAAGTTCTCTGGGGTTCAAGATATCAAATTCCACTACTTCAACTCCTTTTGATGCAAGAGCCTGCTGGAATTTCTTTCGAGCTCCTCTTTGTGTAGCAACAATTGTGTATGCATCAGAGGTATTCCAGAGGTTTGCCTTCTCAGGAAGGTCAAGAGTCTGTGACATTACAATGCGCACAGGAATATGACCATCTCTTAGTCTGTTTGTCAACCGTGGATCTGGAGGCAAGTAAAAGCAAAACGTCACTGAGGCATTGATGTTTACAACATAAAAGTCCAGCCAAATGGAAGTTAACAAGAGCTGAAGTTGTTTACCATCACGGCGTACTGTATTTCCTCCCACAATAACAGCATCACTCCTTGCCCGCAATTCAAAAACTCGGGTCCTGGACAGTTTGCTGCTAACCCAGGATGCATGTCCACTACTTGCAGCAATTTTTCCTGCTCCACATATGAGATGCTATCAGAAAAAACAATTATCATTTACACAGAAAAATTAATGCAAAAAAAAGAATGGAGGACCAAAGCTCACCATCCAATGTCATAGCATACTTAAGAATAGAGAACGGAACATGATATGCAGTTCTATATAGCAAAGGAGCATTAACCAGAAGGCAAGATCTCAGAGCTTCCTGCACTTTAACATTAGGAAACATTAAAAACAAGAATAGCTCCTTATTGCTTCCCGAAGTCAAGAATGAAATGACAAAGGGGCATGTTGCCACAATAAGACCAGATCTACAAAACCAACTCAAATATGAAATGCAAAATTAAGACAAGGCGACGTCATCAGGAGTCTATGTAAACTGGGTTCCTCAGAGTCATGCCATGGTTGTTCTATATTGCAACAATGCCTGTAGGTAGGTTTGTAATTTTATCAATTTAGTCATTCTTGATGTTCCTTTACTTTTTACTATTAATGAGAAAATTTTGTGTAAACTTTGATGGAACTGATTCCAACCCCAAAATGACTACACACTTTTGGGGAATCCATACTCCCCAGTATGAGTCTTCCAATCCTCAGTATATTTAACGAATGTGACTGGTCATAGTATCTCACAAACACAGAGCAGCACCATGTCTAATGCAGATTCCGAAATGTCAAGGTGTTATCTGGACCCCCAGGTTACCCCTTTCGCTGAAATGGCTGGCAGAATCAGACAACCTAGATCAAAATCAGCCATGGCCAATCCCTACAATGAACCTAAATGGACCGATTCAGTTAAACTGGATCAACCATGCTGAGATCAGCTAAGATTGTACCAGCAAAACCTGAAGTCTGCAATCAGCCTGTACTGAATAGGATCAAAATTTTCTTATGGAAGATTGGTAGGGATAGCCGGATAGGCTTCCAACCAGATATCACCTTTACAAAATCTTTCATACCGTGCCTACTGGCTGCATTTTTTGTGGAGGACAAGAGGAAAATATAGATTCTCTCTTCTTCAAAGTGTGGGATCATTAGTTTTTTGTGGCAGATCTTGTTTAAGTGTTGGAATATCACTTAGGTGGAACCTACTACTTTATCTCTTTTGAGGTTCTGGCCCACTATTAATCGCTGGCCGACTGATGATGCCCTGTAAAAGCTTGTACTTCCAATGCTTTGGTCAATGTGGCACACGAGGAATACTTGCATCTTTGAAGATCGTTTAACAATCCAAAGCTCTTTTTCCAACTATTGACTATTTATGTTTCAGACCGGTTGTTGGCTTACTTTGGGAATAGTCAAGAAGCAACTAAGTTCAGGGAATTGTCTTCGAAGCTTGCTAGCTTCTTTTTGTAATGTCTTGTTTTCTTTTCCCCTCCTACCATCTCGGTAGTGGGAGACTCTTTTCTCTACTCTCTACTGTAATATTTTTTTCTTCCCCTCTTTGTTGTTATCCTCACTAGTATAATAGAATTTTTGGTCTTCGGACCTCACTAAAAAAAGGTGAGACAGGCCCATTCTGGCCAATTGTTAGCTTCCATTTATCGAAACTGGCTCATCCAGCATCTGGTCCTGACCCTACCTTCCTTGCTTCCAAGTGGTACCTCATGGAAAAACACTCCTTTATAGTTAGGTCTCCATCTTTCTTTTCAAATTTTCCTATCTCCCAAAGGACTTCCTTTTTCAGTTTGTGATAAACTGAATTTTGTTGATTGTCATTTCTTTAGCTTCTGCTGGATTGTAAGTTTTCTGTTTACATTTTAGATTGGGTTAGAGTGAATGAGAATGTATTGCCACTATTGGATCACTAATGGTTAAAACCTAGAATATTCTTCCTCCTTTGTGGTCTTTTCATATGTTGCTGAGGATTAGTGGCTTATGGTCCTCCAAGACTGCGGTTGGTAGACATTTGGCCTTGTACAGACTACAGACTAAATACTAACTGCCACTCTCCAGTTGTGAATATCTGTCAATTTTTTATTTGCTTAGTTTCTCAGACCAAATGTACTTACCTATTATTTTGGTCTATTTCCATTAGAGCAAATATAAAAAAAACCAGTCATTGTAGGTATGCATCTCATGTTGTCACCTAGTCTGGTTTGATCTTTCACCTGAGTCTAACCATGTTGAATCTCCCATAATTATTAAAGGGTGAGGGTTAAAACTAATGGCCCCTTCCAATTGTTTAAGGAGTTAGCCTTCACGTTATCCTGCGTTGGCCCTAAAGATAACAAACCAAATGATATGTCTGAATTTATCTCAAAATATCATTGATAAGGTAAAGTTTCCTTAAAAGGAATCAATAGGATCAAGCTTTTTCCCACTTCAAACTATGAGAATTCCACCAGCTTTGCCATTTGTCAGACTGAAGGACATTTGATCCAATTTTGGAACCAATTGCTTCTTAATCCAATCTTCTCTTCCTTCGGACAGTTTGGTCTCTTGGATACATACGATGTCTAATTTCTCTTCCTTGATTATTCTCTTAATTTCTGAAACTTACCTTCTAAACACTAATCCTCCATTAATTATCTACAGTTCAATGTCATAAAGTTTATCATATCTTATTTTTAGACTGTCTTGCACTTTGTTTACTTGATGTGCGAGCGTCCTCCATGAAGACATTGTTGAGGGCGAAATTCATCTCTCACCAATCCTGGTACCTTTTCTGATGATTTAATCATTTAACCTCCTAGAAGTGTGACAGACCTAAATCCTTTTCGAAGACAGATAGGAAGACATTTACTTCCTCCTCCCTAGTCCCTACTCAAGAGTCAAGAAGGATAGTCCAAGAAGCTAACCCAAGGTCAGAATGGTGTTGTTGTCTCATTCATCACCCTACCAAATGGAGGTGTGTGGCCTAGAGCAAGGAAAACTACCGAAGAAAGAGTTCTCGAGTGGCTGCCTGCGGGAGGGCTGGAGGGAGAGGAGAGACCAGATGAAGTGGATGGGAGGTCCATTGCCGGAGAGGATAAAGTTGGTTGGCTGATTCTATTAGGAGGGGCATGTTGAAGAGCCATCAGGCATAAAGCAGTTGATAAGTGGAGAGGGCTGGGCCGAAATGGTTTGAATCTTATGGGTCCACTATCATGGCATGGCCCGGTTTATCAAGGACCAAGGCAGACGGGTTAATGGGACTGACCACAACAACGGGAATCAGTTGTGGGACCAGAGAGATGGATCACAATGAGGGGCACGTGATGCAAAGAACTAGGTGGTGGCAGCAAAGACCCAGGAATCGATGTGGAGTGCAGAAAGGTGTCAGTGGCAGTGACAAAATTAGTGGGTAGGACCACAAATTCATTAAAGCAAAAAAATGATGTACAAGTATAAATTACAGAATCGGCCGATCCAGATCAAAATCGGCCGACTCTTGGATTGGATCAATCATTGTCGATCCAATTCTTGGCTAGACTACCGATTTAGAATCGAACCCTGTAGAAATCGATCTAGATCATAAAAATCAGCCAAAGACCAAATCTAAAATTGGCCAATCCAAACTAATTCTCCGGAAGTCCATAAGTGACGGACTTTCCCAGAAGCTGAACCCAATTCCCAATCTAAGAACCTGCCCCAACCTCCCTCCCCATCCCCCTTGGGTGATTCTAAGGCTCATTCTTTCCCTTTTCCCCCTCCCCTCTCATTCCTCAACAATTCACGGTGGGATGCCCCCCCTATGCACAAATTATTCCCCACCTGTAGGGTGGAGTGGGGGTGAGCCGGTGAGGGGAAGCCAGGAGGGGCGACTGTCACCCCTTCAAGGGACTGCAATCAGTCAACCAAAGGCGTGGGGAGGTGAAGGGGAGCCGGAGGGGGTGGGAGGACACCATGAACAATCACCCTCCGGATGACTGTTACCCTCTCGGTGACTGCAATCAGTCACCAAAAGGGGTGGGGTGAGGGGGGAGTGGGGGTGAGGGGGAGCCTGAGGGGGTGAGAGATGTCTTACATATATTTTTATTCTGATTTAATTTTTTTATGTGTAGAAAACATGTCGAATGATGCGTAACGTGCCTGTTGGCACCGATTTTTTTAGATTAAGCTCATTTCCATGCATGTAATGAGCTTTGTTTTAAAGTAGGCCCACTTCAAGGCCAATTTGTTGGTCAAGTAAACATGTTATTAAAGGGGTTTAATAAGTGCCAAATGGACCCATTGGAATACCAATTTTGGCCCATTCCCTCTACGATAGACCTGTTTCGGAGGAGGCCACGCCATCAAAAAATTTTAAATAAATGGAAATAATTGGAAGGGGAAGGTTCCGATGGAAGAGAAAAGGTTGAGATTGATTTCCCGATCGGATTCCATTCCGAGACTAACTCCGATGGAAGGAGTCCTGGTGAGGAAGGACAACTAACCTAAAGAGAGAATCCGTGTGAGCCAAGAAAAGGAGGCAGGTCGATCCCGCGTACTGCGGGGTTGCTTCGAGTTCGAAGCACAGGCGGACTCCATATTGCGGAAGTCTCCAAACAGAGGAAGGGAGCCCGCGTATATGCTCCCCGAGTCTATCCCAAACACGGAGAGCACTTCTCGGAAGGTCTCCAATGCAGGGAAGAGTGTTGGTTGGACTCCCGCGTCCGTCTCGAAGGCGGACGTGAAGAATTGGAAGGTCTCCCAGCGGAAGGGGGAGACCGCAGAGGCTTATAAAAGCCCTGCCAAGCCGCGGAGAGAAGGGAGGGAGGCAGAAAAGGGAATCACCCAAGAGAGAAGATCGAGAGACCGAGAGAAGGAGAAGAGGAAGAAGGCTTACCGGAGTCGTCTCCCCCACGCCGTCGCTCGAAGCCCCTTCAAATTTGCCTGTCCGGAGCTTCCGAATCCGCAGGAGTCAGGTTCCAAGCCCATCGGAAGAATCCCGTCCGGAACCCGCCGTCGCCTCAAGCTTCTCTGTAAGCCGCGGACGCCGGAAGCCCTCGCGGAAGCAGCCTCTGCCGGACCTCTTCTGGTGATCGTCGCCGTCGCCGGAATCCCCCTCCGGAAGCTCCCGTCACCGAAGCCCCTTGCCATTGTTGGTGTTTGCTTCCACCGCGAGCGAGCAGCGGGTGAAGGAGGGCGCCGTCGCAGCCGCAGACGCAGCCGAGGCCGAGCGAAGACGACGGTCGCGGGGGGGGATTATTTCCCCCCCCAACATATGTCCACCTGGCACATGAAGAGGAGGAAGGAGAGGCGCGCGACTCCGATTTTGACCCCGGGTCAAAATTAGGGTGGGGCCCACCCAGGAAAAAGAAAACAAAAAAAAAGAAAACCCTCTGCAGCCGCGGCCAGGCGCCGCGCGCGCGAGAGCTCGCAGGGGGAAGGAGAGGGTCAACCTTATGGTGGGGCCCACCAATGAAAGGTGTTAAAAAAAAAGAGAAAGGAGGGGAAGAAGGAGATGGGCTACGATCCAATATCCCTCGGTGACCAGTGGCAAGAAAAAAAAAGGATTTTTAAAAAGAACAATCAAGTTTAAACTTAAATAAAAATGCACCTAATTAATTAAACAAACCGAGGCGAGCATCCGGCCGGCTAAAAACCCGCCTCATGATCTCGGCATAACTTAAAAGAATCAAAATAAATGGGCAAGCAATAGGCCGGCTTTAAGCACGTCTATTGACCCATAATTCAAAAACAAAATAAAACAAACAATAAACATAAATTAAATAACAATCTACTTAAATTAATCAACAAACCGAGACGAGCATCCGGCCGGCTAAAAACCCGCCTCATGGTCTTGGCTTAATTTAATAGAATTCAAAACAAAGAGGGAAAGCAATGGGCCGGCTTTAAGCACGCCCCTTGACCCTTTAAGGTGGACATACAAAGGTCTATTTAAAAAAACCCCAATGTCTTGCCATGCCCCAAGAGGGAGTTACTTACCCATTATGCCATGGGAAGACTGTGCATGATCAACATGCCAATATGCCAAACTATGAGCTAATGAAGTTCATCAATCATGAGATGAGTCCCCATAAGCTTATCAAAAGCCGGGTGCGCTCAATCTCAAATCAGTGAGTTGATTGCCCACAAACTCATCAAAAGCCGGGTGCATTCAATCTCAAAACAGTGGAGGATGCCCATAAGTCTATCAAGACCGGGTACATGCCGCCCATGAATTGACAAGTTCATCAAGAACTCAAGAGACCGGATTGTTGATCATGATTGTAAATCATGTCTCATGTTGAGAGAAAATAAATGAAAGTTCATACTCGGTGTACAAATTTATGTTACAAGGAGAGAACCGCTGCATGAAATTTTTGGAAGGCAAGACAACAAAATTGACATAAAACAAAGTCTGGAAATGGTGCAGAATCTGGACTTCGAAAAATATGAAATATGGGAGATAAGGTTCGGAATTTGAAATCTGAACACCCAGATCTGAAATTGAAAAGCTTAAAAATCTGCAGTTTCTAACTCAAAAATCTGAACTCCAAGGATTTAAATCTGAATGTCTATCCAAAGATAAGAAAATCTGCAAATCCAGAAAATTGTAAAATCCGAAATCAGAATCTGTAAAGCCCAGAATCTGAAATCTAAATCTTCACATAATGTCCAAATCAAACAATTCCAAACAAATCACAAACTCAATTAAATTCATAAACAAAATCTGAGAATCTGAAGTCTGAAATCTGCAGGAGATCCGAACTAAAATTCTGAAATTTGAATTTCAAAGATTGAAACTAGTACAGGTCAGAAGCTGATCCGTAGACAGGTGATCCCAAACCATTCAACCCATAAAAAAATTCAAATTCAAGTCATCCCAATCATTTCACATAAATCTGAAATTGCAAAGAAGAGAATCCAGAAATCTGTAAGGTCCGAAAGCTGAAAATCTGAGATCTGCACAAAATCAATACATTTCAAAAATCTGTAAGGTTCAAGGGAACCGAAAATACTTAAAATTTCAGGATTCGGTTGAATTTGCAACAGAAGCCCAGGTTGGTTTAAATTAAATGAAATATGATCCTAAAAAGTGACTTCCGAATAGATCAAATCACTTTAAAAGAACACACATTTAAATCACAATCAACACATAAAAGATCAAATCCAAACTAATTCTGACAACAAACATTCAAATCAAATCTTCCTTAATTCAATCAAACCTAAATCAATCCATACAATCTAAAAAATCCAAGTTAATGAATAAAATAAATAACAAATTGTAATCAACTCATCAAATCCAAAGATAAAACAGTCAGTCAAATATCAAAACAGATCAAATTCAATCTCAAACTCAATCAATCAGCCACTGGATCCAACTTTTTCAAGATTCAAAATTCAAATCTCTCAAACAAATACAAATCAATAAAACAAACCAAATTCAATTTAAGTCAATCATAATCAAACAAATAACCCATTGAACATCCAAATTAAATCAAATTAAAACTCACACACTAAAATCCAAATTTCAGCCAATTTAAATGAAACTTAAATTTAAACTAAGTCAAATCAAACTTTTCAAATCAAATCCAAATCAAACTCGGATCAAATCCCCCAAATCCAATCAACCTGAATCAACTCCCAAATAAAATCCAACTCAAACTTAATAAAATCCAAATTAAGCAAACAAGACAAATCAAATCCAAGTGAATCTCCCAAATTTAAATCAACAAACTCAAATTAAACTCAAATCAAACTCTCCAGATCAAAGTAAAGCTCAATGAAACAAATCCAAATTAATTAAACAAATCAAAATTAAATTCAACTCAAATTAAATTCAAACAGATTCAAGTTAAAATCAATTCAAATCAATTCAAACCAAAATTCAAATCAATTCAATTCAACTTAAATTAATCAAACCAATTCAATTCAAATCAATTTTAATCAATCAAATTCAAAACCAAATTAAGTGCTTGCCTTCCATTAAATTCATGGAGTTGTTTTCTCCTATATTTGTGTGAATGTTTATTGTGGATGCATGTCTTCTACTTCAATGGATTGCTATGACGATAATCAAGGGTATTCGAGTAATCTCGATGTAATTAACGTCGGATCTTCGCACCATCCGACGGGGAGAGGTCAAAACAAATTTTCAAAGAACCTAACAACCTCAACACATATTTTTGACCCTAGCTAGTACTTTTATGGAATACCATCCATTTTCCTAAGAAGTCAATGCTGAGGTCTAATTCAAATTCAAAAGGAAAATGAATTTCCAAAAGAACTAAATCTTCTTTTTTGAATTTTGAGGTTACATCAGTGCCTCAACACATAAGAACATTGGATGACAACATAGACACATGTTAGATATGGGCAAAAAACAAGTATAAATGGTGCGGGAAGGAGATGAATGGATGTGTCTATCACCTTAAACAACACATAGGTGAGATGGGTAGAAATGTGAAAAATGTAACAAGGTACCAATGGAGCTTAGAGAAGAAATGAGGGCATATTTAACCGGTTGAGCATCATAAAGGGAGATCTGAATTAAACAAAGATAAAAATTACATGATGAGTTGCTCGAGTGACGAGACACCAATCTCACATAAAAAGATAAGAAAAAAGAAAGTCGACAACTCAGCATGAGGTGTCTTCTTCAAGTTTTGATGATAAAAAAGCACAGATGAGAAGAGTTATGCATGCAAATAGGGCTCAAGTTTGCAAAGATGAAGGGAAAAGAAGGGAAGCAAGAGAATTTATCGCTAGACGTTAAGACGTGAATACATCCACTCGCCCTACATCTCATGTGGGGCGAGAGAGCGAGTTCCGTCATTGCAGTCAATTCAACCGCCGACGGACACTAGCATGTATAGACGAAGTGATCAAGGCCAAAGGGTATCAAACAAGCCTTCAAAGAAGTTTAACTGGGGCTACAAAGAAGGCAATGAAGCACATATGCAAATGATTTGTTTATGCAGGTATACACAATGCTTCACTTATTAGAATGTCCCCTTATGTAATTGAAATTTAAAGTGAATGTTAACAACATTATCTTGACTTGATGTAGATATCCCCGCATGTCACAAAGAATCCATATTTCCATATGATAATTGATGTTATTGGAGAGGCTAAATTGGGATTAAAAGTCCTAACTTCGAAATATATCTAAAGGTGGTTGGACTTCGAGGGCGAAGAGTTGACCGAGAGGATGGATGAGTGCAAGACAATATGGAATAAGCGGGATTGTACTGTAATGTACTAATGTGTGATGGATGGATCGGACTTACCCATAAATCAATAATAAAATTTCTCATTTATTGTTCTAAGAACAGTTGATTTTTGAAATATGTTGATGCATTTAATCAAATAAAAAATGTAGACTATTTGTTTGATCTTATGAACGATCTTGTCAAAGAAATAGGTGAATACAACATAGATCAGTTTGTTACTAATAATGAAACTTCTTATAATGTTGCATAGAAGAAGCTTATAGAAGTTAGACCACACTTGTTTTGAGTATCCTATATTGCACATTCTATTGATTTGATCTTAGAAAACATTAGAAAGGAGACATCTACCAAGACCTTAGGTGAGTCAAGAACAATTAATTACATCATTTATATATAGGTATCCTAGACACCTGCATATCATGAGAGAATATACTTATAGAAGAGATATAATGTGACCTGGTCCAACAAAATTTGCCACACATTTTCTTGTATTACAAAGCCTAATGCGACATCGACATAACTTGAAAAAATTCATACTTTCATCAACATACATTAATTACATGGTTGACCTTCATGACAGAATGAAGTAGTTTGATATATTGGCAAATATGAAACATATTATTAAGGGCAGCAGGGGGTGGAAAAGAGTACATAATTACTTGTATGTGATAGAATCCCTAATACATGTGCTAAGACTGGTGGGCTAAAATGACAAAAACCAGATGAGGTACTTATACGATGTAATGGATAAAGCCAAGTTAAAAATTAAAGAGAAACATCCAAAGGGTTACAAGAAACAATAGAAAATAATTAATAAAAGAATGGATAAAAACACTCCACTACGAGTGTAGGTGTTATATTTCATACATTTCATGTCAGTATGTTTAAAAAATGTCATTAATGATTATTTTTCCTTCTTTCAAGATATTTCTTGAACATAAGAATACAATATGATGGGCAAATATACGATGACTCAGAGGTTGTACAAGACACGTAAGTGATACAACGTTTAGCTAGCACTCCGCTAGATAAAACAGAAACTGAAATTGAGGTGAGTAATTGTTTACCGACATAAAAGTAGAATTTTGAAGACTAATGTCTTTAATTTATATTTCATATCATACTTCAGATGACATCATATAAGCATAGAATTAGAGTCTACGAAGATCCTGATCTACGATATTTATATGCCAAAGTTTCATTTGGTCTGTTACAAAATATTTGAGTGATGTTAACTATTTTTTAATGTTATTACACACTAAGTTTATTATCTATATTTTTTGCAACTGAGGTGGTGGATCTAAGTATCCAACATAAGTACATGGAAACCACTCGACGCTAATGTTGTACGAGTGTTGAGTCAAAACACTACTTCATCCCAATATAAGAAGAAATAGAACACTTTCAGTTTGATACACACCAAAAGAAAAAAGAAAAAGGCTGAAGAGCGATAAATTAGGCAAACTAGTGCTTTGCCATTACAACATGTGACTAAGAATGAAGAACATCAATGACCACAAAAAAAAATTCGAGGAAAGATTTGCAGGTGATTTTTATGAGCAGAGACACAATGCAGGTGGTCAGGGCCTATTATAGAGGGATGTTGACTTGGGATATCTCTTCAAAAGTGAACATCAATTTTCAGCATGGATGGAGGACAATGATATCTCTCCAATTCCAGAGTTTTACCCCAACAATGAAACATAGGCTGAATAAGAGTTTGACAACGTAGTAGGTGAAGATGAGGATGAACAAATACAAGAACAAGAAGGTTTTCAGGTTACTTGTATAGCACTAGTTTAACAGGACCCACCTCACACAACAGATCCAAAGTCTCTAGCCACAATTCCAAGTTCTTCTACTGTCTATAAGAGTACACAAAGAAAAGAATGATTTAGAGGATTCAAATTGTTGGAAGTGTACTGACGTAGCATTAAACAAAGTATGCAAGAAAAGGAAGTGGGCAAGAGAAGAAAACTAGTCAATTAGGCAAAAACCTTTAAGACCTGGTGACAATACCCAAGCACCCTCCTTAAATGATGAAGAGAAAGAGTTCATTCCACCAACATAAAAGCAAAATCAAGGTGGTTCAGGTGAAGGTGGAGGAGGAAGCCAAGAAAGTGGTTCATGATCTAGCATCACATGCACGAGTGGAGTAAGGCCTAATGATTTGAGTTGGCACTAACATTCAAGTGGAAGAAGTCTAATATTAAAATCAAATGAGTTTCTTTAATGAGCATGGGACGGTACAATATTCAAAACCCACTTCAGAATTTGAGCCATGTTATCCATCCTCACCTCCACCACCAATAGTAGACAACGTATATGATTTTAGTTAGATGGCAAAGTCATTATTTTCATATAGGTACATGATTGACTAATCTCAGTGGAGCATTCAAAAAAATTAGGGTGATAAAGACTATAAGGGCCAATACCACATATTGCGGCAATGGGAAGGTATAATTTTTTTTCATATAAATTGTACAATTTTCTATATCTATTGAAATTCATATCGATGATGTTCTATATCAACATGTTGTAAGTTGTAATATCTGTCATAGATAGTGATAATCACATGAATGTGTGTTACATGTTATTTTTTATTTTTTATATTTTTTCAAAGTGCTCTTATTTTTTTTGGAAGTTATCGTGATTTTTTTGAAATTTTAAAATAAAAAATTAATACCAATCTGGACCAATCCTAGATCGGTAATTCTTCTGGAGAATCAGTCCAAGTCGAATCAGATCAGACTTGATTGATTCAACGACCGATTCCGATCCATTTTTCTATGTGTGCAAGAGAACGATCACAACCAAAAGAAAAGATACATAAAAAGTATCTATACCAAGATGGTATATAATTCGAGCTCCTCCAAAAGAACCAAATGTACAGCAACTACAAAAGTGACGGACCTTAAGCATACACCACTCTCTCACTGAACATCTTTTTTTGAAAGAAGACACGGGTCACAATTCATTGATCCAATGTAAGAGGACATGCAAAGGCAAAAAGAAAGAAAACAGCCCAAGCAAAGAGAGAGGGGAGAGAGGAAGACTCATATTGACTACCAAGATAGTAGAGAAAATGGCGTTCCCATTGCAACAAAAGAAACAAAAGACAAGATAATCTCTCACCAAACATCTGATAATGGTAAGAAAAGTCAGGTGAGAAAACTCCTTCCTAAAACTTGTTTTATTTATTGTCAACCACAATACCCACAAGGTATCATCCATCACAAGATTGTGATGAGAAGAGATGAACTCCCAATGAGAATTGGAAAATGAACAAGATATGAATATATGATTTATTGATTCATCTTCCTCGGCACAGAAACAGCATCATGAATTGTCTAAATCCATAAAATTCTTCAAGCGATCACAAGTAGGAAGTCTTCCTTGGGCCACTCACCACATAAGCACCTTCACTTTCGTGTAAGTGGGGACTTTCCACAACAATGACAAAACAAAAGCAAACAGAGCCAAATTAGAGTGCCATATAATTCAGTCTCCAATATGTGCTCCTGCATACAAGCATTCAGTAAATTCCAGTACTAAAGACATTTTTGACGTCACAAATCTAGCCAAAAGCTATTCTAAAGCATCCACGCTGTACCATCCATTGAACCTTCAGAAGCTAGGGAAGCTCAACACCCAGTTTACTGCTGCCTATCCTTGAAATATAATTAGCCTTCTGGCCAGCCATAATCTCATGTACAGATGAAACATCCACCTGCTCCAAATTTCCAACAAATCAAACTTCCTAATTTTGTATGATCCAGGCAAAAAGTTAAATCACTATTTCCATGAAAAAAGACATGTACCATCAAAACTAGCCGTCACTTTTAAAAGCATATTACCTCAAACACTTTGCTCTGCAGATCTTCTGCAATAACATCAACTTGAAGACCTTCGTTTCTCAGCGCACGTATGGCATTTCCCCGTAAATGTGGTAGCGGATGCCTAAGTCCTATGACAACTCTTGTAATCCCTGCCTAATGAAGAAACATTAATGCCTTACAGACATAATAAACGACATCAAGACAACTTGTTTTTCAAATTATCAGATACGATCTCAACTAAAAGAAAAGTCATGATGATGCCTCGAAGACTGATAAGTTTCACGACGTCAAAGTACAGATAAAGAAAGAGAAAATATCACAAGAGCTTGCCACAAAAGAGCATGCCGCCATGCATAAGCAAGATCGGCTTTGGAAGCAAAATCGAGTAAGCCGGAATAAGAAGGGAAATACGTTTTTAAAGACAGTAGAAGCACCGATTCCAAAAGCGATCCAGCGAGGTTGATATTAGACAGTAGAAGCAAAGGCAGAACATCAGACGGTACCTTTACTAGGGCCGAGACGGGAGTGCAATCCCCGTAGCAGTCGCCGG
The DNA here is from genome assembly GCA_036172225.1 of Cryptocoryne crispatula var. balansae. Classification (NCBI taxonomy): domain Eukaryota; kingdom Viridiplantae; phylum Streptophyta; class Magnoliopsida; order Alismatales; family Araceae; genus Cryptocoryne; species Cryptocoryne crispatula. Next base: position 3,606,209 of record CM069924.1, on the reverse strand, counting down.
GTTCCATGTTGAGGTAGGCCGTGGCGCCACGGCAGAGCTCGCCCGCCGCCTCCACGGCATGCAGCTCGGCGCAAGTGGTGCCCTGCGCGTAGAGGAAGCCCTCGCCGACGACATCCCGGTCCTTGGCGATGACGCAGCCGAAGTTGGGATGAGGCGATGTCAACCCGGCGGACAGATCCGCGACGTCGGCGGCGCGCCGGATGTTGCCAGCGTCGATGACGTGTCTGGCGGCGAGGGAGGCGGCGGGCGGCTCGGACCGCTCCGTGGCCGTGAATCTGCTCAGGCACGACACGCGCGGGAGGGAAGGGACACCCGCTCCGCAGCAACCGTAGGCGGACAGCAGCGCCACCATCCTCCCAAATACAGTACGGTGGTTCCGCTTCCGCTTCCGCTTCCGCCACCGTCCGACGGAGGAGATTGGGGGTGACGGCGAGCACACGACGGAGTGTAGGCCCGTCGACCCTTACTCCTTGCTAGCCCGGGAAAGATATAATTTTTAGAAATCATCCTCAAATCAGATATTTAGGGGTCCTAAGAAATGTAAAACGGATATTTTGTGAACTTTTAAACCTGCCAGCATACCTATTAATGTTGACTATAATGTCATTCTTGGTCAGATTTGTTTATTCTATTTTGATCCTCTTGTTTCTGAAATCAGTTATTTAAAAATATAAAGATTGTATTTTTAAATAAGAATTATTGTTAGATTAACATAAGATCGTTGCATAATTAACATAATTTTATAATTATGATGCATTCTTGTTTTGGTCTTCACCCCCCCCTCTCCTGATGTATTTTGAAACATGAACTATTGTTAAAAAAATAAAATATTTTACATTATCTCAAAAATAAAAAAATTATAAAATAGAGTAGGAACATTATTTCGTACAGTCTTATAATCAAACAAGCAAACAATATTGTAAAATATTGTAAAGTAGACTGGAATCAAGTGTTAGAATTTGCAAATAATAACTAAATGTATAATGATACCTTTAGCTTTTATAGTTCTGGGGGCTAAATGATTTCATTGTCAATTTCAATATGCATGACTATACTCTTTCAGATAAATATTATATTGATGTTTAGTTGATGGGAACCTATTAATAGATGCATATTCCCACTGATTGAATGAGCTAAGATAAATGAAGGCCACAGATGGGGTTCTTTGATTCATAAAAAGTGTGCCGCATGAATGTCTTATAATGAATCATGCAACTCATCTAATCAAACTTCATCTGACTGATGCATTTTTCAGTTGGTTGAGAAGTCAATAAGCTAACTGGTAAGATAAGTGAGATATAGAGTTTATCAAAGGATTCGTTAAAAGTATTTTCAGCAAATTACTTCATGTGCTTATAAGTTATAACAACATTTTCAATTATTGTCCTGTTTGATCAAAGTACTAAAAATGATGCCATATTGATTTTTATATTCATGTTTATAAAATATAGAGAAACAGATTGACACAACTGGACGCTTGCGTCATAATTTCTGTCCTGTTTGTACTGTAAATTTCAAAATTAGTATTTATATCAATATCATTTCTAACATCAATAGTGAAAAAGATGTTTAATATTGTCACCAAACATGTTGTAACCTAGTGTTCCTAGCTAACTTAATGTAGGATAGCACATTAATCCAAGCGATCAAGATATCTGATTACACTACAGTCAGTCTTAGCAATGATAGTACCATTGAAAACAGCACCTTGTATCGTCATTAAAATCTTAACACAAAGTCTGCAACAATATTTTCCTTTTGCTAGGTTCAGTTATTAGTATGTTCTACCTGGGTAGCTCGGATGGAGTTTTATACATGAATATGAGTGCCTGAAAGTTTGTTAGCAAAATGCCCGAAGCCCAGAGATGAAAATATGCTTGCAACATATGCTCTCACATGTGAAGATATCATCAAAGAGCTTGTTTATTTGGTTGTAAAATTCTGTAAAATAACAGTGCCTTTGTTATATTTTGCACTATTTTTAATTATTTGAATTAATTTTATATTTATATTTTGAAGGGTGGAAACCAGAACAAGAATAGTTGCAAAATCATCTTAATCATGTGATCCCCCTCTTTGTTTTTAGTGTCTTTTTACAATGTCAACCAAACAAAAGCTCTTGTTCTAAAATCCAAAAAGAATCATGTTCTTAAATAGGTGATTTTGAAACAAAAGTGATACTGAAACAAAGTGATTTTGAAACAAGAGACTTATGGGGTGTTTGGTTGCATGATAATTTTTTGTACACTTTCATGATAAAAAATTATATTAAAATAAAAAGTGAACCAACTCATGACATAAAATTATCATGTTTGGTGGGATGTAATTACAAAAAAGAGTAACTATCACACATGACCAAACAAAGTGGGGGACCACAAGAAAAAAGAAAGAGGTGAGACCCTCTTTTTTTGTTTAAGAAGAAAATCACTTTTAAAACATAAAATTGTCATGGTTATCAAACACCTCTTTTAACAAATTTTCTTACAATTTTTAAAAATTAAAATAAAAATCTCCACCAAACACCCCCTTATAATAGCATTTAAGGCAGGCATCCCCCTTGACATGAAAATTTCTAGGTATCAGTGTATCACTACCAACCAATTGCTAGAATGGGGTCTTGCACCCCTTAATACCGCAAGATCAAAAGATGGGAGTCTATCCTAAAAAGACAAGAAGAATACTTTCACTTGTCTTTTAAAACATCCTACGGTAGGATTCCTACTTGCGCAGAACTTCATTCAGCACATGTTTTCATGATGCAATCTAATACGACCTCCTCCAGATGGGTCAAGGGTTTGCAACAGGTTTCAATCAAACAAGATTACAAGAGCTACCCTGAAAAAAACCAAGAACTAAGCTAGATCCATTTTTTTACCAACTTTAAGAATCTCCTAGTAACAGGTTGACACTTTCAACGAAAAGCAGATTTCAAATCTATGAACATGTCCTAGCTTTCAAGCAGCACCTTCATCTTAAAAAAATTTAGACATAAGCAAAATGAAACCCCATGCCACACGGCCCAACATCATTTTTGCCTGATAAACAATGACCACCAAATACTTACAGATAAAACTGCATGTCAATGCCAAAATATCACTTAAAAGGTTTCCAGGTAGGGGCAAGCAAAGATCACATGCTTGTACAAAGAAATGCTCATATTGATAGCACCAAGAGATGTCTGACGTGTGATCAAACATACAAACCGGGACGAACTTGATTTTGTTAGAAAGAATGTGATTGGAAAAACAAATGGGAGCAAGAATATTTTACATTATAAAATTACAAAAAAATGTGGTGTGATATAGCAAATACTGTACACAACAGTATAAGCCTTCCTGCGAGCAATCTGAAGGCAGACGAGATGTTATGAGCAGCGACCGTGTAAACTTGTCCGGTTTTGTCATCTTCCACTTTAATGCTTGAAGAACCTGGAAACGAGCATGATGGTTTTGTTAGAAGGACGTGAACTTAGTCACGTGCTATATGCCAGAAAGAAAAAAAAAGAATTAAACAGCATACTGTACTTTCAAGTTATATAACACTAAAATGGTAGACTTTACTGCAAATGAAGCTAAAGGTATCACAGAGGCTGTCCCAGACTCCCAGTCATAAAAATTTATTAGCAAGCAGGGGACACTTTTATTCTTGAAGTGAAGCTTTTATGGAGTATCTAAGTACAGAATAATTAGTTTAAAAACCTCGCAACATCCCTATACCTCAGTTCAAAGGAGCAAAGCCAAGGAACTTTGATCTACTATAACAAATTTAGTAATTGTGCGCTTCTACCAAGCTTAGGAAAAGCTTGAGCAGCTTCAATATTCAATAAGCAATCTACGATAAGTTTCAACACTTTTTAAAAGCGATTCGGGAAGCCAGATGTATTAGCTGATATGGTGAGAAGTACAGAATGTGAGTTTTATCAAGCTGAGAAAACGCAAAAAGCAAAAAGCCAGAGGACACCGTGCCTAAGAACCATACAAGAGCACTGATTATACAAAAAGAAACCCTCCCCCTTTTCAGCAGCCCCAAGAGAAGTTGAAAGGGCAGATCCCAGTTGGCTGCCCTCCCCAATCTTGCAGTAACCCTGATGAAGGTAAAACTTATACAACTCAAGTCTTAATTCTAAATTATTTGCAGTCATACAAATTCTCTTTCTGCACTCGCATCGATTTTGAGTTACTTATTTAAAGATATTTAAATTATTTTAAATTATCCTACTACAAGTTAACTTAGGTCTACCACATCTTTTTTTTGTTTATATTATCTTGATATTTTCTACTTTTCTACCATTTATTCATCTTAACATTCTTATTTTAGTAATACCTATTTTGAAAGCTGGTTTATTCTCCAACATTCACTAACATATAACATTGTAGGTCTTATAGTAGTACAATAAAAATTTTCTTTCAACTTTAGTAAAATCATATGATTACATAGAAGAGAACGTATCTAATCTCCACTTCATCTATTCTACTTTAATCCTATAATTTATATCCCTATCACATTCCCCATCTTTTCAAATAATTGATCTAAGATATTTGAACCAAGTACCTTGAGATAATTACCCCATCCAAAGTAACTATCTCATCTTCTTTCCTTTCATTTTCATTAAATTTACAATATATATATATATTTTGTCAAAATTCTATTTATCTTAAAATCCTTAATCTCTAAAGTATTTCTCAACAGTTCTATCTTCCTATTCACTCATTGTGTTTCATCTATCAATATAATATCATATGCAAATATCATACTCCATGATATATTATCTTATACATTTTTTGTTAATTCATCCATAACTAATGAAAAAAGAAAAGGACTTACTGCAAATCCTTGACATAAGCAATTGAAATTGGAATCTCTTGTTTCACTTATAATTGTGCATACACTAGCGCTTGTTGCATCATACTCTTTAAGGTAAAACTTATGATTGGCTAAAAATGCCCGTAAAAGTCTTCTTGTTTCTTGTCATCCGCATAATCCATAACAACGATGACTGAAGCCTGTAGACCAAATATGATCTGTCTTACGAAAGCTTGATTCCCCATAAGAGAGCCATCACAATTAAGGCTCTAAAGGGCTGGAAACTATTTTATCTACTTACTCTTCTATACCAAACACTAAGCTCCAGCCAAAGGCAAGCCAACAGACGCAATAAGAGGGAAGGCTCATTTCACGCACTGGACAACACCTCACTAGATTTATAATTCATTTGCTCATTTATAATCACAAATTTTTTTCTAGCTTGTCATACTGATATTAAACGGGTCTCAACGTCAATATACAACTATGAAGTTCACAAGCAAAAAGCCAAAAACAAGGCCATCATTTCATTGGCATCGAAATTGCATTCTGCAGTTATGTAAGATGTTTGTAAAGAGTATTAGCTACCTATATCAGCATGATTTTTTATATTTGATGCTATCGATTTTGATGCTGATATAATATTATTTAAAACATTGTAATCAAATAGGCCATAAGAACTGAGAAGAGCACAAACATTCAGCAGAGTTGTTTCATAAAAAGGATACGCATGGAGAAGTCTTGGAGTCTGCTGGTACACTGACAGAAGGCAAGTGATCTGCAGGATAGGTTGGTTCAGCTCAGAATTGGATCAACTCGTTTCAGGATTGGTACTATTTGATTTGGCTCAATTCAACTCAACTCAAGCCTTAATCTCAAATTATTTGAGGTTGACCATATAGATTCTTTTTCTCCACTCACGTCGGTATCGGGTTACTTCCTCATACTAAATTACCCTCCTCCAAATTAACTTAAGTTTACCAAGTTCTTATTATGTTTTTGTTATTTTGATTATGAAAAAGAAGGATCACGAGCAGCCAGGTCAAGACCTAGGGTCCCCGACCCTTCTTTGGACCTGGGCAGGGTCACATGACCCGGTTGAGACCCCGCCCCAACTGGGTCGGGCCAACAGCTAGGGAGAAGGGGCTTCTCTTAACCCACCCCTCCCACACTTCTCACTCTAAAATCACTCTCACTCTCTCTCAAGTGTTCAAATAGTGTATTTTCTCTCTCTAAATTGCTTCCAGAATCTAGATAGTTCATTTTTTTATTTGTTTCAAGGCTTTCTTAGAGATCAATTTTTGTTTAATTGTGTTACTAACCTATTCTTTTAAATGTTATCTTTATTTTTAAAAATTTTACAGTCTTCTCCAAATTGTGAGAGAAAACTTTCGGTGTGATCCGGAATGATCTGACTTAGTTATATTGCAATTTGATATCCATGGCGGAAAGAACAATTCAAAGTAAATATTGTGAAAACAATATGCACAGAGAGACTTTCTGATTGAAGCATCACCTTGCCAAGATGAAAGATAATGTTGTACTATGCACAAGAACTCCATCCGAGGTAAGAACTCAATTCTGTAAGCATTTATAAACATTGGAACAAGAAAAGGGAGTTTTAAAGTGGCACAAAGAGACTGGACATTCAATTCACATATACGGAACCAAACAAGAGTGCCTGAATTTTTCTCGATATGAAAGTTCAATGACGCTACATTGCCATTAATGTTTACTAAACCATACCAATGTCTGTTTGATATTAATATTTAATCATTATTGTTACAAATAGATGACTTGATATGGGTGACAAAGACAAACTGTAAGTCATTTGCAGAGAAAGACATATATCGACATACCAACAGATTCATGGCCAAGGTTTGAGAAGTGGGAGCAGACACGAAAGTGAGAGAGAATCGAACAATAAGGAAGAAGAAGAGGGGACCTACGATCTCACACAAAATGATAACCCAATAGTAGGTCCCATGGACCATGTCATCACATGCTCACGGAAAAGAAAAACTACCATCATGATAGCATTAAATAATTTGTTGATATGCAAAAAGAAGATCGGGTGGAAGATATCAAAATATAGTAGTATGCTGACAAACAATGCAAAAAGGTCGTATTACAAGTTCATGATCGGCACCATAGTTGATCTTGTGACAATTGTGCCAACTTTTAAGGCCAACGGCTTTATCTGGTCAGAGCTGTGCTGCATTTCTTGTTATGCTGAGGGGTGTTCAGTGCTTGATTCGACCTGATTAACCAAAATAACTAGCGCTTTGGTCCAATTCATTTTGGGTTAAACTATGAAACAGTTTGGTTCAGTTTCATAAACCGGTGAAACCAAACCAAACCACCAACTCAAATTAAATCAAAATACTTTAAAAATATGTTATAATATTAAATAATAGTTTGTACCTATCTAGTATCAAAAAATACTGTTAGATATTTTTAGCTTATAACTTGATATCTTAAATATATTTTTATTTTAAATATTAATCATTTAATTATCATTTTGGATCAAACAAAACCAAATGGTTGGATTTGGTTCAGGTTGCATGTATTAGGTTAAAGTGGATTATATATGTAAACGATGATGTGCTTCTCTCTCATGCAAAGGAATCTTAGTAACCTAGCAAAAAGTTTGATGCGGGACAAACCGGCTGGACCGGGTTAAACCGACTGAACGCGAAAATAAACCGGCGCTAACCGCCGCTAAAGCACCTAAACGAACCCAAAATAGGCCTAAACCGACCCAAACCGGTCGAAACATGTCCGAACCGGGTCCATAACGGTCTGAACCGGTCAAAACCGGCCCAAAACGCACTGAACCGGGCTGAACCGGCCGGTTCAGGCGCTGAACCGACCTGAACCGGGGTGAACCGGGTCTGGACCCGGTCGAACCGGCCGGTTGGCCGGTCTGGGCCGCGAACCGGCGAGGGCCCAAGCTGCGTGAACCGACCGCGCGCGTGAACCGCGCTCGCGGGTGCGAGCGTGCCCCGGGAAGGGGGGTCGTGGCCGTCTGCCGCGGGGCTCGCCGTTGGTCGCGTGGCCGTTCTCGCGACCGTCGACAGCCCGCCGACGTGGCGGCATCGCGGCGGTCCCGCGAGGCTGCGGGCCGCGACAAAACGCGAGCGGCGCACCTCGCCGCGCTCGCGTCGTCTTCGCCCGAGCGCCGTGGCGCCCGCGTCGTCGTCGCTGTCCGGCGACCGCAGCGTGCAGGTGACAGAGCAGGAGGCCGTCGGGAGGGGTATCGTTGCTGTCGACGGCGCTGGTGGAATCTTCGCCCTCAGCTTCGCCCGGTGCTGTCGTCTTCTCCGGCGGGTGCGACTGGCAGACGGGGCACGAGCAGGTGGACACGAGGGGGGGTGCTGGCGATGGCGGCCGGTGGTGCCGTCGGGAGGAGGATCCGACGCCGTCAATGGCGCCGACGACTGAGGAAGGAGAACGCCGGGAGGAGATGCACGGGAAAGGGGGGGAACACAGATCCGGGGATCGCCGGATCTGGCCCTCCCGCAACCCTTCTTCTTCTCCTTCTTCTTCTCCCTTCACCGTCTTCGTGCGAACGGAGCTGGAGGTGCAACCGAGCAGATCTGCCGGCGTCGCAGGAGACAACAGCAACGTGAAGCCGGTTCGCTGTCAATCTGCCATCGCCGTAGTGGAACCGGGAAGGGGAAGAGGAAGAGGAAGGGGAAGAGGAAGAGGACGGGGCAGAGCCCCTCGGGAGAGGACCAGCCAAAAGGCTCCAAAAATTCCAATCGATTATTTCTTTTGCGTACAGGGCATCCCCTTATATAAGGAGAAGATTCCTGCCAAATTACAAAGAGGACCTCCTAGTTTGACTATTTACATAAATGGTAAATAAAAGAAATAGATAAAAACACTATTTACAGACTTAACTAATTTTCTACGAGATGTCCCCATCAAAGTTGGGTCCACGGGCCTGGTAATCTGTTGCCAAAGGTCATTATATTTCCCTCCCATGTCAGCAACCGACAACATGTTATCAGTTAAAGGTCCTATAAAAATTATTAGTAGAGAACATGGAATGCCATCTCACCGAGAACTCGCGAGAATCTCGGTCTTGCCAAGGGGTCGAGATACGAGATCGTCGAGATCTCGCCCCATGTAGTCTGGTCCATAAAAAAATTTCTTCGGGGGCTTTGCCCCCCTGATACCCCCCACAAGGGGCGCTGCCCCCGTTATGATAGATCCGCGATTACTCTGTGCCCCGTTTATGATAGTGTAAACACATTTAACATATTTCACTATCACTTATATCATCACATAAAAATGTGTTATAAGTTTAATACCATATTAGTATTTAAATAAGATTACATACAAGTTTAAATCTTTTAAAAGCACAAAGATCATCTTTTTGGTATTGAAAGTGCTTTGTAATTGTTCATTCACACAGTTGATGTACAAAATGTGTTATATAATTTCATGTAAATCCATTGATGTACTCCTATTTTTATAAGATATTCTGTTATGTTTCATACATATATACATTTTGATCTAAGAATCCGAGATCCGATCTCCCGAGATTTTTCCGAAATCTCTCCGTGATCTCTTCTCTTTCACCCCCGCCCCCGAGACGAAGCCGAGATCTGAGATGGCAATCCTTAGTAGAGAAGTTGGCACATTTCCAGTGCAGATTGATGCTCAGCATATTACTCAGCAATGGTGCAGTGTGCCTTATCTTAGCCATGATGCAGCGGTGGCAGCTGGATAACTGCTGTCGTGCTTGTTATTGCACCATCATAATCTTTGATTCTTTTCACAACTGACAACACACCAGTAAATGGCCCAACATTTATTTTCTACTTTTACACCCCATGGCTACTATCAGAGGTGTCAGCTCCCCATATTTGCTTAAGCTTCTGGAAACCATTTATGCTGCATGTCTTAGTGGCATACGACTGACTAATGTATTTGCATGCATGGCCAACATTAACACAGTCATTTAGCTTGCTTGAGCACAGTTATAATAATTTCCTTTTTTCTTGCTGTAGCAAAGTACATAAAGCTACAAAATGATTTGTAAAAAATTCAAATTTAAAAACAAATGACAATAAGAATAGAAGGCACATTCTTACAGTCATAGTCGGTCCATCCAATTACTTGCTTCTCCAGATCATAGACAACCACCTTATTTGATAACACAAGATCTGCCAAAAACAGTAAAAAGGAAAACAACGTAGATCAAGCATGATTATCAACTTGGGAAACTAAATTATAAGTAAACTGAGAAGCGAAAGCAAGCAATTTGACTTGAATATCAAAATCTTAGACCTTTTTTGGAAATATTGTTAGGCACCTACATGAATACCATTTGGCATTTGATCGTACAAATTTTGAAATTGACGTATCTAATCTAATGTTAGTATCAACAGTATATATTTTTGATATTTATTCAATTTTTATTTATTTATTGCACATCTGCTCAAGGGAAGGCCACAGATCAGTACAAACGAAATAACTGACATTGACATATTAAAGTACCTCCCAAAAGAAACATATCCTTCCCATCCTTAGACTGTGCTCCACTATTTTGCCAACCAACACACCAGATATCATCCTGAAATTAACAGTCAATTGTCAAAGTTGAGATGGCTTAATAACTAGCGATCAGATAAGCACTATTATTCACTTCCATAAACAATAGCAATTTGAATTAATCTGAGGTCAGTAAAATTTTGAAATCAACAAACCTAGACTAACAGTTTCATGCGGGCACACTCCACTTTCACAGGAGGGTTACAGCACAGTAACTTTGTTCACAAATCAAAAGATACGAACCCATTAAACCTGTCAACTCCACGAATTACATCACAAAAAAGTATTCTAGGACACATTTACGACTGATGATCAACCGATGTCATGATGCATTTGGGATGGGACAACTAGGTATGGACACTCAGACAGCCAACACAAGTGAACGGTTTCTACCAGGAGAGTTCGATCAACACCTACATTGGCTTTAGAATATTTTATTAGCTTTGAGATTTTGATTTATACCTTTTTTTCATTTATTCACATTTTTTAGTTTTAAGGGTGTCAAAGTAAAAAGTTAAAAAAGTTGAAAGAGTCAAGTTTTGTAAAATGTGGGATAATTTTTTGTTTAAATATTTTTGATGGCCTAAACAGTATAGTGGTGTTCTATAAAACCCCCATCTTGTACCCCCTTGACACTGAAAATTTTCACAAAAAAAAGATATAAAATTTTTATGGGGATTTCCAAATTCCTTGTTAATTAGGATATTCCTTTTATCTCAATTAAATATTCAATTTCAATTAAATTTCAATTTCTCATTGTTTTTCCATGACAAATCCCAAAACCCTTGCAATCCAATTCCAAATTGGGTCAGCCCATGATTTCACATTGGGCCCACTTTTCCAAAATTCTTATGTTTCCCTTTTTATTTGACAAAAATAAATATAAATATTCAAAAATCAAGAAAAATTCAATCAAATTACCAAAAGCACTTTAAAATTCATAAAAAATCACCAAAACCTATTTTCTGTAAACTCTATATTTTTCAAAATTTTCTTCAGAAAATCCATAAAATTCATTTTCTCTCTCCAAAAAATCTAATTTTAGGCCAAAAAATTTTCAAGTCCAATATTATTTTCAAAAGCCCTTAAAGCTTACCTAAAATTTCTATATTTTTAGGACCCCAAAATGTATTTTTTGGCCATTTCTGGTATTTTCTCTTTAAAAATAAAAAAATTGACAATAAATCCAAAAATTTCCCAAAAAATCTGAAAAAACAAGAAATCTCCAGAAAACCCCTGAGATATTCTTACCACGTTTGAATCAGTTTTCATAAGTCGCACCACATTAAGAATAGGTTAAAATTCGTGTAAAAATCCTAAAAAATAGAAAAACTGCCCACTTTCTTGCCAAATCATCAAAACCACCTCTCAAGAAATGGTCCAAGCCATAACTGTCGCCACGATGCTGCCCCCCCTCTCTCCTCTTCTATGAAATAACACAAACATAAGCCTTGCGTGGTCCCCTGCTTCCCTAACCCTAGCAGCTGCCATCATCTGCAGAAATCATGCGCAGAAAAAGAGAGTAGAAAGCGCAGGAAAAGAAGAAGGGAGGTGCCAACCCTTCCCCCTGCTGCACACCATCCTTGGAAGGCCAAAAATAAAAAGAAAAGGAGAAGAAGAGGAAAGAAGGCTCTTGGCCCTCCTACTCCACTGCTGCACCAAAAGAAAAAGAAAGTGAAAAAGAAGAAGAAAGGGGCGGTGCAGCCACCTCTCCTACATTCTACCCCCAAAATCCCTTCTTTCATTCCCTAGGCCCCTCTAAATATTCCTGCAGCATGTTCTCCCTTCGTACCCCATGGAAATTCCATATCTTGGTCCATGTTCAGATCCCCCAAACTCCCTGTGCACAGCCCTGAATAGGGACTGATAAGCCCTCTGAGCAGTCCCAAATAACTCTACAAAACAGGCCTTGTATGCTCCTGTTCAGCTCCCTTTTACAGGTGTCTAAATCACTCCCAATCGGGTCTAAAATCCATCTGTTTTGACCCTCAATCAGGTCCTGTTTCAGCCACTGCAGGTCACCAAATATCCCCTTAAACAGCCCTATGCATGGGAGACCCCAAAGATCATGAAAAAAAGGGGCGGGGGTCAAACAGTGCCATGTGTGGGGATTGTTGAATGATCGGAGTCCGGACAAGACAATGCATATAGGGCTATCATAACCATAGAAGATACATCAATTATAGGTGTATAAGGGTCGTTTCAGAGCATTTGTTTGGAGTATGATCCAATGGTCATTATGTGGCCATCAGATCCTGACTTATAGGATCGATCATTAACTGCACACAACACAGTTGGGCCATATTAAAATTCCAATTGGACTGCTCCTCTCACTGAAACTTAACCCAATTATGACAGGACTTGTGGCTACAGAATTTGATTTTGAGCATAATCATCATCCGAGATAGCTCTACAATAAGCCATGGTGCTGAGATGCATATATATATGTATGTATGTATGTATGTATGTATGTATGTATGTATACATATATCGGACCACGTTTCCAATCTCTTTATTTGAATTCAGCTCTCCTTCTCCACTATTCTAACTAAGCCTATTTAACAAAGGATCTGATTTTGCGCATACAGACCCCTGATTTGGGCATATTCTCATGTAATTCTCATCCCAACAGCTAAAGTATGTAACATTGTACAAATGGGCTTTAATGACCCATGAATATCTCAATCGGATCAAACCCACTGCCATCACATTTGTCAATGGATTTGATAATTCTAATTGCACCAGGATTGGCCGCTCGATTTATAGAACAAGGTCATCTCTTTGCAATCAGATGTAAGAATAGCCCTTGATCTCCATCTCGGATGTCAATTTATTCAGCCCACTTTAAATCAAACTGGGCTTCATTTAATACCAATTCCCAGCCCATCGCTTAAGAATTTCGGCTTGAGTATACGGACCTTAATAACTGTGAAATCTCAATTTTAGAATTATTCTTTGAAAAGAGATTCTTTTTTTTTGCAACCATCAGACCATTTAGAAAAATGGGTGACATCGCATTAAGAGTACTAACTAGTTCGGTGATGTGTAAAAATATAGACAAAGGTTATTGGGTTTTGTGAAAATTTAATTTTCACTTATCCCCATCGGATGGTGTGACAATCCGACTTTAAATTATATCAAGCAACTACTCAAAAACCCTCATTAACCACCATAGCAACATGTTTCGTAAAAGACACATCCACATAAAGAAAGAAACTCAATGGGGCGATAGCCTCATGGATTCGACGAGATACAAACATTTTGTTTTATATTTGTTTGATATTGATTTAATTTAGTTTTTGATGCTTTGTTTTCAAATTTGATGTTGACTTGAATTTTATGTTCAAGTTGATGTTATTTAAATTTTTATTTTTGTTTTTGATTTTTTATTTTTATTTTTATTTTTTGAATTCCGATTGAAATTATTTCATTTTAGTTCTGAGATTTAATGACTGATTAAAAGTGTTTTGAAATTAAATCAATTGATGTTGTAAATTTAAATGTTTCAAATTTTGTGATATTTTGACTCCCTTTCTTATGTTGTGTGTCAACTTTCATGTTGGATTTCGTTTTCAGTTTTGTTAACTTTAAGTTTTGATTGACCTATTTGAGGTGTGTTCCAAATTAAAGGTTTGGTTTCTCTTTATTTTAAATCTAATTTTTAGTTCTAAGTGATTATTTTGATATTTTGGATGTTTTATTAAGTATATCTTAGGTTAATTAAGTCATTATTTAGTTAATGATTTAATTACTGTTTACATAGCTTAATGATGATTTTTCAAATTTAATGACCTGTTTTAAATCTTTTCCAGATTTAATGAAATGAATTTTATGTTTGTTTTTGTCTTGTTTATTCAGCTCAGGTTCGCATCCCAAAGAGTCCATTGGGCTAATATTCGAATGCCCAATATCCACATCAGCGTCGGCACATGTAATTCATTTAATTGCATGAAACATTTGAGTGCATCAGTGTGCGGCATGTAGGCCATTGACATGAATATGATGATGTTGATCCCAGACGGACATGATGATGCCCCTGGTATAACTTACTAAGATTTAAGAAAAATGGTCAACATGACAGCATGCAAGATCCATCCTTGATCAAATGAGACTCACCTCCTTTGTAGTTTAAGCCTTCTGACTCACTTTATCAGGAGAATGATCCTTTGACAATGGGAACCAGTCCATGCCTACGTCCAGATGCGACATATCAGGACGGGCTCAGATTAGCCGTCCAAGGTGGAACGTCCAGTGGTAGACTAACTCCTTAAAACTTAATTATTCTTTGGCATTTCAAATTTACATTAAATCAATTTTATTTGTCCAAAGGTCCGTTGGGCTGGTTCATGTCATTCACAACCTGGTTGGTCAGCTTCATATTCTTGTGGGCCTAGTTGGCCTGCCTTGTGCTTTCTTGCACCTGGTTGGCCTGGTTGTGCTTTGAACACCACCTCATGCCCGCTGTTTTTGGATAGCAAATTGAGAGCCCGCCCGAGGAGATTCGGCCCATCCGGCGGCTTCCAAGAATCTCAAGGTGTCAACCCTCACTTTAAACTCTAAAGAGAGGTGGGGAAGAGAGAGCTTTCGGTCCTCTTTTGGGGTCTGAAAAAAGGGAGTATTCGGTGATCTATTTCGAATCTGTTTGGGGACCGGTTAGAGACTGTTACAAGGCCAAAAAAAGACCTATTGAGGGGACTGCGTAGGGTCCGGTTTAAGGTCTGTTTGGGGGTGTTGAATAGGACTGGTTTGTGACTGGTTAAAGGGGTTTGTGTGGGGCTGTTTAAGGAACTGAAAGGGGACTGTTGGTGACATGTTTAAGGGGTCAGTGTAGGGACTGTTTATGACCTGTTTGGGGACCGGTTCAGGGCCAATTTACGGGTTGTGATAGATTTGTTTTAAAAAGGGAATTGAGAGCCTGCCCGAGGAGACTCAGCTCGTCTGGCGGATTCTAAGAATCTCAAAGCATCGACCCTCACCTTAAACTCTAAGAAAAAATAGAAAGGAGAATTTTTGGTCTCATTTTGGGACTGTTTTAGAGCCTGAAACAGGAGATTTTTGGGCCGGTTAAGGGGCTGAAACAGAGCCCAATTTGAGTCCGGTTTGGGAACTGTTTTGAGGGCCTGTCGAGGGCTGTTTAGGGGCCTGTTCGGCAGGAAGTTTAAGAAGTGGAATGAGACTGGTTAAGGGCCTGCCTAAGGGACTGTGTAGGGGTACGGCGCAGGAAAATTTTGGGGTCTGTTTAGGGGCTAGTTAATGACCTGTTTAAGAGTCAGTTAGTTTGGCAAAACAGGGGGCTGTTTGGGGTTGTTGGCAGACCGTGTAAGGACCTATATGGGGGTCTGTGCAGGGCTGCGTCTGTGGGTCTGCATCAGGATGAGGAAGCAACCACACGGCGACATCTCTTTCTCCTTCGGGCGCTGCAAGAGGTAGAACCAGAAGGTGAAGGATGAGGCACAGCAAGACGAAGCTTTGGTGGCAGCACAGTAGGGAGAGGAGAATGAGGCACAGCAGGTGGGTAGAGAGAAGGATCGCAGCCCTCTCCTTCCCCTTCACCTGCTCTCTTTCTCTTTCTTTGACAGGTGCTGGCTGATGAGACAAGGAGGTGGAGTTGTGGCCAACGTGGGAACCAACCATAGTATCTCCTTCATTTTAGCCTTCTTCTCCTCCTCTTTTTCTCCTATGGCTGGCAGCAAGATGAAGAACGTGGAATCCCCCCTGAAAGTGGAGGACGGAACGCAGGAGGCAGCCTTCTCTTCCCATTCTTGTCTTCTTCTTCTTCTTGCGCTGGAGGTTGTAGATCGTGGCCTGCCTTCTCTCTCCTGTGGCTGGTGCTGCAGATCGTCATCAGCCCTTCTTTTTTCTTTTTTTCTTTATATCCCCTCAGCCAGGATGCTGATGGAGTATGTTCTTCAAGAGAGAGAAGCAAGGAATAAAGATTTTCTCCTCCTCCCTTCCTCATCTCCTCTTTAATTGTAGGGCTTATTTGGGTAATGACTTAGCCTTGAAGTAATCTCACGATGCCTAGAGATAGGTCAGATTTCGACCTAATTCTCATCAGAATAGTTGTTGATCCGACGGTCGGAAATAATCCCCACCTGGAATTATTTTATTTCATGAAATCCAACCGGATAATGTTCTGGATGTGCTCTGATTGCCGTAGATTGCATGTTCCATGATATCTATGGCCAAAGATTTCCCATTTGCATTGAGATCTTAAATTGGGTGATTTTATTGATTGGCTTGATTTTGGTTCTCGATAATCACTAAAATTGCATAGAAAATGCAATTAAATAAAAATGTGATTCAACATGATGTTTTTCTTGTGAATTGACCTATTTTGGGTCCGTTTGGACCATTTTGCCTCTGAGAGGACTTGTGTAGGAGTCCTGTCCAAATTCAATTTTTTGATCATAACTTTTCGATTATCAGTCGAATGTCCAATCTGACTCAGACATTGTTCAATCTTAAGTCCAGTGGACATTATCGTGGTGCCACTCTCTTATTGTACCATCCCTGAACATGGATTGTAGAATCGGCCGATCCGGATTGGGATCCGTCGATTCTTAGATCAAATCGGTACCCACCTATCCAATTCTAGCCGGAACTACCGATCCAGCCCGGACTTCTGGTCAAATCGGTTGGAATCGCTAGAATCGGTCGATCCTCGACCGATCCAGCTGGATCAATCCTGGAATCGGTCGATCTCCACCGATTCCCTAGAACCCGGAAAGGTCCGGAATTGGATCGATTCAAGACCCTATTTCGAACCGTTTTTCTGGTCCGATCCACCCCAATAAGGGGGAGATCGGACCGATTCCCCCTTCCCACCCCTCATTCTCACTTCCCCCCCTCCCCTTCATCGTCTAGGGCTCCGCTTGGACCCCTCCCCCCAACAATCCACCTTGAGCAGCGATGATCCAGGCATTTGGAGCGGCCGATCCCCCCCCTAAACAAGTAAAGTTGGGGGGACCTCCAATCCGTGACTACTCTACGCCCCGCTTATGATAGTGTAAATATATTAATATATTTCACTATCACTTACACTATCACATATATAGAAGATTCAAAATCAAGGAGGGATGGGTCGCGGGTCGCGACCGGGTCGCGGGACCCCCAGGCCGACCCGGTCGCGACCGGGTCGCGACCCCTTTTTTTAATATTTTTTTTTAAAAAATTCAAAAAAATAAGAAAAATGCGAAAAAAAAACTGAAAAAATACAGAAAAATTGGATAAATTAAATGACATGATTTAAATAAATAATGCATCAATTTTATTCCAACGTGATGTGTTCTACACTTTGTAGGTAGTTGATGTACTCTCCCCATGTCATTTGGGTTGAGTACAAAGCCGATACGTGTACACACGACGATCATATTCGTCCGTCCTCGGGAAACTATCCTAAGACTTGATCCAAACGAGTCACCATAACTATAGGTTGATTGGATCGAAGTATCCGATGACTCCACATAATTCATTCCACAATACTCTCGATCGTATGTAGGGAACCAAGAGCCTCGAGATGAATCATACACATAGTCGGAGGCATCGTGGTATTGGCTCCAACTTCATGGCTACGATGACCTCCTCTACCTTGTGGCCTTCCACCACGATCGGTATCTTGGGTCGCGTGAGTATATTGCTCCTCGCCGGTAAAACGTAACGACGTTGTAGGAGATATGGGAGGATCCGAGGTCCCTTGTACTTGTAAAGTGTTCGCGCGCCCGTATCCGGCACCATCATCGTCGCTACTCTTTGATGACGAATCCTCGGACGTACGGTACCGCACTCGGATGTTCGGCTCCGGCGTATCTTCTCGATCGTCTTCGACCGTATCAGCATCTGCAATATCAAAAGGATCAGTCATAACTTGTTTACCTTTTCGCCTACTTTGCGTACCTTGACTAGTTCCTTCTCCGGTCCTCTGGCGCTTTGCTAGTGAGGGAGGGATCTGGAATTCTTCGGTCAAAGGGACATCGTCGAGCACTCCTTCGGCCCATTGTCGGTCTTGGGGGTTGAACTCCGGTTCTCCCAACCCTTCTCGGTCGTTGACCCAAGCTTCTAAGGAGTTCTTCTCGTAGAATATTTGATCCAAATCGATATCCTCCTCTTCAATTGGCGGCTCGTCGACCGAACGTCCCGCTGCCTCTGCTATCCAACTCTTTTGTTCCATCTGGTTCTGCTTCATTCTCTCCAAATTCCTCAACTTTAACCTCTTTTTTTAGTGACAATACACGAGGGCTTCAAGCCTCCTCGATGTCAACCTATTTCTCTCGCTTTGTGTGAATCGAAATTTGAATGTACACCAATTTCGCTCGCAGCCCGAAGCCGAAGTGGTTTGACTTAGGACCCTGATGGCTACGTCCGCCAAGTCCTCGTACCCTGGTACTTTACCATGGTCCATCCACCAATCAGCTGCATAAATTGAATGTCGTACATTATTATCTAAGTAAGCTTTGATTAATTAAGTGATGAAAAACATTTCTACGTACCCGGACTTAGTATCATCACAGCTCGTTCAACTCTGCTCGTTCCAAAGTGAAAACTTCCAAAGTGACTACTAATGTAAGTATACTTTTATTTATATAAAATGAATGATTAACTAAATATATGATTAAGTAAGTAATTAACTATACCTTCAAACTAATTATGTGTTAAGTAACTACTAAACTAATTATCTAACTAATCTTCTAGCTAACTAACTATGCAAGTAAGCAAATAAGTATTAAAAAGAATAAACTACTTAACCCACTAATCAATGGAACTAATATTAAATAGATATACTAAATGAACTAATGAAATGCTTGATGAAATAATTAAGTAAATGAGGAACAAAATGAGAGCAATGAGAGCACAAATGAGAGGTTGAGAGTGAGAGTGGGGGGGTGGGAGTAAGGGGAGCCCCTTGGAGGCTTTAAATAGCCCCCAAGGGGCTGAATGGGGCCGCGCCCCCACGATCGTTGGCAACGGTGCGAGACCGTTGCTAACGGTCCGGCAACGGTCGGTGACCGCCGCCAGACCGGGTCGCGCGACCCGCGCGACCCGGCCACGACTCCGCGACCCGGCCGGGGGAGTCGCCCCGACCGGGTCGCGACCGGGCCGGTCGGGCCTAAACCCGACCGGGTCGGGGCCGGGTTGCGACCCGGGTCGCGACCCGGCATTCCATGTTCAAAATCATAAATATATGTTATATACTTAAATTTTATAAAGCTCTATTTTAACTCTATTTTCTCTCTTGTATGATAGTTTGTACTTAAATGACAATTTCTTGAAAGGAACTTACTTTGTATGGCATTATTTGATAGAATGTCATCCACATTGTTTTTTATTTATTTAATTTTTTATTTATTTCTATGATTTTTCCTGATTTTTTATGATTTTTTGAGAATTTTATAATTTAAAAAATATAAAAAAAATTGGCCATTCCAGACCGATCCGGGATCGCCCTTTCTTCTAGAGGATCGGCCAATCCGAACCGATCTAGATCAAATTGGTGGTCACCGATCCCGATCCCGCGATCCTTGCCCCTAAGTTACTCAGGCCCAATAGAGACAAAACGATCATTTTGCCACTTGGAGGTGGTTTTTGACATTCAGGGCACTATTGCGAAGGTTTTGATTAGTACTATCCCATGGGCCCACTAGTTTGATCTTTTAGGTCCATTAAGCCCCAATAAAGTTGTTTGAAAGCCAGTTTTCAGTGTTTTGCCCATAACTTGCCGAATATGAGTCGGATTCCCGATCTAACTCAAGCGTTGCTCAAATTTGAGTTGGGCGGAACTAATGATGGTGTTTGTTATTGGGTTGACGTTCAGTTGAGCGGGCCCAATAAGGGCAAAAAACGTCATAGAGCCAGTTTTGACATTCAAAATGCCATTGCAGAGACCTCTACTAGCACTGGCCCATAGGCTCATTTGCTTTGTCTTTTGGACCCATTAAGCCTTATCAAGGCAGATCGGAAGTCCATTTTCACTGCTTCACCCATAAGTTGTGAATTATGGGTTGGATTTCTAATCTGATTTCAGTGTTCCTCAACATTGACTTGGGCAGATATTATGCTGGTGGCAATTTGTTACTAGGCCAACTCTTGGTCAATCGGACCAATAAAGCCTATCAGGCCTGTCCAACCCCTTGGGCCCAAATGCGGCACAAAGTGGGCCCATTCTTTATAACTGCTTCCTTTTCTTTGCGTTGGCCCAATACTTGCCTTAATTGAGTGCCATGGAATTTTTTAAGTGACAACAATAATCCATTGGTATTTTTATTATAATGAACTCATCATCGTTATTATCATCATCATTTTTCACTCAATATCATTCAATTATAACAATTCATTATTTAAATAGGATCCAAATCTTATTAAGGACCCATTAAGAGCAAGATCCATAACTTAAGTCACAAATATATCCTAGCCATTCAATCTAGCGCCCTCACCATCATCTTGTCATCTCCTTCACTTAATTAAGTCCAATCATTATTCAATAAGATCCAATATCCCATTAAGGACCCAATAAGAGTGGGATCCATAATTCAAGTTATTGGCCTATTATGGCCATTGGACCATGTGACAATCATGGGAGATTTTATCTCTTTTTTGAATAAACCCTTGACCTTACAAGGAGATGGAGGGACAAATCTCTTAGGATTGACCAAGATTTGTTGGCGCCACTGACTCCTAACCATGTTCAAAACACCGGTTGACTCGTACAAACTTGTCCCTTGAAGGGTTTGGCGCAAGAACACTCATCTAGACTGTTCTTTTCTTCTTATTTCTTCTTCCTGGGTGGCGATGGACTGCTCCTGTTGAAGAGGCCATTGGGACTTGCTGCTGGGTGTTCTAGGGTGCAACTGACCCTTTGGTGGTTTGGAATTGAAGAGAAGATTCCCCCCTGCTGGTTCAGTTTCTCATCAAGGTTAAGAGGCACATGAATCTTGTATTTCTTGCATGCTTCCCCTCCTCCTTGGCGGCGATCATCTTCTTGTTTTGATGGGCTCATCGGGCCTTGTTTCTTGCTGCTTTCAGGAGTTGGCCCCCTATCGGGCCTGGTTTGGAGAGGATAGAGTCCCCTAGCGGTCCTAGACATTGTCTGAATCCTTGTGTATGAATTGTGCATTTTCTTCATCTTCCTTTACCTCCCCCAACCGAGATCATTGCCTGCGGGTGTCAGGTTTATTGGTCTTCAATTCCTGCTGTCGTTGGTGCTTTCTCAACCCTTTATTTCTGTTGGATTAAAGGGAGCCCAGCCCACAGCTCTTTGATCCCATATATCTATCAAGGCCATCCATTATGCAAATTTCCTGATTTCTGCCATTTTCTTGCCCCAATCATCCAGTTTTTTATAGCAGTCTCCTCGGGCCCTGTTCTGGTGCAGGTTTGGGCTCCTAACCAATCTAGCTTGAAGGAGACACATAATTTTCATCATCTGGACATTATCCAGCTCTGCCCAGGGTTGCTATCTTCATCTCCAGCTCTCAATTTTCTGCATATACGATTGGTAACAACAGGTATGGCCCCTCATTGCTATCATGTGTTATCGGACGTCATAGTTCATTGAATTGCACAAATTTTCAGACTGTATACATTCAGCTGAACGAGGATCTGGTGAAGGGGTCTTCTAATCACCTTCTTGACACCAACTGCTGTAGGTATATGTTCTACCGCTTTGCTCTCATTGACATGTCATGTTATATAGATGATTGAGTGTCCTCATTGGCAATCCAATTGCCTATGGATTTAAAACAGGATCTGATAAGGGATGACCCCATTCCATTCTTGAAATTACCAACTATAGATCCCTTTAATGATAACATAACATAGTTAAAGATGAAGAGGAGGTAACCCTTCTAAATTTTGAGCTGTCAGGTCGCTAGATGTATGTATTCTCCTTCCTTGGATACACTCATATAGATGCAGGTGTCCAAACAGAGATTTATACCTATGCATTCAAATTCACCTTTCATCTGACTTTTTTTTTTCTATATTGACATAATATCCTCGGTGCACAATTGAGCATCCCATATAGCTAAGACTAAGGAAGGACCATCCTTTCTTGATTCTGAACATCTAACGGACCAGACAGCTGTGTGTTCCTCCTTCAACATTCAATTGTCTATTTGTAGCGATGGGTATTTTATTTTGCTGCTATGGTGTGCTAGGAACATGGTTAGGCTAAAGAGAATATATGTCCTAATTAGATTGAACATGTATCAGGCCTGATATCCCCAGTTGCATATAATCTTAGGAATGATAGTGGTAGCCCTCTATATGACATGCTTTGCTACCAATGGACTTAAAATATGCCAAGTCTAAATGGCAGCAAAAGTGCTCCTTCATATTTCGATCTTAACATGGCCTTTGTATGTCGATGGCTTAGCCATCATGCTAGGCATATCGGTCATCTCAAGTAATTGAGTCATTCATTTCGTTCTCTTCGTCCGCCAGCATATGTGTGATTTCGCATTTGCCATATCTATGTTGCCATATATGCATCCTCAGATGCCCGCTATGTGTTGGGACTTGTACACGTTCCAGATCCAAATGAGATTGCATATTCTTACATGCAAATTTTAGGTGCCAACAATGTGTTTATGCTTCATAAATGTGCATTTCCATGTTATGAGCTATTATGACAATTAATCAAGGGTATTTAAGTATTTCGATGTAGTTAACATCAGAATTTTGCATCTTTCGATGGAGAGAGGTTCAAAGACACTTTTTATGAACTCTAAACCTAGATAAGTTTATATTTTATGCATGTAATGTATTTTGTCTAATATTCCTATGAAATATCATGTGTCTTCATAGTATTTTATGTTAGACAAAAACAATAAAAATTCTTTTCTCAAATGCATAAAAATTAAATGAATTTTCAAGTCATGACATACAAACATATATTTATATATTGATACAAAAACGAGGTTTCACACCAAGAAATATAATTAAAGAAGAAGTCAAGAATTGCATACACTCAAGAGTAAAGCATGGAAGCAAAAGAAATATTTTTTAGAAAGTGGCTAAGCACCAGAATTTCATTACGGCAAAAAAAGGGTACAATAAAAGTAACGAGGGTGGAAAAAAGCTAGAGAAAACAAGAGACAACTAGAGAGCATGGAATGCAATCTCCCGAGATCTCTCGAGAATCTCTTTCTCTCCAATATCCGAGAAACGACATCACCGAAACTAAAAATATCTATATAGTACCTTTAGTCCCACCTATTACTACCCCTAACTTCTTAACTACATATTAGACAAATTACATATATCATATATATATTCTTTCATTCTATTTTTTATTATTATTTTAGTTGAATGGCCTTGTTAAGTTTGTTTCATTTATTGCCAACTTTATTATGAAATCAATCCAAAGATTCATTAAGACATTATTATCTAATAAAATTTTATAACTTAATATTTTTATGATTATATATGTATAATTTACCCAAGATATCTGTGAAACCTCGAAGAAATCATATATATAAAAAAAATACGTGTGTGTAATATGGCATGGTTTGAAAATTCATTTGATTTCCGTTTATTTGGGAAATGAACTTTCATTATCTCATCTTTGGCTACTATGAAAGTATATGATATTTCATAGAAAATATTAGCCAAAATATGTGGTATGCGTAAAATATGTATGTCGAGGTTCGGGTTCATAAAACTTGTCTTTGGACCTCTCTCCATCGGAAGTTGCGAATTTCCGATGTTAATTACACCGAGACTCTCGGACACCCTTGATTAACTGTCGTAGCAACTCGTATATGAAAGAAAACGTTCATCCACAAAACATAATCACATCATCATGTGGGGAGGCTTAAACATAGCCATAGTCATTTCATACATCTTATTTGAGGATATCCCGTCTTATGTAGACATGAACTTTCTACTTAAATCATAGAGTTTTGGTCTATGATTGACCTCACTCTAGATGAAGTAGGTATTTCCCTAATGGATTGAGTGTATGTACTCTTCCCACTTTGGGATGGATCGATGACGCCGAGTGCATATTCGGAGCCCCGTCCGGAACAAACAATTCGGGACTTACCCGATAATATTTGTTCCAGTATCATGAATATTGCCTAAGTATAGGCTCATATTATGCATCTTAAATATTTTTTATGTGTCAAAATATTTAAGACATATGATTTTTGTGTCATTTGGGCCACATTTGGCCTTGTCATCATGTCATTGTCATGTCTTGGTCCGGGTGACTAAGTCTTCGTCATCTTCTATGCCCAGTTGGCCATGTCTTCATATGCTTCATATCTTCAACTTCATGGTACCTTTGACTTCATTGAGGCTACCCAAGGTGGCCCTTAGCCCCTCATATGGGTTCTAAGGGAGGCGGATATCGCCTCATCTTTTGGCTGCAGTCCATCTTCATTCCCCCTATTATATAGGGTTGATATAGACTCCGCATATATTACTGTTATGGGGTCGGTATGGGTTGGGAAAGACGACCTGATATGAGGTCAATATAGGCTAGATATATGACCGGCTATGGGGTTGATATATAGCTAAAAACGGTGACCTGTATATAGGTCTATAGGGACCGAATATGTGACCGGATATAAGGTCAATATATGGCTGAAAGTGACCCGTATGTAGGTCGAACAGGGGGTTTGTATATAGGGTGATGAAGGGGCAGGTATATGACCTGCATATGGGTCGATTAGAGGGACTTCGCGAGATAAAACGATCACCGAACGAGGCTATGTGAAGGCTTGAAGATGTGACCGGTTATGGGGTCTATTGATGGCCGAAAGAGGTGACACGTATGTGGGTCGATATATGGCCTAATATGTGACCCGTATATGGGTCGGGTAGAGGGACTGATATATGGATTGTTATAGGCACGAGTATGAGCTGAATACGGGGCGGTATGGAGGTTGAAATGATGACTCGTATATAGGTCAATGAGAGGACAACGACGGCACTGTATGTGGGTCGATATAGGGCTATTTTTGTGTGCCCAAACATAAGCCATTGTCATGCCCCTAAATTCGGTCATTCGTAGGCTCTCTTGACCTCCGGATTTCATGATCTTCAAACCGGTATAAATCAGTCCTCTTCATATTGAGCATTTACGTGTTCATTTGTCATGACATCTTCAAGGCCCGGTTGGCCCTTCTTCTTTTCATACAAGTAATCCAGTTGAATTCGATTCCGGTACTTTTTTCGGACTTCCTTTTTTGAGTTGCAGACCTGCAGAATTTCAGATTTGTGGACTGTTTTGGTCCTGTTCTTTCTATACCATAAGTGGTATTGAACATGATATTTGCTTAGGTTAATTTGATGTACTTGAAGATGGAGGAAGGCATGGAAGCCATAACTCCCCTTAAAGATCTCTCGGTATATTTAAGATTGATTTTGTTTTTAATGTCCTTGATGAGCTTGCTGTGCTTTTAGTTCATGGTCCCAAATGAACCGGCTAGAGCTTTATTGGGCTTCTTGATATGCACCCTCCTCCTTGAAGTCCCGCTGCCGTAAACGAGGCTTTAGTTTTCGGACATCGAATGTATATAGAGTCATCCTGGATCCGGCCCATTGTCCCTTCGTGAAATCTGGTTCAATCGGATTGGAAATGTTGATAACTATGTTTGGATTTCAAATTTACTTCATGTTTGAAGTAAACTCGGAAGTTCTGACTTGCGGTCTATTGAAACCTTATCGATTCAAGCCCTTATATGTGGGCATTGATCTTCTATGATACTCCTTCTTTGTAGAGTGAACTTGTACATTCATCTACCGGGAGCCGGGGGACCGGGATTCATGCCCGAACCTTCGATGGGACGGGTATATTGGGATATGCCCAAAATTCTCTATCATGTTCTTTGTCATGCCTTAGCATAGGCATCCATCTTCGTATGAATCTCTCTGATTTCACAGATTCCATAATCCTTGTTAAGTAGCTTCTCTACTTTCCCACTGATATACTCAGTCAACTGAGGTCTTCGGGGCCCGGCTGGCCATTGTTTCATATACTTCTTTCCTTTGCTTCATCAGGGCTACCCGGGGGAGTCTTTGGTCCATCATGTGGGTTCCAAAGAGACCGGGTATAGCCTTTCTTCATTGCCACCTTGAGGAGCCTATGGTGCTTCACATTGGGGGCTATATATGGAGTTGATATAGGCTGGATATATGGCCTATTATGAGGTAGGTTCAAGCTGACAAAGTGACTGTTATGGGGTCGAGTAGGCCATGGGTATGGGTGTAAGGAGAAGGCTATGGTCTCCATCTTCCTCGGGTCTTTGGAAGAACACCTACGGTGGCGGCATGTGAAGAGGAAGTCTCGGTTGCAACCTTGTCTTGGTGGGACAAACTCTTATGCTCTTCAAGGCCTGGATGGCCATGCTCCCACGCACTTCATATCTTCACTCCATAGAGTGTATTTTTTCTCTGAGGCTACCCGGGGCATCTCTTAGTCCATCGTGTGGATTCAAAGAGGACCGGATATAACCTTTCTTCATTGGCACCTTGAGGAGTATATGGTGCTTCATATTGGGTTGTTTCATAACCGGTTGGATAGAGCATTTGTGTGACTCGTATATGGGTCAATACGGGCTGGACATGACCCATTTATGGGCTGATGGAAAGGCTATATGTGGCACGATATGTGGTCGATAGGGGACCGGTGGATGACCTATATGGAGGCCAAACACGGGCCGACAGGTGACTGTATAGGGGCAATCGGGAGGTTATTTAGATGACTTTGTTTAAAGGTCGAACAGTGGCATATGAAAGGCTGTCCTTTTGGTATGTGTATGGGTTGATGAAAGACTGTATGCTGACCCGTATGTAGAGATTGTATGATAACATGTAGTGGGGGGGGGCTGGACATAGGACGTATGGGTTGTATCCTCATCTTATCCAGGCAGGGGTTGCACATGATGGTGGCAGGTCATGGATCGATGAAGAGTTAATTGGGGAAGAAGAGATGCAAGAAAAATGGACCGGCCTCCATAGAACTTACCTCTTCTTTTCTTCACTTGTCCACCCTCGTCTAGCTCAGTCTTCCAGATGTGCTGTGACTCTGGCAGAATTTCCTGCAGAGCTTCACCTTCTCCTCTGGTCTCCTCTCCGCGCCTTTTTCTTGTGCGGGGGCTGTCTTATTTATAGGCCACTGATGGGTGCTGTTCACCCGGGAGAGAATGGGAGATCATGGGAGTGTGCGCATGGAGAAAGTGGAGCCACTTCTCCCTGAACGTGGGGGAGTGGGGCTTGACTAAGTCAAATCCTGGAGGAGATAAGCATACGGTATATTTCTGCCTTACTTTTCCCTTTTCATGTATTTTACGATCTTGCAAAAGATCCCGACCACCGATTGGCTTCTGCTATGTGCATCTTTTCCATTGATTCAATGAGCTCTCTTTATGGGCTCATCGTAGAGTAAGTATACATCTCAGCCCTTGATCAGATGCTCTTGATGAGATGATGGACTGATTGGCCAGTACGTGGGGAGGATTGTTTACCTTATCGAATACCCAATAAGGCTGGATCCAATGGACATTATCTTACTAAAGATCCGACGGGACCATTCTGCTGCTCCGTTGGTCATTGTCTTTGCTAGAGATCCAATAAGATTTGGATCCAATTAACTTATCTGCTGGTCAATCTTGGCCGTTGGATGGTCCCGGATCTATTTTGAATTATCCAGGTTGTTTTCCTCCTTCGCGCATCGTCCTTCTCCCCCTTTTTTGCTGTTTTCTGTTAAGTCTTCTAGTTGGAGATAAACTCTCCACCCGCGAGGCCTTCTTCTAGCTGGCCTTTTCACCTTTCTCTATCGCACCATCTTCTTTCCACAGGCCTGCTGCAACTTGAATCCTGCCAAGAGAAACCATTGATCCTGCTGGTTGGAGCTTCCGGGTGCTCTCTTCTTCTACTTGGGGTCAGGCCGAGGAGGTGAACATCACTCAAGCTATCCCCGGGTGAGCATATGTGATGGATGTGTACAAAATTCTAGCTTCTCTTCTCCAATCATCTGTCGGTAGCATCTCAATTGCTCTCTATCATGTTTGCATTTTCCATATAGATGAGTGTGGCCGGGTGTATTGGAATGTCCTGTCTTCAGAGGGCATAGTGTGCGGGGGAGGGCCTGGCTCCCTCATATGCTATCCCTGGTCGGGTCTTCATACCAGTCCCTCTCTCTTCTTCTAAGCCAGACAGGACATCTGTCCCACAATTGCATGTAATATGCTGAATTGGGTCCCCAAAAATGGGTCTATCGGCTGGCACATGCTCAGTTATAGGCATGTCTATTTATGAGCCTTCCCCAGGCCCTCAAATGAAAGTCAATTTGGCTTTTACAGATTGCCCCCAATTATGTATGGCCGGCTTGTATAGGAGTGCTCGATCCTTGGTCCCTCATCTGTTTTGTGTCAATTTGCAGGTGTATGTGAAGATCCAGCTCTTCAATATATTGAATTGGGCTTTCTTCCCACACCCGGGCCAGATGGCTGCCCTCTCCTTATACACATCCGGCTGTGAGCATCCCATTTGACAGCCCATCACTTGAATGACTATGGCCGGGTCTTCTAAACAGGAGCCAATCTGACCTCTGCTTGCTATACCCGGCCTTCTCATTTTTCAGAATTCTGTTATAAGCATGTCTTCATATCATTAATCAGATATATGTGTAGCTGGATATATATATGTATGTACCCGAAGCTCTCAAATAGGAGCCAACATAGCCTCTGCAGACTGTCCCCGACCTCCCCCCTTTTCTTGGCTAGGTAGGAGATCTGTCCATAGGATATACTTGAGGACCCGGCCTCATCCTAGGCTAGATTGGGTCCTCTTGAGTAGGTCTATTAACATGTCATCTTTCTATGCTGAGGTGAACATGTCTGAGGCCTTCCAACAGGAGCAAACATGGCCTCCTTTCAGATTATCTCCGGCCTTCCCTTCCTTCCAAAGGCCTTCCCATATGACCTTCAAACAGTAGGTTATCATATGTAGGGGGCTCAACTTCTTTATATGCTATATTGGGCCGGTCTTGGGTATATGTCCTTGGGCCCCTCTTAATTCATATACCGATGATAGGCCATAGGGAATTAAGTATTTTTCATTCCCCATTTTACATACGCCTATATTTCATATAGAAATTTTGAGTGCCAACAATATCATACTTATCTCCTCTCCATACTGTTTAGGATGAAGCTTGCGTTTGACAAAAGATCCCGTTGTATGTCTCATATTACCAATAGTTCACCCTCTTTGTGTTTCATTTTTAATTCCCTGTCAGTTTGTTTTGATGTTTAATATGAGTTCCATTGTTCTTTTTCAAGAGATTACATGACATTTTATACTTAAATATGCACTTCGATTGGCATTTATGAGATTCAATCTCTCAAGATTTTTTTGAGATTTCTCCGAGACCTCTTCTCTTCAATCTCCTCGAGATAAAATCGAGATTCGATATGGCAAACATTGCTAAAGAGAGAGAGACTTATAAACTCGAAAAACTACAAAAAGGACCCAAGATTTGAGAATTTCCCTTCGAAAGAGGTGTGTCCCATATAAGAGTCGGTATGACTCATTGTCCAATCTCTTGACATAGCATGACATTAATTGAAGGATCTCTTTAGTTTGTCAAATTCACCTTCAAAGATTCTTATGTTCCTAGTGTGCCTCATAAACCACGGCATAGCAGGTAGAGTCAGCTTCTACGCACAAAGATCAAAGGACTGAGGATTCAAAGAAGGTCACTCTAGTATAAGTGAGATAATATTAGCCAAATCCCTCCAATGTATCTTCCAATTCCTGAAGGTGGTTCTCCATAAGAAATTGATGATACCACAATCAATAAACAGGTGATCCACCTTATAAAACACAAGAAATGAAACAAAGAAAAAAAATATTGTGTATATGACATCTGGTTGGCAAATTTTGTCTAGAAATTTTCAATAAGAAAACCTTAATTTTAATAGGCATATTAGGATTCATACAACTTGGTGCCACTGAACTTCTACATCTCCCTTAATCAACTTGCACAAAGCAGATTTCACTAAGGCCTTTTTATTTCTCGGCAAGCATAAAAGTTCGTCCTATTTATCTACCATGCACCTCCTCCTTGAGATCTCTTAAGAATAAAAAACACCGACTTGCATTGGCATCCCAATTATACCATACCTTAAATGTAAGGTTACAACTTAGAAAAAACAAAGAGGAAAGAGGGGAACATGTACGCCAACGGGGGGTACCCAACCCAACGGTCCTCCCAAAAAGTACTCATGCTCTCTCCTACCA
Organism: Cryptocoryne crispatula var. balansae; assembly: GCA_036172225.1. NCBI lineage: Eukaryota > Viridiplantae > Streptophyta > Magnoliopsida > Alismatales > Araceae > Cryptocoryne > Cryptocoryne crispatula. The sequence goes on along the minus strand of CM069924.1, from coordinate 3,575,597 downwards.
CAATAAAAGAAGAAGAGTTAAAAAAATCCCAATTGCTGACGATACCTCTCTGTACGCAAGAAATTTTGCTACTAGACCTGAAATCTTTAATCCACATTTCATCCCCTAATCCATATTTTGAATAGACAATTCTAGCCCAAAGTGAATCTATGCTAGTGTTCAATTTCCACAGCCATTTAGTTAACAAGACATTATTAATTACCTCTAGGGACGTAATCCCACCCCTTCTATGGTAAGTCAACAAACATCGTTCTATTTGATGAGGTGCAAACCCTTTTCTCTTGCTAATGCCTTGTCAAAAAAATTGAGTTCACATATTTCTAACTTGTTGCAAGCACCCTTGAAAATTTCAGAATAAAGAAGGACAGAGGAATACTTTGTAAGACAACTTTAGATAGCATCCATCTCCCCTATGCAGATAACATTCTACTTTTTTAGCCTTGAAGTTTATTCATCATCTTTTGAACCACACACCCCCAGTCCCTACCTCTGGTTCCCCTATCCAAGAGCAGAAGACCAAGGTATTTAATAGGAAGTGAAGTCCAAGACATATCAAAGATAATCTGCAAACTATTAAGTTGGGACTTGCTAAAGTTGAGGCTGATGAGCTCACATTTCTCTTTATTAATCTTCAACCCCGTGACTATCTACAGCAGAAAGAGCATGATCCTTAGGTGAATGCATTTGTCAGCCATCCCAAATAAGAATGGCAAAGTATCAACTGCAAAGTAGATATGTGTAACCCTTTCTTTATTGTCCCCCACCTCGATCCCCTCAATCAAGCTCTATGTTATCAACGGCACTCACCTACGATGCCTCCCTCCCTCTGATGGCAATCGCCTTAGTCACCCCTATCATTTATGGGGCCAAGACCGCCTCACCCGGTTCCGGAACTTCAACCCCCACGACGGTGTTTGAGAAACCCTCAAAGCCCCGAATCTCAATTATCCCCCCAACAGCCCGTTATATATCCCCACCGGAGCCCTAGCTAGTCACCATAGCCATAGGAAAAATAAGGACCTCCTGCTGTTGGAGGAAGCATCAGTTTCTTCCTCTTCATATTGGCCTCATTCTTCAATTTACGCAATCCCTCAAGGTGAATTTGATAGTTTTTGTTTTGTTTTATTGTTCATCAAGTTTTTATAGTTATAGTATAGTATACCGATTACTTTTTTTATAGTTCTAGTATACCCGTTAGTTTCTTTGTATAGTTCTGATATAACAGTCAGTTTCTTTTCATAAAAATTCTAGTATACCGGTTAATTTCTTTTCAAAGTTCTAATATACCAGTTAGTTTCAAACTTTATCTCAATGGTATCATATTTTTTGGTGTTTGACCCCATTATATTCCTGTATTTTTACCGTTTATCTAATGTTATTGTTAAAATTTTAAAGTTGTTGCATTTTATTTATTTATTTATTTTGAAAACATGGTTATTAGGTTGGTGCATTCATTTTATTTTTTTTCAAACATGTTATTGCTCTCAAAAAATTTAATGTTAGATATATAACATATATATAATTAAGAATAATAACTATTATTACATAAATAGACCTTGCCACAAGTGAGGTAGGGCCGCCTCGAGTGCCTCGCACCTCGAATAACATAGATCAGGCCAACCAGTTCAGTCTTCTCCCCCATTGTACTGAGAATATGTCCAACCAGAATAAAGAGTAGAGGAGATATGCATACGGTCTCTTGACGAAGCAAAGAAACCAAAGGCTTTTCTGTTAAAATTTATAAAGAATTTGGCCATACCAATACCACATTTGATCCGGTTAATATATTCCCATTGCAGGTAATGAAAGCATCCATCATTCATCCGTACAAGGTCAATGCAATTACAAGCTAGGGAAAACATAATTCTACAAAACGATATGGTTAGAAATAAACTGGAGCTGATCATTTTATCTAACTGTAAGGCATTAGTTATTGGAATAAGTTGGACGAAGTAGCTACACCTACCACAGCAGAAAGAAATTAAAAGTTAAAAAAAATCTATATGTTAATTTATGAAACCATTTTAGTTACCTTATTGACAAATAGGTAGTCATGAGGATAGACTCTCATTGAGAGTGAATTCTCAAAATGCAAAGTCACCACGGGAAATCCATCATCCACACTGCAGTTGCACAACAAGCACATAATAAGCTAAAATGTGTGCGTGAATGGCAAATTGCCCGATAAAATACTATTCAAGTACAACAAAGAATGCTGATGAAAAAATCCAGTAAAATGCAATAGAAAAAGAATCTGGCACTGTTAATATGTAGCATCAATACAAATGACAATAAAAGCAGTTAAGTGATTGCGACTAGTAAAAAAAGTCAATTAACTTGAAATGAAAACCTATAAAAAACCAACGTGCCAGGAGATACACAGAAAATCACTAAAAATTGTAAAAACATTCTGACTTTCATATCTTGGTGATTAGTCCTATACAGTAATGAAATGGTTCCCGACTTCCTGCAAAAGTATGTTCTCTGAAAGCCGGTTAAATCAGAGTAAAGGTCATTGTTTTGTTAAGATGAAGGCAGAATCCTTGGTCTAGCTGTGATCAAGCTTTTAACCTGGATCTCAATAGATAAATCAGCTAACTCAAAAAAATTGCCAGCACCTTTGGTTTCTTTTTTAAAAATTTAGAATCAAATAAACATAGAAATAAAAACAACAGAAACATGAAAAAATAAAATATCAAATAATATCAGGAAACCAGTGACATTGTGAATTAGTATAGCACATCAAGAAAGTTCCACAGTAACGGTTATCAAGCTGGAGTACAAAATAGAGTTATTCAAAACAGATAATAATGTTCTCAGGTTTAATGAATCCAAGGTGGCCACAATCTGGACAGTTTTTGACTGATCTAAGCCTACTTTTAGTGGCTAGTCTGACCTAGCCTTTCTTTTGGGTTTTTTCGTAAGAAGTCCTTGAAAACCACTAAAAATTCAAGAATGGACCCATAAATCCTGACATATCTAAGGTTGTAATTCTAATGATTTGTTAGAAAAAAGCACGTGTAGCTAAGAGGACATGAAGAAAAGAATAAATGGTCCATCTCATAAGTTGTCTGATCTGACCTTTCTTTTGGGCTTTTTAGTAAAAAGCCCTTGAAAATTCTTAAAATTCCAAGAATAGGCCCATAAATCCTAACATATCTAAGGTCTTAATTCTAATGATTTTTTAGAAAAAAAATCCGTGGAGAAGAGACTACATATTCCATCCCACAAGTTACATACCCAAGGGACCCCTGCTACCAGCATCCTAGATCCAGTACCATTCGCCACCAGCCACCCACTAACAGTGCCACATGAAAGAGAAACGGAGAAATTTAAGCAAGTGACTCTGTGTGTGTGAGAGAGAGAGAGTTGGTGGAAGAAGTGCTGGAAGGGGTGGTACACATAAAAGCACATTGGTTATCAGAACTCTTTATCTCAAAAGAACAGCCAAAAAAATAGGAGGTGGTTGTATTAACTTGGGAAAGCAAAGAGCACTATAACCAGAAAGGAGCACCAAAGTAAACAAACAGAATGGAAGTTTTTCCAAAAGGTAAAACAATTAAGAGACCAAGGGTCCCTTTATGGTATTCTTGAAAATCAGCGACCTACAATTGTGGTGGAGATGCTGATGGCTACGTTACTAAAGGTGCTTGAGGCACTAGGCTCTATGCCAGATGAGGTGTCCCCTCCACACCAAACCTCCACAAGAAGCCCGAAAAAATTTTGTTAGATCTTTACCTCCACCAATTAAAATACGTTACTTTGTGTACAGTGTCAAATAATCCTAGAGCACTAAATTGATGAAATTAGTATGTTCAGCTGTGCTTTACCTTGAATTATTTTACATCTAGCATGGATTTCCATCATGGTGAAATTTCACAAGACCAAGAATGACTATTAATCTCAGTGGGCCGAGATCAGAGAAGGCGAAGCTAGCCGCTGGAGAGGCAGTGATGGGACTCGCCTCTAAAGTCAGATTTTAGAGTAACAACTAAGCGATAAAAATCATGTGTCAAGCCAATGATGTGTACAGTGTTTTGGCAAACAACTAAGTCAAATTGAAGCAAACCCAAGGTAGCGGCCCTAGAATGGACAAAACCAAGATAATTGGTACACTATCCAAGTCAACAATGCTCGCAATCTGATATAGGATACAAGATGGGGCCTAACTCACTAATCAGCAGCCATAGTGATTGGACTAGTATCTGTATTCTCTCGTGTGACCTAACAAATGAGCGGACAATAAAGAAGTGAAAAATGACTTAAATGAGAGAGGGGTAAAGACCTAACTCTGTGCCAAGGCATGGGAGATGAATGTCTGGCTGTCCACCTTTCCAATAAGTTATTACAACATAAGTCATGACAAGTTATTAAGCTCATGCCTCAATGGGTGGTAAAAGGCTACAGTACAGCTTAGTCAAAATGTAGTCGGAAGGCAAACAGGTTGACGGGCTCATGATCAGTTGACGAATATTGGCAAACCAGTTCAGAGAGGTAAGTTGAACCAGCAGTGATGTGAGGGCGTCAAGGACATTGGCGACATCCTGCTGTGATTCTGGAATGATAGACTGGATGGTGAAGGCAGCTCAACAGGTTGTATGATATTGGGTTGGACAGTGACTGTCACAGAGCCGAATGTATGTAAGATGGTTCGCAGGCCACGGATCTGCGCATTGGTACCCAAACTTGGTCACAACATCACCTGGTTTCCCAATTAGTGAGCTATCGGCTTTCCTGGTGCATACGGCAGGCATCCAGAAGGACGTTGATGCCACTTGTGAATCTGTTAGGTGCTGTGATCCATCCCGGGATGGCAGGCTGGAAGCTCTACAGGCAAACATAACATCGAGGAAATGTTTGGCAGCCTCAATTATCCATCCAACCACCAGAAGAGAGAGCTTCAGTCCATAGTGTAGTCAGCATTGAGGGCCACGGTCAATGGTGGGGTGACGATCCTGTTTGCGAGTTCGCCGCTCTTGCTGCTCGATGAACTACCTGTGTTGTTGGTTTGGCTTGACACGCTGAGGCATCAGCACTTGCAGGTGCTCAACCAGCAAAGGGAACTAGCATGGCATCCAATTGCAAAGGGGTGCTACATTGGCAAAAAAAAGAAGCCTCGTGACCTTGGCCGATGCATGGAGGGGAAATAGGGAAAGAGGGAGGTTGTGTTGTGTATGCAGGGGTTATGGTTCCATAAAGTAGACTGCTATTGCTCCTTCGTGACAGGTGACTACTGTAGCTTTGGCTTTACGGAGGGAAGGAACGGGGGAGGACGGCACCAAAGAGAAGTAGAGGATGTGTGTGGGTGGAGTTGGGAGAGAAAGAAGAACTAGATGAGGGACCCCCAACCCCCGGGCTGATGATGTCTGCACCACAGTCAGCATCTGGCAGGGTAGCTTGCGGTGAGGTGAAGGATGGCACGAAAGAAGGGGTGTGCACCTTTGAAGTGTTTCTGGTGCACACCGTTGGTGTTGACGGGGTGAGAATTAATAGTTGGTGTCACTGGAAAGGGCTCTCTAGTGTGGCAGGTTGTTGGAGCTGGAGGCACGGTGTAGCGCGTCAAAGGGCCTCCAGTGAGTGGGCCTGGGTGTGGCAATGTTTGCTAAAGTGAGAAAATGAAGGGAGCCAAGAAGAAGAAGAAGAAGAAGAAGAAGAAGAAGAAAAAGATAAGTTAGAGGAGAGAAACAAGTTTCTTTTTTCTATGATTGACATGATTCATCCATTGGCCAATTGTCCAAAAGTACATGTATACCCAAATTGGGTAATATTTAAACACAATATCTTACAAGACTCAAATAAAACGAAACTAACAAAAGTTGTATGCTCCAGTGACTCGCATAGTGACTAGATCAATCAAGCATCTTTTCCAATCCGAATCAAAACAGACTCAAGTGTGGGTGTCTTCACCAATACTCCCAAGCTAAGAGGAATTCAACCATGTTGTGTAGGCATTGTTGTCACTCTAATAGCACCCCAAAAAATCTAGATCTAGTTGTTGAAGCTCCACCAGAGTCACTTAGGCATCCTTAGTGGGAGGTCAACTCCTCCAACACACAAGATTGTGTTGGCTTACTCCTGCTCACGTCGTCACCACCTGCTCATCCGTTATGCACTCAATCTACTCGTGTCACCATGTCATGATAATGAAAGGGTTGAAGGTGGACACTTCAGTGTGAGGTCTCTCAAAGGAAGGGGATGCGGCTTTGAAAGCTCTCCAAGTACCACTGTTGGATCTTGATAGATCACCAGATTGGAGACATTAAATGTAGAGTTAAGCTCATACTTGGACAGTAGGCTCACAACATACACGTTGGTCCCAATCCGCTCAACCACTCTGAAAAGATCGACTTATCAGGCCTGAAGCTTCTTAAAAAACCCCATTGAAAGTTGTTTAGCTCTAACTCCAACCATAACATAGTCACCTACCTGAAACTCCTATACTCGTCAACGCACATTGGCACATTGCTTATACCATTCATTGTTATCCTTAATATAATGGCTAATATGATTACGCAGACTTCGTATGTATTCGTCAAAGACTCTTAAAGAAAAAGGCAAAGGTGTGAGATCTACGGGTCGCTTAGGACTAAAACTAGTGGCAATCTCAAATGGGCTCAAACTGCTAAATTTATTGACTGGGTCATTATAAGTAAACTCTACTAAAGGAAAGACAAACCAAACCCATATGCGAACATAGTCTCCTACATGATAACATAAGAGATCACCTAAGCTCCTAATGATGACCTCAGTCTAACCATCCGTATCGGTGAGAGTGGGGCTAGGGTGCATCTGCAATGACTTCATTCTTGAGTTGGAACTCAATTGAAAGATTGGGGTCAGCTACAAAAGTCACCTCCACGAGGGTGATCGATGGGTGCTCCATGTGTGGACCCTCAATGCACAACATACAAGCGAAGGGACATTATGAACATATGTGGTTGTATCCCCGACAACCAAAGCACTGATCTCGAAACATGGGACTAGAAGACACACCAACAGTCGGAGCCTTACCCCAGTCCTCACACAAAAGGAGGAGCTGCCACTTGGGGGCAAACTCGTAGAGGTAGGAGAGGTAAAAGAGGGTCATGCGCTGGAAAGTGAACCAAAAATCTAACACGGGCAGGAAAGGACAAGAGAGGATGGGGTCATGAGACCTAGAGGATGGCCACAGGGTGGAGGTAGGCGGCCATCAAAGGCATAAGTCAAACCCAACGCACAGGCGGCCTCGCCTGGATGCTTGTTTGAATATGACTGAAAGGACAAATTTTCTATTCATACGAAGTGAAGTGTAAGAAATAACAAAACAAAAAACATCAACTAAAACATGACATCTACCATGATGGTAGAAAAGTAAAGAAGCTACATAAAAGAAGGATATAAAATGCAGAATTTGTCCCTGAAAAAAGCCTCACCCAAATGATTGTCAGAGTGGGCCAACATCCAATCTTTAACATAGTTCAACATCAGATGAAGGATCAAACGCAGATTCTCAAAATGCTCTTCCAAAATTCATCTATTTCTTGTGTGCCAAATGGACCAGAGCATAGCAGGTAAAGTAAGCTTCCACAGATTAAGTTTTAAAAACCAAGGATTCAACTGGGGCCAAACTTGCATTAGGGAGATAATACTAGTAGATTCCATCCGCATAATAAGATCAACATTTGATCTTACATATGATGATCAACCAAACGTTGATATATGAACTCTTGGAGGCTTCATTTGTTGTATGCATAACCCATAAGTCAACCTGAGCTCTTCATTTGATTAGGCCCATTAAGAACATGAAAGAAATGTCAATATTTAACATTTGGCATAAATCAGTCCTTGGGTCATTTTGATCCCGGCCAGGGCCTAGATCATGTGCTAATAAATTTTGAGATTGGGACTGATTTATGTCATTTGTGGCCCAATAACCATAATATATTATGAAATTCTATATTGGGCCCACCATGGCCCAATAAGCATATCATATAGTTAAATTTGATATTGGGCTCAAACTCATGTCATCCATGGCCCAATAATCATATCATCTAAGATTCATGACATAGGGCCTCATATTGATCAAATTGGCCCCAATAAGCTTCTTATCATTTGAATAACTGACATCACATTGTCATTGGATCAAATTTATGTCTCCATTGGGCTTTCCCTTATTTGGGTCCATTATCCAATTAAAAATTGATCCATCTACATGAAATATGTTCTATTGAGCTTCATCTTGAGCAAATCAAGCACATTAAGGGACCAGGGGCCACCTTCCTTTAAATGCTATTAGTGCATCCATTTATTTAAATAACATCAAGTCCTAATCCAATTACAACCAACCAAGAGAGGCGGGGTACCCTTATTGGGTTTGAGTAGGACCCGGATCCTATTAAGGACCTAATTAATGATTGGATCCATCATTAGCGCATTAAAGCATCTCATCCATTGGATCTTGTGCCAATCATATCTTTTCTCCCCCTCTTTTATAGCATTCAATCCTACTCCTAAGAGGGTTACATATGGCAGCAGTACTCCCTTTAGGATTCACTAGAATCCGAACCTTGCTTTGACTCCAAATCAGATTCAAATCATTAGTTGGCTTATATAAGCCTATCATCCACCGGAATTGGACTAAGTAGAAGCCCCGGCCTGCCTCTCCTCTTCTTCTTTCTCCTCCTCAGCTGCAGTGACCTGTTTCTGGTGCCAAACCCATCAGGGTCCCCAGTTTGTTGTTCCGGTGCTCAATTGATCACCTGCTGGACCTGATTTAAAAAATATTTCTCAGAAGCTCCATCCTCTCATAAGGGCCGTCAGGTATGTGAATTTCCCTGTTTCTGCCTTCGTCCATGCCGCGATCACCAAGTCACTTGACAGACCAATCTGGGTCTCTCTTCTTCGCCCCGATCTGGTGGTTTAGGCACAAATCGGATCTGGATTGAAAAGGGTACATTGCCCTGCTGATCAAGCAACTTCCAGACCTGTCAATTGCTGCAATTCTCATCATCAATCATCAGCAGCAGTGAGTATGTATCCCATGCTTCCGTATCTTGTTACCATGACATTAACAGATATCCCAATCCTGTGAAACCTTTAATTTTGGATCCCATAGGCCACCGGCTGAGCAAGATCAAGTGGAGGGGCCTTCTATTCAACTTCTTGGCCTCAGCATTGGCGGATATGATTTTTCTCTCTTAGTTTTGGTTGCCATGGTGTATAGGGTGCATAGCTCAGTATTTAATTCCTCCAAAACTGAGAAGGGTATGTTCTTTCTCAGTTTTAGGTAACCCTCGGCCTATCAAATATGTATATATATATTTCTTTCTTCCTCCTTTCTCTATTTTTGCTTTGATTGTACATAGATATTGCCATCTGATCGGAGGGTGTAAGGACTCTATTTAATTGGCATGTTTGATCATTGTAGGTACTACTAGGATCAAATTTCATCCATCTGGCACCAGATCCTGTTTGGGTTCTACCATTGTCTCTCAGCATGTCTCGGCTCTGCTGATTCCTAGACCTTTCATTCTTTTGAACAACTATCACCCAGCTGTATTCAAACTTGTAGATGTCCAATGACCTGCCACCTGGCTATTGAGGTATCTCCAACAGACTTGGAAACTCAAATTCGGCATGTTATATATATTTGAGTACATATAAGCATGCTCTTCTTGATGCCAGTCCCATTGATCAAGATGCACTGCTCCTGCTCACATTTTTTTACTGGACCATATTCCGGATCTGCTAGATCCTAGGTCACTCATATAAATTCCCATAACTTAGGGGATCAGTTCCCCTCATTGCCTTGGTGATTTCTCATTTTACAAAGGCCCAGACCACCTTCTTTCCCATCTAATTTGACCCATCAGTCATCCCTCATTTAAGACAGCGTCCTTCTTCATCCTCTATCAGAATGTTCATTTGCTTCAATCAGTATGTTTTCAGTCAAATTCAAGAAAAATTATGACTGAATGAACCATCTTTTACATGTTCAAATTCCCCTTGATATTGTGAAACCTGAGTAGGGAATACTCCTTCCTTATCTATGTTATGATGCCAAGTGTGGTCTCTACATGTTGAGCCATCAGATTAGGCTCACCAATTACCTCAAATAGTTGAGATATCCATTTTTTGTTGTCACTGATTATGCCCATTGGCCAGCACATGTAAAATCATCTATTAACCATGCTCATATTGCCATAGGAGCTATGATTTTGACAGATTTGCATAAGTTCGCATATATATTTTTGTGCCAAGTGTTAGCATTCCATGTATCCTAGCTACTGGTAGTCCCATCATTAAAGTATGCATGTAGGACATCCCATGAGCTAAAATATGTAAATCCTAAGTTAACTAGGACATAAATCCCATATAGAATAGGATTTCAAGAAAAGTACAATTTTCATTTCATTTTACTATCTCTGAAGTTCATACAAATTTCTGGTAACAGCATCTGAAAACCCTGGATCAGCAACTTAATGTTGTGAATCCACGTGTTTCAAACCATTGCCTGGTCCAAGAATCCAGACCCCAGTAGGTGGGGAAGATGCAGCAGCAACCAGAAAGTGCAGATCCCTGGATCAGATTGGCCTATGCCGATCCCCATCTGACTGGCTGACACCATGCTATATGCATTACTAGATATGGATTGAGGCTCCACAGAAAGGTTCTTTGCAAAAATGTCACTTCTCATCAATTTGCAACCCTTGTACTGATCAAAGACACTTCATATTCAGCATATGTAACAAAACGGGAAATGTCATACGTCCTTCAACTGTAGAAACTTAAAAGGTTGATCCAACCCATGATACTAAAATTATTTCCATTACTAAACAACTAGTTCAAGCTATATCGTAACTTAATTTAAAATGCTACAGATATCCTCAACTATCAGTGACACAAGGCTTTTTCAGAATATTACATGGAAGTAAGACTCTAAATATTATATAAGGTTCTATAACTTCATAAAGAATGTCCTTATGCAGTGCCACATTGATCCTAAGCACTTCGATTATTGTTTCAATAACCAAAAGCTTATGTAGAGAACAAAGGCATGCAATCTAAATGGCACACAGAAATTTTTCATTGAATATGCACACAGGAAATCTTCATTGAACACGTGCACGTGTCATTCTCTTGACACACATTATATGCAGTGAAAATCATATAGAAATTAGGAAATAAATGAAGTTTCAGAAGTAAATACCTTCTAGTGTAATGAAAGCATAAGAAATCTTGTATGGTTTGGATATTCAAATTTGGCTGGAATGCCATTATCTGCACATCGAATCACAGAACCTAAGATGAGGTGGCTTTTTTATTATCTTATCGTGAAAATAGCAATATAGTATATAAGGTAAAAAGTTTAAAGAAAAAGTAAATAAACCACTCTACCGCAGCCATTAAAGGTCTATAAGCAGCATCAGGAAGATAAGCAAGTGTTGTTCCGCTATCAATAACTGTTCCTCTCTTCACACCAGTGTCAAATATGTCAGAAGAAAGTTGAAGTCTCTGTCCAGCAACATCAATGGCTTTCATATTTACATTATAATGTGGCCTGTGTATTTTTTAAAAAAGTGCCACACATAAATATTTAATAAACAAAGGCATAAGTAATAGCAAAATAGCAGATAAATTGAGTCATGTTCCACATTTAAACAGGAAAGAGAAATTTTGTAGTAACAAGAGATGAACAGTACTCATATAATGACATTAAAGAGTCAAACGGCCTGCCTTCATTATGTCAAATCAACTCCTTAAAATGCCTTATAGGGGATTTCAAATCTCATGCATTGGCGTTATGGCTCTTTCATGCTTTCCACTTATGCAATTTAATGGGGCCATGGCGCATCTATCTCTCCCCTTCATGTAAATAGCCTTCATAGATATTAACAGAATCATATGCTTACGCTGTATGGGAGTAATTTTTCTGCCCCATGACCCTCGAGGAACACCAAAAAGTCAACATCAAAATAATTAATTATTAAAAATCCAACTATAATTAAGAAAAAGAATTTTTCAAGTCTAACTGGGTCAACCAAAAATTTTCATAATTAAAACAGATCAAAAAACTAAATTTTAATCAATTTAATGATTTAACAATAATTTAATAATTAATTAATTAATTAACAAACAAATAAAAACGGATAAACAGAAAATAAATAATAGAAATCAAAACATGCAGATAATAAGTAAAAATCAAATAATCTTCTTGAGAACAACAGAGAAAACTAAAGAATTCAATAAACCTTCAACTGACACACAAACAAGTAAATAAACATCTCATAAGAAAAAAGAAAACAAAGAAAACTAACAGAAACAAAATAAATTGAAACAGGAAGTAATGAATAAAAAAAGGGACACCCATAAATTGTAATTAAAAGGTGAAACAGAAATTAAAACAAAAATAATCATAAACAAACCGAAAATGATAAAAAATGCTGAAATCCTAACTAAAATTACAAAAACTAAATAAAAATAAAGCATGAACAAAAAAATTCAAATCTGGAATGAAAACCCAAAATTTAAACAAAACACACAAAAAAGTGAAAAAAATAAAAAAAGAATAAATAAAAAACAAGACAAATGAAACAAAATTCTCATTCAGAAATAACCCCATGACAGCAAAACAGCAAATGAGAAAGGAAAAAGAGTGATAAATAATAAAAAAATGATAAATAAACCTGAAATAAAGAATATTTCAAGAAAATGACTGAAAATCCAACCAGAAAAATATGGTCTTGAACCCAAACAACACAAAACAGATAAATAAATCAATAAAACAAATAAACATCAAACAAATGCACAAAGGTAAACAAATAACCTCACAAATAGAAAATAAGCCAAAAATCAGTAAATAAGCTGAAAACAAAAACAACTAAAACAGGTACAACTCCCACATGTAAAAAAAATCAAAAATCAAAAGCAATCCATAATTTGGTGATAAAATAACAAAGCAAAAGACTTGATAATCCGATAATCTCATAAACAAAAAAGTCAAATTTAAAAAAAAAACCCTCAAATCCAAAACAAATGAAACCAGAACATCTTAAATGCAAAAATCACAATAAAAAAATCAAATCTCACAAGGTCATGGGGAATGTCACCTAATTCCTTTCACTTTCATGTGGATGAATGGCCTCATGTAAATAAGTTGCAGATAGTTAATAATACCACGCCTGATGAATAAATGATCAATACTTTCCTTTTGCAACCACAAAAAACAGCCGGCGGGGAAGAATGAAAAATGTAAATAAGTTGATATGGTGATTAATCATGAGTGTTCGAGTAGTTGCTCGATAACATTAAAACATAACAAGTTCGGTGATGAAAGGTCAAAAGAATTTCTGATACCAACAAAATAACCTCAAAATCTAAAATGTGCTTTGGATCTTCTAAGTCATAGGGATTCCCCAATTCATACACAGAAGATTTTGGAACTCAAATCATATGTTCCTACCCATATATACCACAACAAATCAACATTAAGTTCCATAGCATATCACACATCATCTATTTTCAAATGATGATTGATTTTTTTAAATATAGAAAAATCAGATTTCCACATCCTCCTGTGTATCAGTGCATCTAATATCTTTTAGTTATCCATTAAATCAACATCAGATATTTCTTCCTCCTTAAGGTTCCTTCTAAATGAAATGAACCAGTTAACACGGCTATCCCAAGAAGAGCCAACTTTAGCTTTGACATTTGTAGCCATCTTGAAGAGCCTAGGAAACTTATCTGCTAGCAGTGCATGGCCTACCCAAGTACTCATTGATCTTTCCAGAACAGTCTTACTGCCATTACCTATCTCAATTGAGGTTGACGAATTGAAGAAATCCCAATTGAGTAAAATCTCCTTCCATATATTCAAAATTTTGTCATGGCCACTAAAGTCCTTGATTGAATTTTCATCAACACCAAACCATACCTTGTACAAATTATTCTACCCCATATTAATTTCCTGTTGTGAATCAGTTTCCATAGCCATCTCCCACCTTGAGAAGCACGTTATTAATGCTATACAATGGCTTGAGATTGACATCTCCCACCTAGATGTCTATACACAATTCCATTTCACAAGATGGATGCCTCTGACACCTTCCTTGCCTTTCTAGAAAAACTTTACCCTTATACTTTCCAATTTCCTCTAAACGCCTCTCAACCCAATAGAAGAAGGCTCACATTCAGAACCTCAATATTAAGAAGAACTTGATGATGGAAAATAGCCAACATTATGGTGGCCATCAGCATCAATGGGCACAGAGTGATTGGGACCAATGGGGTATTATAACGATATTTAGAATAATATGAGAATCAACAGAATACGAAGATAGAGTTTAAACTTTAAAGAAATAGCTCAATCACTTTTTTTAATATGGATATAAATATTATGACTTCACATTCATGGTCAAAATCACAAATGAGGATTATGAAGACTTATATGATCACCATAGTTTATTTGGTGATATAAATGTTGTATTTCTATACCGTTAGTACTTTGAAATTTATGAAATGACATATTTCATGTTTCTTCCATTTGTGTAATTCATACTCTTCAAAAGTGACAGTATGTGTATGCTTTGATGTTCCTATTTTGCCGATTGCTTTATGATTCTTATTGTTTTTCTTATTTTTTTCAAAAAGTGTGAAAACATTTTATCGGATTATGGATCATTTTTCCATCTAGATCCCGATTCCAAACCCACTATGCTTGGTTTGGTTTGTGGGGGGAGGGGGGGTTGATATGGTATTGTGGTGCAGCAGCCTGGTCAATGGTCCCTATAATTGTATTTTCCTTTCTGTTTTTTTTCTTATTATTGCCATCTCTAAAACAAATGACACTCCATCCTAGAAAAAAAGGTCATACCGTGTATTGGTGGAAAATTTATAAAAAAAGGCTTCTTTTAAAAATCATGATAGTCTTACGGAAAATTGTTTGGTTTGAATTGCCAACAGATGATAATTGTCATAGATTAATGTAAAATGCATTAATAACTGTAGCTTTTGTGGCTGGTTTAAAGAAACTTCTAATCACCCCCCTTTGCACCATGGTGCTGTGGATATGACATGAAAATCCCTCTTCAAGTGCAGAAAAAAATAAAAAATGTCAAGAAAATGATTGAGAATTGTGATTAGTTAATCCATGGAAGGATGACCTTGTCATACCGCAAAGTTTCTCACCAACTATATGTGGGACCATTTGCAAAGAAAGATATAAGAGGGATTTCAACCAGCAGCTGGTTTGGCCAACAGATATCTAAGGTGAATATTTACTGCTTTAATAAAGATTTCTCCTTTGCTCCATCAGGGTGTTAACCTCAACGTCAAAGGACTAGGGAAGTATTTTTAATAGGACATCTTTTTCCACTGATCTATTGAGCTTTCCTTGGATCTTCTAGTGTTTCCATTAGGTTTGTATTTGAGAGGTCTTTCTGTTATCTCCATAGAAGATAGAGGTGCAAACAAAATCCGAGATTTCAAAATTCCGATTCAATTTCAATAAAAATTAAGGTATTCTAAACTTTTTGTTTCCTACAAGCTAGCGAAATTGAAATCAGGATCAATCAAATTCGTATTCATTTTCCCAATTTCAATAAAATAATATTATAATAAAATAAAATAGATAAATTATAAAATATGCCATATAAATGCTAAAGAAGTAATAATAGAAATTTAAAATTATTACATAAATTTTAGTAGGTACATGAGATTTATTAGCTCATTAAAAAAATAATGCTCAAATCTATTGGATTCTATTATGATTATAATAATAGGAACAAAATCGGAATCTCATGAATTCAATTTAATTAGAATCTAAGTCAGAATGACTTAACCCATTAGCAGCCCTAGTATAAGGTTTCTTTCCACCTTGGAACGCTTCTCTCTCTTCTACCTTGCACTTTCACCAGTTCCCATTGGCCATGATAAATTGTGGCCATTTTTACGGTCACCTTTCCAAAAAAATTGGGATGCTTATGGGATTTAGACCTATGAACTACATCCTACATCCTCTCGTAGCATGAAACTAAAACATTTCTTTAACATATGCTTTTAGCGAGCAACAATGGCAAATTAGAACTTTAATAGCAATAAAACTAGTTGTTGTGAATTAAAAATATAAAATAGAAAGAAAACCACAAAATTAAGTTAATGGCATAAACATACTGATCTGGGACCAAAGGCGTAGTATTCACTTTTGGATGTGCAACATGGCCAACAGCAAAAATTCCACCCCCATTAACACTGTCCAAACAATGAGCAAACATCTTTCTCACTTTTCCAGCAGAGGCTAATTGTGAAATCATGGATGAATTCGATTGTCCAAATCCCAATATTCCATCAACTGCTTCCCCGGATGAACCCAAGTCACCAGACTGCTGGGCTCCACATCTACATGAAAGGAAGAATTCTTCAATGTCAGTACTCTGCTCACAATCTAGAAAAACAGTGCACTGAAGATTCTCAAAACACTGTTTTCAAAAAAAATTGATTCTATATAACACAACAGAAAAAAAAACAGAAGAGAATAAGTACAAGATAGGCAACATCATGATCATTACAATTCTTCATTTATACTTGAGAGCAAGTGGAAAAAAAAAAGTTCCCAAAATAAGTAGCCTTAACTTGTGTATGTGTGAGTAGACAAATGGCATTCTCAATGGAACCCTCTTTAAAACCTGAGTGAAGCTATATAGCAAGCCGTTAAAACAATTGACAGAATCGGTGAGCAAACTGGCTCTTTCAGGCATTAACCATTGCTCTGGAATTTCCATCAGTGAATAGGGGATTGGGATAGAATGGTATTCAGCAATCTAAAAATGGTTTTTGTCAGCAATATAAAATCTCAAATTTTGAGCACGGGAGAAACTTTTAAACTGCTTACCAAACAAAACTAACATGCATACAAGTCTCGTAAAGTTTATCCGTTTGACTTTATCTGTCCCATCCACATAAGTTACATGGTAACCTCATGTTTGGTAAAAAGGTGAGTGAACTACAAAAAACTTCTGCATACACTAAAAGAAAGCATAATTATTTTCCTTCCAATCGAGAAGAAACCTAGGACGGATATCAGCCTGTTCTTTATCCTACCCATTGACCAAAATTGGCCATACGAAAATGCACATTGCCAGATGGCCTTTTGGCACTCCCGGCTGTATCCACTTCATTTCATGATTGCTAATTGAAACAGAGGTGATAAAAAAGACACGCGTTAAAATTTGAAACTTGCCCAAATGTAATGCTTGCGTTGGCTTGTCTCGTCTGATTATTCCCGGTAACTTGGTTGTACTGCAGAGAATCAGTCACGAAATAACCATTAGTGCCACTCCCATCCCCATACGTGACGCTGTACTGACAAAGCAGCTCAGGCCTGCAACCTTCCAGTTCGCCTCCATAGGTTGAAGAGCAAAATGCTTGGTCGCAGGTCACTAATCTGGACGTGACCGAGCTTTTTGGATCATACAGCGTGAGATCGATCTGCACAATGACGATGGTGTCATCAAGATTGACAGGTTACTACCGGAAAGTAGCGCCGATAAGGCAACAAAGACGGGAAGGCGCTTACACCGAGATCGCTGTGCTTGGGGCAGTGCGTGCACTGGATGCAATTAACCCATAGAAGGTCGCTACCTGTGTCAACTTGCACATAATACTTCTTAGATGGCGAGCCGATCCCAATTTCCGCAAAATATAGCCTGAGTCAAAGAACCAACAACTCGGTCATCATCTACCGTCCTCGTCCCCAATAATCTGATTACCGGAGACGACCGCTTGCGCAGCTTCTTCTCTCACCCGGCAGCGGAGGGCAGGCCAAGTCCGCCGAGGGGAATGTCGGCAGCGGCGAGGGCCCGGCCGTGGCGGCGGCTGTCGTGGGCCCTGAGCTCCCCGGGTGAGGCTCCCCGCGTCGGGAAGCGGCGTCTGACCTGGAACACCCCGTTCCCGGAGGCGTCGAGCGGCGAGGCGCAAAGCAGAAGGGCGGCGGCGGCGGCGGCGAGCAGAAGACGACCCGGCAATGCCGCCGGCGGGATGGGGGGAGTCCTCCGATCCATGAATTGGGCGCCGGGCGGGGGGGAGACCGGGGTTTCCTTCGCTTGCTTCGCCGCTACGGCCTCATCGGCGCTGGAATGGGGAGGCGCCCGGCGGAGGAAGCTGGGTGGTGCCCGGTGCGAGAGAGGAGAAGCCGCTCCGCCGGTCTCCGTTTTCACGCAAGCACGACGCACGCTCCCTTTTTTTCTTCTTGTATTCCTTGCCGCCCCCCCCCCCCCTCGTACGCGGTGTCATTTCCTGAATTTCGATATTTTTAATATCGACGTGTAAATTAAATACCAAGAACAGTATTTACTATATTTGGGTGTTCAAACGCACTAATCCTTGAATTTTATGCTTCTTGTTACCACCCTGTCAGATTCAAGACACCCTCTATTTTAAGGTCATTTTATTTTTTAATTTTTTTTGTTTACGGACTGACTACATTCTATTGACATAAGAAAAGTGTTGATAATCGAGTATACCGCAGATATTCATTTTTTTTTACTTGGACAACGAGTCCGGCTAAAACAGATTCACCCTTTTCTTTACAATTTTTTCTATCTTGACACCCCGGCAACATATAAAATATAACCCTCTACATTTTGGCTATTTCTATTGTAACCCTCTTATAAATCTATCCAGGCTTATGCGGTGTTTGGTTGCAGGATAATGGAGGTTTTTATTTTACTTTTTAAAAATGGTAAAAAAAACTTGTTAAAAAGAGGTGTTTAACAACCGTGACAATTTTATGTTTTGAAAATGATTTTCTTCTTAAACAAAAAAAGGATCTCACCTTTTTCTTTTTTCTTGTGGTCCCCCACTCTGTTTGGTCAAGAATGATAGTTACTTTTTGTCTGTTATCACATCTCTCCAAACATGATAATTTTATGTCATGAGTGAGTTCGTTTTTTATTTTAATATAATTTTTTATCGTGAAAATGTACAAAAAAATATAATGCAACCAAACACTCCATTATGTATCTTTGCTGAGCAACGACGATTGAGCACGGTTTGGTTTGGTTTAAAAGTCGGACCAAGTTTTTCAAAATGAATTGAATCGAATCAAGTGCTCGACTCGACCCGAACTAGTTCAAGATGGTTCAGTTCAATTTCACGGGTTGAACCGCACATCCCGGGCTATTTTGTATCAGGATATATAACTTGGGAATAAATTTAATTTATCTCGAAATTTAAAAGATAAATCAGATTTATTTTTAAAAATTTGATACCAATCAGGCCCTTGATGAATACCATGTACAGGTTTATGATAATCAAAATAACCATCTAAACTGACGTTTTTATTATTTGGTAATTTGTCATGGCCTGACGAACCAAACAAATTGGCGTGGATTACCCAGAATGAGTCCCCGGAGGAGCACCGACACATAGGGGTGGGCACAAAACGGTTCAAACCGAGAAATCAAACCAAACTAGTCCATTCAGTTCGGTTTGGACCCCTTTTGGTTGAGACCGGATCCCCTCAGGTGGGCACCTGAGGGGTCCGGTTAGCCCCTCTCACATAGGGACTGACAGATGGTGATTTGTGTTAGCCCCTATGTGAGAGGGGTTGACCGGACCCCCTCAGGTGCCCACCTGAGGGGATCCGGATTCCTTGTGATTTGGTTTGGTTTAGAAATTTTTCAAACCGATTTAAACTAAATTAAACCATTTAAACCGATTTAATCATAAAAACTATTATAGTATTAATAAAAATGATTTTTTATAAATTTTACAATAAACTAATATTTATTTTTATTAATTTTAATTTAAAATTAATATATATATGTAAAAAATAATTAATTTAAATATTCTTATTTATTTCCCGTTTAAACTGAACCAAATCGAATTCGGTTCGATTGGAGATGATGATTCGATTTGAAAAAAATAATGTAAACCGGACCAAATTGAACCGTGTTCACCCCCTGCCGATGTATGCCGTGATCCGGTCAAAAGCGAGAGAAAAGCGGCGTGGATACACGGGGGATGGGGGTGGTTTTATCACCGTCGCGTGATCGGCCGGTCGTCGTTCTGTCACCCTCGGGGTGATCGGACGGTTGCAGATGACGTCGACGAGAGAAGGCGTGGGAAGGCAACGCCGAGGTGCCGTCACCGCCCCCGAGGCCGCGAGCCCGACGCGTAGGCCACGCTGAGTCTCCACGCCCGCGCGGGGGGCGGCCTTCCGGTTCCGGACGCGTGATGGATCGCGACACCTCCCGGTGAGCGAAGGACGTCTTTGACGTCGTCGCCCCGGCCGGCGACCGCGTGAAAGGAACGGACACGTTCTTATTATAATGTCCCGTAAAAATTATTATTTAAATAATACATATATATTATATCACAGAGATTAATTTAATTTTAAAAAAAAGCGTACACGCGGAATGCTCAGGCTTAGATTTACATGTGGGTCAAATCTGACGGTAGACTTTTTATTTTTTATTTCAGTTATATTTATGGGGTGTTTGGTTGCATGATAATGAAGGTTTTTGTTTTAATTTTTAAAAATTGTAAGAAAACTTGTTAAAAGAGGTGTTTGGTAACCATGACAATTTTATGTTTTAAAAGTGATTTTCTTCTTAAACAAAAAAAGTGGGTCTCACCTCTTTCTTTTTTCTTGTGGTCCCCCACTTTGTTTGGTCTTGTGTGGTAGTTACTTTTTTTTGTAATCACATCCCTCCAAACATGATAATTTTATGTCATGAGTTGGTTCACTTTTTATTTTAATACAATTTTTTATCATGAAAGTGTACAAAAAATTATCATGCAACCAAACACCCCATTAGGATTGTTTCCTATTGATCTTGTTTCGCACGTTGAAACCAAAATAAAATAAGATCGAAACCGGTTCGATGAAAAACCAAACCGGTGGTGAACCAAACCAACATCTCGGTTTGCCGATTCAACATGTTATTTACTCTATTAAATAGAATTAAAAACATCACAGTTTAAAATTATATAATTTTAAAAATAATCGATACAATATAAAAAGTAAAATAAGCCAACAGGTGAGGAATGTTAAATCATTGTGATGGACCAAATCTCAATCATTACATCTTTAACATCCTAAATTTGATATTATTAACTAAACATTTTTATGATGTGCTTGGTTGCATATGATAATAAAGATTTTATTTTAATTTTTAAAAAATATAAAAAAAATTGTTAAAAGAAGTGTTTGCAACTTTGACAATTTTATGTTTTGAAAGTGATTTTCTTCTTAAACAAAAAAAAGAGTCTCACCTCTTTATATTTTCTTGTAGTTCCCACTTTATTTGGTCATGTATAGTAGTTACTCTTTTTTGTTATCACATTCCTCTGAACATGATAATTTTATGTCATGAGTTGGTTCGCATTTTTTAATACAATTTTTTATTATGAAAGTGTATAAAAATTATCATGCAACTAAACACCTCGTTATTTATTATTGTCGGCATTAATTTTAAAATCGATAATGATAGAAATCCGAATCTAACCAGCAGTTTACCATGTTTCTTTGAGACGCGATAACAAAACATGGTGGAACCATCGCCACAACAAAAAATGGAGATCATAAGAAACCAAAAGATAAAAGAAAAGAAAGAGAGGTTCCACTTCCACGTATAAATATTCTTTATTTTCTCCAATAGCATTAGGAGAGAGAGAGAGAGAGTAGATTAGTAAAAATGTCCAAAGGTAGGTTAAGTCAGTTTGTTAAGCTTAAAAGTTGATGGGATAACTTACTTGGCAGCTCGCCGTTGTGACGATCAGGCAAGGAAGACAGCCTTATCGGGTCCATCGGATCGGTAAAGTCAAGATCTGGTGACTATTTTTATCCGGTAGCATATCCTTAACCAAATGGATCTGGTGACTTCCGTTGCTACCGGGTCCCGATGGACACGGTAACTTCTGTGGGTCGATTTTGGCGAGAGAATCGCCAGAATCGATCCGAAATTGACTGAATTAATCGATTCTGGCACTGATTCCATCTAGAAACACGCTTCGGACCGATCTTTTATCCGGATTGGTAGTTCCGCCGAGAATCGGGTCGGTTATGTCCGATTCGATCTAAGAATCGGTCAATCTTAATCCGGATTGGCCGATTCTGCAATCTATACGCCTAAGCCATACTCAAAGACAATGAGGCTATCTTACAAACTCCATAACCAAGAAGAGTCCAAAATATATAAAACATAATACCAAATCTCAAAGAGTCAATATAAGATTATTCTCAAAGTAAAAATAAGAGACAAGAATATGATCAATTACTTCTATTATCAATTGATAACTACCCGCTCTGATACCATCTTACAGATAGCAAAACTATGATGTCAAGGTAAGAAGACTTAGAACATATAAACACAACATCAAATCTCCAATGATCAATACAAAACTACCTCCACAATCTTATGCCCTGTTTGGTTAGAGTTTTATTTTTGATACTATATCAATATTGATATTAATATTTTCAAATGTTGGAGTATCAATATCAAAAGTAATATAAGTTGACACTTGTATTACATAATATCTTTTGTTTGTACTATAAATTTTAAAATTGATACAATTAACCAAACACCTTTTAATGGTTTCTATCAATATCAATTTTAAAATTGATAGTGATAGAGATACCTAATAGTGTTACCAAACAGGGTGTTAACAATGACATCGTCAGACTGGGGGCGGTTCAACATCCAGGGGGACCGTGGGCCTCATCTTCTCCACCCAAAACAGAGGCCGCTTCTGCGGTGAACTTTTCTACCTTGCTCGTATGTTGGAGATTGTCTCCTTCAATGGGGGCAATGGGACGAGACGAGAGATCCCTCGCCACCGTCTCACACTGTTGATAACATAGATCACAATGGACTTTGGCCACGGTCGCCTCCTGAGTGATTTACTTGTTTAGTCCCACGTCGCTCTCCGTAGGAGCAAGATACACACTTTTGCCTTGAAGACAATGTTAAGAGGCAAGTCACTTAATTCCATACTTAATCGCCCTGTTTGGTTAGGGTTTCAAATTTAAAACTATATCAATATCGATATCGATAAATTTAAAAGTTGGAGTATCAATATCAAAACTGATACAAGTTGCTGACACTTGTATCACGTGATGTGCTTTATTTTCATTACCAATTTCAAAATTGATACTATTAACCAAACACTTCTTAGTAATTACTAAGAATATTAATTTTAAAATTGATAATGATAGAGATGTCAAATAGTGTTACCAAACAGGGGCTTCTTAGTGATTACTAAGAATATTAATTTTAAAATTGATAATGATAGAGATGTCAGATAGTGTTACCAAACAAGGGCTAAGTTAATCCTTGAGCCGTTTTAACTTTAATGACTTATCAATTACAAGTTTAATCTATTTGCTTGCATACAAACTTTTATTTAAAATGTATTATGATAAAAAAAAGAATTGAACCAACCCAAGCCGAATTGTTTGATTCAATTTATTATCCGTTTGAGGTTTAATTGAACCAGTTCGATTTGATTTCTTACTTGATTTTAATCACAAAAAATAATACAAAATTAGACCAAACAACACCACACTTGTTTCTCGGAAAACTCTGGGGTCGGCCCCGGGTCAGTCGGGTTTAAAACCAACCCAAGTCGGTTGAGGTCGCGACTCTAGCCGAGGCTGGGTTTCGGGGAAAAATTAATAAAAAATTAATTTTAAATTAACAACCGAGTTAGGGTCGCAAAACCCGAACCGAGTCAGTCGGCCCAAAACCGACAATGTCAGCTGACCCGTCAGCGAACCATGGTTCCAAGGCCCAGGTGCCCGAGCACCTTTCTTGGGAGCTAGAAGACACCAAGGCGACCAAAGCACCGCTCTCGGCGCCAGGCCAGGCGCCCCAGGCCTCCTACATGACAAAATCTACTATCACTGGGGACAGTCCTTTTTGTTTCGGATCTTTCTTCCTCTAGTTGTTCACACCTTTGTCTAAACAAACATGGAGAGGCATCTACAGAAATTAGTAGAATATAAAAAGTGATGAATCACAATTCAAGATCAGTATTGCAAGCAGCGCCTTGGCAGAAGACACTTCCAGCTTTTGAGGCCTCTGACAAAAAATATTTTTCAATTCCAACACCATTCTTTTGTATTACGTGGAACAGTGGATCTGATCAAATATCATCAAAAAAAATAATTTATCTATAGCCAATGAACTGCAATTGATTTCATAAGCATATGCCATCTCCCTGGGATACAATGAACTGCAATTGATTTCATAAGTATATACCATCTCCCTGGGATAGAATGAACTGCAATTGATTTCATAAGTATATACCATCTCCCTGGGTTATCTTGATCTTTTACACTCTATTTGCTTCACAAAGATGCACAATCATTTCGAGCTTGGGAACTCCATAATATCCTTTGCAGCTTTTAGTCACCAGGACAGTCGCATATCACACTCCACATGACACGACTATGCCAACAAGAATATAAAAGATATCAAATGCTTACATCTTCAACTGGAGTAAGAAAGAAACCACGGGCTCTGCCTGGGTTGTGGAGCTTAAATGATTGAACTACGATATGCATTAGGACATGTTTGATGCTTCAATTTGGTAATCGTTGATTATTAATTAAAAAACAACAAGCGAGAGAAAGGACAATTATATTGCACTTGAGAATGAAAACAGGGGCAAACATGGTTGAAAATATAGATCTCTTCAGGAAACCTGCGTTACCATGAACAACAAAATTTTCCCATGCAGATTGAAGTATTCATCAGCAGGCAAACAAGCAAATTATACCCCTCGGGATGCCCGTTAGGAAATTGACCATGTAATGTGCCCTTAACTCAGATCTGGGTACCAACAAAAAGTCAACTTAACCAATATAAGATTTCCTTCTGGAGTGCTCAAAAGCAAACATGCTTGATGGTAAACTAGTGAGGCAATATACAAGAGCTCTCACGTACATAAGAAACAAAAGACACTGAAAGAGAAAAGCACCATGTACCAATCTGCCACTGCTATTATTAGATTTCTATAAAGTGCCATCAGTAAATAAGTATTGCCAGTATACACATGCTTACATAGCTTCTTACGACCGCACTGAAAATAGCAGATTCCTCCACCAAGATAAGGCACGAGTGCCAAGTAACTCCATTCTCACATCAATACTTCAAGTTCAAGAGAAAATTCCTTCATTTGGATCATCCAGTTTCTTGCCCATCTCCTGCACAAGCATAATCTTAATCCAAACCATCTCAGTGCTGTGCCCACTGGATGCTCTTTATATCTATCCCTTCCTTCACCATCTCATACAGCGGGCTCATCTCCCTTAGTTTCTCCACTTGCTTCACCGTGAGTTCTACCGCATGGTCAATCTCCTCTTCGGTGGTGAAGCGCCCAATCCCGAACCTGATGGAAGTGTGCGCCATATCCTCTTCAACCCCAAGCGCCCTCAAGACATACGAAGGCTCCAGGCTCGCACTGGTGCAGGCGCTGCCGCTGGAGACGGCCACTTCCTTGAGACCCATCAGCAGACTCTCCCCTTCGACATAAGCAAATGACAGATTCAGGTTGCCGGCATACCGGTGATCCATGCTGCCATTGATTACCACGCCATCCAACCTTGCCATGATTCCGTTGAGGAGCCGCTCCTGCAGCGCTGCAATCCGTCTCCCGTCGTACTCCATCTCCTTCATCGCGATCTCGCAGGCGGCGCCCAATCCCACCACCAGCGGCGATGGCACCGTCCCGCTACGTATCCCCCTTTCTTGCCCGCCGCCGCTCATCTGGGGCTCCACCCGCACTCTGGGACGGCGCCGCAGATACAGCGCCCCCACCCCCTTCGGCCCGTAGAGCTTGTGCCCGCTGATCGACATCAAGCTCACGTTTAACTTCTCCACGTCGACCGGAATCTTCCCCAGGGCCTGGGCGGCGTCCGTATGGAGGTAGACACCTCTCTCCTTGCAGATCCGCCCAATTTCTTCAAGCGGCTGGACGACGCCTATTTCGTTGTTGACGGCCATGACAGAAACAAGACCCGTATCCGGACGGATGGAATCGGCGAGGACGTCGAGGTCGACTAGACCGTCCTTGCGGACGGGGAGGTACGTGACCTCAAAACCCTCCTGCTGAAGGTGGCGGCAGGAATCGAGCACACACTTGTGCTCCGTCTGGGTAGTGATGACATGCCGCTTCTTATCTCTGTAGAAGTGCATAAGCCCCTTGACAGAGATGTTATTGGACTCGGTAGCGCCGGATGTGAAGAAGATCTCCTTAGGGTTGGCGTTCACCAGGGCTGCTACCTGGGCGCGAGCGGCCTCCACAGCGGCTTCCGACTCCCAGCCATACAGATGGGTGCGGGAGTGGGGGTTGCCGTATCGATTCAGGTAGAAAGGAAGCATCGCATCGAGGACGCGAGGGTCCACCGGAGTGGTCGCCTGCATGTCCAGGTAGAGCGGGCGCCCCGAAATCCGCACCCCCTTCACGGTGATCGCGTCGGGGTTCTCGGCGCCCGGGGATTCTGGAGCCGCCACTTCGGCCGCCGCCGTGGATAGGGGTCGGGCGGCGGCTGGGAGGAGCCGGCGCCGGAGGAGGCAGGCGGCGATGCGCTTCGCGGCGGCCATGGCTGCAGGCCGGGAGATCGGAAACCGGTGGGGGCCGCGGGAGAGAACACGATGGCGGCGACGGCGGGGAGAGAGGATCAGATGCGGCGGCCGAGGGAACGAAGAAGGGGAAGGCTCTAGATGTGCCTCCAAAAAAATCGGGATTTTGGACGTTCCACACAACCACAACGACGCCCACCCTAGGGCAGATCCGGAATTATCTTTTTCTAATTTCGATTGAATTTAACATTATTTTATTATTAATTTGGAATTATTTATTTTACTGTTCACGTCGTTGCCCCGTATGTGAAAGAAAAATCTTTGCTAAAATACTTGAATTTAATTATAACTTGTTCGATTTTATCGTCGACTTCGCCTCTTTTTGGAGCATGCGTTGCGTATTGAAATTTACTTGAAAATTAGTATGTTCGATATAACATTATATTTAGTTGTTTTGCTTTGTTGTAATAATCGATTATAAATATATATTAAAAATTTTAAAAATTGTATATTATAATTGGGGTGCAGAGGGAAAATGAGATTGGGGTATTCTGATTCCACTTTTATCTGTCGATGTATTTTATAAGCTATCGAACTAGATATTTTTATTACTCGCCAGAATTAAATCGGTTAATTTTGCATTAATTTTTAGATTTGGTGACAGTCGTATGCATCCCTAAATTTAGTATTATAATAAAAATAAAATAATTCATAAAAGTTGCGACGTAGCAAATAGGAAGTGAGATTGATGTTTAAAATGGCCGATGAGTAGTTAGTTATATAAATTTTATTAATTTTTAAAACAAAATTAATAAATGGTATATATTAAGAATTTTGTTGACTGTGGTTTCATTTAAGTGGATTTGAATAGCTTGAGACTCGAGCTGTACATAAATTAATCTAAACTAGTTTATCATGTTAAATGAGTAAATTTGATCAGTGAGAAAAAAGGAACTCAAGTTGTTCATGAACATGATTTGAGCAAATCACTTTGGACTCAATAAAACATGATTTGATCATCTTGATTGGCCATTTGATTGAATATTAAATTAAATTGTAAATTTAAAACATTATTTGTTTGAACCCCCCCCCCAAAAAAAACTTAAACCTATTAAATAATTAAAAACAAACTTAATCTGACTTTAGGGGGTTTAAATCTCTCTCTCTCTCTATTGAACTCTAAAGGTCATAACACACAAGTTCGAAACTTGTAACCTCTCAGGTTGGGGAAGATTTTATTTTATATGCATGATCAAATGGAAAAAAAAGTTTAGAGGTAAATAAAAGGATTAAGTTTCCGGGAAATATAAAAGAACTTACAAGATCGAGAGACCAATATTTCAAGGTGCTTGCTTTGTAAAAGAACATCGTAAATTTTTACTAATCACTCTAAGAGTCTTCGATGGTGATTGTTAATAAAGACGTGATTCGTATCAGGGGCAAGAGAATCAACCCCGTCTCATGTCGAGTGGATGCAGAACAAAAGGGCTCAAGAACTTACATCCAATATAGATCCCTATCTCCTACTATATGTTGAGATAGTACTGTTTGATATATCTTTCAAAAAGTGCCATTTAGATCTCTTGGCATAGACACCAAACAACATTTTCTAGAGTTTCTCAAACTACACATTCAGCAACGATAGTCTCGGGAAAACTCTTTTTTCTTTACTCCGATAGTAGTGAAGTCTTTGATTTATACAAACAAGGTCTTCGGCCAACTTCTTCGGATGTTTGCCTAATTGTGGGGTTGCCTTGCAAGGGAAACCTGATTGAGACTTGGTCGTGTAATTCGGCAGGGAACATCTAAATGATCATTTTCAGCTAGGATCAAACTCGGCCTCAAAGATCTACAAACAACACGAGACACGGACAACACAAGAAGAAATTGAACCAATCGGTTTGCCCCTAAACCAATTGCATTCTAAGTTTATTTTTGCATGATTGTTTTCAGGTCTCACATATTAGAATCATATTATCTCACTACCAGTTGGGTAATACTTTGCGCCTACTGAGAAATCAAACAGTTGGTAGATGACCAAAACACAGTATCCTCAACGGAGAGAAACAACTCAACGCCTTCTGTTGCAGGCGGATCAAGCAGGAACTGTGGCTGATATCCCGGATGATGACACCAAGGCTGATATCCATCTGGATCACATGATACACAAATAAACATCATGATCTAATGCTCTCTCTAACCTCTCTTTACTGCTACTGTTCGTGATAAAACTTTGATGAACTCCTTGACAGTTCTCAGGGGGCTAAGAGAAGATGTTTAGAGATTGGTTGGAGTGTGAAAAATGATACTATATTAATTCCGATATTGATATTTCTAGAGAGTAGTGTATCGATGCCGAAATTGATATAAGTTGACATTTATATTATATCATTTATTTTGTTTGTGTTATAAATTTCAAAATTAATATTATTAACCAAATATATCTGGATGATTTGTATCGGTATCAATCTCAAAATGGACCTTGATAGAGGTGTCAACTGTCAACCAGGGCCTAATAAACTGTGCTTTCAGGGAGAGAATAATGACAGTTTGTCAAGAACCTCTCTCATTCATCTCCTGTGGAAGCTGAGTGTGGTGGTGTCTGCTGCACCTGCTTTCTTGATGGCTTTATCTTCTTCTTCTTCTTCTTCTTCTCTTTGGCATATTTTGGCAAGTTGTGATAGATGGTATCAGCTTTGACTCTTTTCTGCTGCTCCCCCTCCCCCTACTCACCGCTAGACGTCGTTAACCACATCAAGGGGGACTCAATATTGTAATACTGTATCTTGTGACATTTTTATCATTAAGTATGAGAGTAATTGTTTGAGAAAAAAACAAATGGGAATTTTGAGAGCATATATATATATACATGTGTGTGTATTTCTATATATATAGATAGATATATACAGATAGAGCATGGTTGGATGGCTATACACACACAGAGAGAGAGAGAGAGAGAGAGAGAGAGAGAGAGAGAGAGAGAGAGAGAGAGAGAGAGAGAGAGAGAGAGAGAGAGAGCATATTTGTCATGAATTTCTTGATCCTTTGATTAAGATTCGATATTAAGACAAATAAAATACAAAATTGAAGTAGTTATATCTACATGTTAGAAAACAAATAGGAAATATAAAACCGGAGGTATGAAATACAAAAAAACATAAACTCATTATTTAATCGTATGTAATGTACTAATTATTTTATTATGTGACATAACATTTCAGTACATAGTAATTTATATCAGCAAAAACTATGTAGTGTGCATTGTAGTCAAAATGGAACATAAAATTTGGTATAAATACCGCGTGCTATATAAATATAAAATAGTATTGTCTAGTAAATAGTATAATTATACAATTATAAAAAAGAGTATACAAGGTATACTTTTATATGATTTGTTCTTTTAAATATATAAAATGGAAGATGATGATATTACTTGTTTTACCTCAAAGGCTCAAAGGGCGAAATGACTTGTACCAATAATAGAGAGGTGTAATTAGGCAAAAGGTGGAGTTAACTTAGTAACGGGGGTGGGGCTTGGTTGCACAAATTTTTATTTAAATTTATGCTAAATTTTGTATTAAAAAATTTTAAGACAACTAAAAATATAAAATCACATTGTTTCGCATGACAACAAAAGGAGTGAGAACCACGTATAACCACAATTAGGTGGGTGATCACGGACAATAAGAAAACTTCATCTTTTTTGTCTCATAAAAATCGCTTATAAAAATTATTTTTATTTTTGTAATAATGACATTTTTAAAGTCATGCAACCAAACATATCATAAACAGCTGAAAATACTTTTTCTTCTTCTCAGTTTTCCTTCCGAAACTGAGTCAGATGAATGGTTTTTGGGCGAGATTTGAATTCCGTAATCATATTGTCCCTGGTCCTCGATGTATGACCTTTTTATAAGATGGGAATCTTTAATGGGTCAAGACGTAAAATACGTGATAAAATCGAAAAAAATTTATTGTCAATGGCGCTTTAAAACTGAAGAAAATAGTTTCAAAGCAGGTCCTTTTTAAGTTTTTCACATGCTCGGTTCATAATAGTGGGCTGGATTTGAAATAGAATATTTTGGAACGAGCCCAGATCCTTTTGTGTGGGTATCTCAGAAGATCTCCTGCCCCTTTTACAAAAGAGCTGGTGATATTAAATCATCATCTCATCGATGTGTCGTCAATTTCTCTGTGAGAGAAGTCGAAAAGATTCTCTCAGATACACACCCCGAGGTGATTCACGCTCTTTTGAAATATGATATATTATTACAATAACTTTGAAACCACCCTTTCTAATCAAACGAGGATGTCCCATCGTAAATGTAATAAAAAGTAATATCTAAAATAAAAAAGAATAGGTATATCGGTGCTATCAAATAAGAACATATCATTTACATGGATCTTTTCCATTTTATTTATTTTTTTTTGGCCAAAGGAAAAGTTTACCATTTCCACTTAAGAAGAATTGCATTTTTCTAAATTTTTGTTGGGTCGTTTGCAAATTGGCTCAATAAAGAAGTACATCGTATGATCGGATTATATTTACGGTTTTTTTATTTGGTAATAATTTAATACGCTATTTTGAAAAATTGTAAGGATGGAAACATGTTATCATTACAATCAACTAAGTTATTACAACCAGCGATATTTTAGTTACAATTTTTTCAGAAAGTTATTTTGAATATTTTTTCTATTGTCATATTTCCCCATTCAGTATTTACATACAATGATTTCATCCAACTTTTTTAGGATCTATCTGGGAACTTCTCAAGTTTTTTTTACTTCTTTTTTTGGTAGAAATGCTTTAAAAAAGCTTATGACCATTTGGATACCTCTTTAAAACTAACGTTTTCTCTTTAAAATATAAATATTAAATATGTTAACTGAACACTATCATTTTAATTATATGATACCTTAAAAATTAATAATATATAAATTATATAAACTTGTTAATTTTAAAATATACATAATTTAAAACTATATAAAAATGTAAAAAACATGTTAAAAATTCTTAAAATATGAATATATTATACAACAATGTAAATATATTATAATAATAAATATTAAATTATATTATACTAATAATGTATAAATTATATGAAATTATAAATAAATGTGCAAATACATAGTAAATATTTTGTAACATAAATTTATTACAATAATTAATATTAAATTATATTAAAGTTAAAAATAATTTATTTATTATTTAAATAGGTTATATAATATATGATAATTACTTTAGTAGGCTCTCTCATCTAAAAAGTCATTTCTTAAAAGTAGTTTTATTTTTATTAGAAATAAAAATAAATAAAGGTTCACATTTTTGGAATATGTTTCCAAAATAAGTACTTCTATTCAATTTTGAAACAAACCCTTAGAAAGAAAGCCCTCTCTTTTGATATGCTCATTCAAAGTGATGCCAAAAAGGTACATGAGACACTTGCCATGATAATTTACTTTTATTAATGTCATGCTTTCCTTCTATCTTCTTTCTTTTTAGGTCACATCTCTAGCGATGTATTTTTCCCTTTCTTCGTTCTTACCTATAAATAAACGGTGTATGCGTATGTCATAGCTCTAACCCTAATTTCGTCGGCGAAGTTTCTACCACGACGAGACTCTTGTTTTCTTTTCTTGGGTCTCTTTCTTGTTTAAATCATTCGGTTTCTTGTTCCTTTCTTTGATCTATCTTCGTCTGTCCATCTTCACTATTGTGTGACGATTTCCTCAACATTTGCTCTTGAAACATTTTCTTTACCTTTTATTCCAATGATTCTTTTCTTTCAGGTATGTAAATGCTTCCCCTTTTGTTCTTCTTGTCCTCCTCTTCTTCATTTCCTTTCTTTTGTTTCTATTTTAGCCTAGATTCTCCTAACACGTGCACAAGGATTTTGGTTGAGGCAATGCCACTCAAACAGGTTTCTATTTACATCCCATGTTTGTCATAGTTAATAGTTATCTCTTGATGAGGTTCTTTATGCACTTTTATATGTTACTAAAAAAGATAATTTCTCAAGTTATTTCGAGTACATTGGAATATAATGAATCAACTTGATATGACTTAAGATTGTGTGGTTTATTTCTTCTTCATTGTGCATGTCCTATGTTGATGTTCATCTCATATAAATAGTGATATAGTAATACTTGATAACTTTAAAATTTTATATTGTATGTTGCATAGTGATGTCTTAAACATCACCTAATATAGTTCCATTGTGAATGGTAGCAACATTTTACAACAATCATGTCAACATAGTTTCATTTTTCTAAGACTTTGTTTTTTTTACAACAACTTTATTAACCACCTTATGTGAACTATGGCATATAGTAGTCCCAGAGAACTATGAAATCCGGCATTCCATAAACTAGATCATGCCTCATTCTTTTTGGTAATGTCTTTAAATTTTGGGTTATACATGGTAACATTGAATGCCATTTACATATTCTATCACAATACGATGGAATAGAAATCTTGGCATCTTAAAATAAATGTTGGCGTCCAAGAGTGTGCCCAATTGTAGGTTATTAAATTAGGAGGCTTTGCTAATAGGGTTCTAAGTGCTTAGTTTTTTTGTGTATGCCACCAAGAACAATTGTTTGTCAACATAGAATTCCAAAGTGGCTTATGCTACTTCCAATAAAGGTGAAAGAGAAAATTAAAAGTTGTGTGACTTGGTGACACTTACGGAGGTGTATGGAATGTGTATAAGAAACAACAAATTATTATTTTAAAGTAGTTGCACATTATACTTTAAAGCAAACTTTAAATTAAAGAAACTCTTTTATGATTAATCAAATTGTAAATAAATCTAAAAAAACAATCTTGATTTATGCGTAGACCAAGGCAATCAAATATCATTGTACTTTATGAGAATCAAAACTAGTAGGAAGATCATGAATCTCCATACTATATGGAGGTATTGGAATGCCAAGGAGTTCTAGTAGAAATTCTCTACATAGTGATGAAAAGAAAAATGGTGTCCCCAGTGATGTAACATAACGTAGTAACCGACACCCTCATCCTAGTGGTCTTGGGCTCAAATGTCTGCTCTCTCTCTCTCTCTCTCTCTCTCTCTCTCTCTCTCTCTCTCTCTCTGTGAGGCTAAAACCCTCTCATCCATTGGGGTCATAGGTTTCAAATTTGTACTTTTTTCGGCCCTTGGGTCGCATCTCCAACCATTCTCAAACTCCAACTCCAACTCAAAGCCTTAGTCTTAAATAATTGATGTTGGCTATATATATTCGTTTTTTTCATTCTCCATAGTCTTCCACTAGATCCTTCCTTATGCCTAGCTCTTTCAAGTCATACTGGATTTACCTGTGCCAAATTAACTTATGCCGGCCTCTCCACTTCTTCTACGTCAGCAACGTTAAAGCCTTGACTTGTCTAACATGCATCTCTAGAGAACACTGCCTAATATGCCCAAATCAACGATGTTCATCATTCTTTAATATATCCTTGATTCACCCCATCTCGAACTGTCGTGACATGAAAAAAATTCGAATCAAAATAAAATGAGCATCTCTTCTTTTTTCTTTGTTGGGTCCACACATCCTTGTTATCTTAGCCACAAAAGGAGATTGTGACCAAGAGATAATGATATAAAGGGTGTGTACACAGTTTCAGACATACTTTGAAGATGTGGGGTCTCAAACATTCGACCCTCGACATCACTCAAATACCACAAAGTCAATTTGAGTACTAATTGATCTATTCGAGTTGAAAATTGAGCAAAAATGGGCACCAGAAATTACAGGTTTCAAATATAAATTGAATTTAGAAAGTTACCTATGTGAGTTGGGAGATGTTTATGGGTCCAAGCTTTCTCCTCTCCGGCTAGCTGAAGATAAGAAACTTGAAATGCTCTCTTTTGTTTGAAGTGATTGAGACATGGATGCTTTAAGCTTTAAAGCAGCTTAGACCAAGGTTCTTCTATATGCAACGTTTGTAAACAAGAAAAAATGTGACAAATGGTTAGAATTGAGGGTGAAGTGTAGTATCTATAAAATAAACAAACATAAACAACAAAATGAATAGACTAATCGGGTTGGGACTAGTTCTAACCCTTATGGGGTGTCTGGTTACATGATAATTTTTTGTACACTTTCATGATAAAAAATTATATTAAAATAAAAAGTGAACCAACTCATGACATAAAATTATCATGTTTGGAGGGATGTGATAACAAAAAAGAATTATTATCATTCATGACCAAACAAAGTGGGGGACCACAAAAAAAGAAAGAGGTGAGACCCTCTTTTTTGTTTAAGAAGAAAATCATTTTCAAAACATAAAATTGTCAAGGTTGCCAAACACCTCTTTTAACAAGTTTTCTTACAATTTTTAAAAATTAAAACAAAAACTTCTATTATCATGCAACCAAGCACCCCATTATTTTTAGTGTTTTTAAACATATAGATTCAATCGAATGGTAAAGAGATACAAATAGAGATGCTATGATAAAGATAAGATGTTGTGGATGAGTAAGAAAATTGGATATCAAGATATGATGAATCCCTGGCAAGAACAACCTGTTGTCAGAAAACTATCCATAGAAGTGCCTTAGGGCCTAGGGTGCTTTCCCAATGAGTGTGGGAGGATTTCTTGGATGTTCCTTTGAAGAAGTTGGAATACTCTATCCGATCAAGGATTAGAATCAGACATTCGTTGGACCCCTCTTTTTATATAGAAGCTTCTGAAAGTTGCATTAAACAACTTAATGTAGATATATGGTAGTTCTTTATGTTCCGTTGGGACACATCTAAGGTAGCACATCCAACTGCACGACACTTCAAATTAAGTTTTTTTAAACCTCAATTAAGCACACATGGATGTATGAGATGTCAAATTTTCCATGAATTGGAAACTCCCTGTTGCCAAGACACTTCTAATCAAAGATAGTTAAACACTACCTAAACTGGGGTGGATCTGAAATTTGAAATTCAACGACCTTTCCACTTCTTGACGGTCAAGGCACTTTTATTAAACACCATATTAATTGCCACTTGATTTTCCACTGGTCTGAGATTCCAAAAATCAATTTGATTTTTACTAACTAAAAGTATTTTGAGTTAAGGAGTTGACATCTTGTTGAGGGCAAGACACTAACATCTTTTGTGTAGGGTACTTCTTAGAAGTGGCCCTAAATTTGATGTTTGATTGACATAAATTGATTTCCATGGGTTAACTCTTAAATCTAATATATAAAACACGAGTTTCGAACTCTACAATTAAGTCATTTCACATGTCTACATAGAGATGATGGCTATTTGCAATATGTAACAATTAGATCAGCTGACCTAACAACCATACTAATTAGCAGTCTTCCTATGAGGTCACTCATCCCTAACAAAACACACTTAACTTTGAAGTTCTTTCGACTTAACATTCAAAAAATGGTTAAATGGGGTTGTTTGTAGTCCATTAATTTAATATCTTAACATAAATATACTTTTTTCTTAAAGACTTAAGGTCATCGTTAAGGCCACATGCACATCGCATATCACATACCCAGATAGGTCACAATATTGAATCATGCTCTGATACCATATATATCGATTATATCAACTCAGCTAACTAGTATGACAACTACGATAATTATCAACTTTCTCATAAGGTCACCCATCCTCAAACTACTCTCAACAAAATACACTTATTTTCAACTCAATATCTAAAAAATAGTTAATCAGAGTTGTTAGTCCAATAATCTAATCTCTTAACATATTCACAAATTGGGGTGTTGCAATCCACCTCTTAAAAACTTGATGTCCTCTTCGGTACCACATAAATGTCACATATGTTATATCCAGATAAGTTACAATGTTGAGTCATACTCTGATACTATATGTAATACTTAAACCAGTTGACTAACTTGACAACTATGCTAATTAACAACATTCCTGGAAGATCATCTATCCTCATATTACTCATAATAAAATATTTAACTTCAGAGTTTTTTCAATTCAACATCTGAAAAATGGTTAAACAAAGTTGTTAGTAGTACACTGATTTAATCTCTTAGTGTATTTGCAAATTTGGGTGTTACAAAATATCTGTTCCCATCATTCATTTACATAGGCATCTCATTTAAGCCAAATAGGTATGTTTTAAGTTTGACCCATTAACTATTTGGTATAATCAATGGGCCAATGTCGAATCAGTATGTGAAACTTATTTATCACATTAATAAGTTAATCCAAGATACATTACATACTTTATACCTAATATCTACTGTTATATTAAACTGTCTATTGTGCGTAAGCCTTCAATTTAACATCAATCTAGTCATAAGTTAATATTGGAGTTTCTTCTTGCATAGTAAATTAATTATCTTATTATTTGTTTGTCCATCTTAGGAAAAAATTATATCTATTGAATCTTACGAGGATGTCAATCTATAAAATATTTTCATATGTGCAGTGTTGTGTACATACTCTCCCATGTATACAGTATCCCAATATTTATATATTTAGTATAATTAATATTTTATGCTAATACAAATTCATTATTGTTCATATGATCTGATAATATCTTGAATACATACCGAGAATAATACTATGTAAAAATAACATAATGAGATATTT
Organism: Cryptocoryne crispatula var. balansae; assembly: GCA_036172225.1. Taxonomy (NCBI): domain Eukaryota; kingdom Viridiplantae; phylum Streptophyta; class Magnoliopsida; order Alismatales; family Araceae; genus Cryptocoryne; species Cryptocoryne crispatula. Next base: position 3,538,443 of record CM069924.1, on the reverse strand, counting down.
AACTAGTATCAGTGACATCTTTAATGTAATTGACTTTGAAGACATAATAGCTAATTTTTCTTATCACTAGTAACCCTGAAAGGTCCTCTAAGATCTATTATTCATGTAAGACAAATTTTCTAGTGCATCCAAATGTATCTAAGATTTCTTTTGAGATGAGAAATAGCTATCCATGAGTTTTTTTTACTAATAGAGACTGAAAACCTCCCTCTCTTGTATCCATTTTCCCACTTGGGTTCTTCCATGACTTATATATTGTCACTCATTTTATCTTATTCACCTAAAAATCACTACACGTATATGTTTTTTTTTTTCATTTCAAGAAATTTTTGACTCATTGCTTGAGGTGGGTTAGATGTGCTTCAATTCGAATTTTCATTTTCTCATTCATATGTTTCTTTCAAGATTTCAAAATAGTTATGCACATGCTTAGTAAGAAAAGGGCACCATCAAGAAGATGGCTCTTGCTTTGGCTGAGGTGTAAACTGAACTCCACCAGATAAGTCACCATGTCAATTTTTTTTTTGCTTATTGGGGGGGGGTATTTGAGAATTTTGTTCTCAAATAACACACCAAGCCAACAGCTACTTTTCAAACCAAACCATTTTGATGATAATATTTTATTGAGATATATACGTCAATATATACTTTCATTTACTTTGGTTTAAATCATATTCTAATAATATTTAGTGTATATATTTATATATTATTGTTAGTTTTATCTTAAAGAATTTTATCTAACTTAAAATAAATATTTAATCTAATTAAATTTGGTAGTGATAAAATTTACTAGTAAATGTTTGACTACCAATATTGAAATCTCACTAATCCAAATGTCTACTGTCCATTTTGATATTGGAACTCTATATTATAGAAATACATATCAACATCATAAAGTCTTGATTTACTTGTTGAATCTTTGTAAATACATCTCTTTAGCTCTATCTCTCTATCAACATAAAATTTAAAAGACTCATGATATGTAAACTTTACATCCTCATTTCAATAATCGATGTGGACTATGCGCATTTCCAACGCTCACAAAAAAGCGAAAATTAAATGAGAGACTTGATAATCGGACACTAGAGTTTGATTAATGTCGTACTCTATGCAATCTTGCTGATCCTAAACCCATAATATTGAGGTTGATAACTCATTAGTCAAGACACATAAGCAGCATATCGTTGTTTCAGTCACCAAATGGGGCCTGTCCCCTTCCCATTAGCCCTCCTTGAGGTTTTATTAGACTTTAAAAAAGAAATCTTTCATAACTTGAGTTGCTAACCCTAACCCTAATATCATCTTTGTCATCAGTATCATCAAAATTCATCTCAACCAAGGCTTTCATCCCAATTAATGTTTTCTACATGGCAAGTCAAGCTATGCTGGAACTCTACACTAGTCTTCATGTTCTGCCTATGCATGCAACAAGGATCTTATGTGCTTGAGACATTTACAAAATATTATGGGGTGTTTGGTTGCAGATAATTTAGGTTTTTATTTTAATTTTTAAAAATTGTAAGAAAACTTGTTAAAATAGGTGTTTGACAACCATGACAATTTTATGTTTTGAAAGTGATTTTCTTCTTAAACAAAAAAAGAGGGTCTCACCTCTTTTTTTTTTCTTGTGGTCCCCCACTTTATTTGGTCATGTGCGGTGGTTACTCTTTTTTGTAATCACATCCTTTCAAACATGATAATTTTATGTTATGAGTTGGTTCACTTTTTATTTTAATACAATTTTTTATCATGAAAGTGTACAAAAAATTATCATGCAACCAAACACCCCATTAGCTATAAACAAAATAGATGTTGTCTTGACTAAATTCCACTGACAAAGGATCATATTCAAATGGACCCATCAGTTTATTGAGTTGATCTTTTGAACCTTCTATCAATTGACTGAACGAGGACATGTTATATATAACTTCTGATTTGGGTTCTAATCAAGTTAACCAAGCTAATCTTATTGTTAGTTAGCCTTTAGTTGACTGCCTACAATTGTTGAATCACACCTAATATAAGTTGCTTGATCAATATCTAATTGTTCAGATCATGTTAGTCAAATGAATTGGTTAGCCAAGTCATGAGATCAGTGTTACTGTTGCACGGCCCAAGTCTATGCATATACTGTCTCATATATACTTTAGCATTATAGCAAAGACTCAACGACGCATACAATAAGATTTTATCCATCATTGTCACATACTGTTTCTCTTTGTGCTGATCACCAATCGGACCTATGTGTGTTGTATCTGTCATGACTAAATCAATTAACTGATCCTAACAATCATACTAATTATTAGCTCTCATAGAAAGTCACTCATCTTGAAAGTTGTCCATTTGTATGATATATTGACATATTCTTTGGACCGGGTGTCACAAACTATCTTCATTAATGACTTTATATCCTCATCAAGATTTACGACAACACGGCGTATATCACACACCTAGACAAGTGACAGTGAATTTTCTGATTGGGTCATACTCTGATATTATATGTAATGATCGAATTATCTAATTAATCCAATAACTGTGCTAATTAGTAGTTTTGCCATAAAGTCACTCAATTTGAGACTACTCATAACCAAGCATGTTTAAGTTCAGAGGTATTTTCATGTTTTAACTCAATCTCTGAAAGATAATTATCCAAGTTGTTGGTACTCCACCAATTCAGTCACTTAACATATCCTTAGACCTTGGTGTCATAGTATCATCTACATCACACTCACAGCACATTGAGCATGAGATTTCACTTCCCTAAACATGTGAGTGAGTTTTCTCAAGTAGGCACTGAAAGTCTCTTAAATTTCCCATCTTTAGAGATACCAGGTTTCTATACAAAGAAAGCAAGAGGCATAAGCCATCTTGTTCACCAAGGGAGTGATATTAGCTCAACAGATTGCGGACCATGAAGCTCCCTTCTCAGTCATCTTGCTTAAATTGGCATGGCCTGCAAACATCATCTGTAAATGGTCTATATTTATTTGGTCACACACTTGAGGAGATCACAAGACAAGAAAGGTGCAGACTTTGGAAGAGCCAAATCTCATGTCACACATGCAAGGCATGAAAGGTGCAAAATTTGGAGAATCAAATTTCAAGTCACATGTGTCTGTTCATTTCATGGGCATGGATGATAGTTCTTTGATCTTAGGGGAAAATTTTACTACATGGGGTAAATGGTTATGTGTGGACGCTAGCTAGTTCTCCCAATGAACCATCTACATGGAGAGCATGTCAGGTATGGAGATCTCCAATGGGCAAAATGGGCTTTTCCTCATGTGGGAATCCTATTATAATCAGGGCATCTGGAGTTCATGCCATGGGTTTTTGTTGTTTTGGTCTTGTACACCTTCTGATCCACAACCTTAAGGGCCAGTTTGGTATAATGTTAATTTTGGGATAAATCTGATTCATCACACAAAAATTTATGGATGGATCAGGTTTATTCCTAAATTAAACTTGTGCAAAATGGGCCCTAATTGTCTAGAGCTCATCTAGGCCTCCTTAATCTATGGGTCATTCCAGGATTGCTTGCATTCTGTCTCTTTATATATATTTGAGTGAAATAAATTACTTGTGATATATATATATATATATACTCACATATATTTGCAAAACCACCCTCTCTCATGTGTATATATATATCGTAAAGAGTTAAGTTTCAAGACAAAAAATCTCTTAATTTAACACAACAGACATTTACAAAAATGCATTTTTTTTATTTTTATGTCAATGATCTATTCGGATACTGAATTTCCTGAAGGAACATACCCAGTTTATTTAGGAGGAAGCTTGAGACAGCAAACACCCTTGTAGGGATGCCAATGTGTTGTCGTTGGCAGAAACCCAGCTGGTCATCAACATTATGTGATTTAACTCCATCAACATTATATGGTTTAAAACATTTATTGCACTCCTCTTCTCCTCGTCAGATCTCCCTACATATATACAACAGAGCTACAGGCCTACAGCTGCTACTCAGCCCCTGCCCGAAGGCAATACTAGTTCTTTGACCCATAAAGGGGTTTTGTGTTAATGCTGCAGTGAAAGAGGAAAACTTAAATTTTTTTTGTTGTTATTTTTGTGAACAAGATCCCAGTAATACAATCCCAAACAAAACGCCTCCACAAGTCAGCCTCCAACAGGAGGAGGATATCTTCTTTTATCTTTTTTTTTTTTTCGTTTCTTTCCCTTGAAAGGGAAGGGTGTCTATAAATACTAACAAGCTGTCACTTTGTCTCGACGGAGGCGGGAAGCAGGACATTTGGGCGCCGATAGACAATAAAAATCCTCCTTTTGGCCCCCAATTCTCCTTGCTTTGATCGCCCCCTCCCGTCTGCTCCTCCTCTCCGTCGATAAACCCTAGGAAGGACGAGGAGGAAGGGAGGAGGCTGCCCCGCACATCCTCAACTCGGCTGTTGGCAGTCGACCCCTGGTGGTGCGATTCTTGCATCCCCTATGGCGTTGTCAGAAACAAGGTCCCTGCGAGAAGAGGAGGAGGAGGAGGAGGAGGAAGAGCCCGCAAGGTATATGCACATCAAGCACCTCTATTCGGCCTCAACTCCGACCATCAAAGCTAGTGGCGCTTCCAACGTCATGTCGAAGAAGGTAAAGGCAAGGAAGCTCACCGATGACGAGGATGAAGCCGAATGCAGGCTTGATGGGGAGCAGGTGGTTGAGAAAAAAAGCGACTTCATTGATCAGGACAGCCAGGAGCCTCGCAAGGATGCACAACAGCAGAAGCCTATATTGGTGTACCACAGGCGTCCCAAAAGACTCCGGCATTGTGGCAACTCTTCCTTTTTTATGCGCCTCTCCTATAAGATTGGCTTTGAGTCAAGGGGCAGCACGGTTGCTGAGGGGGTAATAGGTGACAAGTTGGGGACCGGGAAGAAGCACAAGGGGATGATGAAATATGAGCTGCTTGGGTTGGCAGGAGGCTCCGGGTTTGCTTCTGGGTCCATTGGGTATCGGTCGAGGGCAAGTAGGTCGAATCATGACGATTGTACGAGAGACATCACCGCAAGAAGTGCTGTTAAGGAGGTTCCTTCCAGTTCGGGCACATCAAAGAAATGGGTGGAGTAAGACGAATTAATCTGAAATTTAGTCATGCTTATGAATTTTTGGGGTTATTGAGCTTTTGCCTCCATTTTTAGGTCATCCTTGTTTTTACCACTACTTGTTTTTGACAGACGAATAAATAACTAACTTCTCTCCTTCGTAGGTTGAGCCTTGAAGATGCTGACCCATGTGCTCTTGTTGGCTTACAATGCAAGGTAAGATATAATGCTTATATTCTTATTAAATTTACAAACTGGTATCAGTCTAAAATTTACTTGTTTTAGATTCTTATAAATTGTAAATTTTGTCTTGAAACAGGTTTTTTGGCCATTGGATGATGCATGGTATAGTGGTTGTATCGTGGACTATAGTGCAGAAACTGGGCTACATCATGTATGGGTGTTTCTTAGATTTTCTTTTGATTATTTAGGCTGTTTCTTTTGATGGTCTTTTAATCCAAGTAACTTCTCTTTTTTAAAGGAAGATAGTATTGTTTAGGAGCATAACTCTTGTTTAGTCTATTTTAATTTTCTCTATAACTGATGCAGGTTGTGTACAAAGATGGTGATGTTGAAAGCCTCCGTCTTTCAAGTGAGGGTGTAAAATTTTACGTGTCTCGTACAGAAATGCAACGCTTAAACCTAAAAGATAGGACCCCAAAGGAAGTGGTGATGGCCACTGATGAAATCCTTGCAATGGCTGCCATTTTGAATGATTGCCAAGACATTGAACCGGGTGATCTGGTGTGGGCAAAGCTGACAGGTATCATTCTTACATGTTTTATGTTTATGTTTGTACTCTTTGTTGTCAAAGCAGTTGAGACAACTGCCTAGGTGAACAGGTGAGGCAACAAAAGCCCTCCGCTTCTCGACTTTGGGCCAAATTACCCAGTAAATTTCTGCTGCTTTGTAAGCAAACCAGAAGGGGCCTCAGACAAAATCTGAGAGCTTACCAGTGGTCCTGGAAAGCTCACTGGTAATCTAGAGGACTTTGTTGGAGGCCGCTGGTCACTTCTTGCCTTCGATGGCATAGTATGTGCCAAGGATGCAACTTTCATCTTCTCATTCTGAAAAGCCTATAACCAATTCTGATATTGTGCTCGTATGTTTCTTAATTATCTTCCAATTGTTTGATCTCCTCCAGAAAATTTGACAAGCCTACATGAACAGGCTAATGTCTCCACTGTGAATCTTCCTTTTCTCAGTACACAGCTATTTACTTCCACTAGTTTTCTACATAAATTGAATTTATGCAGAAGATTCTCTCGTGTGATGATATATTGTTTGTCATTTGATACCATCCTTGGTGCCTGCAATATAAAGATGTTTCTGTTTTCCACTGTTTTTGTCAGGGCATGCCATGTGGCCTGCTGTTGTGGCAGATGAATCTTGTATTATTGCACATAAGGTTCTAAAGGCAGTGCGTGGAGAGAGAGCTGTTGCTGTTCAATTTTTTGGGACACATGATTTTGCAAGGTCTACCATTACTTGTAATACTTGTCTTGGCCTAATTGATGTCTTTATATGTCATGCTCTTTTGTTTCACAATGCTGTGGTTGGTCGAAGGGGAATATAATGTTTGATGGAAGACACTTTTATTTTTTTATTTTGAAATCCCCTGTTGAGCTGCACCAATTGGATGACAGCATTTCCGAGGTGATTATTTGCAAATTAATATCTCTTCTCCATTTTTCCAGGATTAATGTAAAACATGTTATTCCATTTCTTAATGGGGCGGTATCTGGTTATCACCTAAAGTGCAAACAGAAGCATTTTTGCCAAGGCTTAGAAGAGGCAAAGCTGTATGATCTTCTTTTTCCTATTTGCCACAGTCATTCTTGTGCTGCATATTTTAACGAGTTTTTACTTATAGACCTGTCTGAGTAACGATATTTTGCATGTACATCCTATGAAGTACCTATCAAGCGTGTATACTGTAGAATACTTCAAAGCGCTGTGGTTCTTACACAGTAACACTTGAGTTTCGTATGTTCACTTAAAAGATGCAGACCAGTCACCAGTTTCTTTTTTTTGTATTTTTTTTGCTAGTCATGGGAGAGAACAAGTGTGTTTGGGTTGACAGGGATTTGTACTTGACAGCATTGCCTCCTCTCATATCCTCTTACTTTAGTCACTTTTCCAACTTTCCTTCACGTATGTACTAACTTTGTGATATGGACTTTATTACCTTGAGCTTGATAGTTGGAAATGGTGGGTGAACCCTTTTCTTTGGAAGTATATTTTCTTTCTTCTTTGGTTTTATATTCATTCGATGAATTGTATTGCAATCATTTTCTGAGGAAGGAGATTATCAATCAAGGAGGTTAAATGCAATCCCAATCCGTGTTCAAAAGCCATCATCTTCCTTGCTAGGCTATGGAGGCAGATGATCTTTGATCTGTACCTGTCTCATGTTTCTCACCATTTTTATGCTATTATACCTCTTAAAGTACTTTGTAGGGCAATGTAACAAGACAAGGAGGGTTAAGGCTTTATTTAGTTTGATTGCACATACTAAAGTTTGTTTTATTCTTATGGTTAAGATATTATATACTTACATGTCTGGATTTGATCTCTCTTTATGATTTTGGGGATATGGACATATTTTACATGGTTGAAGGATGGACTTTTTTTAGCTCTCATATTTATTTGTATGCTTTTTTTAAACATGACGATGTTCGTAGCCTTTTGGGCAGACTTCCTCTATCACATCTAGTCCCAATTTAAATGTATTCCATTTGTGTGAATTCAATAGCTTGGATATGATATCTTCTCTCAAGTCATACAACATGAAGCTTTTGTTGTAACTTTGACCAGCAGCGTGGCTTTGTACTGTTGGTCTTCACTGCCCTGCTTTATTTCTGTCTTGTGGCACATTGGCAATTGATCTCATTCCTCCTGTTTTCTTTTGGCACACGGTTTGACCAGGCCTGATTTTCTCTGATTTGGTATTAGTGATATCAATCTAGATTGTACGATTCTGATATGTATTGGTTGGTCCTGTGCAGTGTTGTCAAAGCGGGTGCTTAAGTGCTTGAGCAGATTTTCAGTCCCTGAGCAGGACTCTGCTTTATTGGCCATTAAAAAACATCCACTTTGGGTGCTTTGAGCGGCAAAGCTCCCAAAGTGGCCTTTACCCACTTAAGTGCTCGATCTGGATCCATTTATCCCGAATCCGTCCGCCTATTACCCCACCCCATTTCTCCTGGCTTATTTTTAGCATTTTATGTCATTTTTTATGGTTTTGAAGACTGTATTAATTGTTTTAACATGTATACTGTTTTGTCCTCTTGGCCTCTTTCTACTTACCATTTGACCCATTTAACTTGTATACTGTTTTAATTTATACTTGTATTTTAACTTATATTGGATGTATACTTGTATTTATTTTTAAATTTCTATTGAACATTGTTTTAACTATAGACTATATAGTGTGTAATGTTTTAACTTCTGGCTCAAGTTATCTCATTAGTTTATTGAATGTTTGAGTGAAATGATAAAATTTATGTTTGTGTATGTTTTATTGTTAAGATTTGTTGTTGTTGTTTTTGGTGGGTTGATCGTGGATTGCCCCAACTAGTCTTACTGCTTAAGCGTTGCCTAAGTGATAAAGGGACCCTTGGTCGCTTTGTCACCTTGACAACATTGGTCATGTGCAAATGCTTTCCTTGCAACTCTTTTTTGCTGCTTCTTTGGAGGAATTCTACTATTCTAGGGCTTTGCTATGTTAAGGTGCTCAATGCAATTAGTTGCAGTTCTTAATTGTGCATTTGTTCCACATTAGAAGAATCAACTATTTTGATGGGGATCCGGTTCCTTAGGGTTTGTGTTTCTTTTGTGTTTATGTCCGTAGGGATTTGTTTGTAAATAATTGAGTTCATTTTGGGTGCTTTTCCTTACATTTCTTTCTTTACTTAGAGGATATGTATGTAAATAATCTTTTGGAGTTTCTTTTTTGTAATTAGGCCTTTCTAATCTCTCTATATAGAGGCTAAGATGATGCAGTGAAAGATGAAAGACACAATGATATTTTTTGAAAAATTGGTCATTGGCTCTTGGGTTTCTGTAGGGGGCTTGGCCCCAGTAGTTCCACTCCCGAGATATCTAAGTTCTTCTTTATCCCTGGCAGATGACTGGCTTTCTTTCCACCTTTTGACGATTGTCTTCTCCTCCTCACCCTCTAGCCTCCATGCTGTTCTCTTCTCCTTTCCCCTTGGTTTGTTTGAACATGCTTCATTGTCGTTGGTCATGGCGTCATCTTCATCCCAACGGTCTGCAATACTCTCAGACATCATCTCTAGAGCTAGACTTCGATACCTCATATGCATCCACAAAGCACTCTGGTGATCCCTGATGGAGCTCCTGTCAGCTGTTGTGTGGATGCATCTCTGGAGCCCCCTTTAAGTCTAAGCCACTCCAGCAATGCAACCAGTCCATTGGCAACTCCAGAAGCCTTCTGATGATGCCTTGGAACTTTCCATCAACTGGCTTGAGTTCCTTGATTGGTCCCCCGGCACCTCTGCGGCTCCAGTCTCTTCTTCTCCCGCTTCCGGATCCCTGTGGATCTATCGAATCTCCATGACCCTTCTCCGAGCTTCGTTGTCATCGCCTCTTTCTTTGTGATCCCTCAGAATATTTTCCACAACCTACCTTCTTTGTTCTCTCTGTCTCCCACACTTTCCACTGTCTCCGGACCCTCTTCCTCCTTTGGCCCTTTCTGGTTTCTTCATTCCTGTGCGAGGACTCCCCTGTCACCTCCCTTGCTCTGCCTTATCTGCTTTTCCTATTTTCTATGGCATTGAGGAAGACAATGAGGACAAGGGTGAAGGAGGCAAAGGTGATGAAGAAGGGAGTCAAAGACGAAGAAGTCTTGCCCGACGCCTTTTCAGGACTTGCTGGGGGGGCATTACCACCTCACACACCATCGGGTGCTGCCAGATGCACCATGACCGCCTCTGCCTGGAACAGCCAGGAGATGGCCACCCTTCCTGGGGAGGGTTAAGAGGAGCCTGTCCAGACGGACACTGGTTCAGCAGGCCGGGTTCGACCGGTTTCAACCGGTCCAACAACTAACTGGTTAAGCCGTTTCAAGGCACCTCGGCCTGGTTTGGGCCATTATAGGCAGGTTTAGACCCGATTTGGCGGCTTTAGATGAGTTTAAGCCCAATTTGTTTCCTTTTTGGTTCATTTTTTAGCATTCTAATGCCAATTTTGCAGCTTTTAGCCTGATTCTACTGCGCCATCTTGCATCATATTTATATCTCTTTTGATAAGGTTTTGATGTCTATACTACCATCTTTGCTAGTCTCATGCATAAGATGGCATGTTTAGGCTTTTATATGCTATTCACAGTATAGCTCATAAGGTATTACCTGGCTTTTCCTCTGACATTCTTCTATATTCTCTAGGAGGTTATAAGATAAGCATGATATCAGCAATCTTTTTTTTTTTTAAAATTAAACAGATACCTTTGCAAACATCAGCTTCCAGATGAAATGTTGAAGCTGCAGAGAGGTGTTAATGATTCAAACAGTTCAAATGATGATGAGAAAGGCTCTGACTCTGAGGAAGAGATGTTGGAAGTGCAATCATTTCCTCTTGAGATTGGAGATCTATGTGTGCTAAGCCTAGGTGTGTTTCTGCTATCAATATTTGTCTTTTTCTTGGATAAAATATATTTGCTTCCACTTCAAATAGTTTGCAAGTTTTCTTTGCAATTTGCATCCTTGTAATTTTTTAATCAATGGAGTATGATAAATATCATCTTCAAAGTTTTAGAAGTTTTGAATTTGGAATGAAATGCATCTTTTCATGTGTTTTTATGTATTATACAAGCTGATCCTTGAGTGGCAGTTAATCTGTTTTTCTGATACCTGATTGTGCTGCATTTGTGATAACTATGCATTCTTCCAGGAAACATTGTAAATGACTCGCAGTATTTCCGTACTAAAAGCTACATCTGGCCCGAAGGATATACCGCATTAAGAAATTTTATATCCATATCAGGTGATTGATCGTGGTTTCATGTTTAGTGATTTTGTTATAGTCAAAATGAGTCATCTCATTATATTTGTAAGATAAACAGTATTTGTTGCGTGATAATATGAATATTGGATTCCTCTTATGTTGGCTTTACTCTTACATAGATCCAACTTCAAGTACTACTTATAAGATGGAGGTTTTGAGGAATCCTAAATCAAAATATCGACCTTTATTCAGAGTAACACTTGAAGATGGTGAGCAGGTAAAGATTTATCCCGTGCTCATCTAAGTGCAGTGTTCTTTCCCATTTATAGTAAGCTCTGTTGAAACCCCTTGTTGTTTGCTACTTATTTATTTTTATTATTCCTTGTATCTTTATTCATTGATTGGATATCTAAAACAATACTTAGTGCCTGTTGGGAAATGGGAACACATTGTTTAGATCCTTGTATAATTCTTATGTTTTAGTGAGCAAATACCATAAGGGCATGTCTCTGTTGGCAGCTATAGTTCTATGATTGTTCCTGCAGTATGTGTTCTAGTAGGTATCTTTTGCAATGCTTATTTCCTAAGTTGCTGCCATGAGCTAATGTAAAATGTTGGATTTATCACCTGTAAGTCTTGAATGATTATGGTGCTGGTAATGATTAATTTATGCTCATATACTTGCACCTGGTGGCTGGTTAAATGAAATGATCTGGCCAAAAGTCCAAGACACTGGTTTTGATTGTCAATTGGAAACATCTAGATTTTGGTTTTTCTTGCTTGAGAACCGTATATTTCTTCAATACGTTCGAGTTATCTTTCGTCTACTTGCGGTCACTTGTGTCTTTTATTAGGCCAACTATTGAGTTAAGACTAGCTGCATTATAGTTTTCTTATTCTTGTCTGTACGACAAAACTGTAGTATCTTAAGTGATTGCTATTTCATTTTCAAAGAGCCTGCATGAGGTCACTCTTTTGACCTTGTTCTGCACTTGCTTGATGAAGGAATGATTACTTTTTCTTTTCTTAGCATTTTAATTTTATCTTTTGTATTTCAGATTGATGGACCAAATCCTAGTTCTTGCTGGAAGGAGATATATGCTAGGATTGAGAAGAATCTTCAGAACCATCACTCTTTCAGCGTGGAAGAATGCAAGCTCCAGAAATCTGGTCTCCACATGTTTGGTTTTTCTGATCCAAAGATCCTTCACCTCATTAAGGCATGAATCATAAGTTTTTTAATTTTTTAAAATCTTAACTTTCAACTGCTTGCCACATCATGCAAATTTCTTTGCATCTTTTTTATGCATGGTAATTTGCCACTTGTAGTGATTTTGCATTTCACATTTTTAGAATTTAGGATGCATATAGTTCTCTTTAACTAATTGAATACCACCATCTTGTGATTCTTGTGATCTCCAAAGAAAATCTGTCTCTATAGCAATTTGAACTTGGAGAGCATTTCCGATTTCTTTCATTCCCATGTTAACACTATCCATGAGCAATGGGCCATCAAAAAATCACCATTTCACCAGCCTAAGTTGCAGCTTGGAGATTTTATTCTTTTTGTAGAAGTAAACTTGAGATGTCATACTGATCTCTTGAGGTTAGTGGTGTTGCTTTAAACCATGAATTTAGACAGAACAGATTAGTCCCGTTTGGTTTGAACTAGTCATCTGCTTGCCTCCATAACACATTTTATTGGCCACCGGAATAAATCAAGGGTTTATTTTTGAGTCCCTGTAAACATGACAAATTATAAATAGCTCTTTGATATCTTCGATATTTTTTTGCTCTATCTAAAAGTGTGGGGAAATATTTGTTTTTTAATAAAAAACCTTGAATAACAAAATTCCAGAAAATGCATATATTCTAGCCCTTTCTAAAATCCTCTACAAGTCGTGTTATTTTTAAAAAGTCATTGTCATCAATTTTTAGTCTTATAAATAATTAGTTCACGGTTAATTGTGGGTTATTTTTAATTAGCTCAGGTTAGTAAAATAGCTTTCACCTCCCATGTCTACGATCTTTAAGCATACAAGGGGTAGTGGCAACTGGTGACTAGCTGCAGCCCATTGCAGCTGGTCAGTGCTTCTAGTGGCAATGGAGCTAAAGAAGTGGAGGGAGTGGTGTAGAGTTTCTACTAAATTTTTAACAGCAAAGTGGATGGGTATTTGGCTAAACATGTTTTAGAACGTCTGGTATCTGTTAAGCTTCTTCATTTTCAGAAATGAATATGACATTTATATGGGCTTTCTTGGAAGGTTCAAGATTTGAATGATCAATCTCTCTCTCTCTCTATATATATATGTATGCATGTATCTCCAACGCACACTTTTGCTTTTTTCTTCTCCCCTCACAAAATCTCTCTCTCTCTCTCTCTCTCTCTCTCTCTCTCTTCATATAGGTTCTGCCAGTCCCAACATAGATTTTTTTTCCTTCCTTGCTCTTTTTCTTTTACTCCCTCCCTCCTTCGCTTACCTTGAGTCCTTATCTGCCCCATGACGAAAGGTTTCTCATCATTTCTCTCTACTCTTTCTCTCTCTCTCTCTCACACACACACACACACACATGCAGTCTCCTCCTGCAGGTCCCTGCCAACCCACTGGCCCTTCCTCCTTCACCTGCCACCTCTCTCACTTTTTTTGCTGGTCGTCCGGAGTAAGCTTTTACCACCCTTCTCTCTCTCCCCCTCCCCATAGGTCCCTCTCAATCCTGCTGGAGAAGGCTCCTTCCTTGTTCACTCGCTCTCTCTCTCTCTCTCTCTCTCTCTCTCTCTCTCTCTCTTCTTTTTCACCAGCTGCTTCTTTTTCTTCCTCATTCAATAGCTACCGTAGACAATTTATACAATGTCTTCTTGCAGTTGCCAACACTCCTTATGATCATAGATCATTTTTTTACTGAAAGTTGAATTGTGTCTCTGAGTACGGCTATTATCATTACTTGTCTTTTCTGTCTTTTATTTTTCTTTATAATCTTTTTTTTTCTTGTGTTAATCTTTGCCTACTTGATCTTTCTTATTCTTGATTTTAGTATATAATGTGTGTGTGAACTCTTGCCGACACTAAGAGTTCAGAGGCATTGGAGGAGATGACAAGACACAGTCCACAGTTGCATGGTCTATTTTATTTTGACATGCTGCTGGCATTTACCTTGTTTCTGTTCACTACCTTTCAGGAGTTGGCAAATTCATTCTTGAAGCGTGCAGGTAAATCTCCTGAAATCCCAGCTGGTTACAGGCCAGTTACTATTGGGCAGAGAGATCTTGATAAGTGTGATGTGTGTCATATGGATGAGGTAATTTAATATTTTTGCAAATGTTGAGTCCTTGTTTGCATATACGTATCTGTCATTAACTTGATTGCTGGTATGAAATGTTTACTTAGCCACATGCGCAATTTTCTGCATCTACATCTATCCATGTTCTGATTGATGTGAAAACATAAACGTGCTTTTTCTGTCAGCAGCAATTGGTACATCTTACCTGCCATTACGTATGTCAGTAGTGCGCAACAGTTAGGAACAATGGTCATTCAACAGAAGAGGACAGGAAAAATGTGCTTTAATTGGGAAGGATACTAGATTGATAGCGGGGAACAATATTTGGAAATTTGATTTCTAATTCACATTGGAATTATGCTGTCTCAGAAATATTATGGATGCCATTTTGTCATCACTTCTGAATGCTTCATGTGGAGCATCCAGAAAATTCCAATTTTTAATTGTATGCGTAGCTGTGGGACTTCACTTCAACTGCACCTTTGTTATTTATACGGACTTTCAATCTATACATGCTGCTACATGGCTTATATGCAAAATATAAAAACAACTACGATGCTCAGAAAGCTCAAATGATACCATTCTGAGCTCCAATTCTGATTAGAGTACTTATTGACTGCAGTGAGTAAAGAGTCTAACAGGGGCGTATGGGGTGGACTTCAGAAATAATATGACAACCAAAGCTGAAATATGATATACATTATGGCGTTGGATATAGATGGATTTATATTAAATTCTTTTTTTGTGACATATAGACCTTTTCGGTTCTGTTGCATTCTGTACAATGTTCAAAGTGAATAAAATTATGGGAAATAAATTTATATTTACATACTTTTGCACATACTGTTATGCATTGAGCCAGGAGTTGGTATTCTTGCCTATATCTTGGCCTTACAAATATTTCTTTTCTCTTAGGAATACGAGGACAACTTATTCTTGCAGTGTGATAAATGTCGAATGATGGTAAGGTCATATCCTTTTCTAGTGGTTTCTAAGTCTTTATCTTATTTTTAGTTTGTGTAAGTTTATGCTTATGTCTCAGGTTCATGCTAAGTGTTATGGCGAATTGGAGCATAAAGATGGGTTACTTTGGCATTGCAATTTATGTCGCCCTGGAGCACCTAAATCGCCTCCCATTTGCTGCCTCTGCCCAGTTACAGGCATGTTTATTCACTAGTGATGCACATTTCTTCCCCGTTTGCCTTTACTTAATAATTCCTAGTAAAAGTGCCACATGTGAACTGCAACTTACATTTTTACTGATTAGGGGGCACAATCAAGCCGACGACTGATGGGCAATGGGCACACTTAACCTGTGCTATTTGGATACCAGGTATGCAGGATTTTTTTTCCATCAGTTGGTTTGGGATTCTCATTTTCTTTAAATTTTGTGCAGAGACATGCCTGTTGGATGTCGGTAAAATGGAACCTATTGATGGCCTGAGTAGAATAAATAAGGTATTTCTCTCTTTTATGTTTATCTAGTCAAATGTATCGATGAAAGACAACAATATTGCATATATGTAGCTGTCTCTTGGATTTTTCAGTTAGTTGCAGGGTAAGCGGTATTCATACCAAGGTTATATTACTAGTCTTATGCTTGCCCTCCTTGGAGGAAAGCATACCATGTTAGTTTTTGAGGTTGCCTGGAGAATTCGTATGTGTCCATAATTTTATGAGAGGCATGTGATATTAAAGAGAACACAATATTATATTTTTTTCCTAAGATGGTCGATCATGTATACTATTTCATGGTGTACTTTATAAATAAATCTTCAGATTGTTTTTGTAAAACTTACCTGAATTTTATGTTCTGACTTTT
The DNA here is from genome assembly GCA_036172225.1 of Cryptocoryne crispatula var. balansae. NCBI lineage: Eukaryota > Viridiplantae > Streptophyta > Magnoliopsida > Alismatales > Araceae > Cryptocoryne > Cryptocoryne crispatula. The sequence continues at coordinate 3,522,309 of CM069924.1, read as the reverse complement.
TATTTTTTTTATTAGTGATGAGTGGTGCTTACTATGATTTTTTTCTTATAATTTTTTTGACATCAAATTTTCAGGATAGATGGAAGCTTTTATGTAGCATTTGTGGTGTCCCATATGGGGCCTGTATTCAGGTTGTTGCTTATGCTTTCATGAAAAATGATTGTTCAGCTTATAATGCACTATCATTTTTTCTTTATGAAAGTTATGCATTCTGGTGCTATTATTGTTTTTTGTCATACTTGGCGATAGAAATGTTGTAGCTCATTGAGGACATTGGCAACAAATCTTTAGATGGAGCATGTCAACCAAGTTGCAGAGCTCTGCATCCACAAGTGGAGTGGATGCAAGGAACATGTTTCCTAATGATTGTGCACAAATGTTCATGTTAGGAAATTATTTATAAACTACTAAAGGAAACAAGAAAGGATGATGCAGAAGTTGAAAGCTGAAAGGTGCATAGCAGAAAATAGAATAAGCAAGGAGTAAAAGAAAAGCCTACATTAAGTAGACATCGTTGGATGATGGAAGCTGAAAACAACATGGAAGGCTGAATCAGGATCAGATTGGCCAATCCAAAGGGAAAAAAATTGAGCCTGGAGTGGTCTAGATCAAGAATTGTGGAATTGGAATTGGCTACAAGATCAGTGGGTGGCGATTCTGATTCCTATCTGGATCGGATCGAAAAATTGGCCAAAAATTGGAAAACTGGCATTGGTCTAGATCGGTTCTTCAAAAAATCATCAAATTTGAAAAAACCTACAAAATAAGTGGCTATATTGAATTCTGGTTCGATCTCTGTGTATTGCTTGAGACGAAGCCTAAATTCTAGATCTGAGTTCAGATTCCTTTGTGTAGACAAGGTCACATTCTGTATTTTAGTTTTGGTTTCTCTGTCAGCTTGTCCTAGTCGTAGTTCTCAATTCTATTGCTTTTCTTTCAAAGAGATTATTGTGTTATTTACACAATGCATTTTGAGTAACATTTATAAAATCCAATTTCTTGATATGTTCTCGTGATCATTCTGAGATCTCTTCTCTTGAATTCTTTGAAGATGAAGCCAAGATGCTAGGCGACAATACCTGGATGTCATGTTGCTTTAATGAAGGCTAGGGGTGTAAACGGTTCGGTTCGGTTTGGTTTGGCCACTTTTTTTCCAAACCGAAACCGAACTGATAAGGTGAACCGAACCGAACCGAACCGAACCGAACCGGTGAGCCCTGAACCGATTGTGGTTCGGTTCGGTTCATAAAAATAAAATAAAATAAAATATACATTATAATAATTATTTAAGATTAGTATAAACTATAAAGACCAATACTTTATTTATAATATATAATTTTATCTTTATACTAATTAACATAAATTTATAATAATATATATTTAAAATTGATATAATATATATTTAAATGTAATATAATATGTAAATAAAGTGGGTCAAACTTTATCAAATCGGGTCAACCGGTTTACCGGTTCGGTTCGGTTTGGGGAGGTGCCGAACCGAACCGAACCGATAAGAAATGGGAGGGGTAAACCGGTAAAGGCTAGCCACGCTGGGCTAGCTGTTGGGGGTGCTCCAACCACCCTCAAGGTCCCTTCAGGGCCTATATAAGACCCCCAAGGGGCCTTCTAACATCCCCAAACCCTCCCCCCATATAAAAGGCCCCAAGGGGGCCTTCCACTTCCCTCCTCCTTTCCTTTGCTAATTCTTTCATTCTCTCACTCTAAAATCTCTCATTTTCTGTCTAAGGAGAAGTTTCTTATTTCAATTACTTAACTTTTTTTTCTTTCCATTCCAAATTATAATAAGAGCCTCACTTATAGTGTAGACTATGATATTTTATATATAAGTGGGATGTTGATTATAGTTTGGAATAGAGAGAAGATGAAAGTTATCACAGAAGATGCAAGATGTAGGAGATGAAACTTGTCCTCAACATGTAAGGTTTGAATAAAAATAAATTATTTTTGTAATTTTTTATTTATTCAAAATTCGAATACCTCAGCCAACCCAGGTCCCAACCCGGAGTTACCTGGGTCTGGTTGGGCTGGACCGACCCATTCCTATCCTGTGACCCAGTCTACTTTGACTTATGAGGTGTTTGGTTGCAGGATAAGTTGAGTTTTTGCTACAATTTTATGTTTTTGTAACAAAACTTGTTAAAAGAGGTGTTTGGCAACCATTACAAATGTATGCTTTTAAAGAGATTTCCTTCTTGGACAAAAAAGAGGTGTTGCCATATTTTTTATCTCATGGTCTCCCACCTCTTTTTGGTTATACACGGCTCCCACTCTTTTTTGTTCTCCCATCTCCCCAAACATGACAATTTTATGTCATTAACTAGCTGACACCTTACTTTAACAGAACTTTTTATCATGAAAGGGTATAGAAATTTATGGTGCAACCAAACGCTCTATTAGGAATTTTCAGTCACTTCGACCCTATTACTCTTACTGCTTGGCGAGATGTCTCCTCGCTTAAGCAGTGAAAGGCCTCTTTGTCACCTTGGTTTCTTTGTCTCCTTGACAACTATGCTCCCTCTCCTAACCTTCTCCATTTCTTTCTCCTGCTTTCTTGTTACCTGGCTTTTGTCAACCTCTATGACCCCCCTCTCTCTTCCTTCTCCTTTCTTTCCTTTTACTTTCTCTTCCTGTCATTCTGCCATAATTTCCAGCCACTATCTCTCTTCCCTGAACCCCTCTCTCTTGTCTGTCTTCTCTCTATCTCTTTTAAGTTTCCATCTTCCCTGACCCTTTCTATCTTGTCTCAAAAATTACAGTCACCTTAAATGCATGAGGAAGCTGTGCCTTTGCCTCAGGCACCTCATCATTGATGACACAGTTATTAAATAGTCATCTTTTTATCCTTAGTTGGACTCTGTTTTGGTTAATGGAGTACCAACCTCTTATTTCCATGGTGGTAGCCTGGTAGAGTGCTCCGGCAATTGGATCCTCTCTCTCCTCTTATTTCTTATTTATGTTTCTCACTAAACGTTCAAGAAACAATTATCATATTTTTATGTGTATATATCTCTTAAGTTCTCTCTCTCTCTACACCTCACTAACTCCTAATGGCCCATCTCTGTCCTCCAAAGATCTTATTTTTCCCAGTCCTCACTCTTCAAAGTTCAAATCCCCACTCTACTCCTCTGCCTCTCGTCCCCCCTCACCTTTAATCAGCTACCTTCACTTCTCAACTTCTCTTGCTTAGGCAACATTGAAGTGGCTACCTTACTGTCTAAGCTGCAAACATACCCTTTGAATGCATTGGGCAGGCACCTCATTTGCCTCGACATTGTTGACAAGACTGAAAGTTATGCTATAATACTACCGATTTTGTGCAATAAAGATCACATGAAAATTGGGATGAGCTCCCTCTTCTGGAAGGACACTTTGTCATAGGGAGTGCTTTAAGCTGGTTTTTTATTCTCATTTTTTCAGGCTCTCAGTGGGTGAGAGTGGTCTGATGACTGATTGATGGTGGGTTAAATATGTTAAAGGTATACAAAATCATGTTCCATTATATGCTAGCTTTATTTTCTTGGATCTTTGTACCAGCTTGATATTTTTTTATGCATACATAATTTCACTAGAGACATATATCAGATTGGTGTGAGAATGTTAAAAATTGGAAATTGGATGACCAAGGATTTGGCTGAAGGCAGTGAAAGTAGAAACAATAGAAGTATTTGTGAAAAACATATATGCAGATTAATGTCAATATTAAGTCTGTCATGTACTTTGCAAATAACAGCTGACCAATGAAGGTGGGATCGGGATCTGCGGATATGGATTGGATCTGCGAAATTGACTGATCCAAAGGAAACAAGCAATTCAAAATCTGTCTGTACAGCTATTCCAGAAACAGAAAAAACAAAAAACACAAATGGTAGAAGCATGGCTGCTTTAGGCACTGTTCTGATCCCGTAGGGGTCAGATTGTTACCGAGGGATGGCCTTGGGGCAACAGTGCTTCCACAGGGCACTGCCCTGTGTTTTTCTCCTATTGGGCCAGTCGGACCAGATAAGAGCAGGATCTGGCCTCTCAAGTCATCGGCACTGCCCTGCATTTTCCTTCTACAGATCGCAGCTTGTACATATCATGTTGATGTGAAAATAAGCATGTTTTTTTGGCATGGAACTGGAACTCTTTGATGCGGGAGTACATTATGTAATGTTTAGGTGCTACTTCAACTTTTTTTTTGTAATGCTTAATTACTACTTCAGCTCTTTGTATTTTTGCTCTTATGCTTTACATATCAATCGAACTTGTACCATTTCTTTAACACTCATGTAATCTAGAACTTCAGTTTTTCATAATTATCTTTGAAAGTTTTATTTTTATGGCTATTTCATTTTTTATTTTTATGGTTTAATTTTTCTTTCAGAAATCAAATTCTTGTCCATACCTCAGCTCATATTAAGTTGGGCATTTTTTGTTGTCACAAATCACGTGCTTTAGATATACTCAAGTCTTCATTTTCTGCAGTGTTCGAATAGTACTTGCCGGGTGGCATATCATCCACTTTGTGCTCGATCTGCTGGTCTTTGTGTGGAGGTAGTGACTCTTGCATTTATTCATGGAAGTTATGTTGTAGCGGAGTAGCATCTCTTATGCCTTCTTTACTCGATCTTGATCATGTGTTTGACAAAGCTAACCTTTTTCTTTTTATGCACAGCCTGAGGATGTGGACTGTCTGCATTTTATGTCCACAAATGAGGACGATGATCAATCAATAAACTTACTTTCTTTCTGTCGGAAGCACGGACAACCATCTAATCAGTACCAACTTCCTGATGAATGTCTTATGCTATCTGCTCAACCCTGTTCTGCCTATGTTCCTCCTCCTAATCCTTCTGGCTGTGCTCGAACTGGTATCTACGTTTTTGCTAGCTTGTCAACCAAAGTTTTCATTACATGCATGAACATTTTTCTTTGAGGAAATCAACACTAAATCTAGTTCAAATGTTTGACTTTAACACTAGGTCTGTTTTCAATATCACTTTAACACTAGGTCTGACCTTTTGAATTTTCATAACTCCCACTCCACTTTTGCACTTTAATGGTTTGAGGAAGTTAGATTTTTCCAAATTACTCCCCTTTAATGTATCCCTCGCGTCTTCTCTATTGAAGGTCATTTTTATTCATCCCTCCTCATAAAGACACTTATGGATAGGATGAGGACCACTGGAATTAGGGCTGTAAATGGAGTGGATATGTTATTTTTGAGATCTGCTCCGACTGAGGATTCGGATAATCGGATTTCTACTCTGATTGAGACTGGACACGGAGCAGATAAAAATCTTCGGATATTTTTTAGAGCGGTGCGGGTACAAATAATATCCTGTTCGCCAGACAATATGCAAAACTTGAAAAAAGTTATAAAAATACGTTCCAAACAACTATGAAAAACTTGTAAGAAGACTTGTTAAATACCTATCAAATATTTAAAAAGTTATGAAACCTTAAGAAGTAAATGATAAACTAAAATTTGGCATAAACCATTTCATAAAAAAACAAATTTCGTCATTTTCAGCCTCATACATGAAACATGAGAAATACATTGCCCAAAACATGTTAAAAAAGATACTTGTAGCCATCACCGTCATCATCTTTTCACAGCCAACATTGCCAAGCATTGGTTATTGTTCACACTGTCCCGACTTGCAGTGGCACCAGAGATTGTCAACTTTAGCGACAGCTGCCACCCGTTGATTCTCACCATTTCTTGTAGAACGTCCATAGCTTCCTTCGATTTCCTGGTGATGATGAGCCACCAGGAGGACTCAAAGACGAAGAGGATGATGAGGATGGAGTAATTGAGGGGGAAGGAGGGAGACACCCCCGTATGGTTGTATATGTTCTTCCATGAGGCCTTCGTTGGGTAGGCAATGACGGGAGGGAGAGGAAGTTAACGATGAAAAAGAAGAGGTTGTACTGCCCGACCTGGCCGACGACCTTGGTGGAGAGGACGAGACAGCATATGTTGTTCAGAGCTTAGGAGAAGGGCTGCCGGTGATGGAGCTTGGAGAAGAGAGAAGGGCTATTGGCCTCTATGCTTTGAGAAGGGGGCAAGGGGCATTGTTGGGACTTGGTGCGTGAAGCTTAGGAGATGAAGGTTGGAGGGCCATCGGCGATGGAGCTTGAAGGTGGGAGAATGGTCGTTGCAGTGTCGATGGAGCTTGAAGAAGGGAGAAATTGAGAAAGTCCACCTTACGGAGTCCAGAGGTCATGGGTGGGATTTCTCCTCGAGGTGTTGTTGGGCCTCATCAAAGTGGATATTACCTAACTGGATCCTTTATTTCCAATATCTCTCCATTAACTAATTGGATATTATTTGTATCAGAAAAAGAGATTCGACTAATATTTGTAATCGAATATTATTCGCTCAGTTGGATATGAATTCGGGTAATATCCAGATCTATTTACAACCTTAGTTAGAAGGTCTCCACATGTCACAAACTCACAATACACTTATTGTTCCAGAGTAACGAAGGACAAAACAAAATAGGCAGTTACTTATAAGATATAACAAGTATATCCTTCGAGCAGAATATGATATTTTACAGATTTTTTGCTATGTTGACATCCTCATACACAAAGGTGAGAAAAGATTGTGAGGACCAACCCACAACTCCCATTATCCTCCTCCCCACCCCATGCATGGGCCAAAGATGCCAGCCTCACTTTAATGTGTGCCCAAAAATGGAGATAGGCGCATGAGAAAATCGTGGAGACATCATCATCGTCCACGAAATCCTTTACCGAGACCATATTAACCCTAAAGGAGAAGGGAGATTGTTAGGCTATACCAACTTATCTTTCCCTACTTGTTGAAGATGATGATATCAGTTGACCACGTAATACTTGATGTGGGACAAAAGGGCGAAAATGAACTAAACGATCTAAAATAAGGGCGAACTGGACTTAAACTGGTCAAAATAGGCATGAACTGGCAAAAAATTGTACAAAACTGGCCCAAAACAGGCTGAACCGGGCTAGACCGGCTTTAAAATGGCCTAAACCGGGATGAACCGGGCCAGTTTAGTCATGGTGAATCGATTGTAGACCGGCTGAACCATCTGTAAAACCGATTGAACTTGCCACAGTGAACTGGTGGATGCCGTCGCCTTAATTGGTCCTGGGGGTGTATGCGGCTCGTCCGCAGCAGGCCACATCCCGTGGGGATCATGGTGCCTGTTGATCGCGCACGGGGGCGAGTCAAGCCTGGACAAAGCCCGACGGGGCTCTTTCGTCTTCACTTGACCTCGGTGTTGTCTGGTAGGGCATAGTCGGATGCTGTGGAGTAGGGGGCATTGTTTACAGAATCGGTGGAATCGGACCGATTCCGACCGATTCCGGAATCGGATCAGATCTGATTCCATGCGAAAGGATTGATTCCGGCATGAATTCCGCGGAATCGGTCGGAATCGGTAGGAATCAGTCCGAATCGGATCGGAATCGGAATCGGAATCGGATCGGCCGAATCGGTCGAGATCGGAATCGGAATCGGAATCGGAATCGGATCATTTTTTTTCTTTTTTTGCTATTCCAGTCGGATCGACCAGGATCGGCCAGAATCGGTCCGAATCGGCTGGAATCGGATCGGTTTTTTTTTTTTGCTTTTTTTTCTTACCGATTCTGGATCAATTTTCTTCCATTGGATCCGTCGGAATCGGTCCGATCCGATCCGATCCGATCCGAATCGGATTGGTACCCATCGATCCCGATTCTGATCCCGCGATCCTTGGTAGGGGGTGATGACATGTCATCTTGTTCGTGCGAGGCACATGTTATCCTCGTTTGGACAGCAGGGGGAAGGTGAAGCAAGCGGGAAGATGCTCCGGTGGAGGTTTGACGTTGCCAGTAGCCTCGCAATGGTGATCCTTCGTTGCTGTCGCAAGCGTAGAGTTCTACCGGAGTTGTCTTTGAGACCTTCTTTCTCTTATCCCCTTCTTCTCCTCCTTCACCTCATCCTTCATCGGTATTTGGTTGATGTGGAGCAGGAAGACGAGGCAGCGGAAGGAAATCGCGACAGAGCCCTCATGCGGGAGACGTGGAAGGCCATTGTCAAACAATGCCGTGCGAAGGGGGCTGCGCTAAGGAAGGGGGTTGTGGAGGATCCAAATTGTGGTGATGGCTGGGAGCTTGTCCAGGGATTGCAGGACATGTCTGCTGGAGTTCGAGTAGGGAGGGAGAAGATTGTCGACGGCGGGATAGTGGGCGGCTAATGTTGTTGTGACCCGGGGATCATTGGATCACTTCAGTTGAGGGGTGCCGCTAGTGGGGAGCTGGTCGCTCGGGTGCTCCTGTTTACCGACGAAGCGGAGGTCAACGAGTGAGCAGATGCTGGAGACGAGTAGATGACGATCGTGCCATGCGAGGGTATCGGGAAGGAGAAGCTGTGAATGGGGACGTAAAAGCAGTCCTCGTGACTGGGGTGGAGGAAGAACAGGAAATTGGGATCTCTTGGGGGTGAGGAAGGAGTGAAGGAGGTGATGGGGCAATGCCCCTAGCGGACGTAACCAGCCAGAAGGCTTCTCTTAAAATTCACTGTCTATTTCATTTCATAGTGGATGCCTCTTATGTAGAGGTGGCATATTACATAAAGGACTTTAGAAGACTCTATTTACAGGCTAGTCCTTTCAAGAACTCAAACATGAAAATACCTAAAATTTACCAAGAATTTGTTCTCATCAATACCTTCTTGTCGCCCTGTCTCTTACCTATGTTATCAAAGGCAAACATCTTAATCACCTAGGTGATGAGGCGAGGCGGTGGTTTATCGCCTCACCTTGATCAATTTCACCTTAGGTGACCACCTCGGTCGCCTAGGCAATTGCTTGAGGCACCTCGCCTGCCTTATCGACATCACATGCTTACTTAACCTAGAACTTGACCATCCGTAAGATGCAGTCTTGCTGTTGGCCTAGATCCGATGAACTAAAAATTATTATGTATTTGGTTTGAATAGCCTAGAGCTTGGAGTTTGGTTGATGTAATTATATTGACTTTAAGGCTTTGCATTTTGTTTTTTCTTAGTTGATGTTATGTAGTCTTTTGCAGTTTATTTTTTTATTGTTATTATTGTATTATAAAGTTTATGTATTTTTAGTTTTGAATTGATGCTATTACTCTCTTCATTTTAAATTTATGTGATATTTTTAATTTTCTAATTACTACAATCATAAACTTTTTACTTTTGTTATCAATTTGTTGATTATTTCTAACTTTTTAGTTTTTCACAGATGTTGAATTATCTTTACTTTTAATTTTGAATTATCTCTCCTAAGTATGTTTTAAGTTGTTCAAAATTCATATTGTTAAATTGCTGTATTTTTCTAGTTTAAATTGACATTGTTGATCTATCTTGTTTTACAATGATTATTACTTAATTATTTTTACTGTTTTTTTGTTAGTTGTATTTTTGTTATTTTACATTTCAATTTTGCATCTGTGATTTATTAAAATCTCATATACATATAAAAATAGGAAATATAAAAATATATTAAAAATATACTTTGCCTTTGATGTTGAGGTGGCCGCCCCAAGCGCCTGAGGCGAGGTGAGCCCCTCCCCGTCTCAAACACCTTACACCTCATATAACATTCTCTGGTCGCAGAAGTTGGTCTTCCTCATCGCACAGGTTCTTCTCCATCATCACCCTCTCTTCGGTTGTCCTTGTCGTCTTGTTTCTTGCCTCGTCGCTGCTAGGGTTCGTGAGGCTAGAGAATGGAGAAATGGGAAGTTGATAGGGGCAAATGTGGGATTTGAAAAACGTGATGAAACTCTGTTTCCGGAGTCTGACAGAAACGATATGTTGTTAAAGAAATAAAGGAGATCAGATCAGGTATTAAAGATATTCAGGACCTTTTATTGAAGTCATTTTCTTAAAAGGACCTATAATTAAATTTTTTCCTCCTCTCCAGCAACCGATTTGTTGTTACTCAGAGTTTTGCATACAATTCTATCTATTCTCATAAAATAGGAATAGAGCTCTAATTTGATGTTCACGGTTTGATTGAGTTTTTTAGTGTAAGAGTTTGCCTTTATGGCGTGCATTGCAAAATTGGCTGATCCAGATTGGGATCGGCACCTGCTGTCTTGGTATGTGATATGGAGGGGGAGGCTGATTCCATGCTCCAAGTCAGGGTCAAATCGGGCACTGCTGGTCCACCCTTTGGTATTATGTTTATCTTTTTTCTTATATTTTCGGTTTTTGAAAAAGTGAGCTGGGTTGATCTTGGATTAGTTATTCTTTTCTTGGATTGGCCAAGCCGGTTGTTCTGATCTGGATCATGATCACCCTTTGTTGACCCCAACCAATCTTGACCCAAAATTCAGTGCTCTATGGGTTTTGATTGGAATGCAACTTAATAATGTTTTAGGAGAAGGTCCACATGCTACAACTGGTATATGCCAAAAGATTAGGGTGTAAATGGAATCCATTGTAATGAAATTTTGATAAAAATTAACAGATTCAAAACTCATTATTGAATCCTGTAAGCCATTGATTCAGAATCATATATTCTGATAGCTTATTGGGATTAGAATACGTTAAATTTATTTCCAATTTCCAAATTTGATAAAATTTTAATATACATATTTAAAAATAGTATTATAATAAATAAAATTTAAAAATACTATATATAAAGTGATAATAAAGGTAAGAAAAATTATATATCTCAGCAATTTTATATGATTATAAATAAAATTAGTATATATGTTTTAGTAATTATATGTGCTTTATTAGCTTATTCATAAAGAAAATTAATATATACATTTTAGTAATTATATGTGTTTTATTAGCCTATTTATAAATAAAATTAATATATAGTATATATTTTGGAAACTATCGAATTTGGTTGACTCTGATAACCAAATTAGATTTGGAATGGAATTGTAACATAGTGATTCTGATGTTATCGGAATCAAATTGGATTGCCTTAACGCTTATCAGGATTGGATTGGAAACAAGTAATTCCACTGCTTAATCCAACCCGCTGCGGTGCTACAAAAGATAATTGGAATTAAGATCAGATTGCCTTATTTTCATCAGGAGTGGATTGGAAACAAGTAATTCTACTGCTGAATCCAGCCCCTATGCAGCCCTCTAAAGATACTGGCATAGTCTTTTCTGATATTCTGGCATATGATATTTGCTAATGCTCAACCATTCTAGCTGATGTTAAGATTGAAGGGTCTAGTAGTTGTACATCTTGCTCTTGATGCTTTTTGTGAAATTTTGAATGGCCATAACTTACTGTGGTGCATGCTTATTCTTTTTTTTATGATTTAGAACCCTATAATTTTTTTGGAAGAAGGGGGCAGAGAGAACCCCAAGTTCTTGCTACAGCATCTGTGAAGCGGTTGTTTGTAGAGAACAGCCCATACTTGGCTGGAGGTTACAATCTGAATCAAGTAGATTACAACGCATTTTCCAGTGGCTCAGGGAGAGAGCTGTTGTCAGCTGTAACACCCAATTTGAACTGTCTTCAAGACATTTTCCCTGGATCTATTACTTCCATTGCTGAGAAGTACAAATGCATGAAGGCTACTGTTAGGAGGAGGCTGGCATTTGGTAATTTTTTTGCGTTTCTTTTCCAAGACTCAATCTTTGTACAATCTTTTATTTTGCGCATAGCATGCACTTTATATATAGAAAATTTATGTTATCGCATTTTTCCGTATTCTATAGGACATAGAATGCCATCTTCGAACAGTTTTTATCTCTGCAGGTTTCTGTAAATGTGGCCCTGGAAACTTATTTTTCTACCTTGTAAGAAAATTCTGAGAGGCAATGTAGAACTGGTTCTTTCTGTTCATGTCCAATAACTCTGGAGACAGTAGAGAATTTATTGCAGAGTGAAACCTCATATCTTTTTCTGCAAGAAAGAAAATATATCCGTGAGTTCTTATCCTACAAAGATTCAAGTAGTAGTGTCTTCATGCTACTTGACTCATTATACCCTTCTAGTATGGAGAGGTAGGTAAATAATTATGTTGATTTAAAAAAATCAAGTGCCTCAAAAGTGTGTCCGTTCTTACAAGAGCTTCATGAACATGAGTTTGTGGATTCATTGATTTGACACTACTTTGTAATTATTATGAATTCACTTTTTTTGGCATCACATGGTTTCGCTAAATTTTTTGTGATACACTAGGATGGTTCGAGAAGATTTCCCTTGAAGTAAAAAAATGGCCCAGTGATTAATTGTCTATTAGGTCGAAGTTCGAAACTTCAATCTTTATCCTTGAGCCGTGGCTTTTTTACCTGATAAACTCTCTCTCATTTCCCTTTTCAAAAGAATGTCACTTTCTGATGAAGCTGAATTTTCTCATTGGATACTTCAGGTTCTTGTAGCCTTCTAGGCTAGTAATATTCTCTAGTATTCTTGAGGAACAACACTAGTATAACTCAGTTTTTAGAAGGGTTGTTTATTTTCAGTTCCTGAAAACCTAGAAACGTAGAAGTAGTCCCTATATCTTTGGTTCTTGTATTATCTCTGTAACTTGCAAAAATTATGTTAGGCTCCTATCAGTATGGCCCCTTGTAGGGACTAAATCTTGTTTTGAAGTTCAGAGTGATTGAAATTTGAATACCTAAGATGCAAGGAGTTATTTCTATTTTTCTTATGCTTGTAGGGGCTCAACAATGAATTTTTTAAAAACATTATGTTATCTTTGTAAATTTGATATATTCTGGGAGTTTGGGAGAGCACTTAAATGTAATTTTCTCATTGATTTGTCTCATGACTAGTTGGTTATCCATGTGCCCACAAGGAGGAAACCAAAATTTAGTGTCTTAACTCCAAGGTACCAGACATCACATGTCAATATTAAACTGTTTATTATGATGCCCTTCTTCTTTTAGCGACACTTGTTTTGGATGTTGATCATTCTTCATTCCAATTTCTTGCTATCACGTTTTTGTAGGTTGTAATGTATTTGTATGATTCTTCCATAGATTTCTACTTTTTCATATTTTATCATGCAACATTTATAGTGCTTTATTTTTTCTAGCTCAATGCTATGGAAAGCTGCACTGTTAACAAAATGTGATTCACCTATATTGTTATTCTATCCAGGAAAATCAAGAATTCATGGATTTGGTGTTTTTGCGAAGCTTCCCCACAAAGCCGGGGACATGGTTTGTTGAGTAGCAAATTTGTGTGTTTCATTATTGCTTGTGGTATCATGGTCATGAGACTTGTTATCCTTGCAGGTGATTGAGTACAGTGGAGAACTTGTACGCCCCCCAATAGCTGACATAAGGGAACACAATATATACAATTCACTTGTGGTATGTTGTCTTTAGCCATCAAGTTTGGACTGGTTACAGTGACAACGTTGGCATATTTTTAAATATCTATTCTGTCTTCTGTTATGATTTTCCTACCTTTCCGTATTCAACTTCTTGGTTTCAGTCCTTCAGTTGGTCAACTATTTTTCCCTTTCTCCCAGTCCCAAATGGGGGTAATTATATGCTTTGGATTAACTATTTCTCTCTTGAATGGATTTTCCTGAACCTTGCGATTTTTCTGCTGAAATAGGCAACTTATTCACGGTGGGTTGCATTCAAAGTGGAAAACATACCGAGTGCAATGAATTCTATATAAATCAGAAGTTGATTGGTCATTCCTATCATGATTTGGATTGGAAAATCCAGATCTGGAATTTTTTCACAGTTCACCAGAATTGGCTGGGGATTGATCTAGATCAGCTCATGTCTTTCCATTCCGTGAGAGCTTGCGAGAATCTTTGTCTCACGTTGATTCGGAGATCTAAGACCTTCAAAATGGGTAGAGTTGTGACTTACAGTCCACTGGAGCTGGAAGGGAGAGACAAGACTAGTGGCTGCTGGACAGCCATTGGTGGGTGCAGCAGGTACAACAGTGGGGGAGGCTTCTCTATGTTTCTGCTGCAGTCTTCCCAGCCCTATTGGGTAGGGTATGCATGGTTCAGTTTAGTCTGGTTTGGGACTATTTTTTTTCAAAACCGAACCTAACTGAACCGAATTGGTTCAATTCAGTTTGGCTTGGTTTGAGACAAAAAATTAATTAAATATTGAAAATATTTAATTATTTTTACAGATACTATTTTAGCTATAAATAATAATTCTAAATATTATTTATTATAGAAATTATGTAAATGTTACTTTTAATAACAATATAGTATAATTTAATTTAATCTATTTCATTGGTTTGGTTTAAAAGAGCTGCTCCAAACTGGCCAAATTAAATTAGTGGTTCAAACGGAGCCAAACTAAATCAAACTGGTCAGTTTGGTTTGGTTTGGCAGTTTGAACCATTTTTTGCATTTCCCTAGTAATGGGTGGGAGAAGATGGGCTGATCATTTGGCATCGGTATGGTGCAAGATGCTTGGGTTTGAGGATCTAGACCTCTTGGGTTGTCTTCTCCACTAGATAGGGCTGGGAAGACTGCAGTGACTCTGCCAGGCAACCTCCCTTCGCACCACAGCCCACCGGTGGCCGTCTGTCCCTCCGGTTCACCTGGCCTACCCTGATCTTTCAAGATCTCATCTCTCTGACCAGCCTGAGGTGAGGTTGATTATGCGATGGCAGTCCTTGGATCAACTAGCATCAATCCTATGCAGATCAGCTAATTACAATCTAGATTGACTCCTTCTGAATTCCAGTATGGATCAATCACTTCTGGATACAATGCCTATATGTCCATGATCTGAGGAGTATCCTTTCATGGTCCCCCTTGAAGCTGAGTGCAAATTTCATCTATAATAGGCCCTTGGTTGGGGATGTGGTTCATGGAATTGGCCGATCCCAGATCAGAATTAGCTGATTCCCAGATCGAGTTCAATCTGATTTTGGCTTGGAGTCTCACTCCAAGCTGTTTCCACCGGAATCGACCAATATCGGTCGAATCAGCATGGAAAGGACCAAAATCAATCAAATTGACCGATTCTAGCGATTCATCATCGGAATTGGCCCAACAATAGTCGCCACGGTGGCCTTGGGGAAGAAATACCCAGTAAGCCTGGGATCCAATGACTTCCTAGGCTTACTGGGTCCAATGGACCTGATATGGGTGGAGAAGACACTGCGATGGTCTTTTCTGGTCTATTTTGGGACCAATTTCGCCCCCCAAAGAGGCTAGATCGGATTGGAATCCAGTCTTGCCTCTTATTTTGTGTTTATTATTTGGGGGGGGGTTTGAAGAACCGATGTGAACTGATTCCTGATCGATTTTTCTTCTTGTCAATTGGACAAATTTCCAATCTGATCCGGATCAGGATTGGAATCGGAATTGGTACACACCAGTCTGGGTCCTGATTCCGATTCCACAATCCTTGCTTGGGGAGGATCTGCCACTGAAGCATATGTTCCTTCATGATAGAGTCTATCTTATAAACTGTACAATGCACAAATGAAATATAACATGATTGCATGAAAATGTTGTGGATACTCTTATTCTTGTCTTCAGTCAGGCATATAAGTCTAAGATTTTGAGGCCATCTTATGTTTTCCTTGAGTGTGTGTGTTGTCAATCATACACTTATTTGGCAACTGATTGATAATTTGATATCTTTATCATGGTCATTGTCAGCAATTTCTGTCAACCTAGCATTTTGAAGGTGGTCCCAGGGCAGTGACTCTCTCAAGATTTGTAAGCCAACCATAATAGGAAGCTATCTTCTTCTTAAGCCTGTGTATAAATATGTAGATATCACAAAAATTCTATCAGCGGGTGAATGACATTTCTCTTGGAGGATCCCTACAAATGTTTCCATGATCTAGTTCATGTCTTCTACAAGCTGTGTGGTAAGATTTGGAGCTTGACTTATTTTTTTTTCCATTTAAATTGGAAATGCCAAATCTAAGTTTAAGAACGCATGTTGTTGATTTTAGTCAGCTGCATCATGCCAGATCAAGCAGGAGTTTGTCACAATCTGCCATGTTAAGGTGGTATGGGTGGAAGTCATGGAGTCTGATTGTTTTTAAATTGTTCTGAGGAATAATCATTACAATTAGCAAAATTTGGCAATTTAGGCAGATCCTATTCTCTGCCATATTTATAATAGGAACTAGCCATTGACTTGGCATTCTGATTTTCCTAATATTTTTTGAGATGTACAAGAAATGGGAGTTGTGAAGGTTGCAGTAAGGCATATATGGTCCATATGTAATATTAATTTCAATGTAAATCCAACTCAAGGAAAGCCGGATTGGAGTCAGAGTCCAGATCGGCTAGTGCCAATCTCGATCTGGATTGGATTGGTCGAGTCAGTTGATCCAAGGGAATAAATCTGATCCTTGATCAACCCAGATCGGCTATTCTAAAAATATAATAAATCAAGACAATTTTTTTTGCTGAGGACGAAATCTCTATCTATTTCTGTCCAATTGGACCCTGATAGGCTTTGTTATTGAAGGCATCTAAGCAACCGAAAGCTCCATCGATTTTGGTCTAATCGGACCTTGATCAAAGATTGGATGATCAAAATCAGTACCCAGATTAGTGGGTACCTATCTGATCTTGATTGGATTAGCTGATCCTAGCTGATCCTCTAAGAGGAATTCCGATCCAGAATTATTAATTTAAAAATAAAAAGGAAACAATTTTTGATTCCGATCTGATTCCGGATGATTTGGCCCGATTCAATCTAAGAATCGCCCTTCTAGGTGAAAATTGCATCGGCATAGACCGATCCAATCTAAGAATCGGCTGTTCCCATTCCGGATTGGCTGATTCTGCAATCTATGACCTTGATAGGCTATATTCTTGAAGGCATTGAGGTGACCACCTAGGCGATTAAGGCAGTGACTTGATAGGCTTTGTTATTGAAGATGTTGAGGCAGCCACCTCAGTGGTGAGGCAGACAAGGTGTCCTCTCACTATCTCGATCACCTAGGCAATCCTCTAACTGCTGCTGAATGGACTACTTACGATTTCTTCTCCACCCGATTTCAGTTGTATAAGATGGATCCCTCAACCTGATAAAAGGGGTTGGATCCGAAACTTAAAATGAATCCCCTTTTGTGCCATTTTAAGTTTTGGATTTTCACTTTTATTGGTTTTGTGGGGCCCGGTAAAACCTTCTTCCCCACCTGATTTGGCCACAATCTTCTTCACCGGACTGTGGCAAGAGCAGGTCTCAACGTGATATCCATCTCGTGCGACTCTCCCCTATCCTTGTCTTCCTATATGCACATACCTTTGGAGAACCCTCCCCCCCAATTTGCCTCTGGCCCTCTACCACCTAACGCAATCACCTAGAGCACCTGAGGCGAGGTGACCCCGTTCCTTGTCGCACGCTTAAGATTACATGGCTGATAGGGTCGGTTTGACTCCGGAAATTGGCCATTTGGTCACTTAAGTGACTGGATCTACCAATATGACTTGGAGGGAAGATGCAAGAACAGATTTTGCAGATTTGAACATTTTTCGATTTGGATCGGTCCATTTATGCTATGTTTCTTTACTGAATAAAAATAAGCGTATAAACTGTTTAGCCTTTGAATCTGTTTTGACCTTTGCACTTTCAGATTTTATCTAATAATGACAAGCATGTATCACGCTAATTTTAACTGGTACTAACTGTTTAGCCTTTAAATCTGTTTTGACATTTGCACGTTCGGATTTTATCTACCAATGACAAGCATTTTTCAAATTAATTTTAACTGTATGCATGTCTTTTTCATTGTACTATTTTCATATTCTATGCTGGTTCATAATCATTTAATTCTGACTAGGTGCATTTCCTTGTTTTGTTCCATAGAAACATGTATAAATGCTAAATAAGATAAGTTTTCTATACACTTATTTTAGGGCGCTGGAACATATATGTTTCGGATAGATGATGAACGCGTCATTGATGCAACCAGAGCGGGAAGTATTGCACAGCTAATCAACCACTCCTGTGAAGTAAGTGGACTGACTTTTTGACCACATGATTTGTGCAAAGAAATGGTGCATTTCTGTGGTGTATATGATAAATCATTGAAACTCGCATTCGTCCAGTACTGTCTTAAAAGTCAGCTGCCTGGATGATTAATCAGGCTGACAAGACCATATAGTGGATGCAATTCCTTCTCCCAGCTCTACTTTGTGACTCATAAACAGATTGCAACTTGATTTTGTTGCCTTGTCTACCATTTGTTTTTTGTATGGCAAGTATGCTTTTGATCTTTCAGTGATTTTCATCCTCTTCTTAATTCTTGAGAAACTGCTTAGCCGCTTATTCTCTACATGGTACAGTTGCCAAACTGTAGTTTTCATATTGTAGTTTATTCCTGATTTATCTATGGTTTGCAGGATCAGCTGATCTGAGATTGGGTTCTGCACCATGCAATCTGATCTGAGGGGGTTCCTGGAAGGAGCTTCCTCCAGATTGGGCTCTAAACTGCCGGATTGGCCTGGATCAACTGATTCCAGACTGGGTCGGATGGCTGCCACTGCAGAGGGGCAGTGATAGCACCACCCCTTCACCCTGGATATGTGCGGGTTTTTTTTTGCTTTTGTTTTTTTTTTTCAAAATTTGGAAAAACCAATTCAGCACGATCCGGTCTGTTTTCTTTCCAGCAAATTGGCCAAGTTGGTCAATTGACTGGGATCGGCCCTGGCCGATCCAGGGGCCATCATGACTTGGAAATCCTTGTTCATCACTACAAGGACATTGTTGTTATCTACAGATTGAAGGTTAGGTTTAGTTCCTTTTTTAATTAAAGTAATGCAAATAATTATGTTACATTAGCATATGACTTAAAACTGGGTTGCTTGACTTGCTATTTAGTTTGCCTAAGCAGTGAGTGTACGGTGTACCAACTCTTAACTGCCTGTAAGGTTCTAGTTGATTGCACATGATAAAATGCATTTTTTGAAGACAACCCCCAATGCAATCTATTAGTTAAGGTAGCAGTTACAAAAAAAAACCCATTGCAATCTATTAGTGGAGAGCAATATATAAATTTTAGATCAAACTTAAAAACAAATAGACATTGTCATAAAAATAAATCTAAGAAAGAAAAGATTGAAAGAATGATAAGAATATGTACTTAGAATATTAGATTTCTTACCGGAGAACTTATGAACTTGTTGAAAGTATAGAGGAAAAATATTAATATTGATTGCATCTAAGAAACTAAATGAATATGAGATAAATATAAAGAATAGGAATAACAAGTTATAAATTATGGTATACAAAAAAGGAAAAATAAAAATGGGGCATATATCATTGTTGATAAAATATTAAAATATACACTAGTGTTAGAAAAATGAGTAAGAGATAAGATTATTATGATAAAAGTGATTATTAAAAAAGAGATAATTAATATTGTTAATGCATATGCTACAAAAATTAGATTAAGTGGCTAGATTAAAGAAAATTTTGGGAGGTTATATATAACCTTATGTATGTAGAGTATACGAAATGAAGAGAATATCTTTATTGGAGGAGATCTCAAAGAACATCTCAGAAACAAATGCCGTGGGTATGAGAAAGTTCACGGAGGTTTAAAATTTAGAAATTTGAATGAATAGGAAACAAGTATCCTAAATTTTTCTATGGCCTGTGATCTTATACTAACGAATACTCATTTTATTAAAAACAATCTCATTTAAGAATATTTAAAAGTGGGCAAAATATAGTTGATTTGGAAGGGGAACAAAGGCAAGAGGTAAAGTACTCCGAAAAAATTACCTATTTAGAAGTGCATCTTGCACTGGGTAGAATGGAGACCTCAAAAGCATGTGGTCCTGATAACGTCCCAATTGAATTCTGGAAGTGTTTGGGTGAGAGAGGAATGGAGTGACTAACTATCCTCTTTAATAAAATACTTCTTTTTGGAAAGATGCCAAATGAATGGAGAAAGCGCATCATCATTCCGATATTTAAGGGGAAAGGGGATGTTCAAGATTGTAAAAATTACAGAGGTATCAAGCTCGTGTGTTAGACTATAAAGTTGTGAGAGAGTTATATAAAGGAGACTTTAGGAGTGTATGAAGATTTCAGGGAATCAATTTGGATTTATGCTAAGTAGATCGACTACGGAGGCTATCTTCTTAGCTAGATCATCGATAGAGAGGTATAGAGACCTAACGAAAGATCTTCAGATGAGTTTTCTAGATTTAGAAAAAGCTTACGATAGAGTTTCAAAAGAGATTCCTTGGTAGGTGTTAATAAAGAAGATGGTGTTTAGTGGATTCATTAACATCATTAGAGACATGTACAAGGGTACCATCGTCTAGGTCCACTCCCCAGGAGGAGAGTCAAGAGCCTTCCCTTTATGAACCGGGCTACATCAAGAGTCTGCTCTAAGTCCGTATCTTTTTATCCTAGTCATGGACGAAACAATTAAGGATATATAAGAGAGTTTATCTTGGTGTATGATGTTCGTTGATGATATTGTCCTAATTGATGAGACTCGAGAAGGTATCAATAGGAAACTTGAACAATGGAGAACCATGTTAGAGGTTAAGGGATTCAAAATTAATAGGATGAAAATAATGTATATGTATTTCATATTTAGTGAAACTTTGAGAGTTTGAAGAGGTCGAAGTAAGATTGGACGGAAAGGTCCTTATATCATATACACAATTTAAATATTTGAGATCAATCTTACATATTGACGGAGAATATGACGAAGATGTCAATCATAGGATTAAAGTGAGATGACTCAAATGGAGGCAGACAATGAAAATTCTATGTGATTGTAAAATCTCTCTAAAATTGAAAGAAAAATTCTATCGCACTACCATAAGATCTGTCATGATCTACGGTAGTGAGCAAGGATTCCGGAATCGGAATCGGAATTGGAATCGGTCGATTCCCAGAATCGGCCGATTCCTGGGAAGGGAATCGATTCCGGATCGGTCCGGAATCGTTTTTTTTTTTGATTTTTTTTTTCGTCAAAAAAATTCAAAAAATTCAGAAAAAATTCTAAAAAAAATAGGAAATGAGTTAGAAACATTTTAAAAAATAACCATTGCATGATATCCACAAGAACACATCATACAAATACTAATGAACACTAATTGAAGACTTGAAGACTTGAAGTTAAGTACATATTCCAATTCCATTTATTCAAATATCAAAGAGTTGATACATCATCAAAAAAAAAATTACATCATATCAATCTACTTCTACTACCAATATCTAGGATAAAGATATGGGTTTTCCTCCTCTCCTTGCTTTGCGCTTCGCTCCTCCCTCGTGCTCGATCTTGTATCTTGTCCAGGGACCCAATCCATATGAAAATAATGCCGATGCCATGCCATCAAGGTCAAATGGATCGGACGCGGGACGACCGGGACGTAAGCGAGAGGATGGTGGAGGCTGGTGGTGTAATCCATTGTCGGTCAACTCGGCCAAATGCGCCGGATGCGTGGCTCCATAATATAAGAATGCAGTGTCTGCTCATCCGGCGTGTAATACGGCTTTGGAAGCCGAGAATCAGGAGACTCGGCCGCCGATGGGCCGTCGTCGTGGTATGCACTCCTCGTCATCATCACCCGAGGAGTGAGAAGGAGCTCGCGTCTTTGTCATCTGGGCTGATAGGACGCCTGATCTCTAACTTCCTTCTCTTTACCTCTTCAGCCATCGCTAAACTACCAGAAGGTCCGGAACCCAAAGTTTTTTTCAACTTTGCAAATCCTCCCATTTTCCGTGCAGTCACCTTTGTTTTCGTTCTCCCCGGACTGCGAATGGGCTAGGTAGCGGCCTTGGGGACCGAGCGAGGCGGAGCCGGGGCTAAAGCTGCCGGCCATAGTAGGCCGGGGCGAGAAGAAGGCCTGTCCGAGCACGAGAAGTAGATGGAGGTGGAGCCGGAGCATCCTCCTCGGCTTCAACACCATCCAACTCTCCTTCGCCGTACGCACGGTCATCGGGATCAAACTCGGTACGTGATCCCCGGCTTCCCTCTCCTCTATCCAGGAGGCAAGTGCGTGCTCCTCCCGGAAAATACGGTCCATGTCCACCTCCTCGGGTAGTGGTGTGGCGGAGGAATGCCTCTGCTCGTACGGGCCACCGCGAACCGTGCAAATCGCTCCTCGCCGATCTTCGCCGATCCTCGATGTTCTTTATGCGCGGCCTCGTGTTATAATGACGAGAAGACCGGCTTCTCGGCCGGTCCGAGGTCAACTTTGTTCCTCCTTTTGGTATGTATCGGGTTGAATGTACTCAGTTCCTCTCGCGGTGGGAGGAGCGATGCTCGGCTCGCATCCCGATACCGATGGCCGCAAGTGGATTCCATCCACTCTGGTGTTCACTGAACCCACCACTCGGTACAAAGAAAAACACGAAAACGAGAAAAGGAAAACAATTAGCCCATCATCACCATAACTTATATGAAAAGAAAAGAAATTCCTCATCAAACTATTACTATACCAGGTGACACTTTGTCAATCGAATATTTCAGTCGACATACGAGTATACGCCGACCCTCAACTTGTACTTCTGCATCTGAAAAATTTTAAAAAAAAATTTTAGTTGTCTGGTAATGCTAGTCCAAGGTATTTAATGAACTCTAACTTACTTCTATCTCGGCCTCTATCTGTCTGCCGAGATCGGCACGACATTTGGATAGCTGCAAGTGTACCCCGCATCACCTCGTTGTCGTTCACCACCGTCCTCCATATTGGATGCGGGGGTTCAAAAAGTATCTGCAAGATTTTATTAGTTAACACCGTGCCATTTAAGACAATTATACAAAGAAAATAATTTAATAACCAAGTTACTGCCGCCTGGACATCGTGGTGCAAGGTCTTGTCCCATCGGTCATCAATGATCTTCCACCACTTTTTGTAACCTCTGGGATTTTTTTCTTTAATTTTCAGCTTTGCCCGGTCCATAGCATCATACAATGTGCCCATCTGGTCCCTGTCATCTGAGTCTACCAACCTCAAGACAACTACCAGTGGCTCGATGATTGCCAAGTAGTAGGCAATCCTCTCCCAAAACCTCTTGTCAGTGATCTGCTTCTCAGACCTGACAAGAATCTCCAACTGCTCTTTCTTGTCATGCAGATTGTCCACCATATAGTTGTAATACTCCTCGGATTGTGTGAACCTAACCAATGCATGCCTGTGCCGGTGTAAACTCTTCAGAGCAATGAAGTTCGTAGCAAATCGTGTCGGACCGGGCCTAACAAGATCGTGCCTTCCTGTGTGTGATCTCATGATATGTAGCAGGCGGGGATGCGAATAAATAAAAGATGTGATCGTCTGCGCCTGCCTGACAAGTGTGGATATGCGCCTGCCTGACAAGTGTGGATACACCCTCCTCCTTGCCTATATCCTCTAATATGAGATCTATGGAATGTGCTGCACAGGGCACCCAGAAGATGTGCTTCCTCTTCTCCATCAACTTCCTCCCAGCCGCCTTATATGATGGTTCGTTGTCAGTGACAACCTGAACCACATTCTCCTCCCCCATCTCCTCCACCACTCCATCCATCAGAGAAAAAATGAAGTCGGCATTTTTATCTTCCCAGAAGCATCTACCGACTTCAAGAATGTAGTACCCTCAGAACAGTACACCAAGAAGTTTATCATACTCCTCTTGGTGATACTTGTCCACCCATCGCACATGATTGTGCAACCCCTCTCCTTCCACACCAACTTGAACCCATCCAT
The DNA here is from genome assembly GCA_036172225.1 of Cryptocoryne crispatula var. balansae. Lineage (NCBI taxonomy): Eukaryota > Viridiplantae > Streptophyta > Magnoliopsida > Alismatales > Araceae > Cryptocoryne > Cryptocoryne crispatula. The sequence goes on along the minus strand of CM069924.1, from coordinate 3,498,702 downwards.
CCACTCCCTCAACTCCTGGACCTCCTCATCCAGGCCAGCGCCGTATATGTGTCTGCTGCCCGGGGCTTGCAAACCCGGTCCAGCCTCACCCACGGCATCCACCATCGCCCGGAAGGAGGGCCGGTGGTCGCATGTCTTCGGGATGCATACATCAAGTTAAAAAAAATTGGGATCAGGCTAAAATTAAGTTTAAGTAAATAAAACACACATAATGTCAATTTTAATTTAAAAAGTGATACCTGCATGTAAAAACCACTTCACAATGTGTCGAACGGCTCTCTTTGCAGCCGTTCCTGTTGCCTTCACCCCTTTCATTGCCTGCTTTATCCCCATCTGCCCAGCACTCTGTTTCCTAAATAAATACTCGTCACTCGGTGTAAATCGAGTGCTGGTAGAAGTAGAACGGCGGTATGGCTCCTGTCTCCTGGGGTCAGGCTCTCGGTCCCGGGTAGGACGAGCCGATGCTGATCGGCCCAAAGCTGGGTCAACTCTGGACCCAGACCCTCCTGCTCCCCTCCTCCTGTCCTCCTCCTCAACAAAGGCACGCTTGCTATCGTGCCTAGCACGTCTAAGCTCGGAGTCCGAGGACTCGTCCTCGCTCTGTGGCTCCGGCTCAGCTGGTGCCTTCCCCTTGCCTTTCCCTTTCGAGGTAGGCAAATCGCGGTCCCTCCTCCTCTCGAGTAGCTCGTCGTGCAACTCCTCCCTCTGCTCGATCCTAACAGCCCGTTGAGAGGCTCTACCTGTCATGTATCCTCTGATCTCTTCACTCTTCTCCCTGGGCACCTTGTCACATTTTTTTACATTCCCACCTGTTCCGGCAATATGTTGTTTCAGCCGGAACATCCTCCCGTTCATCTCCTTCCCACACCACTTGCACTGTACCCTCTTCCTGACTATGTCTACCATATGCCCGTGCTCCCAACCCACGTCGGAAGCACGTGCTGGTGCTGCGTCACCTTGATCGGCCATTGCTTAAATCTGCAAAAATTGTAAACAATGCACTAAAAATGATTAGATAACATAAAAATTGTTTTAGACGCTGTTCGGGAAGCAGACAACCCAAGAAACACACCATTCGGTATGTTTAAAGGGTTACGTATTTGCCGGAAATGGTCGTAAATTAACGTACGGGGTATCCTAAATTTTTCCCGTACAAAGAACATCCAATCGATGTTCAAACAACTTGAGCGGAGTAATTCGATCACAAATCACCGAGTTTAACTCTACTCGGAGTCGTCGGAAACGTTTAAAAATAGGCGTACGGGATATCCGGAATTTTTCCCGTGCAAAATGGACATATCCGGATAGTTCAAAACTTAAACGGACTTGTTCGGACAGAAATCGTAAAGTTTAACGACACTCAAACTCGTAGGAAACGCGTAAGAATGGACGTACGAAGTTTTTGGCGAAGAAATCTTACCAAAAACCTTACAAAGATCGAAGAAGAGGTTGATTCGATGCGGATCCGAGCTTGAATCGGCGGAATCCTTTGAAGAACAGGCTTGGAATCGCCGGAATCGCCTGAATCGGTGGAATCGGGCCGGAATCGACCCTGGATCGACGGAATCGGCCGGAATCGACGGTGGATCGACGGAATCGAGGCCGGAATCGACGGAATCGCCTGCGCCCTCTCCTTCCGCCGCGGGATCGACCGAGGGCAGCTCTGCGGGTCGATTCCAGGGCCGGAATCGGTTCGATTCCCGGTCCAGAGTCGAACCGGGAATCGAACCGGGCCGGGTTAAACCGGCCTTCCAAAGAATCGGTCGGATCGACCGATTCCACATGGAATCGGTCGGAATCGGATTGATTCCGACCGATTCCAGGCGATTCAGACCGATTCCGCGGAATTCTTCCCGGAATCGGTCCTTCCGCCAGGAATCGGATCGGAATCAACCGATCCGATTCCGGAATCGGTCGGAATCGGTCCGATTCCACCGATTCCGTAATCCATGGTAGTGAGTGTTGGGCTTCGAAGAAGAAGTATATTGACAAATTGAGTGTAGCTGAAATGAGGATGATACGGTGTATGTCTGACCACACATGAGTAGATAGAATTTGTAACAAGTACATTAGAGATAAAGTGAGTTGTGAGAATCAATGATACTGTAAAGAAGAGAAGATTTCGTTGGTTTGGACATATCAGGCATTGCCCTCTTGAGGTGACTGTTAGATAAGTTGAGAACTTAGTATTGCTAGTGCTAAATAGGCGAAGAGGTAAGCTCAAGTTAACTTGACATAGACGTATCCAATATGACTTGGATGAATTAGGCTTAAGAGAAGATTTAGCGGAAGATCGTGGTGAATGGAAATGACGAATCCATATTAGCCGAGGCCAATTATTTGGGAATTAAGTTTTGAGTTTGAGTTTGTAAAAGTGGGTAAAATAAAATTTAATTCAAATTATTCTTATAAGAAAGCTTAATTGTGCTCTTTGCAAGGATTATAAAGTTATTCTTAGTGAACTTTTAACATGCCAACATAAGTTACTAGTTCTAGTGTTAAGATAAAAAAACTAAACACATTTAAAGGAAAGATTACTCTTAGAATAAAATGGTGAGGATTAAAGGAAATGTAATAACAAACATTTAAGAATTAATTTTAAGATGAATGATTGTAAGTAAAATGTAGATGTCAATGCTATGTGAATGAACATGATTACAAATGTTAGAGTGATTTTAAAAAAATACTTCTAGAGTCTAAAGGACAATTCACCTAAAAAGTGACTTGGTGATATAATAAAGAAGTACAAAAGACGATTAAGAATAAGAGAGATAAATATAAAAGATTGCCTGAATGGGATAACAACAAGGCACATAATCAATAAAAGATAGCGAAATTGGAAGGAAGAGAGACCATTAAACAAGTCAGATATGAGGCTTAGAAACAAGTGTTTGAGAAACTTGGAACTATAGAAGGTGAAAAAAGATATTTAAAGATTAGCATGGATGTGAGAGAGAGAGAGAGAGAGAGAGAGAGAGAGAGAGAGAGAGAGAGAGAGAGAGAGAGAACTTTTAATCAAGTTAGATACATCAAGGATAAAGAAAGAAATGTTTTGATCAAAGATGATAATATTAAATAAAAATGAAAAATTTATTTGATACTCTTTTTAATGGTAACTTTGCTAAAAATATAAGACATCGAGAATGTAACACAATTTAATTTGAATTGTGGTAGGAAAATTAAAATTTCATAAATTAAAAAGTATCAAAGATGATGATAGCAAGTAAGATACGCAGCTTAGATAGCATTTCTATTGATATATTAAAATGTTTGTAAGTTTTAGGGTGGGGCGATTAATTCAACTTTTTAAGAAAAATCTTAATATGTAAGAAAATACATTGAATGGAGAAAGAACAAATTATATCATTTTTTTAATAAAAAAAATGAGATATGCCCTATTGTGCAAACTATAGAGGATCAAGCTCATGAGTCATATTTCAACTAACCAATTTAGATTTATGTCTAGTCGATTTACAATTGAAACTATTTTTTATTATAATTTTAATAGAAATATTGAGATATGAAGAAATATTTATATATTGTGTTTATTGACTTGGAAAGACTTAAGAGTTTCAAGAGAGGTTTTGTGGTGGGTGTAGATAGAATAAGGAATGAATATATTATAGAAAATACAAGACTAGTGACAATTGTAGACAAATTGAAAAAGGGTATAATTGAGATGGTTTAGGCATGTTAAATATAGACCTAAAGTGACTCCAATTAGAAATGTATAAAATATTAAAATAACAAACTTGGATGAGGGTAATTCAATATGATTTGGATGATCTAAACATTTTTGAAGGAGTCACTTAAAATTAATGTGAGCAAAGAAAGTGAATCAATATGGCCAACCCCATATAATTTGGGACTAGGGCTCAAGTTGAGTATGAAGATCAACCCATCCAGGCGGTAGATTAAAAATGTGGTTCTTGTTGGGTTGGTTTAAACGGTTTATGGAATAGAAAACTGTTTAATTGGACAGTGAAAACGTACTACTTTTCATATACCTAGATACTGTATCAATCTTGCATTTATAGGAAGTGGCCGTCTCATCATCCCTATGAGAAAACAGCATTGGTTGAGTGCAAGCTGTTATGGCAAGTGTGATGTTGATACCATCTTGATCTTTTGTCTTGCCTCTATTATCTGATTTGCCATTATTATTAAAGAATATTTACCTGTGAAGGTATAATGTGAGCTTTACTAAAGTTGATAAGTCAAAGTTCCATTTTATGCCTTTTCTTAGTCATCATTTTTATGCACTTCTGATCTCCACTTTAATGTGCTTTTCCTCCATTCAATCTACAGCCTAACTGTTATTCTAGAGTCATTACTGTGGATAGTGACGAACATATTATAATCTTTGCAAAAAGAGATATCAAACAATGGGAAGAGTTAACATATGATTACAGGTTAGATTTGAACTCTCATTAACTTCCATTTTCTCCTTCTGCAGTGCTGAACTGTGTTTTTTTCCAGATTTTTTTCCCGTGACGAACAGCTTGCTTGCTACTGTGGTTATCCAAAATGCCGTGGAGTTGTTAATGATACTGAAGCAGAAGAGCGAGTTGCAAAACTCTGGGTACCTCGATCAGAGTTGGTTCCTTGGCGAGGAGAATGAGAAGTTAGTACCATGGTTTTTCTATTTGCATGTAAAGTGATATACTTTTTTCTGATCCATTTCTCTTGTTTTTTTTTTTAATTTGGCATGTGGTGAAATGAAAAAAAGAATGATTTTCTACCAGATGAATATTTTTTATGAAATAACTGGGTTTAAAACATGCTTATATCATGTAAAACCTGAGAGCAAGCATCTTAAAAGATCAGCTACAAAATAAGAGCCATATTCAAGTACACCCATATGTATCCGGTATCATGTTCTTATATTTCATTTATATTTACCAGAAAGTTTAGTTCTCACGATTCTTCAATTTTCTTTCTCCATTTGCAAACAATTATTTTACTTGTGGTTAAGTCAGAAATTGAGGTTTTGAGATGAGGAATGCGATATGTTTACTGAATTTTAAGATGGATTTGTTGGACTCACCTGTTCAGTATCTTGGCCAACAATATCAAGATAGTGGTTGTTCGTTAAAGTACTGGCTAGCCATGCAGCCTCCCCTGGTGGCACTACCAGATCCAACATCAAGAGTTGGCTGCATCTGCCTCAAAATCTCCTTGTATTCTGTCCTTGCTAGTGCCATCTGCTTGTCGATTTATTTTTTCCCAAGGTCTATGGCTGCAGCAGTTGTGGGGAATGGCATTGTTGGATGGTGGGGGGGGGGAGATTGTTTCTTTTACCAGGTCGGACCTTGGATCAGCCTGGGCCAATCCCAATCTGGATTTGGTCAATCCACTGGAAGCCAAGAATTGGCCCTGATCATTGTCGATTCAGCCCTGACTGGGCCCAATTTAGCCTGAGTCAGGCTACAATTGACTGATTCCCACTGGGACTGGCCAGTTAATGTTTCAGACTGGCCTCTCTCAGCTTAGCAGAGACAGCTCCAATTGGTTTGGTCTATCCCGAGCCCGACCTAGATTGGCCTATCCAAGCATGAAATTGGTCGATCCTGACTGATTCTAGGTGGCATTGGCTCCTCAGGACCAGACTGGAATTGGCTTATTCCTATACGGATTGGCCAATCATGCTCATGTTAGATTAATCGCTAAAAAGTTTAAGTAGGTGTATAAATTCAGTGTTTTATTTTAAGGGAATAAAAGCAAAAATTCTTGGCTATATGTGCAAGATTGGCAACTTTTAAGGGTATAAATGTAGAAAAACCTAATATAAATGAAATGCAGGGATTGCAAGTCTTTGGTCAAGGTATGCGGACTCCCCTAGGGAGGGTGGTGCTGAACAAAAATGAATTGCCCATCTGTACGTCTATATTGATTGGTTGTAAAGGATCGACTGAACTGTCCAAGACTGGCAGACGAGATCAGCGCCATCTGCTGAGACTGAATTTCTGAGATGACCAATTTGAACCAACTTGTCCGGACTGAATCTAGTTGGCAGACTTGATTAGACTGGGACTAGTCAATGGCCACATGTACAGATCCTGGTTCGGTTGGTTGTTGCTGGTTATCGAACCTAGTGCAAATCTTGGCCTCCGACAAATTTTGATGATAGTGTGATTCATGTGGGCTCTTGGCTGCTAACTGGAGCTCGTGGACCTGGCTGGTCTGACCTTGGCATGGGTGCGGTTCGATGATGGCTCAGGGTGATTGTGGCTTGCGAGAAGGGGCTCGTTGCAGAGTCATGAAGATGGGGGGTGCCTTGTTTGGTGCGGTTTCGAAGGGGAAACAGAGAAACAGGGGATGGGCGCATTCCAGCCTCACCCAGAGGGAAGATTCCAGGAAGATACGGGAAATTCCGGCACTGCAGTCCCAACTGTTGGAGGCAAGGAGAAATCCTGAACTCAGAATGGGGATTGAGTACTCACACAACGACTCGAACGAGTAGACAATCTAGTTGTGTCCGGTGATCAAAGCCCTAGGTCTCTGAGGGTGTCTAGTTGCTATAACTCTGCCGGAGGCGGATTCTGTCATGAACAGTGATGACACACCTGGGAGGGCATTTTGGAAACCATGGATGTTAGGGGTGTTCATGTAAAACCGGTAAACCGAACCGAACCAAACCGTTTGGTTCAGTTCGGTTTGATAGGCTATCCAATCGGTTTTTTGAACCGAACTGAACTGATAATTTCTTATCGGTTTGGTTCGGTTCGGTTCGGCACCTCCCCAAACCGAACCGAATCGGTAAACCGATTGACCTGGTTTGATAAAGTTTGACCCACTTTATTTACATATTATATTATATTTAAATATATATTATATCAATTTTAAATATATATATTATTATAAATTTAAGCTAATTAGTATAAAGATAAAATTATATATTATAAATAAAGTATTAGTCTTTACATTAATCTTAAATAATTATTATAATGTATATTTTATTTTTTTTCTATTTATTTATATATACATTAAACCGATGAACCGAACCGAACCACAATCGGTTCAGGGCTCAATGAACCGGTTCGGTTCGCCTTATCGGTTCGGTTTTGGTTTGGAAAAAAAGTGGCCAATCCAAACCAAATTGAACCGTTTACACCCCTAACAGATGTCATCTATCTTTGTCGGTGTTGGGTGATCGATGACATCTGGTGTGATAGGAAATCACAAGCGGTAATGTCCGGAGGTGGCATCTGATGATCGCTGGTATACAAGGTGGGTCAGTATTCTGATAGTGGAGGTGGTGTCGATTGCTGACAGGAGGTGGAAGAGATGGATGGGAGGGCAGGAAGGCTCCAATTGAAGCACTATGAAGAGGAGATACGATTCCGGGGGGGGGGGTGGAGGAGAGACCGGCAACAAGGAAGACAAAAGCACCGGATAATCTTTGGAAGTGAGGGAGAAGATTCTGGAAGCTTACTGGAGGTGGAGGAGGGATCGGAGGAAAGCAATGCTCTCGAGGACCCTGGAGGGCAGACAAGAAGCCACATGCCTCTATCGGGTGTGAGCCGAAGGGCACCAGGAAGAAGACTGTCACACGTCCATCCAATGGGAAGAGAGAGAGAGAGAGAGAGAGAGAGAGAGAGAGAGAGAGAGAGAGAGAGAGAGAGAAGCTGAGGAAGAAATAAGAGCAGCATTGGAAGGAGATTTACGCAAATCAACATTCATTTCATTATATCGTTTGGCTAAAGTGTTGATTTCTGTATAGAAACCCACATTCGTGTTAAGATCCTACTAATTATCTTATTACATATTGACTCCACACATGAAAAGGAAAATGTAGAAAATAACACTAAATCCTACATGTATTTAGAATATGAGTATGCTGTCCTCTCCAAGTTCAAATGGCAATATCTTTATTTTTTATTATAAATTGGGTCTGACCTTATTCTATTAGAGGGGCTGTGTGAGTTGGTTTGGTATTAATTGAGGGCTAAGTCCCATGCCTAAACTTGCCAATTCCTTCCCTCTGGTTTCAGGTAAATGCATGATATATTATGTTCCACACAGCGCTATAGGATAGCTCTCCTATCCAAGGAATCCTGTCTTGCCACATGACCACACATCAGATAGGGCTAGCGGATCCCAACTTAATGGGGCAGTGAAGGTCCGATAATCGGATTGATGCAACCTTTCTTCCTCACTCGATAGGGTGGGGCAGGTAGGAGGGAAGATTGTGCCCTATGATGCCACTGCTTCCTCTAGTGTTGTCTGCATCCTGTGTCCCACTCTGATTGACACATCTTGCCTCCCTCAGATCTTGACAACCTGCCAAGACTGAGAATATTATGAGAGCTTGCTGAGATGGAATACCAGGATCTTATTCCATGCCATCTCATTTTGCCTCAAACTTTTTACACTATAATCCATGGCCACTATGGCATAGGCTGAGGTAGCAGCTAGGTGGAGGTGGGCTTGTTCTAGTGGCTGACTTATGTCATCAACGGTGTCCAAGGCCATAGCGAGGCAATGAGACAGGTTGCTTCTATCTTGTCTTTGCTTATCCTATGTTGCCTAGGTGACTATTTTTTTGAAGGCAATATCCACGGCTTATTCCCTTGCTCATCTGCTTAACTGGACAAAACAGATCTTGTTTGGTTGGAATTAAGGATTGTCATCTTCTACTTCATCCTGGGAGGGTTGGAAAGAAGAAATCTTGGAGAGATACCGGAAAAATCTTGGGAGACCAGACTTAAGAAATGTTAATCTAAGTACATGTTTGAGTGTGTTGGCACTTAAATTTTCGAAAGAAGGAAGGAGAGAGATAAAAAAATGGCCTACCGAGGCTTATAATAGGCTTTAACCAATCAGAGTGTTGGTCCATCCGCTCCATTTGATCCATGTAGTTAGACAATGATCTATATACTTTCTTCATGAATTGGCCCATTACAAGCTAAGGGATTGTTCATCACAAGGGAAATTTAGTATGTCTTCTTCCTTCTCTCCTGATGCCGTTGAGCCCTGTTGACTTCACCACAGTTGGCGTCGAGGCCACCATCACCGACAACTAGATTAGAGCTCGTCGGAGCTGCAAGTGCCATCTGCCGTGATAGCGGATGTCATCCTCACCGTCTACTCGTCTTTGAAACCAACTGAGCCATCTGCTGGAGCCAAGACACCCCGGTGGAGCCGTTGGTATCGCCGAAGGCCCCCACAGGTCACCGCCATCAAAGAACCCCTGTGTTTCTCTCTCGGAACTCGGAAGTCCCTCGAGCCCCAGACATTGTGCCTCTCGTCGCGACTGCAAACAGGTGATCGGAAATGTCCCTATTTGACTTGTCCCTATCGAGGCTTATGTGGGGCCCACCTTATTCAAAGTCTTAATAAAAGAAGAGAAGCCCATCCGGAATTGTCCAGGTGAGGATCGACAAAGCCTTGGACAACAGAAGATTGTCAACAGGCCCAATGGGCCTGAACAGTGTTTGAAACAGGTGGAATGACAATAAAATTTTTAAATAAACAATTAATTTGTTGAGAATGTTACTAGGGTGCAGGGACTCACTCTATTCTTAAACCAAACTTGAATAAAAATTCATGGATTAATTCAACAATCGAGACTAGTTGGGGGATCGGCTTTGTGCATGCCCCTACATCTTGGCTTAACTTATAAAAAATAGCATATGAACTAGTTGGGGGGTCGGTCTTGTACCCACCTCTACGTCTTTAAGGTAGACATACAAAGGTCAATTGAAGACCCAACTTCTTACCATGCCCTGAGAAGGAGCAATATATCTAATAAGCCATGGAAAGCCTATGTATGTTAAACATGTCGGCGTGCCGAACTATGTGTTAATGAGATTCATACACCGATGGGAAGAATCCCCATGTCTATCAAAGACCTGGTGCATTATATCCTAAATGGATCGGGACAATTTCCATAATATCTATCAAAGATTAAATGGATTTAATCTCAAGTTATTCAAATTTTGGGAGTTATGGCTTACATGCCTTCCCACCATGTATATGTACTTCAATTGAGCAAGCAATGAGAATATTATGTTTGGTACACAGCTGTCATTGAGTGGGGAATTAATAGCCTCATGAGTCTGACGAAATGCAAAGACCAAAAAGAGAATATGAAAATTTAAGACTTAACAAAATTTGAGGCAAAGTAAAACATACACATCTCTGAATCTAAATCAAAATTCTTCCAGAACCAACATCTTGACTAACCAAAGTCTATGGTCCGAGAATTTTGAAGTGGGTCTTTCTCTCAATTCGATGATTTTCAAATATTAGCCTGATGTTGGGAATCTCAGAGGTTCAAGCGCTGATAAAATCGTAAATATGGGATTTCAGTTTAGAAACTGATGGAATCAAACTCCACAGTTAAATCTTAGGAAAAACTAAGAATCTTAGCAAAAATTGCCAAAAACCGAGAAATTTAAGAATTTGAAAACCGAGCAGAAAAATCTGGAACATCAGGAATCTGTATTTCAGGAACTTCAGTTGGCTATAAAAAGAGAGAGAAGAAGGGTGAAGAAGGCTAGTCCTGTGATCCAAAGTCTCGATTTTCCATGGACTTGGTAAGTTATGCCTGTAGGTCACCAAGGGTAATCTTGAAGACTTGTGACGAAAACGGGCTGACCCGTTGAGACCTGGCAAGCCATGGATTTGAGTATAAATGCATGGAGCAGATTTGCAATTTAAAAATTGTCAGTTTATTTTCATAAAACCTTTTTGTTAAGTTTCTATGATGTCATTCTTTCCCAGTTGTAAAACTTGTGGTCAAGGACTTGTACTACATAGTGAGGTGGTAAAAAATGAAGTGTAAATGAGTTGTTTCAATTTAAAGCATATGAATTATTATTATTATTATCATCATCATTATTATTGTTTTGGGCCTTTTGTACAAAATTTTATCAGTGTTTTCTTACTGGAAAGCTTGTGTTTATTTTGTGGACATATAGTTCTCAATTAGTGAAATTATCAAGTCCATTGGGAAAAGGAGATTGGATCTCAAGGATGAGATTTAAAAAATGTCTGCTTATGGAGTCATGTCTGGTATGGGCATTCCATTACCCAATTGATTATTGTTCTAGCTGATATTAGTATGCTAAAATGACTAGAAGTGTTGGAGGAGATAGTTCTTTGCTACATCCTTTGCAGTGTGACCACTTTGTCCCTCTTGTGACAAGGATTTGATTTCTGAGTTGGAAAGAAAAAATAAGAGGGTTTTACGGAACAGCGATATGCTATTGAGGGTATGATTTACCTTTGGCTGCTGCACATGCTATTGGCAATAAAGATTGGTAGTGCTTGCCTAAATAATGCAAATATTATATGGTCTTAGTTTGCTAACATGTGTATATTTGATTCTGCTGTCTTAACTCCAATCTTCTAATGTTCTCTTTCGGTACATAGACTGCAAGGATTAGATGGTACCGCCAATAGTCTACAGCATTTTTTTTCTAGTTGCACTGAGTAGAATGAAAAAAGTTATGATCTTGAGGAGATCGGATGGAACAATTTTATTCTGTAGTCATCTTTAGATCAGCTGAAGTGGCAAATGCTTTATGAACTGCTATTATTCCATGAACTCTTAAGTCTTCTATTTCCAGTTAATGATTTTCTTTTTTCTCTATAAGTAAGAAATTCATTTTTTATGGTGTTTTTCTGTTTTATGTATTCTTTCTATGCTGTTTCAGGTTCCTTCTTTTTCTTATTGACTTTATTGAATTCCTTGTTTTTTCCTTTTGCTAAGTGGTTAGATTTTTGGGACAGGTGCAAAGGAGGTTTAGAGTTACAACCGGCTTCCACCCGAAACAATGACAGTATAGTTAGTAGCTTCTTTTACAGCTGTAATTTTTTGTTCTCATGTGTAATACAGCCAAGTTGATTGAACGTTTTCAGTATATGGATATTTATGGTGTAGACTTTCGAGTACATTTGCTATTTTCAGGACAAGAGTTTCTTTTATGGGACTGCAATGCAATCATCTCTTAATGAGGAAGGCATTTTCTTGGTTGTTCAGCCTTTTCTAGTTTCTTATTAGAGGGCACTGACACTTGACTCCTCCATACCTTTTAAAAATATTCAAAATCATATTTGTGATGCTTTCACCCAAATCCTGAATTCGTTTGCCTGACCTCAACCCTTTTATCGAGAGCAGATTACAGTCATTACATATAATCACTTTTCATGTTTTTCTTCCACTAACTCCCAACTATTCTATCTTCAGCCTTTCCAAGTTGTTTGTGTGATGAGTTTATTTTTTTTCTTATTTTTAACTATCTACACTACAGACGTGATAATCACCAATTATTGAGGCAGCAATTTTTTCTCACATTCCAAGGCAATACTCTATCTAAGGTATCACTTAAATTAAATCTTAATCTTTCTTCACGAAAGTAAGAAATTTTAATCGCAAGTATCAAACTGACATCATTGCACAATAAAACTTATGGCAGATGCCAAGTTTGATGTAGATATCCATAACAACTCATTTGGTTGGGTCCGTAACTCAGACAATTTGCAAGTTTGCTTCCAAGTGAAGATCCAAGTTTATATATACAATGCTATACATGTTTGGAAGAAAACACGGGAATCTGGTTAGGTTTAAGTTTCATGTGGTCTCTAACTTGTATTAAAATTAAATGTTTATATACTGTCCTTCTGTGACATGGCAATTTAAATTGTTTGCTTAATTATTGATTCTAGAGATTTCACTGCTTTCCTGATTAAATTATTACTTTATTTTTCACTTAGTGGAATATCCAAGCCTCTACAATTCACAACTTAACATTTATTTTAAATCAAGAGAGTTATTCCAGGCCGTAGTTTTAGGAAAGCTCTTCCACCTCCTTTATTTATTGTTTTTCTTATCTTCTTGAATTATTACTTTATTTTTCACTTAGTGGAATATCCAAGCCTCTACAATTCACAACTTAACATTTATTTTAAATCAAGAGAGTTATTCCAGGCCGTAGTTTTAGGAAAGCTCTTCCACCTCCTTTATTTATTGTTTTTCTTATCTTCTTGAATTAAACTTTCAGGATTTGAAGTCCAAGCCTATTTTTTTGCCGCTTCATTTTTTGTCCCTATGACAGCTTTGCCTGCCGAGCTGCCTATGGATGATGCTTTTTGCCATGCAGGGAAGACTGGATTAGGCATTCTATCCCTCCTTTAAATGCCCTCTAAAGCATCTGAGGATTATGACACCATCAATTGTGGGAGTACGGAAAATGGTAAACTATGGACACTTGTAGAACGAAGCCAAGAAGTCAACAATATAATTATCTAGTCGTCATTAGGGCATGCTTAAACAATGCATATGATCGTATCTTTCATGATAACTTAACCAGATGCATGAAATCGCAATGGATGCAAGTTACACAATTTCTTAAATAAAGCTTGGTATGAACTGATTCATTTGAGCTATCTATGTTGGTCAGAGGTGGGAGGCTGTTGAGGCAAACTTGGTTTGCCTCGCTTTTACTGTCTTGTCCTATCATCCCAGTTTGGAGACCATATATACGTTTGTTTTATAAGGCCTTTCAAACCAAATAAAACTGGTAAATGAATAACTCGAATTAGGTTAAATATTTGTATTAATTTAAAAGTATTAACAATATTCATATATATATCTTATCTAATAAAAATAAATTTTTTCAAGAGTTGTTAAGATAAAACTAATGGAATGTATAAACATATACACTAAATTTTAATAGAATATGGTTTAAAACTAACCAAATGAAATTATACATTGAAATATATAGTATATACTATATCATAATAAAATATGGTTTAAACAGGACCAAACCAAACCAAAACCAAATTAATTTAGTTTAGGAGGTAGTTTGGTTTGGTTTGATAAAAAAATCCTTAAAAACAAATTAAACCATCAATACCCCTAGGATACCTATATAAACAGTAGAACTACATTAATAAATCTGATAAATTAGGATGTAATACACACAAAAATTACGTAACTTTGGATTATTGCTTAAACACCATCTAAAAGTCAAGAGAACTACTACAATAGATAATTTTTTTAACCTTTTAAAAGGGAAGAGGCTGTAAAGGTCGTTGGATGTCATGGGAGGAAGAGAGCTTGCCATGACTAGTTCCTAGACATAGTTGTCAAGCACACACACTTCACTTAGGTTCCTTTGAAGGGGTGCCTAGCCAGGGCACCATTTGGAGAGCCCAAAAGACATCCACCTTGGCATCAAAGGTACCTGGACTAGGTGCCCCATGTCTTCCTACACGACTAAAAAAAATTCCTTTGCGGGACTTTGCCTCCTTGATTCCTTCCACAAGGGGTATTGCCCCCTTGACCCCTTACGACCTGATAGCGTGGGTCGATTCACGTTTCATGGGTGTCCATAACGATAGTATAAACATATTAACATATTTTACTATTATTTATATTATTACATATGTTTTTGATTTGGATTTATAAATATTTGTTAGATACTAAAGATTTATAAAGTTCTCTCTTAACCATTTATCCCTCCCTCTCTCTTAGTTTATCAATATTAAATCTTTAAAAAATAAAAAATATATACCCCACACATAAGGTATAATATGAGAATGTCGATCATGCATTCCATGTGTAAATCAGTGTTGGGACCCACACCTTTATAATATGAAATGCCTTATGAAGAGTCAGCCACATCACTTTTGAGTTTCCACTCGACCACCTGGTATGCGATCTGCCGATCCACATCTTCCTTTCAGGGAATCTACCATATCCTTCAGATGCATTTAGAAAAACCTCAATATCATTTGTGGTATTGAAACCCAAACTCTCCCAGTAGGAAGTCCATATATCGAGTATAATTTGGCACTGTCGAACATTTTTATGTTATGGAATCTGCACTCCATTCACTAGGATTTCACCATACCCTTCTGTTATCATCCCGTAAACTATATTTCTAGTCCTTGAACCTGCTGCGCCTTCCAGGGAGTCCACTATACCTTCCTAGTATTTGACTCCCTTGGAGCTTTGTCAACTGATGCAGGATACACAATAGTTAGGCATTTATCACAATACTAGAGTAGAATATTTAAAATAATTAAACGTAAAATAACATAATTACTGTGGTCTACATTACTGTTTGCTATCTAGGGGTGTTCAAGTAAAATCGGTAAACTGGTAAACCGATTCGGTTCGGTTTGAGGGGTTATCCATTCGGTTTCTTGAACCGAACCGAACCGATAATTTCTTATCGGTTTGGTTCGGTTCAACACCTCCCCAAACCGAACCGAACCGAACCGAACCGGCAAACCGGTTGACCCGATTTGACAAAGTTTGACTCACACTATTTACATATTATATTACATTTAAATATATATTATATCAATTTTAAATATATATTAATATAAATTTAAGTTAATTAGTATAAAGATATAATTATATATTATAAATAAAGTATTAGTCTTCATATTAATCTTCAATAATTATTATAATGTATATTTTATTTTATGTTTATTTTTATTTATTTAAATATACATTAAACTGATGAACCGAACCAAACCGAACCGAACCGAACCACAATCGGTTCAGGCTTCACTGAACCGGTTCGGTTCGGTTCGGTTCCCCTTATCGGTTTGGTTTCGGTTTGGAAAAAAAAATCCCAAACCGAACCGAACCGAACCGTTTACACCCCTACTGCTATCAGTGGTAAAAGTTTCATTTTCATTTTATTTTATACCTTTTATATAGTTGACTGATTATCACATTAATAATTTTATAAAATTATTTGTAATGAACGTCCTTGAGAATCAGTTATTTTTCTTTGAGATAACTTGATGCTTAACCACCTCTGGATGACCTTCATATCTTGATCTGACAGACCTCTGGACTGTAAGCCTTCACTTTGTGAATGCCCACCTCTGACAAGGTTTTTTAGAATAGTTTTAGAAACTATATAACCAATTACAGGGAAAAACCCATCAAATGAAAATAGACAATGTTAATACATCTATTTGCAGTTGATCAGGATTTAATTCCACATCATTCATGACACAGATTACATAAAATATTAAAGCGACCAAATAACAACACAAGCTAACGGTCAAAGGTTCTCACATGCTGAAAATTAAGAAAGCCCTCAAACATTCATTTTTTACAAGAAAGCCCTCAAACATTCGTTTTAAGAACTGCTTCACTTTACAGACTGGATTCATGTTCTTGGCTGGATTCACCTGTAAGGTTCAGGACTTGGCGGAATGACCAGAGTCTACTATCTGGTTGCGCTGAAAATCTGACATGTTTTTTACTGGGAGGAGTGAACTGGTGATACTTTTGTAAGTCATTTCTACTATATTATAGAAATTCTACTTGGTGAAACTGCAGCTATGTAGTGAGAGGTGAGAGGCGACCGAGGCGAGGGAGGCCTCGCCTCGCCTCATGCACTTGAGGCTACATTTTCAATTATTATTATTATTATTATTATTATTATATGTTTCTAATCTTTATACACTTGGGGGTTATTTGAAAGTGAAAAAAAAGCAAGACATATCTCTAAAAAGACCGGAAATACCTGTGAAAAAATATGAAATACTTTAGAATAGCAATACATATTTCTAAAATACAAGAGGTACATTTAAAAAAGCAGCAAATATATCTAAAAATGTAAGAAATATATCTTAAAAAAAGGAAATATATCAAAAAAGCAGAAAAATACATAAAAAATGTAGGAAAGACACTTTTTTCTACGTTGCTGGACTTTGCAACAACAATTGAAGTACAAGAAATATGTCAAGTGATAATAATTCTAAAATAAGCATGGAAGTTCATTAATATTTCTAAAATAACATGAGAGTAACAACAATAGAACAATAATTCTCAAGTTTTTGCCTTTTTTGATCCTAAGTTGTTTTTTGAATGTGACATAAGATCACTATTTCATTGATTTAAAAAGAAAGGAAATACACTACATAAGATATGTTCTTAAGTTGAACTAAACAACAAACCAAAAAAATAAATCTGAAAATAGGAAAAAATGAAAAAGTATGTGTTTGGGGCGGTCTAGGCGCCTGAGGCAGTTGTAGGCTAGGCGAGGCACTGAGGCCTGGCCTCACCTTGCCTCAGCACCTAGGCACCCAAGGCTGCTGCCTCTGATAACATAGGACTGTAGTAAAATATGACAGAACCAATTAATTATGTGAGGAAAATTAATATAAAATATAGTTATGCAGATTATGCTTATTGATATGTCTGTCATCCTAACCAGTCTCAAAGCTACTCACGATTCCAAGGTTGAAGCATAGGAAAGAAGCACAATAAACTGATCAGTAACTTGTTACTCTTTTTGGCCTTGAAGAAAGGGACCGTAACAACAATAGGAGTAAGCAGCTGTGTGAGTTGGAAAACTTTTGATCCGTATCTGCAACAAGGCTTAGCTTTGGGGCACCTTGCTATAGAAGCGGTGGAGAAATTTCTCCTAGGGTTCCTGCTGTTTTTTTATTGTGTATCCAAGTCCAATTCCGTTTGTGAAATTGAGATATGCTGGACAAGAAAAACTGAGAACAGGGCCTCTCAGCATAGTTTATTCCCCTAGCTGAGCCGACCTGACCTGGTCGGATTTTTGGGCGACCAGCCTAAACTTGACCAGATGCTTCTGCTGGATGGGTCAGGCCGGGTTGTGACCCTGGGCGATGCCAAATGGCTGGCCACACTTGGAACACCCCCAAGGGTTACGGCCCCACACCTCCCCTTTGCTAATTCTCTCACTTTCTCATCATCCGTCCCAGGAGAAGTTTGCTCGTGGAAAGTGAAAATCTTCCGACTTTGTAGGTAAATGAAAATTTCACTCCAAGCAGAGACTATCGTCCGATAAGATTGAATTTTTGCTTTTCTATAGGTCTCAGTCATAGTTGTCAAGGCGACAAGGTGCCCAAGGTGTTAAGGGTACCAATTCTGTTTAGGCGACAAGGCGGCCGCTTAGGTGTCGCCTAGGCAGTCAAGGCGGTAGTCAAGTAAAGTTGGGTCGGAGGTCGGTATACATAAAATATGCATAAATATAATTATATTTTTATGTTATAATTGAATATGAGTGTTTTATCAATGTATAATATATGTAAATGTGATGTGTGTGTGAAAGAGAAGAGAGTTAAAATAGATTTTTTATAAAATTTAAGTATATAACACATTTATGATTATAAAATTTATATATGTGCGATAGCATAAGTGATAGTGAAATATTGTTATAATATTATTAAACGGGGGGCACAGAGTAATTGCGGATCAACCTGCGTAGTCAAGTCGCAAGGGTCATGGGGGCAGCGCCCTTTGTGGAGGGTTGTTAGGGGGGCGAAGTCTCCCGAAAGAAAATAATGTATTAGTATAAGTGATGTTATATATGTAATTATGAAAGTGTGGGTATTTATTTTTGGATAAGAAGTTAATCTTGATAAATTAAGTGTGTGAGAGAGGGAGAAGATAGAGTTAAAAGAGAATTTTATAAATTTTAAATATATAATGTATGTTTATAATTATAAAATTTAAATATATATGATAGCATAAGTGATAGTAAAATATATTAATATATTTAAACTATCATTAAATAGGTGTCCTTTGTGGGGTATCAAGGAGAAAAATCTCCTAAAATTATTTTTTTAATCATGTAAAAATACCTAGGGTGCCTTGCTTAATTGCCCTAGCAAGGCACCCGAGCAAAGCTTGGTGTCTAGGTGCCGCCTAAGCGGTAGGCGCGGGCAGTGCCTAGGCGTCCGTCTTGACAACTATGGTCTCGGTAGATTTGTCCTCATCCAGTAGAATCATTTTATGCCGCTTCATCTAGAGAAATAGTCTGCATTTTTCTTCTCAATTTATTTTTATTCTATAGTGTAGTTAGAGCTCCACTTAATGTCTAGACTATGAAATTTTATATTTAAGTGGGTTTTGATTATAGTTTGGAACAGAGAGAAGCTAAAAGGTATCACGGAAGACAAAGTCAATGATGAAAATTACTCTCAACATGTAAGTTTCGAATAGAAATTTTTTAGTAAGTTTTGTAATTTTTTTATATTGTAGTATTAATTATTTATTTGATGTATTCAAAGTTTGAATCTACAATGTTCCAATTGGACCCGATTTGAATCCAATTCGACCTAGGTCAAGTCGTGTTGGGTCAGGCCAACCCAATACCAACCATAGATTGCAAAATCGGCCTATGAAGTTCCAATTTATACTCGAAGGGTCCATAGTTGTCAAGACGACAAGGCATCTAAGACGTTGAAGGGTGTCAAATCTGCTTAGACGTTAAGGCAGCAATGTAGGCACTGTCTAAGATGTCAAGGCGGTGACATTAAATGTTTATATATTTATATATATGTATATTTGTATATATATAAAAATATATAATTAGATATTAATACTATATATATTTATGTATACATAGAAACATATATACATTTATGCATAGTTATGTAAATATGATTTTATTTTTTAATTATAAATGTATTGTTATATATTTATGAGAAATAGCTAATATCAAAGTGAGAGAGAAAATATCATTAAGAGAAAACTTAATTTTAAGTATACAATATATACTTATAATCACAAATCTTAATCATATATAATAGTATAAGTGATAATGAAATATGTTTACTGTATTTTTAAATAGGCATCTATAAATTGTGGATCGACCTGTGTGGTCAGGTTGCGGGGGTCAAGAAAGCAGCGTCTCTTGTGGGGGATTTCAGGAGGGCAAAGTTCCTTGAAAGAAAAAAGAAGAAGTCATGAATGAGACCTTGGGCATCTAGCCAGGCATCTTCAGCGTCATGGCGGGCACTTTTTTGGCTCTTAACAAGGTGTCTTAGCAAGGCGTTACTGGAAAAGTGCATTGCCTCCTAGGCAGCCTAGGAAGGTGCCTTGATAACTATGGGAGGGGCTATCCAAGATAAAATCCTAGTGCAATCAGCCAAATCAGAATTGGACTCTTAATTTCTTATATTTTTTTTGTAAAAGCAATTGAACCGAATTGGCCGGGCTCAGGATGTAATCGGAATTTTTTGTTTTTTAATATATTTTTTTAAAATTTTGATTCCAGATCGGAATTCCTCCCGAGGGATCGACTGATCATATTTGACGATCATTGGCCTTGACCCCCGACCTGATCTATCTTGTTAAGACTTGTAGGATGTTTGGTTACACAATAAATTTTTTATACACCTCCATGCTAACATTTTGTAAAAAAAAAAAAAAGTTCAAGGCATGATCCAAGCTCGAGAGTGGTCCAATCTTGGCCGATCCCTGATTGTAAAAGCTGGTTTCTTGTGTTGGAAAATCAAAAAATTATTAAAACTGGCAATAAAAGTTATTTATAGTCATTATAAACAAAAATATTATTTAAATGTTATATTTAGATATCTTTTTTATATTATACTCAACCAAATCCAATTGAACGCGAGTCTTAGGCCCAAATTACTTGTCATCCGTATGGATTCTCTTTCTCCAGTCATGTCTATTTTGAGTTACTTCTTTAGAGATATCTCTTCTTTATATTATATATATTGAAAATTAAAATAATTCATTTAGTCTCTTTTATATGTTTAGGAAAAGTAAAAGTATTTAATTAATTGATTCTACTTAGTTAATTATATATAAAGGAAAAAGTACTTGATTATATATTTTAATTGATTATATATTTTTATTTATATATTTTGATAATTTTATGAGCATTAGCTATTTTTATAGATGTTTAAAATAAAATTATAATTATAATTAAGTATATAAAATGAATATTTAAAATAGTGAAAGTGAATTATTTTTAAAAAAGTACAAATTTTCTTAAAATTATACTTAATAAAAATAAGAAAGATTAGGAAAAGAAAAAATGGCAAACCAAATTGGCCCATAACTGGGCCTGTCCGAGGGGCCATTGCAGCATGATCAATCTGGATGCGATGGGCCCTGTGCCCACTTCACCCTTGACTTATCTGCCCATCTGGATCACCATGTATAAGATAGCTAATAAGACATAAAATTGTCATGTTTGGTGAGAAACGATAGCAAAAAGATTGGAAACTGTTAACTGTGTATAACTAAAAATTGTGGGGGACCACAAGTTTAAAAGAATTCTCACTCTTTTTTTGTCCAAAAAAGAATTTTCTATAAATTTTTTTTAATGATTGCCAAATACCTTTGTTAAAAAGTTTGTTACAAAAACTAATTTTTGTAACAAAATCTCAATTTGTTATGCAACCAAACACCCCCTTAACTTTTTTTTTTCTTAACCAAACAGACCCCTTAGTGTTTTTCTTTCTTTTGTTGGGATCCTTGATTCCTTTCTAGTTTCTACTTACCGCCCATGAATTGCAATTTGCATTAGGGCACACAGTTGGCTGTCTTGGTGTTGCCGAATGAAAATCAAAAGGTCCTATCCACCTTGAATTTATGTGATTGGAAGTAGGGGTGTTCAAGGTTTGGCTCGTTGGTTTCATTCCGATTTTTTTTTTTTTTTGAAACTGAGAGAGCCAGTTTAGTTGAACCGCAAAACGATGGTATATAATGATTAAATCAACTGATTAATCTAACAACCATACTAATTAGCAACTTTATCAGGAAGTACTTATTCTCGAACTACTCTCAACTGAGTATACTTTAGAGTTCTTTCAACTCAACTTCCGAAAAATGATTAATCGCAATTGTTAGTAGTCTACTAATTTAATCTCTTAACATATTCACAAATCAAGGTATTACAATCTATCCTCTAAAAGACTTAACATTCAAGTCAAGACCACATCACACGCACAAGCGAGTCACATTGGACTTTCTGGGCGACTCATGTTCTGATATCATATGTAATGATTAAATCAATTGACTGCTATGTAGTCAGAGGTGAGAGGCGCCCGAGGCGAGAGGGGCTTTGCCTTGCCTCAAGTGTTTGAGGAGGGTGTCCGAGGCGAGATTTTTTGTTATTGAAGAACTTCTCAAAAAACATATATATATATATAACATTGGAATTTTTAGAGAACAAAAAAAAATAAAAAAATCACTTTTAGGGTTTACAATGCATCAAGATATCGGATTATAGGAGTGAAAGTCTAGGCATTGGGGGTTTCGGAGTCAAGAAGGAGGATTTAAATTACCAGATCCGACTTTCACTGGGCCCAGATCCAGGTGATGTGAGATCTACAAATGCCTTGGCTTGCTTCAGTGCCAAGGTGCCTAAGACAAGCGCCTCAAATAACATAGGTTGACTGGCCTAACATCCATGTCAATAAGTCACATTCCCAAGAGGTCATTCATCCTTAGCCTAGTCCTAACATCCATGTTAATAAGTCACATTCCCAAGAGGTCATTCATCCTAGCCTAGTCCAAGAGGTATTGGTAGTTCACTCATTTAATCTTTAGACATATTCACAAATCGAGGTGTTACAGATAGTGAATTAAACTGGCTGGTTCGCCTATTCAATATTTATTTATAAAATAAAAATTAAATTAGATTAATATAATATGAGGATAAATCAAAATAAAATAATTAATTAGGGTTGACCTTAAGTTTAGTATTTTAATTGAAGGAGAACTATCTATCTTTCATATTATTATATATATTCATAGTTATATAATTTTAAGTAAAATAATATAAAAATAAATCAGGTTGACTAGTTTACCAAACTGTTAACTGACTCGGTTTAGAAAAGTAAACAGTCCAAGTCCCTAATCCGTTAATCGAGAGCCTACTGGTCAATTCGGTTCGATTCAGCTCAGTATACCGGTTTCACCGGTTTGAGTGAACACCCCTAATTGGAAGCGTATGCTTAATCCCTGTAATGAAGTTCCAAAATCTTGAGTCCTGTACCTATGTACAATCCAAGGGCCCTTTTCATCATATTTACCATGCTGTAGTTTGATGCTCAAGAGGTGATGGTTTCTCCGTTGAATCTGTTTTCTAAGGTGCTGTTTGGTTTTTCCTCAAAATTTTGAGGACAAATCTGATTTATCCCCAAAATTTTATGGTACCAAACATGCCGAAGTGTTTCCTTCTGACCGGCAAAGCCTCGTTTGGGATACATTTGCCGCTGAACATTTTCTTTCTCATCTTCATGGCATGCTCCCTTTAAATTCTGTGAAAAAAAAATGATCAAGTTCAAGGTTCCGTATTGCAACCCGGGTTGTGACCCAGGTCCAACCCGGTTGGTTTTTGGGTTGACCGACCCGGTCCCAACCTTGCGACCCCGACCCCATGGTTGTTTTAAAATTATTATTTTTATTTTTTTTATTACGACCCCGGCCGACCTTGACCCGACCCGGGTCGGTTTGGGCCCAAGTCCCGACCCCCGACCCCACCTACCTTGTCTGACAGATTGCTGCGATCGCAAATTTCTCTGCTCGGCAGCATCTCTTCCCATTGTTTCATCATCCTGTGTCGTTTGGATCCTCCGACAGAACTGGTGTCTTGATGAATGCTTGCCTCTCATTTGCTGTTGTTGCAGGCTGTTCTCTGGGCGATTGCTTGCAGATGGCATGGCGCTCGCCCCGCCGCACGCAAGTGTTCAAGCGACTGGCTGCCGCGCTCGAGCGCATTCAAATCCGGAAGGCGAGCTGCGGGCGGAGGAATTCCTCTGATAAGTAGTGTATTTATATGCATTGAAGGCTAACAGTTACAAAATCTCCCTCATAGAGTATGATTTTTGTATGTATCCTTCGGAGTATATATATATATATTTAATATGACGGATGGAAAGAATTTAGTGAGCTGTGTTGTTTTCCAGTTTGCTCGGCCGTTTGTAGGAAAGAGCCGGAGAGTAGTAACCCAATCTCTCTCTCTTTTTTCCCCCTTGTATTTATTGACGAACTGACAAGCTTGTACATAAATGGGAATCTGGAGAATAAAAAGGTCATATTTGTCATTGTTGGGATGACATTACCGATCTTGCCTTGTCATAAATGACGCCCGCGCCCAGGTTTCCAACGGTTGTCCCGTCTTGAATTTATGCTTACACCCACGAAAACAGATGAATTTGCATGTACACTCCTTGAGAAACATATTAGCCTCCATACCCTTCGAGTGTCCTCGAAAGTGTGGAAGCCTATCCAGACAATTCCATATTTACCATCGGGTGCGTTCAACGGGCAGTAATTGAATTTCTTAGTTAGGTTAGTACGGATATTGCAGTGTAGAAGAGATACAGCATCCCAAGGGCTTTTAAGGGTATGTAATAATGTATCCTTTGAGGTGTGCGTGCAACATTGCCTGATTTCAGGGGTATGAATGTAAACAACTTCGAGAGAAACATCCATCAAAGTGCCATAATTGTGTTCCCGTTGATCAAGCGTTGACAGCAACATGGTGAATAAAGGTGACTATGATCTCTTCCAAGTCCAATAGTCTCTTGATGCTGACATCTTCTGCATATTACAGCCTTTGGAGGTCCCCCAGCAGATGTGAGTTTGGTTTGGTTTGATTTTCGAGGAATTTTTTCCGAACCAAACCGAATATATCTCTTCAATTGGACTAAATGAAATCAAATTGAGTTCATTAGGTTTGATCCAGATTGTTTCTGTTAAAATATAATATATAAGTCTATAAGTGACAAACGATGAATTGAATTACTTGTTTGGATTTTGAGTTGAACTGAACACCCCTAATAAAGGTGAATATGATATCTTCCCAATCCAATAATTCCCTCGATAGTTGATACCCATATCCTCTGAACATAGCAGCCTTTAGAACTCCTTAACAGATTTTTCGAGGTTTTGGTTGTTCCCGACAATGGCATACAAGCTCCCCACTTGATCGCCTTCAGTTTTATACATCTTCGATTTACTGGAAAATTAGCAGCTACATACAATGAAAAAGAAAGATGTAAACGAAAATATTCTTTGGTGCCCGGAAAACTAGTACTCGACCAAATATTTTCGTTCGAGATTTCTTTCTCGTGCATTGCAAAATTCTTTGTTTCACGGAAGATTATTCTTTTGCATCAAGAGTGACCTCTCACAGCTCTCTGATTTGGTGATCAAGGGTACAGGGTATAAAACCCAACTATCAGCAGGTATGAGCCCACTCTTGAGGTCAGAGCAGAGAAATCACCTTTTACCATTGCTACCTCACTGGCCTTGCAGGATGGATTTCTCTGAAGAGCAACACATGCATGCAAGATACAACAGCAGCCATCTTCATACTCCAGAGAGAGAAGAGTAAACATCCTTGAGATATTTCAGTCCTCTGTTGTGAAGCTTGTCCAAGTGGGCAGGGCCCCCATCGCCTTATCAGGAGCAAGGCAAGGGCATGGCTCTGTTGCAATTAGTCATATTATTACTTGCAAACAAATCAGTCACACATCTGGTGGTTGCAGAAAGCCCACTTGATGATAAGAGCAAACATTAGCTCCAACCAAATACATCATGGAAGGGGCCGACAGGCAGCAACCCCAGCGGACCACCTCCCACCTGCTCCATCAATAGGTCAGAGCAAGATAGAAGAGCACCCAGCTTCAGCATGTCACTGGTTTTTGGTTCTGTGGTTGTGAAAAGGAAACATGCAGCTCTTCTTCCCATATAGACCTTGACAAGAGACGGGAGTGATTCAAGAAGAAGCCCAGATCTTCCAAACAGTAGAATTCCATGCACCAATTCAGGTGTGTTCATAAACGCATGAGATCCACTGAAGAGGCCAGAATGTCAATAAGTGTCCCTTTGCAGTGTGAGCTGACCACTTTGCAACTGTTATACCCCTGTTACGAGCCATAGCTGCCGGCATGACGAGCTGAACATCAAGGAGCAGCATCTCCACATATTCAAACAGACTCAGGCAGATGATTTGATGAAGCGTCTCTTTCAAAGCGTGACTCCAAGTCAATGTCTTCATGCTGTGACAGCGCAGGGGGATCCCAGTTGATAACTTTCCACAGGCACAGAAGCTGTACAACTAATTCTGAGCAGGTCTTATACCACCAGGTCATCCTCACAAAAACTCCAAGATCACCAAGAAGAAGAAAGAAATACACAGGCACAGAAGCTGAACACCTAATTCTTATACTACCAAATCTTCCTCACAAAAACTCCAAGATCACCAAGAAGAAGAAAGAATTACACAAATTCACAAACCAAGATCAGCCTAGATGATCAGAAAGGTTTCGACCAGAGAAATACAAGACAATAATTTCCCCTTATTTATTCAAAAAGAATATATTTACTGCATATCCTTGTAGCACTCAGAAGGTATATTAGTATATTACACGGAAGTCGGAACAGAGAAGACAATCCCTGAAATTTTTACAGCAGGGCGCAACACTCATAATGAAGAGCCAGCATGAGCAAGGCCCACAGAAGAGGACGACATAGTGCTGGACTCCCTCCTGTTGCTCTGTAATTCCGAAGGAGAGAAATTTGGCTGCCTCTACAACTGCTATACACGGACAAGATATCTTGACCAGCAGCATATATACTTTATTAGCAGATTGATGAACTGGGTCTTTGCCCCTCAAATCGACACCATGAATTTCTGAACTGGCAGGCCTTTAGCGCCCAGCTTGAGCTGTTATTCCTCCCCTCGCCGAGATTCCGATATGGTCGACGGTGACCATCCTCCTCGATGGGTCGTCACTCTCCTCTACTTAACAACGAACCAAAACTGTACTATTTCACAGATAGAGCAAGCCGCCTAGTCTGCTGAGACTCCGCTGCACTACAACTCTGCAAGCAATGCACACACCAGGAAAGCCAAGCGACAAGACCTAAACCAGACTCTTCTTCTCTTACAATCGAATGGTGGAGGCCGTGGATCATTGCCGAAAACCTCAATAGGCTGCTTTCCTCCCAGAATCAGAATCCCGACGATCGAGATCACGCGGTGGATCCCCGAATTTAGTCTGCAAATATCATCGACGTTACAACAGAAAATAGACGCCGGTAAATGTATTGGCAGACACACCACTCGAAACTAATGATCACGATGATGATCATAGATGACCGCAACAGAACGTACGGATGGGAAAGGCATCGAAGAGAAAGGGGGGCAAGGATGTGTAGAAGGAGACCTGGCGGAGATGGGGCGGCGAGATGGCGGCCGCATCCGGGGGCGGAGTAGGTACGACCTTGCAATCGGGCGGGGTCTCGAAGAGGGAGAGCGAGAACTGCTTGAAGATGACCCCGACGTCGAAGTAGATGATGCCGGAACTTGGGATGTCGACGCGGATGCCCTTGACCGGGAACCAAAGGAAGAGCTCCTGGGCTCTGATGCCCGACAGCGACCCCATCTGTCCGTAGCTCAGCGTGCCCGTCACGTTCGCGTCGTAGTGCATCTCGTTCTCGAAGCGCGCGTCGCAGGCGCTCTCCAACCGCACCTCGAACCGCCCCTCCCCGTCGATCCGGAATTCCTTCACCCCCCGCGGCAGCAGCCCGATCGGCAGCCCGTGCGCCCGCAGCACCTCGTGCACCGTCCTCTCCGGCGCCGACGGGTCATCCTCACCCCCCGCGCCGACGGCTCCCGCGGCGTAGAGCAGGAGGACGAGCGTGGCGAGGACCGTCGGACGCCAGCAGCCGAGGGGAAGCAAGGCCAGCATCCTCCCCCCCTCCCTCTCTCTGCCTCTGTGGCGGGGCGCTCCCCTGCAGGGCCGGGACACAGTGAAGCCTCCCCGAGCAGGACGCGCCGGCCGGCCGGCCCCTTCCCGAGAGCGAGAAGCAGGGGGGAGCGGCGGGACCGAAGATCGGCGAGGAAGTAGGGGGAGCCTTTCTAGGGTTTCGATGAGGAAGACGAGACAGCGGGGGGTGCGTCGGGCCAGCCGGAGAACAGAGAGGATGAGAGAGAGAGACGTATGAGCATGGAGAGCGGCGAGGAAGGAAGGAAGGTGGAGCTATAATGCGATACCAATACTATAATACCACACAATAATGGTGGAGGCGGGGCCCACCGGCCGATCTGGCGCGCCGCTGACGGGGCGTGTGGGGTCGGTGGGCCCGCGGGCCACGTGGAGGCGCGTGCAGCCGCCTCTCGCGCCGCGTAGGCTGGACGGCGGGCTTATCCGGCGTACCGCGGGAGAAACTTTATTTGCGTACGTAGCTTTAAAAAGGGATTTTTGGAGCTTAATCTCCGTAGTTATTTACGTACTTAATTATAATGTGTCTGAAATCTTACGACGACGTTCGGAAATGAGCCCCTACCATAAAACGTATCCGAGACGATATTCTGGCGGGCGTTTTTCATGGAGATACTTATTTTTGCAGAAGATTATTTCAAGTTTTCAGGAATTTATAGACATCTTTAGTTAAGTGAAACATTAAGAGGTTTGATACACAAAATTCCATATTTTTATGCGCACGAAAAAGGCTCTTTTTACATAGGTAGCCGTACATATACTCAGAGCAAGAAAGGTTCTGAGAGAATGTGGGGGGGGGGGGAGTATGAAAGGTAAATACATGTTTTTATTGGAGTTAAATAAGGCCAAGTTAAGTTAGTTATTTAATTATACATGAAAATAAACTTCTCATAGAGCTATGTATGTAGACACCACAATTCAGAGGCTGCAAACATAAAAACCAGACATAATACTTTCCCGGAGAGGATCAATGTAGAAATATGTTGGAGGTATATGGGAAGTCATACCTGGTGGGATTTTTGACCATACGATCTGTTGCGAAGCTGGGGCTCTGCGTATTAGATGGTATCGATTGATCTGATCCGATCCGATCGAGTTAGATTGACCCAACAACTAGTTGAGTCGGATCCAACCTAGTATCGCCGGATCCGGATCAGATCCACATTGGCCGGATCAGATGATCCGGAATGACTAGGACCGAGTTGATCCGATCCAGATACACCGAACTTCCTTCTTTGGTTGGGGGTGAATCATATTTTTTGGTAACGAAGATATACTTTTTTTCTATTGTTTTTGGACACACACTTATTTAACTTCCTTCATTTGTCTAGGGGCAAATGTGTACAAGTAACTATTACTTTACCATACTACATCTATAAAGATTGCAAGAAGACTCATCTCTCATCTGTTTTCTTATTTCAAAAATAAAAAATAAAAAAATCTCCATCTGTTCAGGTGGGGATTCATGCACATGGCTGGTGGGTCCCTTGATAATTAGTATGTAGGGAGTAGCTGAATGAAATGGATTGCTGGTGGTTGAGAATAGTCTGAGCTTGCAATGAGTGGGAGAAATCCTAAATTTGTGCAATAGATTGAGAGGGGATAATGGCTAAATATAGAAGTAAGTTCATCACCCTTGAACCTTTGAACCCCCCTCCCCCTCCCACACACACACAAAAGAAAAGAAAAAAGAAAAAAGAAAAAAAGACAGAAAATAAGGGCCTAAAAAGAAAAAAACAAATGACTAGGATAAAGATAAATTTAGATGGTGTTTGATGGAATTTACATATATTGTCTGAAATCACATCTGATCAATTTACATCAATCACTTGGGGATAGTTCCTACAGTATTCAATTGGTAGATCTTTATTTAAAGCACCTAGAACCTAGAGTGCACTTCAGCATAGTACACAAATTATTACATGTGCTATTATGTTAAGAAGTTCATGGCATGGCGATACTCAATTGACAATGTGATAACATATTGACACAGTAGTTGCTATTATAGTGTTAGAAATTGATTGATAATCTTTCTAGATGTACCAAACCCTTTCTAAATGATTTATATGTTTTCCTAGTCACATTTTTAAAACTAAACAGGATAATGGATGGCCTAAAACAAACTCCATGGGGTTGTGATACCTAACGGATTGGTGTACAAGCGAAGTAAAATAGATATATCTCATCATTCATTAGAGACTATACATATGTATATATGTTTGCCATTCATAATATCTTTAGATTGAGCAAAAAACAATGAGAAATTCATTCATTTACTAACATACCATTACCTGATACATTAACAAAATCAAGTATTAATTTAAAGATTTAGTTCAACAATGAGATGTTTGGTTGCGTGACAAAATGAATTTTCTCTACATATATTGTCGTAGATAAACTTATAAAAATTATAATTTATATAACAATTTTCTTGGATAAAAAGGAAATGGGGCTTTCTTTTTTCTCTTCTGGCCCCTCATCTTTTTAGTTGCATATGATCCCCCACCCTCCTTGTTATCATCCCTCTTAAAATATGATAATCTTATGTTTATACACATCTCTGGTTTTTATTTTGCTATAAGACTTATCACAGAAAGATAGATACATTTATTTTGCAACTAAACACCTTATTGCAAGACATGCATAACCAGTTGACGAATATGTTCGACCACGAGAGCAGGGCGAGGATTCGAGCCTCCCGGCGGCTGTAGCTGGGCGCCCCGGCGGGTGAGATGACATGTGGGGATCGAGCGTACACCGGATCCCTCACCGCCTACGCGTGCGGCAGACTTTCGGCCATCGCGGCCAGTGTCCAAAAAAAAAAAGAATATGTTTGACCAATCGATTTATGTTCACATGGTGACTGCTGTAGCTCGCCTGATGACTGAGAAAACAAAGGGATGTCAGATCAACAGGTGCAAATCTGGCGTCTAGCCAAGACACAGACGAACGCAACGATCCTGGAAGATTTGGACCTTGTCTTGTCGTCGTTCCCATACATACATGCCAGTTTTCAATAAATTGCTTGTGTTGAAATATTGCAAACTTGTTGTTCATTTCATAAAACAAATTAGCATGCTTTTGATTAGTATTTATTTTGTTTACCAAGTAACTTTTCTGGGGAGCAAAAAATAAAAAAAATAAAAGAAGAAAAGATCCATTTTTGTGAACAGACACAGAGTAGGATCTATGGATGAGTATGACTGTGGTTGGGTATGACTCAATAGCAGTTTGCAGCCCTAATCCACATAGAAATACAATGTTCATATTATCTATCACCTCCTACGTGCACCTCTTTTTGACTGGACGACCACATAGAAATGCAATGTTCATATCATCCATCACCTCCTACACCTCTTTTTGACTTAACTCTCTCTCTCTCTCTCTCTCTCTCTCTCTCTCTCTCTCTCCCCCTTTGGATTTTAAAATTTTTGGAGTATCTAGACCTAAATGCCCAATTTGATTAGAGTATTAAAAATGACACCATATCAAATTTGATATGATTATCTTTAGAAGATAACATGTCAATAACAAAATTGACAGAGACAGAGACTTGGCCCCATTTATTTTGACTTAATTGATGCATAATCTCAGGATGTTTGGTAAAATATTTGAATGCAAAAACAATTAACATCTTGCAAACTATTTAATTAAATATATAATTTTTATTTCCAGAGATGAATAGTTAGGATTTTTTGTTTCACAAGAGAAGTTAGAAATGAAATTAAGACTTCAAACATTTCAAGTCAGATCAAACGCCACCTTATATTATAACTAATGTCTTATTCATACCATAAATTTTAAAATTGATATCAATAACTAAATAACTCGTGATGGTTTATACTAATATCAAATTTAAATTTAATAATGAGAGAGGTTTAACATTGTTCCACACCCACGGACCCATGCCTTATTCACCAAAAGCTGGCTGAGAACAAGAAAGACAAGCCCCATGGGATCAATGAAACGTTAGATTTTGGTCCAGAATCTACCGAACCAAACATATCTAGCCAAGTTAAATCTGATTATGAAGAAAGTTTTTTGAGAGATCGGAAACCGATTCGGGTCGGCAAGTACTAATTCTGATCTAAGATCAGCTGATCCTACAAATTATAATTTTAATTGTAAGTGCTCAATTTACATCTGCATGCCCTTCAATAAGGGTTCTAGTGAGCAGAGTACCTTGTAACAATGTAAAATCTCGTGCATATATGAGGGTTCTTGTTGGTACGCCAAGCATCACTTTGTACAGAGAGAAGCTGGTAATATGCATTACTTCTGATATTTCTGATAGATGCATCACCTTTAGGTTTTATGATACTTAAAACCAAAAGAAATTTAAGATTTACAACTAACAATACTCTATCCAAACATGTGTAATGGGGTGTTGGGTTGCACGATGAATTGAGTTTTTATTATAATTTTATATTTTTGTAACAAAACTTGTTAAAAAAGATGTTTGCCAACCATTATAATTTTATGTTCAGAAAGAAATTTTCTTCTTTGACAAATAAGAGAGAGTCTCACCTCCTTTTTATCTTGTGGTCCCCCCCACCTTGTTTGGTCATATATGATGCACATTTTTTTTTGTTATTACATCTCTCTCAAACATGACAACTTCATATCATTGGCTAGCTCACATTTTATTTTAATACAACTTTTTATCACGAGTATATAAAAATTTATTATGCAACCAAACATCCCATAAGATATTTATTCTCCATGTTCAGTCTCAAATTAGTGATGGTCCCATGATTCTTTTAACTGGTTACTCCTCTTTTGATTAAGGGAACAGCCCCACCTTTTATTTGAAAGCATGCTGCAACGGTTACGGCGTTGAGTGCATTTAAGCACCGTGCGGGTTCAAATCCGCCCGGATGCCCACTGTGGCAAGGCCACTAGACAAGATAAACTCACCTTGACCTACAATAACTCGGGATCCACCTCGGCCGCAGTTATGTGCAACCTGAATTAGTGGAGTGTCAAAAAGAGCTTTTTGTTAAAAATATCCTAACACTAAGCCAGAGTAGTCTTGTCCATAGAGATGAGGAGCTGGCAAAGATCAAACTCCGACTTTTGGTTTCGTACTACTCCTATCTACCTTTTCCCAGCTCCCCCACCCTTGCCTCCCAATTCAAAGGTTCAGCAGACTCAACAGAAAAGTAAAATGTGCTCCTAAGAATTCAAAAAGGATTGCCTGGGAATAAACCAAAATGCAGTATCATTCATCAACAGGTAGATATAACAGTTAAACAATTTTAAGGTGTCTCCAGCATACACAAACAATCCGTAACAATACTTATGAACAGGCTTGCTCTGCAGTAAGTGACATCTTAACATGACATGCTTTCTTGTAAAAAAAAAAAAGAACTTCCCTTAGATGAGAGCAAACTGCGGTTTGGAACTTTCTGATCAGAGCAACCACAGAGCTCCCTAAGTGAGATCATTTTCATCCAGTGTTTCATCCGTTTCTCCAGTTTTGAAAGACTTCAAGTCTCCAGTAGGTAATTTTCTTGCGAGTCTAATGATCTGCAAGCATGATTGATAACTGAAATGAGCAGTAAGCTAGAGAAACTACAATAACAAAATTAGGTACACAAATAGTAAATCAAGATCTCAAACAACAATTATGCATTTACCAAAAGTAAAAAACAAACTTATTCGACATTCTGTTTGTATATTCATTTATAACTCTTCAAAGAACTCACTTAATCCCAAATTACTTGAGGTTGGCCATCTGGATTCTCTTTCTTCACTCACCTTTATTTGAGTTATTTCTTCAATGATATTCAAATCATCCATATCATATTACATTACCCATTTTAGCTTAGTTCCACCGTGACTTTGTTCCTTGTTTCTATTATTTAACATTTCCCAATTTTCTAATTGGAGCTTCTTTAAGTCAATGTTTACAATTATCACTACACACATTTTTTCTAATATCCATCTTAGGGTTGTAAACAGGTCGGATTCGGTAGCGGAATCACCAGAATCTGGTTCCGATTCTAATAAGGGTTAAGAGGTTCCGATTCCGAATATGATAATTTCCAAAATACACATTAAATATTAAGTTTTATTCAAAACTAAGTTAATAATTCACATATTTACTAAAATTTGATATAATCACTTTAACACGTTTTTTTATCATTTCATCAATTTATATATTATATATTATAATTTATTTAACTTTATTTTATTTAATTTTATTTATATATACTTTTTATTGAATTTGGATTAACGGAAACGAAATCAACTGATTTTGATTCCGATAAGTTATCAGAATATCTGATTCCGATTCCGACAGCTTATAGGATACAAAAATAAGTTCCGAACCCGCTAATTTTTATCAAAATTGAGTTGGAATATCGGATTTCATTTACACCCCTAATCCATCTTAACATTTTCATTTTAGCTACACTTCTTTTGTAAACATATTCAATCACTGACATACAACATTACAGATCTTGCAATTATACAATAAAATTTATTTTCAACTTTAATAGAATTTTATGACCACATAATATTCTTATGGCTAATTTCCTCTTCATCCATATTACTTTAACTTTCGTTACATTCATCTTTTGGGATACCATAAATTGAGTATTTTAATATAATATTATTCCATAAAAAATAATAGCCTCATATTTTTATTAAATTTACAATGTATATATTATGTCTTTATTCTACTTATTTTAAAACTCTTAATTTGTGTCTCATCTATTGATTTACTATGATATGCAAATATTACATCATGGTTTCTCATCTTGTAAATTTTAATTAATTCATCCATAACTAATTCCAAAAAGTAAATTTATTGCCAATTCTTGATGTAAGTCAATTGAAAAACTAGTGGTTGCACCAATATACATGTTGTTAATCATTTGTATATACCTATCATGAATGATCTTTCACTACAACATCCATCGCCAGATATCTCTTGGAACTTTATCATAAGTCTTTTCTAAGTCAATAAACACCTTATGCAAATATATTTTTCATATCTTGATATTCCTCCATCAAGCTTTTAATGAGAAAAGTAGCATTCATTAATACTGATCGGTTATAAATTTAAATTGATTGACTAAAATAGCTATAATATCTCATAAACAACACTTGACTTCTCTCATAATTTTATGACTTATGAGTTTCATCCCTTTATAATTAGAGCAATTTTGTGTATATCTTTTTCTCCTTAAAAATATGTATAATGATGTTCATTCTCCATTCATTCAATATTTTCGCAGAGGTTAAAGTTTGTTAAAATGACAAGTTAACCATTCTACCTTTAAATCCTACAAGTATTTACGTACTTCCATAGATATTCTGTCGAGGCCATGTGTTGTCAATTCCTATCTGTTTTAATGTTTCTTTAACTTCTAAAACTCTATTCCTTCTAGTAAAATTCATATTATATTATGTTATACCCTTTATGTTTATGCCTTCTACGTTTTTAGCAAATCTATCATTAAAAAGAGTATCAAAATAGCTTCTCCACCTTTCTTTAATGTTCTCATCTTTGCTTAAAAAATTTTCTTCATTATCCTTGATATGCCTTACTTGGCTAAGATTGCCACACCAAAGGCCATTCCTACATCCGGTGGTCACATGATCATTCCTACAGCACCTTCCACATGACCACCGTCTTTGGCCAAAGCTTCGACCTCCTGCAGCCACCTGGCTATAGGACTTCCCCTTCCCCGAGATTGCCCAAGCAGCAAGGGTGTCCATCTTCACAGCATGGCTTCGGTTATTTGTCCTGACTACTCCAGGTAACCTCCAATGATGGTCAACAACTCCGCCATGGAGAGGTCCCTGACTCCCTGTCAAACCTAGGATCGATGTTGAAGGCCCCAATCGTTAGAATCCTTCCTAGGTACAACTGATGGGCAGTCATAACACTTTTAGAACCAGTTTACTC
The DNA here is from genome assembly GCA_036172225.1 of Cryptocoryne crispatula var. balansae. Taxonomy (NCBI): domain Eukaryota; kingdom Viridiplantae; phylum Streptophyta; class Magnoliopsida; order Alismatales; family Araceae; genus Cryptocoryne; species Cryptocoryne crispatula. The sequence continues at coordinate 3,463,271 of CM069924.1, read as the reverse complement.
TGTTATAAATGTTGGAAATTCAATCCTCCTATTTTAATCATGTGAACTCGCATGGGCAGTTACAAGACTAACCAAAGTAAACCTGTCCTTAATAAGGCAGATTGGTTCACGCAAATAAAGTTGACAATCACTTTTTTTAACCAGATAATGAGTAATTTAGACAGTACCTTAATCAATCCATTAAGAAGACTAAGGAGTCTATAATCCTTAATGTTAAATGCCACCTCTTTCTTGACGATCAAACTAAGAATATCTCATTAGAAACTTGATACGATCAGGATTGTCATAAAACTCCACTGTAGTCATAACATCTTCCTTCACCGTGTCCCAGAACAACTAAAAAAGGCCTTGGAAACCTGTATCAGCCTCAAGACTTATTTGCATCCATACTAAAAACAGCCACCTTAATTCAGCATCTGAGAGCTTATATCAATAACTGAGCTTTATGCTTAGTCACTTTCTTAAAAGAATGTGTTAAGAAGGGTTCAATCGCAATCTTCTTGAAGAGAGAACAGACAGGGTTGAATTTTGGCATGTCTTGCTTTCAAATTTTGGACTGGACAATTACCTGAGGACTAGCTAGTCAGTAGACATTCCAATATAATTTCTTCCAGCAGTTCTACTTCCACAGTTCAACCTACAAGGCTATGTTTGATTGCACTTAATAGGCCCAGAAGTCTGAACCAGTCAAATTTCACATTTTCAGACTGTTCGATAAAATTCAAAAATTAAGTTCTTAATTATAGTTACAGAGACAGCAAGTCTATTAACCAGTGACTGGTTGTTCACTAATTGTGACCTTGTAAACATTAAATTGTGACAGGTTGTTTTATCTGTGGCTGTTCTATTTTGATTTCATGTCCATAATTATTATATATATCTTCCATGAGATAAGCATTGTTTATATGTTGAGACATGTCTCTCTTTATGTCTATTAGAACCGTATAACATGACATTTAGTATACATGTTTGATACATATAAAAAATTCATATGTAAATATAAAATAATCACAAGAACAAGTTAAAGAGCTATCAAATATAGATAAAAATGAAATAAAAGTGAAACTATCTACGAACAATTTACCTGAATATATTGTAAAAAATTTGTTCTTAATTTGAAAGACACGTACATAGGAATGTTGATTGTGATATAATACACAAGCATTGAGAAGTATAGTTTTATTGATTATGTTGACATAATATTTAGTTTCACATTTAGATGATATTTTTATTTATCAGGAGTCTTCAGTCAGCTCAATTTTTAGATTTAAATGTTAGTTGTAGTTATCAACAGACTAAAAAAATATTCAAATATTAGTTATCAATCTATCAAACGACCTTAGTCATTAAACCTTCAAATATTTTAGCAATATCTGCAAGAGAGGTGAATCTGAGATTTCAGGTTTCAGATTTCAACATTATCAAATGCCACCCAAGTTCCATTTTGAGGTCTTAAGACTTTTTTTTTCCAAGCATCTTGAAACAAATTGCAAAAAAATGAGAAAACACATCAACTAGGTAACCAGTGCATGAAAGAGCCTCATTCATCCAAGTATCCAACAAACTGAACTGACGTAGATCATCTGTTTTGATGCCTATTAGAAGATCAAACTGTTTATATTGAAGATCAGGTTTATAGTTTTATCTTATCATTCAAAATTTCTGGCATAAAGAGAAGAGAAGTTACTTAGGCAAGTACCATATGGTCAAGATGGGTAATAGGGCTTGCTGCAGAAATGCGTTTGATCTCTTCAATGTTCCCTTCTTCATAAGCAGAAAGAAGTTTACTAGCACAACGACCCTGGTCACTGTTGAGGAATGCATCAACCCTAAGAAATGCAATCAAAGCCCATTGCCATTCATAAGCAGTAGAAATTTGGATGCACTTTATCAGCAAGATAATTCAAAGTAACAATTCAAGTGACATTGATGGATGTAACACAACTTACTGGGAACAGTCATTATAGCATTTCTCAGCTTGCTTAAAATCATGAGTATATAGGTAAACAATAATTGCACTCAGGTAAGCCTGCAAAGCACAAAACAAGTTCCATAAGTGGAAAGCCAACACAGAGTAGGAAGGGAAACTTTACTATGGAATACCTTTTCTCAGGATTAAATTGTACATGTTTTATCTTTGGTTACATGTGAACATGTATCACCCAACAATAAACACTAATTTCTCCACTACATCCTCCATGGTAATGCATGAGAAACATAGAATGTAATCTTTCGAAATGTTTCGGGAATTTGTCTATCCACACCTCTAAGAAACAAGATCACTGAAACATCTATATAATAACTCTAGTCACTTAATGTTCACTACCTATTGCTACCTCTAACTTCTCAGCTCCATGCTAGTACAATGTAACTATGTCATTCATATTATCCCTCATACTATTCTCTATTATTCTTTCAGTTAGATGACTTCATAAGTTTGCAACACATGTCGACAACTCTATAATTGCATCCATCCAAAGACTTATGTAGACATTGTTTGTCTGATAAACATTTATAAATTAACATTTTATAACTAAATACGTATGATTGACCCGAGAAGTCGCATCAACTTCTAAATGTTTCAAAAAGATCTCTCTACCCATTTGTTATGAAACTTAGATCCAACTTGGGATCCTTGTTCACCATCCCTGTATTTCTGTAATTCTATCTTGGTTCTCCTTGTCAGCTTGTTTTGGTTTTAGTTTCAATTTTATTATCCACTTTTCAAGAGATTTTGAAGACATTTTACACTTATACATGCACTTCGATTAACATTTTCGAGGTCCTATCTCCTAAGATTTTTTCTAAGATTTCTCCAAGATCCCTTCTCTTCAATCTACCCGAGATAAAATTGAGATCCAAGATGGCAATTCTTGCTGAGAAATTTATCACCTTATCAAATTATGACAAATAAAATGTTCAAAATAGAAAATTAGATTGCAAATTCTCTTGGTAAAATAAAAAAATGGCATAGTCCACTGGTATCATAATTTTAATCATATAAATTAAGGGAAAGTAATTGACTCTATTAACCCATTTCTTTAAAGCAGTTCCTTTTCTCTGCCAAATTTCAAGGATATTCTGATCATAGGAAATATCCAGAAACTTAATCTTGTAAAGTACAAAGTATGAACTTGAATAGCCAAAGACAAGTAACATAGTGGTAATTTTTTGCTTGTGGGTGTGCTGAAGAAAATGGAAGACATGCATCTAAGATCAAGAAGAAAAGAAAAATACAGACAGTTCATGTATCACAAAGAAGATCAATACTATGACAGGATCAATATGTTATGAAAATTGGAGCTGCTTCAATGCCAAATACTGACACAACTTCAGCATAAGGCATACTTGCATTTTCTATGCTACCTTGTTGGTATCAGCTGATCATTTGTTATCAACTATGATATATTCAGTTAACTTGGGCCGATAATGTCACACTACAACTCATTCCTTCGGATCCTTATGATGTTATTCTTGATTTCCTGCAATGATGGCTCCATAATTGTGACCTGAAGGCTGAAGATGGGAAAAATGGTGATGCCTTCTCCAATAGACTAGGCTCAATTTGATTAATGTTTAAACTAGGGCTGCAAATGGGTCAAATTTGGTAGCACAAGCACCTGTATCTGATTCCAATTCTAACAAGAGTTAAGGTGTTCCGATTCCGATAATTTTGTAATCACCATATTCTGATCTCGATTCCATTATCAGAATTAGATCCGAATTTAATAATTTAAAAAACACATATTATATATTAGTTTTTATTTTAAAATGAGTAAATAATTCACATATAATTACTGAAATTTGATATAATCTCTTTAAAACTTTATTTGTATCATTTTATATATAATATATAATATATAATATTAATTTTACTTTATATATAATATTTAATATCCGATTCCTATTCTGATAGCTTAAAGGATACAAAAACAAGTTCCAAACTACTTAATTTGATCGGAATCGAATTAAAATTTTGGAATATTGAATTTTGTTTACACCCGTAGTTTAAACCATCTTATATGAAATAGACTTAAGTATGCGCTTATCCAGCCACCACGTAACTGACTTCTTATAATCTTTTGAATATTATTAGGAATATGCAGGAGTCTTTTGGGACAACTGTAGTTGCTCTGTTAGGAATATGCGCTTCTAAAGTACTTTCTTTTTCTTAATGAACTGATGCTTATTCACCCCTCCCCACCCAAAGGAAAGAGTGAAACCAAGAGAAATCCTTACAACACTAGGTTTCTGGAGTTATGAAGAGTTAGAATGAACCATCAAACTTCATTTCAGTATTACAGTTTAACTGCTCCATTACATATGACCTGACAACATCCAGGATACTTGTTTTTCTTTGAATGTTCGGCTTTCTGTCCTTTCATATGGCCTAAAGCAGTGCAGATAGGCATATTCAAGATCTGAATGTCAGTTTTAACTCGGTTCAGAAGGTCCTCCCCTTCATTAACTGAATCAAGAAATACTTTTGCTTCCAATCATTTTGAACACAGAGGGTACAATCAAAGACAACAAGAGAGCCACTTGATCAGAAAAGAAGGTACAAAAAAACAATTTTAAAGTGCTCAACACTAGAGAAAAATGCATAAAAAGTAGCAAATCAATTTTCTTTGGAAGATATCAAGAGCAAGATTGCTTATTTCAGATAGACAGAAATGGCTGAACACCAATGAGGCATCTAAAAGTGCATTCTCTGGGTATTTCTATAAATCCCCAACATTTTACCAAACGTGGGCCTATAAATGTAATCTAGTTTTCTTTCCAAGAGTTCAACATCATCTATACAGATAGAAGCCAAATCTGGGGGCTCCTTCAGGACTGGGAATCACTTAATCCCCAGTTGGATGACAACCCTTTATAAACTGGACCCTTCCTGCCGTCCTGTAGGCTTTTCAGATGGAAAAATAACAGAACAGGATCTTCAAATATGCATTTCAACTTCCAATTTACTTAGGTCGTCTACCTGGGGGCATTGCTTAGGTCCGGTTCATTGGGCAGCATCCAGCTGTAACAGTTTCATGTGCCATATGTGCAAGAAGACAGGCCACTCCAGTCAGGTCTGTAGATGGGCTCCCAAAACATCCCCCTTCCTCCTTCATTCACCCCTGCGGATTCGGTGGCCCCTCCTCCTTCCTCTGCTGCACAGTCCCCCCAGCGATTTCCTTCAGGTAGTTGACCTGCCTTGGTGACCGACCTTTGCGCGAAGGAAGGACTGGCTCTCAGGCCATGTCGTGGCCAAGTTCCGGTCTCATCCAGAGTTTGGCTCCCATGTGGAGGTCTACCACCTTTCACAGTGTCTCTGGCCTGAGAGTCAGGAATGGTAAGTTATTAAGATTTTTGAGGCTGCTTGTTTGGTCTGCAACAAAGCATATAGAGCTTGGAAGGACTTTGTTGTCGGAAGTCCTTTGACAATCTGGACAGGAACATGATTTCTTTCGAATGTTGAAGCATTAAATTTAGGGCCTCCCCAGCACCTCTCCCAAACCGATCCCAGTGTGTCATCTTCAGGCCTCCAGCAATGGTGGAGTGAAGAAGCCATCTGCAAATTGCTAAGCCAACGGGGAACCTTGTCGGTATACAGCAAGGTGCCCCAGATGAGTTTGTAGTCAATAGGGTGCAATTGCTTATGGAACTCAAGCTGGAGATCTCTCAGCTGCTGAAGATTCACACCCAGGCAAAAAAGCAGGTGTTTCTGGATGACAGTGGCCCCCGTCTGGGGCAGCCAGAGGTTGGCCAGCCAGTGCAGATGGAAGCCGCAGGAGTGGAGCATAATGGAGCCTTGATATCTGCTCTGGTTTCATCATCACCCATATTGGAGACTGCCGCCGGTCTTGGCACCCAAGACACCTCTGGATGGAAATCAAGTACAATCTCAAGTCTCTCTCACCTCACTTGGATCCTACACACTGCCCGGGATCCCGAGACCCCCTTCTGCTGCCCCATCTGCCTACAACCATCCTGCCCAGTACATCCCTTCCACAGATACCCCCAAGACACCTTTTCAAAATCATTCAAGTCTTGTCATGATCACTTCTCTGCTATCCCTTGTCCAGTTGACTACTCCTTTTTGGGCTGAGCCTTCCCTGACCTGGCCCACCTAGCCCATTCCAACCCCCGGCACACTCCCAAGCCTGCTCCTCCCTCCTGTTGTATGGGAGCCACCACCGCTCACCTCTTCCCCACTCTCCCTCAACCTTCTCTCCAATGGCCCCCTGCTTTTGTTGCCCGTCAGGGCTTGCCCTTCATATCTAGATGTGCTCTCTGAACTAGCCCTTCTTGCAGTTAATCCCCTGTGCTGGTCCTCCTCCAACCTATAGAACAATGAGATGATCAGATACGTCTGCCATTGGCCGGAAGTTGACCTTGAGGGTAATGAAAAAGCAGCTTTGGAATTCTGCTGCTCACTTTGGAACTCTTTCCAGACCAAATTCAAGATAGAAATCTCATAAAAAAAGAGTGGAAAGGTGGGCATGAGAGAGGTCAAATTACTCCTCACTAAGGAAATCTTGGATGATGGCCTCAGCTGATGAAGAAAAGTGAGATGAAAAGTCTAACAAAAATGAATATCCTTTCCTGGAATGCCTTGGGTTGTTGGGGAGTAAAAAAAGTTGCTAATATCAGAAGAATGTCTAGAGAAAACGGGATTGGCATAGGCATACTGTGAATACAAGAATCTAAGCTCCAAAGAGAGAATGATCAGAGAGTTCAAGTCGAATGGAGCAACATCTTTGACAACTTGATAAGTATTCCAATTAAGGGTAGAGAGGGGGGATGATCCTAACCTAAAAAGAAATTTCCATTGATGTCATTGGTACTCTGGAAAAGCACCAATCTTTGGGTATCATCTTCAAACCTTAAGGTAGTGAGGACCTTAAGAAACTCTACTGGCCGACCTCTGGCCAGGAGAGAGAAACCTTCTCTCAGAAGATCAACAGTCTCTTCTGTGGTCTATTGTTATGGCTACGACCATTTTCGGAGACTTTAACATGGTGAGGCACCCAATGATAGAAATAATGCTAGTGAATGGTCAAAGAAAATGTCCTTTTTTTAGTCACTAGATCTCAGACAATGAACTCATGGAGATCAACCCCTCAAACAGAAAATTCACCCGGGTGAGTCACTCTTGCTTAAAAATTGATAGAATCCTTTGCAATTTCAGTTGGCTAACCTCTTTTCCAAACTCAAGAGCAGTTGTTTGCCTGCCACTGTATCCGACCACAGACCTATCCTCTTGTTAACTAAGGTCCCGAGGAAAAGGACCCCCCCCCCAACCCTTACGAATTGAATATGCTTGGCTAAAGATTGAAGGCTTCAATGCCTTAGTAGAGAAATGGTGCGCAGAGATGGATACAGATCCAAATCCGGTCTATAAACTCAAGTACAAAATTAAATTTCGAGACCCCCACCCACTGAGGAAATGGCAACAGGATCTAGACTATGAGAAAAAAAAAGGTACCAGGATATATTGACAGAAGTGGATAGAAATGAGAAAAAAAATGAAATAATTGATGATAAAGGAAGAGGATGTCCAAAGGAGGCTGGAGCTCATAAAAGAGTATAATACCTTGTTGGACTTGGATCACGAGAAATGGAAGCAGAGAGCCAAACAAAGGTGGCTTAAAGAAGAAGATAGGAACACGAAAAATGTTCATGCAACGACAACCCAGAAGAACACAAAAGAATTGTGTCCCAAATCAACTCTAATGGAGTCACCATCACTAAAGAAGATGAGATTGCAATTGTCTTTGTCCAATTCTGGTCTTCCCTCCTTAAAGAGAAAGGAACGTGGAGACAGTCCATAAGTAATTTGTCAAACCACAAGCTGTCAAAGGGGGACAACATTCTTCTCTCAGCCCTCATGTCGGAGGAGGAGATACCATATACAGTTAAACACCTAGGAAAGGATAAATCACCAGGCCCTGATGGCTTCCTGACTGAGTTTTTCTGGCACTTTTGGCACCTTATAGGAGAAGTGGTAGAGGTTGTCTAGGATCTCCAACAAAATCCTGAAAGAATCAAAGTCTTCCATGCTACCTTTCTAGTGCTAATAGTCAAAAAAGAGAATAGCTCCTGTCCAAGAGAATTCAGACCAATTAATCTTCTTAACACTATTTACAAAATCTTTACCAAAACACTGACCAACAGACTTCAGAAAGTAATAAACAAAGTAGTGGACAAATTTTAATCCGCTTTCAAAAAAAGTAGAATGATTTGATTCCTTCATGACAACCCATGAACTCATCCGTGATATCAAAAGGAAAAGAAAGAAAGATGCAGTTCTGACGCTAGGAAGCTAGACTTTGAAAAGGGAAGGCATATGACAAGGTCAACTGGAATGCTCTATAGGCCACCCTTAAAGTTATGAAGTTTGGTCATCAATGGGTCCATTGGGTTAAATATTGTTTGGAATCAATGACCTTTTCCATTTTGCTAAACGGGGAAGTCAAAGGGGTTTTTTAATTCATCCAGAGGCATCTATCAAGGGGACCCTTTATCCTCATATCTCTTCATCCCATGGATTGCAGAATCGGCCGATCCAGATCGGGATCGGCCGATTCTTGGATCGGATCGGACCCCTCCGATCCGATTCCCGGCGGAACTACCGATCCGGACCGAAGATCGGTCCGGATCGATGTTTGTAGGTGGAATCGGTGCCGGAATCGACCGATTCGGTCGATTCTGGATCGATTCCGGTCATTGATTGCAGAATCGGCCGATCCGGATCGGAATCGGCCGATTCTTGGATCGGATCGGACCCCTCCGATCCGATTCCCGGCGGAATTATCGATCCGGACCGAAGATCGGTCCGGATCGATGTTTGTAGGTAGAATAGGGGCCGGAATCGACCGAAATGGTCGATTCTGGATCGATTCCGGCGATTCCCCCGCCGGAATCGCCCCACAGACCGCCGCGGCGGTCGTCTTCCCCGCCCTATCGGGCGGGGAAGACGGGGCTACCGGGTCCATCGGGACCCGGTAGCCCAGGATCCGGTGACTTAAGTCACCGGATCGACTGGACCGGACCGGTCTGACCCGGTGACTAAGTCACCGGATCCCGATGGACCCGGTAGCCCCGTCTTCCCCGCCCGATAGGGCGGGGAAGACAACCGCGGCGGCCGCGGCCGCCGCGGCACCATTTTGGGGGCGATTTCAGGCCGATTTCGCCCCCAAAATGCTCTAGGATGGATCGGAATCCTGCATAGTGTTATTTTTGTATTTTTTTTAGGTTTTACCACTGTTTGAAGGACCGATCCGGAACGATTCCGGATCGTTGTTTCTTCCGGCGGATCGCTCAGAATCGGACCGATCCGATCCGATCCGGATCGGATCGGTACCCACCGATCCGGTGGCTGATTCCGATCCCGCGATCCTTGATTCCGGTGATTCCCTCGCCGGAATCGACCCACAGGCTGCCGCGGCGGCCATCCCGCCGCGGCAGCCCTCTTCCCCACCCGATCGGGCGGGGAAGATGTCACGGCGGCAAGCGTGGCCCGAAATCGCCCCAAAATGGGGTAGATCGGATCGGAATCCGATCTACCTCCTTATTTAGTTAATTTTTGGGTGTTTTAGGGTTTTTTTAAGGGTCGATCCGGATCGATTTTCCTTCCGATGAATCGGCCTGGATCGGACCGATCCGATCCGATCCGGATCGGATCGGATCCCCACCGATCCAGGGACCGATTCCGATCCTGCGATCCTTGCTTCATCCTTATTTCACAAGTCCCCCATTCTTTATGGATGAGAGGGGAAGCTTATGGCCTAATTGAAGGTATCAATATTAGCTCAGGCTATATCTAACTATTCAATATACGGATGATACTCTTCCATTCTCAATCTCAGACCATGTGAAATTCAGGAAAATCAAGCCTTTGCTCTTCCACCTCCATAGTATAAGTGTATAACGGGTCTCAAAGTTAACTTCATAAAGAATGAGTTGATTGGCATTAATTTAGATGGCCATGAATTGAGAATCTAGCATCCACCATGGCGGTCAGCAAAGGCACTTTCCCTATGAAATATTTGGGTATTCCGCTGTCTGACAATAAGTTAAAAACAAGGACTGGTATCTGATGGTTAAAAAGTTTGATTCAAGACTAAAGGGGTGGAAAAACAAACTTCTGTCTGCGGGGGACAATTGGTCCTTCTATTTGCAGTATTAACAAATATTCCAGTGTATTTTATGTCTATTTCAGAATCCCAAAAGGGATCTGCAAAAATCCAGGGCCTCTTTCTTCTGGAGGGATCAAACAACAACTACGAAGGGAAACATTTGCCGAGTTGGAGCAAAGTCTACAGTCCAGTTGTATCCCCCTGGAAACTTTTAACCAAGCACTTCTCTCCAAAGGGATATGGGCATCGGACAATAGCACTCAAACCAATGTAGCCAGGTGGTAAAAAAGTAATACTTGGAGTTGGAAGGCCATAATGTTTGGAGTGAGGCTGCAGCACCACCACATGAAAAGCAGGGATATTATAAACAGTGGTTCGACATTAGCATTGAAGATGGGAAGAAAACCAGATTATGGAAGGACAAATCGCTAGACAACAGCATTCTGGAAGACAACATCACTCTGACTTCCTTAGAATTTCGAATTAGGTGTATGGGATTGTAAAATTCCAAAAATTAGAAAATGGTGTGATTACCATGGTTCATGGACCCAGAAAGCAAGCAATGGACTATAATTAGGGTTTATGGCCTTATTGTAAGGACCGCACATGCTATGCTTGTGCCATGCATGTGCTGCGCCTATGCCACAACGTGCCAGACTATGCCGGCTACTTTGCCAGGTCGTGCCGCCCAGGTGCCGGCTACTTGCTGGGCTGAGCCACCGATGTGCTGGCTACTTGCCAGGCCATGCCGCTCGTTTGCCGGCCTGTGCCGCTCGCGGGCAGAAGTGTTGATCTCCCCAAAGAAGCTAAAATGTATCGACGGCTGTGGTTGGGCACCCCTTGGGCTTGGCCACAGCTGTCCCTTGAATAGTCCCATGTCCCTATCGGTTGTAATACTAAATATGTAAATTTGCTCTGTACTGCCAGAGCATGGGGGTCGTGTAAGTCACTCGGCCAACCGGGGAGTATTGGGGTGTTGTTCTGATGAAGGCCTACGATTTGCCCATTTGTGCTAGGAATGGGTGTCATAGGGGAATGCCGGATTGATAATTAAGCGAGGCCACCTTGGCTGACCGTTTCCTTTCCGGGTCGTTATCCTGAGTCCATTTTTTGTAACTAATCTTTCTATATAATACAAGTGTGCCTATTGTTGCCATGTTTGCCAACTCGTGCGATGTTCACTTACTTCCGCTTGTGCATGTGAATTGCCGTGCCGCCCTCGCGGGCATGTACGCACTTGACTTATGAAAGCTGGCTCGCGTTATTATGGGGTAGCGCGGGTGCCGCACGCCAAAGATTCGGCAAGTTCGAGTTAGAGGCGTGACATTATGGCAGATGCAAAGCTGGGAAACACCTATTTTAACTTTGTCCAACTTGACACCAAAAACCTATATGGTAAAGAAGAGATCGATCTGATGCTCAGCGCAAACAGTCCCCATTCTCCAAAAGCCAAATAAAAGCTTCTTTTTATAACAAAGCAAAACACATGTAACGATATCTGTATGAGGAATAATTCAAAATGGCATATTGGCGGAGAATATATGTGATGCATGATAAGGATGAAACATTCCTTCTGAGCTCTATGAAAGATTTTTTTCCATCCACCAAGCTCACACGTTAATCATCACAGGATTGTGAAGGTAGGATGAACATAACTTCAGTTATTTAATATGTGATGTACTATGACATCACCTGTTATTGCGTCATAGAAAGCCAAAGAAAAACACAGAACAAGTGGTGGTGTTCATGGGCGTGTAGTTATGAGATGATAGGTGTGTTCATGGACGTGTAGTTATGAGACGAAGATTGCATGTAAAACATGATGCACCTTGCACTGACTGTTAATGGCATTGCAGTGGTCGGCAGCAAGGCCCCATCTTAGCAAATAAGTTGCAGCATCAGCATACCTGCAAGATAACTCAAATCCTTAAGATGTAAACAAGCAAGTAGAGATAAATATTTCTTCAGAATGTATAAGATAAATGATAAAATCTATTTAATGTGGTACTTTTCATATTCAGACAACACTAAATGAGTTACACAAAAAACAAACATAAGAAATAATTAACATGAAGATACTAAGGATCGTGGAATTGGAACCGGGACCTAGATAGGTGGGTCCCGATTCTGATCCTATCCAGACTAGATTGGTCAAATTTTCGGGAGAAAAATCAATCCGGAATCGGTCCATGTGACAAAACATCGGCTTCTCTGGCACCTTAATTACCACAAGGACGACGATCGGAAACATCAGCTTCTCTGGCACCTTTATCAACACAATCACCTCTCCCCCTGACGAGCAAGAAGCTGTGTACTGGTCCACATGACGAACTTTGCCTATTGAGTTAATAACAACCTCGAAAACCACTTAGGACCATGCAATCAAAGGAAAACCTATTAGAACAACCTGCCTCTGTAACAAACAGACGAATCCAAACTCCTTTTCCATACTCCACCAATCGAAAAAAAAGTTCTTGTTCCCTTTGACACATCGAATTCCTTACCGATCACACCTTCAAACCATGTAGGGCTGGGTAGATTCCTTAAGGGAAACAAACCTCCTGAAGTCCGACAAGTTCACCATTAGGACATTCCCAGCCAGTGAACAAGGTGGACCTCCTGCGGGCACTTTACCTTGACCTCCACTGAATTTGCCCCTTCTACAAGGGGAATCACACCAAACTCCATCCATGCATTCCTCACCAATAATCCCTCAGAGACCGGAATAAACACTGGACCCCCTGGCCTCCTAAGATTAAAGTTTCTGCTCATCCCTGACTACAGCAGATGCAGCCTTCCCTCCATGTGTCCCCTGACCATGTGTCCCCGGATTGAAAGACATGCCCAACTTCTACGGCCAAAGCCTCTGCAGGTCCTGCACTTCCATCCATTCTGGCACTTCATTGCCAAGTGCCCATCTTCCAGACAACGACCAAACCAAAGCCTTCTTCGATCCCTAGACCTCCTCATGCCTCTGTTACCTCCCGGACGTCTGCCAGCAGACACCAGTGCAAACAATCTCCCACGGGGCCAAAGTTCACTCTGTTATCGCCTTTGAAATTGTTGGTGCCCATCACCAAAGCAGGAAATTCTCCTCAGCGTCTCTGATAACACAGCAGCTAAGATTTCTAATTCTTTTCTGTAGGGCATTTTCTCAACACAAGGATTCCAGATACAGGATCAGACACTGGATCAGCCAGAGCCAATCCCAATCCAGCTCAGATTATATTGGCCAGATTAGCCAAAATCCTGGCTTGCCTTGGCTGAACAGCAACTCGACTTGACTCGATCTAAGTCAAGCTGAAATTAGATGATTCTAAGCTAGGATTCTCCAATCCATGTTCAGGGTAGGCTGATCCAAGTTGGTTTAACTGGACCGATCTAGAATTGGCTGATCCTTGTTGATCCAACTAGATCTTGAGCAAAGCTCACTATGCGATCAACCATACCCCATGAGATCCAGATTGACCAATTTTCTCTAAAGCATGGCTCAACCCTACTAAATAAAACCTTGAATGCAGTGTTTCCGAATGCATGGATTATGCTCAATGCACGTAGTGAAGGCTGATTAATGCAAACAACCAAGATAAGAAGCGGCTAAATGTAACAACCATGAATTATAAGAAAACAAGTGCCATAATATGATACTCAAAGCAACTTAACTGAAGTCTGAATCCCAAATTAATTGGGGTGGCCATATGAATTCTCTTTCTCTATCCACGTTGATTTTGAGCTATTTCTTCATAGATACTTAACTTATCTAAATCATATTGAATTATCCTCCTCCAAGTTAACCTGAGTATATCACGTCTTTTTTTCATTTTATTTATTTTAATATTTTTTATAATTTTAACTATAGCTTTCTTATGTCTATGTTTAATATGTCCAAACTATCTTAATTTTTTTCTTTCAATTTGTCCACAATTGCTATTACTTCTACATTTTCCCAAATACATTTATTAGTTATTCTATCTAACCAACTATGATTGGCATCCACCTTAACATTCTCATTTCAGCATCATTTATTTAAAAGTATGTTTTTCTTTTATTGTCCAATATTCAATATCATACAACATTGTATGTCTTATAGTTATACGATAAAATTTTATTTTTAACTTTAGTAAAATATTACGATCACAAAGAACTCTTGTATCTAATCTTCACTTTATCCATCTTGTTTTGATCTTATGGTTAATGTCCTCATCACATTCACCAATTTTTGAATAATTAAACCAAGATATTTAAATTTAATACTTTGATATAATACTATTCCATCCAAACGATCTCCCTTCTCTTCTTTCTTTTGATTTTCATTAAATTTACAATGTATTTCTGTCTTAATCCTACTTGTTTTGAAACTCTCATACTCTAAAGTATTTTTCAAAGTTTTAACCTTCTATTAACTCCTTGTAACTCATTTATTAATACAGTATCATTTGCAAGCATCATACACCATGGAATGTTATCTTGTATATTCTTTATTAATTCATTTATAATTAATATAAAAAGATAAAGATTGAATGCATACCATTGATATAAACTAGTTAAAATAGAAAATTTTATTATTTCTCCTTCAATTAAGCAGACGTTAGTGGTTGATTTATCATACACATCTTTTATCACTTGTATATACTAAATGGGTACTATCTTTCGCTCTAACACCCACCACAAAATATCTCTTAAAACTCTATCATAAGCCTTTTCTATGTCAATAAACACCATATGTAAATTTTTCTTTGTAATTCAATATTTCACCATCGAACATACAGTAAGAAAAATAGTTTCCATTGTAAATTAACTACACATAAATCCAAATTGGTTGGATGAAATATTTATATAATAATGCAATCGTCGGTTCATAAGTTTTCCCACAATTTCATAGTATAAGTCCTAAGTTTAATCTCTTTATAATTTGAGCAATCTTGATTCTTGTATATCTCTTTTTTTTGCCTAAAATGGATATGATGATAGTCTTTTTCCACTTATTCAACATTTTCTCGAAAATTTAACTTTTATTAGAATGTTGAGTTAGCCATTCTATCCCTAAATCTCCCAAACATTTCCATACTTTAATAAGGATGCTACCAAGACCACATACTTTGTTTGTTTTCATTTTCTTCAATACTTCTTTAATGTTTACGAATTTAATTCTCCTAACATAATTCATATAAAGCTGTGTTACATTCTTTGTATCTTTTATGTTTCTAACAAAGTTGTCATTGAAAAGAATATCAAAATAACTTTTTCACCTTTTTTAATGACATTACCTTTAATCAAAATATTTCTTTATTTATTTCTAATAGTTCTTACTTAATTAGGATCTTAAGATATTCCCTCTCATCCTTACGAATTTATAAATATTTTTTCATCTTCTTTAGTTCTAAGTTTCTCACATATATGTTTAAAAGTCTCATATCTTATTCTTTTAACAGCCTTTTTTACTTCGCTTTTCATTATCTTGTATTATTTATAAGCATCATTGTTATTGTACTTGGGTAATCCTTTATACCAATCTCTTTTACTCTTAATCACATTTTGTACTTCTTCATTATCACTCTGTCTCCTTTTTAGGTGGATGATGTAACCTCAAAATCTAATCTTTTAAGATTTTTTTATTTTTTGGAAATTCATTTTCTCATTTGAATTTGAATTGGATTTGATTTGACCTTAATATCGACTTTGTAAGAAAATAAATGGTATTTCATAAAAGTACTAAGTAGGGTCAATGATATGTATAAAATTATAATTTGAAGTTGTTAGGTTCTTTGAAATTGATTTTGACCTCTCCTCGTCGGATGGTGCGAAGATACGACGTTAATTACATCGAGATTACTCGAAAACCCTTGATTAATCGTCATAGCAATCCATGGAAATAGAAGACCATGCATCCACAAAATAAACATTCATACAAACACATAGGAGAAAACAACCCCATGAACTTGATGGAAAGCAAGCATTTAATTTATTTTGAATTTTGATTTGAATTGAATTGGATTGGCTTGATTTTATTGAGTTGATTTAGTTTGTTTGAATTGATTTGGAATTGATTGATTTAAGTCCAATTTGTTCAGTTGAAATTTAACTTGGGTTTGGTGTTTGACAGTTTGTTGATTGTTCTGAATTTATTGATTTGAATGGGATTTGGGCTTGACTTACGGAATTTAGTTCAAGCTTTGATTAAGAATCTAGTGTGAACTAAATTCGAGAGTTCTGACATATTAATGAGTTGTGACTTTTATTTTGTAAGTTTGCTTGAGAATTAGTTTTACAGATTCTGTTTACAGATTTGATTAAGTTTATGAGCTTGATGGTTGGCTGAATTTAAGTTGTTCAAAATTTGGTTAATATTTTAATTTGGATTGATTAAAACTCTTCAATTAGTTTAGTTTGAACCCAGCTAGCATCTGTTGTGATTAAACTTAAAATTTGGTTTGTTGTTTTAGATTAAGATTATCTTTGGACGTTGAGTTCTTTTGTATTTTTACTTGGCACAGGTTCTGTTTTGGATTTTAATGAGGTTTGTGTCTTATTTGAGTGTGTTTTGATTTATACGAGGATTTGGGTTGCAGATCTTAGGTTTTATTTTAAGTTTGACAGGTGATCATTGTGAGTTACCTGATGATTTATGTCATTTGGATTAGAATACAGGTTTTCTTGAAATGTGTTGATTTTATGAGTTCAGGAACTCACAGACTAAATTTAGTTCAAGTGATTTGATTTATTTATGTGATTATGGATTTTATCTTCCGGTTGAGTTTTAATTGAGAGCCTCTGTTTGTTTTAAATTAATCGTGCATTAATTATCTGGACCTTTAATTGGAGTTGGGTTAATTTAAAAAAAAGAGTTTCAGTTTGAACAAACTCATTAAAACTTGATGTTCTTATTTTTAATTTAATATGCCTTTGATCTTCAGTATGTTATGCTTCAGATTTAGTTTTCTGTTATGGTATTCAACATTGGGATTGATTTCAGTTTTTTTTTAGTCCTGTTATGGTTTGATTCAAATTGATTGATTCAAATTGATTTGAACAGGTTTGTTTTGACTGACTTTAATTTGGACGGGTTGGGGTTTTTTTTATTTCAATAGTTTGATTTATCGTTTTCTAGTTTTTTTGTTTTGAGTTCAAGCTTTAAATGCCCAGACTTCTGTAAATCTTACGGATTTTGTTCGGAGCATGGGTTTTATGATTTAGTTGTTCAGTTTATTAAGGGTCGTGTCATTGAATTGTGTTGGATTTGATTTAACACCTTAATTTGATTTGGATCAGCTTGAATTCACTACACAGGTTCGACAGATCGATTCAAACTTGATCGAGGGTTACACTGTTCGGCCATCCCCTTGATTTGGTCCGACAAATTCTTCTTAGGATCATGTTTCTATTTAGCTCAAAATATGCCCATGGAGTTGTCCATATTGATGTAAAATTGGCCATCTTAAGATGCATATTCTCCTCTCTTTCTTCACCTCTACCAAGTTCAGCAACTTAATTATCTGTTTATGAAGATTTTATGCATTCCGGGCTAGGCCGACGTCTAGCATCTCAAATTTCAGTCTTCTCTTTTTTATGTGCTTGCATTCCAAACAATTTCATTGAAAGACTTCATGTTCCTGATGTCATCGTCTGTGCACAGAATGTGCTATCTCATTGTTTACAAAGTGAGCAGAAAGCTGGCATGTATGTCACAGTTACCATAAGTACAGATCATGTCCTCCTTGGCCTTTGATAGACATTATAGCATTCGTCCCATTGACTTGAAAGTAGGGTATGCTCCGGTCTTTAATAGACAAGTGGAGATAGCCCCTGCTGGTTTTCATGACTTCTTCACGACCTTGATGGACTGGTGAGACATTGGGGTCTTTTTATAGACCTTTGGATGTCTACCCTAAGAAGAGGGTCAAGAGGTGGGTTTAGAACCGGTCTCTTGGTTTCCTTTTGTTTTGAATTCTTTTAAGTTAAGCCGAAGCCATGAGGTGGGTTTAGAACCGGCCTTATGCTTGCCTCAGTTTGTTTGAATTAAGTAGATTTTTATTTAGTTTAAATTGATTGTTTGATTTTATTATTATTATTTTGAATTATTTATGGGTCAAGAGGTGAGTTTAGAACCGGCCTCTTGGTTTCCCTTTGTTTTGAATTCTTTAAGGTTAAGCCGAAGCCATGAGGTGGGTTTAGAACCGGCCTTATGCTTGCCTCGGTTTGTTTAACTTAAATGGATTTTAAAACTTGAATTCCACGGCAGGTCATTGGGCCGCTGTGGTTCCCTGCAGCCCCGGTCACCACGTCCTCGCTGGGCCTCGCCCCAGTGGAATCCTCTTCTTTTTTACATTTTTTTCCCTATGGGCCCCACCAGAAGTTGACACGTGGGTCAACTCTTCTTCACGCAGTACTCGCGGCTGGCCGCCGGTTCTTCACACGCCCGCGGCTCCTCGGACACAGCCGGCTGCTCACGCGCGCGCGCGGTCCTTTTCCTTCTTTTTTTTCAAGGCGGGCCCCCTCCCATCATATGTTTTTTTTTCAAGGCGGGCCCCCTCCCTCATATGTCCAGCATGGACATAAGTCGGGGGAAAAAATAATTCCTCAACCTCCCTTCCTTCCTCCGACGACAGCGGCGATGGCGGACGGAAGCGGCAGCACCGCCCGGACCTAGGAACTCCGGCGACGATTGTGAGGGCCTTAGGAGGGGATTCCAACGGCGGTTGAACCCCACCTCTCCTGGAAGATCCTTCAGCTGCAGTCTTGAAGAGCTTCAGCGGCGATTGCGGTGTCACGGTAGACTTGATACCGCGGCCGGAAGAGGATCGCGGCTCGACGGCTTCGATTGTAGAAGAGAAGGGCTTCGGGGTGCTCGACGGCGACTAAGGAAGCAATTGAGGTGCTGTTTGGAACCGAAAAAAACCTCCGCTCTCGAACCGGTATGCCCATTTTACAGGCTCCCAACTTCTCCCGCTCTGTTTAGGAAACTTGCCGGATTAGTTCCCCTGCAGCGCTGGAATCCTTCCGAGAAGATGAAACCTGCCGAACAGGGGCATCCACCTCCGAGATGGACTCGGAGGGGATACACCGTACGCGGGATGGACTTCCCTCAGCTTCACGATCCTCTCTTTCTATGTTCCTGTATGTTGGAAAAAACCTGCCGAACAAGGGGCCTCGACTTTGAGATGGATTCGGGAGGTTCCACCGTATGCAGGATCAATTCCAACCCTTTCAAGACTCCGATAGCCTTGCTCCGACAATCTTTCCATACTTACCGGACTTCTTTATTGTTGGAAGAATCTCACCTAGTGTGGGAATCGATCAGTGGTCGATCCTGTCACTGAAGCCCTTGCTGGCTCTCCCTCTTTTTATGTTCGTTCTGCTCAAACGTGGCATTCCATAAATATGTATTCTTATCTAGGAAGGTTTTGATCCTCTTCATCCTGTCTGACGGTTCTTCTCACTGTCTTCAGACATCGTGAGACTACTGCTATCAATATTGCATCCAGCAGCCTATTCCATCGGACCACCAGATCCAACTGCAAACTTCTTATTTTCTTTCTCTTGGCAGAGGTACCTGATCACCACACATAACTCCAATTTTATTTAATTTTCTGAAATAGGCACTCGTTGGACACCTCAGCTGTCCTGACAGTCTTGATTCCGATGGTTGGAGGAGTATGTCTTTTATATCCATCGGATAAATCAACTGTATTTTGCATGTTAATTCCTCCTCTCTCTTTTTTTTTTTTTTGCTTTCAGCATTAGATATCTCGTTTGCTATCCTCCTTAATCCTTCAATTCCAATTCATAAGGAAGTGACTCCCTATATTTTTTTGACAAATATGGGTGTTAACAGTGGACCATGCCCTTTAGACTTTACAAGTACTTTTTTAACTCTCTTTAATCTTTATAATCATGTTCACTCATATAACGTCAATTTCTACATCTAACTTCTAATCAATTATCTTAATAAATACATTTACCTTAAAAATCTCTTGCCACACCCATTTTAATCCTCACTATTTTACTATAGAAGAAATTTTTATTTTAACTATGTTTGTTTGTCTTTTGATCTTAATATCTAAAACCATTAGCCTATATTAAGTTGTTAAAACTTCATTAAGAATGACTAAATTTTTTACAAATGTCATGATTAATTTTCTTGTAAGAATGAAATCAATTTGACTTTAATATGCCCACTTTTAAATATTATTAAATGAGATTCTCTTTTAGTAGAATGAGTATTTGTTAGTATGAAGGATACTCTTCCCTCTCCATTTAAATTCCCATATCCAAAACCTCAATGGGCCTTCTCATATTCATAACATCCATCCAACATGTCCATTGAGATCTTCTTCAATAAATATATTCTCCTAGTCTGGTATACTATACATAAAGTCATCATATCTACTCAAAGTCATAGTTGTCAAGGCGCCCGCCTAGGCGGCAAGGCACTTTTCCAAGGGCGCCTTGCCAGGGTGCCTTGTCTGGGAACAAAAAGGCGCCCAAGGCGCCCGCCTAGGTGCCCAAGGCATCCAAGGTGCCAGCCTAGGTGCCCAAGGCATCCAGACAAGGCGCCTTAGGTAATTTTACATCATTAAAAAAATAATATTGAGGGATTTTTCCACCTTGATACCCCCTCACAAGGGACACTTATTTAATGATAGTTTGAATATATTAATATATTGCATTATCACTTATACTATCATACATATTTAAGATTTATGATTATAAACATATATTATATACTTAATTAAGTTTTTTTTCAGCTCTGCGCTCCTCCCATTTAATAATATTATAACAATATTTTACCATCACTTATACTATTGCACATATATAAATTTTATAATCATAAATGAGTTATGTACTTAAATTTTATAAACATTTATTTAACTTTCTTCTCTTTCACGCACACATCATATTTACTTATGTGCATTGATAAAACACTCATATTCAATTATAACATAAAAAATATAATTATATTTATGCTTTTTTATATATATAACAACCTCCCGACTCAGTCTTCCTTGAATACCGCCTTGACCGCCTAGGTGAAGCCTAAACGGCCGCCTTATCGCCTAAGCGGAATCGGTACCCTTCAACGCCTTGGACGCCTTGTCGCCTTGACAACTATGCTCAAAATGTTTCTTTAATATCACATTTTAATTCAATTTGTGGAACATAAGTACTAATTACATTGATTACCTCTTTTCTATAATTATTTTACTAAAATAATCCGATCTCATACTCTTTTGATTGACACCCCTGTATCTTTCAATATTTTATCAACAACATTACCTACCCTATTTTTATTTCTCTCCTTTGTTATATAGCAAAATTTATAGCTTGTATTTCCCATATCTTTACATTTATCACCTATCTATTTGGTTTTTTGATTATAAGCAACATTGATCTTTCTTCTCTACAAGCTATCAACACATTTCAAAAATGGACCCAATATACCAAGTACCTATTCTCATCCCTTTCTCAATCTTTTCTTTCTATTTTTTAAATTTTTTTATAAGCTTATGTCTTGCTCCTCACTACATACTAGTCTATTTACACACACAACCTTGAAGTGAGAACCAATACTTATTTAACATCACATTACGGCACTTATGTGATGCATCGTGTACGGGGAACATTGCACCCTTGCTGTACTTTTCATGACATCTAGGTACCAGCGCATAGTAAGTAGAGAATGACTCAACATTTATATCATTTCAATCCATATCATGAGATGTGATAATAATTTTTATGCTAGATGTCACCTACCACAACCCTCCTCCTTTCTCATTCAGGCTTAGGACCGGCCATGACGGAGTTGGCACAATGTGACATAGAAGAAGAATTAAATATTTACCGGAATCCTAGCCACACTCAATACCAACTATATAAAGAAAAGTGAATACGGCAAGTGTAAAGTGAGGCAAGACACTTCTGCTTGAAACAAGTCCCTGCTTCCAATGAACCATGGGTACAGAAATAGCCAATATATCATTCATTAACCACATAAATAGAATGAAGGATTGAACATGACTATATAAAGCAGAGTTATTATTAGGTATATCCACATGCATGACACAGAACACAATAGGTCCATACCTCTCAAGTTTAATATAAATATCTGTTGCTTCCCGATATAGATCAAATGCCATTTGCTCCTTACCATCCTCTTCTAGTATTTCGCAGGCATCATTGTATAACCGAATTGCCTCTTCAGGGTTGACCTCTTGTAGATGACTGCATGATGGCACTATCAATGTCTTATGGTGAATCAGATGCTGATGCCTAGCTTGAATAATAGATATCGTAACAACACACACCGAGCACCCTTTGCAAGCGCATCTGAAGCAGGCTGCGGTCTTCCACATTCACTGTAAAGCTCAGAAGCTCGTCTATAATAATCCGCAACCTCATTCCACAGACCAAGTTGCTTTGCCAAAAGGCCAGCAGATTCCAGATGCTTAGCAGCATCCCAGGGCCTGGCAAGCTTGTTAAGGGTAAAAATAACATGAATTTAAAGAATGTATATTAGTGTTCCGCCAACTAAAATTTAGTAAATTAACCAAAAAAAACAATATAGGATACTGAGATATCATTTCGTGACACTTTGATGCCTTATCGAATGCAATTTTTGCTTTTTCATCATCCTTTGCCATCCTATATTCAACAGCTTCACAAGAAGAATAAAAATATTTTAGTTGTCACTTCACAATTTAAAAGGAAAACGAAGCTGAAACGCCAAACATGTCAACCATTCCAACCTGCTTTTTCATACAGCACAACAGCCCCTTTCCAGTCTGCGCTCCATCTGGTGAAACTTAGCTTTGTTCTGAAAATAAATGCAAATAAGTAACATGTATCAGTATCTCATCAAAACATCGACGAAAAGCTTCAATCTTTCATACAGCTATTGCTCGATTCCACGATGCCCATTCGCAGCGAGATCCTAATGCGATTAGAGTAGTTCAATGGAGGATCGTAATTTGACGGCACCGAAAGTTAGATTAAAGGAGTAAGCCAAAGGAGAAAAAGTTGGGACTAAATTCGTGCTCACATCGAGCCGAAGAGGAAGAAGGCACCCCAAGAGGATTGCCGAAATAGAGCAAACAAAGAAAAGTGCAGCGTGCCATCAAGAATCAAATCCGAGTCAAGGACGCAGAGCTTACAATTTGTCGGCCTTCTGCATATGCTTGTCCGGATCGACCTTCGACATTGCGACGGGAGAAGAGAGAGAGAGAGAGAGAACGAAGTAGGAAGACTAGAGAGGGAGCGCCGGCGGGCGGCGGGGGAGGTCGCCTTGACTCCTCTCCTCTGGTGCTCCGCCGAGGATCTCGGCCTACTCGTTCAGACGCGCACCTCTCTTTAACGGTGACGGTTAGGTAAAGAGAACGCGGTATTTGGAACTATATTTTTACTTCAGTCTTTTGTTATCTTGATATACTTTTTGACAGCAACAAATATACATAGAAACTTCAAGACATGTTCTAAACTATTTTTTAAATAAAAAATACATCGGGCAAGATATTTATTTTATAAGATTCCAACATAATGAATTTGTTATATGCTGAAAAGTCAAGAGGTGCTTCCTATAGCTTTTGTGATAAAATAATATACAAAAAATGTAAGATAGTTAAGGACTTGAATAAATGATGTCTAAAAAATAACACCATGTATAAAAAAAAAAAAACACAGTAAAAAGCAGTGCCATTAATTTACTCAAGAAGGAACTCTGTGAAGTTTTATTTTTGGACCAGTTTTGTACAAATATATTTTATATAAAAATTATTTTATCATGTAACTAAAAACAATATTAACCTTAACTTTTTTCTTGAAAGATCCGGATAAAGTATCTTGATGGAATAATTTTTTTTAATCAATACCAAATGTGGTAAGATTCTTGCCTCTTAAATTATTTCATTCTGAATTAAGTGGTGAAAATATATTTTACGAATAAACAGTTATTTTTTGGCATTCAAAATTTTAAATTTATAGATTGATCTACTTCCAGATACACAGAGTAGTGAAATCTTAAAAAGTTCATCTTAAAGATTTAACTAAATAATATTGTGGACACCAATAAAAAATTTCAAATACATGAAATAAAATAGGTATAATTAATTACAATGTCAATAACCTCTTTTTACCCTAATCTTCTATAAAATTAATTAAATGTTCGTTTACTTTCTCCGTAAAAAATACAGAAGAGGCCGATGTAAAAGAGTCCCAAAATATAATATTTAAGTTTTCAACAGGCATACCATAAAGAGGTGGCCTAAATAGAACACTTCAATAGTTTTCTTGTTTAAAATGATGGTAGGCATATTTTTATTTTTTTTCTATTTCTATATATTTATAAGTTTTTGCCTTTTCAGAGCCGATTGATCTGTCCCAATCTGTTATTCATCATTTCTTGTGGGCTATGATCCATGTGGCCCAAGAAGTATGGCCCATATGTTAAAAATAATATCTTGAGACAAGAGGTAAAAATTATAAGTGCACACTCATCTTTTATAGCAGCTCACATGAGGGATATCTCTACTTGATCCCCAATGAGGTGATCTAAATTGGAATCCTTAGGATACAGTTGGTTGAGAATATTACAAGGAAAAAAAATATGAATTAATCTTTATCCCTCTCAACTTTTTTTAAAAGAAATATAGATTGTGTACTAATTGATTAAATTTGCATAATTCATCACTTGATGGTTTTTGAAAGTTGAAAGATAATGTAATACATTAGTTCATCTCTCATTTAAGAAATCTAAAAGTCAATCATTATAATCCAAAAACTCAATCCAGTACATTTGGGTTGGACTGTGTGATGGTAGAGAGATTTGATTAATTAAAATCTCCTTTATAATCTCAGCCAAACACACACTTAATTTAAAAAAATAATAAGAGTGAGAGATAGACTCATATTGTCTTCTCTCTCAACTTTTAGAAGGCATCAAGAGATGAATTATGGGGATCATCAACTATTACTCAATATAACCTCTTAAAAAGTTGAGAGACATAAATATCAATTCATAAACTTCTTTTTGTGTGATCCCCATCAAATGCATTCTTAGTTTTTTATGTTATGGTTTGGTTTGATCAAAGAAATTTCTCCAAATTAAATCAAATCTGGCATCCCTGTAAAAACTGAAGCAAAGATATCTAATTTACTTCATCTTACTCTGATAAAAAAAAACTTTTTTTCATCAAACATAACATATGCAACTAATTTTACCTTTATACTATAAATTTTGGTATTGATATTTTTAGAGGATAGATTATCAATATCAAAATTGATACAGTTGGACACTTAGTACTACAAAACATATTCTGTCTACACATACTGCAAGTTTGAAATTTGATACTAATTGCCCAACATGATTTATATCAATATGAATTTTAAAATTATTAGTGAGTGCCTAATAGTGTTACTAAATACGGTCTAAAATAGCCATTTTATTAAAAATATCATTTGTATTCTTTCTAACAATAATTATTTGCAAACCAATTATCGCTTATTTAAATTTTTTAGGTAACCCTTCACATCCATTCAAACTGTGAAATAATTCAGATTGAATCAAGATATATTATTTGGTCTAATTTCTCAGTTCAAAACAAATAAAGAAATGACCTAAACAGCATAAAACATGAGAAAATCTTAATTATGACAACTTATGAATAGCACTGTTTATAAGACAAAATAATGAGTATATTAGACTAACACAATATTACATCCTATTTGATGACAAGATTAAATGTTTTCATCACTAGTAATTTTTAAATTGATATCTACATAAATCAGGCATGAATTGTAATACAAATTTTCATATACATCAAAAAAATTTATTGATACTATATTATCTAGAAACATAAATATCAAAATTGATATGGCATCATTCTTAATACCCAACAAAATAATACATCAAACATTAGACTAGATTGATTGGGATGCATTTTCTTTGTTATAATTTTTTAGCAAGAAACTGAAACTTCATCATATAAACGTCAGGTTGCACATTGGATGGATCTGACAAGAGTTTCAGCTTTTTTAATATATGTTTTTTTTCTCCCTGTTATGAAAAACAAAGAAAAGTTGCTTTCTTAAGGTGGGAGCTTCTACATAAGCATTACTGAGAGCCTGGTTTTTATCAATCTTGATTGATATCCTAAAGAGTGAAGTCTTTAAAGTTGCAATATCTTTAAACATGTTAAATAATGCATATTGTTTTTTTATTCAAATATATGTCTCAAAAAACACGAAGATGAACGAGAGTTGTTGCAACCGTTGCGGCAACATGCGCATTAACGGTCGAGATAGGTTCGAACCGTTACATTATAAAAAAGGGATATTTACATAACATATCATATTATTGTGAAAAACTTATTTAAAAGACATTCTACAATTATAAATAAAATATACTTGTAGATTTACTTTACTTGATAAAAGAGGAAGAATGTGTAGGACCTTTTTTTTGTCATTTGCTCCCCTTTCTTCTTTTGTTATATTGAAGTACCAACCTTATAAGATATTATTCTATAAGCAAACATGATAATCTTATATAATAAATAGTTGACATCGATATTTGTAGAGGGTTTGCCTTAATATCGATTTTGAGATTGAATATGATACAAAGTAGAAACAAAACATATAATGTGATACAACTAAATGTTAGGATTTAGGGTTTAGGGTTTAAGATTTAGAGTTTAGAGTTTAGGATTTCTCTCTCTCTCTCTTACATATAAAGAAAAACAGTTGGCACAGTGTTTCCCTTAATGGGCCTATTGCACAGCTTATTATTGTTTCTCATAAATCTACTCTTAGTTTTTTTTTTCCTGTAGTATGAATTTAAATACAGAATACACACCTAATTGGAACATCCAAAAAACCATAAACTTTGAAGAAGGAGACAATTAATAGTAAAAAAATTACTGTCTGTTGCCCCCTTTCTTAGAAAATTACAATTTTTGGGGGGAGATCTTACAGTGTAAAACATTATTTTTCTTCTCAGGCACACGCAGGACATATGATAAAAGATGACCATTTTAAATCTTTTCAGTGGGCCCAATAGAAGAAGCCCACTTAGAACCTGTCTAGCCCATGTAGAATATGGGACCTTAGGATGATGAGCATGTTGCCATGTCCATGTGTGTTCTTGGTGGCATATGTAGCACAACTAATGAGGTGTACTTGTAAACTTATAATTGTCATATAAATAAAGATAAATTAATTTTTGGCAACATTTTATGATGAGGTCCTAGTAGATGAATTCTGTGACCACTTGGATGGTGGGAAAAAAAAGGAAAAAAAAAGTAATTGTGCATATTAAACCAATATTGAACTATTAATTAACTATGAGATATGTATTCATATGCGCTGTGCAAATGCAACTCAAAACTGTAGGATAGTCAGGGAAAGAGAACTTTGACAATCTATAGAAATGAAAGAGGTTAATGGTAAAAAGATAAATGAAATAAAAATAAAAAAGGGTTTTTGGGTATTGGTCCCTATGAATAATTATATTTACAAATGCATCCTCTTGATAATTGAAATTCTTATTAAGTCTTTATTTGAGGAAAGTGGCCGTCAGCAAAAAAAAACTCTAAAAAGTGCTGTCAGTTATTTTTTATTTTTGTAATGAATATATATATGTTCTCTCACCTAACCCTCTCTTATATCTCTCTGGAAAAGAGAGAGGATATTTTCGTCAAAAAAAGTTGCATGACTAACGAAAAATAATACATGGACACTTATATATACAATTGCTCTCTTATATCAATTTTGATATTGATATTTTTTTAGGAGATATAGTATCAATGACAAAATTAATACAAGGACACTTATATTATAAAAGTTATATCTTGTTTGTACTACAAATTTCAAAGTTTGATATTAATAATCAAACATTTATCTATATCAATATCAATTTAAAATAATAATAATAAGAATATTTAATACTATTATCAAATAGGATGTCAGATAGTCCACTCAACTTCAACACTAGGGATGCCCTGCCCCTCCACAACAACAATCTATTCAGACCACAAAAGAGAGGGCTGAATATGTGTGTACTTCCAAGAAATAGTGTCAATATGCTGTATTTAATTTCCCAAGGTAAAAGTTTTAAGCCTGCAGGGCTCAATATTACAATATGGCTACATTGTAGATAGATACATTTGAAGATGTGCCTATATTACAAGGATATACATGCAAAAGTGCACTTTATATGACTTGTTGTTTTTAGAGAGAGAGAGAGAGAGAGAGAGAGAGAGAGAGAGAGAGAGAGAGAGAGAGAGAGAGAACCACTTGGGCCCTGAGCATGCATAAAGAAAGGAGAAAGGGAGACCAATCCTCTTAAATGGTAGGATAAAATGATTCTAGTTTAGGAAGAAGCTTTTGAACTTCCTGATTCCCACCCTTATTAGGGGGTGATTGGATCATATGTTCTGGGTGGTGAAAAGAAAAAAACATTAGCCTGTCACACACCATGATGAAGACATCTATTGCAAGAGAATCTGATTCTCATGTCAGCTGTCTTGCTTTTATGAAAAAATCACTACCAAATGTGCATGGCATTTCTAGATGGGGACTTATATGAGAGAATTTTATCTTCTTGATGTTTTTTTTCTTCTTGCAACTATAAAGCAATGACTTCATATAAGTCTTCTTGATTTCAAAGGGGGCATGCAACACAATCTTGAATTGGGTTTTAAAAATAAGAAATAATTAGTTAAAAATATGTGTATATTGTAAATTTTCTCCTAAATCCATGTATGGGTTTCTTGTTTCAATCCTATTCACATCTTTACACACATAAGGGCCATGATATCTAGCTCTATGAACTTTTTTATATACTCTCCCTTATTATACTCCACATGGATAAAGATATTGCCCTTTCATTCATTAATAAAATCTATCCAAGGGTGTTCACAATTAGGTTAAAAGACACAAAGCCAGTAACTTCCTTTGGTTTAGTTTCCGACATTTTTCAAACAAAATAAAACTGATAAATCAAATAACTTGATTTATAATAACTATTTACGTAAGATTAACTGTAATAAAATTATTTGCATATTTTATTGTAAAGGTTAAGTAAGATAAAGCATGATCATGTATACAACTATATATATTATATTTTAATAAAATATGATAAAATATAATATGAACTGAGCCAAAATGGAACTATTAATAGACATAAAGATGATATTTTAATAAAATGTGGATTGATCTGAATCAAAGCTAACTTTATTCGATTTCATTTGATTTGGAAGGCACACTTGATTTGATTTTATTTGAAAAACTTTTCCTAAAAATCCAAACACTGAACATCCCTCTGGCATGTCCAGTCCATATATCTCCACTTCATTATGTTCTAGGTTTAGATGTCTGTCATGCTAATTTAAAAATATGGTATCAGACTGAGGTAACGTTTGATAAAAATATCTTAAGTTTTAATTTTATCTTTAATCTCTCTATCTCAGTTGTCGACCTCCGAAAAAAAAATTTATTCACTTAAAATCACTATTGTAGTTAGATGTTTTACCAAAGATCTCAATAGCTAATATCTGATGGATTTAGATATCATACATCAACTAAGCCAAAATAAATGGGGCCTAAGTTCATGGACTACGAACAACTTAGGCTGATTATTTTTTTAGGTTATATTGAAAGAAATTTAAATTTAAATTTTTTTTTTGAAAGTAGCCTGCCGGCCATGGGATGAGTGACCTTCCTCAGAAGCATCTAGTTGGCATGATTGTTTAAACTTTAAAGAGCCACCCCGTTTGATTGTTACACTTACATATGCTATTAAACCTATGAACTAGTTGGAAGGTCATCTAACTTTCATTTGGTGTTTAACCGGTGTTGTGTATGATTTAGTTGTTACATATGATATCAATGTACGAGTTATATAAGTATTTGATATGCCACGTACGCATGTGTGGAGGGTGTTTTAAGAATAAGAAACGCATATTGTAATATTCAATCTAAGAATTTAGATTAAATTTATCGACTACCAACAATCCTGATTAACTCGAAGCCAACTCTTCCTCAACTTAGGAGGTGGCAGGGTGTTTTTTTTTTTACTTTCTTTTGTTCGGAGAGTGAGGAAGATATGTGGTAATTTTTCTCTCTCTGGTGTCTCTTAGCCACTCTAATGATTTGCCTAAATGTCTATATAGATATTTTTACTTTTTGTGTGCAATGGGTGGGGTATTCAACTTATTCAAGTTATTTCTTTCTTAAGTTTGTTTGTCATCTTCTATCTTAATGTCATGTGTTGTCTTGACACCTTTTCAAGTTACATTCATAGTCATGATCTTATTTGTGTGACCGTCATTATGGACAATATTCATATCGTTTTGGCGTGATTATCGGATCTAGTGGCAGATGTTAAACTCTATCTACTAAGAGAGTTCAAATATACTTTTCGACCGTCCAAGCACCCTTCGTGTGAGTTGTTCAAATTATGTGACTAGTTTCGTGTGTAGTTGTGAAGACTTCAAGTTGTATTTTCATAATTTTTTTGTTCTTGTATAATTCTCTGTTTAATGTCAAAGTTATACCAAGAAGGTTGGTTTGTTTTGATCAAAAAAAAAACCTATTTCTTAATCTGGCGCTAGGTGATCCTTCTCATCAAAGCTATCGATATATTTAGTATAGTTGTTGAGTCATTAATTAGCTAATTTAATCCTTAAATTTACTAATTGCTTACTAGATTCACATTGGCTTTTGAAGGGACAGATAGTCCACAAGGATGTACTGATACTTTTGTAAGAGAAATAAAAAATTATATATTTTCTATATTTAAAACTTTTAATTTGTTTTCAACTGCTAAGACAACGATGGAGAGACATTGAAATGTGCGCCCACTTGCTAGCTAGTCTTCTCTTTCAATGTCTTTATGGAGGAGATTTATTTTGTCTGCATGGTTGCCCCCACAAGTGGATCAGATGCCAAAGGATATCTGATATATGTGGGTATGTGTATGTGTGATATCTTTATCTTGTGTATCATTGTTCTTAACTTTATCCTGATGGATCCACAGAGTGATCAGTGAAAAATGGGTTAAGAGCAATATTTGTTTTTCTGGTCAAAAGAATCATAAACTTTGTTGTCATCTTTGATCCAAGATGCCATGGCTATACTTCAACTCATTTAGATTATTATTCATGCCATTCCTTAGCTTCTTTTGAACTTGCAAAGTTTGTTAAGTTCTTTTTCACATTAATAATTAGACTTCTCTCAAGTTTGATAAAGGGTATAATGAAGTATTTTGATACAAAAGAGAGTGTAATTGCCTTCACTAACACTAACATAAATAATTTTATCACAAAATTTAAAAACCTAAACGCATGCTAGCAATAATTTTTATATACCAGAGAAGAGGCATTGAAAAAAAATTGCAGTCCATATGCTTGCTTTATGATAACACACATATGTAATCTACCCTTAAGAAAGAACATATATTTATCAAATGACAGCTTAAGAAAGAACTTGAGACTATATAACACATCTAGCCTTTATTCACTACTTTAGATGAATATATATCCTTTTCCTTAATTTTTTTGAGTCATGTCCTTATTATCATCCTTACCTATGAGAGAGAGAGAGAGAGAGCCACAAGGTATTGTGGTGCCTCAACCACTAGTTTTGCTACCCAAGAAAATGTGAAATCAGAGAGAGAGAGAGAGAGAGAGAGAGAGAGAGAGAGAGAGAGAGAGCCACAAGCTATAGTGGTGCCTCAACCACTAGTTTTGCTTCCCAAGAAAAATGTAAAACCAAGGGAAGGATCTTTTTTCTGGTCCTGCAGGCAAATCAAAGAGGTAGATCTCAAATAAAAGAAAAATTGTGGTCCACATCAATAAACCTATTAATTTAAAAAATAGAATAATGTAAGTGGAGAATGAGACTTGTGAGAGCAACACATGTGGTCATGGGACCCAAATGTCTTCTTCCCTTTTAAGACTGGGGTTTCACGGTTCAAACCACTACTAAATCAGGCAGGACTTGGTTCTAATCATTGGTCTGATTTGATTTGCTTGAAAACATCCAAACCCTCAGTCAAATAAAATATAAAAATATTATTATATTGTTGATAAAGATCAATATTTATGTAGTTTTACGATGAAATAATATGCCTATTACTATTTTTATAACATACAAATGGGTATATATAATTTTTACTCTACAGGCTTGTTTGGTACCATAAAAGTTTAAGAATAAACTTGGATTATCCCCTAAATTTTAGGGATAATCTATATTTATCTTCAAGTTATCCCCGTACCAAACAGCACCGGACGTGCTGTTTGGTATGGGGATAACTTGGGGATAAACCAAGTTTATCCTCAAAAATTTGAAGATAAACCTAGTTTATCTCCAAAAAATGTTGGTGCCAAATAAGCCCTAAATATTTAATAAAAATTTATGTTTACTCAACTCGTCCTGTTTGATTCTGTTTGAGATCAACCCTATTAAGTTTAGTTTGATTTGATGAAAATTATCCTAAAATAAATTTTAGGGATAATCTATATTTATTCCCAAGTTATCCCCGTACCAAACAACACCTAAGGGGCTGTTTGGTAACATAAAATTTTGAGGATAAATCCAGATTATTCCCAAAATTTTGAAGATAACCCAAGTTTATCCCTAAGTTATCCCCGTACCAAACAACACCTTAATGTTTAATGAAATTTTATGTTTACTCAACTGGTCATGTTTGATTATGTTTGAGATTAACCCTATTAAGTTTAGTTTGATTTGATGAAAATTATCTTAAAATAATTTTAATATTTATGTGAAGGGCATCTATGAATTAAGGCCCATGAGACATACAAAAGGAGTTATACAAAATTAACCTCCAAAAGAACTGTATTCTTCATCATGCCCCTGATTCTTAATCTCTTCTGATATGATTCCAAATATTTTGGAATTAATCTTTCGTATGCAATCCTACTTTTCCTCTTCAAACCCAGCTAATCTTAACAAGATAACTGAGGCACCCATTTTTTTTATCCTCAGTCCTTGTCTTTTGGCACAATTTCTTTTATACTTTTCAACAACGTTAAACTGTAATATAAACACAAGCAATTATCAGTCCACATTTAAGGACACAAGAGAGAGATACTATATCTATATATGTGGATCCTGACCACTTCAGTTCATTAATACTTAGAATTAAAGGTGGACTTAGGTACAATGTTTTGTACACTTTTGCAATAAATTTTAATATTAAAATTTTAGACAACTTGGGTGTTTGGTTGCATGACAATTTGAGTTTTTGTTATAAAAGTATGTTTTAATAACAAAAAACTGTTAAAATAAGTGTTTGACAATTATTACAAAAATATATTTTTATAGAGATCTTTTTTAGAACAAAAGAAAGGCGCAGTCTTTTTTTTCCGGTGGTCTTCACATATTTTTAGTTATGCATGGCCTCCGTTCTTTTTGTTAAAACATTTCACCAAACATGTTTTATAACAAAATTTACTAAAAAAGATGTTTGACAATCATTAAAAAATAATTGCTCTTTGGCTGCACAGTAATTTTTTATACATATTCGTGATAAAATTATATATTACAATAAAATTTATAATAGCTAAAAATATAAAATTATCATGTTTGGAGATAGGATAACAAAAAGACCGAGGGCCAAGTGTAACTTTAAAAGTCCCACAAGAAGCTAAAAATAAGATCTCCCATCTTTTTTAATATAAAAAAATCTTGTATAAAAATATATATATTTGCAATGATTGTCCAATATGTTTTCTAACAAATTTTGTTACAAAAACTCAATCTGTCATGCAGTCAGACATCTCTTAATTAAGTTTTTTATAAAACATTTTTTCTCAGACAAAGACAAATACACTTTTTTATCATATCTCACCGGGCATTACAATTTTATGTCTTTAATTATCTTAGATTTTATTTCAATATAAAATTTTTATCACAAAAATATATAGAAACGGTCATTCAACCAAACATCCTTTTAACTTTTATGTGTGACCCGATGATCATGTACCTTCATTTTTAGTGGAAGCAAGCAAACTTAATCTAAAACTTTTATAGATGGTGTGTGTGTGTGTATATACATGTATATTAATAACCCTGTGTTGATTTGTTAGCCAGCTTATGTGTGTATATATGTGGGAAATTAATCACTGCATAAAAGGTCCTTATGTTAATTAATATGGCCAGTCATGATTAGAGTTTAAATTTATGCCAGGGCAACCCCAATCAGCTGGATCAACAGATTCTGAATGCTATGCCATCAGATCTCCATGAATATGACACACATGTTACTGATTTCTTGTTCCCCATGCGCTTAAAATTATCAGTATTTATTGTTAAGGGTGTGGTTGGTTGGGATTTTTTTAGTTTTGTATGGTAATGATTGAGTTTATAATTTTGAAGAAGAGATAGATAGATTTATATATTATATTCTCTTTCAACTTTTCAAAGATATTAAGACACGAATTACAGAGACTATCAAATATATATTACACAATCTACATTTTTGAAAAGTGGGGACTGATGGCAATTATTTCATAATCTTGTCATCTTCTAATTCCAACCCAAACGCACCCTTAGTCCTTAAGCTAGCCTTGAATGAAATGACTTCTTCACATACAAATACCATATAACTAATTTAGAGCACTTTACACAGTTTCACATCATGTTTAATTTGAGGATCAAAACCCAAAAATTCATGTCTCTCTTGGTTCATTTTTGTTCTTCTGATACATTAATTAGTTTTCTTATCTATACAAGTACATGCATGTCCATGTTGAAAAGTTGCCATCAAATTCCTTCCCAAAAGTGGATGTGGGATTAAAATGATGACAGAAGAGAAAGGGTTACAGTGGGTAGCTTCCTTTAATCTTTGCTCTGATTCTCTTCACAGGCAGGATGTGATATTTTTAGGTGAATTTGCTCTCTCTCTCTCTCTCTCTCTCTCTCTCTCTCTCTCTCTCTCTCTCCCCTACACACCTCAAAAACCCTAAATGAGGCAACTTTTTGAGTCCCCCGGAACTTATTCTCTATGAAAGAGAGAAAAGCCATATTCTTCACTCTGGGATACTATATCTATAATATCAGATCTTTTCATCATCATAATCTGATTATTTGGTCTCTGTTCCCCCTACCTAGAAAGAGGATCCAACTGTTTGCCTCATTGCTTCTGCTTTAGGACACAACAAAGGCAAAGATATCAGCATCCGTAAATCCTATCAACAACCACACTACAGTACTGTACTTCTTTCTTTGTTTTTATTTTTTTTTAACTAAACACGCATTAAAATTAATTTCAACCGTAACACTAACTCAATGAAAATAAAAATATCAAAACTCTAATGTATTTTGGGCAAAGATGGATTCCCCAATTTGGACGATCCAAAAACAATGAAGTCGGGTTAATCAAATCAATAGAATTCAATTTGCCCGACTTCAGATACATGTAAAAACTCTTTTTTTTTTTGAAGAAAACAGTACCACTTCTATTCATAATAAGCTAGGAAGGATACAAAGTTTGTACATCCACATGGAGACAACTGCGAAGATACTTGACCGAGTGAACAAAAGAGTAATCTTGGAAAAATAAATTTCCAAGAGATGACCAAACCACCGCGAGATGACCAACACACACACGAGTGCGAACGTGGTCGGGTGGTAGATAAGAACTCCTTCATAGGAGTTCGATGTTTGTGTCAAGACCGGAAGATCACTCCAAAGGGGAGTGGA
The DNA here is from genome assembly GCA_036172225.1 of Cryptocoryne crispatula var. balansae. Lineage (NCBI taxonomy): Eukaryota > Viridiplantae > Streptophyta > Magnoliopsida > Alismatales > Araceae > Cryptocoryne > Cryptocoryne crispatula. The sequence continues at coordinate 3,427,431 of CM069924.1, read as the reverse complement.
TAAAGCCCAGACAAACGGTCTTGAGAGAAGTTTAGCGTCTAAAACGCTAAAAGGAGCAGATTCTGAGACAGATTCATAACTCGGTCGCAACACTACTAACATCGACAAACTAGAAGAAAAACAAGAAAAACTTAGATAATCCGGACTCCACAAATCCAACACCACAAAGAGATACAAAATGCCTAAAAATAATTTTAGGCGACGTGTTGGAGAAGGGAGATGGGGAGGGAGGGACCCTCCCTAGACTAAAAACGACCTCAAAACGACGATATGAAAAACCACAAAGAAAGATCCGCCGGAGGGAGCCGCCGGGGCAGAAATCACTCGGGGGGGGGGGGGATACCGCTGGGGGAAGGAGTGTACGCGGGGGTTCCGCTGGGGGTTCCGCCGGAGAAGGAAGCCGCCGAGAGGGAAACCGCTTGCGAGGAGGCCGTCGGGCGAGGATGTCAGGCGAGGGGCCGCCGCGCGGTTGGAGGGTGGGCGTCGAGGGGTGCCGCGCGAGAGGGAAGCCGCGACGAGGGGCCGCCGGGCTGCCGCGAGAGGGGGTCCGCCGGGAGGGTTCCGCCGCGGAGGGGATCCGCCGGGAGGGGCCGCCGGGGCGAGATGTCGGGCGAGGGGTTCTGCCGGGGCGAGGACGTCCGGCGAGGGGCCGCCGCGCGGTTGGAGGGTCGCCGGCGAGGGTTCCGCCGCGGAGGGGATCCGCGTGCAGATACATGTAAAAACTCGGTCGGAAGATACTTGAACCCGACTTTGTTCTCAAGAAAAAGGTCGGATTTGATTAACTCAACTTGGTCGTATTAATCTCTTTCTCCCTTGTCTCATTCTTGCAATTAACCATTAATGGCTGAAGTGGGCAGTTCAATTTTCTTGGCAATGTCCATGGAGTAAGAAGGTGACAGTAAGGTGAGGTAGGGTTGGTGTAGGGGTGTGGTAAAAAAACATGACACTTTTAAATATAGTTTTTTTATAAAAGAACACAACTTTTTTTTCAAAATTAACACATGATATATTTTGAATTGGGTCTTAATCGATTTTAAGACAGTACCCATAGAAACATTCTTGACCTTTTCTCATTTTTATGTGTTATTCATTAAAATTCATTATTATATTTTAAGTATTTTTACACTAATTATTGATAATTTGTTTTTTTAACAAGTAACGAATAATTAATATCTATGATCAATCTATTATAATTTAAATTGATATTGATGTATAATTACATGTAAAAATTCAAGTATCTCACATCTTTCCAATTTAAAATAAAAACACAGTAAATTAAGTTGACTATTTTACTTAATTTTCTGCCACCCTTGAATTTAGGTACCTAATTAAAGACCCACTATTCCTGGGCAACGCCAGCCTGTCCCTTTAAATGTCTTGATTTTTAAAATTAGAATTTTAACATGCATCAGCTTATGCACCCTCTCGATAAAACTATTAAGCGCAAATGCACACTAGGTCCGTTTTGGGACTACTGCTTTCACAGTAGGTCCGTTTTCAAAATCGTCTTGTCACTAGGTCCATCTTTTTAAAATACTATCACACCCACTCCATTTTGGATTTGAAAAGTCTGTTTTACCCCCCACACGTTGAAGAAGATGTCTCCCCCCCTCCCGCGGTTCTGTCCCGCGGCAGCACCTTCCGCCGCCGGCCACCCTTCCTCGGCCGCTACCGCCGCCTCTCTCGCCTCGCTACCGCCATCCGCCTCCCCCACGGCTGTTGCTCATCTCGCCCTCTATCGCGGTCGCCGCCACGCTCTCGCTGCTCTCTCACTCTCTGTTCTCTCTCACACACACACACTCTCTCTCTCTCTCTACAGCTCCTCATCGCCACTTTGCACGACCTCGCACCCGTAGCAACCCGGCCCCCTTCCTCCTCTTCTTTTTCCTCCCTGCCCGCCATTGCGGACCCGTCGCGACGGCCGCCATCGTCTTCCCTCCCCCCCACGCGGCTGCGGCGCCAAAGCGCCGTCGACCTCTACCCCCCTCCTCCGCGTGCGAACTGCGGCGTCCCCCCCCGGCCGCCTGCGCGAGCGCGAGTAGCTGTGGCGGCCCGCAGGCGTCTTTCCCCCCTCCCCGGACAGGCTCCCGCCGGCGTCCTCCGGCGTCCGCCGCCGGCCCCCCTCCCCGGAAAGGCTCCCCCGGACCCCGGACAGGCTCCGCCTCTCTGCACCGCCGCCGTCGCCGCCGCGAGAAAAGGGGAAAGAGGAGGTCGCACCGGGAAGGGCAAAATCGGGATACCCGGACCGTCGCTTGCCAAAACGGACCAAACGGTAATACATTGTGTTGACAACGGATTAAAAGGGATGAAAAAGTGGTCAATGGACTTTTTGGTAAACCACTTTTCTTAAATGGACCTGGTGGTAATTTTCTCAACTATTAATTGTGAAATTGATACTCGCATGCATTATCTGAAGCATAAGAGAAGGTGTTTAATCAGTCATTAATACATCAATTTTAAAATCTGTAATACATGCATGAATTATATATATTGCTGATATCAAGTTGTATCAATATCAAAATTAGCACAATATTATTTTTAATAATATAAACCGACCTGTGGCATTACAAAAGAAAGCCGTGCTCGTCCGCTCAACGTGATCGTGACTGTGATCGTTGCAGCCCTCTGCATGCAACTAGGGTTCTTCAAGACGCCGTCGTCGTGTGCGCCGGAGCCGGAGGGGGGGGGGGAGTCCCATCGCCGGCGATCCGAGGCAGCTAGCTGACCCGACGGCGACGGCGACGGCGACGGCGACGGCTCGAAGATCTGCCGGCAACCACCGTGCGCCTGCCGCGCCGCAGTTTCGGGACACGACGAGCGCAGCCCCGGCCGGCAGCGCCTCTCTTGCCTTCTCGCCCCGCCGTCCCGTCTCTCTCCCGCTCGCCACATGCACGGTTGCGTACGCGTTCGGTCGCCGTCGCCGGCGGCGTCCCACACCGGCTCCGGCGGCGGCCGCCGTGCCCCGCCCACAGCCTCCGGCGGCGGGCTGACACAGCTCCCGTTCCCTTCTTCAGCTCCGGCTGGCCGTACGCTCACGGCGGGAGGGAGATGCACGAGCACAACAGGCTGGTCTGGCCGGTCCCAGACAGCTTGCTAGGGTGCGATGATGGCGGCGAGCTATGTACTAAGTAAAAAAAAAAATTCACCTCAATTTTTGTCCACCAAGAAATTTTCTATGAAAACAGTTTTCTCAATGTTTACCGAACATTTTTTAACAAGTTTTTTTCCAAAAAAAAATATATGTTTATAGCAAAAATTCATGTCATCATGCAATCATACACCTGGTAATTAAGCTGCAAAACCAGAATATGGCGGGGGTTTTGCTAGTACACTCTTGACTACTCTTGTTCTCCCATCTTCTTCAACATGGTTGTTGGCATGCCTATTGAGATGTCCATGCATGGATGAAACTGACAGCTGATTCCTCTCTCTCTCTCTCTCTCTCTCTCTCTCTCTCTGTGTGTGTGATTGCCCAAGTGGGTGTTCTTATGTACATGGGAAGAAGAAGACAATCTCTTGATGTGAGCCACTTGTGTCAAAAAAGAATGTACACAGTAGTAAACTACCGATAGTCTCAGTGGGAGTCAGAGCTATCCAAGCACCGCAATATCTCTCTACAAAAGGAGATTCCAAGATACCCACATGCCGGTTGAGAAGAGCTATTAATCATCATGGTGAGATGATCAGTCGCAAGAACTAATTCGACAGGGACGTGAACTGTTCAGGCGCCCCGGTGAGAGGATGTGATGGGGGTGCTGTTTGGTTGCACGATAAATTAGGTTTTTATTACAGATTTATGTTTTTTTTTCTAGCAAAAGATTGTCAAAAGAATTAAGCGTGCTGAGGATCGTTATAATTTTACATTTTAAGAGCCTTGGACAAAAAAAAAGAGGGGTGGCATCTTTCTTTTTCTTTTTTCTCGTGGTACCCACTTTTCATTTTTGTCATGGGTATCTCTCCTCCAAACATGATAATTAATTTTATGTCCTAGTTTATAAGTCTTATTTTAATATAAAATTTTAACATAAAAATGTTTAAAGTTTTATTATGCAACCAAACATCTTATAAATAGCATATCAGGATATATGTATATGTATATGGAGGGCTCATAAATAAAATTTTTGAGGATAAAAATTCACTAGCTAGGCGAAGAGTTGTAAATCTCTTCGTACTCTGATGGAGCAAGATCGACCACATTTGTGTTTTCAGGTTTTAATGCCTGAAAAGATGTGATATTCATCGATAATCTTTGTATCCGACTTATTTTTCAGCTTTAACAATCTAAGCTTTTGGTTATCAATCGTGATTTATTTAAGATTGAGGCATAATTGAAGGTATATTTGATCAACAAATGGTACAAGGAAACTAGATTTTTTTTTCCAATTTTTAAAGTTTGCAATTATCAAAAAGGTCATTTGTTGCACCTCGCTTGTAAAAGTACCTGAGATGTTGTTATCCTTCTCTACTCATTGACAAGTTTTGCTAGAAATATTTCCTTCTCTCTCTCTCTCTCTCTCTCTCTCTCTCTCTCTCTCTCTCTCTCTCTCTCTCTCTCTCTCTCTCTCTCTCTCTCTCTCTTCTGGGCCCTCCATTCCATTGGAGATACAGTCAACAGCTCCTTGAAGTCAGACATGTGTTAAATAGGACAGAAATCAAACTTTAAAGGACTCTATTTTTTCTCTCTCAGGATTAATTGCAGAATTTCCATTTTTTTTGTTGATGATAAGTTCTTGATTATCCTGGATTTTAGGTCTTTGCTTGTGCTAAAATAGTGATAAAATATTATATCTATATCCGTATATGAAACACATACAAGAATGAGAATGATGGACTGGGTGTGGGGGTATAAATCTTACTCTTGTTATATATCCCATACACCAAAGCTTGTGCTGGAGTGGCATGAAAAGAAGAAGAAATAAAACATAAAAAATATATGAAAACAAGTGATGCTTTGATAATTCATTTACTTGGCACACTCCATTTACTTGTATCTATCAACCTGACCCCATCTCTCTCTCTGACCAAGTTGACTGGTGTGGGGGTTGATGATTTGGGGTAGTGATAAATATAAAAAATTCATGAAATTAATAAATTACATAAAATAATGTCAGATTTTATAAGCATTAAACAAGTTTTCATTAAGGATATTTCTATTGGAATGTTGCAATAGAATAGGCATGTGAATAAGTAAATGCGTACACTTGATAAGTAAAGACTTGATTTGACAAAAACTTGCAGTTCATTTATTATGATAAATGATAAAGATTGAATTCTAAAATTTTTGATAAAATTGACTAGTAGGTTATTTAAGTATTAGATTAAATTATATATTATATGATAAATTAAAATTTAAATTGGAGTACTCAGTTAGTTATAATGTCAATTATAATTATCAATTAGTCTAAACTCGGACTTAGTATGTACTTAAACTCAACCTCAAATTTTGGGTTTCTAAGTTTAGATCAAGTTTAAATGAACAAATTTGGCCTAAATCTGAGTAGTGTTGAGTTTGAATATAAACTTGATTTGATAAATAAGTAACTCATAATTAAGGTGGTGTTTATTCTGACTTAATCTGAAGAACTCTTAATTTCACATGTCTACTCTTTGGGTGGGATAAAAGTACTTAATTAATTCGACTAAAATGTCTATAGGAATTAATGTGATATTTATTTAAAGTCATATTCAATGTGCGCTACTTTTATTGAGGTTATATCTGAAAAATAAAGACCAAAATATACAACTTGATTTTTAAAAGCCTTATCATGATATAAAAGATATAATTAGAGAAATTAATCAAGATGTACCTGTGAATTCAGTTCATAGGAAGGGGTGCAAACCATACGGGGATCTGAGATTTTAGTTTAATGATGCCACTTCAAAAGTTCAATGGGTTCTATCTTTATAATACTTTCTAATCAAAGTAATTTTTGATAAATATTCTTAAATTTTAATAGATTCCTCAAAATCTAGTCTAAACTTTCTTTGTTTATTTTTAGAATTTTTGCAATCATAAATATTTGTTTAAACTTGACTTGTTAGAAACAAGCAGAAACTAGATCCAAGTTTAAATTTTTATATCGACTTATTTCGTATATTTAAGAGACGATATATAATTATAACATTCATAATTTATTTTTTATATAAGTATTTCCTCCAGTATTTAATATGAGTTACTCGTGAGTGGAACAAAAATATATTCAAATCTGACTAATTGAATTTTATTTTTTGATTCAATTTATCTGTTTAACCTAATAAATAAATAAGAGAGTCTGAGAACTTACCTACCACAGTTTCGAACAACTCAGCCTGCACCCCTGTTCATGGATGAGGACGGCGGCGGTGGGCTCCGAGCCTGCACAGAGAAGGCAAAAAAAAGAAAAAAGAAAAAACGCAAGCACCGGCGGCGGTGAATCAACAAGGATGTTGGCGTACTTGCACCAGGACTGCAATCCCATCATTTGAGCTGGAGAAAGTTTTCATCTTTCCATCATTTGCAGGACGCTCGTACGTAGACGGCCGCCGTCAGAGCGGGGCCGGGCCACCCCCTCTCTCCCTCTTCATGACCGGGCTGAGCTCCCTCCGCCCCCACGATGGGTGGAGCTCCCTTCTGATCCCGTAGTCTCCGCCCGGGTCGCCGTCCGGGTCCCCATCCGCCCCTTGCCGGGGTTAAAACCCGCGGTCAAATTGCGCACCTTTCCGTTCTACGGCTTCTCTGAATCTCTTCGCAGGCGGGGGGTTGTATAGGTTGCGGAGACGGGGGCGGAGGCGAGGCCTGCCGGAGACTTCCATTTTCTCTGCAGCAGTTCTTTTCTGAACGAGGGGATTGCAGAGACTCACGGGTTCGAAAGGTGGGTTCTTTGACTTCCTCGCCTTAGCTCCGGGGGTTTGGCTTCTTCTCTGTCTCCGGCGAAGTTCAGGGCCTTGCATGTTTCCCGGAGTTTCCTTTTTTTTTCCCTTTTCGAGATCTCGTGGATGGTTTTTGCCGAAAAAAAAATGATGGCTTTTCTCTGTTTTATGGGGAAATCTCAACGTTATCTTGTGCCTCCTCTGTTCCCGTGAGATTACGCCCCCCAAAATTATCAGCTTGGTTCTCTCATTTTTTTTGCTCTTGCCGGAGAAATCCTCCATGACCTGTGTGTTTCAACAGGGTGGAACTCCGTGTCTCGGCAAGGGGTGACTCCCTTCTTCTGGTTTCGGCATCATGCAATAGGCTCTTTTTCTCAGCATGCTGTTCTCGGCCTGCTTCTGGGTTTGAGCCGGAGATTTTATCATCTCTTTTGTCGGATCTTCCTCTCCTCCTGAGCAGCGAAATGTGTTCTCTTCAAGAATACATGATTTTTGCTCCTGCTTTGTTTGATATATTTGCCTATGATGGACCCAGATTTCCCTTGTTTTATCTTGTTTACTGATGGTGTTTCTTCCATCTGCTGATCACTTGCCTGGTCAAGAACTCTGTTGTAGTGCCTTTCTTTACTGCTTTTAACCGATTCATGTCCTCTTGTCCTTCGGGATGATTCTCAATTTCTTCAATCTGAAAGCCTAGGAAGGAAAAAGAGCAATCTTTATATTGTCTTTGGGATAGGTTTTCACTGATCAACGCTTGCTTCTGTGGTGGTCTTGTTGCATGTATCTTGTATTCGGTTGCTGTTGCTGTCGCCTTACTGGTCGTTGATTGCATAATTCGTCAATAATTCCATATGTTGCAGACCCTCTATTATCTATTACCTCATTCGTAGAAATGCTCGTACCAAGTTATGTGCAAGATCTTTTCTTCTTGGCTATAAAATGTTCTGGAGCGTAGGCTTGGTAGTGGTATTAGATTGGCTGCATTTCATCTTGTATTTTTTCATCAATCCTGGGGAAAGATTAGGCACTCACAGTTTGATCTTCTTGAGGTTAAACCTTCGTCATAAGAAGCCTTTTATATTAAATTTATGTCATCTCTGATTACCTCTTGTCATTTTCTCTGTTCAATATTTGCTATGATGCGATCAGTGGAAATTATTATGCTATAAACCTGACTTCTGTTATTTCCAGTGTTTTCCATATTGTTGTCAGTAGTATTCTGCAATGAATCACTGTGTCCCTGATTGGGGGATGGGGGATGATTCCATGATCTTCCATGATCTTGCTTCGGCTAGTCACAAGAAACCGACAAGGTTGGTCAATCGTATTCCTTCCCATCTGAAATTATCTTCCATGCACATGTTGTAGTTTTTTCATCATCTGGATAGTGCTATCTTAAGACTTTTTTTTTTAGTTTTTCCTGCAGACCAGAGAATGAACTTGTGGAGTTGATGTGGCAAAATGGTCCTGTGGTTATGCACTGTCAGGCAAATAGGAAGAACACAAGTTCACTTAATGAAATAAAGCAATGTCAAAAACCGGAACCGGCATTCAAGTGTGGTGGAAACCAGGAAATTTCAGCTGTCACAGTTCATGGCGAAGAAAGTACATCATGGCTTCAATTTCCTGATGATTCTCTGGAGAAAGAATTTTACTCCGACTTATTCTGTGTACTGCCTACCACTGAATCTGGTTCCATCGACAAACTGAAGGATGTTGCTGTTGACGGAGTTAAATTTGCAAAATGTGGTGGTACAGAAGAAAATAGCATCGGTACACATTCCACTGCTAAATTTCCCAACAATCAGCAGTTTGATGAAAACGTGATGCCTCCTCCTAAGCTTCCAGCTATTAGTCCATTTCCACAGGCTGCAAGTGCCAATAACAGCACTCTTGTGAATTTTTCTCATTTTTCAAAACCGACAAAAGCTCATCCAGCATCATTCAATGGTCCTATGGCAGAGAAGAGTTCTGGGAGTAAGATACAAGGCACAGTAGGGCATACATCCTCAATGGCGACTAAATCTTCAAGTATTTGTGGCAGCAATCAAGTTCAGAATCCATTTGATGTGAGCTGGAGCAACACTGTGACAGTTCATTCCACAAAAGTTGTGGAGGAGGAGTCTCAAGCTAGATTTAGCAGTGGTACGATACATTCTGACATGCTTGAAACTGCTGTTACTTCCTCTTCGGGTGGATCTGGATGTAGCTATGGAAGGACAGCACTGCATAGTGCCAGTATGAAGAGCCATAAAAGAAAGGGAAGGGATGCTGACGAATCTGAATGCCAGAGTGAGGTTGTTTATTTCTGTAGTGTTGATATGCTAAACATTTCTGTTTTTATCGTGTTGTCATTACTGAACATTTCATTCTGTTGGCTGTCAAATTTTGTTCATAGGAGGCTGAATATGAATCTAATGGGACAGACAGAGTTACACAGAGATCTGCTCCTGCCCGAAGAAGCCGTGCTGCAGAAGTACATAATCTGTCAGAGAGGGTAGGTGGTTTGAATGTTACTAGTCTACGTTTTAAACTAGGTCAACATCTCAAAGTATCTCTTTCTTAATGTAGCGACGGAGAGATAGGATAAATGAAAAAATGAAGGCACTGCAAGAGCTTATTCCTCATTGCAACAAGGTACTGACTTTTGCTCAGCTCTTTATAGTTTTCATTATATTGGTTGAAGCAGCACTCAATAACTTCGGCTTTAATGTGACTGCTCAGACCGACAAAGCATCAATGCTAGATGAGGCTATTGAATACTTAAAATCACTTCAGCTGCAAGTGCAGGTCAGGAAGCTTACTGTTATTAGCATATACTGGTGTTTTGAATAGTATAGTTGATTGACTTATATACTATTTTCTTTCTTTCTCATGCCAGATGATGTGGATGGGGGGTGGCATGACGCCTATGTTGTTTCCTGGCATGCAGCACTACATGTCGCGCATGGGGTTGAGTGTCGGCCATGTTCCTATGCCCTCTATGCAGAATCCTATTCTGTTTCCAAGGGTTCCATTAGTCAATTCACCTGTATCCTCAAACCCTGACATAAACCAAGCAACTCTTCGCCCCTCCCCAGGCCTAACCCCAGTTAGTTTCCAAAACCAGCTACAAAATGCGCTTACTCCAGAGTCATACTCACGCCACCTTGGATTTCAGCACATGCAAGCATTACCCCAGGTGAAAAACTATTCTTAGGACTGTTTTGAGCTGTTCAACACGCTGGGGTTTATCTGATTTACTTTTTGTTTCTGATAGCAGGCAATGAACTTGTATGCATATGGTTCTCAGTTAGTTGAACAAAACCAGGCAACAGAAGCTACTGGCAGTGGAGGGCATTATGATGGTGGTGCCATACCCGAGAATTTTCCGAACAGTAGAACATGTGAGGTCCATATGAGATTAGAATAATATATGTCTAAATTAGAATGCCAACTAAGAAAAAAGCTGTTTTTTCTAGTCATGACAATTTCTTTATGCTTCATGTTTCTTATGTAAACTTTGAAGGTACTTTAAATGCCTTTTGGTTTCATCATCGACATGCATGATCAATCTTATTAAGCACTTTTATTGCACTCATGTCCTTTACCTGGGGGATGAAATTTCCTGATACAAATTAAAATCGCTGTAGGTGGTGCACTCTCAGTTATATAAATTGTCTGTTTCATCTTCTATCTGTAAATACATCACTTTACTTGTATGTTCATGACTGTCTTATGAACTGACCATTCATGCCTGGTTTCCTTCAGGATCTTTCAAGTTAGAGCAGAGAACATTACACGTATGCCTTCTGGATTTCGACACTCTGCTGCCATGAACCAACAGTGCTATGCTTCTTGACGGTTTACCGCCATGCATCTCGCTGCTGGAGCTGCAACACAACTACCACCGCAGTATTGAGTACACAATAATGTTCCCGTCCATACTATACAAAGATAGAATGTCCTTGTACATATAAGGGGATTTGGAGCTCCAGTTGTATCAACCTTGTAGCTGAGCCTATGTATGTGGCGGTCAACTGCAATGAACCGGTGTGATTCATCAGAAACTTCGACCAACCATTTTATCACTTGCTGGATTCAGCATCTGTAGAATTGATGTTGCTACGGAATAATATAATAGTGCTGATCTTATGTTGGCTCTGTCTTCCCTTTGATTCTTCGCATTGCGATCCTCTCTTCGATCAAATTTCTTCATCTACCACAAATTCAGCCACCTTCTCTAAAAAAAAGATGTCTTTTGTGTCGTGTCCGCGTGCCTATTTGAAGAACGACCGCTGCAGCATGTTCTAAAACTGATCTGCGATCTGATTTCAAGTTCAACACATGCCCTTCGCCCATGTCGAGACATGTATGTATCACGGGAGCATGGCGGCTGAACCATCGGCATCTCCCGCAGGTGAACAGTAGTCGACGGAATCGACCAGATTCATACCAGTAGACAGAGGCATGTAAACAGCCGCTCATAATTTTACAGGTCCTGTTCCACGGCACTCTTCCATTTCTGGGCAATACAAGGATTTGGATGCGTTTGTCAACCTCAATCTGTGCATCTTGTTCTGCGGCCCTCCGCTCGGAAAAGAACATACGGCAAAAACCCATCTTGGAACTGTTCTTCCCATCTCAAGAACAGCCGGTCACCTAATATATTCGGGTGCCCAGCTCCTGGTCCGTGAAAAATGCTCTCTCAACCTGTAAAAGAAAAACATGAATATATGAGAAAAAGAGATAGAAAAGAGACGGTGACCCACTGAGGCTCTGATACCCATACACAGCAATAATGAACAACCCTTTCTAGGAAGCATCCAAATGTGGTGCTTTTTTGCTCGCAAAAGCTTCCGTCTTGCTTTGTTCCATCTCGTTGCTTCTGTGATACTGGAAGCCCCCAGCTCGGTGTTGTGTTCTTTCGAGCTGCATTGTAGCCTCTATCCACAAACTTCTTCATCCCCGTCTTCCCATTGGCCAGTCCCATTTTTTTTCCCTCTCAATCCCCTTCCTATCTGTACATTCTCGCATCCGTATCCTCTGCCGATCAACGTCGGCATTTCCAGCTTGTGCACAACATCACCTAAAATCACTGTTCTCCATCTCTCTCTAGATGAACACAAATTGCCCTAGCGATTGTTTAATCACCTGTGCTGCGGCGAATTGGGGAGGAAAACTCCGGTTTAACGATGGAATCGCAGGAGGCGTTCGTCTACTAAACAATACTGGTCGCCGCCGAGAACGGCATTAATATATCCGATCATCTGCTCCGGAGGAGGGTCGCGGATTAGGTCAACTGATTGTTTATGATTTGCATCGATCTTAAGTCGAGTTACCCGTTGATCTGCCGAAGGTTTTATATTCTGGGGGCACGGGCCGTCCCCGCGCCCCACCGAGGAATGTGATTGTGGTGTCCGTCTGGCATCCAAGCCCAGCATCTCATCTCATCTTTGCCGGCGACGGCGACCTGCTCCCTCCGATTCTTCGGCACCACAGACGATCGGTGCCCGTCAGCTCAGAAACTCGGGCGGAGCGGCGGAATGGGGACTCGAGAAGTAAAGCGATGGCAAGTGGCAACATAACAGGAGAGAGAGAGAGAGAGAGAGAGAGAGAGACTGTCACTGATCTTCACGGTCAAACCGTGCGAGGTGACATGCCAACTACTGGTAGCATTATATGGTAGAAGATCGCCATGTTTCCTTGAGCTCGATGATCATCGCAGCGAGTTTCCCCGATATCCTCCGATTCAGATCTGATCGGACCCTTTCAGATGTTCTTATCTCAAAATCTCACGGCAAAAGATATCGTGCTGCTGCAGCTGCGGGAAAATCTAGGGTTTTCGGGACAAGAACAGCTGTTCTGCCGGAAGATCACCCTTCGGGTAGCAATCACGCCGGTCCCCGCCGGGGTCGACGGATCCTACAGTTGTCCCCGCTTCATCCATCTGATAGCTCGGTGGGGGTCGCCGGGAATCCGACGATCGAAAGCCTTGCGGATCTCTTCTCCCCCACAGCTTTACAGGCTGAGACAGCAATGGCAGATTGGCACATTGGCGACTAGGTCAAGATTCGTTCGCCCCCACAATCAGCAAGCTTCATCCATGTCTGCTTCTTCCTGCTCGCAAGAGCCGCCGGAGAAGAAGAAAAGGATCCGACTTCTGAGGTGGACGATAAGAACACGTGTTTACCCGGATGCCCTATTTATTTCTTGGGTCTGGGCAATTTTTGAACTTTATTTTTTTGGTTATTTTCTCATGATTTTTTTTATTTTTTTCTCATGGCATGTGAATCTACACAGGAAACTCCTATCTAATTTTATAGTGTCATTTTTTGATTCAAGAGGTGCTTATGATATAAACAATTTCTTGGATAATTTTTTGGATTAAAAAAGGAATTTTTTTAATATTTGTTTCCAATCTGCAATCCACAAGTTGCCTATGAGACATACATCAACACATACTTCACATGAGATAAATGTCTGGGAAGATACATGAGAGAGAGAGAGAGAGAGAGAGAGAAAAGAGGGGTATGACAGGGTTGTTATATGCTTGGCAGGGTAGGTGGATAGGTAGGTTGGAGAGAGAGAGAGAGAGAGAGAGAGAGAGAGAGAGAGAGAGAGAGAGAGAGAGAGAGAGAGCATAAGGGATAGATTTCCTATTGTGGATAAGATATGGAGAGAGAGAGAGAACCCACATATAATAAAGGATGAAAATAGATGGACATAAACTAAAGTATAGAAGGACTTTAGAATTGCCCTCCAAATGCCTAAATGAAATAAGAGAATGAATACAAGGATATAGATTCTTTTGTTCTTGGAGGACCCCATGACATGTGGAGATTATGGTCCAGACTCATCAGTGTTGAGCAAACCTGATATGACTAACTTGTCAGGAACAGGTTCTGGACAGTACATATATTATTGAGGAAGGAAGGCCACCTTATCTCCTGCTATTTTGAAGCAGCCTCTGATTTTATTTTTGAATATCTATTCTTAGTTTTGAATGGAGAGCATGAAATAGCATATTGCTAACCAGCAAAAGATTTGAATGTCAAGTCCCAAGTGATACATGTTTTGTAGATCAAGGAACCAAGGGTAACTGAAGATGGGGTTTGCTGTTGGGGGGAGAGTACCCATGTATATATATATATATGAAGGATAAAAATAGATAGATATAACCTATAGTATAGAAGGACTTTTGAATTGTCCTCCAAATGTCTATATGAAAGAAAAAAACAAATATGTAAATATGGGTTTTGCTTTTTGGTCCTTGGAGGACCCCTCTACATGTGGAGATGATGGTCCTCAGTGTTGGGCAAACCTCATGTGACTAACTTGTCAGGAACAGGTGCTTAACAGTTGATATAATTGAGGAAGAAGACCACACCTTATCTCCTGCTTTTGAAGAAGCCTCTCATTTGAATGGAGAGGGCATGGAATAGCATATTGCTAATCAGCAAAAGATTTGAATATTAAATCCAAGTGATGCATGTTATGTAGCTCAAGGAACCAAGGATATATAGTTGGGTTTGCTATATATATATTGGGTTATTGATCCGGCTAATTGGGATCTGATTCAACAGGGATATTTTTGGCTTACAAAAAAAAATACCTAAAATGGAAATGTAGGAACAGCTTAATAATATGGGTAGCCAAACCCTCTCTTTTTTTTCGTCTATATTGTATTTATTTTTTAATTTAAATAAAATGGTCAAGAAATCCTTAAGAGTAAGAAATATATTCTATTTTTAAGTTTCCAACCAATTTTATCAAATGAATATATATCGTGGGATGTGACATATTTTTATATTAGTTATTACTTATTACTTATAATAATTCTTTCCTTTTATTCGAACTTGAGACTAGCAAAGGACAATTAAACTTGTATTCGAATGAATTTCTGAGTTCCTAAATGTACTAAAATAAAAGAAAAACCATTTATATCTTTTGTACATAATTTTTTATCTTTCAAATCTTTTGGAAGTAGAGTACTTTTGAGCCCCTAATAGGATGGTTTTATATGTGAATGTACATTAAAAATAATTCTATGACAATTACTAATACATATAACCTTATATATATGAAACTATCATAATCAAATGCAATATTTACCCAAGACATATACAAGGAACTATCACAAACTTATTTCAAATATAAAATTAAAAATAGTCTAATTTAGATTTGGTTCAGACTAATTAACCCCTATATCAGGATCCAGCCCCTAGCAGGTCCAACCCCAATTCTTGATACTTGCTTTTCATGAAGCAAATTACATGTGAAAAAGGGGAAGTTATGGGTGGCAAGATTTTGTAACAATCTGGTCTTAGATTTTATGAATCCTCTCTCCAAATACCAAGTTATAACCAAAAAGGAAAGAAAAGTCAGGTGTCAAATCACCTATGATATAACAAAAAGATATTAAGTTATAAGTCTTAAAAAAATTGAGGATGTAAATTATGAAGCTAGCTTGTAGCGATTGGATGATTGATAAAATAATATTTTTTAACTATGTTTTAATAACAAAACTTGCTAAACGTGGTATTTGGTAATCACGATAAAAATATAATAATTTAGAGAAACTTCTTGTCGCACAAAAAATATGATACCTAATTTTCTCCAACCTTTTTCGTTACACATAGTTCTCACATTTTTTTGTTTTAATATCTTGTATAATATGATATCATTTCATGTTTATAGCTATGTTATATTTTATTTTAATATGTAAATTTATCACATAAGTATATAAAAAATATTTTGCATTCAAACATCTTGTAATAGGCATCTGAATTCTTATAAGTAAAACACTAGGTCGAATTTTCGAATTCTCAGCATTGGCTGTTGATCTTGTTCTTCTATTCAGATATCATGATCATGTTTTTCATATTTTATTCGCATAATAAATTTAAAAAAGAACCTCTTTTTTCTCTTTCTTTGCTATATTATAACTTTCCCCTCTATCCACATATTTCAAGATGAGAATTTGTTTTACTAAGGGTCCATTTGGTAAAGTGTAAAATCAAAATCTAAGAAAAAGTTTTTCCGGGAATACACTTTTCCAGGAAATTGAAAACAACGAATGGTTATTTGGTTAACTTTTCCGGAAAAGTTTATCAACCAAGAGAATTTTATCTATATTTGTGTGATAAATTTATTTAGTTATAATAAAACTTTAATGTAAAAATAAATTTATTTTATTATTTATATATTAGTGAAATATTTTTTATTAACAATAAAATATATTAATTTTTTATTTTAAAATAAATTCTCTAAATTATTTTCGGTCATTTGAATTTGAATATCTGTAAATCATATTCATAAATTTCATGTAAAAGTGTACTACAGTGTACTTATTTTATTTATTGAAGTTTTTAAATATAACTATTAAATATCAAATTTATATTTTTCAAAGTAAGTATATGATAAAATATTTTTTAACATTAAATAGTTTCATAAAAATTAATTTACTTAAATTCAGAGGTTGTAAACCTACGACCTGGGAACTACATAAAATATATACTGCATAACAGTACACCAAAGTATTATTGTGTATTCTATATAAAATAATTTATTTAATAAAATAGTTCAAACATTTTGCAAACATAAGTTTCAACTAAAGATTTATTAATAAATTTATTGAATAAGTAGTTCGTATAATAAAATTAATTTTAAAAAAATATTTTATTTTTAACACAAGAATAAAATGAATTTTATATCTACATATTTAGAAAGGTGATTTTGAGTAATAAACGTAATATATGTCTTCCTCCGAAAATGGCATCCGCTGCCCCGCCGCGGATGCCAAAATCGGGATTTGCTCTGAGTGCATGTAAAACATTTTACGTGATTCATCTTATCCATGCAACCAAATAAGTCACTGCAACAATGCGCCAGTGTTTTTCGTCCAAACAAACGGACCCTAAATTTGGGCTCTTTTCTTCCTCTATAATTTGTGAGCTTTTATTATAATTGATCGATTGAATTATGCATATATCTTGATTATCTATATATAATCAAGATAATCAAGAATATTTGACGATCATTGTAATTTTATATTTTGAAAGAGATTTCTTTCGTGGACAAAAAAAAAGGCCATGCATTCTTTTTTCTCATTGCCCCTTACCTTTTTTTTAGTTATACATGGTCTCAACTTTTTTATCATCACACATCTCCGAACATCACAATTTTATGCCTTTGACTATTTAGATTTTTATTTTGATATAAATTATCAACGTAACAATGTGTAAAATTTTATTGTGTAACCAAACACTCTATTAGGGTTTACTAAACATGTGAGGGCGTTAGAAAGAGATGGAAAAATGTTTTACTGCTATTGGGCCAGCACTGAAACAAAGCCCATCTGATGAGGAGGGCCCAAGCTTTTGGCCTTATCTTGGGGGGGCTCACCAAGCCCAGGTCAGTAATACATGACAGGCCTCCTTTGGTTTCAATATGATTTTACACAAGTTCAAGCAAACAAATAATTTTATTTTAAAATGAATCTTCTGTTTTATATAAGTTATTCTAAGAGAATTACATGGCAAACAAAAGATTGAAAAAAAAAATACCCACACAGAAGAAGATTAAAATGCATCACATCTTAGTATATAAACGATGGTTGGAAAGAAAATAGAATATGTGCTACTTCTTTCATGATATTCCTATATATACTAGTTGAAGTGTAAGGTTAACAAAATGTCTAACGTCTTGATTTTAACCCTTATTTCTCCCGTGGAACACAAAATTTTAGTTATGTCTTTGAAAAAATAAAAAGATTACAGCCAACCACTTAAACTTAAGTGGTTTAGGAAGAAATTACTATTATATTAAGATGTTTAACCAAAGATTTTAATATCATTTGTCTGATTCGGAGGTTACATCAATTAAGTCAAAACAAAGGAGGATGTTTGTAGCGTAATCAACTGTTCTATGATATATAGAGTATAATCATGTGATGGGAAGAAGATATATATATATATATATATATATATATATATATATATTGGTGCCTTTTCATGTAAAATTTGAGAAGGCTAGCTCCTTCTGGACACTTGCATATGCATGGCTGCCCTTTAAGACAGTCTACATAGAACAAGACAAAACATGGTATCATGAGGTGTTTTGGGTGCAAAATATTTTTAAGACTTTTGTTCAAAAGGTTACGTGTTAAAATAAAATATAAGATATTTGTAAAACATAAGGTTACCATGTTTGGTGAGATGTCATGACACAAACGGTGGGGACCATGTACACAGAAAAAGATGGTGGACCACAAAAGAAAAAAAAAAGAAAGAAAAAGAAGGTTTCACATCCTTTCCTATCGGAATAAAAAAAAACTCTATAGAATGGACGTATCCTGATTGTCAAACAGCTTTATCAGAAAGCTTTGTTGATGAAAAAAAACTATCATGCAACTAAAATAAACTTACAAGGTCTTCTTAGTGAGACCATCCCATGCATGTTTTACTGCATGAGAGTAAAACATGCAACATGCAAACAAGTACAGACCAAGATTGGCCCGGTGAATATTGAAAGAGTATCTATTTTTTTATTAATGACCGGTTTGATTAGAGTATCAAAATTGATACAATGATAATATTGATAGTCTGATATTTGTTATTTGGTCTTTTTTTTTTCTTTATTGGTAACAACATAATAGAGATAGAAAACGAAACAACATAAGAATTTGAAATAGAAACATACCATATAATGAATGACCTTTTCTATCGATGCATGGTATATCTCTAGGCGATCAAATCATGTGCAGTCTCTCGACATAAGTAATCATAGGAATAGGAAAAGATGATATACAACAATCTGATAGAAATGTATGCCGTATAAATTAATCATATGTGATATGATTTTATACTTCTTATGATATCTTATTCAATATTAATGACATTATCTTCATTACTTGTAGTATTTAGATGTGTTTATCGTAATGAAGTCTTAAATTACATGTAATGATGATTGAATCATGATGAGATCAATCATCTAGAATCATATGATCTAAAAATTTTCTAGTCATAGGATTTTTGAGATGAGACGTTATAGATCCGATAAAACTAGTGTATATGATATCTTCTCATATGATGAGGATGACTGATCTCATTGGTCATCAGTGTGGGGGCACTAAGATATATGTACATGTGCTCATTAGAAAAATGAGTTTACTGAACTGACCAATATAGAATCTCTGAATGGTATCTTACCGAACTGTCGATCAGGGTATTTTATCATCACGGTTGCACAGTTAGATCTTTAACCTGAGTCGCCAAAGATGTCTTGTCAGTCGTACTATGTACTTTGACTATTAACTTATGGATCACTTAGTATTGTGGTCATGTACGGTTAATGGATTAGGTATATGGGAAACCCGATGGAGACAATTGAGCGGACAATAGGTGATCATTCACTCTCGGTAGGAGAGAGACAATGTCTTATGAAGAGTACTCTAAATCCTTGGCCAATGTAGATAGGATGATTGGAAAAAGGTTTTCCAATTGATTCAATTACGAGTACAAGATTCCATAGTGTCAGCATATGTAGTAGTTGACAGTTGACGCCGTACTCCTATCCGACTGGGACGTTGGATGGACGAAGATTTATAGCCGTGTGGTAACCGGTGATGGAAAGGCTCTTTGGAGAGGAGTTCATCGCCGAAGCCGTTTGGGATCAGAAGATGTGGCTTGTACCCTTCATGATCACTAGGTCGCATAATAGATTTAATTTAACAGAAGTTGTTCTTTTAATTAGGCATCAACCAAATGGGTTGTTGGGATTAGGAGGTCACACACATAAGGACTAATTCGTAAGCTTAGGGCTTGGGTTAATTTATAGAACAAGGAGGGGTTTTTGTAAAAAATTTTAAGTTCTATAAATAATAGCGATGAGAGCACAAACCCTATCAAGCCAAGGGGGCTCTTTACGCCCCAGCTACCCTCCTTTGCCGTCTCCCACACCAGCAGTCACCATTTGATGGTGGAGTTTCGTTCGGGACGAGTGGTTGATGCCAGCGAGGAGGAGAACCCGACTTTGGAGGCAATTCGTGTGGATACGACTAGAGGCTGCACGCTTGAGCAGCTTGACGAGCATGAGAACGCTCGATCTTCTCCTATCAGTAGGGATTATTTGAATCCCACAAAGGTACGCATTCGAAATCGTTTTAAATACCAACTTTGACGACGTCGTTCGGTTCCGATCGAAACCAAGATAATGATATATGAGGAATTGAAAATCTTCTGCTATGCCAATCTGATTGGACCGATTCCTTACACAATCCACATTGAAATTGACATATGAAACGTTTCCATGGGTTCCGAGTTAATACCACTGATGTGAAGAACATAATAGTAGATTGATTTGCAAGTTGCATATACATGGAATGATACTATTCAATCCCAACCCCTTTACTACTTTGACAAAGTTCAAAATGGTAACTGAATTTTATTTTAAAGGACACCAAAAAAAGTATTTCATTGAAAGGTAAATAAGTACACAATGATGTAACAAAACTCTGGTTGTCTATCGGCAGATAACAAAAGAAAATGTAGATCACGCAAGCATTTCATCTTTTAGAAACAAACAAGCGAATTAATATAGATGAAGATGTGTATTGACAGGACATGCCTTGCCTTCTTGTTCAAGACCAGTACTGTGCAGGTATGCAGACCAGACCATTAGAGAAGGACCAACTTCCCCTTTTCCCCAATAACAAAGCTAGATAGCCACCAATCGAGCCCAGTAGAGAAGAGAGCGAAGGTCTCCCTGGCTCTCCCTTTATCTTGGGGCAAACTAGACAATATGGGTGACACTAAGAAAACGAGGAAATAAGCAAAGTGCATCAAAATACAAAATAGTGAGAGACATAGAGCCATCAGGCAGAAGAAAGAAGAAAGGTAGGGAGCTGCGAAGATGAGGATGCATCAAGAGACAAGTTTCGTCGAGGAGGAAGAATACCCGAGGCCAAGCGCCACCGAGGGGACTACTCGTTATGCTTGTAGCTAACAGTGGAGAGGATTAGGGGCTTCAACATAAAGGGGCTTCCAATGGAGAGAATGAGGGACTTCAGCCGAGAGGGGCTTCGAGGATAAGGGGCTTCAGACAGAGACGATGAGGGGCCTTTTGTTTTGATGGGAGGGCTGGTTGGGCTTCACCAGGAGGAGCTCGATCTAGGGGTGTTCATGCAAAACAGAAAAATCGGTAAATCGAACCGATCGGTTCGGTTTGGTTTGTTTTGATGGCTATCCATTCAGATTTTTAAACCGAACTGAACCGATAATTTCTTATCGGTTTGGTTTGTTTTGATGGCTATCCATTCAGTTTTTTAAACCGAACTGAACCGATAATTTCTTATCGGTTTGGTTTGGTTCGGCACCTCCCCAAACCGAACCGAACCGGTAAACCGGTTAACCTGGTTTGACAAAGTTTGACCCACTCTATTTACATATTATATCACATTTAAATATGTATTATATCAATTTAAGTTAATCAGTATAAAGATATAATTATATATTATAAATAAAGTATTAGTCTTCATATTAATCTTAAATAATTATTACAATGTATATTTTATTTTATTTTTATTTATTTAAATATATATTAAACCGATGAACCGAACCGAACCGCAATTGGTTCAGGGTTCACTGAACCGGTTCGGTTCCCCTTATCGGTTCGGTTTCAGTTTAAAAAGACAGCGGCCGGACCGAACCGTTTACACCCCTAGCTCGATCATCTTCAATACAAAAAGGTCTTGATGCCGACATGTATTTGCACTGTTAATTTTAAAATTAATATTGATACTCAAATACAACTTAGTCACCTCTACCAACACCAATATCAAAATTACTATTATTATCGTGTCGTTATAGAGTGATCAAACGGGGGGCATGAACTAACCTACTAAAGCCCTCTTTGGTTAGAGTTTCATTGTTGGTACCATATCAATATTGATATTAATATTTTCAAATGTTGGAGTATTAATATCAAAAGTAATACAAGTGGACACTTGTATTACATAATATGCTTTGTTTGCACTACAAATTTTAAAATTGATACAATTAACCAAACACTTCTTAATAGTTTCTATCAATATCAATTTTAAAATTTACAGTGATAGAGATATCTAATAGTGTTACCAAATAGGGCGTAAGGCATAGTTGTCAAGGCGACAAGGCGCCCAAGGCGTTGAAGGGTACCGATTCCGCTTAGGCGACAAGGCGGCCGCTTAGGCGTCGCCTAGGTGGTCAAGGCGGTATTCAAGGAAGGCTAAGTCGGGAGGTTGTTATATATAAACAAAACATAAATATAATTATATTTGTTATGTTATAATTGAATATGAGTGTTTTATCAATGCACATAAGTAAATATGATGTGTGTGTGAAAGAGAAGAAAGTTAAATAAATTTTTATAAAATTTAAGTATATAACTCATTTATGATTATAAAATTTATATATGTGCAATAGTATAAGTGATGGTAAAATATTGTTATAATATTATTAAATGGGGGGAGCGCAGAATAGTCGCGGATCCCTTGTGGGGGGTTGTCAGGGGGGCGAAGCCCCCCGAACCCAAAAAGTATGTAATAGTATAAGTGAGACAGAGAGAGAGAGAAGAAAGAGCTGAAAAAGAACGTAATTAAGTATATAATATATGTTTATAATCATAAATCTTAAATATATATGATAGTATAAGTGATAATACAATATATTAATATATTCAAACTATCATTAAATAAGTGTCCCTTGCGAGGGGTATTAAGGGAGAAAAACCCCTCAAAACTTTTTTTAATGATATAAAAATACCCAAGGCGTCTTGCTTGGGCGCCTTGGGCGCCTTTTTGGCCCCAGACAAGGCGCCCTGGCAAGGCGCCCTTGGAAAGGCGCCTTGCCGCCTAGGCGCCGCCTAGGCGGGCGCCTTGACAACTATGGCGTAAGGTAAGTTACCCAATTTGGTGTGATGGTAACCGGTAGCTTATGCCCTAACCAAACAGGGCATTAAGGTGGGACTGTAAATGGATCCGGATCCGCTCGTGGTATCCATGTACATGTACGAGGATGATATCCGATTAGGAAGTATATATCCATCGGAGCCGATCAGTGCAATGATATTATTATCGGATTGTTAACCAAAGAGGAGAGGATGGAAATATACATGGCTAAATTTAAGATCAGCTCCAAACATATCTGCATTATTATACATAAGTAATATACAGTTATAAATTTAAATACTTTTTTACAAAATATACTTAAATATTTGATAGTATATACCGGTATAAATAAATATATACCTGGTTGATATTAATGAAATTATCATAAATTTGGTATTTTAAATTTATTTTAGTATATTTTTGTATACTAGTAATGATATTATCGAGTACCGCTTAATTAAAATTCGAAAAAAAAACATCTGAATTATATTTAATTAATATGTGACCCAGCTAAGATAAGACGAGGATTAGGAATGCAAACAAATAAATTATGTTTATTTTGCACGAGTTCGAGTTAGAGATCAAACTCGAGCTTTAAAGATCAAGCTGAACTTTATTCAAGCTCGACTTAAATTCAATAAAAATTATTTATAGAATTTTAAAATCAATGACAAGTCATATGTCAAACTCCGACTTTAACTTATTTACGAAACATCCAACTAAGTTTAAGTTCGAATATCTATTTACTTCACATATTTAAGTTATTGCCTAACAATATAAGTCATCGTTTAGACTATTATAATTTAATCTAGGCACCTTAAAACTTACAGCAATTTTGTCATTTTATATGTCACGATAACTAGAATCTTCCTGTCATTATTTCACTGTATTGTTAACTTTCTGGATATATCAAATTTCAGAACGCATAGAAAATCGGATAATTTTAATAAGTTATTAGAATAGCTAGTTTTGATTTTGGCAACTTATTGATTTCGTCGAAAGAGGATCAGAAAATCCGAAGTCTGCAGCCCCAAAAGAGCACGTTGCACCTTGCCGGGCATATCTCTCTAATTTTTTTTTTTTCTTGGAATCTTTGTCATCAAAGGTTGATCTTATTTCTCATTGTAAGATCTAAAGAAAATTAGAAAGATCTATCTGAGGTGTTGATGGGAAAAAATCTCAAAATTAATGTTGACATGAACATCGTAAACCGGGCAAGTGACAAGTTGGGGGAGCTCCAAATAAACTTATGGGGTGTTTGGTTACATGATAATAAAGATTTTTATTTTAATTTTTAAAAATTGTAAGAAAACTTATTAAAAGAGGTGTTCGACAACCTTGACAATTTTATATTTTGAAAGCGATTTTCTTCTTAAACAAAAAAGAGGGTCTCACCTCTTTCTTTTTGCTTGTGGTCCCCCACTTTGTCTGGTCATGAATGATAGTCACTTTTTTTTGTTATCACATCCCTCCAAACATGATAATTTTATGTCATGAGTTAGTTCATTTTTTATTTTAATATAATTTTTTATCATGAAAGTGTACAAAAAATTATAATGCAACTAAACACCCCATTAGGATATGTGAGATAAGCCACGGCAAGTGTTTGGTTGCACGACAATGTTTTGCGAAATTTCATGATAAAAAATCGTATTAAAATAAAATGTGAACTAGTCAATGTCATAAAATTGTCACATGTTTGGTAGGATGTGGTAATAACGAAGAGTAAATGTCGTATATGACCAAACAAAGCGAGAGATCACGGGATAAAAAGAGAAGAGATTAGATCCTCTCTCCTTTGTTTGTATAAGGAAAAAATCGCTTTCACAATATAAATCTGTAATGGTAGTCAAGCATCTATTGTAACAAATTTTATCGCAAAGAACACGAAATTACGATAAAAATTTAGTTTATCGTGCAATCAAACACCTCGTTGACCTTGTGATAGATGATATCATAATCCGATATAATGTTGGGCTGACCCAAGGGCAAATTATAATAATTTAAGGGACGAAAGTTGTCGAGCCTCCTTCCCAGAATCCAGCTCCACATGGAAATGTATGAGCTCCCTTGAACCTCCCTCCGCATAAGAGGTCGATTCTCATCTATATATCTCCACCATTTCCTTTAAAAAACAACGAGGAATCTAAGAATCCAAATTTGAATATTAGGGTAAATTTGCTCAATGGTGGAGTAAACGTGGTAAACCTAGACTACCCGGTAAGAAACCAAGATGCTGAACAATTGATCCAAAGCAAGGTGGGCCGAGTCGGGTTCGAGAGTAGGTCCGTCGGTTCCAGCAGGCCCAGGTCGGGTTAGATTCGGATCACGTTAAGCTGAGATGACCGGAAGTCGTTGGGCTAGTCGAGACCGACTCGGCTGACCCGGGTCACTAACTTGGACCGACTAGGTTGACCCCATCCGCCCGGCCAACACCAGGTTTAATCGGCTGATCGAGTCCCGATCGGATTAGGATGGAACCAAATTCGACCGCATCGGGCCAAGTCGGCCAACCCTGCCATTCCACCCATTCAAAGAGCGCCAAGCTCACGACATCTTGATCAAGGAAGGGAGGATCGAGCATTGACTCCATAACAACTTGATCCGGACCAATCCGGATCGGGTCATGTCGGCCAACCCGATCGATCCGTCAAGATTCAAATACAATTACAAAAAAAAATAAAAAATAATTGCGTCCATCATCTATTACAATGTACAAGCATCTAAAAATGTCAACGCGGAAGTAAAAGGCTACATATACATATATAACCCCATCAGAACCACCCACATGCTCTTGACATCCGAATACTCTCCATCCACCCGAATTTAAATAGAAATAGTAACTTAAATATGACAAAGTTCCACCGATTATATCAAGAAAGTTGTAATCATAGAAGTTAGAATGCCATTTTACATGTTTCTTTCTCGAAGGAAACCTGCGTCCATCATCTCGTATCAGGAACCGTGGATCCAAATTATATTTTATTAAGATATAATATATATATCAATATATTATTTTATTTTATTTATTTTAAATCATATTCTATTAAAGTCTTGCATATATGTTTATACATTACATTAATTTTGCCTTTAAAATTTTTGAAACAAATTTATTTTTATAAGAAAAGATACATAAATACATGTAACTTAAACTAAAATATCTAATCTAATTCAGATTATTCGATTTATCGGTTTGATCTGATTGAAAGATTCTAGAAACTAAATTAAACCGAATCAAATTACTAATTTGATTTAATTTTTTTTGGGTTGAACAAACAACCCTAAGAGATCACCATACAGACCAACTGTGAAGTGCACATCAGACACACACCCTTGCCTTGCTTCATGAAGAAAAGAGCTGGATCCAGTTAGAACATTTCAGATCATGAACTGTGTGTGGAGTTCACCATAGACACCCCCCCCCTCTCTCTCTCTCTCAAGAATAACGATATCTTTACGTAAGACAAAACATTGTCATAAAATAAAATATAAATAAAAGTCAGATTTAAATGGAACCGGAAAAAAAACTCACACAGAGAAGAACATATTAGGGGCGCCTTCTCTTCTCCCAGCAGAAATCCAAACCGGATAAGATGAAGCTTTCTGGAGTCGGCGGACGAGGATCAGTCGAATGGAGATACGGGTCAAACCCCCGCCCGACAGAGAAAGATAGCATCTTTGCTTCTGAGAATGACAGCCGCCGGCGGCGGCGGCGGGGGAGACCGTGTGCGCGAGGGGGGAGGCATCTAGTGAACGGGAAGATGGAGGAGGAGGAGAAGGGTTTTGCTTTCCCGCTGAACTGAGCCCCCCCCCCCCCTCCGCAGAAGATGAAGAGAGAGGACCGACGTTGGCGCTTAGCCGGCGGCGGCGGCAGCCTGGAGGGGAAGAGCCCGGCAGACCCGCCAGCACCTGAGCTGCTGCACGCCGCGTGTCGCCGCCCACACAGAGGGGGACCCCCGGACGTCGACAGAGGAGCGCGAGCAACAGCCTGTGCGTAATTACTACCCGCGCTGCGCGGGGCAGAAGCGGCCGTCGGCTGCCGGCGTCGGCGTCCATGGGTCTGCATCAAACCAAAAGATAGAGAAGCAGGTAAAGACTGGAGTAACTCGGTCGAGGGCATTCAATGATGGTGAACGGCACGCGAAGACAAGAGCCGGGACTGTTGCCATCGGGCTCCGGACCGAAACAGTCACGATACTTTGGTCACGCGAAGATGCTAGAAGAGCAAAAGCTGAAGCGGAACAGTGAAAAACTAAGAAAATTTGGATCTTTATAAAAGCTTGTTGATCTTCGTCGTTGGATTCTTTTCAAGAAAACTGGTTATCACATGAAAGAAGATAATAGCAAAAAAGAAGAGACAGAGGTGGGAGGATGAAAGAGTAGGAGCCTTTATGTCTTTATATAATCACACGGAGGAAGATATGATAGAAGGATAAGACAGAAGTGGAAGGATGTCCTTGGATCTTTTATAAAAGCTTGTTTGCAATGACCTGCTCGGGGATGAAAAATTCAAGAGGGATCTGCTCTCACGTACATTAATGAAATGAAGGTAAAATTCTGAGAACCGAAGAAGATGTGTCGTATGAATGAAATATACGTGATATTCGATCTTCCCAAAAAAAAAATCACAAGGTGTGCTCACGCAGTTGGGAGATGTTTAATATGCATGGCAACATCAGTACAGACAACAAGAGAAAGACGGCTGCTCTTAGTACGAACCTTACTTTCACAGTTATTTTCTTCTTCTTTTTCATCACAGGAGGGATGATAGACTGAGCATTATTAGATCATTCATCATGGAAAAACACATGATTCTAAATTATAGAAGAAATATATTACGAAGAAAGAATAATTTCAACTTTCAAGAACAAATCAACCAGCAACATTTGAAAATGTATCCACAAACTGTTAGGGATCAGCCTGACGTGCAGATTTCAGCAATGCTCTTTGCGAGCCTCTTGATTCGGGATCAAGAATTCATCATTTCCCAAACCAGCACAGTTCCTCTAAAGAACACAACTCCAAAAACTAGAACGAGCAATCTTGTACCATAAAACCGGAGAACGGATCTCGTTGATTATTCCAAAATCCAGAATCCCAGAGAGAAACAAGGGAAATGGAAATTGATCCTGTCAAATCCGATGAAAATTAAGGATAAGAAGATAAAGTCAAAACGGCAAAATTGCTTCCTTGAATACTGAAAGAGATAGATATGTGTACAACCAAGAAGCTGAAGCGCATTCAGCGGGTTTCAGAGCTATAAAATAGATAATTAAGGCCACCCGCCTCCTGAAGAAAATTACCCATTTTTCCTACGATGGCTTCTCAATCCTCACGCTCCTGCCGGCGACGGCGCCGCTCCTGGAGGCGCCTTGGGAAGAAAACGCCGCCGTCGTTTCCTTTTTCTGCGGCGAAAACAACTGAGAGAAGCCGAAGACCGAGCCAGCTCTCGAGGAACCCCGGAGTGAGCAGACGGGGACGTTGAGCACCGGCGAAACGCGGACGACGTTGGCGGAGTAGGACCGCTCCACGCCCCGATGCTTCACCCGCGATCCTCCGCTGAAGGTGCTGGGGCTGCTCGAGCTCCGCCCCAGGCCGTGGAAAACCACCTTCCCCGACGAGTTCATCCGCGGCGACTCTGCGGACGTGCTCCTCGCCGGGATCGGCACCGAGTCTTCCGGCACCCTCTGCATCGGGCTACTTCCGGCCCTTCCACCCGCCCCGGCTGCGCCGCCAGGAGTTGAAGGCGGGTTGTGATGAATATAGGGGCCCGAGGAGAGATTGACGGCGGAAGTCAGCTTCGGGGAGAGACGAACCCTCGGCGGGTTTCGGCCAAGGGAGATGGAGGCACGGACCGTCTTGTCGGAGTCGAGCGAGAGGCGGGGCAGGTCCTCGGGGTCGCGGCCCGAGGAGGACGACGACAGGGAGAGGCGGGAAGACACGGCGGACACGGGGTCACCGTCGGGATCCCGCAAGAGGGGCCACCGCAGGGGAGAATCGACGGGGCAGGATCTCCTGTTCCGCTGAAGCAAGCGCTTCAACGATCTCGAAGAGGGGCTACTCAGGCCAGATGCAGACCTCGAAGACGACGACGAAGAGTTACCGATATCTAACATGGCGGTGGCGTTGCTCCCGTTCTGCTCCGCCTTCTTCAATCCCAGCAGTTCTCTCCACCGACTGGAGCACCTCGGCGCTTTTGGGGAAAACGCCATGTACGGGTCCGATCCGGCCGCATCAGCTCCGCCTAGCAGCTCCAGCGACGGCGGCTCCTCCTCCGACCCCGTGGGACACGAGGAGGTAGCAGCCTCCGACGGCAGCGGTCGGATCGAGGCCACCTGAAGTGGAACGAGCTTGCCGTCGAAGAACAGCTCGTCGGCCGGGAGCATGGCCGCCGGCTCATCCAGACGGAGGAACTCGAACTCCGTCGCGACGTTCCTGCTCAGGGTCTTCCCATCCGCGATCTCCCCCGCCATCCCCGCGGACAGGGGCGAGGACGTCCTCCTCTCCGCCGCGGTCGAAGCCGGCTTCTCTAGGACCGCGGCGGCGGTGGCGGCGGCCGGAGGATCCGGATGCCGGTCACCGCCATTGGACTCGCGGCCGAAGGAGATCGTAGGGCTGAGCCAACCGCACGAAATCGGGGCTGCCGAGGGGGGAAGATCGAGGAAGCCGTCCGCCGCCTGGCGCCCCACCTTGTTCACCAGGGCGGAAGCCATCTCCGACCTCGAACCGGCGGAGAGAGCAACCCGGCGCCCTTCGACCTCCGCGTGCGCCGCCGCCGCCGCCGTCGTCGAAGCCGCCGCCCGCGGCTAGGTCTCCCGGACGGAGATCGGGGGGTGGTGAAGTCAAAAGGAGCGCGGTCCACGATGCCGAGGAGTTCCCCGGCGAGCTCGTTTTATAGGAGCGGCGTCGCCGTCCGGTGAGCGGCGGCGTGGTAGGGACGGCGGGGTGAGCACGCCGAGGGGAGATGCCTGCCCCAGTGTCCCGGGTGGGGCCCACGGAGATGACGACAAAAGCGGGGCGATGAGCCCCAAACGGCACCGGGCTTTTTGAATCCTCTTCTTCTCTGGAGAGCGTCTCCGGACGTCCGGAATTAAATTAAAATGAGAAATATACCTATACATAAATATCATGAGTACAAGTGTGTACGTGTAAAGATCTTGATCCGTCGGAAGGAATATTCATCGGATGCATATAAGTCGGATCTAGCGGCTGAATTATTTCATTCCGATTTTGATCAACTATTATTACGGTGTTTCCGTTTCGGCTCTGATTTTAATAACTTCTAAATTATTATATTATTTTATTCCTAAATTATTATATTGTGCTGTTTTTGCAGCTCTTGAAATACATATTATATATTAAGTTTTATTAAAAAATAAGTTAATAATTCACTTGTCGTTGCTAAAATCTATTGTAATTTTCTAAAAATTTTATTTTTTATCATTTTATTAAATTTATTTTGTTCATATATATTTTGAATGCACATTTTAATTTTTATAAATTGTTGGAATATACCATTTGGATCATGATAATACATGTGATACAAAAATAAGCTTTTAACTCTGTTAAATTATGTGAGAATCGAATCGAAATCTAATACCGGATTCTCTTTACACCTTTACGTTAAAAAATAAATTTTATTTTAAAAAATATTTTAATAAAACTAATCAAAACCATATCTATAAGAACTACGAATTAAATTGCTAGGCAGGGGCGAACACGCAATCTCTCCTGCGATATATGAACCACATCGCGAAACATAGATACTAGTTTCACACTTTCTTATTTGTAAATGATGCTTAATTTTATTATTATTACAGATAATCAAATATGATACTTTCACTTAAGATATTTTTTTTATTAATATGATAATCAAATGTGCTTAACTTTTTTTTCTTTTGATCTCCCACCTTTTTTAGCTAGACATGGCTTCAACTCTTTTGGGTGATTGTGATTTTGTGTCTAGTTATCTAAGATTTACTCATAAATTGGTATCAAGAAAATGTATACAAAGTTATTGTGCCACCAAACACTCCATATTTTTTCTATATTTCCTTGATAAATTGTGATTTCTTTTGTGCTACAAATTTTTCCACATTTCTTTGAAAAATAAGATCTGAAGCAACTGAAGAGATGAAACTGGCATTAAGTGCAATGAAATAACATTTTTTTTAAAAAAAAATTGAAAGTTCATTGGATGGGGAAAATTTCAGGCTTCTCTACAAATTACATATTTTAAAATGTAATTCTTAGGCAAAAAAAAAATAGCATGCCATCAAGCACCTCATTAATTTCATATCTCTCCTTGAAGAGTTACACATATTCTCATACTGCACAAGCAATGACATAACTTGTCCAGAGATGGGAAGTTCCCTCCCACTCCTTACATTAACTTTCCATGCTTGATGATTCATTTTAATTATTTAAAGTCTTAATTACCATGAGATGGGTAAACTATTTATCACAGTAATTGTTCTCTGAAAAAACCTCATGACTGCCAGTCAATTTTCTTTTATTTATATCATTGATGCAGCAGAGGCATGTGCTTGAAGCCTGAGTCAGATCACTTTCTCTGTTTCTTTCTTGATCTCATCAGTCATTATTTTGCATCTCTCTCCAAATTTCCTAGGATGCCCTCCCTTGTATGATTCTCCCAAAATGTTATACACACTTCTCTGGGTTTTCTTTCTTTATGTAACAAATATAATATTTTTATTGCCAGACCTAGGTGTATTCTTGCTTACCTCTCTGTACCCTCATGTTTCTCTGATGTGAGAATGTTAATATCAAAAGTTTGGATGGTAGAGAAAGAAACTATATATTCTATAAGAAGAGGCATGATTAAAAAAACAAATCATCAAAACCCCTTCTCTGTAGCCCAGAGCCTCAGAAAATCATTGATCTTCCCTCAAGCCTGCAATTTACCCTTTCAGCTTATCTTATCACATTTAAGTTAAATTGGGCTTAGTATATTCTTTAATACATATAGTATGCACATATATGATTCTTCTACTAATGATGTCTTATTTAAATAAGTGTTGCTTCAATCGTCCCCAAATTTGGGTGTGGCAGTCACACAGATTGATCTTTCTGCATTAAAATATTTATTTCTCAAGAAATAAATATTATCTCAAGAATCCTTTGAGACTTTTGATTCATTTTAGGGACATTGAAACTCACTCATGAAAACCCTGATGAATTAGTATACTATTTCTAAAAAAATAATAAAAATAATATATATCATGTCATAGTAGAATATATATATATATAAATGATTAAAATCATGATGTATTACACCCTAAGAGTTCTATTAATTATATGTGAAATGTGTCGTATCATTTCATTAAAAATCATATATTTTCTAATGAAGGGATAAAGGGGTATATTTTAAGAATATCTACATAAATGACTCTTTCTTTTACCAATGATGTGATAATATGAGTATCATACAATTCGTTACATACAATTTGTATTCCACCTCATGAATCTATCCATGAGTTATTTGAATTTCCACGGTCAAAAATTTAAATAACACTTGTTATAACATTATTGTCAGCTATTAAAATGTTAATCTGAGTGTACTTGCATTGGGCATTCCTATAAATTAAGGAGACGATTACCATTTAATTAAGTGTGTCTCGCACATTAAATTATTTTGTTTTCTTATATAATAATTTTAAATATTTCAGTATTTGGAAAATGTTTCAACTGGTTTTAAAGTGTACAATTCCAATGTTGAAATATGGACATAAATAATAAAATATTGAAAGTCAATTAATAATTACCAAGATGCCATATTTGGTGTTGGAATGCAGCTCGGTCATTTATGAAGGAGATAACAGGCCAAGAGACCACTATATAATAATTTGTTAGGCTTTGAAAGTGAATCTAATAAAGCTAGTGGGGTGTTTGGTTGCATGATAATGAGGGTTTTTATTTTAATTTCTAAAAATTTTAAGAAAATTTGTCAAAAAAGGTGTTTGGTAACCTTGACAATTTTATATTTTGAAAGTGATTTTCTTCTTAAACAAAAAGAGAGAGAGTCTCACCTCTCTCTTTTTTCTTGTGGTCCCCCACTTTATTTGGTCATGAATGGTAGTTACTCTTTTTTGTTATCACATCCCTCCAAACATGATAATTTTATGTAATGAGTTGGTTCACTTTTTATTTTAATATAATTTTTTATCATGAAAGTGTACAAAAAATTATCATGCAACCAAACACCCCATAGGATGTTTGTATGTGCCATATGGTGAAGCAAAAAACATATTTTGTATGTGCTAGCTACATGGTGAAGCTAAAAAATAATGGACAATTTCTATACAATAACTAAGAGGCAAGTTATGCACCTAGCTAAATGCTCCTTGGGGGAGATGAAGAAGAAGAAGAATTGTGTCATTTCTACGTCTGGTTTGGCATCGGATAGTCTTTTCTTATAAAATGTTGTTCTCCAATAGTATTTTACCTTAGTTGGTTGATCCAATTCATCTTTACCGCTCTCCATTGCATTCCATACAAGTGCATTTCAAGTGGGGTTCAAGATTGTGGGAGTGCTTTAGGAGTCTAATGGGGTGTTTGGTTGCATGATATTTTTTTGTACACTTTCATGATAAAAAATTGTATTAAAATAAAAAATGAACCAACTCACGACATAAAATTATCATGTTTGGAGGGACGTGATTACAAAAAAGAGTAACTACCGCAAGTGACCAAACGAAGTGGGGGGACCACAAGAAAAAAGAAAGAGATGGGACCCTCTTTTTTTGTTTAAGAAGAAAATCACTTTCAAAACATAAAATTGTCATGGTTGTCAAACACCTCTATTGACAAGTTTTCTTATAATTTTTCAAAAATTAAAATAAAAACCTCAATTATCATGCAACCAAACACCCCCATAAGAGTTGGGACCAAGATTTTTTTTTTTTTTAGTAAGATGCCGCAACACTTGCAAACTTGGCCCTAAGGCCAAAAACACATGTTTGAAACCTATGACCTCTCTAGATGAGGGGGTTTAAACTCTCGAACCGCAATGACAAGTAGACATTCAAACTCTCAGCCACATAGATGTCCTCCAGATACAGGTGATTGTAAGATTATGAGAGTGGGTGGATGAGTGGGATGTGCCGTTGAGCAAGTCCAAAGAGTCAAGTTCTAAATAATGAGTAGAATCCCACGAACGAGAGAAATTAATATAACATTGTAAACATATGGAACAAATGTAATAGTCATAAAATAGATTTTAAAGTCATAGATAATGCCACCACACTAGGGAAGAGCAAATGTCACAAATGAGATATGAAAACTAAGCCATTGTTATCATACAAGTATACACGCACCATGGAAATATAGCCACCGTAGGGCAAATGTCACAAACAAAGATATACACACTAAGCGAAAAATACACACTAAGCCATAGCTATAGCCACAAGTGTAAACAAAGGCATAGGAAACCTATCCACCACCACAAGGTCAAAATGTAACAACACAAGATATGGTTAACGGGTATGACTATCATCACAAGCATACACATGCCACGTACAAGGAGTCGATCCATATAGGTGTCAATATATACATGTACTCCCTCATGGAAACAAAATAAGATAAGGATGACTATGGTTATTGGCAAATAAAGCAAGGGTGAACCTTTTTGTTTTTATGTTCACTTCTCATTTCTCTTTATATTAGTGTTCCTTGGGCTTGGATTTTTAAGGTCCAAGTTATATTTTTTACTTTGCCTTCTATTTTTTTCCTATGTCGATAACTATGATGGTTGGTTTCATAAATTCCGAGTAAGAAATCACCGACGGGGTGTTTGGTTGCGTGATAAATTGAGTTCTTGTTGTAATTTTATATTTTTGTAACAAAATCGGTTAAAAGAGATGCTTGATCGTCGTTATAAATTTATATTCTTGAAGATATTGTTTTCTTAGATAAAGAAGTGGTCTCATATTTCTTTTTATTTTCTAGTCTCCCCCCCCCCCCCACTTAGTTTGGCCATAGATGTACCCACTTTTTCCAAACATGGCATTTTTTGTCATCCATTAGTCCACACTATATTTTAACACAACTTTTTTTGTCATGAAATGTATAAAAATTAATCGTCCAATCAAGCGCCTTGTGAGATTGATAGATAACACTTGTTTTTTGAAGTACAATAATGTGTTTGGTGGCAAACTTATTTTTTATGCACGGTTATAATTTATATATTAAAACAAAATATAAGATATCTAAGGACGTAAAACCAGGGTGTCGATTAGATTATGATAATAAAATTGTAAGGGTCGTGTATAGCAAGAAAAGGGTAGGGGACTATAAGGAAGAAGAAAAACGAGGAGATTTCCCTTTTCCTATTAAAATTTCCACGTAAAAAGTTCTTATCATGATTTAAAAAAAGTTTTGCTAAAAGCATATATTTACTGTAAAAAAATTATCATGCAACCAAACTTCTGTAAGAAGTTTTCTGGTATTGACTTATTTATTCTAGTTAATAGTAAATACATTATATTTATCAAGAAATCTGTGTAACTAAAATGGTTGTGTTCATTGTATCTTATCATTAGAGAATCTTTAAATCTGATGTTGAAATGACCACTCTTGAAAGAGATAAATGCAAAGGCATGAAGAGAACCTCCCTCATTAATATGAAAATATTGATAATATCACCAAAGATCTGGTCTATCTAGGATAAGAAGAATATGATTCAATTCCTATAGATGTCAATATCCCTGTTTGATAATACTCTGTAACATTTAAGAGCTGTTCGGTATCGAGATAACTCGAGAATAAATTTGGTTCATCTTTAAAATTTAGGGGATAACTCAAGTTTATCTCCAAAATTTTATAATGCCGAACAGTCCTCAGTTATCCGATTGTTTGCCTAAATACTTCGATGGTATAAAAATTCGAAAAAATGCATAAAATCTGACCATTTCAAAAAAAAAAATAGAGTTGTTATGTTTATTTTACAGGTGACGAAAATTTTACATTTTCGCTTCAAAAGTCAAAGTTATTCAAAATATCTTTTTTTACCCTTCTAAATCAACCGTCCACGCCCGGTGCCTTCTCACCAAGGTTGTTGTTCTCCATTAATTGTAAAATCTAGTTTATGTAAAAAATGATATATTATTATGTATATTATATTTAAACAGTAAAACCTAAGTTAATACATTTATCGTGTTTAAATATTAATATAAATAAACTATAATATTTTTTGTTTCGAACATATTGAGATTTTGTTATCATATATAAGATATAATAAATCTGTCAATCAGTTATAATAAATAGATTTACAACTATAATATTTTTTTGTTTTGAATTTGATTATAATGGTACTTCGTAATGTATATTAAATATAATAATTTTATTTTAAAATATAATAATTCCTATAATATAATAATATTCACTTAAAAATTAGATATAAAATTTTTATCTAGATGTAGCGTAATATAGTTATAATTTTTATATTGAAATAAAATTTAATTTAGATATGATATATATTATGATATGGTTATGATTATTGAAGAAATCATGAAATCGAACACAACCTTACCAGTTTGATCATTTTCATGATTTTATACGACAATTTGATGAGTTTTGAGTAATTTATTATTTTATTAAAATAGAACCAAAATTCTGACATGTAACAAGGAAGGAGTTTGAAGGGGGGGGGGTTAAAAAAGAGATAGGAAAAAAAAGAATTAACCGGCGGTTTACAGGAAGGGGCGGAAAGGATCTAAAAATGTGACGGAAAGGATCGGACGTTGAAAGATTCTGGTCATGGGTAGAAATGTTAATGGGTTGGATACGGGTCGAATAATAGTATTATCTGTATTAATATTCTATAAGGAAAATGTGTATCCACTTGCTGTTCGTTAATTATCGGTATCGGGTGTATCCACGAACCCCATTGTTCTATCCGCTTAAAAACGGTTTACGGTCGGATAATGGACGGTTATCGAATATACAAAGAGATAATATACGTATGATACAACCTAGCAAAATAAAGAAGTAAAGATAATTTTATCAATAAAGACACACATAAAAATATATATTATGATTAAAAATATCTATTTATAGCAATGAACAAGAAGAAAATTTTTAATTATATATCTAACACAAAACATGAGATATAAAAAAATAAATTACAAGTCTATAGTAAAATTAATTTTCGAGTCTGCAGTAAATAATTAGATGCGCAACACAAAATATGAGACAGAAAAAAAATTTAATTACATATACAAAATAATATATGTCCAACGTAAAACATGAGATAGTCGATTTGCTACAAAAGTGTGTACGTGGATTGTACCATCAAGAAGTAGAAGAGGATGAAGACATCGCTGTTGGACGTCAGAACAATGCTTATCCAATATTAAGATCCCAAGGAGGAGAGTGAACCGGTGAGTTAAGGACAATAAGATTTTATAGATGGGACATATATGCTTAGATGTCATAAATTGTGAGTTATATCGTATTATGCATTAGTTAACGAATACGGATAACGGTTTTCGGGTTCGGTTAATGGTGTATCTATGACCACATCCGCTAAGATAATGGTTAATCGATAAACGAATGCGGATAACTTATTCGAAAAATTTAAACTATTCATTAACTGTTCGTTAATTAATGAACGGGACGGATAATCCGATAATCAATAACGATTGACATCCGTAGTCATGGGACCTAACGTTGGACTGTTTCTTAGAGATGGACTGGCGGTCAATTCTCCCTAATCCGAATTTACAGGGGTTTGGCCTATAAAACGTCCCCCCCGCTCAGCGTCAGCCCCACCACCAAAAGGGAAGGGGAGGGGCAGACAGCGCCAACCACCTCGAATCCACCGTTCCTCCTCACTCCCGTGTTCTTCTCCCTCCTTCCGCCGTCGCTTGGAGGGGGAGGAGGCAGAGTGCCGCGCCCCCGTCGGCGGCGTCGCTGGGTTTCTCTTCTCTCCTGCCTCGTCGCCGGCTTCGTCTTGTCGTCGTCCCTGGAGGGTCTAGGTATTTGCCCTGCCGGGTACGTCTGATTGGGAGCGAAACATCTTCGCCTGTTGGATTGAGCTCTCGACTGGTTACGATTGCTTGCTGGTGCCTTCTATTAGGATTCATGGATTATGGAATTGCCTCTATTTTGTCTTTGAGTTGTGGGGCTACGTGGTTTCTTGCCTGGGTATTTCCGTATTGGGGTTCACACTCTGTTGCGGCTAAGGAATCCCTTTCGCCTAGGGCGACTTTCAATACAAGAGGAAGGTGAATGCCCTTGAGTTGAGAGAGGCCGATGCTAAATGTAATCAGTCAAAAAGAAGCAGCCATACGTCCCTTCCGTGCGCTTGGATTTGAGTGAATTGTTCAGCGGTTCTTGATGTCTTCCACTTTTTGCTCCCGGCCCTCTCGTGTTGTTTTATCTTCATGTTAAAAATTGAAAAAATGCTGATGCGTAGTTATCCTTTTGTGTGATGATAGTCTCG
Source organism: Cryptocoryne crispatula var. balansae (assembly GCA_036172225.1). Classification (NCBI taxonomy): domain Eukaryota; kingdom Viridiplantae; phylum Streptophyta; class Magnoliopsida; order Alismatales; family Araceae; genus Cryptocoryne; species Cryptocoryne crispatula. The sequence continues at coordinate 3,389,212 of CM069924.1, read as the reverse complement.
TGTTGGTTATTCAAGTATGTGTTCAATGATTATGACTTGAGAGCATACTAACCTGGACATGTTGGTTGTAGGGTTTGTAAGATTGCATAAGAGTGGGGCATCTGTCCAGCTTTAATCTTCGATTTGTCTGTCTCCCATTTAATTTCTATGGCCATGAGAGGGGTGTTAGTGTGGGGATAGTCTCACATGGCTATTTATTCAAACATTGCTACAGTATTTTTGACCGCTCTTCCTATCAACCTTGACACTATGATTTTAATATTTAAACTCTATTAGTTGGTAATTTTAACATTATGCTTGATGCATTGAGATGAACTGCACCTTTTACAATAGTTCCAACTAATAAGTCAACAGCAGATTTGTACTTCTGTAAGTGTGTGATTGGAGCTGTTTCATTTTTTTTTTTTTTTTTGAGTTCAGTTTCTGAACTATGGCTGTGAAAACGCTGGAGGCAACTTAGCTGATAGTTCACCACATTATTGCGACATTGTTAAAGTGAGACAAGGCACCTGTTTGGTATAGCTATGTTATGTTTTAAGAGCTTGATTGTCAAGGCAACAAAGTAACCAAGCTTAAGCGGCACGTAAGCAGTAAGGGGAGTGGAGCAGGGCAGATAAGGGTGAAGTAGGGTGGAAGGATGGTAGAGTAGGGTGGTAGGAGGGTGGCATGAGGGGGGAGAAGGATGGCGTAGGGTGCGGACCAGGTTGGTGCAGGGTGGCAGGGGGCCAAGCAGTGCCACTCAGAGCTGAGAAGGGCGGAAACAGTTGCTAGAAGAGAGGTGGAGAGGAAGAAGAAATGAAGAAAAAAAATAGTTACCTGTTGGAAGGGTGCAAGGGCGGCAAATGGTGGAACCAGGGAAGGCAAATGGTGAGGCATGGGTGGCAAACAACAGCGACTTCTCCAGTTTCAAACTCTAGCAGTGAAGTGTTTGAGGGGGGGGGCATGAACTCGTCAAGGGGGAGGGAGGTTTAGGTGAGGGGTCGGGACCTGATGAGAAGTATCTTGATCTGCCTTATGCTGATTTGGTTAACTTAGTGGCCCAAGGCAACCGCTTTGGCCCTTTGGGCTACTTCATCGCTTAAGCACCCAATGTGGGCACTTTATTAAGCTTAAACAAAGCAGCCAGGTGCATTGGGTTGCCCGGATCTCTTCATTGCCTAAGTGCTGCTTAGGAGAGCTATTGGCATAATATACTTCATATATGCCCTATAGAAAAAATTGCATTTACCATCATCAAAGTATGCATATGATGTGGATAGGTATCAAAGACAACGAATTAAAAAGGAACAATATTCTATTTGAAATAAATGTTGATCTAGGTGATAGGGGCATGTGAGTTTTCGCAAAAAATTGTTGTCCTTAGCTGAAGATGTGAAGTGCACAAAAAGTACAGACAATCTTTGCATCTATCTAGGTTTGCAGCTTTATGTGGGTTTTACCGAAGGTTGAATTAGGTAGAACCTGCACACTTGATCAAGCTCACCTCTTGCCATCTTTGCACTTAATTCAAGCTGAACTTCTCAAATATTTATATTTTCTAATTCATTTCTGTCACATTTTGAGCATGGCCAACTTCATACTCGGATAAGCTTAGTTTTTGATTGACTATCCACCACATAGATTTTGGTAGGATTTTTCTTGAATGAAGCCATCCTAGCTATGTGCATTGTATGGCTCGGGGAACCTCAAGGTAGCTAAATGCACTAAAATGAAACAAGTGAGTATCTTTCACCTAGGTCTTGGTTCATCTTGGAGCTCGGAATGTCCTTGAACCCTAAGGCAATTACAGTAAAATGAGTTTATATTTTTTTGTGAACCCAATTAAGAAGTTGAACTATGCTAACTCAAAAGTTAGAGAAATTCATCACCAATATTCTTTAACAAGTTGGTTGTTCTTTCTCTATTGTTACGAATTAAGTTCCCAGCTTAAGACAGCAAAAATTTACAATACTAAAAGCACTCCCTTAGAGCATCAGACTCTTTCACTTAATACAAGAGAATATCAACAGAAACCTATATTTATGAATGAAAAATTATTTATATGGTTTAAAACTTGAATAGATGTGTTATTAACCAGAATACAAGTGTTTCTTTGGATTGTACTGCTATGTCGTAAAAGGCAGTTCTGGTGGTTGCATAGGTGATGAGGCTAGGTTAGCAGGACTGCCTTGCCTTACATTTCCAGGGTGGTCATCTCAAAGTGTTCTAAGTCATTTCGTGCTAGATATTCCTGATGTAATTTAAGTAAATTAAATGCTTGTTCTTATGATGCATATTTTTGCTGTAGTCATTAAAACAATGTATTATATTTATGGTTATATATTTGTGTATATATATCACCTCCAGTAACATAGGTGACGAAGGGTTGGGATGATGTGATGGGATTATGATATGTAGAAGAAGCAGAGGTTTGGGCTTGAAGATCTTCGTCTTTTCAACTCTGCTTTATCAGTTAAAGGGATCACTAAATTGCATTGCAAGCATAGGTTATTATAGAGTGATATCATAGAAGTACCACTGTGGAGGTAGAGTTTATCATATCAGTCCTCCCGCAATTTATCATGTTTTATATTTGTGGAAAGGGATTCTGCAAGCCAGCAACATTGTTGGGAACGGAGAGAGGTGTGGTTCTAGTTGGACAAATGGTGTGGGACATATAAGGTGGATATATTGAGTCACATCACATCATTGCCTATATTCATAGAAACGTGGCTGAAGTAGAGATAGGGCAATGGGAAGCTCTTTGTTCTTTTCATGTTGTTGATGTTTGGTTTAACGAAGTGGATAGTCATGTGATTGATTCTAGGATAGAGTATATTATGTAAACTTCACTTGCAGGAGAATGAGTAGAGTCATCATTTTCAAGGTGTTGCCTAGGCACCACCTAGGAAACAAGCCTATTAGTCATTTGTCTTGCCAAATTTACTAATAATTAATGCTATAAGTATCAATACTACTTTATTGAGTGGTTTTGATTAAGTATTAAAGTACAACTAGTCAGTTCTAAGAGTCAATTTGATTATAAATACAAGTTGCCATCATGGATAAGAAATATTTGACGGACCTCTTCTTTCGAAAGAACTGGCTAGAGTCTCGATCGTGGTGGGTGAGGGGCTCATCCCAGAGAATTTTCATAGAGAGCAACAATACAACTAGAGGCTGGTTGAATGTTACTATGGGACCTGAGTATGATGAGGCAAACAGCTGAATATTTTGGTTCAACTAAGGTTATCATCGCTAGTAGTAGACATGATATTGCTCGCCCAGAGTTCTGGATGACATTTTCATACTCATAAATGAAGGTACATAAGGTTTTGCAACTGAAAATCTATTAGCCTATGAAGGTATCCATAGTGATCAAGATCAATTTCATCAATCAGAATTCATGGTTGCAATATTCCTTATCTTACAAAGGGAAAGTAATCCTACAGTAGTAAATATTGATAGAGACCATTTTCAATCAAATGATTGGCATGTCTAAACTGAGAGTTATTAAGCTACAAAAGAGATTGTATGGTGTCTGTTTAGGTGGTAGGGCTGTGCTCTACTGCCCGGTGGTGTCATCTCCTTGCTGTTCATTCGACGTTTGCCTGGTGGGCTTGCCTTCGACCACTTTCCATAAAAGAATTCTATTGGAGATATAATCAGAAATCCTCCGAAAAAGAAACACTACCTTCAGTAAATCTTCAAATGCTATATTTGCATCTGGAAAATTCTTTGGTCCATTAACCTTTGCATTCTCATCATCGATTGATCATTTCATCTTGCAGGTATGCAGTCCCAACTTGTTTGCAGTGGGTGTAGAAATCTTCTTCTTTACCCAAGAGGAGCTACAAATGTTTGTTGTGCAGTATGTAACACTATAACCCCAGTCCCACTTCCAGGTATATTTACATTTTGTTTTCTATTTCAGTTCTGAAGTATGGTATTTAAATTTCTTATTGTGGCGATTTAAATATTTTCTTGCATTTGATTTATGAACCTAAAAAAACTATCCTTTGAACAAAAATGAATCAAGGAGAAGGTAAAAGGAGGAGGAATCTTTCTTAAGTTATATTATGATGGTTGTTATCTGAAGTGAATTCTGTTTTACTTATTCTACATTTTCCTCCATATCTCCTAGTTGAAAACAGCAAGATATTTAAAATTGGATCTCGGCAGCACATGTCTTCCCCGTCTGAATGTCTGATGCAACAAACCCAATAGGACCAACTAAGTCACCTGATCCGGAGTGATCCAGATTATCAGTTCCCTGTTATCTGGTACAAGCTGCCTTCATTGATTGCAGAATCGGCCGATCCGGATCGGAATCGGCTGATTCTTGGATCGGATCGGACCCCTCCGATCCGATTCCCGGCGGAATTACCAATCCGGACCGAAGATCGGTCCGGATCGATGTTTGTAGGTAGAATAGGTGCCAGAATCGACCGAAATGGTCGATTCTGGATCGATTCCGGCGATTCCCTCGCCGGAATCGACCCACAGACCGCCGTGGCGGTCGTCTTCCCCGCCCTATCGGGCGGGGAAGACGCGGGACCCGGTAGCCCAGGATCCGGTGACTTAAGTCACCGGATCGACTGGACCGGACCGGTCCGACCGGTCCGGTCCGGTGACTAAGTCACCGGTCCGGGCTACCGGGTCCCGATGGACCCGGTAGCCCCGTCTTCCCCACCCGATAGGGCGGGGAAGACGACCGCCGCGGCACCATTTTGGGGGTGATTTCAGGCCGATTTCGTCCCCAAAATGCTCTAGGATGGATCGGAATCCTTCATAGAGTGTTATTTTTGTTTTTTTGTTTAGGTTTTACCACTGTTTGAAGGACCGATCCAGAACGATTCCGGATCGTTGTTTCTTCCGGCGGATCGCTCAGAATCGGACCGATCCGATCCGATCCGATCCGGATCGGTACCCACCGATCCGGTGGCCGATTCCAATCCCGCGATCCTTGGCTGCCTTTGGGTGGGGAAGACACAACGGCGACCTTGCACCACAACACCACTATTCCCGGTCATTTCTGGCCCCGAAGAGTTGGATATGACAGGAATCTTATTGAAAAGCTTCTTCTAGAGTTTTTTTATGTCTTTGTTTCTGTTTTTTAGGTGTTTCTCACATAGAATCAGCTGCTTTTTCCGATTAGATTCCGATCGGAATCGGAATCGGCACTAGTTGATCTAGTGGCTGATTCCATTTTGCTTTCCTTGGCATCAACTTATATTGCCAACAAGACTCCAACTCTCTAAAGTGCTCCTGGCCTCGTACTCCTTGTTCTCTCTTATGTTCACCTTGTACAGCATTCATGGTAACAAAAACATGGTTGAGTAATGGAGCTTATTAGGTGCAAACAGCATGAAATACATACTGGTTACCTGAATTGCTCATGTGGTATCACAATCAAATATATTATTGATGTAACCTCAATTTCAACATTTAAAAATTCATGTTCCTTTTTGGAAAAGAATTTTATTTTTATTTAGCTTTGAAAACTATGTAAATAGGATGGTATTTTATGGGTGTACTAGCTAGTTTTGCATGGTATGAATATTTAGGAACTTACAAAGTAGGTTCCACAGATTTTCCAAGTATTGACATAGGGATTACCCTATCACTTAAACAACCTGAATCACATCTTTTATTTGTTTAAGGTTGTTTGAGCTCCTTGAAACTTTCCTTTTGATCTCTCCCCATTGGAATTGTGAAATTCTCACGTTAACTACATCAAACAAATATTCAAACACCCTTGATTAGCCACCGTTGCAATTTGTGAATAGAAGACATATGTATACAAGAAATTGACACACGGAATAATGGGCCATTAACTTGTCGGAATGCAAACTTAGCATCTTTTCACTTGATTGCTCTTGATTGATTTTTTTTGGGTTCTATTTAAATGTTGGTTTGTTATTTGGTTATTATTCGGTTATCTTGAATCTGACTTGAGTTGGTTAAAGGTCTTTTAAGATTTAGTTTGTTTGGAGTGTTGTGTGTATGAGTGTATGTTTTTTTTTAATTGTGGCAGCATGTCTTTTTGAAGTTGCTTTAAATTTAGTTCAAATTGATTATGATTTTATCGACTGGGCAATTTTGATTGTGTGTGTGTGTGTTTTTTTGGGTTAAAAGTTGGGATTTGTTATTTTGATTTTCACATCTTGGGTTTGACACCTTCTGGTTTGGCGTGTTTTGTTTTTCTGATTTGGCAGATTTGTTCTGTTTCATATTTGAGTGGTTTTGGGAGTTTTTGTTTGAATTGGAGATTTGATGAGTTTTTGGATATTGGGGTTCTCAAGTTCTGAGATTTAAATTTTTTGTTTCAGATTCGAGTTTTTTTTATTTAAGGTTAGTTAAAATTTGAATTGTATGGATTTAAGTTTGATGTTTGAAGATTTAAATCCCGACTTCATATTTGATTCTTGTTTTCACTCAGATTTGGAAATTCTCAATCTGTTTCAGGTTTCATGGTTTGATGTTTTTTTTCTAGTTTCAGATCTGAGGCTTGAAGTTTCAAGTTTTAAGAGTCTTTTGGGTTCACAATCTTATATTTAAACATTCAGATTTGAGGGTTTGAGATTTGAAAATTGAAGTCTCAGATTTGAAGAGTCTTTTGGTTTGGGATTTTGGACTTGAGTTTTCTGACATAAAGATTTTTTGATTTAGGACTTTGCTCAGTTTTCAGATTTAAGATCGAAGACTCTGAACTTTGATTTGAGATTTAACTTGCGGCTTTGAACTTTTGGTTTGAAACTTTGAGACTTCGGGTTTAAAGGGTTCTTTAGCTTACGATTCTCGAGTTGACATTTTCAGTTTTGAATCTTGGATTTGAGGTTTCTTGATGTGTTTTTCTTTGTGTCTGAATCTCAAACACAGATCTGGGACTTAATGTTTCCATCTCAAATTTATACAGTTCTTCTTTTTTCTTATTTTGAAATCTCAGATTCCATGAATTTAGATTCAGATTTCACCTGATTTGAGATTTGTGACTTCTTGGGTCTAAAGTTGAAATTTCAAATTTCTGGATACTTGTTTTGAGATTTAGGATTTGAGTCATCAGATCCTAATCTATGCATTTTTTTCTCACATCCCACCTGCTTCTCCTAACTTGCTCGGTCTCCCCTCTCACACTTACACTCGTATTTCCTTTGTGAATATTTGAAGTGTCAACAATTATTCACAATGAAGAGTGAATAGTGATGTAGAGTCCACGGCCAGAAATGACCTGTTGAAGCTTTGAAATGTGGCTAGCTACCAAATAATGTTACCATTTTTTTGGCATAGGTAAGTCATTACTGTCTTAGACTGGCATAAATTGCTTGTTACTAAGGGAGCCTATGGAAATTTTGAGTGCCTTTTGGAGCCTTTAGTGATAATTATTTTAATTATGAATAAATTTATGAGTACTTTGAGCAAGCCTTCAAGTTTTGGGTAGTGTTTCCACTTTTAACAATGTTATCTCATCTTTTTAAAAGATTTAGATACTTTAAAGCGTATTGTTTCACCTTTAATGCTTCTACCCAGTAATGTTTGCAATAATATGCCCCACTTTTCTGACTAAAGTCACCGGCCCTCATTTGGACATATACCTAACACATTGAGACTCCACACCACCTCAATGTTCCTTGTCTGAATTTGTTCTTAACTAATATTGTTCCCATCTCCCATCCTTTTTAGGGTACAACACACACCTCTAGTCTTGATCCCAAATTATTTGGGGTCGGTCATACAGATTCCCCCCCCCCCTTCACTTGTGTCAATTTTAATTTTTTTCGTAGATATTTAAATCATCTAAGTCATACTGAATTACCATCCTCTGTGTTATCTTAGGTTTGTTTTACATGCGTGGAACCTGCTTTGGTCACTGAAAATCAGTGGCAGAAAAAACATGAGAACATATTCTAGAGCTTCTGCTCTGATAATCCAAATGATTGCCATCTTATTCATGATGGACAATTTATTTCTAATGTATATATAATACCTGAAATTAGGTGAATCAGAGGCATTGCTGGTGAAGTCATTCATGTAGATAAATTATCACTTCCTGTTTTGTTGCTGATCTTTATTATAAGCTGTACTTTCCAGGAATGGAGATGGCTCAGCTTGTATGTGGAGGCTGCAGAACCCTGCTTATGTATACTCGTGGTGCCTCAAGTGTCAGATGCTCTTGCTGTAACACAATCAATCTCGCACGAGCAGGTTATTACTTCCCAGATAATTCAATCCATATCATCATGATGCAGGTTTTGGAAGGACAGATCTTTCAAATTTTGCCTTTATTACACGACATTCAATGTGCATGGGTTTTTTTTCATAAGTTTCTGCTGCTAGTTCAGTCTCATTATTATCTCGATCAGTCTTATAAGTCATATTGGAGGCTATTATGAGAGTCATCTGTATCTGTATTTCATTGAGCATGAAATAATCTAGGTGTGCACCGGTTCACTTATTGATTGATTTGGTACATTCTTGATAGATCTTAAAGGTTGTTGCTCTCTCTTGTTTAGTTGTTTTAGTGATTGATGCTTGGGAAGTTGTGCTGTCAGGCTGTAGTTGTGTCAAAGTACTTAATTTTTAATAAATTGTTTGGAGCTCTCTATTTATTTTGTAATTGTCCTGTACTGTACTGACAGTATTCATCTGGCCAAGGTTTAGAGGGAGAGAGGTGAATATATTTTGTACAGTAACTATAACGTGAGTATGTATCTAGCTTGAAGGTTTGGGGAGTTGTTGAACATCTCTAGCGAAAATTCTTTTTTTTAGCAAAAATGTCCAGTCATGTTTTTTCTGTTCATTAAGTCTATTTTGGCTGGTGAAGTGCATTGTTTTTGTGAAACCGAAGCATCAATTATGCCAGAAAGTCTTGCTCATTAAACGGCCTGGTACAATAGCAATCTTTAAATGTTCTAATGGATTCCTTGTTATATACCCATATTGAATGGAACTGCCTAGTCATACATGGACCTGTCTAGTAAACCTGTATTGGCAGCAGTTGAAGTTGAACAAGACCATGAGTTGCCACTAATAGGATTGGCACCATTCACAAAATTGTTTCAAGTGCTCTCACAATGCTTGGTGATTGGATAATTTTAATTTGGAGCTCACTGCAAGTCCCTCTGGTGTCAACTGTAACTACTCCAGCACCATGCTACTGCATCTCATCCTTTAATATCTGAAGGCCATCTGCTACATCAGATGCTAAGATATTGGGATAGGTTTAAATATCCCCAAGTTTTCTCAAAACAGCATTTGGCATGAAAAGTAGTCTTTGTTCGTTCTTGGATATTTTAGACTATAATAGGCATTAGAACGGGTTACAATGTGGTTATCGTATTCTTATTTTTACTTGGAGTAATTTATCCTAGAACAGGCATCACCATTGTGCTGACGGAGTGTTAGTAACCCTAATGCTTTGTTAATTTGCAGTTAATATAGCTCTCTGTTGGCACCTAAAAATGTCATTACACCAAAAAATGGCAAGTTTCGGACAAAATACATAAAATAAAACTGAATAGACAAGTTGGATCTACTTTTCATTGTATTTAGGGCCAATAGGCGAACAAGCCCAATAAGCCTTATTGGGCCCGACTGACCGGACGATGGCCCGACAACGATCAAACACCATCATCTGGTCTACCCGACTCAAAGTTGAGTAACACCGAACTCAGATTGGAAATCCATCTTATATTCAACAAGTTACAGTCAAAACAGTGAAAAAACGAAATTTCCACTAACTTTTGGAAGGCTTAGTGGGCCCAAATAATAAAACGATTGGGCTTACGATACTATATTGGTCGGGACATCTATAACAGTGCTTTAAATGCCAAAATTCGGCTCTGGATGGTGAAATGACTATTTTACTCTTACTGGATCCAAGTGATCAAATGTCGGCCCAATAACGATCAGACACTACCAAAAGGTCCACTTGACTTGCAGATGAACAATGTTAGAGTTGGATCAGAATTCCGATCCATATTTGAGAAGTTACGGAGAAAACACTGAAAGTCAATTTTTAGACAACTTTATTGAGTGCATATTGGGCCTAAAAGACAAAACAAGTGGGTCCATAGGACTGTACCAGTCGAGAGTTTCGCAACGGTATCTCAAATATTAGAATCCGATTTTGGTTGGACCCCAAACAATAAAATGACCGTTTTCACCCTTGGTGGGTCCGGACAATTCGGGGCAGGTCCAATAACATGTTAACGCATCATTGAGTCCGACTAACTCCAACTAGAGCAACATTGATGTTATATTGGACATCTGACTCATATCCGGAAAGATATGGGCAAAATAGTGAAAGCGAACTTTTGGGTAGTATTTGTGGGGCTTAATGGACTCAAATAACCAAACCAGTGGGCCCACGGTGTTGTCTCGGTCGAAGCTTCGCAATAGTACTTCGAATATCAGAAACCGACTCTGGACGGAAAAATGACCGTTTTGCCCCTATTAAACTCGGGCAAATCAGGGCAAGACCATCAACATATGGCACTACCAGAACGTCTGTTTGAGATTCGAAAGAACAATATCGAAGTCGGACTACCAATTCGGTCTACGTCCAGAAAGTTATGGACAAATTTTGAAAAATTACTGAGTCGACACGACACTCCAAGGCAGGGGCAATTCTATCCAAACTGCTCGCAGAAAGTGTTATTTGTGGTGAAGATCGAAGTCCGGGTGTATAAAAACTTAATTACAATTTAAGTGTAATTTTCGAAAATTTTGAAGGCCGAGATCTTATCGATCGGAAATTTCATCAAATCGGTGATTTTCGGACAATTGGAGGGTCCTTCGCCGTAGATCCGATAGCACAAAAGATCAACGGCTATCGTGACGTCTTCTGAATTTTTCTGGCTATTTTTAGGAACTTATTTAAATTAATTTCACCCGGATTTAATATCTACCGTCAGATCGGAGTCGTCTTGATGAGAGTTTAAATCAAGCTTGACCTAAATAAGTCAGCTGCCACCCTCAATCTCTCTCCTGCCAATGCCAGCCTCTCTTCCCCAACAAGTTCCTAAAATTTAGGTGTTAATTAAGGAGTTATTGCATCTTATTTATCTCTCTTTTTACCCTGCCCATGTACGCGGCCAAGGCAGCAAATCTAGCTAAGAGATGCCAATGCGTGGTCCCCGTTTCTCTCTCTCCTCTGATCCGGTTCGTGGTTGGCTTGGCTGGCAGGGGATTATATAATAAAAAAACAAAGGAAGGAGGAGGGGGGGGCAGCAACCCGGCGGCTAAGAGGAGAGGGAGCACGACCCGTTGCAATCGGGCGATCATCGAGAGAGAGAAGAGAAGGTGTCAGCCTTCACCACCAGTAGGAGAAGGGAGAGCAGCGCACTGTTTTCAAGGCGTCGCCTCATCGCCTAGGCGACAAGGCGCCCCCAGAGGGGGCAAGGCGATGGGCGCCTAGGCGCCCATTGCCTTAAATAACTATTTTATTTATTTTAATAATAAATAATGCTAATTAAGTGTCAATATCATATAATTAAGTTGTTTTAGAGTAAAAACAACCAGTTTTAATAGTTAATTTGACTATAAATTAACATTTTGATGAAATAATAGCTAGGGTTAAATGATTTCTTAAGTGTTTACTAATAGATGATATAATTTAAATAGTAAAATTAACTAATTTGTCAAGTTATTTAGTCTATGTAACTAGCACTTCCCACATTATTGATTGATTTGCATGGTGTCAAAGTTATTTTGCATCATTTTTTTACATATATCTTTATTATTTTATCTATTTTACTATATAAAACAAGGCGTCGCCTAACGCCTCGCCTTACCGCCAAGGCGGTACTATGCTGCCTTGATCGCCTTGGCCGCCTTAACAACTATGGAGCAGCGTCAGCTTCCATAGCCAACAGGAGCATCTGTGCCAGCCTTCCATGATCCTCTACCAATTGGAGGAGGCCACCTAGGGCCCTCACGGCAACAAAGAGGAGGTGAGAAGAGCAAGCCATACCAAGCTTTTTCCCTATTCGTTTTTTTTTTTCTTTTTTTTTCTTTTTCTTTCCCTCCTAGCCGTCTCTCCTTGAAGCCCTTTCAACCTTCACCTGTGCCCCACTTGCATGTCAGATCATGCCACCTAAAATTCTTTGCAGTGGTCCCATTTTAGTCCCCTAGTTCGTTCCTCCTCCTAGCCTCATCTGTAGCACCTATCTTTCACCCCCAATCAAGCCCAAAGAACTCCTGGTTTGGCCATGCCAACAGAGTCCTAAGTGGGTCTAAAGTATGTCCTAAAACAGCCCTTGTTGTCCAAAAAAAAAAACTATACAGCACTTTCTTTGTCCTACCTTGCTGGGGATGAGAAGAGGGTCGACATTTGGACTCCTTGCCCACAGGATGGGTTGAGGAACCCCCCGAATGGGCCCCCATTCTCTACCCCTTAGTGAGCTCTCGTTTCAACTTAAAAGAAAAAATCTCAAACAGTCCATCATTGCCTAGCACCCCCCCCCCCGAAGTTGACTTCTAAACCAGTCCATTTCGGCCCACTTCAACCCACTATCACAACCCTTAAAACACCCCAAAATAGGTGTTGGTTCGGTCCCAAAACAGGAACCGGATCGATGTCAAAACAAGCGCTGGTTCGGTTAGAAGACAGGTCCCGACGTGGTACTACAAATAGGTCCTTGTGAGGATTGGGTTCGAGGCGACAGTACGACCCCCTTGGCTCGTAAGACGAGTCAATGGTTGAAAGGGCGGCCCTCAATTTTGGTCCAAACCAGGTGCGAAACAGGCTACCAGGCCCAAGGAGCTGAAAATGGGCATATTGGGCCATGGAAACATGAAGTCGGTCTTATTAAGCCGTGGGATATGTAGCTGGCCCATTGTGCCTTGGACCAAAATAAACTCAAATAAATTTTGAAATGCGTAAGTAATATTAAATAAGGAGTTAGCATCGTGAGCACTCCACAATTGGGCGGCTAGTCCGGATTAGCTTCCAGTACGTTGACCCGGGCGTAGGCATAGGACACATTCCCATTGTAGACGGACCCTTTCTTCAATATGGCTAGTCAAAAGACTCAACTATATCGTAGGGTAAAAATCTATTTGAATGAGAATGGGTCGACATGCTCTTGTAATGCCAAACTCATCTCTCAATCTTATGAAAAATTATATCAGAGAGAGAAAAATGACTACATTCCGATTTCATTTGTACTCCGATGTGAACCGATATGATGTATCCCGACTTGGGATGAAATAAAATGAATAGTTCAAGTATCGATGTGGATTGCAAACCGAGCATCGAAACTAGTCTAACAGATCCAATGGGATGCAAACCGAACTAAAATAATTAAGATAAAATAAATCTTAAATACATTCATTAAATTTGAAAATACACAAAAAATCAAATTCTTTTTAATAATTGGGAAACTTACTTAAAATTCGTTTAATTCAATGAAATTAAATTCTTAATTAAGTGATAATTAAATAACTTTAAAGAGAATTAAATAAACAACACTTAAAATATTTAAAAAACATCAAAATAGCCTCTAACTTTAAAAATCAGATCATAAAATAAACCAAAACTCAAATCAAAATTCTCCGAAATATACCCAAACAGCTAAAACACATTCAAAGCATCCAAATAATATTAAAAATATTCAAAAAAATATTCAAAACATCAAATCAACATAAGAAAGAGAATTAAATTATCTCGATCAATGTGTTAATTAAATAAAATTAAATCCCAAAACATTTAATTCATTCAAATCCAAATAAAAAATAACACAACTTCAATTAAAACTAATTAAACAAAAAAATTCAACAAATCAAATTCAATTTAAAATCAAATCATAATAATCAAATTGAACATAAAATTCTACTCACATCCAAATAAAACTTACTTCCAACAAATCTAAACCAACTCGTTTGCATCTTTTCGGGCCCGCAAAGCTATGGTCCTCAAGTTTATTATTTTATGTGGATGTGCATGCTCTATCAAACAGTTTGCTATGGCGGTTAATCAAGGGCATTCGAGTAGTTGCGCGATATAAGTTAACGTCGAATATTCGCATCATCCGACGGAGAGGTTAAAATTAAAATTTCACAAACTCGAATCTCGGTTCTAATATTTTTAAATATGTTGTCGGACTATTTAACATATTTATAGGCTATCATCTATTTTTCTAAGTAGTCCAAAGGAGATACAAAAATTTCTTTCAAAACTCCGAAAACGAGGTTCTCACAAATTGGCACGCCCGGTGGGATCTTTCTTTCCCTTCTTCTCTGTCATTTTTCTTTTCCCAGTTTCCATAAAATTGAGAGATGAGTTCGGCATTACGACGACATGTCATCCCATTCTCATTCAAATAGATTTTTACCCTCCGATATATTAAGTCTTTCGACTAGCCATATTGGAGGAAGTGTCCATCTGCAGTGGGAGCGTGTCCCATGCCTACTCCCGGGTCAACGTACCGGAAGCTAGTCCGGACTAGCCGCCCAATTGTGGAGTGCCCACGATGTTATGTTAACTCCTTATTTAATATTGCTTTCGTATTTCAAAATTTATTTGATTTTATTTTGGCTCAAGGCCCAATGAGCTAGTTGTATGTCCATGGCTCAATAAGGCCGACTTCATGTTTTCATGGCCCAATATGCCCATTTTTAACTCCTTGGGCCCGGCGGCCTATTTCACATCCCGTTTGAACCAGAATTGAGGGCTGCCCTTTCAGCCCTTGACTCGTCTTACGAGCTAAGGGGGCCGGACCGTCGCCCCCCAACCTAGTTCTCACAAGGACCTGATTGTAGTACCACGTTGAGACCTGTCTTCTAACCGAACTAGCACCTGTTTTGACATCGATCCGGTTTCTGTTTTGGGACCGAACCAACACCTGTTTTGGGGTGTTTTAAGGGTTATGAGAGCGGGTTGAAGTAGGACCGAAATGGGCTAGTTTAGAAGTCAATTTCAAGGGGGCTGTGCTGGGCAATGATGTGGACTGTTTGAGATTTTTTTTTTTTAAGTTGAAACGAGAGTTCACTAAGAGGTACAGAACAGGGGCCCATTCGGGGGGTTCGTCAACCCATCCCGTGGACAAGGGGTATGAATGTTGACCCTCTTCTCATCCCCCTAGCAAGGTAGGACAAAGAAGGTGCTACGTAGAAATTTTTTTTTTTGACAACAAGGGCTGTTTTAGGACATGTTTCCAACCCGCTTAGGATTCCGTTGGCATGGTCAAACTAGGAGTTTTTTGGGTCTGATTGGGGGTGGAAGTTCGGTGCTGCAGATGGGACCAGGAAGAGGGGCAAACTAGGGGGCTAAAATGGGACCACTGCGAGGAACTTTAGGTGGCATGACTTGGCATGACGGGGGGGGGCATAAGTGATGGTTGAAAGGGCTTCATGGAGAGGCTGCCAAGGGGGAAGAAAGGGGAGAAAAAAAAGAAAAACAAACATTGAATGGGGAAAAGGCTTTGTACGACTTGCTCTTGCTCTTCTCACCTCCTCTTTGTTGACGTGAGGACCTTAGGTGGCCTCCTTCCTGATGACGTGAAGAGCTTGGTGGAGGATAGTGGAAGACTGGTGTAGATGCTCCTATTGGTTGTGGAGGCCGATGCTGCTCTATCTTCTCTTGCTGGTAGTGAAGGTTGACACCTTCTATTCTTTCTCTCGGTGGACGCCCGATTGCAATGGGTTGTGCTCCCTCTCCTCTTAGCCGTTAGGTTGCTGCCCCCTGCCTCCTTGTTTTGTTTTTTTTTATATAATCCCCTGCCAACCAGGCCAACTGTGTACCGGATCAGAGGAGAGAGAAACGAGGACCACACACTGGCTTCTCTTAGCTAGATTTGCTATCTTGGCCGCGTACATGGGTAGGGTAAGGAGAGAGATAAATAGGAAGTAATAACTCCTCTTTAATTAACTCCTAAATTTTAGGAACTTGTTGGGGGAAGAGAGGCTGGTGTTGGTAGGAGAGAGATGGAGAATGGCGGCTGATTTATTTAGGTCAAGCTTGATCTAAACTCACATCAAGACGACTCTGATCCGACGGTGGATATTAATTCTGGGTGAAATTAATTTAAATAAGCTCTTAAAAATAGTCAGAAAAATTAAGAAGACATCACAATAGTCGTTGATCTTTGGTGCCATCAGATTTACGGCGAAGGACCCTCTAATTGTCCGAAAATCACCGATTTGATGAAACTTTTAATCGGTACGATCTCAGCTTTTAAAAATTCCAGAAATTACACTTAAATTGTAATTAAATTTCTATACACCCAGACTCTGATCTTCACTACAAATAACACTTTGAGCTGTTTGGACATAATTGCCCTTGTCTCGGAGTGTCGTGTTGACTTTGTAATTTTTTAAAATTTGTCTATAATTTTCTTAATGTAGACTGAATTGGTGATCCGACTTTGACATTGTTCTTTCGGATGTCAAACAGACATTCTGGTGGTGCCATATGTTGATGATCTTGCCCTGATTTGTCCGGGCCCAATAGGGGCAAAACAATTATTTTTCCGTCCAAAGTCATATTTTGACATTCGAAGTACTGTTGCGAAGCTTTCGACTGAGACAACATTGTGGGTCCACTGGCTTGATCGTTTGGTTCATTAAGCCCCACAAATATTGCCCAAAAGTCCACTTTCGCTATTTTGCTCATATCCAATCCGACTTCAATGTTGCTTTAGTTGGAGTTAAGCGGACCCGGTGATACGTTAACATGTTATCGGACCTACCCCAAATTGCCCGGACCCACCAAAGGTGAAAGCGGTCATTTTACTGTTTAGGGTGCAACTGAAATCAGATTCTAATATTTGGGATACCGTTGCGAAGCTCTCGACTGATACAGTTGCATGGACTCACTTGTTTTGTCTTTTTAGCCCAATATGCTCCCAATAAGGCTGCTTAAAAATTGACTTTCAGTGTTTTCTCCGTAACTTCTCAAATATGGGTTGGATTTCTGATCCGGCTCTAGCATTGTTCATCTGCAAGTCAAGTGGACCTTTTGGTGGTGTCTGATCGTTGGGCCGACATTTGGTCGGTCTGATTCAATAGGGGCAAAATAGTCATTTCACCATCCAGAGCCAAATTTTGGCATTCAAGGCACTGTTGCAGATGTCTCAACTAATATAGTATCGTGTGCCTAATCGTTTTGTCATTTAAGCCCATTAAGCCTTCCAAAAACTAGTCGAAATTCTGTTTTGCCCGTAAGTCTGTAACTTGTCGAATATAAGTCGGATTTCCAATCCGACTTCGACGTTACTCAACTTTGAGTCGTGCAAACCAGATGATGGTATCTGATCGTTGTCGGGCCATCGTCTGGACTGTCGGGCCCAATAAGGCTTATTGGACTTGTTCGGCCCATTGACCCTAAATATAATGAAAAGTGGATCCAACTTTGTCTGTTCGGTTTTATTTTATGTATTTTGTCCGAAACTTTCTATTTTTGGGTGTAATGACATTTTTAGGTGCCAACACCCTCATTGTTAAATATATGAATATATATGTTATATTATATTGTTACTTATTGTGACAATACATATATTATATCATGTAATATGTATTGTTACGATTTTGTATTAATTTTTATGTAATATATATTTATTTATAAAAAATATATCACTTGATATGTTTTAGCGTTAGATGTGCCAGTATACATATATGTAATGTTAATAAACTTTATATTTTTAAAAATGGCAGTTTGGACACGTTGACTGCCTAGAAGGTTTCCAACTCACCCTCTTATTAATGAGAGCGCAGATCACCTCAGGTACCAAGTGAAGAGAAATCCTAGTAACTAAGGTGATCTGCTCTCCTTATTCATGGTTCTAATTTATCATCTTTTCTTGTCTACATAATATGCAATTTTACAGATATATTTATAAATAAATTTTATTTGTTTTTTTTGTGTGCATAAGGGTAGAAACAAGGAATTAATATCATCCCAATGGTGTTCAGGCCATGTTTAGTGACAATATTAGACATTTTTATCATTATTAATTTTGAAATTGATATTAATATTCATATCAATTTTTAAATTTTTAGTACAAACAAAGCAAGTTATGTAATACAAGTGTCCACTTGTATCAATTTTGATATTGATTCTCCAACTTTTAGAAATATCAATATCAAAATTGATATAATATCATTGTTTATACCAACCAAACCATAGTTGTCAAGGCAATAGCGTCCAAGGCGCCCGAAAGGTTGTTTACAGCTCAGGCGACAAGGCGTAAGCTTAGGTGTCGTCTAGGCGGTAAGGCGAGGTATGAAGCGGGGTGAAGGTGTATATGTCATTTTTTGAAACTATCATGACATTGTAATACATAAAAATTAAAATTAAACTTACAACTCTAATCAATTGACATACATTCATAACCAAACTTGAATAAGAACAAGAACATAACATGTACATAAAAATATAAACTTAAGACAATTTAAACCAAATGAACTTACCAAATAATGTTAACATTGTTTGAACTTCTTTTCTTTTTTAAGAACCTACATAATAGTGTTCACAATTGATTGGGGCCGGGCCTCACTTAAGAAACCGGCCCTGTTTTTTCTTTAAACCGGCGGCACTAGTTTCGCCTCATGATAAGATGAATCAGGCGGACAGCTGGACAAGGTGTCCGGGCGCTCGCCTTGGCTGCTAAGGTGCTTGCTTAGCAGTCAAGGCGTACGTCTTTTCAAGGGGCAGTAAGGCGGGCGGGCTAGGCATTCTTCAAAAGATGCCTTGTCGCCTAAGTGGACTTATAATGTTGTATGGTAGTGAATTGTTAGCACCAAATTTTTTTTAAAAATCAATTGGATTAGAATTAGTCTAATGCAATTCTCAATTGGCCTGCATAGTCAATTCTCAAATCCAACCTATTAAGTGAAACCCTTTTTCATGTTAATTCAATAAGAATTGACCTAATCAATGTCAATTTCTCAGACCACATTTCTCATTCAATGGGCTGCATTTTTATTGCAAAATGGGTCTATGAAGTGCCAATTTTGCAGCCTATCTCTTGTATATTTATTGGGATGCATTTTATGCCAAAGCAGGCCCATCTCAGTTCTATGCCACATCGGCAGTCTTTCTAGAGCCTCCCTACCCTACATAGTTGTCAAGGCGTACGCCTAGGCGGCGCCTAGGCGCCGCCTAGGCGTAAAGGCGCAAAGGAGGAGCCGCCTGAACAGTTCGCCTTGCGGATGGGAGAAAAAGCGGCCGCCTTGGCCGCTGAGGCGCTCAAGGCGCTAGAAGACCCGCTGAGGCGTTCACCTGGGCGCGGAAGGCCCTCATTTGAACCGGCCATTTGAACCGCCGCCGGTTCAAAATTTAAATACCGGTTCTTCTCAATAGGTAAGCCGGGCCGGTTCATGAGGACTTAAGGGCGAACCGCCCACCCGCGGACCGCACAGCAGACCCCGCCCCGACAGAGGCTGTTCGCGACGGAAGAACGCCGCAGCGCGGACCTCGCCGGAGCTCCTCGCCGCCGCGGACGCCGGACCTCCTCGCCGCCGCAGCCAGTTGCCCTGGAAGGAGGCTCCGACGCTTCTTCCACCTCCTCCTCTATTGATCTTCTCATCTTACAGAAGATATCATCTTCTTTCACCTCCGCGACCGGTAAACCTAGTTTGTAGAGTTTGATTTTTTTGATTGTTCCATGAATCTTTTCTCATTCCATCCTTCAAGTTTAACCTTCTAACATGTATTAAGCTCACTTTAATCATTGTTTACACTTTATTTATTCAATATCTAACAAGTTTCAAGTTCGAACGTAAACATAAAACGTGGTTGTTTTGATCGACTTGTTAACTTAATCTTTTTTTATTGTTAATGTGTGGATGGTGTACAGTTTATAGTGCTTGATTATAATATTGTTTGACTTAATGTTATAATTGATTTAATTTGTTCATTTCATTATTTGACAGTGCATATTTTCATTATATTCATGGAAGGGCTTTCCGGTACTGGTAGTAACAATAGAATGGAATCATCCGGGACAGAAGAAAAAAAAAGAGCAAAATCCAATGATCCCGGATGGAAATATGCACATTGGCCATCGGAAAATGATAAAAACCGTGTCAAATGTTGAAGTTCTTCATAGAAATTTTACTCTTAAAGTCTTAATACATGTCAATTTTATTACATTTTTAGCATTCTTTTGAACACCTTGTGTAATGTTTATGACATGTGAGACTTACATTTTTTATCCCTCTTCATACTCCGCCTTATCGCCTAGGCAACGCCTAGGCGGGCGCCTTGTCGCCTAAGCTGTAAAAGGGTCGTCGAGCGCCTTGGGCGCCTTGTCGCCTTGACAACTATGCTACCCTATTAAGAGAACTGCAACTGTTGCATTGCTGGCACTAAGGTCATTAAACCCGCTCTTAAAGGAGCCGCCCTTGGAGGATGTAAAAGCATTGTCATCATTCCTCCCCTTTTGAAAGAACCACTCTTGAAGGATGGGAAGGTATTAAGGTCATTCATTTCCTCTTAAAGTCAGTTACCCTTGGAGAATGGAGGGGCACATGAGGGGAGCCCAAAGGTCACTTTGACCATTGTCACCATTTTTATTCATCCCATCCGTTCATCCCCCCTATCTATAAAACAACTCCTGCGCCATCTGTTAGAGAGGTTGAGGTTGGAGACTGGCTGGAAGGCTGCTGTGCAAGAAGAGTAGGCAAGGGAGAGGAGGAGGGGAGGGCTGATTTGATCTGGTAACCCTTTTCCCATTTATTTCTACGAAACTGAAGACTGATGTGGAGCAGGATTATTTCAAAGTTTAAAATTTGATATCATCAATTTTGTGGAAAGTTATTTTATAGGGCTGTAAAAGATGGATGATTTTTTTAAAAGAAAAGTATGGTATACCACTGTTTTATTAATAAGGTAATGCAACCAAAATGGATGAGAGACAAACTAATTGACAAAAGGAATACAATGTTGATACTAAAAATTGCTCCAAGGCGTTGCAAATGATCCTACATGACCCTAGAACAAGTTGAGTAGACGTAGTTAACTTATTATTTGACATATCTAAGATACCCATATACTTTCGACTTTAGAAGAACCTGAAAAAAATATGATAATTTGCTTGGTATCTGACATATCCCAGATGCACACATACTTTATGCCCTGTTTGGTCAGAGTATCAAAAATAATACTATATTAATATTGATATTGATATTTTTAGAACTTGGAGTATCAATATCAAAATTGATACAAGTTGACACTTGTGTTACATGACATGCTTTGTTTGCACTACGAATTTCAAAATTGATACTATTAGCCAAATACCTGTAGGTGATTACCACCACTATCAATTTAAACTTGATAATGACAGGTGTTTAATAGTATTACCAAACAGGGCCTTAAGAAGCCAATGCCAATAGAAGCCCAACACATACCCCTGGCAGTTTTCAATATAGACTGCCATAATGTTCACAGTATTTTTCAGAAAACCCTTGCTGAAGATGACAGACTTTCACTTATGGAAAGTTACAGAAAAGCCCTCATAACATTTTTTCATAAAATCCTTCAAATAGAAAATTGTAACTAAATGTTTGTATTATAAATTGCATGTCCTTTTTGTGAAAATTGTATAAATGTCCTCAGACTCAATGGGGAGTTTTTGGGTCTTTACAAAGAGGTATTTCTTTAAGTGTTCTTTGATTTCTTATGTTATATAGTTTAAAGGGCAAGAACAAGATAGTAACTTTCCGCCTCTAGCTAATGTTAGCCCTGTTTTGGTAACAGTAGTAGGCACCTTTATTACCATCATTTGATATTGATAGGAATCATCAGGAGGTGTTTGGCTAATAGTATGAATTTTGAAATTTGTAGTATAATAAACAAAGCATGTTATGCAATGCAAGTGTCAAATTGTACCAATTTTGATATTGATACTTTATGCCCTGTTTGGTAACACTATTAGGTACCTCTATCACTATCAATTTTAAAATTGATATTGATAGGAACCATTAAGAGGTGTTTGGTTAATTGTATCAATTTTAAAATTTGTAATACAAACAAAGCATATTATGTAATACAAGTGTCAACTTGTATTACTTTTGATATTGATACTCCAACATATGAAAATATTAATATCAATATTAATATAGTACCAAAAATGAAACTCTAACCAAACAAGGCATTAATCTCTAAAAATATCAATATCAAAATTGATATAGTATTATTTTTGATATTCTAACCAAACAGGGCATTAGCTAGGCGTAGGAGATCTTCTGTCCTAGGCCATCATAAAACTAAAGGTATGAATATGTTTAAGAGGTAAAATTTTGTGAACTTCTTTAGGGTAATTGAAATCTAAGAGATATATTTGGACCATGAGTTAAAGCATATTTTATTATTTAAATAAATGGTCATCTCACAGTCTTCCAGGCGTTGGTCGCCATATTATCTATTTTTCCATCCTTACGTTGGTGGAACATATTAAGTATTCATTCCAGAAATCTGGTTGAGGTCCTTTAATTTTAATAATCCTGCCAGACCTGGGCTGATGTTAAAAAGGGTTAAAGAAGGGCTTTTGTGTTATCATTCTCCATCTCTTGCTGGAGAGTCTCATACTCTCTAAGTAAAAACAGTATCAGTTGGACCAGTGAAATAGCTTTTCTATATTATTTATACTCTTGACTGGTGGATGTTTAATTGATGATTTGTTGATGTAGGAAATCATTTTCTCTGATAAACTATTTTGAGATGTTTGTACACATGCACCTTACAGAAAAACTGAAGTGGTTGCTTCTGAAAGTTCTTGATGCATGCAAAAGAAATTCTGCAACTGTGGTGAAAGCATGCAGCATTTCTGTTTTGTATTTAACATGTTTATCGATTTCATTTTCACATCATGAATATCAGATTCCATTTTGTTTGATCCAATTGTGCAGATGAATACCTTAGTATAACTTCTAGTTACAGGTGGACCCCATGTTGAACCAAGAAAGGACTTTGTCATCTATTTTTAATATTTTTTATTAGCAGGCTTCTGATTTTCCTTGTTTTTTTCTTCTGAAAACAGCCAATCAGGTTGCTCATGTGAACTGTGGTCAATGTCATACCACTTTGATGTACCCGTACGGAGCTCCATCTGTAAAGTGTGCAATTTGTCATTTTGTTACCAACGTTGGGGTAAGTGTATATATATATCACATAACATGTCTGATTCTATCTTATAATACTTTCATAAGAATAAGTGGTCTTATGCCAAATATTTTCTATGTACCTTTTCAGATGAGAAATAATTCGCTGCAGCCTGTCCCCGCGCATATACCCAATGGATTTATGATGACTCCACCCTCTTTCTCAGGGGTATATTGTCTGATTCCGGATGGGAATACATCCACTATTTAGCATGGTTCTTATGGAAATAGTAAATGCATGCATTTGCTCAATTATGTTTCATCATTTTGCTTGCAGCAGCCTCCTCAACCTCACAGCCAAACGGTGGTCGTTGAGAACCCAATGTCCGTTGATGAAAGTGGCAAACTGGTAATGCCTTCCATTCAATTCTGTGGCTAAATGACATAGTTTGTTGTAGTTAATCTTCCGTAGGCTCTCCTTTGGGTAATAACCCTTTTTCTTTGGTGTAGGTAAGCAATGTTGTTGTCGGAGTTACTACTGAGAAGAAATGAACTGTGGTTTCTTGATATTTCTCTAATATGATGGTGAAAGGGTCGGGGAAAGAAATCGTTTGTAACTATTAATACCTATTTTGAGATCGCCCAATTTATCGGGTTCCACCTGTGTACATGTATCTGGACACCAGTCAGAAAACATACACACCCAATCTTTTGTATATGGCTATATGTTGTAATGCTGGTTTTATGCAGACTATCATGATGTGTTCACCTTATAGTGGGGTCAAGCATGGTCGTTTTGGGCTTTGGAGGTGTCTGTGTATGCATGTTGGAGAAAAAGAATTGTTTGTCACTCACTTCCTTGCATGCTTTCTAATGTCTATTTTTCTGCTTCTTCTGACGCCCGTAGAAGTCTGGAGTCTGGACAATCTCTAGTGGATAACTACATTTCATATATGGAGTGAGTATGCACAAGCCAAAAGCATTTGGCTAAAAAGGGAAAGAGTGGCTAGTTTGAATGGTGTTAATGACTTTTTTGTCGTCTTTCTTATATAGGTTTTCAAGGGTTTATTAGAAGCGAAAATGATGGTACAGGAGCTACTTTGTTATCGACATGTAGTTGGAGTTTTGTAATAGTTCATCAGGATGTTTGTAGACTTTTCGTAAGGACATGTATTTTGTCTCTCTTTCAAAATCAAGATAGGCTAGCTGGTTCTTGTCATCAAGATCATATTATTCGTTACTCCCATTTGGTTATAATTTATACCTAGTGATAGGAGAGTTCTTACACCATGAACAAGGGGTAAGTGAGGTTCATTTCACATATATAGGCTCAGGGTTGCGTTATCATTTCTATACAATAGTCTCTACCTACGGGGTATCACTTAAGAACATGTTCCAGTATCTTGTTTGGTTAGAGTCTTGAATTTAGTATTGATATTTTTGTCAGCTACGCCAGCATCAAACCAGCAGTCCTAAATATCAAGAATCATACGGTGTTAGCAATTAATTGATTTTGTACTCTAATAGACCCTACATTAGGAATTCGAGGTTTGACCCAAAAACTCTTGAATAATGAGCATGTTCTCCAATTATGATATGCATGATTAGTTGCTAATTACTTATATTGTCGATTGGAGATGGGTCACCAATAGACGACGAGTTTGCCGTCGAACAGAACTGGTCGGATGATGTGAACAATATGGTCTTCCCAATTATGTCCAATTGATTGAGATAGCTTGAAGTAGCCGTGAGACAGTTGGGAAGATAGGTTGCAAGACTAGAAGAAATGATGACCCAGCTGCGAGCAAAACTCGAAATGAAAACAAACCACATGGTAAAAGGAAAAGCATCCACGAGAATTGTCCAGTGGACATCGAGATTGATTGATATAGATTGCATTTACCATATATTTATATTTTTTCTTAATATTCTTTATTTGGTCGGTCATAGCCGATTTCAAGAAAACATCATTGCTATGTTCTTTGGGTTAAATGTTTTATGTACCGTATGTTTTTCTTTTTTTTCACAGCATTTTCTGTTTAGTCGACCATAGCTGATTCCAAGAGAGCATCACCATTCTGTTCTCTACGTTAAATATTACATTTTTTTTAGTCGCATGGCCCGTTGGCCTGGCAGCCCGCCGCTCACGCGGGCAACTCAATCCCCACCTGATAGCCCTCCCCCCGGGGGGAGAGCCGGATGCCACCCGGCGTCCTCGATCCTGCGCCCTCCCGCAAACCCTGCGGGAGGGCGGTGCCAATCGAGCTAAGCTCGGTTGGCAAGATACAATCCTCTGCGTTAAATATTACATTTACCATATATTTTTCTCTTTCCCCCCCCAACATTCTCTATTCTGTCGGCCACAGCCGATTCGGAGAGAACATCATCGTTATGTTCATTCGGTTGAATCGATGAGTTGTTGCATTTATCATGTGCTTTTCTATTTTCCCAACATTCTTTGTCTACTCGACCATAGTCGATTCTAAGAGAACATCCATTGTTTTGTCCCTTGGGTTGGATATTGCATCTACTATATGTTTTTCTTGTTTCCTAACATTTTCTATTCGGTCGGCCATAATCAGTTGTGAGATGACAACACCTATTTCATGGGGCATCTTACCATACCAACTAATGTCATTGGACCCCTGAAGTGAGACATTGGAAGTAGAGTAGCATTTCAAAGTTTCTGTCATTTGAATTAATAAAATGAGATGCCACCACATTTCAAATAGCATAATAGAGACCAAGTGGACAACTGCTGCAGTGAAAAGATCAACAAAAGCTACCACTTTGACAAAGAAGCAGATTATACAAAATTCTACAGGTCGATCACACGGCTAACTAAGAGGTGTATGACACCGTATACATCTGCATGCAAAGCTTGGTCTGCTGAATAATGCCGTAGATATATTCATATAAACATATTAACGTAACATCAGAATGCAGGGTGGTACCACATGGAGAGCGTAGCGCTCTCCGTCAAGTAGCTGTCGGAGTTCCCTTCGGCGGCGCTCGGCGGCGCCTCCGCCTTCAGCCCGCCGCCGTCCGGCTTGCCGATGTGGTCAAGAGCCGTCCTGAAGGCCTTCTTCTCGCGGGCGGAGGAGCTCACGCAGGAGACGGCCAAGCCCTGCATGTCCTCCGCCGCCGGCGACGCCCAGCTGCCGCCGAACGCCGGGAGGTAATACGGCGGGTGGGTCGCCGGAGGGTAGCCGGAGAAGCAGGGCACCTGTTCACAGCTTTCCGGTCCGAGCGGGCCGTGCTGATCGAAGGTGAAGAAGGCGTCCATGAGAGGGGGCAGCGAGGAGGAGTCCGCGTCGCCGTCGTCGCCGTCCCCGCCGCCGTAGATGTTCTCCTTGCCGTGCTTGGAGGGCAGCCCTCTGCTCTTGTACAGCACCCTGCACAGAACCCAGTCCTCCTGTTCAAGGCAGCCGAAGAAGATGACACAGGAGAGTCAGAAGAGGACATGATGTGCACCAAAAATTTTATTTATTTATTATTTTTTTAGCTTTTTCAAACGATTATTTTTTGAATGGAGGGTGATGAGGTGACTTGTTGTGATATGATTTCTGAGCTCTTTGTGATAAAGTAAAATATTAGAAAGAAATTTATGAGATAAAATGGGATTGGCACCACAAGCTCAGAATTAAAAAGAATTATCTAGAAAGAATTTCTCTCTCAACTTCTACCTTTCTTAATAATGGCTGTCAAACACTTTGATTAGTAGGCACCAAGAGCACTCATGAGGTACTCTTGTCTAATTCATATCTTACTGGAGCCCATGTCAAAAAATTTTAAAACACAATAATTTTATACCCTGTTTTGATAAAATTTTATATTAAAATAAAATCTAAGATGTATAACGACATAAAATTTTCAAGCTTGTGAGGTATGGTATTTAACAAAAAGAGTAGGGACATGTATAACAATAAAAAGGTTGGTGATCATGAGGGAGAAAAACAGTTTCCACCTCTCTCTTTTTGTCCAAGAAAGAGTTGTGTAAGACCATACTTCTGTAAAGATTGTCAAAATCCTTTCTCACAAGTTTTGTTGCAAGAACATGTTTTTGAAATAAAAACACAGGTTGTCATGCAACCAAACACCCATAAAGTAATTGAAATAGTGATACATGTTTTGTGTTTTGCTAGATGACCAAGATGTGACCTGTAAAATAGTGTAGAGAAACTTGACCCTCTCAGCATACAATAAAACATTAATAAAGAAAACAGAAATCTGCTCCAAGCCTTGTGTCCAAGCAATGTACATGAACAGGATTTCCAGTCAACTCCTTCATGTGCCAGCAATCTCTCTAGAGAAAAGCTTCAGGTCACCTTGGCCAGCCATGAGAGAACAGTTCTTTTAAACAAACACATACTAAAATATTAATTATATAACTAATTAACATACCAAATATAAAAATCTCAAAAACTAGCACACTTAGGTTAGGGTGCGGTTGGATTCCCCAAATCTCACTTCAGGTTAGATGGGTTAGAAAATTATGAAGCCGGATTAGCTGAAAACTTCGGCGTTATGTGTAAAGCATTGTCCTTAATCATTGATGTCATTATGAAAGTTCTTTAATCAAATTAAATTTGCACATATATTTATATTTATATTTGTGTGTATAGAGAGAGAGGACAAGACTTGAAAGAGAGAGAAGGGGGGGATGGGAACTGGTTTACATCCAAAGATGACCACCATAAAGCTACGAAAGCAACAGGAGAGAGAGAGAGAGAGAGAGAGAGAGAGAGAGAGAGAGAGAGAATCAACTTCCGTGGAGGAGACGACATCTCGGAGGGCCCTCTTCCCCTAATTCACTGAAGCCAAACACAAGACGGAAGGGAGAAAAGAAGGAACCCCACGCATATCAGGGAATAAGAACATTTTATTTGTCTTCTCCGTTTGAACACCACCCTAGATCCTTTGACAGGAAGGGCTTGTTTTGTTTTATCCTAATTCTCTTGTTTCAAAATCACTTATTTAATGACAAGACTTTTTTGTTCCTGTAAAACAAATATCACATGATCAGGACGACCTTGCAAATTTAGTTTGAAACAAGATTTTTTTTTTTTTGAAAATAAATACACTGTTTTACATCAACCCAACAACCGAAAATGCCGCAAAATAGAGCAGAATCCTTCGATCAAACAAACAAGCAAGCCCTAAAATGGTAGTAAGATCATGGCAAGCCAGCCCATGTAATCGCATCAGACTGCAACGTTGCAAGACCGGCAGCTGCCATGTGTGGGTTCCTCCCATAAGACCACGAAGAACAACATCTCCCAAGACAAAACTCTCCATCTGGGTGGGTCAAGAAGGGGAGCCCTAATCAATCGTGGCACTGCACTGGTCAGCTGGCCTTGCTCCGAGGACAGCTCAAAGAAAGGAGGGCCAGGAAGAAGTCAAGATCGTGGCGGGTTCTTTCTGCAGCTGAGGGACTCTCTGGTTTAGATCAAATTCTTGTGACTGTGTACGACAGTGATGTGTTTCTGGGTGGGATAACGCAAACGGGATGTGGGGGTTGCACAATAAACATAGTTTGCATAGATAGGGATAGGCGGACTCCTGGATCAGATCAGACCTTTCCGATCCAATTTCGGCCGGGAGACCCGATCCAAGCCGATCTTCCACCATAATCGATCAAAATCGGTCGAATCAACTTAGATCGAGACCGATATCGATCAAATCGGTAGTTTCCGGACCCGCCTATCAGGTACCAACAGGCATGGAAAGACTGCTGCAGCAGTGCCACTGTGACGGCCTATGCAGCCTCATTTTGGGGACAAAAGAGGCTAGTACCTTTCAGACTTTGGAATCCAATCTAGGGCCATAATTATGTGTTTCTTTTGTTGTTTAGGGTTTTTGATGAACCAATTTGGGCCGATTCTAGATTGAGATTACTCCCAAATAATCGACTCAAATCAGACCAACTGATCCGAGTCTGATTCCGATCCCGCAATCCTTGACAATAATTTTCTTTTCAAGTCTGGCATCCGTAAAACGGTACTAAACACCTCAGCCACCCTTGGCAGGGGAGGTCATGGATTCGACCCACACAAGCCTTGTTCCCAGTCTCCATCCCAAATTCATCACAAGTCGCCGGCTTCGGGTCTGACCGACGTGATCAAAAAAAAGTTTTTTTTCGCACAATTTCATTTTATTTTTTTAAAAAATAAAATTTAAACTAATCAAAGCATAAAATTGTGATATTTGGAGGGATGTGAAACAAAAATGTGAGAACCATACATGTATATAACTGAAAATTGTGGGGGACAATGAGAACAAGAAAAGGGTCTCACCATCTTTTACCCAAGAAGAAAATCTCTCCTAAACTATAAAGTTGCAATGATTTCCGATGGATGTTTAATAAAATTTGTTACGAAAACATAGATTCACAACAAAAACTTAATTTATCATCCATCCAAGCACCCCGCAACCGAATATTTCTATCATCTTTCCATGTTCACAATGACGTACCGTCGGATCATAAGTATAAGCTTGTCTCTTATCTTTCCTTTTCAGCCCCACCCGTGGAGGCACTCTGAACCAAAAAAAAAACACATATTTCAAGGAGAGAATATTAGAAGCTTGCATTTTCTCGTACCGTCGGATCAAAATCCAACCACGGGTAAGACGAAGCTAAGAGAACATTTCTCTTATCTTTCCGAATGCACAAACAATCATACGTAGGTAATATATATATATATATATATCTTCAAATATGTAGAGAGAGAGAGAGAGAAGGGTGGGGTAGTAGTGCTATAGTGGTGCTACTGAGAGACGTCGGGCAAGCAAGCATGCGGCGGGCGGCAGAGAAGGAGAAGACGGCGGCGGAAAAGACCAGAGGGGAATCGGATGATCACCTTGGAAGAATAGGAAGAGGAGGAGGAGGAGGCGGCGGAGAGGTCGCCGCCGGCGAGGAGAGAAGAATGGGCGCCTTCCATCCGGAACTCGTGCATGACCCAGTCGGTCTTGCGGCCCTTGGGGGCCCTCCCCTGGTAGAACACGAGCGTCTTCCTCATCCCCACCAGGCCCCCCCGCCGGGCGTCCACCACCGGCCGGTCCTTCCCCGTCGCCTTCCAGTAGCCCGACGCCGTCGCCCTGTTCGTCCGCTGCCCCGTCGCGTACTTGCGGTCCCGCAGGCTGTAGAAATACCACTCTTTCCCGCCCACGCACGCCGACCCTGGAGGGAATTTCGCCCGCCATTAAAGTTCGAATTTTTCGCTAAAATAAAAACATAACAACAAAGTTCAGCATCTCCGAGAGGGAGGTGTAGTTGGTTATCACGTCAGTCTGACACAGTGAAGGTCTGCGCTTTTATTTTCTTTTTTATTTATTTCCTTGATTACCGAGAGATAAAAATAGCAGCTTTTTTTTCTGCCCTGATCACCGAGTGATGTGAATAGCAGCCATTTCCCTATCATAAGTTTATTTTTCCGATCTATTTTTATTTTTTCCCTGATCACCAAGCAATATAAATCAATCTCTCTCTCTCTCTCTCTACATATATATATATATATATATATATCATTGTAAAAAACGGCTGAAAGAGGTAAATTTCAGAGGGAATATTTTGGGCACCAGACGCAACGACGCGTCCCGTGTTCTCCTTTCCGAGCAGTCACCGGCGGAGCTCGTCTTCCTCGCCGGACTTGCACACTGCGCACAGCAACCCTAACCCTAACATTCATATACTGGGAGGGAGGGAGGGAGGGAGGAGGAGGAGGACATTGGGCAGTGAAGACGACGAACACTTATAAGTCTTTGCCGTGGTGCGCCGGAGGGAGGCCGGCGGCGGTCGCCGGGTTTCAGTGGCGCGCCGTGAGGCGGAGTTGCAGCAGCAGGGGGTCTACCGGCGGCGGAGTCAGAGTGCTTGGTACTTACCGGGGAGGTCCCAGGGCTCGCACTTGTTGAGGTCGACGTCGACCAGCATGGGGAAGCTGCAGCCGCCGCCGCCGCCGGCCGCCTTGTGCGCCAGGTAGTCGGAGACGAGCTCCTCGTCCCTGGGGTGGAACCTGAACCCCGGCGGCAGCCTCTCCTCCATCGTCCCGAGGAAGCTCATCCTCCCGGGCTTAACTACTCGGCGAGCTCAGGAGACACAGAGAGAGAGCGAGAGAGACAGAGCGTTGCAGGTGGCGAGAGGAAGAAGACGATGATGAGCGTATTAATAAGGCGACAAAGATAGAGGAAAAGAGGGAGGCTCTTGATTGGTCAACAAGTTGTCATGCTGGCGTCATGCAACCCGCTGGTCGACCAATCAGGCTCCAGTTACCGGACCGGGGGGGTCGCCGTCCGCGGCCCCCCGGGGGCTCCGACGCTGACGTGGCGCACCGGTTTAGTTAGAGGTTGGCAAACCACGCCGGCGAGAGCTGACGTCGGATGCCAGGTCGGTCGTCGAAGTCCCGGTCAACGTGCGAATAAGGTTACCGCCCCCCGGCGGGAACATCAAGTCCGCCAAACACCCGAATATTGCGGCTTCCCGCCCGGTCCCGCCACCCCACCCTCACGTGGGGGGGGGGGCGTCCCCACGTGCGGCGACTCTCGTCCGTTGGATCCGGATCCGAGCGCCGCGCGGCGCGCGGAGGGGATGTAACAGGTGGCCAAGGAGGGGCCCACAAGAAAATTAATTAATTATTATTATTATGATAATCATCGGCGTCATCCACCCTAACCTTCTTCGACATCACCGTCATCCTCGATATTATTATTATTATTATTATTATTATTATCGGTTGGATTTGTATTGCTCTTATGACCATTTTCATTACTATTTTTCTAGGACAAATTAGTTTTTACTCCCTGTAAAACTTATTAATTATGTATCGGCCCCTGTATATTATATGTTTGTACTTCAATCTTCATAAGTTTAGGCCCCCTTATATTGAACATCCCTGGTCACGGTCAATCAGGTGTGCAAAGCCACTGTCGAGTTGAGTGATATGGTGTTCAAGTTCGGCTTATTTATTTTACAAGAGTTCGAATTTGAACGGGAGCTTTTACTAATATGTCGAGCCATTGTTTAAGTTTGATTTGCTACTTAACTGATCTAAGCTCAAGCTCGAACTAGAGATCAAATAACACATCGACTTCGATTCAATCTGTATTTAAGTTCAAATTCGATACGAACCCGTTTAAAACATCGAAGTTAATCAAAAGTCATTTGTGGAACTTTAACTTCTATTGATTTATGGAACCTAGATATATTTAAGTGATAATATATAATTATCGACACTCATAATTTAAATTTTTAAATAAATATTCAGTTGTGTATTCAATAGAGTTACTAGTGAGCTTGTCCAATCGAGGTTAATGAATTTAACTTTATTTCTATTCAAGTTTGTTTGCTTAACATAATAAACAAGTCGAGTCAACTTTTTATAGAGCCAACCTTCCAACTAAGTGTATTGATTTTTTTTGCACCCTTACCATCAATTTTGAAATTGATAATGATAGAGATTATCGACTTGTGTTTGGCCATCAACATCAATATTGAAACTCTGCGTGCAAATAAAACATATACATAATATATAATACAAGTGCCAACTTATATCAATTTTAATATTCATAATCAATTCTTTACAATTATCGATATCAAATTTGATATGAAATCATTTTTGATACTCTAACCAAACAAGACATTATATAATTAGTGTCTTCTTGGATTTACATATAATTTCGTAATGTCATCAGAACACAACATGCAGCAAACAGGGATTACCATATGTTACTGATCTCCCCCCCCCCCATATATATTTATATATTTATGAAAAGGAAAGATGAAATTACCCCCACCATTTGACTACTTACTACTGATGTCATGTTACTGATTTGGGTAAAGTCAAGATTCGGCTTATAATTACAGTATTTATTTATGGATTTGGTGTATTTCCATCTTTCTTCTCTTATCTAGATCTATATATAGTCAGATTTTAGAAAAAAATCTTGGTGAGGAGATTCATAACATAAAAGTCTTGATGGCTGTTTGACCACGTACAGCCATGTTTTGTAAGTCTATGGCAATCAAATGTCTATTCTATTCACCACCTTACCTTTGGATAAGAAGGCAATTGAGTTGTTGACTTGTCTTAGTAAGAAAGAGTACAAAGGTGCAGACGAGCGGAACAGTATAATGTTCAAGTTTGATTTGTTTATTTTACCTGAGTTAGAGTTTGAAATCGAGTTTTTGCAAATATGTTGAAAGTTTGTTCAAGTTAGATTTGTTACTTAATTGATCTAAACTCGAGCTCGAGCTCAAATAACAAATCGACTCCAATTCAATCCACACTTAAGTTCAAACTCGATACGACCTCGTTTAAAACCTCATAATTAATCAAAAGTCATTTGTAAAACTCTAATTTTAACTTATTTATAAAATTTGATCTAAGTTCAAACTCAAATCAAATTTTATTTTAACTTATTTTATATATTTAAGTAGTAATATATAATGATCAATACTCATAATTTAAATTTAAAATAAATATTTAATTGAGTATATAATAGAGTTACTAGTGAGCTTAATGAATTTAACTTTATTTTCTATTCAAGTTTGTTCGCTTAACGTAACAAACGAGGCAAGACAAATTTTTATGGAGTCGACCTTCGAACTACTTGCATGATTTAATTGATTTTGTTGCATCCCTACTATTAATTTTGAAATTGATAATGAGAAAGATGTGCTAGCTTATATCAATTTTGATATTCATATTCCATTCTTTACAATTATCAATATTAAAATTGATATGATATCATTTTTGATACTTTAATCAAACAAGATATTAATTAATTAATGTCTTCCTGGATTTACACAATTTCTGAATGGCCTATGATTAGTATCAGAACACAATATGCAGCAAACAGGGATTAGCATGTTACTGATCTCTCATTCTCTCTATATATATATATATATTTATGAAAAGGAAAAATGAAATTACCCTACCATTTTTAATTCTGTAAGAAGATACCAGTCCTGAACCGGCCTAGATGTACATGACTACTTGCTCCTGATGTCTTGTTATTGATCTGGGTAAAGTCAAGATTCGGCTTATAACTATAGTATTTATTTATGGATTTGGTGTATGTTTCATCTTTCTTCTCTTATCTAGATATATATATAGTCAGAGTTAGAAAAGTTCTTGGTGAGCAGATTCATGACATAAAAGTCTTGATGGCTGTTTGACCACAACCATGTTTTGTAAGTCTATGGCTTTCAAAGGTCTATCCTATTCAGTATTCACCACCTTATGTTTGGACAAGAAGGCAATTGAGCTGTTGACTTGTCTTTTAACCTTAGTAAGGGGGAGATCATTGTCTGGCTTTGTATGGGCTCATTTTGAAGAGATGAAGCTCCTAAGAATTACTCTAAAGAAGAAGAAGAAGAAAGGTCAGAGCAAGAGATTTGGCTAAAAAGAAAATCTCAATGGTCTCTTACATATCAACCCCTAAAATGCATTTTAATTCCAAGTTGTTCTTATACCCTCAAAAAATTTTAAAATTTATTCAGTTTATATATACATTGTTATATATTGACAGCTGGACTAATTTTGGTATATATATGATATAAAATTTCAAAGATTACATTGATCCATAATAACACATTTGCATTACACTAGCCCATTTTCTTAGAGAACGTGTAGGTACTTCTTATCAGTATTATCCTTGATAGCATATTAGATCATCTTTGATACTTATGCTTCTGTATCTTTCTCTTTTTTTTTTGTTCATGGCGCAGTGGTTCTGCGCAGGGAAGCCGCCCACGACGGGGCGGATACGCCGGGTTCGAACCCGGGATCTGACGCCCCGCAGGGCGATGGTGTCCCACTCCGCCACGAGGCGGGGGACCTTATGCTTCTGTATCATCATTATAAAACATTGTACCATGCTAGTTTTAAATTTAATACACTTACCAAATAGGCTCTTAATTAATCGTTGTTGCATCTGGTTTCAAGATGCCTCTACTTAATAATAGATCTTTCTTTTGTACTAGCCAGGCTTATCCACAAGCAATTTAAAAAAAAAATAGGTTGGATGATCTTGCTCCTTCTTTTTGTACTCTTGATCAGCCATATGATTATCCCACTACAACCTAGTGGACCTTTATTGAGGACCCCTATGGTGTAGGAGAAGAAATTGATGATAACGTATTTAATTAAGTAGTTTATTCTGTGGATTTGAGCAGGATAAAATGATCTCTTTTTATTCCCGCCCAGGTTCCTTACACATAAGTTATCATGATTAATTAATATTCTATAATCTAGAAAAAAAAGATAATTATTTGTGAACATGTGAGGTGGTTAAAAGTGAAAGCTAGAATGGTAAAAGAAATTAAGAGTATATATGTATGTTGTTGTGCTCTTTTCATGTACATCAATTATTAGAAGTATATGAATATTGTTGAAACTTATCATTCTATCCAGATCCAGCTAAATTCATTTGATTACTTTCTCTCTAAGAACTAGCTTTAGCTTCTGTCATCTTCTGATCATCATGCATGGGGTGGCTCAGATTGATCCAATCATGGGCATGCAACATCCTATAGCCAAGGCCTACCAAAGAAAATTAGTTGGGTCACTCTCCTTCCCCTCTACATCATCAAAAAGGTATTTGAAGGTTCTCTGCCTCTGAGCACTTGTGAAGGAAGAAGATAGGTGTCTTCTGCCCATGCCAAAGCAAGAAGTTTTTTTTTCTTTACTGTGAAGACTGGATGGTGCTTCTCTGTCATGGCTATATAAGTTCTGTCATCATGGCTAGTGGGTTCTAATTGGACAAATTGGGTTGTCACTCAAGAGAAAAAAAAGAACATATACTCATATACCCATTATCATCTAACTGATTTCATAATATTATATGCATATAACATATAGAGAGAGAGGAGGGTGAATACATATCTCCACTCTGAACAACGTCACCATCCCACCTTCCTGAAGGGGACAAAGTAAAGCACAAGCCCCATGCTGATATGTCCATCATCCTCACCCTCCCACGTGAGTTGCACGTGCCCAAAGCGATGTCTGTCACCGCGACGCCCACCGTCCGATCGGCACCGTGGGCCCGGTTGATCAGATTAAATGGGCCACTGGTTGCCCCCACCCCTTTTGGGCCATCAGTAGCTGATTGGCACAGTGTCCTTTTCATTCTCCACCTTGTCCCAATACAGAAGCAGTTGTGCCAGGCTCACAAGCACCCATTAAGGCCACATCTAATCTCACCTTCATGCTCCCACCCTCTCTCTCCTTGACCCACATGTATATATATATTTATAGAGAGAGAGAGAGAGCAAAGTAAAGGAGATGATAAGGATCCCAAGTGGCCCCTTCCTGTACTGTGATGCATTCTGATTTGAAGGTTGGGTGAGTTGGATGGTCTCTGTGTTCAGTTGCCCAAAATAATAATGCATGTATGCATGCATTCCATACATATAAGTGTTTGTATCATCTCTCTCCGCTCTCCACTATCAGTAAAGAATTTATCATGTTTTCAATTCATGCTATATTTAGGATGTAGTCAATATAAATATGGTTGGTAAAATACAGACAAGAGTTGGTAAAATACAGATAAGAGTTAGTAAAATATAGATAAAACAAGTAAAAATGTTGTTGTACTTATTAGTGTGGTTGTATATCATGATATATAAATATGTTGTTTGAATTGAATGTGGGTCAAGTTGCTCAAAATAATGCATGCATGCCATACATATAAGAGTTTGGATCATCTACACTAGGAAAAAGCTCTCTCAATTATCACAGTAAACGCACCGTATGTTTACAATTCATTCAACTCAAATGATGTATTTATGGGCTAATAAATATGGTTATTAAAATATGAAGAGGATTTAGTAAAATATAGAAATATATTAGTAAAACATATAAAGAGAGAGAGAGAGATTACTAGAATAAAGGTGTAAGTTGGTAAATATATATAAAATTGATAAAATATGTTGTACTTTTTGGTGGTTATCGTTAATAAAGTGTTTGGTTACACAATAAATTTTTATGCACTAATGATAAAAAAGGGTACCACCTCTCTTTTTTGTCAAGAAGGAACTCTTTAAAAATATAAATTTGTTAGGATGGTCAAACACCTCTTTTAACAAGTTTTGTTAAAAGAATATAAAATTGTGGCAAAAACTCAACTTATTATGCAACAAAGCACCCCATATATAAATATAATTAAATATGTTGTTTGAATTGAAATGTGGGTCACAAAGCTGATGTATATATTTTTATTGGGAAACTGAGAAAAATAGCTCCAAGGGCCAAACTGAGGGGGATCAGGACTCCATATAAGAAGGTTAGCTAAAGTAGCTTCTTTGGGTGTGGAGTTGACCAAGGAAAGCAAGCCTTCCAAGAAAGAACTGACAGAGGTAGGTTGGCTCCCCTAGAAGAAAATGACTTGCCCTTTGCTCTTCTCAAACTTTGTGACCTACACATGCACGTATGATGAATAAGACCTTACCCAAACATAAGGACAATGTAAACCCTAATAATGCAAGCTTCAAACCTAAGACGTCCTATGTGGTCTATATGCACCAGGTAAATTTCAAAGGTCAACAAAGAAAAAAGGACCACCTCCCCACGTGCACACCCCTCATCAACCCTAATCAATATATATATAACTGCATGCAAATCCCTAGAGAGAGAGAGAGGGGGTAGGTCTCATATGTCAACTGACATATTCTCCACTCTCCAATGGCTGATCAAGAAGCTAGAAGCAAGAAATTCCAATGATTGTTGAGATTAAGGGGGTCTAAGCACATTGGGTCAGTCAAGTTAGGTGACAACATGTATAGAAAATGGTGCCTAAAAACAAGTGTCATCCTCAGATGGTGACTGCCCCCTCTCTCTCTCTCTGTATATATATATATATATATATATATATATATGTATACATATATACTTGAGATTGAAGAAACCCACGTCAGGAGTTCCAATTTGGCTATTACAAAAAAAAAAAAAAATCAAACTAAACTACTTGACAAGGGCCGAAAAAGAAGAACACAACTCACCAATTAAATATCTCTCTTATTTCAAGTTTTTAAATCTATCCCAAACTTGGAGACGTCTCTCTGTGATGTCTCAATGTTTGGGTGCATGGCAGGCAAGCCAATATTCAAAGATGGTGGTGGATTGCCCTTGTTGTGCACTCACCAAATGATCAGTTATATATATACATAGTCTTACTTGCCGTACTTAATCATCTAAAGCAGCAGACACACATATATATATGTGGCCTGTTCATTGTTCTGTTCAACAGGAAAAACCAAACCTAATAATAGTTTGGTTTGGTTCATTTGGGTTGAATTATCTGTTTGTTTGTTTGATTTTCAAGGCGTTTCAAGTCAAATAAAATTGGTGAATCAAATAATCCAAGTTAGATTTTATATGTATTTTAAATTATATATGGTGAGTTAAAAGTAACAATATAGAAATATATACACTGTACTCTAATAAAATATGGCTCGAACCGTATCAAATTGAATCAAACAGAATTAGTTCAGCTTGTTTTGGATTCATTCGGGACACATATAATTTGGTTTGGTTTAGTTTGGTAAAAAATAAAAAAACTTTATCTCCTTAGTAATTAACCAGAAATCAACAATGAAAAAAAACCCTTTATCTTCCTGCCAAGGTTAGAATTCTAGAATGGTGCTAATGGCTTTCTTTGCAGCCTTTCTCTCTAATCAGGTTGAATTACCTCCCACCTAATTAAATCCAATCCTGAGAAACAGAAGGAGAGGGAATCTCTCTTTCCTTTTCTTCTCAAATTATGTGTCTCTTAAGTATGAGGTGTATTTTAGAGGAGTAGAAATGTTCTCTCGTTTTCTCCTACAAAGGAGGTGTATTGAGTGTGTAGTTTACATATATAATATGATGTATATTTTTTAAACAAATTCTCAACCGTCCCCAAGGGAGAAAAAAAAAGGAAAGTGCGCCTTATGGGTGTTTGGTTGCATGATATTTTTTTGTACATTTTCATGATAAAAATTTATATTAAAATAAAAAGTAAACAAACTCATGACATAAAATTATTATGTTTGGAGGGATGTGATAACAAAAAAATAACTACCATACATGACCAAACAAAGTGGGGGGACCACAAGGAAAAAAAAAAGGTGAGACCCTCTTTTTTTTGTTTAAGAAGAAAATCATTTTCAAAACATAAAATTGTCATGGTTGTCAAACACCTCTTTTAACAAGTTTTCTTATAAATTTTAAAAATTAAAATAAAAATCTTCATTATCATGCAACCAAACACCCCATTAGTGTGCTCTCACTATTCAAATACCAATGACAAGGATTAGGGTTAGACTGAGCTGTGAGGCACACACACACATATATACATACATACAATATATACACACACACTACACTGATGATTGTGTGGTCCAAACTATATATACGCTTGGATTACGACCAAAGATCACCACCACGAGTTTCTATAGAATTTTTTATATTGTCGTAGAACAAGTTCAACACAATATGTACGCCGTTTTTGGTAAGGGTGCCGGTCTTATCTCTTCGAGAGACGTGAAATCACCTCAGGTTAAAAAAATGGGCTTCTCTCTTCAATTTAGAGACAAAATAAATAGGAGCCATATACCATTATAATATATAAACATGCATGTTACAACATCAATAATAATGTATGGGGGTGAAGAGAGATTTATCTCCGATTCCCGTCTGAGAGAATCTTTTCTCCTCCGGATGGAATTATATCTTGTCACCCGTTGAAGTTAGCTCTAGATTGCTTGTTAGAACTGAACATATTTATATATATGATCAGACTAGCTACACTACATTAATTAATGTGAGATTAAAATAGCTAGACAAAGGAGAGCATACAAAAGATCTCTAAGTGATCAGTGGTAGAAGATCTATATCACCTATATTATTATTATTATTTAAAACAAAGGAAGGATGGCGTCACACTCATATAATTAATTAATCACTAGAGAGATCATGATTAGGATGGGGGCTCGTCAGCATGCATAAACAACAGCCCAGTTGGTGAGAGAGGAGACTTTGGGGGTAGATGCCCTGCATATATATATGTATATATCATATCAGAGCTTTATCCAGGAGCAACAACCCTGATCTCTGTGTTTAATTAATTATATATATTCAGTGATTCATCTCATGGTCTGATCACTAGCTAGGATATATATATTTAACTGTTCATATATATATATATATATCGATAGATAGATATATATATATAACAAACTGTTCATATAAGGCAAGCTACATGCTCTCAAACGTCATGTTGGCAGCTTCGGAGATTCAAATGACTGGGATAATTAGTTCTTCAGTTTTTAATTGTTTTTTTCAAGTTTGGCCACAGCACAAAGCTAGCTGTTCCATATAGGTGGTGGTACTGATCTACCATGTATATATATATATATGTATGTATGTATATATATATGAGTTTTGAGCACCTATTTGGAGTGCAACAGAACTCCCTCAATTGCGAGAAAGTATATAGTGTACACGTAGATTATGTATTCAACTCAAACTGACTCTTATTTATGATGAGTAATAAATGTATAAAAGGGCTAATAGAAGTAAATCAAACATGAGAGAAATTAATAAAACATAGAAAGATTTGTAAAAATATATTTTTAGATTTCTTTAGTCATAAAAATGTTATTTTTGAGTTAAATAAATGTACATATTTTTGTCAAGATGTTTATTCATTGACAACCGCGGTCAGCCTAAATAATCCGGACTCTCTCTCTCTCTATATATATATATAATATATATGTGTCTGTGTATATAAATATATTTATATACATATATGCCTACCTGCTTCACGAGGACGTACGTACGGTCTCCGTAAAGACACAGAAGCTTCAAAAGTCAACATCAAGACTCGATCGATGTATATTAAAAATTAACCGTATTAGTTGGAAGAAGAAGGATCATCTCTGGAATGAATTAGCGTACATGTTTATCGTCAGATCAGAAGGGGTTCAAACGTATAATAATGCTTGATTTTAAGCATATATATCATATATCATATATCAAGTTGCTAAAAAGATGCCTAACTCTGATCAACCGACTCATTTGGCAAACTTTATTTCTTTATTAATTACAACTCAACTAAACAGAGCTGAATAAGTCTTAATCTCAAATCAATTGAGATCGATTTTATATGTATATATATATATATATATAGAGAGAGAGAGAGAGAGAGAGAGATTCTCTTTCAGTCACCCCTAGCTATCGATTGTATATTAAATATCTTCCTTCAAATTAACTTAATTAGGTTCACCATCTTTCTTTTTATTCAATTATTTTTTTGATATGTCCTACTTTTCTGGTTAGAACTTTCTTAGATTTAAGTTTTATGTCCAAACCATCTTGATCCGTCTTTCTTTCAATTTTCCTATAATTGTTGTGACTATTCTGATTTATTTATTATGTATTCCATCTAATCTAGTGGGAACACACATCCATCTTAATATTCTTTAGATATTTATTTTGAAAACATATTTTTATCATGTAACTTTCGTTGCCTTACAACATTACATATCTTGAAAGAGATAAAGTTTCTCTTTCAACCTTATTAGAATCTTATCATCACTTAAAAGTCCCCATAACCAAATTATCCGTACTATAAAATAAGTGAACCAAATTATTTAAATTAGATACTTTGAGATAATGCTATGTACTACATCCAAACCAACTCTCCCCTCTTCTTCCCTTTAATTTTTTATTAATTTAGAATATAGTTTTTTTGGCTTAGGTATATTTATTTTAAAATCTTTAGACTTAAAAATTTTAAAATTAAACTTTTCCATCAACTCTTTGTGCCTCTTCTATTAATACAATACCATCTCCAAACAGTATACACCTCTCTTTTAATTCACTCATGACTAATATAAGAATTTAATAGGCCCTCAATCAAAACTTCTTTTACTGCAAAACATATATGGATTTACAAACATGCAAAAAGAATGCATCCTTGTATTTGTAAGTTGTAACGATACAGAGAGATAGACTGAAATATCCCACGACAGGACAGCATCCATGAAGCATCATACAATAGCTAAATGGTGGTGGGAATTTCCGTGCAAATAAATCAAACTAAATAATTACAGCCCAAAATATTTAACTAATATCTAGCTGCATGGTTAATCCGATGCCTGCAAGAGAATAGACTGATGGGCTGCTGTAAAAAAGATGGTGATCTCTCAGCATCTTTTCCTAGCAATTATTGCCATATTTCTTGGTGATAACGAAGGATCAAAAATTGGCAATAGCTCAACTTCGATTTCACCATCTTGCTCTTGAAGAAACAGCAACCGATCAAGAAGAATGTAAGTTTCCACCAGCGGCCCCAGGGCAGCGCGCAAGGACCAGTAAGGACCTACGAGATCCTGCACAAGTAAAATGAGCATACTTACTACTCACAGCACATACAAGTCAATGGCATCTTCTGCATTTCCATTCATAAATATTTTCCAGATGATAAAGCAAGAAAGAGAAAAATGATGCATACATATGCGTGGCCAAATATTTTTATCATCAAAAGCCAGGTCCATCCGTTACCGAATCATTACTGATACCCAGAAATATTCTGTGTGAAGATGATATGTTTCTGTCCCTTTCCATCAGTATAATAAGTCGAGGAATTTCGAGTGTGAACAAGGTTGAATAATTGGTGTAGATGTCCGGATTCATCAGTTTTTGGCCAACTATGC
Source organism: Cryptocoryne crispatula var. balansae (assembly GCA_036172225.1). NCBI lineage: Eukaryota > Viridiplantae > Streptophyta > Magnoliopsida > Alismatales > Araceae > Cryptocoryne > Cryptocoryne crispatula. The sequence continues at coordinate 3,346,494 of CM069924.1, read as the reverse complement.
TGGTTTCATTGCATCTCTCTGACTTCAGCCGGCCAACTAATCAGATATGGTGAAACCAGACCACTATGCCCTTTTTTTCCCCTTTTTGTTCTATGATTCTCGTCCGCTGAGGACACATTTCTTTACCAGAAAAAGGAAAGAAAAGAAACATACAGAGCGAGAAACTATTCTGATTTGCATTATCAACCAAGAACATATTTACATTCCGGCAGGTGGTCCAAAGTTTGGGAAGAGATCTTCAGTACTAGAGAAGCTGTGCATCAGGTATAGTGAATTTGTGATAGCGGGCTTTCTGGACACAATTTTGGAAGGATACATGCATATACTGTCAGTGATGCCTGGGCTTTCTTCCCCGTCTTTTCAAAGTCATTGTTAATCCTGAATTTTGGAAGAGATGATGGACTGTAGGGATGAAGATGGTTCTGCACAAGGATGGTCCTTTACAAAGGCATTTGTTCACTTATGAAGAGCCAGAACTTGTGGGGTGGTAAGAGCTGATTGATTCAATCATTCAAGAATTGTACAAGGACAAGGATGAAAGAATATAGAAATGGAACAATGGCTGCTTTTCTGCTAGGTATATATCTAAAATGCCAATTAGTGGAGAAACAAAGGTAAGTTGAGCCAAGATTTTGGAAACGGAAGCTCTTGAAATTCAATTTTCTTATGTAAGCTCTCCCGTAATACTTGCATTGATGTTGGGGTTTTCATGCAAGGGGCCCCAGCTGTTAATGTGGTCGTGTTTTTTTGTCCTCTCTATCCTCACAATGGAGCTCATATATGCAGTCTGTTTTGTTTCCTTCTGAATGCAACGACTTGCACCCTGTTTGTGGGGGCAGCCTGCAAACAAATAATTGGATTGCCCAATCAGTTGAACAAGGTGAATCCAATTATAGGTAAATATTTTAGGTATGATAGAAGTATGGATTCTCACTTCACATTTTCCTCTCACTTGTCTCAAATAATCAGGTTAAAAGGAACAAAACATGGTCAAATAATGAAAAGCCTCTGATCATCTTAAGGTTTTGATATATCATAATAGCTTCAACCTTATTTTCAAGCTTATGTGATTCAGTTCAACATTGTCTAGTAGAATTGATAGACAAAGCAGGCATGCACATAGACGTACATGTAATTTTTGGTACATTTTACAGTCAACATTCAGGGGACGAGTGGAGTAAAGATGATATGGACAAATTGGGTATGGGTAAGTATTGGCCACTGAAGAATTAACTATTCATGTAGAAGATCACGAAAGAGGGACTGCCTAGATACCTGGTGACAGTAAAAAAATGTGTCTTCTGCGATTTATTTAAACAGGATCAAGACCACTTGTTTCTTAACTGTGGCATCATTAATACAATCTAGAAGGTTCGCATCATCGCATGTCATTTTTTTCAACAAAATTGGTAGAAAAAAGAGAGCTGCAGAAATGGATCTGTAAATGGAACTTGTCATCTCCACCTCAGGAACAAGATTGTTGGAAACCCTTCAGCCAGAACTGTTATGAACTTACAGGCCATTTGGATAGCTAGAAACAACAGGATTTCCCGGGGATGTCCCAGGCGTGAGACACCTGAGGCAAAGAGGACCTCACTTTGCCTCGGTATTTGAAGAGAAACATAATTTTTGATATATATTTAAATTTTATAATTTTACATGCACATCTATGAGTTGCAGATAACACCATAAATCTAAAGTTGAAATAAAAATGTCAGAAATATAAAATTGCAGTCAAAATTTGTAAAAAAAAGAAAAAAAAAAGGGCCACAAGGACTGAGAGTGAGTGCGGGGGGATTAAGGGAGAGGAAGGGGATATATGGGAGGGGATTATTAACCCAGAGTTTTTACTTGATTTGGTTCTAGTCGAATCTCTTACTCAATTCTCATCCGCTCCGAAGCGTATGAGACAGACCAAGCAACTGACTAGGCAGGCAATAAAAAAGAGACAATCATGGCCAAGGTGAGGTGCCTCGCCATCGCCTAGGCATATGAGGTGATCACCTTTGATATCATAGGCATAGGGGTGCATTCGATATCCAACATTGAGCAATGGCAAAAGTCTCCAATCATTACCTTGCAGTATTAAGTTAGTTGCTTCAATAACTACAATGACTATCACTATGATGGATGTCACATTCTGCATGCCGCTACACTTTTCTAAGTAACCAGAGGTTGTGTCATTTTGTAGGGGTCATACATATGAATCCAGTCCATAAGTTAAAATGCCCAGAGACCAAAAACGAGAAAATTATAGTGAATATCATAATCAACAAATGCCAACCAAACTCGTGTCTCGAGTGCAGTTTCTTGGTTATAGTCTTACACAAATTTCCTATAACTTCATGCATGAACAATAACTTTAGCATATCACCGATCACACAGAATACATCAAAAGAAATGAACAGAAAAAATAAAAAATGAAGGTAATAAAAGGTAAAACGAGAAGAATTAGGTAAAAACCCATAAGATGGTAGATACAAAAAATCATCAGCTAAAATAAGGCCACTTCAGACAGATTATGCTAGTTAAGAAAAGATCTTTTTTGTACAACTAAATGTCATATTCTCTTTTGAAAGTTGACAAAGTCACAATTCATTGCAAGAGAGAAGTACAATAATCACATCCTATGAAGCATCAGCACAACAATGAACAACAAAATGAGAATGAGAAAAGGCAAAAAATCACAAAGAAAAGCAACGCCAGTATATTGTAAGGTAAACTGATGCCATGCCAGAAGAAAGCAACACAGAAAGGCAAGGCCAATGCATGACAAAACAAACAGAAACTAGAAAGGTCAGCAGGAGTACAAAGAAGATATCCTTCTTAAGTCCACAAAATAGTAATCTGATCGAACAGAACAGAAGTGAAGCAGATGGACCAAGGATTTCAAAAGAACACTGAGCTTTCATCTAATATTTTCAACAACCGTAGAGCTATTTGGATCCTGAATCTCTTATTAATTAACAGGTTAGCCGGAGTACAAAGAAGATCTTCTTAAGTCCACAAAATAGTAATCTGATCGAACAGAACAGAAGTGAAGCAGATGAACCAAGGATTTCAAAAGAACACTGAGCATTCATCAGAATATTTTGAACAACCGTTGAGCTATTTGGATCCTGAATCTCTTATTAAATAACTAGCCATCTGTTTCCATGTTCCATGCGTAGTATATCTCTTCTTAAACATTTTCATGTTAACTTTACTTTTGCATCTCTATAGATATATAGGCTATCCTAATTCTTGAATTATCGCTACCCTGTTTACATATTAAGTATCATAATTTGTTTCTTAATTTGTGTTTCTTTGCCAGCTAATATATAGATAGATTCTAACTTCTACCATTGTGAATATATACCATTTTTCCACATGAGTTACAGTAAACAAAAAGATGTATATAGTAAACATATGAAGTGGCTACAACAAAAGACATGCCATGCATAATGTAGACATTGCACAGCATCTAAAACTATTGCTTAAGGAACAACACAGACCTGCCTATGTCACCTAAGATCACCATGTTTAGACTATGAGACATCACAAGCAAGCATGGCAATATAGAAAAGATGTCACAGAATTCCTCTGATAAAACTACACATGTAATAACAAAACTAACTCAAGATTACACTAGAACGTGGTAATGTGCCATGGTAATTGGAGGCGGTTGAAGTTGAACTGATCTTTTAGGCACCAAGGCAGGGAAAGAGGCCCCTACAATGCCTTGAGGTGGTTTGCCTGAGGGTGTTTTGGCTACGACAGTGTATAAGCATTTAATATGTTTAAAATGAATTGCATCGTCATGCTTATGATGCAGAAATGATTGCCCCAGGCAGAACTCACCACAACTACCACTCATCAGTAGCATAGGAACATGCTATGCTTAATGGAAACGTTCTACAGAAATCAATGAAGGTCACAAGGTCATTCTTAATGTCTTGTCCTATTAATTTAATACTGAAAAGCAAGGAGATTTTTATCAAAAGGTCCCACCATTCATAATTTCACTTGAAATTCAGCACTACTCTAACCAAGAGATAAATGTAACAGAACTCAATAAATGGCATTAAAAGAAACATTGACTACCACGAATGTTCTAAAATAAGCATCTAAGCTACAACTGAGAAGAAAACAAAAAAGAAGTTCAGAGAAGATCAAGCAACCATACAATGAAAGGTTGAGCTTCCCTCCATGTTCCCAGGAAGCCAATATCTTCCAAGTTCTTTAAACCAAGACGATTGAGTCCATTTCTGCTAAATTCTTCAAATAATGTGAATTTGTCCGGTCTTTCACGTGTGCCATCCTGGTCTTTAGACTCTTTACCAGAACAAAGATCCTCAATAAGTGAATATGTGACGTAATCAACAGCTTAGCATTCAAATGATTAAGAAAAATACAACTAAAGCTTCACTTAGAAAACTTTGCATGAAGGAAAGGGAGCATTGACCTCCAGAAAGAAACCAATGTACGAGGGCACCAATAAGGTGATACTGAAAAATCAGCAGTACCTCCTGACATATTCTTGTGATGCATATTCATCACTTCAACTTCAGAAGATTCAGATTCCAAGATAAGCAAGTTTGCCTCTCCATCAAGAAGATCCTTTTTACTAAATTCAGAATTATTTTCTCCTTTACTGATCTGCCATTTTGCTGCTTCCCTTATTAATTTTCTACGTCGCAAAGCTTTTCCTTGTCGACCAATAGAAGGTACTGCTGCTACTTCCACAGGAAAATAGTTGTCAAGAATCTGTAAGACAAAACATCATTCAGGTATCTTTGGAGCCTCAAAAAAGGTGCATGAATTATTTCCATTTAGTCAAAAAAAGCAGGATGTGTAAGGTGAGATTGGTCACAAGTCTAGTGTATGAGATTCTAGTGAAACTGCAGAAGGATTTTTATCATATAGTAACAAGACCCGCAATGTCGTACCGGCAGGCAGTGAATGTTGTACATTGAAGACAAAGAATGCAATCTCCCTAGAACGTCTATCTTACCAAGCCTCTGAAGAATAAAATATCCAATATTTATCAAGATCTCCCAGCCCCCATTTGTTCCATATTTATTGCTGCCTCTTGACTCACTGAACACTGCACTGTTGCAAATTGCCCATGTCATGAGTAGATTTCTTTCCTCACTTTTATTCATTTATTCATATCCCCAATTCAATTAAATGGCCTTGTGAAACTTGTCCCTATAATAAGAAACTCCTTGCTCATTCATCCCAAGCCCTCTTTTGTTGTTAACATTATCTTTAATCAAGATGTGATAGGTCATCCAATGTACAGGTAAAAGTACACTAGATCTTATACTGATTCATGGTTTTCCATCTTGGTGAGATCTCACGAGATTCTCAGTCTCAGCGGGCTTCTAAAATCCAAGGGAGATGAAACATCCTGGCCGGAAAGGACGGGCTGTGGTGGACAGCTTGGAGGGGGTGGCAGCAACAGCCTGGATGCTGGACCCATGCCCAGATTCTATTAGCAGTTGTGAGAATCCGGACCAGCACATATCCACGAAGGTACATTTCCTTGAATCTGCCTCTGACCACCACCCTCAACCCCCCAAGCATGTCTCATCCTGATCCTGCAAGATCTCATCTCTCCGACCTCTCCAAGGCAAGGCCAAGAAATGAGATGGCATTCTTGTATCAATTCCTCAAGATCCTGGAAAGACTTTTCTGACATCTCTTCTCTCCATAGTCTCTGAGATGAAATAGAGAACCAAGTCATAGTTCCTTGGTTGAAGGAATAGCATATGTTGCTAAGACGAGTATTAAGAGGGAATGTAGATATACTAGGTTAGACAGGATTCTTGTAAGAGTATCAGAAAAGAAAAGGTAAAAATATCATTAATTGTTGTTGACAGGAAGAAATTACTTATAGTTATAGCTACTGAAAGGTTTACAGGAATCAAAGTCCAAAACAGCCAGTAGATAAAAGAATCTCTAATCCATACTTTTTCAGGAATGAAGATCCAAAATAACCATCCATAACCATAACTAAACATGCCAAAAATGCAGACAATCATAGTAGAGATGAACTAAAACCACTGAAAAAAAAGAGTAGCTCACCAATTGTAAGGCAGCACGGAAAGCATGTACATCAAAATTCTGTAGAATAGAATCTTCTGTAAGATTTTTCCATCTCTCTTCACTCTGATAAAAAAGGAATGAAAGTAACTGATAAAATTTTCCAAAATCAATTGAATAATTATATTTCAGAAAAGCAGTAAGAATTAAAATACATAGATGAACAAATAAAAGTCACCTTACACCAAAAGTGAACCATAACAGAGGTTTCTGCATTGAGATGGCTTTTGACAGGTAGAGCCTCTACTTAACAAAAAAAAGTATAAGCTCCCATGGATGCAGGAGGAGCATGCATAAGTTCACTACTTGACTAGCATCTGACAGAAAAAGTAAGATTAGATGCCCCATTTAATAAGTCATTTTTATTAGCTCAAACTGAAGGATGAAGTGCTTTGCCGTCCAATCGAGACGTGAGGCTCATAAAAAATTCCTCCATACATGTCAACTCCATCAAGTTGACATTAAATTGATGGGAACTGGTAAGGTCCAGATCGAACGTTTATTCGCAGACGGTGTCTTCCGGGTCTTGAGGAGACAACGTAGTTATTTCTTTTATTTCGTAGTGTTAGATTTTATTTTTTATGCATTTTATTTGAGTATTTAGAGTCCTTTGAGTCCTTCTTTTATTTTAGTCCTTTAAAGGACATATATGTAATTAGGGTTTTTAGAGGTCCATCTTGTAATGCCTAGCTCTATTTAAAGAGCCCAAGTCATTGAATGGAATAGAGATGGATGTTTAAACCCAAGGAGAAGCTCCTTCTGTTTTCCTCCTTCCCCCCCCTCCGACGTCGGCGTCGTTTCTCCACCTCCGGGTGTTCCCGGTCTTCCCCTTCCCCTCCCGGTGTTCCTCTCCACCTCCGGAGCTAGGTCCGGTTCCCCTCTTTCCCTATCCCGTTCTGTTTCCGACTTGCGTCGACACCTCCGTCGATGCTGCCCTAGGTCCGTCCGGACCTCCCACCTCAGCCCCTCACCCCCCCTCGACCCCTACAGCAACCCTTACCTCTACGGACCCCCCCTTCCCTGCTAAACCCCCCCCTGCGACAGCCCCCTTCTGGTTCCGCCCGCACCCGCGTGCCCGTGCGAGCCCTAAACCGACCACTCTCCCCTGGACGCCTCCCTACCCCCACAAGCCACCTCCCACAGGCTCATTAGCATCCCCACGGACCCATTGACCCCCTCACGGAACCCCTCACAACAGCCCCAAGCCCTTCCATCGCCATTTCCCCCCGCTGGTTAAACCCCCCTTCCGGAGGACACGATGAAGTCGAAGACGGAGAGGAAAGAAGAAGAAGGAGACGGAGGCGACGACGTCTGCGGACGAACTCCTCCGGTCCCTTCCCTCCGGTGACGGCGACGTCCGGCGCCGCTTCCGGCATCTCTCCCTCCCGCACGATGTGCTGCCGCGGATGCAGTCGTCGAAGACGCGAAGACCCCCCCCCTCCCCCCGGATCGAAGCCCTCCGCGTGGCCGCACCCGCTGAAGCCCCCCCCAGGGGTACGCAGTGCCGAACCATCGGGCCACGACCCCCACCAGACTAAGTCGCTCGCGCGAGCAAGCGACGGCCGGCCGGTTCACCGCGGCCGGCTCGCGCGTACGCAGTCCACGGGCCAGACCGGGCCAGTGGCCGGGTTCGAGCCCAGTTCACGCCAGTTCATCCCGGTTCCAGCCCGGTTCAGCGCATTCCCAGGCCGGTTCAGCCCTCTCAGAGCCGGTTCAAGCCGGTTCGGGGCTGGTTCAGTGGGTTTTGACTCGGTTCAGGCCTGTTTGACCCCAGTTCAAGCATTTTATGGTCGGTTCAACGGCCGTGGGGTCCAGTTCGGTGAATTTCAGGTCCGGTTCAGCAGTTTCCAGCCCGGTTTGACACGGTTCAGCACGTTTCGGACCGGTTCATCGCCGTTTGGGACCGGTTCAGCGCTCATCAGCTTCGTTTGGGCAGCCCTCAGCTCGATACAGCATCCTCGGGCCTGCCAACGCGCGCCGAGATGGTGGCACCTCCTTTTCTGTCCCGCATCTAAATCAACTAGTTTATTATCCCATGCAGGCCAAAGACCATAGCCATAGGCCTGTACAATCTGCAGTCCTTGCTATAGTTGGTCTCTCGCATTTTCCGCTTAATCTACCTCAAGAGCAGACTCTTTTCTCAAATCGGCTAGAAAATTTTGGATTTATAATTTTAGATTCTAATTCCCAAGTAAAACCTAAGATTTTAGGATCAAATATGTAGAGATCAAGAAAATGATTGAAAATATACAATATTTTTTAAATTTATGATATATAAATATATATATGCAAATAATGAAGAGTCTTTTTGTAATTTTACAAGGACTAAACTTCAAAGTCACAAAAAAATATAAGTTGCAAACAAAAATCTAAGGTTTATTTTAAATTATAAAATTCAAAACTTTATTTGCAAAATGCCAAGCATAAGGTGTAAACAAAAAATTTCTGTGGAGAATTCCAGGTTCTTGATGGTCGGATGGTCCCAGAGATTTTGTGGGCTATATGGAAAGGAAAGGATGACAGTGTTCAATCAGCATCATCCTTATCATCCACAGGACATGTAAAGGAGTGGCTGATCGCAGCTCAAACAGGCTATACACTGCCTCAGTGCTTTTATCTGTGTACCTCGAGGTGGAGATTTTTTTCTATGAAGTCATTTGTGTTTGGGGTGTATACCCCAATAAGAACTTAGCTTTGCTCCTACTGTCTTAGCAAGGGGTGTTTGTATTTCATTCCTTTTTGCACTTATCCTCCATATATTTCCATTGCTTTTTGTGCAGTCAATGAATTGTGGCTAGGCTTTGTTGGTCATCTTCCAAAAAGACTACATATTGCCAATTTTGCACCTTACCTTTTCCCCTTGAAAAGACATTAAACTGAATAAAAGATCTCTTCTGAACCTTTTAAGAAGCACGCCTTCAACCTTCACCCTATCAAGAAAGAATAGGCCCACTACACATCCCATCCAGACTAGGATGCAATAAGAGAAGAGTTTAAAAGTCTTGCGAAGACTGGACATTTGACCTCCTTAACTGGCTACTTGATAGTCACCTTCTATTCCCTCAGCTTTGGATTGTTGAATCATCTTGACTGGTCAGAAAGTTTTTTCGTACCTCCTCATCTGCCATGCCATTTGCCTCCATACACTTTGAGAGACACCAGTTTATAACCAGCATAGTCAAGTGCCACAGCCTCAGCAAAGTCACTTCCACCCCTAATGACCTTAGGGCCGGGCTCTAGGTCCCGCTCATCACCTCGCCTATGGCATGCCCATAATATGTTCTTCAAAATCACCTCCATTGAAGCAGCACGCTTTCAGCAGCTCACTCTCTCGTCTGAAATTGCTAATTATATTCCATATCAGGTAGACTGATGTGGGACGGCACAGGTGGAATGGTGCCAAAATTATGTGAAAATGGTGTTAGAACTAGGGATGCAAACGGAATTTGATATTTTGAAATTTCTATTTGATTCCGGTAAAATTAATGGGTTTGGAGCTTATTTTTGTATCCTATAAGCTATCGGAATTGGAATTAGATATTCCAAATCTCCGATAGCTTATTGGAATCAAAATCAGAATCAGTTAATTCCATTTTCGTTTATTCAATTTCGATAAAAATAAGTATATATAAGTAAAATTAATTAAACTAAAGCTAAATAAATCATAAATAAGAAATATATATAAATTAATAAAATGTTAAAAAAAGTTGTGAAGTGATATCATATTTTAGTAATTATATAAAAAATATTAACTCATTTTTAATAAAAATTTTAATATGTTTTTCGAAAATTATCGGATTCGGTTCCAACTTCGATAATGGAATCAAAATCGAAATATAGTGATTCTGAAATTGTCGGAATCAAAATGCCTTAAGCCGTATCCGAATCGGAATTGGATCATAGTGATTTCACTATCAAATCCAACCCATTTGCAGCCCTAGTTAAAACGCTATAACAGAATTAAAACAAGACGAAATAAAGCAAATTGGGCATAAACCGGTCAAAATGGGCCTGACCTAGCCCTAAACATGTTGAACCAACCTTGAACGGGATTGAACCAAAATGAACCGAATCGAACCGGCCGATTTGGGCACCAAACCGGCTGGACCGCTAGCGAATTGGGGTGAACTAGTTGAGAACCGGCCGGAGCCAGCAAAGGCTTGTCGAATTGGGGATTGTGAAGGCCTCTAAAAGAGGCTAGACCCAAAGGGGGTTGTGGCAGGGTCAACGGCGGCTACAAGCCCACACGAGGCGAGAAGGAGACTTGTACGCAAGCCTGGGTGAGAAGTGTCCTACCGGGGAATTGTGGCATGTTCTCAGCACTTCCAGGGGAACGTGGCTCACGCGTCTGTGTGAAGGCAAGAGGAGGTAGGCAGGGTGTCGTGGCCGCACGACAAAAGCGGGATCCGGGGGCTCGTGGTGACATCTATGCACACCCATGTGCGCATAGAAAGGGCGAGACAGGTTGAGGGCATCGTCATCTTCTCACAACTGTCTATGTTGACCTCATCCTTCTATGTTGACCTCATCGTCTGGATGATTAAGTACGTAATGCGCAGTGGAATAGGCAGCAGCCCTACGAACGCGGCATGGGACATCGAGAGGGAGAGGATGGCCCAACGGGAGCCTCCGCGTGTAGACTTTGCCTTCGCCATTGTCTCATTCTTCTTTCTCCTTCTCCATCGTTAACTGGAAGTAGGAATGGAGCAGGAATCAGAGGGAGGGTTGATGGCGGAAGAAAAAGGGCCACACATTATGGATGTGGGGGCTGGTGATTTGCAAGGGGAGGTGAAGCTATCTTCTGGCAAGGTTCGGGCCTTAGGTCCTATCACGAGGGTAGCAACGTCAGGGTCTTGACAAGAGGTTCTTGATGGGTTAGCAGGGAAGGTCACACGAGCAGGGGTAGATGGAGAAGACAACACTGACAAGCCTTCAACAATGGTCGAGGGATCGCCAAAGGGGGCACTACAGTGCGGCAATGGTGGGGCTCCAGAATTGCTTCAATGGCTTAGATAGAGGTGAGGTGAACAATGCTCAGAAAAAAGGCTCAAGGATCCTTATCACAGAGTGGCTGTTGGGAGTCTGTCTAGGGATCATCGGTCGGCTCAACTGTAGTTGGAGTAGTGGTTGCAAGAGTGCTGGATGGCTGAGCCCCTCTCGAGGTCGTCAAAAGATCCAAATACAGTGCTGACGAGGAAGATGAAGTTGAGCCGGGAGCCAGTGAAGGAGAAAGAAGAAGGTGAAGGGCACGGAGGCCGACTGGAGGAGAAAAGGGGAACGTCAGGAACCGGTCTCCTACCAGGGATAGAGTGGATGCCGGCTAGTGCCAGAGGTGAAGATGGAAAGCCTCTATCGTGGTAGAGGTGGATACTCGAGGCCAAGCTCCCTACGTTGGACACCAATGGCCGAGGGCCTCACTTCTAAAAATTTCGCTTCTTGTATTTTCATTCCAACATAAGGCCCTTTTATATAGAGATGCCTAATTACAAAAGACCTCTGAGATGACTTATTTACAAACATGTCCTTGTAAGGACATGAATTTAAAGAAAATTACTCGAAAGCAAACTCAACTATTTACAAATAGGTCGTTGGGACTAAATTAAAAAAAAAAGACTTAAAACTCCTAAATGGACTGAAGCAGTTCCCTATTATTCTGTCCTACCCATAGTTGTCAAGGCAACAAGGCACCTAAGGCGTTGAAGAGTATCGATTCCACTTAGGCGACAAGGCGACTGCTTAGACGTTGCCTAGGCGGTCAAGGCGGTATTCAAGGAAAGCTGAGTCAGAAGGTTGTCATACATAAAAATAAGCATAAATATAATTATATTTTTATGTTATAATTGAATATGAGTGTTTTATCTATGCATATAAGTAAATATGATGTGAGTGTGAAAGAGAAGAGAGTTAAATAGATTTTTATAAAATTTAAGTATATAGCACATTTATGATTATAAAATTTATATACGTGCGATAGTATAAGTGATAATAAAATATTGTTGTAATATTATTAAATGGGGGGAGCGCAGAGTAGTCATGGACCTCGAACCCAAAAAAATATGTAATAATATAAGTGATCTTATATATGTAATTATAAAAGTGTGGATATTTATTTTTGGATAAGAAGTTAATCTTGGTAAATTAAGTGAGACAGAGAGAGAGAAGAAAGAGCTGAAAAAAACTTAATTAAATATATAATATATATTTATAATTATAAATCTTAAATATGTATGATAGTATAAGTGATAGTATAATATATTAATATATGTAAACTATCATTAAATAAGTGTCCCTTGTGAGGGGGTATCAATGGGGAAAAACCCCTCAAAATTATTTTTTTAATCATGTAAAAATACCCAGGGCGCCTAGGTTGGCGCCTTGGAAGCCTTTTTGGCCCCAGACAAGGTGCCCTGGCAAGGCGCTGTTGGAAAAGCGCCTTGCCGCCTAGGCGGGCGCCTTGACAACTATCGTCCTACCAGAAGAAAACTCAACCTCAAGTTTCAAGCTGCATCACTAACATCGCCGCTTTTATTTATCCACCATGCTTCGAAGTCGACGGAAACATCCCAAGAGTTGGCTTATGAGAATGAGCTGATCTCAAACGCTAATACCAATATGATACGGCATGGAGCGGGTGGACCAGCGCTAAAATGCTGCGAAAATGGCATTAAAATGCTAGAACATAATTAAAACATGACAAAATAAAGTAAACCAAGCTTAAGCCGGTTAAAACAAACCCGAGCAGGCCCTAAACATGTCGAACTAACCTTACACCGACTTGAATCATCTTGAACTGGATCAAACCAGCCGGTTTGGGCACTGAATCGGCTGGACCGCTAGTGGACCGAGGACTGAGGTGCACCAGTTGAGAACCGGTTGAAGCTAGCAAAGGCTGGTTAGACCAAGGATCGTGGAAGCCTCTGAAGGGGGATGGACTTGGAAGGGGTCGTGGTGCAATTGACAGAGGCCACAAGCACACGAGGCAAGGAGATCCATGCACAAGCCCACATTAGAAGGATCCTGCCAAGGGACCATGGCATGCTCGAAGGGCTTCCGGAGGAACCTGGCTCGCGCGTCCATGTGAAGGCGAGAAAAGGTAGGCAGGGTGTCATAGTCGCGTGACAATGGCGGGATCTTGGGGCACATGGCGGCATCTGCACACACCCGAGGGAGTGTGAAAGGGGTGAGGTAGTTTAAGGGCATCATCTTCTTCTTGCGCCGTCTTTGTCAACCTTGTCTTTCGGACGAGCAGGGATGCAACATGTAGCAACACGTAGTAGAGCAAGTGGCAATGGCAACGGTCTCACATGTGTGGCATAAGGCATCGAGAGAAGGTGGATGGCCCAACAAGAGCCTCCGTGCATGGACTTTGCCTTTGACATCATCTCCTTTCTCCTTCTCCATCGTCGACGGGAAGCAGGAATGGAATAGGCAACAGAGGGAGGATGGATGGCAGTGAAAGTGATGGCGGAGAGAAAGGGGCCACGCAGAATATGTGGGGGCTGGTGATCTGCAATGGAAGACAAAGCTGTCTTCTGGCAAGGTTCGAGCCTTAGGTGTTGTCATGAGGTTAGCAGCATAGGGGTCTCGATGTGAGGTGCTCGATGAGTTGGCAAGGAGGGTCACGCAAGTAGAGGGGCATAGGGAAAAGACAGCATTGACGAATCTTCAATAGTGGTCTAGGGATCGCCGGAGGGGGCACAACGACGTGGCAGTGGTGGGGTTTTGAAGTTGCTTCAGTGGCTCTAACAGAGGGAGGTGAGGTCGACGATGCTCAGAAAAGAGCATGGGCAACGCAATCACAGAGTGGCCATTAGAAGTTCGTCTAGGGATCGCCAGTTAGTTCTATTGTAGCTAGAGCAATGGATGCGGGAGTGCTAGAAGGCAGAGCCCCTCTCGAGGTCATCAGAAGATCCAAATGCAGTGCCGACAACGAAGAAGATGTTGTGTAGATGTGGGGAAGATGAATTCAAGTCGGGAGCTAGTGAAGGGAAAAGGTGAAGGTGAAGGGCACAAGGCCAACTAGAGGGGAGGGGGAACACCTAGAACCGGTCTCCTACCGGGAGTAGAGTGGACGTCGGCTGGTGTTGGAGGTGAAGATTGATAGCCTCCATCGTGGAGGGGTGGATACCTGGGTCCAAGCCCCCTATGTTGGACACCAATGGCCGAGGGCCTCACTTTCAAAAATTCATCTTTTTGTATTTTCATTCCAACATAAGGCCCTCTTTATATAGAGAGGCCTAATTACAAAAGACCTCCAAGATGTCTTATTTACAAACATGTCCTCATAAAATCAGAAGTTTAAAGGAAATGACTCAAAAGCAAACCCAAGTATTTACAACCAGGTCCCTTGGGACTAAATTAAAAAAAAACTTAAAACTCCTAAATGGACTAAACCGGTTCCCCATCACAGATTCTTCTAGTCAATAGAGCCAGCCCTCTACCAAAAATGCACGGACACTCAACTCCAAGGAAAGAAAAGCACCTTCTTCAATGTCAATCCTCTGAGATTGGAGGACACCCACATCTATAGCAAGCTGGTGAGAAAAAAAATTAATTTATAGGTACACATGCGTCCGACCTATCAAAATCGCCTAGATGAATCATTTAAGAAGTGGTCAACATGACCTTCACTAAAACAGTCAATCCTTTATAGTTTGTCCAGAGAGCATTCTTCCAGTAGATGCAGTAGATGATGTGCTTTGCCCTTTTAAGTAAAACGTGGTCATTAACTAAGATGCTTTGATGTTGATGATTTTAAGAGTATGGTCATATGATGTCCGTTGGCACCAATTACCTGACAACCAAGATCACATGCATTTCTTCCAAAAACCAAGTTTAACACGTTGGCTCCATCACTCAGAGGAAAACTAGCATTCAAGCTCCCAAGGTGCTTTTCCACAGACAACAAGTTATAACAACATCCAACACAAACAAGGGCTTTCACCTGCTCACATTCTATGAAACTCCTGAAACCACAGGGTAAGCATAAGAAAATGAAAGCTCTGGTAAGTGGAAGCAGGATAAATGGAAGAATCTTTCTTTCCAAGGATGAACCAATGAAGTCAGCTTTAGAGTCAAACAAAAAATGGAAAAGACCATTTTAGAATAACAATGCAATTGATAATAGTTTAAACAGTACCTTTACCTTAGCATATTTACTGACAGGTTTCCGCATGCATGAAGACCAGCCAGAACCAGTGATGATCCAGAACTCTGACTTCCACATGCTGATGGTCCAACATTATTTTGTATAACAGCTGCCAAATTGTTGCTTGAAAGAATTTGCAAAGTAATTGTTCTAGGTACACGAATATTTATATTTCCGTTTCTGAAATTTGGATATCAGAGAATAAAAATTGGAGCAGAGAAAGCTTGCAAATACATCAACTATGAAGTATCCAGTAATTAACCCTACGAAGATTTACGCAATTTTGCTGAAAAATGCTTCTTAATTCGTTCTGCACGAACACTTGTCACAGTTGTGTGGTGGGAAGAAGCATCAAGAGCAATTACAGAAAGCTGGTGCTTGAAGCATAGAACTTGTGCAAGATAGCCCTGAATGCGATTTATTCAACAGTTAATCCTAAAAATGGTTGCTGAGGAGAAAGTTCTAATGTCTAAAGACAATCTTTCTTCCGTTTTTGTCTGAAAGTGACCCAAGGAACTGACCATGATTCATTAACAGGAAAAGGAATTTACAGAAAAGAGAATGCGCAAAAACAGATAACCTTCTACCAGATCATAACCAGAGAGAGAGAGACAGCCAGCAGAGGCAATAAAAGAACCTGAGATTTAAGGAAAACCCTTAAGCACAGAAGGACCTCAAACTATTAAGCCTAATATGAAAGGAAAAGTCCACGTCAGTTATGCATAAAACACTGAACAACTCCTGAATAAAGAAAAAAAAAGATGACGAGATATCCTGGAACTTGTTCGTGAAGTACTGACAAATTTGTCTATCCAAAAAATGATCAAAAAACAAATACCCAACATACAGGGACTAACATACTATTCATTACCATTACCACAAACCAAATTAACCTTAGAATGATCAAAATTCACCAGAATACATTTCAACGGAGAACCAAGATGGCATCGCTATCAAGGAAATTATAGCACTACAGTTTTATTTAGCTTAGTGGTACTTTTATTAGATTTAGGGGTATTCATGCTAACAAGAGTCTAGGGTGTTCCTTTCATTCTCATTTTGAACCTTACACCACAAATAGGACCCAATATGTATGCTGATAGTAATGCAAACCGAACCGATTTTAGGAGTTTTATTAGACTTTTATTTTTTTACTGTTCAATAGGTATTTGCAGATAGTCAAAATTAAAAGTAATTTTGTAATTCAGTGGATCCTCTATATAAAGAGGATAGGTGCTCCAGTTGAAAAATATCCAGTGAAGTAAAATTTTTGGAGCGCTTGCACTGGTTCGTCTATGAGGGGCATGGCCCCATTTCATCTCTACCTCCCCCCTTTTCCTCTTTAACCCCGGCAAGGAATGCTGCTTCTTTCTCCTTTCACCCTGGAGAGGAGTGCCGTTATTTCCCCTTCCCGTTCTCTTGTTATCCAATCTACCATCTCCTCTTTTCCCTTCATAGGAAATTGACATCAACAGCAACTTCGTCGTTGGCGGCGGCGGCATCTTCTTCAACAGCATCTTCTTCCCCTTCCTCCGTCAATGGTAGAACAGCAATGTCGGATCCCTCTTCCTCTCCCTCTTCCCTTCACAAGTCCGGCAGCTCCCAGCATGTTGGGATGAGGCCACTAAATAATGTTGAAGCCATCTTGAAGGTTAAAGACGCAGGGTTCTAGGGATTCTAAGGTCACAGAATGTGTTACTTTACCATCAGTCCTTCACAAGCACTATGAATTTTCACTGGCTGCATTCAATCCGAAGCATCCTTCACTGATCAGTCATGTTTAATTGCAGCTGTAAAAAAAAGCATCTGCCAATTACAAATCATCTGCTATTTTTTGGTAAATTCTGTCTGGCATGCACGTTCTTTGAATTCTGTCTGACATTTACTTTCTCTGAGAGGTGCTTATTGCCATGTACATTATCTCAGATTCGCTCATCAGCTCAGCAGGATTCTCTTTGTCAGTCCAACATCATTTACTACCTTGGTATTAAATGCTACATTGGTGATGGTGGTAATGGCAACATCCAACCAGATTACATGGAAGAGAGCAAGGAACATGCTGTTTATTATAGATAAATCAAACAAACTATGCCAACCTACATTTTCCCTTATTAAAACAGAACCCCGTATCACCTAGAAAGTAGAAAGAAGATGAAGTAATCCATCCACTTTTTAAAGCATGTTGATGGAAGCCATTTGGTGACATCATAAAGTAATCATCAAGAATGAAATTGTTTGTACCTGTCCAGCACCAACATCAATTATGGTATCAGATGCCACAGCATTTGCAGTAGTAACAACAACTGAAGAAAGAATTTCCACCTGATCCAAGAGAAAGAAACTACTGTACTACTTGGTGACATTTTAATGACAGAAAACATTTGAGCACATTAAAATTGGCTACTGAATATCCTGTCCTGGAGACATTAGTCTAAGAAATGATGCAACATTGACATTAAAATAATCTTTCCTACTTCATGTTTTTTCTTCTGATTCATTCCTTGAGAAAGAACGGTGCCAAGTTCTGCCACCTGCAACTTCCCAAAAATCTACAAGAATTAAGGGGGTGGTATAAGTATTAGCTATTACATTCAAGGTAGAAAAGAAAGAACACAACCACCAATCAACTTTCTACTGACAAAATATCCAACTTTTCCCATTAAATGCCTGTTTAGAGAACATACGGGGTGACTTTTAATTGAAGTGCCAAAGTTATTTTTTTTCTCGAAAATCAGTGACTGTTTACAGACAGCAGCAAAGATGTGCATCCCCATGTTGTATTGTAATCAGTATGTTTGTGTAGGAACAAAATGACATCATATTTTGGTGAATAATGTTACTAAAAAAGAGTTGCATCATAGCATCTTTTCTGTGTCCACGAAGTTTACCAGATCTTGAAATAGTGTTCCACACCAGGTAAGGTGCAACTTCTGACTATCACTGCGATTTGGTTTTTCAGGCTTTTTTATTTTCTATGTTTCTGCATATGATAGAGGAACATTCTGATCACTTGCCTTGCACTACCTCTTAATCATCATAAACATATTTTTTCCCCTCAAACACCCAGACCCATTATGATGTAGTATGCACAGAAACTCTAGCAAGCACATGATGTGTAAATAGAAGTTGAAACTCATACAGGTAGCAAAAATAGATGTATTCTTATATTGGCACAATGGTTCCCAGTGTAATGTTGAAACCGAAAATTTTCAAAAAAAAAAAAGAGAGAGAGAGAAAAGAGAAAACAGGCCAGCAGTTGAAAGAAGACCGGTTGGGCCAGGGGATGAAGCCTGAAACAGCCCAATCGGGCTAACGGTCCATGGAGCTAGCGATCAACGGCCCATAGATGCCATCTCTTCTATAGCCAGTCCACGTCAGAAAATAAATAAATGAATAAATTGAGAAGAGCAGTCGGATTAGGGAAGGAGATCGACTCCCCATCGGACTCTCCCCCGGATTCACCCCCGGATTCAGTGGCCAGCGACAGCAGGAAGCTGTCGTATGAAGGCAATAGGCGGATAAGAGGAAAGGGGGGTCGATCCCATGAAATCCGGGATTGCTCCGAGTCCGTCTGGGGGCCGCAACCTCTATTGCGGGAAGTCTCCCGACGGAGGAAGGATACGAGCGGAGCCTATAAAAACCCAGCATCCCCGTGCGTGAAGACCCCCGGAGGCTGCGCAAATACCCCCCGAGAGCCCGAGAGAAGAAGAAAGGAAGGAGACCCCCGAGCAGAGCCGTGCGCCAACACCCCCCCCCAAGAGGCAGAGCCGTGCGTACACCCGAAAGAGACGGATAGAGAGACCGAGAGAGGGAGTAAGAGGAGCAGGGCTTACCGGAAGTCCTGGCCACGGAGGTTCCTGCCGCAAGAAGCCTCGCCGGAAGCCCTTCGTCGCCGGAGGTTCCTGCCGCAAGGAGCCCTCGCCGGAAACTGCTTGCCGCAAGGAGCCCTCGCCGCAAACCAGCCCGAACTGGTAAGGACCTCCTTCTGCCGCCGCCGGAGAAGCCCGGTGCACCTCCTGCCAAAGCCGCTTCCGCCGTCGGGTGCCGCCGAGGTCCGCGTTGCCGTCGCCTGGTCGGGGAGAAGAAGAGAGGCCGCCGTTTTGATTTTAGCCAGGACTTATGTCCAGGCTGGCGCATGAACAGGGGGGAGACGCGCGGGTCCGCCGGATCCGATTTTGACCCCAGGTCAAAATGCTCGCGGGGCCCACCCAGGAGAAAAGAAGCAAAAAAAAGAAAAGAAAAGCAGCGCTGCCGCATGCCGCTGCCGCGCGCGAGAGAAGCAGCGGCCAAGCCCGCTGCGCCCGCGAGAAGGAATGTTGACCACGGGTCAACTTGGATGTGGGGCCCACCAGAAACAGAGGGTTTAAAAAAAATAGGGCCCGCTGGACCAGCCAACGGGCGCAAGAAGAGAGGAGGTGGGCCGGGCCCACTAACCTGAGGGCTGCGGACAAAAAAAAAAGAGAAAAAAAGTCTCTCTTTTAAAATACACCATCAAGTGAAAATCTAAATAAAAATTCATCAACTAATTAAACAAACCGATGGCAAGCATTGGCCGGCTAAAAACCCGCCACATGGTCTCGGCATAATTTAAAAGAATCAAAAGAAATGGGAAAGCAATAAGCCGGCTTTTTAGCACGCTTCTTGACCCATAATTCAAAAAAATCAAAATAAAACAAACAATGAACAGAAATTAAATAAAAATCCACTAAGTTAATTTCACAAACCGAGACAAGCATTGGCCGGCTAAAAACCCGCCACATGGTCTTGGCTAAACTTAAAAGAATTTGTGGGTCGGTTCTAAACCTTCCCCTTAACTTTTTAAGGTGGACATACAAAGGTCTAATGAAAAGACCCCAATGTCTTACCATGCCACAAAAGGGAGTTACTTACCCATTATGCCATGGGAAGGCTGTGCATGATCAACATGTCAACATGCCCAAACCATAGGCTAACGAGGATGACCAACCATGGGATGAGTGCCCACAAGCTTATCAAAGGCCGGGACATGCTCAATCACAAATCAGTGAGTTGATCGCCCACAAGCTTATCAAAAGCCGGGTGTAGTCAATCTCAAAACAGTGGGGGATGCCCATAAGTCTATCAAAGACCGGGTACATGCCGCCCACGAAATGACAAGTTCATCAACTTATGGAGGAGCCATGAAGATCGACATGAGCTAATTTCCCACAAGTCTATCAAGACCGGGATATGCTCAATCTCAAGACAGTGAGATGAGTCCCCACAAGCCTATCAAAGGCCGGGACATGCTCAATCTCAAACCAGTGAGAGGAATGCCCACAAGTCTATCAAAGACCGGGTGTTTTTCCATCTCAAATTGATCAAAGCAAATTCCATGTTCATCAAGGACTCAGAAAGACCTGATTTCGGGTCATGCAAGTTATAAATCATGTCTCATGTTGAGGAAGACAAATGAAAACTCATGTTCGGTGCACGGACTCATGTTACAAGGAGAGGACTGCACCATGACATTTTGGAAGGCAAGGCAATAAAAAATCTGAAAAATATAATCTGTAAAAATCTGAAATATACAAATCTGCAATCTGTATAAACGAAAACATCTTCAAACAAATCAAACTAAACCCAAATCAAATCACATAAATCTGAAAATCAATTCAATGCAGAGTCTGCAGAGGATCCGAACCAAGGTCTGCAATCTGGAATTGGTCTGATTTTCTGGAGTTTCAAAGTCTGAATAAAACATTTCTGAAATTTAGAACATACAGCAAAACTGAAATCAAAATAAAAAATCTGAACTTTGCAGGGGGGCGAGGGCTGTAAACAGGTTTCTGCACATCTGAAATTTGAATAAAATTCTGAAGTCTGAATTCAATCCACTTAAAAATCTGGAGAATCTGAATCTGCAATCTTTGAGAAATGCAGAATCTGAACTCTAAAATTTAAGAATCTGAAAATCTGAAATCAATAGACTGAAATCTGTAAAGTTTGTAAATCTGGAACATAACTTGAGTCTAAAATCTGAAAACGAAATGTGAAATCTACCTATTTGCAGAATCAAAAAATCAAAAAATCAAAGCGTCCAAAACTGAAAATTAAATGAATCTTAAGCCAATCTGCAGTAAACCCTAAACAAAAATCAAATCAAACTAAAACAACAAGTAAATTGAACTCAAATCAAACTAAATTCAATTCAACCAAATTCAAATCAAACCAATTCAACTCAAATCAAAATTCAATTCAACTTAAATCAAAATGCAATTCAAATCAAATTCAAACTAAAATTAAGTGCTTGCCTTCCGTCAAATTCATGGGGTGTTTTCTCCTGTGTAAATGTTTATTTTCGTGGATGTATGTTTTCTACTTCAATGGATTGCCATGACGATAATCAAGGGTATTCGAGTTATCTCGATGTAATTAACGTCGGATCTTCGCACCATCCGACGGGGAGAGGTCAAAATAAATTTTCAAAGAACCTAACAACCTCAACACATAATTTTGACCCTAGTTAGTACTTTTATGAAATATCATCTATTTTCTTACAAAGTCAATGCTAAGGTCTAATTCAAATTCAAGAGGAAAATGAATTTCCAAAACAAAAGAATTAATCTTTTGAGAATTTTGAGGTTACATCATGTAACTACAAAAAATACCAAGACAATGCATTTCCCAAGAGGGGTAAAGAAGCAAGAGTTCTTACATTTTTTCTATAAAGCTTCTAAATTGATAACCTCAAAAAAGATGAGGGGAAATACTTCAATCTTCAGAACCTTGTCCAACAAAGGAACAGCAGCTTTATAGCATTAACCTGGCTGATGTTCCCTTGGTAAGATTATCATTGCAAGGCTCGAATTGTTAATAGACTATATATGGACTATGTTCTCCAACCATATTCATACAGTTCTAAAGTAGAAATCAAAACCACCAATTTCAAAGCCCTGTATGCATTCCAAAAACAAAGCCCAAAGGAGCAATGATTTCTGGATCGGTATCAAATTGGCCAGCTTGGCTAATCCATTAGAAGAAAAGCCAACCCAGGATCGGCCTGGACTGGTCCCTCAAAAAGTGAAAACAACTAGAAAAATCACTGAAAAAATAGTTCCTAGCTAATCCACAGTAGATAGGAGGCCAAAATTGTCACTGTTTTGTGTTTTACGGAGGTGGAGATGGTCATATTGGGTATCTAGACTCATAAAAACAGAGGTTGGTGGATCTTGTAATATAGGATCTATTGGACTGGATATGACCCTTCTTCCCCCCCCCCTAAAAAACTGGGGGCAGCGAGAGGCTAGAGTTGCCATCCTCCAATGCTGGGAAGTGCCAGTCCCACCAGGATTTCTCCAAATAGATCCGAAATTGGCCAATCCAGGCCAATCTGATCATATGAAGCCCAATCCCAGCAGAAGTTGGCCCTGGGATCAGCTGATCCTACAAACCATGATCAGATGTCAAGAACTTAAAAAGCAACGTGGCATATGAATGAGACTCAAAGACATTCCTCACTCAGAAAACTTCCACTAACAGACCGAGAGAAGCTTATCCTTTAAAAGGAAGATTCAAAGACAATTATCTGTGTGACTGTGACCTATGTGAGGTCATGGTTTGCAAGATTAGCATACATTGATCGGGGTGGCCCAAAAATCCTTGGCACCAAGTGCTCTGATCCCAAGGGAGAAGACCAAGATCAACCTAGATCCAGGTGGATCAGCCAGAATTGACCAGGATAGATGACGCGGGACCGAATAAGCTAAACCGGAATTAACATGCTGAAACCATAATTAAAATGCTGAAAAACTAGAACTATGTAAAATTTATTGAAAGCAAAGTTGAAATGATGAGTCGGCCGAGAACTGATCAGCTGGGCTTGGAGTGCTGCAGGTGCTAGCTCAGGTTGCAGGACGAGATGGTCCCGGTCATGCCATGGGCTGACATGGAAAACAGGTTCGAAGGGACCAACGCCTGAGCACTTGAAGAGGCTTGGCGGATTCAATGCACCGGCGAAGGTGGCTCATGTGTGTAGACATTACTGTTCATCATCTTGGTGGTGCAGAAACAGGGGATGAAAACGGAGATGATTGGAAGAAGAGAAGGCGACAGTGGTGGAGGAGGAACGTGAAGAAGTCGGAGGAAGAGGCGTCCTCACGTTCGCCGTCACATCACCGGTCTCAGATTTGGGATT
The DNA here is from genome assembly GCA_036172225.1 of Cryptocoryne crispatula var. balansae. Classification (NCBI taxonomy): domain Eukaryota; kingdom Viridiplantae; phylum Streptophyta; class Magnoliopsida; order Alismatales; family Araceae; genus Cryptocoryne; species Cryptocoryne crispatula. The sequence goes on along the minus strand of CM069924.1, from coordinate 3,323,104 downwards.
GGGAAGAAGAGCAGCTGTGCTGGAGTGACAGAACAAGAAGAAGAATGGCACCAGAAGTAGAGAAAATGAGAGGTGGAACAATCGATGTGCAATCGGAGGAGGAGAAGGGGTTGTCTTGGTATATCCAAAGGAGAAATCGCAGCACAATAATGACAATTGAAGAATCTGGTGAATCCAAAGATGGTCCGATGCAGCGTAGAAGCGGATGTTATCGGAAATGCCTGAGCCATCTGGGGATCACCGGACTGGCTCAAAAGCCTCAGGATCCTCCTTGTGTAGCATTGTAATGTTGGATGTCATCGACATCCAGGGATCGTCGGAGCTTGCAAGGCACAGACGATGGAAGGGTTGCCACGCTCCTCTGGTTCCGACTGTGAGCGTGGGTTGCCGAAGACGATGGATGCCGGATCTATGAGTTGCCACAGATGATTCAAACAGAGAAGAAGGGAAACATAGGGAGGAATGGCTCAAAGGCCGGAGGATGAGAAAGGAGGAGAAGGACCTTGTGGCCAGAGGGTGAAGGAGCAAGAAGGCCTCCTCGACCGATGGTGAAAGTGAAGGAGAAGGGCCAGGGTCATGCCCCCTGCGGATGAACCGAACTTCCAAAACTTCCACTGTGTAATATCTATTACATCGGACTACAAGGGATCTATTTATAGAACTTTGTTTATTTACAAAAAGACCATCAAAATAAAGTATTAACAGACTTCGACATAACAACAAACAAATCTATTAAAGCTCTCTAAAATTGGTTATCATCATTCTCCTCTATCGAGAAAAAACTCGTCCTCAAGTGTTAAAACTACATCACAATCTTCGTCTATTATTTATGTATCGATATCAAGGTCATCCGAATATCCCAAAAGTCGGCTCATAGGAATGAGCCGATAACGGGCTCTGATACCAATTGACATATTGACGTGGAACTAAAGAAGTTAAATCAGAATAAACACACTGAAACTAGAATTAAAATGATGTGAAACTAGAACCAAGTAAATTTTATTGAAATCAAAGTTGAAATGCTGAGTCCGCTGAGAACTGATCAGTTGGGTTTGATGCGCTGCAGGTGCTGGCTCGGGTTGTAGGACGAGATGGGCCCAGTTGAGCCATAAGCTGACATTAAAAATAGGTTCGAAGGGGCCAATGCCCGAGCACTTGAAGAGACTTTGGCAGGTTTGATTTGGTGCACCAGCGAAGGTGGCTTGTGCGTGTGAGAGAAATGGCAGGAGGGTGTTGTGGCTGGCACAAAGGAGAAGCATGGGAGAAAGACGCTGGCACAAGGGTATCATGGCTGCTTCGTGTGAAAATCGGTATGAGGCGCTAGACGATGAATGAGGAGAAGCTCGTGGGGCCACTAGCACTATGGCTTCATTGCCGACCTTTGAAAAACTTCTAAGGACTTTACTGCTCATCGTCTTCGTGGCACAAAACAGGAGATGAAAACAGAGATGATCAGAAGTGGAGAAGATGATGGTGGTGGAGGGGAGATGTGAAGAAGACGAAGGAAGAGACAACCTCACCTTCGCCATCATGACACCAATCTCAGATCTAGGATCAGGAAGAAAAGAGCAGCATCGGAGTAACATAACAAGAAGACGAACAGCACTGGAAGTAGAGAAAATGGGATGTGGAACGATCAATACGGAATCGCAGGAGGAGGAGGAGGGTGTTGTCTTGGCAGATCCAAAGGATAAATCACAGCATGATGGTGACAATGAAAAAAATCTGGTGAATCTGAAGATGGTCCAATGCAACATAGAAGCATATGTCATTGAAAATGCCTGAGCTGTCCAAGGATCGCCAGACCGGCTCAAAGGCCTCAGGATCCTCCTTGCACAGCACTGTGATGTTGCATACCGTCGACATCCGAGGATCGTCAGAGCTTGCAGGGGTGCCACAAACGATGGAAGGGTTTCTGTGCTCCTCCGGTTTCAACTGTTAGGATGGGTTGTCGAAGATGTCGGATGCCGGGTCTATGAGTTGCCATAGCTGATTCAAACCGAGTAGAAGGGGAAGATAAGAATGAATGGCACGGAGGCCAAAGGATGTGACAAGAGGAGAAGGCTCTCGTGGCTAGAGGGTGAAGAAGCGGGAAGGCCTCCTCGGCCAATGGGGAAGGTAAAGGAGAAGGTTCAGGGCCACACCCTTACGGATGAACCAAACTTCCAAAAATTCCCCCGTGTATTCTCTATTGCATCGGACTACAAGGGCTCTATTAATAAAGCTTTGTTTATTTACAAAAAGACCCTCAAAATACAGTATTAACAGACTTTGACAGAACAATAAAATATATATTAAAGCTCTCTAAAATTTGTCCTCATCAATAGGCCAATCCAGTTGAACTGGCTTTGCTAAAAGAGTGCATCCCCTGGCAGGGGATCATGCCATACCATATCTACTTGGCTATTGATTTCACAATCATGATACACTTTACAAGACAAAATAGAAAACTGAAGGCAATGAAATCAGAAGAATTCAAAGAGAGACTGCAGCATAAATGAAGGACAGAAAGTTTGAATATTGTCAAGTACCTCATGTGACAATTTTTGTTCCCGCGGAAGAACAAGGGAGCGCAATGTTCTAACAAATTGCTTAAGTGATGTAGGCCAGTGCTCCTGCAACATATATAGAGGTGGTGTATTATGTGTTTCAGCATTATATTGAATTACGTTACCAGCGTAAAATTAATACATCATAGTTATCAAGGTGCTCTCCTACACACCGCTAGGCACCAAGGTGCTTCTGCAGGGCCCAAAAGGTGCTGCATGATCCATGAGCTGCAGGAGCCCACTTAAATATTGAAATTATATTAAAATATTTCATTATCACTTAATACGAGCATAACTGTTAAAGATTTTTAATCTATACAAATAAACTTAAAAATCATAAAGTTCTCTCTCAACCCTGCTTTTCTCTTCCTCTTAGTTTATCAAGCTTATCTCTTCCTCTCACTTAGTTCATCTTCGTCAACACCATTACAGGCAAGTAAAGCAAATGTTGAATAAGAGTTGAGAAGCCTCAGAAAACATCCATGACTGTTTGTAGCTATTTTGTTTCTTGCAACCAAATGCACCAAAGAATAGCAAGCAGAATGATGTCACAAACTAGTTAATCAGTGACTTCAACTACAAAAGCAGGTGCTTGTTCTCCTGAAACCTGCACATATTAATCTCAAAGTTCTAACAAAAGGCTAAGCATGCAAAGCTGACAATACAACAACTTAAAAACATTAGGTTTTCCATTCTCCCCAAGTAGCCCACAAAAGGAACAGCTTAATTTATCATAATTATGCAACCATAGAAGATTAACTGCTTCTGGTGATCTTTCCAGATGAATTTTCCACGTGCATTTTTTAATAGTAGTACTTGGCTTGTTAAGTACTCATTTTTATGCAAATGTTCATGGTGCTATGATCTTGCATTGCATTCCAGGCTCAATGACTGGCAAAAGGGTACTTTTTCTTGAGGTTGTTATCTTCTGTTTTTCATGTTGCCTAGCCCTACTGCCTTAGTATGCCATGACTTATTTGTTTATAATCTTTCTTTGTCACGATGAAATCCAAAATTATTCTTTGTTTCTAAAAGCTTCCATAGTCCACAGGTGCAATGGATGCCCTTCCAGTCAACACCGAGGAAAGTCCATCCAGCTGCCAGAGTAGAGGCGGTCAAAGAAAACCACTACTTGATATCAGCGGGACAATGGTGCTTAATCTGCTATGCTCTGAGAGTCATGGTATAGTGTATGTTAGTCAGCCGCGACCTTGGAAGGTGACTATTTTACAGGTTAGATGGAGCAACATTGGTACCACGGATTCAATAAAAGAAAAATAATTTCAAAAATCGGATGCTTGACTTACAGACGAAAATTTAATTCACACTGTCAGGAACCTTGCGAAGAGATACGACAAACTTCAAAACAACCGGTCTCTGACAATCATCATGAGACTTCTTCGACTAGTCTACGGCACGTCTTTCTTGCATAATTTCACGACCAGGAGGGGTGCAAGTGAGGACCGAAACAATCAGCAAAAGAGAAAGCTAGCAAAGGTGTTTACCCGAACTAAACCATAAGGGATGCCGATGAGATCCCCCGTCGGTGCTCGCCGCAGACACTCCATCCACTGCTCATCCCACGCCTCCCATAACCTGCACTGAAACCACCAGATGCTCCGTCTGAGATTAAGAGCAGAGTGATCCATAAACACCTGCAGGCCGTAGATGCGGAGAGTAGAAGCAAGGATGCGACCTTGAAGAAGTTGACGACGTGGGCATCGAGAATGGGGGCGAGCGGCCGGAGGAAGTCGGCGATGGCGGCCATCCAATCCATGGTGTGCTCGGCGGAGTCACATGAGTACCGGCAGGCCCCCGCGTCCATGGTCGCCGGCGAGGAAGCTGCTTGGTCTCGCGTCTCCCCTGCCCGCTCAAGTTGCCGCCGTTAAGGAAGCGTTTGGTAGGGATTCCGGCGGAGAGATTTTTAACTCACAATCACTGATGTCATAACAGGGCATTAGGTTGAGGCTGATGTGCACCACTTGATTATAAAACTGTCTCTAATATACTGAGGTGCTCTGGTAATTTTTTATACTGTCACGATAAATCTTTTATTAAAATAAAACATAAGATATAAAAATTATAAAATCATCATGTATGTACGGTGAGATATATATAATAAAAAAGAGTGAAGTTTATGTATAACCATGGTGGGGGTCGGGAGTCGGGGTCGGGAGTCGGGATCGGGTCAGTTAGGCCTAAAACTGACCCAGGTCGGCCGGGATCGCGACCTAGGTTGGCCCGGGGTCGGCCGGAGTCGCTAAAAATAATAATAAAATAATAATTTTGGGGTCGGAACCGGGTCGGTTGGCCCCAATAGCGCCCGGGTTGCTACCCGACGAACTATGACATAATTATAACAAGTGAAAATCACAAGAAAAAAATATTCTATCTTTAATTGTCAGAGAAAGAATCTCGGATGAAAAATGGTTTGTTTGCGAATGATAGCTAATGCCCTATTTGGTAACACTACTAGTTATCTTTATCGTTATCGATTTTAAGATTGATATTGATAGGAGTCATTAAGAAGTGTCTGGTTAATTATATCAATTTTAAAATTTACAGTGCAAACAAAACACATTACATAATACTAATGTCAACTTGTATTGCTTCTGACATCGATACTCTAATATTTGAAAATATTAATATCGATATTGATATAGTATCAAAAATGAAACTCTAATCAAACAGACCCATTTGCTTGTACTACGTAATATAAAATTTTAATGATTTCTATCAATATCAATTTTAAAATCGATAGTGATAGAGGTACTTACTACTGTTACCAAACAGGGTATAAACTTTCTGGTTATAATAATATATTTCCCAATAAAAATAGGAAGGCGCTCACTCTCTCTCTCTTTCTCTCTCGCTTATCAAATAATATTACATTAAAATTTAAATCGCCTGCTTCATTATAGTCTTTCTTGGTGCGACAGCGCAAAAATCAGGTACTGCTGGCAATTTGCACATATATTTATCGATAACTACTGAAAATAAAATATATATTTTTGGCTGTAAGATAAAGAAACACTAACCAATCTGTATGTGTCTCGTCGACAATTTAACAGAAACTGTGAGCCTTATCAAATAAAAAGAAAAAAATGAAAATATTTCGTCATGGCTTGATGTTATTTTGGTCATAATTTATTATCTAATTCTCGTTGAAAAATCAAGCTGGTTAGAATGCATTTTAAAATTCAATTCAGTGCCTGGTTAGAGAATGGTAGATCTTCTCAATATTTTCTCCACAGGGGTAGATAAAAAATGAGAAAAAAAGTTAAGATGATGTGAAAACTTTAAGGGATATTCGAAAACAAAAGAGATGAACTTGGGCGTTCACAAACTTTGACCAGAGCAAATATTACAAATTGGATAGCATTAATCTGACACAGACCAACCAACGGTATTTTTAAACTTAATTTATAGGGCGTTTGGTTACACAATAATGTATTATATATTTTCACGAAAAAATTATGTTAAAATAAGATGTGAGTCTGCCATTATCGTAAAATCAACATGTTTTGGGGAGATGTGACAACAAAGAAGAAATGATACCATGTATGATCAAAAAGAGATGGTCTCACATTTTTTTGTCGGAGAAGAAAATCTCCTCAAGAACATATATTTGTAGTGATTGCTAATGGGGTGTTTGGTTGTATGATAATTTTTTGTACACTTTCACGATAAAAATTTATATTAAAATAAAAAGTGTACCAACTCATGATCTAAAATTACCATGTTTGGAGGGATGTAATAACAAAAAGAGTAATTATCATTCATGACCAGATAAACTGGGGGACCGCAAGAAAAAAGAAAGAGGTGAGATCCTCTTTTTTTGTTTAAGAAGAAAATCACTTTCAAAACATAAATTTGTCAAAGTTGCCAAACACCTATTTTAGCAAGTTTTCTTACAATTTTTAAAACTTAAAATAAAAATCTCCACTATCATGCAACCAAACACCCTGTAAACATTTTTCTTTTACAACTTTTGTTACGAAAACATAAAATTATAGCAAACACTCGATTTATCATGTAACCAAAAGACCTATTAAAATTCTTAATAGGGGAGTTAACTGTAAATAGCTTTTCTACACCTCGGCGATGAAAAATATAACAAGAAAAAAAACATAAACTTAAGAAAGTCAGCACATCAAATTAGCATGCTCAGTGATATACATTTGTCAACAAAAATTGCAGGGCTCATATATAACAAAAATAGTGGGGATCACAAGCTATGTATTTAAAAAAAAAAAATACAAGCAGGTCCACATGATACACCCATAGACATGAGTACCTTGGGATCCCCAACATTTCATTCAAGGTAGTTTTGGCATATGATGGCACAAGTTCTATCTGCTTTTAACATATTTTATACACTTTGGTAATAAATAGACATAGCACTCCATCTACCGGAATTTGACGTGGTAAAATATAAATTATAAAGATAAAAAGATAAGTATATAATGTGTTCGACTCAGAGGGGGATGGATCATATCATATATATAGTCTGCCAACATGATTTCATATCACTGAATTTTCACAATCTTCCAACACATTAAAATAGTTTAAAACAAAACAAGTGCAGTCTTATGCAATATGTTGCAGCTAAACAATCAAGCCAATGATGAAAGCTGACCCATTGAAACTACAAGTTAAGATGGAGCTATATGAGTCAACTTGATTTGTTTCACCAGAGACCACCTCATGGAGTATCTAACTGTGGCATAATTTCTACATACCATATGATAAAATAGTACATTATATAGAGTGTGGGATAATTGGAAACATATAATTATCATATTTGTTGGGGGTAGTAACAAACAAGTGAGCACCATTTACCACAGGAAGGTAAAAGAACACAAAATACAAAAAGTCACAAATATTTCACTCATTACTACATACCATGTTTATTTTTTGAATATCACCACAGAAACATAATTCTCAGAAAGTAAATTTTTTTTTTATCTTCTGGCTGAATAGCCCATTAATTTACAGTTTTAAACCAAGAATACGTTGGGTACAAGAAGGTAAGAACCAGGTAGGCCGCTTAAACCGGCAGGTCAAGGCATCCTTGGACCGTCTGGTTCGAGCCCACCCTAGACCGGCGGTTCAAGTGCTGGCACCGGTTCGAGGACGGAGAGGGGGCTCTGCGTTTCTTCTTCTGCTCGTATTCCACCGTCAAGCGGCCGCCCGTCGAGCATGGAGACGGTGGCCTCGCCGAACGCCCAGCTCTTCCGGCACGGACCTCCAAAGCTCCATTTCTTTCCCTCTTCAACCTCGTGGCTTCCCGGTCAAGCGCCTCCATGCTCCCTGCCGGTCTTCCCCAAGAGAGCCCGCAGGCGCAGGCTCCGATGCGAGCTGGAAGCCAGGGGCAGTAATAACGGCGCGCTCTCCGGCGATACCGATCCTCGCTTACTCGACAGAGTGAGAAATCCTGCTGGGCCATGGCATGGTCTTTTTTTCTCTTGTGCTTCCGAGTTCCAAGAGATTCACTTTTTTTATCGGAGAAATGGTTCTTTCTCAGTGTTAAGGTCGCAGTTAAAATTTCTCATTGTTATCCGTATCATGCAATGTAACATAAATATAGGCAGTACTCTTAGAGGATAGGCCCCTAAATGGAATTTGTTGCAAGAACGTTGCAGGGTCGACGCCTTTATATGTCAGTATTACTTCTGAATTTTTCTAATAAAACTTGGTGGTTACCAATTTAATACTTATATGTATAATCTTTTGTGGCAACTCGCTGCAGTCCCAATCTTATGATTTTTTTATTTTATTTCGGCATCTAAACCTTACGGCCTGCTTTATTATCAATTTAGTTTTCACTATGACCCTAGGAACGTCATGCTCATTTTACCATGCCTATTTAGAATAGCTAAATGGGTTTTTTTAATCTCTGAAGAGTAGATTAAATACGTTCTTCTTACAGCAAAAAGCTCTGGAAGCAGCAATGAACGACATCAACAACTCTTTTGGGAAAGGAAGTGTCGCAAGATTAGGCAGTGCTGGTGCAGCCTCTGTGTATGTTCCCTTTGTTACTCCTTTTTTTTTTTTTCAATCACCCATCACATGAACATTGATTAATGGGTTAATTCATTTAATCACAGAGAAACATTTTCGAGTGGATCTTTAACACTTGATTTCGCTCTTGGAGGTGGTCTTCCCAAGGGAAGGATTGTGGAGGTACCTAATACCATGCCTTTATCTTTAACATTCATCTGACTGACGTCACTCTTAATAGAAATTTTGGCCTGTTTGGCCATACTAAAAAAGAGCATTCATTTGACGTGCTTAGCTTCTTAAGTATTCACCAATCTTCAATGTGCTTTGCCTTTCCTATGTTTTCTCTTCCTGAAAACATATGCTGTTGTTTCCTTTACCTTTTAAGCCAGTTTTTAGATCATTAGCAACAGAGTACTTGTGGATTGTGGTCTCATGTTTCAGCACTGTATACTTATGTTTAAAGTTTAAACATCTTTGTTAATTGATCCTTAATCTTATCTTTAAGTATTTTGATGGTTTTCTCTTTGCCCTGTTAAATTCATTCCTATATTCTACAATGATCTGAATAATTTTAACATCATTTAGAAAAGAATTGTGTTAGTCTTTTAAAATAACATCTCACCCGGTGAATGCATTTTTTAGGGGAATACCATCAATTTTTTCACAATGACATTTGATTTTTAGATATTTGGCCCTGAAAGCAGTGGGAAGACCACCTTAGCACTCCATGCAATTGCAGAAGTGCAGGTAAATTACCTCATACAAGAAGGCATCGTTTAATTTAAAATATTTATGACATGTATTATCTCAAATCTGCTTCTGCCACTAGCATGTTATCATATAATACTTTTGGCTTCTAATCCTCATGCGACACATGCAGAAACTAGGGGGAAATGCAATGCTTGTTGATGCAGAGCATGCATTTGATCCAGCATATTCAAAGGCCTTGGGAGTGGATATAGAAAATTTGATTGTCTGCCAACCTGATAATGGAGAGATGGCTTTAGAGAGTATGTATACCTTTTCTGAATGTTGGAATTACTTTTAAACTGTTTACAATTTCACTTTATATATAAACACTTTATATATAAATGCTTTTAGAACTTCAAAGAATAACAATACTAGTTGAACTTGGGATTTTTGTTTGAGATATGGCCATTGTTAATACTTGGATTTTGGGAAGCCTAACTAGAAATTTTAAAGTTCTTGGCAAAAACCTGAGCAACTTTGTATTTTTTATTTTCTAACCAAACACCTTCAGTTTTCCATGAAAATTTAGGATCTTACTCAGAAATACTAACCATGTTCATGTTCCAAAATTTATTAGCTTCTAACATCTAAGTAATGAAATTACTAAATTATCCTTAATCCCTGTACCGGTCACTTGTTTAGTTGTCTTGGTGTGGCCGATGTGAGAAAAATTTTCTGTATATTTGGTACATTCTTCTTATCTTGGCTGCTGATTCTGTCGGTCTGGTTCAATGTTTTCCAGGTTGTGATCAACCCTTGGATCGGCTGCTGATCCTGATGTGGACCAATTTAAGAATTTCTAGGTTTTTATTGTTTTGTCCTTAAAGGACTGGCCTTAAATATTACTTTGAGTTTTAGTTATTTTTATATCCCTACAGGACATATTTTTAAATATGCTTTTTGAGGGCCTTGTTGTTACAAATTTTGCTCTATGTAAGAGCCATGTAGTTCTGATTGCAATGAACTAGTGCAATTTTTGGTGTAGCACTTGGGGTTTTGGTAGAGGGGCTTGGCCCCATGGGTGTCATCTTCTCCCCTTTCATCGTGAGATTTTCTTCTTCACCCCTAGCAGGAAGCTAGTAATCTTCTTCTTCACCTTGGCTGGAGGCCGGCGGTCTTTCTCTTTCACATCCGGCAGGTGGCCAGCTATTCCCCTTCGTCCCTTGGGAGACCCCAAGCTTTTCCCCACCTTTAGTGATGGTCCGGTTCTTCCTTCTTTCATTTCCCCCTTCACATGTTCGAAAGAATGGCTTCGCCATCATTGGCTCCATCATCATCTTCTTCCTTTGGAATCGATCATCTTTACGGCATCTAATATCTTTGGCGCTCCCCGGAGTGGCCATATCTCACAAAGAGGAGCACTGCGGCACTGTAGAGAATCTAAGCACAAAATCTCAATACCAAACTTCCACTTCATCAAGCTCCGCGAGGTCCTTGATGTTGCAAAGTCCTCACAACCCAAGGATTGTGGGATTGTGATCGGAATCGGGATCGGTGGGTACCGATCTGATCCGAATCTGATCCCAACCGATCCAGAATCGGTTAAAAAAACGCTGATCATGATTCCAATTCCGATCCGATTCAGATTGATCCCGGTTGATCCAGCCGGAATAGCAAAAATAAAAACCGATCCAATTCTGATTCCGATCCGGTTGATTCTTACGGAACTTTTTTCCGGATCGGTTCTTCAGTTCTTCAGCTAAGAATAGGATCGGCAATGGTCAATCTGATCTAGAATCGGCCGATCTTGATCTGGATCGGTCGATTCTGCAATTTGTCACAACCACATTGTAGCAGTTGTGTCATTTTGTGCCAAGTTGGAATTGCACTGCACAATTGAGATCCTGAGCGGCACTGTTTAATCGAAGCCTGTAGTCCCTTCACAGGTCTGATGGTGTTGACATCTCTGGATCCTAGTGCTCCAAATGTGTGACTGCCTCTTGCAATCCCTGGAGCAACTTCAGCTGTTGTTTCCAATCACTAGCAAGCCAACGCCTCTGTGGCGCCCTTTCTTCGCTGCCTGTTCAGCAATCAACCGTAGGTGCCATCATCACTATGTGGAGAAGTTGCTCTCATTGCTGTGCACCCCTTATTTTTCTTATTTCTTCTTGTCTCCACAATTGCAATCCCGTCACCCCACATGCCGCCGATGCCCTGCCACCTTCTCCTCTGAACGCCCAACTAATTGTCTCTGTTTCTTCTGCTTTGCCTTTGTTTTAGGATGTTTCCTAATGATGAAGATGAACAGTTACCCGACTATTTTGTCTTATAGCCTCGTGAGCATGAGTTCTTCCGGCACATTGTCATGCGGAAAGGCATGTGGCCGCACCCTCTCATGTTCGTAGGTGGCCATTCAAGCCCAGGCAATAGAGCCACCTTCGATTGATCAGTCAGCATACAGACCAGCTGGCTCAACTGTCTCAAGCTGGTCCAACCAGCTCACAGCCGGTCTAGCCAGATTTTCGACCGGTTCAATCCTACTCAACCCAATACAGGGCCGGTTTGGTGTTCTTCAGCCCGGTTCATGCCTGTAGGTCTATAAACGGATCTATATATTATCCGGATTGGATTTGGATTTGAATCCGATTAACATGCTTCATCGGATATCAATTTTGGATTCCGATAATATCCGAATATTAAATGGAGCAGATTCAGAAATATGTGATCCACTTCATTTAAGATTTGCTACGAAATAGATAGTTAGCTCTTACATCCAATGGTTCAAAAAAAACCCTACTCATCTATACCTAGCGCCATGGCCCCCATGTCCCCTCTCCCGTCTTTTGTGGATCTCACCTTACCCGAGGCTCCTCTAGGCTCCTTGCTCCTCGGTCACCATCGCCACTCCAAAGAAGTTGCTTCTCCTTTCCTCCTCGACGACACGCGAAGCCCAGCCCTCGGTCGGGTTTCCTTTGCTCCTCTCCTCAGTCGCCAGAGAAGCTCTCCCTCAGTCGGGTCTCCTTTTCTTCTCTCCTTGGTTGCTAGAGAAGCTCCTCCTTTTTTTAATCCTCGGCGACATGTGAAACCTATTCATTGTTGGGTCCTTTGCTTTTCTCCTCGGTGGCTAGAGAAGCTCCTTTTCTTCACCTCAGCGATGCGTGCCTGGTGGGGTGCTTGAAAGCATTTCTCCTTATCGGGTCCTTGCAGTGGCAAGCTTCTCCTTAGTGGGACACTTGAAAGTGCTTCTCCTCTGTTTCTCCTCACCACTCCATTCTCCTCGGTGTATGGTGAATACAAATTCTGGGAAAAGCAGCTATTATCTGTATCTGCTCCGAATCCTAGAGATATCCGAGATTTAATATCTGATCTGTATACGAAGTGTAACCATAGCAGATATCCAATATCCGAATTGCCATTTGGAGTGGATTCGGAAAGCCCATATTTGCTCCATCTACAGCCCTACATTCCGGTTCATTCTGGTTCAGTCCAGTTCAGGCCGATTCATGGTAGTTCAGTGAGTTTTAAACCGGTTTAAACTCGATTTTCTATAGGTCGGCCTGTTTTAGCTTATATACAATGTTCTAATCCATTTTTGTAGTGTTTAGCCTGATTTCCACCATGTTGTCCCTCAACAAATGCTGATTTGGCCTATCCAGAAGAAGAAAAGTTATCTAGGATCAGCCTAGATTGGTTATTCTAAAAACTGAAAAGAACATAAAAGGCATAAAAATATTTCTGATTGATCTATAGTGGGGAGGCGGCCACGATCTCTGCTTGGAGACAGTGCGGGGGTGGCTGCCACTGCCCTTGCTCTTCCCTGTCCTAAAAGCAACTTCATGGCGATCCCACATTGATTAGCCCTAGATCATTTTGGAATCCATGAATCCGACCGAACATAGCCTGATCCTGGCAGTCTCACATATATTTTCTTAATAATATGATAATACCTCCTTTTTCAGAAAAAAAAACATCATAAAGGATTTAACCGAACTGAATTGGATTAAATGGTTCAGTTTTGGGTTATGATCATCCTAAACCTGACCCAACCTGTGGATGCTCTGCCCTCTACATGTGTGGGCTGGAGGGGATCTGCACTCCCCTGTGGATGTCCTATGTGGATACACCACATATGTGTGGAATGGAGGGGATTTGAATCTGACCCGACCCAACCAGTGGACGTCCAATGTGGACACTCCACATATGTGTGGAATGGAGGGGATTTGAATCCGACCCGACCCAACCCGTGGACGTCCAATGTGGACACTCCACATGCACTTGTGTCTTGTCCATTCATATAGATGGCTACTTCGATGAAGGAGGCTTCAAAGGTGCCAGCACGACACCAGGGGGCAGCGTTCCACCTTATGCCAGAGAGAGAGAGAGAGGAAAAATGACGGAGAAGAGGGGCTGTAGTGGTGGTGAGGGCATTGGCTGGAGGCTCCGGCATGGGTAAAGTGGGCTCATGGGCCTGATGGTGACTGATGGAGATGGGCTTTTGGGCCCGATGGTGAGCCCAAAAGTGATGGATAGGGTGGGCCACGGAGCATGATATGAGGCAACATTGGCATCGGCTTTGCAAGGGAGTAAACCCGAGATCGTGTTTGCGAGATCGAAGTAATCATTCTTTGCCGACCTGGGCACAAGCTGGTGAGCCTTAGGCACGCACACTCATGCCCTTGCAGGTGAATATTGCATAATGCTGGTGATTACAAGTTTAATAAAATGATTATTATGAATTCCCTATTGGAGTTTAAGTACAATACTTTTCTTCTGATGACTTGGTTAAGAAAATTCCATTGCTGCTTACTTTCTCTTGCTTAATGGTTGATTTGGAACTGCAAACATATTATTGTCTCCAACTGACATCTTCACTTCAGCTGCTGATCGCATGTGCAGATCTGGAGCTGTAGATCTCATTTGTATTGATTCTGTCTCAGCTCTTACTCCACGAGCTGAAATTGAAGTAAGTTGTCTACTGCTATAAGCATATAATTTTGTCATCAGATGGACATATGAGTTGGTATAATCAAGGATTGCCTTCTCGCATCTTGATTTTATCTCAGGGGAAGGGGGGTTGAAGCAGAGAGATCTTGGGAAATACTTAGGACATTGAACATAGGAAATGTTAATAAAAGTGAATGCATATTGTAAAATGTCATGAAATCTCTTCAAAAGTGTTACTTGTTAGACAATAATGCCCAGATAAGTCTTTGAATGGGTATAATGCTAGAGTTCTCAACATACAAGACAAATTTAACATGGTCATTTAACTGAAATAATATTAGAAAATAGAGTGAGAGAGGATATAAATGATATAGACAGTTTGTATCAATATGGAACTAAGAATTTAGAGATAGTAATAGGTGGTGGAAATTAAGGGGCTAGAGGTACCATATAGATTTCATTGTTTTGGTGTTCTCATTTCTCTGAGGTATGGAGAGAGAGAATCTTAGATGATCTCGAGAGATTCTTGAGGGGTTGCATTTCATGAGTATAATGTTTTGCAGGGCGAGATTGGAATGCAGCAAATGGGTCTACAAGCACGTCTTATGAGCCAGGCCATGCGTAAGATGTCAGGCAATGCTTCGAAAGCAGGATGCACTCTTATATTCTTGAACCAAATCAGATATAAGGTAAACCTTACAACATTTATTTTCTAAACTCTTGATTGGGTACTTCTTGATCATTTATGGTTGTGATCACTCTGATTGTTACCCCTTTCTTTTTAAGATTGGCGTTTTTTATGGAAATCCTGAGGTTACCAGTGGAGGGATTGCTTTAAAGTTCTTTGCATCCGTCCGCCTTGAAATACGTCCTGTGGGGAAGATAAAGTCTGTAAGTGCACATTACTTGATTCTTTTGGAGATCTATGGATGTATATTTCTGATATATCAGTAATTATTATTCAAAGCCCAAAGGAGATGAAGATATTGGGATCAGGGTAAGAGTAAGAGTGCAGAAAAGCAAGGTATGCCAAGTTCTCTCTGTTTGTTCCTCATTCAAGTTCTGGCATATGAAGTTCCAACTTCCAAGTGGTCATAGCCTTTGTAATCACTCTTTAGAAGAATCATTGGTTTTGCAAATTAAATCGAATAAGCTTGTTTATTCTTCACCTGTTGCACTTAGACGTGTCATTGTTTCATTTTTATATGTTTTCTTGGGGATGATCTTCCTGTTAGGAGGAGCTTTTTATTTTCTTTCTAATGCTGTATGTCTTTTGTTTTTGGGTTTTTACTTTTCTTCCACTTCTAGTTATGGTAATTTATGGTATCCTTTTACTTGTATCAGGGTGTTTACTCAACACGTTATACCAATAGATTTCAGTGAACATCTTAAAACCATTATATATGCTAAGGCATCCTTACTTTTAGGAAAGTAGAGACCAACATCGCAAACAAAAGAAGGAAGCAAAGTGAAAAAAGAACGTTTAATGAGGCTTGAACCTTAAAATGCGAGAAATAAAATAAGAAAACAAGAAATGTAAGGGGTGGTAGAGTTTCCTGCAACTATAATTAAGGATACTTTCGGATGGTCTAGCTGAAATTCAGTTAGTCTGAACAAATGCTTAGCTTATCTCGTATTTTTCTGTGATGCACCATATATGTTTAAGATATTGAGGAAAAACAATCATTTTGGATGTAATCTAACTTGAAGGGGAAAACTGTGCAACAATTTGGTGATTAGCAGCATCTTGGCCTCTGTTGTGTCTACCATCAATGGTCTTGGTGAAGGTGGAGCGAAATGCTTGGTTGGTGAAGGTGGATGATCTGAAGAATGCTATGGATAATGGTGCTACTGGGGAGGCTGACTAGGAGATATTCTGATGTAGGATTGGAGAGGGAGGTTGTGGATAGGGTGATGCTGGGAGCTTGGGAGGGTTTTCTGTGGTCAATAATGAGGTTTTTAGGGTGGAGAGATTGGGTCTAGGCTGGAGACAGACCCTAGCTTATGCGACAATTGTGTTTTATTGAAGTTTTGTACTCTTTTCTTGTTAAGCAAGGATTTCCGAATCGGAATCGGTCATCTAATCAGTGGGGACCAATTTGATTCGAATCGGTTCGATTCTTGAGAATGAAGAGAAACCGATCCGGAATTGGGATTTTTTTAAAACAATTAAAAAAATTCCGATTCCGGTTCGGTGGGACCGATTCGATTTTGACTAATTCTCAAGAAGAGAAACTAATCTGCAATCAGGATTTTTAAAAAAATAAAAAATTCTGATTTCGATTCGGACCAATTCTGGCCGATTCGGTCTGATTTGGGCTGATTTGACCTGATTTTTTTAAATTAAAAAAATCATGATTCTGATTTCGATTTCGATCCAATTCAACCGATTCAGAAGATTCAAATTGATTCCAACGAAATTCAAGTCCGAATCAGTCCTTTAAGCAGGAATCAGATCAAAATTGACCGATCCCATTCCAGAATCGGCTGATTCTGCAATTTGTGTTGTCAAGTTGACTCAATTCATTTATCATTTGTTTGAGAGAGGCTTAAAGGCTCATTGAGTGTAGGAACTGGATCCATGTTGGAGATAAGTTGGGTTTTTGGCTCCCTGATGGAGGTAAGGATCGCCGGATCGGGATCGGATCCTGGATCGGTCGGGTCCGATCCGATCCGGATCGGATCGGATTGGACCGATCCAGGCCGATTCCAATGGAGCCAGACCGATCCAGAATCGGTCTGGATCGGTTTTTTTTTTTTTGCATTTCGAAAAAATATGGAAAAATCGCCAAAAAATCAATAAAAATACATAGGACTCAGGAAAAATGTGAAAAAAAATATAGAGAACACTCATTCATATAACAAATTAACAATCAATCATATAGAACACATATCATATCCAATCACACAATAGAACACATCATGCATCAAATAAGATACATGTTTTTACCAAACAAACAATCATACCCAACTCCACAAATTGTACAACACATTCTTCTTACCACTCATATTACATTGCGTGAAATAAACAAAGAAATACATTATACATATGCATCACCACCAACTATGGTAACGTCCGGAGTAGGATGGATCTGGATCTGGATCTCTGTCTTGGTCATTCTGATTTTCTGCAAATCTCCATTGATTAGGGTCAGTCATAATTGGCCCGTATCCATAAGAAAATAAAGACTGGGCCATGTCGGTAAACTCATAAACTCCCTGATCAGTCGGAGGTGGAGGTAAAAAAGATGGTGGAGGTGGATAGCCAGGCTCACTGTCTGAGGCAGGCTCTGGATAGGAAGATGCAAACTCGTCTAGAACATTCAACCTCGTCCACCGTCCGCTGCCCCTGCCACTCGAACATGAGTGTCTAATGCAATAAAATGAGTGGCAAATCTTGTGGGACCCGGTCTGATCAAATCATGACCATCAGTGTGCTGCCTCATAATATGTAAAAGTTGTGGATGGCCATAGATAAATGAGGTGATAAGTTGTCCTTGGTTGACCAAGGACTTGACATTAGCATCCCTACCAATATCTTCTAACATCAGGTCAATAGAATGTGCCGCACAGGGCACCCAAAATAAGTGAGGTCGAGCCTCCATTAGCTTCTTTCTGTGAGCCTTATATGAGGCCTCATTGTTTGTGACAACCGCACAATGTTGGCCTCCCTATCTCATCCACCACATTGTTCATCAAGCCAAATAGGTAATGCATTTTTCACTCCGGCCCGATGCATCAACCGACTTCGAAATACGGTGCCCTCGTAACAATACACAAGGAAGTTTATAAGTGACCTCCTTGTGATTCCGGTCCATCCATCGCACATTACGGTGCACCCCTCTCCTTCCAGGATGGTTTTGAATCCATCTATCCATGAGGTCAACTCATCGACCTCCTCATCCAAGCCTGTTTCATATATATACTTTGATGTAGAGGCTTTCAACCCCGGCCCGGCCTCACCAATCGCATCAACCATAGTCTGGAAATATGGACTGGTGACTGCATGTGCCGGGACGCCTACAAATTCAAAAACAAGATAAGGGAAAAGAGAGGGTTGTTAATAATAGCTAACCTAATAAGAAATTCATATCGACAAGCAAATGCTAACCACAACTTCAACAAATCTTTATCTGCATGTAGAAAGAACTTGACCATATGCTTAAGGGCTTTCTTTATCGCCCCGCCGATGCCTTCACCCCTTTAAATGCTTGTCTTATACCCCTCGACCTCTCGCCACTCTCCCTATACATGGCGGTGTCTCCTGTCGGCATCGGTCGAACGAGAATGTGTCCTCCGAATTTCGTGCTCTCGAATAGGCCTTGTCCCCGCCCCCACATCGGATCGTCAGAAGCCGAACCTCCTCGCTCCTCGTCTTCGTTCCTCATCCTCACGGGCACGAGCCCTACTCTCGCGAACAACTCTCCTAACTCCGGGCATCTTCCTCATCCGATGAAGATGAAGAATCAACTTGGACCCTTTCGTATGCCGGCTCTTTCCCTTTCTTGCTCTTTCCGGCCATAAGATCGGCGTCTCTCCGACCTAGCAACTCGTCGTAGGTCTTGTCTCGACCAATTCTCACCTCCCTCGTGATGCCCTTCCGGTTATATAAGCCCTCATCTCCTCCCTCGGCTCGGCCCGGTACTTTATCACACTTCTTTACATTGCCACCCGTCCCGGCTATATGTTGCTTCGAGCCGATACACACCTCCATGCATCTCTTTTTGGCACCACTTGCATCTAACTCTCTTCTTATCTGAATCAAGGAGATGGCCATGTTGCCATCCAATGTCACGAAATTCTACGGGTCCGGTGCCATGCTCCTCGTCCGACATCTTATCTACAACACAAAACCATACACAATATTAGGCCAAGCAATTCCAGCCCCCCCCCCCCCACCTGGTGGGGGGGCAAAAAAACGGTCACCCCTTCGGGGTGATCGTCGAACACCCCGAAGGGGTGCTAATCACCCCTTCGGGGGTGCAATTCCACCCCGTTGGGGGTGAAATAACCCCCCGGTGGGGGGATTTTATGCCGCAGCCCCCCCCCCACCTGGGGGGGATCAGAAATAACGATCACCCCTTCGGGGTGATCGTGAACACCCCCGAAGGGGTGCTAATCACCCCTTCGGGGTGCAATTCCACCCCGTTGGGGGTGAAATAACCCCCCTGGTGGGGGGATTTTGGCGCCGCAGCCCCCCCCCCCCCCCACCTGGGGGGGGATCAGAAAAATAGTCACCCCTTCGGGGGTGATCGTCGAACACCCCGAAGGGGTGCTAATCACCCCTTCGGGGTGCAATTCCACCCCCGTTGGGGGTGAAATAATCCCCCCAATGGGGGATTTTATCTTGCAGCCCCCCCCCCCCCCCCCACCTGGGGGGATCGTAGGGTCACCCCCTTCGGGGTGATCGTCGAACACCCCGAAGGGGTGCTAATCACCCCTTCGGGGTGCAATTCCACCCCGTTGGGGGTGAAATAATCCCCCCAATGGGGGATTTTATCGCAGCCCCCCCCCCACCTAGGGGGGGGGGGGGGCCGATCACCCGAGGGGTGATCGTCGAACACCCCGAAGGGGTGCTAATCACCCCTTCGGGGGTGCAATTCCACCCCCGTTGGGGGGTGAAATAATCCTCCCCGATGGGGGATCCCGTGCGCGGCCGGCCGGGGGCCAAGGCCGGGGGGGGGGGGAAAGGAGATCGAAACCCCCTTACAAACCTTGTCTTGTTTAGGGTGGATCGCCCCTCCCCGAGGTGGATCGCCCCTCCCCAAGCCTTGAATAGGCTGGATCGCCCCTCCAAATGCCGGATCGCCGGATGCCGAAGCCCTAGATCTCCAAGGCGCCTTGGGGGAAGGAGAAGAAGCCGAAGGGGGCAAGTGGGGGGGAGAATCGGTCCGGATCGACCCCAAATAGGGGGTGATCGGACCTTAAAACAGGACCGGATCGATCCCAGAATCGGTTCGATTCCGGGTCTTCCGGTTTTTCGGCGAATCGGTCCGGATCGACCGATTTTGGGATCGATCCGGGTGGATCGGTCCGGGATCGACCGATCCTATCGATTCCGGCAGATCCAGCCGGGACTCCCGGCTGGATCGCTAATTCCGATAGGAATCGGATCGGTAGGTACCGATCCGATCCAAGAATCGGTCGATCCCGATCCGGATCGACCGATTCTGCAATCCATGGATGGAGGTGTTAAATGTGATGAATGGTATAGATTCTCTCTAAGGTCAGGGTTAGACTGATTTATGGACAGCTCTCATTGCTAGAGGGGTTAGGGTATTGGTGTGGGACTGCCTCTAGGCTAGACTAGGGCTAGCTAGATAAGCAGTATATTAATGTATAGCGCTAAGTTGACCAAGGTAATCAAGTATTAGACTAAGGTGATGTTTGTTTTGGCTTAATTTGAAAATCTAAACTCTTAATTTCAACCCTAATCTCTTATTTTGTGCAACACAACAATCTTAGTTGCCTACCTCTGAGAAAAAAATGTTATAGTGATTCACTTAAAATTAAGTGGTTTTTAAGAGGTTTTTGTCGTATTCAGACGTTAATTCAGCCATTTTATCAAATGGCCTGAATGTCTAACCTTTGATTGAACCTTTGACCGAATCAGAGATTAGATGTTTTATCAAACGGTCTGAATGCCTAATCTTTGACCAATTCAGAGGTTAGATGTCAAATAAGACCAAACAAACATAATTTAAGTCTAAAATAGAAACATGCCCAAGTGTCGATCCCCAAGTGGTGGGACTGATGTAGTTTGGATGGCGATGCTATCAAGTATAGGACACTCTCAACTCAATGTAGTTGATTGGATAGTGTAAATCTAGAAGTTGCTTACAAACTGATAATGAATGATGTCGACATAATTTTCAAGACGACCAAGTCGACATACTACCGCCTTACTACTTAGGTGACAAGGCAAGGCATTAGGTAACACCTTTTTTTCATGGTAGACACAAGAGTTGTAAGTCTATTAAGATACCTAATCTATTCTTTATTTAAGGATAACACCTAGTGTTGGTCTATATTTAGACAAAATTTATAGATAAAGGGTAAGTTGCATAATTAAGAGTTGTAAGTTTGTTGATAATATATTCTTGCATAATATAGTAGGTAAAAAATAAATTGACTTGAGTTAATAAAATTTATATCAACAACTATAACTAACTTAGGTAGTTAGCTAAGATTAAAATATTAACTTAGATTAACTTAAGTGAAATAAATTTAGATTAACATCAATGACTTACTTAGGTAGTTAGCTTAGATTAACTAAATTAATATTCTCAATGACACAAACGAGCGGGAGAGTGGCTATTTATCTCCGTGCAAGGAGAAGTTGAAGCCAAAGCGTCGTCCTTCAAAGAGTTGAAGCCCGTATTTATTTGGACATCCTGGTTCAACATCGGGCTAGTTGGCCGGATCATCACCAAGGTGAACCGGTCCATCGCCAAGGTGGGCCAGGTGATGGCAAGGCAGGTCGGGCGCCCTCTTTTCTTCGATACTCGCCTAAGCATTGCTCTAGTGCCTTGTCGCCTAGGTGTCGCCTTGAAAACAATCTATGTCGAATTAGAAAATCCCCATGTTCAATGACATGACATACTCAACTCAAATCGAGCCTTAATCTTAAATTACTTAGGGTTGGCCATATGGATTCTCTTTCTACACTCACATGATTTTGAGTTACTTTTTCATAGATATTTACATCATTCAAATCATATTAAATTATCCTCTTCCAAGTTTACCTAGGTTTACCATATCCTTCTTATTTTTGTTATTTTAGTATTTTTTAATTTTCCAACTTGAGCCTTCTTAATTATTTTCGTTTAATGTGCCCAAGCCATCTCAATTTTCATTCTTCCAATTTGTTTACAATTGTTGCTACTCTTACATTTTCTTTAATATATTCATGTCTTATTCTATTTAATCTGATGTGACCTCTCATCTATATTAACATTTTCATTTCAGTAACATTTATTTTAAAAACATGTTTTTATTTTATTGCCTAACATTTTCACTACCATACAAGATTGTAGGTCTTATATTTTTACAATAAAATTTTTCTTTCAACTTTAGTGAAAATTTATGATTACATATAACCCGTGTAATCAATCTCTATTTCATCAAATTTACTTTAATCCCTTGATTAACATTTTTATCACATTCTTTATCCTTATGAATAATTAATTCAAGATACTTGAATTGAGTTCTTTGAGATAATATGACATTGTCCGTACTAATATCATCAACTATTTTTTTTCGTTTTCATTAAATTTACAATGCATATACTCTGTTTTAGTTCTACTTATTTGAAACATAGTCGTTAAAGTATTTTCTTACAATTTTAATTTTCTATTCACTCTTTGTGTCTCATCTATCAATACGATATCGTCATACAACAATGTATTATCTTTGTTAATTTATCTATAACTAATGCAAAAAGATAAGAACTTATTGTAGACCCTTGATATAAGTCAATTGACATAAGAAAATCTCTTGTTTGACCTCCAATTGTGTGTACATTAGTGGTTGTTTCATCGTACATGCCTTTTATCACTTGTATATACTTAACATGTACCATCTCTCGTTCCAACACCCACCGTAAAACTTCTATTGAAACTCTATAATATATATTTTTCAAGTCAATAAATATCATATGTAAATCTTTTTTTATCTCAATATTTCTCTATCAAACTTCTAATAAAAAATAATTTCAATTGTATATCGACTATGCATAAATCCAAATAGGTTTGCTACAATACTTATACTATTCCATAATCACCGCTCATGAACTTTTCTCTATAATTTAACGGTATGATTCTTGAATTGGATCTCTATATAATTTTTACAATGTTGTATATCTCTTTTTTTAAAAAAAAGCTATAATGATGTATTTTTTTCATTCATTCAGTATTCTTTTTGATATTAGGATTTTGTTAAAAGATCAAGTTAACTATTCCACTCTTAAAGTTTTCAAATATTTTCACCCTTTAATAAGAATGCTATCTGGACCACATGTCTTACTTGATTTCATCATCTTCAATACTTCTTTAACTTATGAAAATTGAATTCTCCTAATATAATTCAAATTAAACTTTGTCACATTCTCTATGTTGTTTATGTTTTTAGTAAAATTGTCATTAAAATGAGTATCAAAATTTTTTTCCAACTTTTTTTGATATCATCATCGTTGGTTAGAACTTTCTTTTTATCCTTGATGCATTTGATTTGGTTAAAATCTTTAGACTTTCTCCCTCTCAACCTTGTCAACCTATAAATATTTTTTTGCCTTTTTTAGTTATAAGTTTCTCGTATATATATTTAAAAGTCTCATTTTTTCTGTCTAATAGTCTTTTTTTGTTTCATTTTTCGCTATCTTGTATTGTTTATAAGTTTCGTTGTTATCACACTTAGTGATCTTTTATACCAATCTCTTTTATTCTTTGTTGTCTTCTGCACTTTTTTAGTCTATCACCAAGTCTTCTTTTGAGGTAGACTATATCCTTTAGACTCTTCAAGTATTTTTTAGCAATCTTCTTAATCTTTATAGGCATGTTCATCCACATAGCGTTATCGATATTTTTTCTCCCACCGGAATGGTCCGAGCAAATGGGATGATTCAGAGCCGATTCGGCCCGGATTCTGTGGGGAAGGGGCAATTCTGTGAAGCATGGTTTGGATGGTGAATTCTTTATATTGTTGAAGTGACCTAAAAATCTCACTTCGCAGCACATTTTATCTTCGTGTAAGATTATCTTGTGCAGAATGTGGTTTTCATGTGATTTTGAATGGTGCATTGTGTCCCGTTGGATGTATAGCTGAACAAAGCATATTGATTTTTCATTAGCTTGTAATTTCAATGAAAAAAGAGGAAATTTTAAAATGCTGTTGTTGGCGTACCTTTTTTTCAGAAAAAAAAGAACAAATGGGCAGGCTTGGGAGCTGGGCTAACAGCCCACAGATCAGCCATAATTGGGCCCAATTGTACACCCCAATAGGGGCCTTGTTTAACTGGCCCGGAATTGAGCCAATTCAGCCCCAATCAGGCCTTCTGCGCAGCCCATAGGAGAGCTTGGGCTGCAGCCTCCTGCTGGCCCAGAAACCAGGCCCACCCGAGGCCACTTGCAGGCCCAAGCTGGGCCAGGCCCACCTGCGGCCAGGTGTGGGCAGCCCAGCCGCACCACCTGCCGCCTCAGCATCATCATGCGCACCATGCTGCCATCTCAGCCTCCCATCAGTCAGTTGAAGGAGGGGGAAGATGAAGAGACAGCCAGCCAATTAAGCAGGGGTTAATGGGATTGAATGGAGTAATCACCAAGGGGGAGGCCAAAAGGCATGAAACTGCCAACCGGTCTGACCCTTCATCTGCCCCCTCAGGTCTATAAGAAGAAGGGGGCACGCCAGCTTGGGAGGGAGGCTTCTGCAGACGTCGACAGGCTGCCAGATCGCCCACTGCACCTGCTGCCAGTTGCGCTCCCTACTGCCACCTGCTGCCTGCGGTCAAGGAGAAGAAGAAGAAGAAGAAGAAGAAGAAGAGAAGAAGCAGACAAGGTAGGAAGGGATAATATATATTTATTATGTAGCCCTCTAAGGGCTCCTTTTCTATCTGTTACAGCGACCATCTTCAGCCCCTGCCCTGTCTGCAGAAAATGCCCCATTTCGGCCTGATTAAACCACCCTGATATGGGCTGCACCGGCCTCCTTTCCAAGCCCAGAAATCTGGCCCCTCATGTAGACCATTTTCGGTAACCTGCAGGCCCACTTGGCTCAGCCAAACACTCCCCCCACAGGTGCCTAAAACAAGTCCCATTTCAGGCCCATAACCGGCCCATGCTCACTCCATAATCAGGCCCCCTTTGCAGCCCACTCAAAAAGGTCCCCGAACTGCACCTGTTTTAGTCCAAAACCAGCCCCCCTGAAAGCCTCCCAGAACAGGCCCATTTCGGTCCAACCGAAACCCCAGAACAGGCCCAAATCCGGCCCCAACATAGCTTGCTAACCAAGCCCCTCTGGGGCTCATTTAGCAGACCCCCTGCAGGTCTACTTTCGGTCCAGTCAAATGCCCTTGCGCAGACCCATCTCGGTCCACCTGCAGCCACCCAAACACACCCTTGTTCAGGCTCCTGTCCAGCCCCCTGTCGGTTCAAACCGCAGGCACCGATCATCCTCCTACTCAGGTCCAAAACAGGCCCCTGTCCAGCCCACATCCGGACCCCAAAACAGGTTACAAACAGCCCCTTTGTGGCATCTATTAGAGCCCTAGGTGATGGTGGATGACCCGGGGATTCTTGGAGACCGTCCGACGGGCCAAGTCTACTCCGGGCGGATCCTCATTTATCCTGCTTAAAACAGCCCCTTTGTGGCTACCCTTGCTATCCTATTTTGGTCCCCTTCGGAGCACCTTCAAATGCCTCTATTCCATTGCCCCTTGAGCAAGCCAAAACAGGTCATTTTTCAGCCTCTTCTGCCCATAATCTATGCCGCTGCAGCAGGGGAGAAAACTCCCAAAACAGGTTCTGCAGAGGTGAAATGAAGCAGTGGGCAGCAGTTTGAATGTGGGCCGGCGTGAAGGTGACGGCCCGGCACCCCTTGGAAACTGTCCGACGGGCTAAGGGCATAGCCGGGTGGCCTTCCAAGTCGGTCCTACCAAGCAGCTCCAGCAGTGTAGCAGCTCTCCAACAGGCCCTTCCGGCCCAAAACAGTCCAAGACAGGCCCGTTGAGCCAATGAAGATTGAAGGCCGGCTTGGAACGCCGATGAAAATTGAACCGGCCTCTATGGCCTTGTTCCAAAAAATGAACAAATAAAAATTTAGAATGCGAAAGCAATATTAAATTAAGGAGCTTCTCCCTACCGCGAACTCCAACCTTGGACGACTCCCCCCGGGTCCGCCCCGGAATGTTGATCCGGATGGTGGCGCGGGCATGCTCCCGTAGTCAGCGATCCTTCCCCCAATATGGCTAAGCTAAGGCTGGCCACTTTGGATGGGTAAATTTCACTAAGTTGGAAAATGATCGGCATGCTGTCGTAATGCCGAAATTTTTCCAAAGTAGTGAAGAACCTAAATTGGGGGAAGGATTAGCTACATTGTACACCGATGTACCCCATCTTTTTGCAATGGAATGACTCGTTTGTCAACTTGAGATGCATGGTTTCCGGGCACCGATTGACAGCCCAATGGGTCGGATGAGATGCAAACTGTCAAATAAAACATAATATAAGAAATCTGAAAACATAAAAAAGGATCATAATCAAACCAAGTTCTGAAATAGGGATTGTCCTACCACATTTGCAGACCCTTACATAGGCCATTTCCACCACCTATTTGGTCTCCCTATCAGGCCCTACGGCAGACCACATTTTGCTCCCTCACTGTGACCCAAACAGGTCCTGCTCAGCCCCCTCTGCGACCCACCAAGTCAGCCGGTGTGCAGGTCCAAAACAAACCTTGTTTGCCACCCTCAATTCAGGCCCATCTCGGCTCGTGCGAACCCATCTAGGCCGTCCTCTGCTGGCCTCAAAACAAAACCTGAAATCTATCCTGGTCGATATGACCCTGTCTGGCCCCCTTTTCGGCCCATTTCAGTCCAAAGTGGGCCTCCCTCAGAGGCCCGATTGAACACCCCTTAGCAGGCCCTATTCTGGTCTCCACTGCAGGCCCAAAATAGAGCCCTGTCCAGTCACCCAAACAAGCCCCTGACTGGTCTCCAAAATCAGACCCAGGTGGTCTGGCCACACTCCCCTTTGTGCAAGCCATTTTTGGCCCATCGAATTCATCCAGAACCGGCCCCTATCTGGTCCCAAATCAGACCCTGTCCGGCCCCTTGTGCAGATCCCATTCCAACTTCAAAAACCTGGTTTTGGCTATCTGAAAATCTATTCAAAAAGACACCAAACCTTGTTTAAATAAATGACAAAGATCAACCCCTAAAAGAAACCAAACAAGCAACATTTCAAACATCAAAGCTTGTCAAAAATCAACCCGAACAAATCGGTTTGCATCTCATCGGACCCAAAAGGCCGCTGCCCTTTTGAGTTCTTTACTTTTTGTGGATGTGCATGTCTCCGAAAACAGGTTGCTGCGACGATTAATCAAAGGCGTTCGAGCCGTTGCTCGATGTAAGCTAACGCCGGATACTCGCACCATCCGGCGGAGAAGGGTAAAAAATCAAAATTTCAAAGAACCCGAACCTCGGTTCTAATATTTTTAAACCTATCACTGGACTACCTAATATTTTAGGTATCATCTATTTTCTTAGATAAGTCCGGAGATGTCTTTCTTTCTAAGAACAGACACATAAAAAAGAGGTTCACACAGCTGTTTTCTTCATTCTGTAGTGTATGTATTGTCAAAAGAATTCCTGAAGATTAGCCTTGGACTTCTGGTATAGGTGCTGATGGGGACATATTTTGAATATTTTGGGTTTTCCTTTTATTTTTATGTCCATACGTGGACAAGTCTGTAAATAGGGAACTTAGGGGTCTTTTCTTTAAATTTCCCACTCCTTCTTTATAAGGAGGGTCGATGTACAGAGTTCATTAAGCAATACAAGTGATTTTTGGAGCCTTCGGGTGGTGTTCTCCCGCACAGGGGGCTGCGGCCCCCATCCTCTTCCTCCACCCCGGCCAGTGAGGGCCGCTCCTCTCCCACCTCCGGCAGTAAGGTCGGTCTCCTTTCCACCCTCCGGATCCGGCGAGGTGCGCCGATCTTCTCCCCCTCCTCATCCTCCGGCCTCCGCGCCGTTCCCCTCCTTTCCCCTTCCTGGTTCGACAAGGCTGCGCCGGCATCGACCATCCTCTTCCTCCTCCTCCGGCTTCCTTCCTCCATGACGGACAGTCTCCGTCAGTCCTTGCCAATGGCGGCGACTCTCCCTCCCTTCGTGGTCGCAGAAGTAGAAGGAGAAGAATAAGGAAGACGAGGCGGGGCTCGGGGGGCAGATCCGGCGATCCCCGGATCCCCCCCCCTTATGCGGCGACCTCCCGAGGCGGACGGCTCTTCTTCTCCATCGCCATTGCTCGGAGACGACCGGACGACGCCGAGGCTGCGGTGCCCTTTGTCGGGTCCTCACGCGCGCGGGAGTCCCACCTCGCGACCATCCGGCGTCGACGCGCAGACGCCGCGACGCTCCCCTCTTCTTCCCGTCGACATCGCCTGCCCCCTCCTGCTCCATCCCCGCGTTACCTCCGCCGGACGACGATGGCGACGCCGACGCCGCTGACGCCCCTGCTCCTCCCCCTGTCCCGCCTACGCCGATGCCAAGGAGACGACGACGCGAGGGTGTTTTGTCGCGGTCCGCTGCCACGCGGGACCGCCGCGATGCCGCCACGTCGGCGGGCGGTCGACAGCACCGATCGGGCCACGCGACCACGCGAGAGCCCGGAGAAGGCGCCAAGACACCCCGCTCACGCCTGCGAGCGCGGCCATCTCGCGCGGCCCGCGGCCGGCCGGTCCGCGGCCAGACCGGTCGCCAGACCTGGTCCAACCGGGTTCAAGGCCGGTTCAGGCCGGTTCAGCGCCTGAACCGCCCGGTTCAGTCCGGTTCAGGCCGGTTCACCTCGTTTTGGGCCGGTTTGGACCGGTTCAGACCATTGTGGAATCGGTTCGGGCCTGTTTGGACCGGTTCGGGCCGATTTGGGCCTATTTTGGGTTCGTTAGGTCCGTTTAGCGGCGATTAGCGCCGGTTTAAGTCGCTTTCGTTCCGTTTAGCCCGGTCTAGCCGGTTTGTCCCGCATCAGGTGCTGCCAAGGTCCTTCTGAATGGTAACCTTAGATCATAAAGAATCTGACGTACTAAGTTTTGTTTGAGAGAAAATTGGGTTTTGGAACTTAGATTAGACACTAATGCATATTTTACTGACCGTGCGTGATCTGCAGAATGTGGCTTCTCATAACCCTTTCATTTTAACCAATTGGACAACAAAATAAAACTTCTTCAGTCTTGGATGCTATCTTCTATAGGATGTCATTGTTATATGCTTCTAATATAGTTTTCTGCAGGTGTCAAGACCCTATAAACAAGCTGAGTTTGAGATTATTTTTGGGGAGGGAGTCTGCACACTGGTTAGTTAAAATAATATCTACAGATTTCTGCCACCTCTCTTTTTGTCTTTTCCTGTTCTTGATTGGATTCAGTTCTAGGCTTGCATTTTGGATTGTGCCGAGGCAATGAACATTGTTGCAAGAAAGGGATCGTGGTATAGCTACAAAGACCATAGGTATTATATATTTATATGTATTCCGATCCTTATTCCACTTCTTTTGCTTTTAAAACTTGTGTCTGCTTACTTGTGGGATCTTGAATTGCTTAATAGAAAAATACATTTTCTTTGACTATGTGGTTTGGACAGTGCGTCTGTCACAGGGAAAAAGAAAAATGGTTATATTTTTTATATGTTTTGATAATTTTTTGGGTATTATATGCTTTCTTATGGGTGTTTGAATTAGATTTGGTAGTTAAATCTTTGAGATAGGTATTTCAATGAAATGTGTTGTAGTTAAGTCTCTAAGATATTGTTTAAAATAAAAAAGATTAAAAGTGATTAAAATAACAAAATATTTAAAATTTTAAAAATAAGTTGGTATCAGCAAATCTGTTGTGGGTTCGGATCGATTGGAAGGAAAACTGATAAGATTGGCTAACATTTTGTGAAGCAACATGGTGATGGGGACCAGATTGGACCAGATGAATTGATTATTTGGAGATGGTGCCGTTCGGGTCCTGAGAAGATGGCACATTTCTTTCATTTTATCTAGTAGTGTCATTGTTTATTTTTTGCATTTTATTTTGATATTTGGAGTCATTTTGAGTCCTTTTACATTTTGGTATTTGGGGACATGTTTGTAAATATTTGTTTTAGAGAGTATTTTGTGGAGTTTCCTTGATATTTTCCTTGGCCTATTTAAGGCCCCAAGTTGAAAAAAAATGGCTCTCTCTCTCTCTCTCACACACACACACACACTTTTACACAATTCTCTCCCTCTTCTCTTTGCTGGTCCTTCCCCTTCGTTCTTTGTCTTCTTCCTCCTTCATCTCCCTCCTCCTTCTTCCTCTTCTCTGGGCTGTTCCTCCTCCGTTTTCCTTCTCTTCCTTCGCCTCATGTTCTTGCGCCCTTCTTGCTCTTCCTCCTAGCTCTTTCTCCCCTCCGCCTCTGCCTCCTTTCCGACGGATCCACACAGCACCCAAAGCCTTGTGGCCCCACCCTTGCTTGAGCACCAATGTGGAGATGCCCCAACACCGCCGGTAGCCGCTTCCCCTCCTACATTTCATAATTCGGCGCGCTGCTTCTTCTCCTCCTCCCCTCTGATGGTGTAACCCTAGTGGGGCCCTCTTTCTCCGATCTCCTCCTCCCGCAGTGATCTCGATGAGCGCCCTTGAAGAGATTTCCCAACACCTCCACAACCGACCCTGCACCCCCTCAGCCCATCCCAATGCCCCTTTCCCTCTCTTTGTTCTCTTTAAACGTTGCCCCACCTATGCCGCCCCCTGTTCCTCCTCTTGTTTCCCTCACCACCATCTACCTCTGCTCCTCTTCCATCTTTGTTGACGATGCCACCAACTCCACTTGCTATCGACGACACCCCCTCCTCCTGCAGCTGCCAACCTCCGACACGCAGCTGCCCCTGCCCTCACCGCCATCTTCTCCTTCTTCCACCATTGCCATTGTCATCCCGTGCCATCGCCACTGCCGGTGGTCCCTCGTCCGCTGTCTGCCTTCTCTGCCGCCTTCGGATGAGCCTACAGGTGCGAAGACTCCCACAGCGTTGGAAGGCCCACCCCCTACTCCCTTCCCCTCTTCCACATGCTGTTGGACCACCATGAGCCCCGCAGGCACTGCACCCGCTGGACCAGCCCACTTCCCTGTGACTGGTGCACCCCATGCGCCATCAGGTGCAACGTCGTGACGCCATATTACCCTTGACAACCGGACAAGAGGCACCATGAGCCTGGGTGAGGGTATCTTCGTCTGACACCAGCTCGCAGACAGTTGGTCCGCAGCCCAGGCCGGGCCAGACATCAGTCCAACCAGCTTGCAGCTGGCCCAGCTGAGTATAGACACGGTTTTGTCCGGTTCAGCCGGTTTGAGGCTGGTTCACGCTGGTTTGAGGCAGCTCACTCCTGTTCAGGCCATTTTTAAACCCGTTCACCCGATTTACTGTCTTTTAGGGCTGGTTCAGGGCATTTTGGTGCATTTTGGGGTTGGTTCAGCAGCTTTAGCTTGGTTCATTTGGTTTTCAGCCTCATTTGGTGGATTTTTGCTCGATTTGGCTTGGTTCATCACATTTTCAGGATGGTTCAAGCCTGGTCAGTCCATTTTGGGCCCGATCAGGTATATTTCAGCTTGTCTGGACCTGCCGGCAAGCCCAGATTATGACGTCTCCATTCTTGTCCCACATCAATTGGTGAACCCTAAATCTCGATTGGTCGTGGGATTGGATTGGTTGGAGGAAAAACCAATGATCAGCTGATATGTCACAGGGTGGCACTGGTAAAGCTTAAACCCTAAATCCTTCCTACCATGCTAGTAGCAAATTGAATCCTGTTAACACCATATGCTAGTATCAATCTTGTTAAAGGTCCATATAATGGCTTGATTCTATTCATTGAAATTTCACATGGTGGATTGGTTGATTAACTATAATTTTAATTAATAGGTGCCACAATCTATTGGTTTTTTGTCTGGTGCCATGTCATATGCAATGACAGTTCAATATGACTCTATTTTCTTCTAGATCTCTATGGTTCAGATTTCTATTATATGTTGAAATAATCATGTGATTTAGACAAATGTTTCCCTTGGACATATGGCCCAATATGCAGTTCAATACTTGAACTAAAGTTTCTTCCAGTTCTGTGGTTCATACTTCAATCCCATCATGATGGCACAATTATGTAATTAAGTTTTTCTCTTTCATCATTTTGGAGTTCAGATCATTTTGATGAACATAAACTTGAATCTACTTTTGTGAGCGACAATTTTTACATTGTTTCGTTGCCCTGGGATCATATTTCTTTTTTTGTGAATTTCTTGTTATGTAAAACATTTATTTTGTGCAAAATACAATTTATTTTGTTTTTTGGATTTTGAACAGATTGGGTCAAGGCAGGGATAAAGCATTGCTATATCTCAGAGAAAATCCTAATGTTTGCAGGGACGTAGAAAAGGTGCTATAACCTCTCATTTTCTTGATGTGACATTAACAAGTTCTTAACGAGTATATATTCATTTCATAATTCTTTGGATTTAACTGTTCTTTTTCTTAATTTAGCTTTTCTTGAATTTGATTTGCCTAATAATATAATGAATGCAGTACTTATCCTGGTTTGATGCTGCAATCTTCTTCAAGTGGAACTGAAACTGGAGTAGGATTTAAATCCTGAAGTCTCTTGGATTGAGAAGTTCATAGGACATGACCCATCCGAAGTTCTCCAATGATCCTTGGCTAGTCCTTACTGTGTGCTTGATTGTGTCCAAAAGTCCTTGGCGGCTCAGGCAATTGACCCATGAAAAATTTGACAACAAGACATGACAATCTAGTACATTATAATGCCAACCTGAAACCTGAATTCAGGACACCCGATAAATTTAAATCTAGTAAATTTGTGAAGTAAACACAATAAAATTGAGATGTATGGACATGCAATAAGAAGAAAAGCAAGGTCAACAACCCATCTAAAAGAATAAACATTTAAATGTGTTAGTGCAAATTACCTATGCACAAATCCAGCTTAACATCTCACCCTCTAAACTGCCCTCTGTCCCTCATTCTCAGATGACTGTCGAACATGGTTTCCTCCCTATGAACCCTATTAAAACTGTCAAGCTCAATGACCTTCCCCTCTTCTGGGTCGTAATTTATTGATCATAAATAGTTGATTAACGAAGTTTTTTTTACCCGCAAAACTTCTGTTTCTGATGTTCACTTTTTACAGTTTTACAATTTTAGTATTTGAAATGAAAAATGCACCGTTCTTATATCGGTGGTATAATTAATCTTTATGTATATAAGATTGTATCCTCTCTGTGGCAGCGAATCTGTATATAAGATTGTATAATTAATCTTCACCGTTATTATGGTTGCAGGCTGTTCGAATCATGATGGCAGAGGAAGTTGATCACATGGGCACTGCAACAATCGGACAAAGACCAGCTGCGCAAGAGGAAGAGTTATCTGAACTAAGTTGACTTGAATGATACCTTTTGGCACTTGTTCCAAGTATCCTCTTTGGAACGTTGAGGATAGGGAAACCTCCATTGGATGGTGGCGGAGAAAGTTCTAATTTTGTCTAACGTACATCCTCATGAGTTTTATCTCCACTGTAATATTTATTGGAAATCTCTTCCTGTTTTTGATTTTGGGGGTGCTGGTGCTGGTGGGAAGGGGGGGGGGTTTGGACAAGACTAGGCTTGAAAGGAAAAGCCTCGTCTTCTGTAGGTTAGGGTTTAGAAAGAAAGGCATGATTCTACACATGATTCGAAACATGAAAAGCATACATTGGAAATATAGAGGTTATTTTACATTTTCTTTATTTTTCTAGCCATTACTGTTTTTTGCTTGTACTCCATGTCTGATGCAGCCATGCATGCCCACAACAAAGGTGAGCCGGATGCAGCAATGCAAATTATGGTTTTGATTCAGATTACTTTTCTTGTTCAGGAATGACTGGAGGATAAGACAAGCTTCGCTTATAGGTCGATTTCTGCTTTTTTCTGTTCTTAAAATACTAGATGCCGGTCATCGATCTCATTCAAATTATCATTCATTCTTTCTTGGTTTTATTGTTAATCACCGCACTACATACTTTAACCTTTTTCTCTTCAAAGATCAATGCCCTAGGCTTGCAAAGCGAAGATCATCTTTCTTGAAGCATCAATGAGCGAAGATAGGTGCCAACCTGTGAAGGTGGATGCTGGTCTTCTTTTATTAAATATTTATATTCTTCCTGTATATTGCTTAAACTTAAAATATTCACAGGTTAGGCAACCATGCTATATTATTGGCATTTTGTAGAATCTAGTTTGAAGCAAAATAGAGATTTGTTGCTGGTGTTGATCACGTCATTTACTTATTTCCAGTGTTTCTTTCTTTTCCCTCGGACAGAAGAATCTTGGATGTTGCAGTGGTAAACATGGGGAAATACTGCCAGTGGTAGACCCCAAGCTTAAATCTGAACAGAGAACATTAACCTAAAGTGTTTAGGAAGCCCAGCTCAAATTATCAACAAACATGGCAATTTCTCCGACTTTTTTTCTGGTTACCAACTATGTTTGCAAGGACAGAGAATCTGACTATAAGATAATTAAAAATAATAATATCTAGAATAAGATGAATGTGTTGAAGAAGTTCTTTGTTCTGCTAAGTTCATTCAAATTGGTTTAGAGTATTAAAAATGATACTATTTCAATTTTGATATTGATATCCTTAGAGGATGAGTATCATTATAAAAAATGATACATGTGGGCACTTGCATTACCAGTTTTGTTTGTATATCAATAGCTAAACTTCTCTTGATGATTTGTCAATGGCAATTCCAAAATTAATTCTGATAGAGGTGTTCGATATTATTACCAAACAGGCTGTAAGCTTTTATCAGCAAACAGTAAAGATCCAATAAACACTGGATGTGGTTTCAAGTGCAAGGAGTTTGACCATGAATGATATCTTTCCGGGTCTCTTCTGGAACAGTTGCTGGGTTCGGCGCTTGAATTGCATCTGGTGCAGATGTTGGTGGGGGGGGGGGGGATGTTCATTAAGAATCAAGTTAGCAGAAGCATTCCAAACTCTACCCAGCAAGCAGGTAGACATAATTTTGTGGGCATGGCTACCAATAAGGGAGGGATAATCCTCCTGGCTCTCATTTTGCTGCTGTGGTGATAGGGCCTCTCAAGTCTCAAGTTCACAGATCATATTCTAGTTTCTCTTCAAGGTTGTTGTTGATCTAAAATTATATGGTCGACTTGCGTAGGATTGGTATTAGTTTGCTTCTAGTGATAAAATTTTTATAATTTTGTTATAAAATTATACATTAAAATAAAATATAAGATAGCTAAAAACGTTAAACTATGATGTGTAGTGATAAAATTATATCTTATTTAATAAAGGATCATGTATGTTAAAAAGGCAAGGGTCTCTCATGAAGAAAAGGGGTCTTGCTTCTTTCTTCATCCAAGAAGTTTTTCACGAAATGTAGTTTTATCGTGATTGCCGGATATCTTTCTTCAACAACTTATGTTACAAAAAAATATTTTATCGTGGTTGAAATATATTTTGACATGCAACCAAACACTGCATAAGGTGTGTGGTGGTGCATTCTATCTTAACCTGATCATTTCACTTGCTTATTTTCAGCCAAGTTAAATTGAATCTCATAGGCTCATCTCCTATGATTTCATTAAATTTCAAAGTTTAAAGTATATATATTTGTTCAGTGTATTGATTTAGATGAACCTTTCAGGTGAACAGTATCTGTAATGAATCTATCTATCTATTAGAAGCGAGAGTCCCCTTTTTGTCGACAAGCACCCGACCCTCAATCCTGTCTCGATACATTTTAAGTCTCCCCCCGACGGTTCCGCCCTCTGCCAGCTCACCCTACGGCGCCTTCGTGGCCGCGACTTCGGATCCGCTGTATCCGCTGGCTCCGCTGTGTTCGCTTCCAGTTTTCGCCGCAGCTCCGGGCCCTTTGATCTTCGCAGTTCCTCCTCCTCCTACGCCTCTTCTCTCCCCCCCCCTCGCCAAAACAACAAACGTCGACTCCCTTCCCGCCCTCAGAGCTTTCGTCCATAGAATCAACTCCGTCCTCGCTCGTCCCGTCACTTCACGCGACATTACCGTCGTTGGATCAATCCGCCGCGATTCACCCGGTCGCCCCCTCAAGCGACGTACAAGCATATCAACCCTAACCCATCCGATTCGGTCGCCCCCTCATACGGTTCTGCATGTTACGGACGGGGTTAGATTCCGAGACGAAGATAATCTCCCGAAGGTTACGCCGACGGCATCGACAACAAGCTCTACACCCGACAATGCCTCCAGATAAGTTTCATCTTATATCCCGTCACTTGTTAGGAACACCGAATAGGACATCACTTTCCTCCTCCGCGGCCTTCCGACTGTTCCGCGCATCGACAACGGGTCCGAGTCCGACTTGGGTTGTCTCCTATTTACATACCTCGATATATGATAAGACTTCCTTGTTAACAACACCGAATAGGACATCGGTTCCCTCCTCCGTGGTCTTCCGATTGTTCCTCCGACGGCATCGACAACGGGTTCGAGTCCGCCTTGGGTTGTCTCCTATTTACATACCTCGATGGATAACAATACTCCCTGTTTTTGAAGGCTACTCCTTACAATCGCGTCGGAAGAAGGCTGCTCCTTACAACAGTGGATTCAACTCAACATTCTCTTCTCATATATCATATAGTCGTTTGAAGTCTACGTTCTCATATCATCAGATAAACATCAGGTATTAACTCTTCATTGGTATTATTTGCTAAACATTATCCATACACCTTGAATTCAATTTTTTTTGTATGTTTGGATCCCAGTTTTTTTGTTTGTATATTCCATCAATTTTCATATTTTAAATATGATGTTTATGGGTTCCATGGGTTTGGGTTTTGGTGTTTATTTTGTGTCTTATATTTAGAAACTTGGGGAATTGGGATTTCAGAAATTTCTGATTTCAAAATTGATACTTTGTGAACCTGTTTGTGATTGAATTTCTGATTTCAAAATTGATAGTGATAGAGATGTTTAATAGTGTTGCCAAACAGGGCTAAGCCCTATAAATATTAATATCAATATTCATATTATCATTTCTAAAATTCCAACCAAACAGGCCATAAGATAGTTCCAATTTGTTAACAGAAATAAATAAAAAAGTCCTATAATCATGTTTTGAGTACAATATGAGAGTTATTTATGCACATGGAAGGCGGAATCGGCCCATTCCAGATCAGGGTTGGCCTATGCCAACTTGATTCTTACAGGGAGTCTGATCTGCCCCCAGATTCCCTCCCAAATTGGTTAAGGATTGGTTTATCTGGATTAAGACAAAAATTGTTTCAGATCCATGACCCATATCCAACTCAATCCATATTGGAACAGGACTTGAAGGCCTGAACCATGCTTTTCTCTCATGCACCCAACATAGGAGAGATCCCTCCCTCTCCCAACAGGCCGGAATCACTTCCTCCCACCCTGCCGCTACAGGATTTGACCACCAGAGTCACCGCCGTCTTTAGGCGTTGTTTGAAGTGCCGCTGCCTAATCTTGCCACCGCTAGATTTCTGGCTGCCGCTGTGCGACTTGAATGCTGCTAGGTGCGGTTTGAAATGCCGAAGTTGGATCCCCTAAAGATGCCCATCAAGTTCCAAGTGATGAATATGTGAATGCTTGAATATTTCTTATGTTTCCTTTAATTTTTTCTGATGTTTTATGGATTTTTTTCAAAAAAGAATGATATGGTCCAACTTTGGATCAGAAATCCTTCAATTGGATCAGCTGACTTGGCCTATCCAATCCATCTTTTCTTAATTATGAAAGACCTGCAATTACGTGGGGAAGTGAAAAAAAGAGTATATTGAAATTTGAAACACCATAAAATTGATTTATGAGCAATTTGTTGAATAAAGAGGTGAGAATTATCGAGCAACCAAACACCTCATTAAGCTTCTATATCTAAGCAGGGAAAGGTAAATTGACAAGACTTGCCACCAAGACCCTTCAGTTTGTTCTTTCCAAACATTTAAAATATCAATGTGTGCCATCACAGCAGACAAGGTTAGAGTCTAGGATTAACCTAGCCAGATCAATTGCTCAAGGAACTGGAGATGATCATTTGAAGATTATACCAGAAAAATACAGGCTTCTAACTATGCAAATATGGACAGTGAGAACAGGTAGAGCTGACCAGGATTCCCTTCTTCATCACAAACTCCTCTGTGGTGAAAAATGGTCCATCAAGTTGACAACATAATTTTTCCACACAAAATGCACATATACCTTAGTTATATGCTTTCAACTGAGACAGGTAAATTTAAAACTCAAAAACTTAATATTTTAACTTCAGAAAAAACAGACTACAAAATCATTTCTAGACATCTAGCAAACTGACTGCAAAAGGTATATGAGATGACTACTTACAGGCACCCGGAGGTAGAATATCACATAATGCAAACCAATAAGATTAAGCAACACATTGTGGCTTAGTTTCTGTAGAAAGAATTGAATATCCATGTATGCCACATCCAACGCATGCAAAGCTGCAACTGCTTTCAAGAAGTCACCAACTTCAAGTGAACCATCCTGCGCACATTGTTTCACAAGCTTAATCACCTTGGATACTCTGCTAGCCATCTCCTGATGACACTTGACATAGAAACTTTTCCATCCCTACAGTAAGGAAGTGCAGTAAATAACCTCATCTCGTGGCAAGTGTGCTTGCCTTAGATAGGCATCAATGAACATGGGCTAATGTAGTTGAAAAGTTCAGAGAACTGCTGGGTGCATCATTCATAGTGCAATAGGACAGCTCTTTTCAAGACATCTAATAGGAGAGTAGTGTTGCATATTTAAATTACCAGATTGTCCAACATTTTCAGCATTTATTAACATTATTTAATCAAGATAAACCTAACCTGTCCTCCATTTTTTTTCTGGGGAAAATCCCTAGAGGATCCTTAAAGATAAACCAACTCACTCTTTCTTGAAATTTCAAACTCTGCATGGGTGAGTTCCTGGCAGACTATAGGCCAGGGTCAGTTGGTGCATGATATGCTGGAATTGGCTCACCCTAGCCGATTCTTGGACAACTACAACCAATCCAGCTTTCCTTAATTATGCATGACCTGCAATTACGCGGGGAAGTGAAAAAAAGAGTATATTGAAATTTGAAACATCATAAAAGTTTTCTCAAATGCCTCCGGATAGTATGTTCCTGCCTTTTTTTTCCCTTAGTTATGTTTCAACTGAGCATGAAATTTGTTTGGGAATGTTTTTTTAATTTTCTTGGACCTTGCAGACCTCATATTTGTTTGGTTTATGTAGAATGATTGTTTATTAAAATTTTGTCATCCATATGATCCATTTTAAATTCTGGTATGAATTAACTTGCATCTTGACATTTTCAGTTCCTTAGGTTTATATTTTTATTTGAAATGTTTAACTTGTCCCTTTAAAACTGCATGCATTTTTATACGGATCTGAAGAGCTATGATTATAATAATTTTAAGTCATTAGCATTTTCTCCAAAATGAATGAAACAAAAATAGATATAGATAATTTCAAAAAAATTTATTTAATAAGTTAGTATCTGAATTCAGAATTATGTATTCTTCTATGAAACAAGCCTAAAACTATGCTTACTCAGTCAAAGCCACAAAACAACTCTTAGTAGAAGGAATAATAAAGTTGTACAGAAGCCTAGAATAAAAATGATATCTGTTTAAAAGAATAAAAATAAACTTTTATAAAATCCTTAAAAACAAAGAAAAATGATATACAGAAAAATCACCATAAGAGGGAGAAGAATCCTATAGTCCTTGGTCAGCTCAAACAAAAGTAGCACTAATGTCAATGAGACTGAACATACGGAAGCTAAAGTTGCAGCCATACCCACCTGCAGTACAATATCAATAATAATATTTTACTATAAAATTTTACTCCAAAGAGAATAAAAGGCAAAAAGAACTTACCAGGGCATAGTCCTGAGGCTGCGCAACTGCAGCATTTCCAGGGACAGCCGAATTTATTAGTTCAGCAGCAGAACCACCAAAGACGGCACCAACAGCAGCACCAATCATTAAGCTTGGAGCATATAGTCCACCAACTAACCCAGCGCCTTTGCATAGAGCAGTCGCTGCTACCTTTGCAGCAACTAATTGAGTCAAGGGCCAGATGCCAGGTGCCAAAGCACTTTTTACGGTATGTAGGATTTCACCAACATTTGTAAATCCCAATACAATATTCCATGATACCTTAGAGCTATTATTCCAGCCCCTAAACCTCCTAGCGCAGGGCATATAACCAATGGAATAGAGAATCTTTCCTTTATATAGTCAAAGTACTTAGTAACCCATGAAACCAACCGAGTGAATGCAACACTCATCGCCCCACATAACATACCCGAATAAGGTATAAAGGCAACTACGTAACAAATAAGAAGACAATCTATTAAAAATAGATTTTGTCTTATGGCTGAAGAAACAGTAATGAAATGAAATCAAAAAGCTTATATTATACTTATTTCATTATTCTTGGATGATGAAAGTTCTCAAGTGCCTATGTGGAACTTATAGAATTTATTCTACCACTTGTCAAACTTAACTCAGACTCAGACAGAACAAACAGCAAGTTTCTTGATCTAGCCACAGAATAGTTTATTAATGCATCATACATGCCTGCATATACAAAGTTTTTAAAAATAAAGATTAGAAATTTGCCTAAAAATGGGAAGATAGAATCAGATATGAGTCTATCTTTCTCCTCTTCGAAATATTTTCATGTCATAGTGATTTTAAATGTATTAGTATTTGTATTTTTGTTAGGTTGACAAAGCAAAAGAAAAGGAAAGTTGCATTTCTGGTTGGATTTGCTAAAAAATAGCAGGAGATTTCATATTTGAAGGTATTTCATTTACTTTTTTTGCATTATGTCATAGATTTCATCTACGCACAACCTTGCCATGAAATGCATATTAGGGTGTTCTTTAATCCATTTATATCTGAAATTTGCATCTAGATGTTTATATATATAGCATTGTTCCTAATTTTGAGAACATCAATTGGTCAGGTATTCATTAAGTAATTTAATTAGAACAATGGTTTATGTTTTTAGAGGTTTCGGACATCTAAGTAATTTTTTATCATATTAACAGTCTTGGGACTACAAAACTCAGATTTGATTGTTACATTTGCATTCTGTATGGATTACGTAGGTTATGTGATACTCCCTAATTGTAACCATACATACACTTGACATGTAAATGCCATCAACATAATAAGGATATACATGATACATCAATATGGGGAGGCATATATGATACTAAACTCAGATTTGAGACAGGAAATTAATGGCTTTTTGGCTGTTTGTTTGTTTTTTTTCCAGATTTGATGGTCTTGTTTGCATTTCTAAAGTAAAAAAAATTATATTTCCTCTCTCAGATTTGATGGTTTTTGGATTTTGGGGGTCCAGGTTTGCATTTCTTTAGATTAGTGGATTTTGAAATCTGTCTCCAAACTATCGGATTTGAAATCCCAAAATTCTATGTTGCTAAATCTGAAACTTGACATTTAAACATCAGTGCTCAAATTCATGCAATACAAAAAATCTGAAAGTTTGTAAATCTGAAATTTCGAAAAGTATATAATCTGAAACCTGAACTTAAAATTGAAAATGGGAAGGAAATCCTAACTCAAGCTTAGATAAATTGAAGTCCTCTGAACAAAATATTAACCCAATATAAATTTAAAACAAAATTCATCAAAAATAAAAAATAAAAAATCAACAATTAAAGTCCGAATCTGAAAATCCCAAATCAAAGGCTTCAAACTCAGAACTTGGAGACATTCCCCATAAACTTACAATAAGTTTATTTTTTGTGAATTTTGAGTTTCATTTGGAATTTTGTTTATTTCTGTTTTGAGTTGCTTTGGGTTTCGGCATTGTTTTATGTTTGTTTTGATTTGACAGTCACATTTGAATTTGATATTTGCACCTTGGATCTTGGTCTTGGATTTCTAATTTATTTTTTGGCTTGGTGCTTTTCATTTGGGAATGCTTTGGTATTTCCCGCACAACACCAAATCATCAACATCTGGACCTACCCAGATCTGGAAAAGTCCCTAATGAGCCACATAACTTTGAAAACCCCTAATCATCATAGATGGGCCATGGTCCCGGTCACTGCTCACACTTCCAATTAAGTGCGTATCAGCAGAACCAACTACCAAGTAACAAGTAAATAGGCATCGAACATATTTCTTCAGATAATGTCATAAATTTACAGAATTAAAATCGGTTTGACAGAGAGAAATGAATGAGACCGCATGCCGAACAGAAACTATGCAAAATGCAATGCGGAACCGAAAACACAGAAATAAAACATTTGGCATCATTCGAGTCACAATGGACTTGTAAAATGCAACTTCCTGATAAGAGAAGAAATAACCAGGCCGCAAATTGTGAAGAAAGAACAGGATGCAAGTTTTAGATAACCCCTTTCAATTCCAATTAAATTAAAATCATGTTGTAAGTCAAAGTTGTAAGTCAAAGTTGCTGTCACTATATTAGTTATTTTAAAATTTTAATTTCTATTTTCATTACCACACATTTCAAAAAAATCTATGCTGAAATTCTTTGAT
This sequence comes from Cryptocoryne crispatula var. balansae, assembly GCA_036172225.1. NCBI lineage: Eukaryota > Viridiplantae > Streptophyta > Magnoliopsida > Alismatales > Araceae > Cryptocoryne > Cryptocoryne crispatula. The sequence goes on along the minus strand of CM069924.1, from coordinate 3,280,549 downwards.
GACTTTTTCTTTGAGAGAGAGCCTGTTATGCATAAGTCATAATCAATTTCAGTTTTATGCAGCTTGAAAATGTCCTCATTGATACCGAAGGCAACATAAAGCTTTCTGATTCTGGTCTTAGTGCTTTGCCTCAACATCTGAGAGTATGCTTATGAAACATAATCTCAATTTTTACTGTTAACGATCTAAACTTTCCCCACTTACGTTTGTTTGTTCTTCAACTTCAAAACCTCAGAGCGTTGGTTTGTTGCACACAATCTGTGGAACTCCAAACTATGTTCCACCAGAGGTGAAGGACAAGGACTTTCTTTTACTACTGTCGAGCTATTTATTTTCAATATTAATTTGCTTATCCGAATTTGTGATACTGTACTTCAGTTTTTAGCCAACAGGGGCTATGATGGTTCCTCATCAGATGTGTGGTCTTGTGGTGTCATCTTATATGTTATACTTATAAGGTCTCCACCATTTGATGACAGAAACCTTGATGTTCTCTAACAGAAGGTATACATACCTGTTATATGTGCTATCTCCTTTTCCTTCAGGAAAAGCTATCTAGGTGTATGTTTCATTTGAAGCAAAAAACTTGTTGCCAATGTTCTCATGAGTCATTTGATTTTATTGAGTTTCCTTCAGGAATTGACAATCTGTTTGTCCACCTCAGGTCCAGTTGTAATGGATATTTCTGGATTTACAGAGAAAGGTTTTAAGCGTAAACTTGCTGTGCAGGCTCTTTTTGGAAAGATTCTCTATCTATCGGAGGTAAATTTATGAGAAGCAATATCCTGTGACTCAATTCTTTCTATGGACAGATTTGCCTTTGTACATGTCTGGCTGTCTATTGTTTACTATTTCTATGCTAAAAATATTTGTGGCGTTTGGCTGACATGAGGTGTCATGCACATGCCAAGTTGATGAGTATTTCCTCAATGTAATACCAATCATCATCCTCATGTCTCGTTACACTGATTCATTATGTTTCTATTATAATGCCAATAGAGTTGTAACATCTTTACAGGTGCCACGTTTGTGATAATGAACTATTTTCACTTTTTTAAAGGGTGGGGGACACCTCAGAACTAGCTGATTCTGATGCGTCAATTTGTTACACATAAAGTCAGTTGATATCTGCTTGACAAAAATTTGAAACCTTACTTGCAAGGGGTTAATTGGTTATAGAAGAAGCTTCTCAAGATAGGGTATCATGTTGACATTGGGACGAGCATGTTTCTACATTAGCAAGTGGCAGACGGCAAAATTTCTTAAAGTTCATGTCAAGAGTACACGATGCCTAAAAGGAAACCGCCCTTCCCGAGAAAAAAGTGGCATTTGATAGATGAAGATTCCTTCCTAACCATAATAAGATTATCGCATGACGGTCAATGCTGTGTCATATGATGTTTGGACAAAACACTGATTAGAGTTGGGAGCGAATGTTGCAAGCATGGGCTCAACCACTCTGGGCTGCGTGAAAGCAGGGAGTGGGAGCACTCGTTCAACATCAAGGTTGGGGAAGGCCTTCAGGTTGTTGTATTTTATAGTTGGGGAGAGGAGCTCAAAGAGCTCCCGGAGGTAGTGGAGGAGAGAAGGTGCTGCAGTTGATGTTGAGGAGTTGTCCTCGTTGATACTAAAGGCAACATAAAACTTTCTGATTCTGGTCTTACTGGTCTTAGTGCTTTGCCTCAGCATCTGAGAGTATGCTTATGAAACATAATCTCAGTTTTTACTGTTAACGATCTAAACCTTCCCCACTTACATTTGTTTGTTTTTCAACTTCAAAACCTCAGAGCGATGGTTTGTTGCACACAACCTGTGGAACTCCAAACTATGTTGCACCACAGGTGAAGGACAAAGACTTTCTTTTACTACTGTTGAGCTATTTATTTTCAATATTAATTTGCTTATCTGAATTTGTGATACTGTACTTAAGGTTTTAGCCAACAGGGGCTATGATGGTTCCACATTAGATGTGTGGTCTTGTGGTGTCATCTTATATGTTATACTTATAAGGTCTCCGCCATTTGATGACAGAAACCTTGATGTTCTCTATCAGAAGGTATACATACCTGTTATATGTGCTATCCCCTTTTCCTTCAGGAAAAGCTATCTAGGTGTATGTTTCATTTGAAAAGCTATGTTTTTTCCCAGGCTTCAGGATCACGCTAAGCTTACTTAAGCATGCATGCATACCCTTGTGCTTGTTTCATATCTTCAAAGGTGAAGCTCATATTCCAAGATGGCTTTCACCGGGTACAAAAAGGATGATCAAGAGAATGCTCGACCCCAATCCAAAAACACGAATAAAAATTGATGAAATCAAATCTGATGCTCTTGCAGTGGGAAATCAGTGGACAACTTTGACTTAGAATAGAATTATATAATAATTCTTAGAGTCTTGATTTCTTTGACAGGCGCCTCAAGGTGATAGATGTTCTAAAAGCATTGACAAGTTTGTGTACCTTGAAATCCTCATATCCTGCTTTCAGGGCGTCCTCCAGTGCAGATGGACCCGCTTGTATCTAAAAACATATGTTCAGATCACTGTAGCAATAAGAATCACAAGCCTGGCATGAAATAAGCAATTTTAAGGTCAACACAACCAACCTGGTTGGGTTTGGAATAGCAGCAAGTAGGGGTGCAAACGAACCAATACACTCGACAAGTAGTTCGAAGCTCGGCTCGATAAAAACTCGACTCGGCTCGTTCATTAGGTTAAATGAACAAGCTTGAACACAAAATAAAGCTCGACTCATTAAATGAGCCGAGCTTGAACAGACTCTTGCTCGGCTCGATAAGCTCGCGAGTAGCTCGATTAAATATTATATTATATATTTATTTTTAAAAATTAAATTATGAGTATTAATAATTATATATTATCACTTAAATATATTAAATAATTTAAATTTTGAGTTTAAACTTTGATTGAGTTTCATAAATGAGCTAAATATGGAGTTTCATAGATAATTTTCCATTGATTTTGAGTTTTATAAACGAATTTGTATATAGTTTAAGCTTAAATGTGAATTGAATTTTAGTCTAACTACTACTCGAGTTCGAGCTCGACTCGGCTCGATTAATAAACGAATCAAGCTTGAACAAGGATTCCACATACTTGCTAAAACTCGAGCTCGAACTCGAACTCGTGTAAAATAAATGAGCCGAGCTTGAACACCATACTACTCGGCTCGGCTCGGCTCGTTTGCACCCCTAGCGGCAAGCAACATTGTAACTTGCTACGAGAGGCTTCCTCGAATTCCGGTTTAGATCCTAATACTGATTCAAACATCTCCAGCTCTGGTTTGATCGATCCCGATCGGAATCAGAACGGCACTTGGATATAGCAAAGGGGCAGCAGTGCCAAACGGCGGCAATCTAGGCAATCCAATGGGGATTGGCCTCCCTTTCAAACTGTTATGTTTAAGGTCTTATTTTATGTTCTTTCGTTTATTTTTAAGTTTTTTTGAAGATATGATACAGGTTGATACTGGATTGAGATCAGCCGAGCTGGCTAATTCTATCACAACTCAGATTGGGATCGGCCCTAGCTAATCCCAACTCAGAAATCCTTGAACCCAAAAAACTTTATTGTTTGATTTACTTGAAATTTATTTTCTGAAAAAATATAAAAAACAAAAATATTTGGTTACTTTTATTTTATTTTATAACTTTTAGTGTATCAAATCCCAAAACGCCAACATTCAGAATGTTTTACAAATTCTGAGTGAAAAAATGTTCAGGAAAATAATTTAAAAATATCCTAATAAAATAATATATTTTAGTTTTTCTTGAAAAAGTTGTTTCAGTGATAATATTTTACGTTGATATTGTTTTACGTAGATGCAAACGAATTGCTTGCAAAATTATCTTTACTTCTGTTTGGAATGTATAAATCTATAAACATAACAATATCTCATAACTCACTATAATCAATTATTCTTTATGCTTGTTACAATATCTCATAACTCACCATAATCCTATCCGGTGCACATTTAGCAACGCACAATGTATGTTGGGCAAATGGTGAATGCAACTCCACAAATATTCTTGCCGCGTTTGACGAAGTTGCTTAGAATCCTGTAATGATTTCATGTAAGCAAATCATATTAAAGTTTATCATTCTCTTTCTCTTCCTACATAGAGTCAGTTTATCAAATTTAGACTCACGGAGACTACTATAGGAATTACTGATTTCCCCTAAAGTGGCAATTTTTTTTCCAACGTCCAAGTTCTTTATCTCCTTTCATATTAAAGGTGACACTTAATTTTTCGGTTGATAAGGCATTCAGTGGATTATTTGTAAAATGACCTTTTAGTTGGAGATACAGACCAATATATCTACTCAAATTTTTATACCATATCTTTATCTTGTGTTAAAAAATTCTTAATTTTTTTTAAAAGAATTTATCACAATCACGTTAAAAATTTATATTCAATCAGTATATATATAATATTACAAGAACACGTGCGAAGCACGTGATTTAACTAGTATGTATTAGAAACCACAAGCCTCCCAGCTGCCTAACTCTCCGGTGAACCATTTTATTTATGTTTTAACACTTCAAAAAATAAGATTTTTAGATATCAAGCCTCATTATCATTTGTACTTTTAAATACGCCTTCAAAAAATTTTAAAAACTCAAATAATCTTTGAAATCATATGTTTTTGAAAGATAAGTAAGTACTGTTCCCGAAATTATCATTATTTAAATATTGATTGCTGACAAAAATATTATCTCTTTTTTGAATAGATAAAGAGGGTGTAGGAAACCGAAGCGATAATATTAGATAGTAAATTTTTATCATACAAATTTTAACAAAAATATTCAAGTGACGTTATTTTAACGTTTTCAGGCGGTACAAACTTTTTCCGCAACAAAATATTTTAGAGACATAGGATTTCAATTTTTGTGGGGGCGTGTTCAAAAAATGAATAATTACAGATGGCAATATTAAAATAATTTCAAAAAATCCTTTAGTATCTCTACTTTTAAACTGTTATATATTTCTGATAATTCGTGATTGCTCAACATTTCTTCATCTAGGCAAGAAAAGTGATCGCTACTCAAATGCATAGATATTTGTTTTAAATCATTTATGGGATGCTTGGTTGTATCATAAATTGAGTTCTTTTGTTACAATTTTATGTTTTTGTAACAAAAATTGTTGAAATAGGTGCTTGGTAATCATTATAATTTTACGTTTTAAAAGAGATTTTTTTTTTGGACAAAAAAGAGAATCTCGCCTTTTTTTATCTGGTCCTCTGATCTTATTATTTGTTCATACATGACACACACTCTTTTTTGTTAATGCATCTCTCCCGGACATGATAATTTTATGTCATCCGATAGTTCACATTTTATTTTCATACATTTTTTTATTATAAAAGTGTCTAAAAATTTATTGTGCAACACCCCATTAGGAAATGATCCCACACTACTTTCTTGTACTTTAGTTCTAGATGGTTTCGTTGAATATTTTGCCAAACCTTTTTGTGGAATCCAAGTTGTTTTGTCGTCGAATAGCAAAGAGGAGCTTCAAGACTTGAAGGATATTTGGTTGCACAATAAATTTTAGTACACTTTCATAGTAAAAAAATATATTAAAATAAAATGTAAGTTAATTGGTGACATAAAACTATCATGTTTGAGGAGATGAGATAACAAGAAAGAGTTAAACCATACATGACCAAAAAAAAGTGGGGGATCACAAGATAGAAAAGGGTCTCACCTCTTGTTTTGTCTAAGAAAGTAGATCTCATTACAGGCATAAATTTGTAGTGGTTGCTAAACATATCTCTTTTTTTTATGACAACATAAAATTATAGTAAAAACTCACTTCTCATTGAACCAAACACCCCGATTACATTAGAGACCAAAAAATCAAAGTCTTTTCAATTTTTTTTCCGTGGATAGCAAAGAGGAGCTTCAAGGCTTACATTAGGAACCAAAAATCAAAATCTCTTGGAGAGTTAAAATGATTTCTAATACCCCCCAAAATAAATATGTTCTTGTCAGATTTCTTTTTTTGAGATCTCAAAAAAGAAAGAAAGAAAGAAAACGTTGGCGACGGAAAATCCAAAATTGATACTTTTATATAGGCCCAAGTTATTGTAGTAACAATGGATCCCTAATTGGGCTCTCTCATTTTCTCACTTGACACAATTCTCAATGCCACATGAGTCAATCTACATGGTTATTGTAGTTGTATATACATGATTTCATTTTGAAACTCTATTCATTATTTTTTGTCTAACATCTAAAACATCATTAAATAACTTTTGCTTTTTCCTATTTTTAATCCTTGAAGAAGATGATAAAAAAACTATCTGTTTATATTCTGTCAAAATGATCCGTATGGACCTTTAGGAAATTAATTTCAGCTCCTCATTTCGTCAGTTCGATCAGTAACTAAAATGTCAAGGTAAAAAAGCAATGAAACTGTTATCAATTGTTAAGCTGCACACCCCTGAATCATCCAACATTCTTAAATTTAATAATTGGCTTTTATATTCAACTATTTAGCCTAATAACATAATGAGCCTGAGAAAGACCCACCAAGCTCCTTTTAATTAGTGACTATTGCATATATAGTATTCCTCCAACAATATTTAAGTTCTCATTTTTTTTTCATTAAATCATTTTCATCCACACCAAAGAAAGTATAGACTAAGGACTGAAAATGTATAACAACACAAAGAAGTCCCCATCAAAGGGAGGGCACCTAAGAAGGAAGCATTGAAATGGACAAGGTTGTTTGGTAGGACACTTCACACTCATGCATGGAGAAGGGTGGCATTGCAAGAGGTTGCTAAGGGATCACTTGGGGCTCTTTGCAACTTGTGGGAGGAGATGCAATTAATTATTTCTTCCAATCACTTGTGGATATCTCATGAATGGGGATTAAACTATATACTACCTTTGGAATGGTCAATTTTTGAATCTTGAAGACCCTAAGAGCACCTTAAAAGACTTATTTAATTATTTAGCGAGGCTAAATGCTTATCTTTGCTCAGACCAATTAATGCTTATGAAAACAACTTGTGTTTATCAATACAACCAAGGGACTTGCGGCTGATATATGCCTAAGTGTAACATGACATATTATATATGATTCATATCTTATTTTTATTCTCTATAATTTGTTGTGAAAGAATTAGATCTGAATAACCCACTCATTGTCAAACTAGCTAACATGATTCTAAAGAAGACAAACACACAGAATAAGTGAACAACTGATTGATGGTACATAGGATATTGACATGATGTCAAAAAGGACAACTTGCCCTCTCTGTAACATGAGCATAAGAAGCCAAATTAGATTTAATTTGGGTTCATCAACATGTACTTCCCTTCTCCCTTCACAGCCAAGTGAAGCACTCATGAAAAGGCCAAATGCTTATTATGTTCTTCTTCTTGATATAGCCATTGGACTATCTTGGATAGTTTCTATGGCCTTAATTAACCATGTTATCAGAGTACAGCCTATCATGTACTTGAGTGCATCCCCATGAAGATGTCTTGTAGAACTTTCCTTCTTTGGTTTCATGTGATGGCAACAATTAAAGCATGTAGTAATTGGCATAGGGAATCAAAAAGGACTCCCATCATTGCCCAACATCACATTCTTGGGCCCCATATATATATATGTAGCAACTCCAATGTTCAAGGCCAGATTTAAGCACTAGAAATTAATGGGTATTCCTCCACCATCACCTTGTTTATTCTCATGAAAGATATTGCGCATTGTCTTCTCCTATCTTTGTTTCTTTATAATTCTGAAACATCTAGCAAAGTCCCAATCTTCAAGTACTCTCTCCACTCACACCACCTTCAAATTGAAATAAAAGATTTTTGGATATTATCTATATATATATATATCTTGTATCTATATATATTATATCCACACGCAAGTATCTTTATTCTTTGTATGGATCCAAACAATGAAAATACGAAGCATCTGCATTTGCTAATTTGCTTCTTCTTCTTCTTTTTTTTAATCGACCATAAACATATCTTAGCCTGCAGGCATGCCCTTACACACACCTTATACAAAATATGGTTCCGAATTAGAGGGCAAATGGAATCAGCTTCCAAAGCCCCATCTGGCAAAAAGATGTGTGCAGCTTGACTGATTACATGAACGGGGGACGAAAAATGGTCTGGGGCTCTTCTTCTCGGGGTTTCATTGTTGAAAATAATTAAGGAGGTTTTAATCTCATCAAGGGTCGGAGAGGCCAGCACTAGCTAGCTAGCTACTTGGTGGGATTTGAAGGGAGGGGAGAAGTGCCGCGCGCTGATGGAGCCGCCATTAGTCAAAGGGATTTGAAGGGGTTGTCCGAGAATATATATATATATATATATATATAACAGCTAGAAGTGTGGGAGCTAAAGATTTTCTCTATACATCAACAAGATCCAAAGACCCAAGTGCCATTCTTCAAGGTGATGCCATTAATCTGGTTCCAGTACCTTCTCCTAGACAGGACCTTTGCACATATATATGTCAACTAGCTGTAGTTGATCAGCAGGAACAGCAGCTAGCTAGCTAGAGATCGAGGCAATTAACTAGCTGGTGGGTGATGCTAGCTAATCTGATTTTTGGAGGATCTCCAAACACCTCTTCTTTACTGCTTAATCATCTCTCTTTCGAGTTCGGATCACCTCAATTCCCGAGTAAAAGGAGTAGTCTCAATCTCCAATCAAAAAATGGCCACAATCTCGGTCAGTGTCTCAAGTTAACGAGTCAGTGAACTATTACTGAATTGTTACTAGCGTCTTACTAACTTACTACGGTATTTAATACAACTCAGTACCGACGAGTAGCGAGTTAGTAAGACGTCAATAGCGGTTCAGTCCTTTCGACAGTGGTTCATTGAACTTGTTATTTGAACCGCCACTTAAGTGGTTGGGGTCGTAGCCGTTTTTGATCGGGGACTGAGACTACTCGATTTACCTGGGGACTGAGGTGATTCGAACTCCTCTCTTTCCGGACGTCGATTACCTAGAGTCCTGGTTTTTCAGTTTTTCACCAGACGTAAAAAGAAAAAGAAAAATCATTTGGAGGATTACCTCTTCTGTACGTATATAACATGTTCGATCAAGCTGCGCTGCCGGCCGTGCTCGTCTAGTGGGCAACAGTGACCGATGATCGCCGTGAACAGGACCACCACCGCCACCGTTCCCAAGAGAACCCTAGCTAGCACACACAGAGAGAGAGAGAGAGAGAGAGAGAGAGACGTGGTGGTCCTGAGATGGAGCTAATATACACGAGCGTATCTGGACAATTCTGAAGCCCGGCCGGCGCGTCGGCTTCTGCAGAGTGATGGGGGGCCGGCAGGCAGCTGCGCGCGCGCTCTCGCGGCGGGGTTTCGGTGATTTTTCACGGCGTTTGAATCCATGGCCGGCATCTCGATCCGGATGCCATCCGACATGATCTTGAGCATGGGATTCCGTGCATGCTGCGGGTGAGCCCCAAGTGGTAGCTAGTATGATCAACTAAATTGCACACGTACAGGAGCATCGATCTATATGCATGTGTGTAGCTAGCTAGGTTTTGTTCATCTGATCAGCATATATATATATGCATACAAAATTAAGTTGTAAAAGAAGAGGATTCAAAACCAGAGGGATATATATATTCACATATATGTATCTCTCTTCCCCTCTTGCACTCCTCTCCGTAAGATGGATAATTGAAGGTACAGAAATTCAACAGGGATGTTAATTTTGTTGCTGACCAGGTGTGTACTTCGATTTTTTGGCAGCTATATATATATGATCAGACAGAAGCACAACCAGCTGGTCTCTACAGCACATCATACACTAATTTGAAGCTAGCTAGCCACATATATATATATATATACAGAGAGAGATGACCCTGTACCTACTAATATTTACCTACGTACGGACGCTATTTCAGCAGATAAATGTACCTAATTTTAAGTACCATATATATATATGGTTGTGCAGAGGTTCTGTGCAGCCGGCAATACAGTCTAATTAAGTTCGGCACTTAAGAACTTGGATAGGGGTTTCTTTATTGCCCCTATAGTGGGGATGAGAGGGAAAGGTGAGAAGGATTTGATAATGTTAGTCTCTTTTGGGTCCGGATATGTGTGATTAGGTCTGGGTTTTATGGGTTTCCTTAATGGGTGGTATATATATATATATATTTATATGCATATTTATATGCATGTCTTAATGGGTGGTGTGAATCGGGTGAATTCTAAATTGATATATATATATATGTATAATCAAGTGTGTGATGTGCCAATCATAGCATTCAAAGACGTACTTAACTTCATCAGGGCAAATCAATGACGGACAAGAAAGCCACTAGCCACATGACATCATGGGGTTGTGTGAGTTTCTCCGTCTAGTTGATTATTTTTAGCTAACATCCTTCAAGAGATTATAATAATATTAGCAAATAATCTTCTCCACTCAGGCAATCGGCCAAATGTTATAATTGATATTTAGTCTTTTTATGTGTGTTGGAGTGGGACTACTCGGTTTATTACGTTTCATTTTCTTTTACCTTTTGTTTGTTGCCATTTCTCAATCGATTGTCTGGTCTATTTGATTGTCTTCTCCAACAATCTCTGTAGCTTTAAATGTATCCGTAAGACTGATAATTTGGACATCATCCACACTATTATTATGTGATCATCTGGTCTCCTGACATACGTTGTTGAACTCTTTGAGAGAGTTCTAATCTTTGTTTCTCAACCATCAATGCACCTTGTTGTACTGGTTGGTTCACTTTATATAGCTATTTCTGAGTGACTCGGGAAAGATCTCGTGCTTTGTCTTTGTATATATGTTGTCTGACTTTTTTTAGGTTCGTGTTTGTGCGTCTTCTTCTCTTTGTTGTTGTATTGCCGGAGTCGTTATTAATATGAAGTATGTGGTACCTTAGTTCAGATGAAAAACATAAGATAATTTGATGGATATCTTCGAGAAGGTAGCGGGGTATTTATAATCAGACTGGATATATGTTAATGAAATGGAAACTATATAAGAGAAAAGTAGGTTTTAGGAATGAATTCACAATGTGATATTAATCTCAAAGGAGGAAACTAGCAATGGTGGAGGAGTTGATGGACGGCACTGAACCTTGGATAAAGGAATTTTCTTTTTTTATATCTAGCGCACTTTTTTTTTTAAATTGTACCATTAACACAAAAAATTGCAAGAATAGCATACCTGCAGAAAATGTTAAAGTACTGCTTCCACTTTAACTCATCGAATCCCGACTTATTAGCCAGTACCCGACTCTTTACACAAAGTCAGAGTCCATAACTCCAACTTTAAAATTAAAATCGAACTTAAAAAGTTTGACTTCAACATTTCAGATGACAGCAAAGTGCGCTATTCTTACAATTTTTTAATTCCGTGTATATGTTAGTTGTGCAATCAAAGAAAAATGGGTTAGCTCAAAAATGGGTTAGGCAATTATCAGATGCCTTCTGTTAGTTAATAGAGATCAAGGGGAAGTACCTATAGCTAGCTGCCTGTCGAGGCCCGTACAGAGATAAAAGCTTCGCATCTATCTTTTCACCCCCACTATATATATATTTACCACACACTGTTGAGAGGACAGTAAGTATGTGTATATATATATATATATATATATATATATATGTTTTAGTAATGTAATTAAGATTGGTGACATATATTTATTCTAGTGGGTAACTGGTCACTCGGTTGCTTGTGTTTTATCTTTTTGTTTTTGAAGATGCTTGTGTTGTATCTTGACCTAGCTAAAGATCACTCTCTCTCATGCTCCTTGATCTCCTCCCCCCCCCTCTCTCTCTCTCTCATATACACGTGTCCTTGCTGCAAGATCTACACAGTATTGTAATGTTAAAGTTGTTTGGTCATGCTATTAAAAACTTTAAGATAAGTAGTGGAGTTGGTAGAATAATAAAATAAAACAGGAATGAAAAGTGGGGCACCGACGTCGTCCATTGTCTAATAGATATCCTTGCATGCATTGTGCTAGATATCAAGGAAAATTAATTCTGGATTCAAAAAGGACCTACTGATTTAGGTAAATATCTAATGAGTTCCTGACTGGCGACTGCATTTTTGGAGGGGTAACTGTGTTTTTGGAAATTAAAAACATAAATTTATTATCCCAAACAAGATGCCCAAATATTTGGTGGGTGGAAAAAGAACGAGAAAATAATTAATCTCTTCACAACTTATCAGTGGATACAACCCTTTTGGTGGCACCAGCAAGACCCGGATTAAATAATTAATAAACTCGGATTCCACACCTTAAATTAAGTTATTAGGTCATCCCACTCAAAATCTTACGACAATAAAATAGAGTAGGCTGGATCCACAATTATATATATATATATATATATATATATATATATATTCATTCTCTTTTAATATATGTTCCGAATGTAGGACTATTGTAACTATATGCAACATGGCTAGCTACCCAGATTTCAGAGTGGGGAGGATGGATGGCCTGCTCTTCCTTCTAACGGTTGTATTTTCCAAGCTTACTATTGTAACTATATGTAACATGGCTAGCTACCCAGATTTCAGAGTGGGGAGGATGGATGGCCTGCTCTTCCTTCTAACGGTTGTATTTTCCAAGCTTACTATTGTAACTATATGTAACATGGCTAGCTACCCAGATTTCAGAGTGGGGAGGATGGATGGCCTGCTCTTCCTTCTAACGGTTGTATTTCCTTCTAACGGCTGCCTTAGAAGACCATCCTTCTCTCCCTTGGCCTATAAATCGAACCCTGACGAGACAATAAGCTGATACCCCCACCCCTCCTCTCTCTCTCTCTCTCTCTCTATCGAGTGCCTTGAAGAAAAGAGTACGTAGCAGCTGATCAGGTGATTCGGTGAAGCTAGGCTGATGAAAGAGCGGAGAAAAGGGGAGGAGATAGCCCGCCGGCGGCAGCTCTCTCTCCAGCGGTGCGGACGTCGTAGAGCAAGAACAAGAAACTAGGTGATCAGAGAGATGGGCGCTGTGCCTGGCTCCCTGTATGCCACACGCATCCACCCATCCATATTGGTCTCTTGGTTGGCTGCTGCGGGTGGCGTGCGAGGAGCCAAGCATACCTCTCCCTTCTCCCTCTCAGATCTCTCTCTCTCTCTCTCTCGTTCACTCTGTCTAATCTGGGCTTCTGAATCTCTGTATATATACGCATTTACCCGGCATATATCCAGAAGGTATGCTACAACCAGTTTGTTCTTTTTAACTTCCTTCCTTCTTTTTTTTTTTTTTCTTCATCCGATTGGAGTGCAGGTAAAAGGATCGATCTTTTATAAGCGTGTTGTGGACGCGGAGATTTAAGACACAGTTGACTCCTCCAGCAGGAAGGCATGGCTGCTAGCTTGAAGGGGGAAGCTGAGCTACAACATTAAGTGTGCAACAATAATATTGTCATATAAATTCACCCTTCTATATTGTGTGTCAACCTCTCATTGATTCTTTTTTTTTCTTCCTTTGATAAATTTCATGTAGTTCAGCACGTTATATGTGAAACCCATTTTGATTTTCTTATCTTTAGATATATATATCGTCTTACCTTTCAAATCTTATATTTAAGAGTTCGGATCACCCCCAAATGGAGAGAGTGTTCTCTCAGGTGCAATGCAAAGAAACAATATTTACTACTCACACGTTTAACTCAAAACTACATTTTACTTACGGCTCTCTCGGTATTTTAATTGACCTTCATTAATCTGATCCTTTCAACCTTTTGCTAATCTTTTGAGCTTTTATTAATGGTCATAAGTAAGTACCTATATATTGTCAATATGGTGCATTATCAATTAGCAACTAATTAATTAGATGAGCTCCCACCATATATATATAGGGCGATTAAGACGCGGGACTCTAAAGAAAAAAAGGCTTGGAAGAGTCGAGCATCTTCTCACATCTTTCTATGGGTTGTTACTTTGCTCTTATTAGCTTGATCCAACGACATCTCATGGCATTTGGCAACACATATTTTTGCACGGGCGATGAATATTTATGCGCGCTAGCTAATCAATAATGTAAAGATCGATTGGTGGAAATTTTTCTTTTTCAGTTTCCTGTCTTACTCGTCGTCCTAGCTAGCTAGTGGTAATGTTCAAGGAATCTAAGGGTGTCGAAGGATGCTACTATTCATCCATATTCCATGCCTGATATATGTGTATGCAGTAGAAGATTCATATACATATATATGAGATATCAGTTTTGTTAAACTTCATATGCCTAATCAATCCAAGCGTTGAACTTCATGTATATATACACATTCTAATGTCAGAGCAGATCGATGAACTGTTGTACTGTTTTCTCTGGTAGTAAATGTATGCCTTCAGAACTATATATGACATTGAGATGGAGAAAGATCATTAGGATACATGGACTACAAGCTCAGAATAGAGACTGACCGAAGAAATTAACTGAGAGGCAATATTAATCAAAGATTAAAAAAAAAGTTAACAAACGTCCATATATTCTGATACGGTCTTAACAAGCCCCAAAACCAATGTGAGTGCGCCGAGAGAGGCTTAAGACATATATATGGACTAGCAGCTCTAAAATGATCAATGTGTGATGTGACCATATGAGATATATATATATATATGTATGTATATCTTTCCATCCTGGCTAGCTAATAGCTGTATATATATATGTATATATATATAATCTCTCCTGTATACAACAGAGAAAATTCTCGTGTAATTGAACTCCGCCAGTACGTAATTAATTTGGTGAATCCTTGACACTGTCTACCTGATTAAAACGCTGGGCAATGCGCGCTCCGTTTCTTTGGAGCGCAAGGCTCTGCTACCACTACAAAGCTGGCGTCAATAACCCACAAAGATCGTCGCCATTAAGAACTATTGGCGACGGCTCTGGAACCATATCGCAGACCTGTCGCAAAACATTATTCTTGGATAATCTTTAATCGGTAGCCGACTATGTCATAACAATCTCTCAAAGTGATGTTCATGAATTTTCAGGGATTTTTAGCTAACCAGCAAGAAGATAAACCTTATCATCTCAACGTACTAAACCCGCCCCAAATTAAGGCTGATTAATATCTCTCTCTCTCTCTCTGGCGTGAAGTGTCTTTGCTCCTACTTGCACCTCGGCGTTCATCAATCTGGTATGTTCTCTCTCCCTTCTCCGTGAGACAGCGACCCCAACCCTAACATATGTTGAGCAGTGTACTCAGTAGTCTCCCATCCGTGCATGCCCGTGGCCGGCCGGTCTCGCGCGCTCTCGCTCCGTCCACGGGCGCTTCGATATGAAAAGTACACGTTTTGCTCTCAAAACCCTAACATGAAACAGCGTAGGGAATCAGGGAATGATCAGCAACACTCTTCCCCTTTCTACCCCCTTGTTAGGACGCTGTCCATTCCCTTTCATGAGTTTATATGATCACGCTGTGTGTTCTGAGCCCTGCAGGAATCATGAACAAATTAAGCTTCTACAACATCCGGCCAGAGAGAGAGAGAGAGAGAGAGAGAGATAGATAGATATAGAGAGAGGGACCCCTAGAAGGGGGAAAGGGAGTTAGAGGTGCTGCTGATTGTAATCTCTCTTCATGTGATTAAATCTATTGTTTAAGAATAGAATGTTTTACATTAACCCAGACAATCGAAGATGCAGAAATGGAACAAGTTGCACCTTCTAGCAGAATTTTACAATCAAACGAACAAGGCTTTTTGAAGCCATCAAGAGGAAAATTAGGAGCTGCAAAAGCATTAATTCCCCCAAGAACCAAGCATTGAGCAAATGCCCTTCTGTTTCATTAATAGATATTGTTTGGTGCAATGTAATTAGTTGACTCTAATATTCCAAAATCATTGAAAATTAACTTAAATCTACAAAACAAAGTTGTCATATATATATACATGCATAGTCTGATTTTGAAATACATCTACATGCACACCACTCCAAACATGAGAAAAAACAAAACAAAACAAAACCCATGTAGTTATAGTTGTTTACAATAATTTTCAGCATACCAGACTACAATTAAGTGGAGACAGTCTTCCATCTGCAAAGGCCAGTGCAATCACAGCTGGTTTCATATATATAAAACACACATATATGTTTATATATCCATATATATTTATTTTCACATGAAAACTACCTAGCTAGCAAGATAATCTTCGGCTCTCTGATGTAGTCCCCAACTTGTCTGAGTGCTCCATGATATATATCTGTATGTACAGAACAGATAGGGCTTCAAAATTCAGACCAGCTCGTCCCGCCTGGCTGGCCACTGCAGTCCATTTTGCCTCTGCTCCTCTGCTCCTGGCTGATTTGAGACGACACGCAGTCTGCAGATCTCTCTCTCTCTCTCTCTCTCTCTCTCTCTCTCTCCGTCTGAGACATTTTGGAAGCTTATATGTATATCATCATCTTTTTCTCCACCTTGTTAGACGCATCCTGCTTTCCACAGTGCTATTGTCTCTTCTCTCTCAGATGACAATGACAGATGAAAGCGAGATGGCAGAAGCATCGTCCTTGTGCTTCTTTTGATTTCTCCGTCAACACGTTAGATGTGATAATTGAAAACTTACTTTGTCGGAATTTTCGCCTAGATTTTTGTTTCCCTGCATCTAGCAAGATATGTAAATTAATTAATAAATATAGGTGTGGGTTCGTAAACAATTAACACAATTTTAATCTTCTCGACCCAATAGGTGTGTGTATGTATGTATGTATGATTTTTGATTAGATCTCTTTCCTTAAAGAGTCTTTGAGGGCTAATATATATATATAAGCCAAATAGCAGGGTCCGACAATTATGGGGTGTTTGGTTGCATGATAATTTTTCGTACATTTTCGTGATAAAAAAATGTATTAAAATAAAAAGTGAACCAACTCATAACATAAAATTATCATGTTTGGAGGGATGTGATTACAAAAAAGAGTAACCACCGCACATGACCAAACAAAGTGGGGGACCACAAGAAAAAAAAGAGATGTGAGACCCTCTTTTTTTGTTTTAAAAAAAAATCACTTTCAAAACATAAAATTGTCATGGTTGTCAAACACCTCTTTTAACAAGTTTTCTTACAATTTTTAAAAATTAAAATAAAAACCTCAATGCAACCAAACACCCCCATTAATCACCGTCTTGATGAGTACAGCGTCCCAAACAGCTCCTGACCGGTGGTGAAGCTTCACAAGAACCGAAGAACATCGTCTACTTTATGCACGTACGTTACAAACGGAAGGAAATCTATCCGAAGGAAAGAAGGAACGCAGACCCTTTCAGCTGCTGCTTCTGATGTGGGCAGTTCTTGCACACAGACAGACGATGCCTGTCTTACCATTCCCTTCCTTTTTCATCTATGTATATACACACATACATCTAAATATTTTCATGGGACTGAATTAAAAGATGAATACTAATTATCTGGCTGCTAAGAACATGAAAAAGAAAAAACAAAACTCGAGAACCGCAAGACACTCCGTCGAGACTTCCTTGAAAAGATTTACAACTGCACGATGCTTCTTCGATTTCTTTGGCTCCCGCGTTCCTGGAGATTATACTTTTCCAGGTAACATCTGTCCGGTGTTCTACGGAACTATCTGAAGATGCAACCATCCGAAAAAAGATGGTCCAAATTTAAGATTGTTCCATCGGAAAAAGATCACTCCACTGAGTGTCCTTTCGATTTGTTCTCTTTTATAGTTTGTAGATTCTCTCTACTCTTCTCGCAAATACAACAAGATATATCATCTCTCTGAACCACATAAATCTGAAGTTGATTGTTGTTAATCTTTACCACATGAGTTATTTCTGAAATTACATATTTGATCCACTGCCGAAAATAGTCCACCAGTGAACACAACACACGAGCCAGAGAACAGAAAAAATTCACCGGAAGCTAGAGAAGAAGCAGAGTTATTTACAGCAGAGAGAACAACAGGAGCTTCAGAACCTGGGACAACAGGAGAAGAAGCAGAAATTTAGTTTTTACAGGTTCCCCATCCCTTCTCATCCATCATATGTTACACAAGCCTAGAGAACAAATCTAAATACGCGGGGCAATCGAAGCGTGCAGAATGAATATGTGGGGAAAATTGGAAGGGGGGGGGTGATAAATGGACTTTACATCATTCTCTCGATGCCATTTATGACTGCCTCAGTCGTCCCGATCACATATTGCGGTAAATGTGAAAGATCCATATGAAGTGTTGTCGGTGGACACTGCAGACATACCGGTGTTCGCAGTTGCCTCATCAGTCTTTTTTGGGAGCTTGAGAAGCATAAAATCAGAGATGAGGCCCGGCCTTGAGACCGCCTCCATGTCGAGGTTCACCTCACCTGTCAGCATCTTGACAACAGTGGACATTGATGGGCGGAGCTTCGCAACATCTTGTGTGCAAAGAAGACTAATCTTCAGATATCTGCAGGCTTCTTCAGCATCAAAATCATCATTTAAGTTGGGATCAACAATCAGCACCAGCTCATTGCGTTCATGCATCGCCCATGTCTGCATCACAAAAGGATTCTCCACGTATCATGCCTGATTACCAAGAAATTTACAGCATATTTGCTAAAGATAAACAGAACAGCAGTGTCTCATGAAAGTGACCACGGGAACACTATTTTAAGTTTCAGGTGACTGTCTGACGATCATCTATTATTTTGTTATTTGACATGCACAGCAAACTGATGGATGAAGAAAGACACGTTCAAACCCTAGAAAGCACTTGAACTTTTATGTATGAAGTGCTTGCATAAGCACCCTGCATTTGGCTTTGAATCTTCTACGAAGCCATAAAATTGTTACATTTTACTTTACCACATAATCACATGCTTTATGTTTGAGTTATTTTCGTTGTTTCCATTTTTTTGTTTAACTGAGATCTATCTAGGTGTCTCGTAAAGTTGTTCCTTGAGTTACAGGGTTTCTTCAGAATCCTTGCTTTAATTCATAGAATCATCAGCAACTGTTCACACAATTGCCATGCCTGGTAGGGATGTCAACGGGTTGGATATGGGTCGGATAATGACACTATCTGTATTCATATCCTATAAGTAAAATATGTATCCACTTATTGCCCGTTGATTATTGGAAGCGAGTATATCCACAACCGCTTTCTACTATCCACTATAAAGTGGTTTATGATCGGTTAACGGGTAGTTAGCGAATATATAAAAACAATACATATGCAATGACCCGATAGATCAAAACAAGAAGTTAACATGATCTAAGCAATAAAAAACAACTTAAAACTAGAGATCTAAAAAATAACTTAAAAATAGGCCATATTACTTTATTTGGCATTTCATATGCAAAACTAGAGATCTAAATTTATAGGTAGGAAAGAATCATATATTTATTTAGTCATGCTTGTAACATGCCAAATCAAAGAGAAGATTAGGAACTATGGCCAACAGACAAATGATAACCCAGATGGAATTATGGGATACGGATAACAATTTTCGAATTCAATTTATGGTGTATCCATGGACATATCTGTTAAGATAACAAATTATCCCTTACCAAAACCGTTAACCTAGCATGAGGTTTTAAACTATATGTTAACTGTCCGTTAACTTAAGAAATGGGTTGGATAATCCATGACCGTTGACATCCCTAATGCCTGGACACTGTTAATCCCACATTCACTCCACACAATTAAACTATTATACCCATAACTTCCTTCCCAGATGCCTATTGCGATTGATGCAGAGTACAAAAACCAATCCAGTGTAGGATCAGCAATCAAGCTCAGCTGATATGCCTGCTGTTGATTTATTCTGCTGGGATTGGATATATATATATATATCCGCATGTTGGAACTGAAAGATTCAAATCATTTATATTGATAATGACAAGTCTATCATTTTTGGAAGGATGCATATGACTTTATGTAGCGTATCCATATTAAAGAACATATTTATTGGAGATCTTAATGGGCATGTTAATGAATGACAGAACTGAGAGTCTGAAGATGAGAGGTATGGAACTTTAAACAAAGAGGGTAAAGGTATCCTTGATTTTCTATGGCATTACACTAACAGATATCTATTTTATTAAAAAAAATCTTATTTAATTTAATAATATTTAAAAGTGGACAAAATGAAAGCTACAATTTCATTCTAACAATAAAGACTAATTGTGTTTTTTTCCCGTAAAAATTGTAAAGTTATTCATAGTGAAACTTTGACAAGTCAACACAAATTAGTGGTTTTATATGTTAACATCAAGAGACAAACAATCACATTAAAAATGGATAAAATAAATTGGTGAGAATTAAAATTGTTGAAATAGGAGAAATTTAAGAATGAAATTATCAAGATAAATGATTAGAAGTTGGACATAGAAATACTATGCTGATGAACATGACTACAAAGTTTAAAACAGCTAGAAAAGTAATTGAAGAGTCTAAAAAATAGTGAAATGTGATGCAAGAAGATTATTAGACAAGCAATAGATGAGACTTCCATTTATATATATATATAAGAAACTTTAAACTACCAAAAGATGAAAAGATATTTATAAATTAACATTAGCAAGAGAGAGAGAGAGAGAGAGAGAGAGAGAGAATTTTAGGATCTTAACTAAGTCAGATGTATAAAATATAATAATAAAAAATATTTTGATAAAAAATGAAGACATTAAAGAAAGACGACAAATTTATTTTGATACTCTTTTGTTGAAAACAAGAAAGATATACCATGTATAACAGAGCTTAAGATAAACTTTACTAGGAGGATTAAAACGTTTTAGAAGTCAAAGATGCATTGAAGACAACGAAAACATGTGAATGATGTGGCCTCTTAGAATCCCTATTAAAGTATATAAATATTTGAAGGATTTAGGGGTGGCTGCTGACTTTATTTTCAACAAAGGAAAAAAATATTGATTTAATGGAAAAGAAGGTATAAAAATTTGCTTAAATTATAGAAGGATCAAACTCATATGTCATATAAAGAAATTGTGGAGATAGTTAAAAAGTGTCACAAGATATTACAATTATTTCAGGCAACCAATTTGGATTTCTATATAGTCAGTCACTCAGTCCCACATGAAAATCAAACAATCTAGATTTGATTCAGCACCTACTTAAATGCAGGCTGATCCAGTCACCCTAATCATGAATCAGCCATAGAATGTAATCTCCTGAGAATCAGATCTCTCTCTCTCTCTCTCTATATATATATATATAAATCTATTTATCTATCTATTTATCCATCTAATCTTTCACATTCTTATTTCATTCAGATAATCTTGTTGAGCTTGACCTGCATATTGAAAAGCTCTACAGTTGCAAGGATCCCCAATAATTTATCATTTTCACTGATCAATTCTTTATCAATGCACATGAAGAAGTTCACGTAAAACATGATATTGATTTCCAATATTTTAAAGAGATATGTCTGATGAATCCTCTCAATTTTACCCAAGATAAAGCAGATCAAAATTGGCATTCTTAAGGATCAACCAATCAGGACCAGGATAAGCACCTCTTGACCTACATTTCTGATCTAATCCTCAACAAATTCATCATCTGGGAGCAAGGTATTCCAGATCAAGATCAGCCAGAGCCAATCAGGATCAAGATTGGCCGATATAAGGGAAGGAAACTGATCTAGGATCAGCCAGGATTGGTCTTTTCAGAAGGAGATAAAAATGATAAAATCAAGAAAACATTCAAAACCATTCCTCAGTGAAGGGCAGATCGGATCTGGTGAAATCACTGCCTCAAGCAGAGGCCACTGCATTGCACCTTCTCTGTCCTAATCAGTTGGGAAAGGAGGCCCGTATCGAGTACATAGGACCTGATAGTAGGCCCACCAATTTAAGTTGTTGGATCCCTGTATATCAGATCCTCTTGAACCCGATACAAGAGCTTCTTTTATGCACTTGGGAAGAAATCATGTATCAACTCCACAAAACATGACCCGATACAAGTGGACCCGCCAATTTAAGTTGGTGGATCCCTGTTTATCAGATCCTCTTGAACCTGATATGAGGGCTTCTTCTCCACTCATTCAGGTTGGAGAAGACACAGGGCAAGGGTAGGGGTGCAAACAAACCAAAACACACAACAAGTAGCTTGAAACTCAGCTTGTTAAAAATTTAACTCAACTCGTTCATTGTGTTGAATGCTAGGCTTGCTTAAGTAATGAACTAAGCTTGAACAAGGACTGAGACTACTCATAAAAGCAGCTTGAGAACGAACTTGAACTCGTGTAAAATAAACATGCTTGAACAACACACTACTCGGCTCAGCTCGGGTCATGTGCACCCCTGCGCAAGGGGCAGCGGTCACCATGTTCCCTGCTAGGGTCAGCCACGGCTTGGTCCGGAGTCTGCCAATCCAAGCCAATCTGACCGAGTCAAGCCCGATACCACTGGAATCGGACCTGGGATTGGGCTCCTTCCTTCCCGCAAGAATCATGTTGGCACCTGCCAATCTTGGTCCAAATCAGTTGATCTTGCAAACCATGCTTGTAAGATGATGACCCCTTGAACTTCAAGACTAGATAATACGTGAAGATTTTGCAATTTATATGGTACTCACAGCTTGATATAAGACGAAAGCTACTAGCATTCTCATCATTTCAATGCTATAAAGAGTGGCTACAAAAGAAATTGTATCAAATTCATAAGAATTTCCTACTCTCTCAAGAAGAAACTGATCTTCCGTTGGCAACAGTTTGTTTGTATTGCATCTGCCACTGATGATCTCCAAAAGAAGAACACCAAAACTGTAAACATCTGCTTTTCGTGTCAGCTGGCCTCCTACTGCATACTCAGGTGCTAAGTAACCCCTGCACATAAAAAGTACAAGGATCAGTCAACAGATAAGATGGACCAACTTGAGAATATGCAAAACAGTGTGTCAACAAAATCAACACAATACAAGAACAATACTGAACTTACATGGTTCCGGCAACCCTGGTGCTAATGTGGGTCGCATTTGGTGGGAAAAGCCTTGCTAGACCAAAATCTGATATCTTGGGGTTGAGATCTTTATCTAGAAGAATATTGCTGGCTTTAATATCTCGGTGCACAACATGAATTGAATGAAGAAAGGCTAGCCCACGGGCAACACCAATACAAATTTTGGTTCTTGTTCTCCAGTTAAACTGAAGATCACTGAAACCATCGCCTGAAAATATGCAAGCTTGAATTTGTTTTCACGTTGAAAGAAAGAAATTACATATAAAGTAGACAAAACATGAGCAAGAAGTTTCAATTCACCTAGAAGTGTTTGCGAAAGGCTGTTATTAGCAAGATAATTGTATACTAGTATCCGCTTATCTCCTTCCACACAGCAGCCATAAAATTCAACAATATTTTCGTGAACTATATTTGCTATTGTTTTTAATTCTGATAAGAACTCCCTAACTCCTTGTCTTGACTCAGATGACAACACCTTTATTGCCACAAGTCTTCCATCTTTCAGACATCCCTGGATAAACAAAAGCAAAGAATAGAAAATTATGAGCCCAAGATCTTCAGTTAAACTTACAGTCAGGGTGCAATCATTACAATTATGTGAACATCATAAAATAATTTACCTTATATACAGAACCAAAACCTCCTTCACCAATTTTATTCTTAAAACTGAAATCTTGTGTTGCAAGCTTCAAATCCTTGAGAGAGTAGAACCTGATATTTCCAATACCTGGTACATCTGAAAATGAACCAATTATAACTTTTCAAGCAGGTTTTTTCTGGATAATGACATGACAACATCAGGTCCATCAAGTACATTTAGCAATGACAATGAACAAGCTATAATCTAGCTATAAACTGCAAATACCCAACAGTGATAAACCAATAATATTTACCTTCGTTTGTAAAAATAGATTCACCAGCTGGCTTCTTCTTTCTTTTGGATATACACAGGAAACAACTCATTACTCTCTGATCTTCCAATGATAAACTTCTTTATGCTAATTGGTACTCAAATAGGGATGGATCTAATGCTGTCAGAAAATAAAAAGATAAATCAAACAGTAAATTACTGCCAGAAAAGTCACCAACAATACAAGGTTTCTTTCAGCTTAGACAAATAGCTCTGTTGTTAATATATGGTCAAGTCATAGGATTCCCATGGGTAACTGTCTTCAGTTGTGGATTATTCTTCATTCGTATTTTCAGTCATATTATCATTGAAAATGTAAAAGTGAATTAAAATCTAGCATGTAGAGTGAACAGTCATACCTCTCACTATGATTTAATCTAAAGGAAGTGCTAATATATTTTCCATGAAAAGCATGAAAGACATATCAATGAGCTATACATCTTGATTGAAATATGATTGCATCAGTCTCGGTCATAGTAAAGCCCTATCTCCATCTCATTGTGAATTGGATGTTGTGGTTGGCTTATAGTAGACATTATTTAGAGCCATCCCAGGGTCCCAGACAGAGCCGGTACCCCGGAGAGTACTACCCTAAGAATAGATGGCAAACTCCGACTAAGAGAAAGTAGGACAAAAATAAATAACCTGTACACTATGTAAAGGGTCAGGAAGAAATAAAGCATTTCATAAAGAGGCGTACAAAATGAAATAAAACATAAATAAATGTACATAAATTTCAATACATAAAAATGGAAATATAGCAATTGAATAAATAAATAAGCTTTTAAAGTGGGAGGAGAGAAAGAATGACGGCACCAAGACACAATGAAGAAATTAACCATGACCCTTATGATTGATAACATTAATATTAATCCTTCGAGAGTCTCATCAAAGTTAATTGTTTGATTCAAAGAATCATCTAAAATAGATGTCAACAAATCAACAATATCTCTCAAGACCTTCCTTTCTCTTTTTAATGCAGAAGAAGGTATACAACTTCCTCAACTGATAAAGTATCTGGTTTACATCCCCTTCACCGATCTGACTCGTGGTCTCTGGTTCTGTGGCATAATGTTGAATGCTGAAATTACTTCCAGTAAAAGCTGCGCCTGATACTGTTCTTCACAATCCACTTGGAATTGGAATAAATCAAAAGAATTTCCATTCAACAAAAGTTTGTCACAGCCAACGGGTACAAGAGAGTGTAGATTGAGACCATGAGAGTTGGCACCAGGGCACCACAAAGATCGAACTCTCTCTATGCGTACAAACGTAGTTTATATGTTCTTGGCCACCCATCCACACCACGACAAGATTAACCAAGAAGTATTTCACATTCAATTTGCAATCCCAACTGAGCAACCCCAAGTCGGTAAAACAGAACATGGTCTAAAACACAAGAAAGAAACTAAAACATGTCGGTAAGACACAGAGAACTCGGGACTTTCTTCCGGATAATGGACATGGATAGGATCGAGAAAAGTCTACTATCCGAAGAGTTCACCACTTGATCGATCCAAGCGTCAAAGAAACCAGCATGAATCCTAGCTCGGACTTGCAAATTACAGGGAAAACGAGAAAACCCAACCTAGAGAGGCGAAATCAAGTAAACTGAGAGGCAGGAAATGAAGAGAGAATAAACGCACCAAAATCAAACCTCTACTCCGGCACGGCGGCAAAAATGACACCAACGAAGAAGCCTCCAATTTTACGGCTCGATCCTCCGGAGAGAGCAAACACAAGCGTTCAGTGAAGAAGCCGACCCGAAGAATCGAGACCAAGCCCCCTCCACCGCCAAGATGAGATCATATTAGACACAACCCCTCCCTTCCGGATCTCCCACGAGCCAGGAGATCAGAGACGGGTAAGGTTGGTAGCCGTATTGAAGGCTAGAAAAGCTGCCGTCTCGTATAAAATATGAAGGAGATGAGGAGAGGGAGGGAGGGACGGGGAAGAGGTTCGCGTGGGAACCCACGCCGGGCGAGACGAAGACTTCGCCACGAGGCTTGACCACCGTAGAGAGGGTTCGACGGAGGGGCGAGCTACTCCGGGACCCGCTACTCCGGGACGGGGACAGCGCACGATGGCGAGAAAGACCCGTATCATAGGAGACGACCGAGTCGGGCCGACTCGGACCTGAACGCGGTGAGTCGAACCTGGTTGGGGGGAGGAGAGCAACTCGGTCAAGTCAACGCCCAGCGGACAACCCTGACCTCGCACGTGCGAGATATCACAAAACGTCCACGGATAGACGGATGAAGAAAAAAATTTAAATATATATATACACAAAAACCAGTATTTTAATTATACCCACCGTAATCCACGAAGTTGATTGTTATGCTCAACGGAGTTAAAATTAATCCATGAGTAAAAATATTATTTATTGCTAATAATTATGGGTACATACAATATTAGGCCTCTATATTACTGTCAATTTCAACATATGGTGGCATTAATACATATAAAAGGCTAAATTACACAATCCCCCACCCCCAGAGCATAAAAATACAACAATGAAGCAACATGCAATAACATATTTGCTAAATTGCCTGTCCATATGTTTGCTTAAAGTTGTACTATATATTTTATTTATGTCCTCTACGAAAAGATTATGC
The DNA here is from genome assembly GCA_036172225.1 of Cryptocoryne crispatula var. balansae. Classification (NCBI taxonomy): domain Eukaryota; kingdom Viridiplantae; phylum Streptophyta; class Magnoliopsida; order Alismatales; family Araceae; genus Cryptocoryne; species Cryptocoryne crispatula. Next base: position 3,254,108 of record CM069924.1, on the reverse strand, counting down.
CTAAAAGAATAGAAGGTAAAAAAGACTTGGTGATATCCCATCTCTAATTTCAAAGGACAAAGATAGGGTAGTGCCCATCACTCTCAAACATGTCCTCCTCATGGTGGTTGTGGGTAGAGAAACAATCTTAAAGGAAAAGGTCAACATGGAGGAGTTCAACACATTTTCTTTCTTTTCTTGTTTTCTATGGACAAAAGTTCTGAACACTTCCAAAGCATTCAAGTGGAGCATATCTGTGAAAAGGTCAAGCTACCCTTATGCTGATTGGAGCTTGAAACATTATGGCTCTTGGCAAGGAAGGTGGGGTCGGGAGTCGGGACCGGGTCGGTTTGGGGCCAAACCGACCCGGGTTGGCCGAGGTCGCGACCCGGGTCGGGACGGGGTCGGCCCGGGTCGCAAAAAATAATAATAATAAATTCAAAATGGGGTCGGGGTCTTGGGGTCGCGACCAGGTCGGTCGGCCCCAAAACCGACCCGATCGGGTTCGGGTCGCGACCCGACCCGGCGAACCATGGCTCTTGGTCTGTTTAAAGAGGAGCTGTGTGCAGTAATCTATTAAGCATTAATCATGTAAGTTATAACTATGGGCATTCATGGATTTGTTTAATCAGGCATCTGAGAGTTTTTTTTTTTTTTTACTCTTTGTGTGTTCACCCTCAAAATTTGTTTGATTTTCCAGCATATTTTAGGATTCAAATGTACAAAACTAGTTAAGGCTTTAGGCAGTTAAAATATTTGTTGCATGTGAAAAGCATGTAAACGCAACGGATATTATTAATATACAATATAAATAAATAATAATTTTTTTTGATTTAATTTAGTTTCATCAAGACGTGAAATCAAATCAAAAATAGTATATTTTATTGAAGTGCAAGCATCAAAATAAATCAATGGCCATTTTATATCTGATTAATTGCCAAAACTAGGATGCACTAGCAAATTATCAAGCTGCACTCTAACACTAGGTGACTAAAGGTGTTCACTGTTTGATTCAAACCCAAAAATCAAATCAAACCAAAAATTTAGTTTGATTGTGTTTGGTTTGAAATAGTAATTAATTTGATTTTGTTTCAAAAGTCTTTCAAACTAAACTAAGTCGAATTACTCAAATTAGAATAAATATTTATTTAAATTAGACATATTAACTATATTCATATATATTTTGTGTAAGAATAAATATTTTGAGTTCTAAAAGTAAAACTATCTATATATGAATATATACATTATATTTTCATAAAATATGACTAAGAAATAAACCAAATAAAATTATAAATATTTTATATTAATAAAAATATAGTTTCAACCAGACCATGGTTTAGTTTTGTTTGGAAGATATGTTTGGTATGGAAAAAAAAAGTTCTCAAAAACCAAATCAAACCATGAACACTCCAAAGTCTATCTATATATTCATCCATCCATGTATCTGTGCAAGTTGTCACAACTGGTCAAGTAAGATGTTAAGCAACAAATATGCGTATCTTAATTTTCTTGACCCTATAATATTCTAAAAAAAACAATACAATTTCTTTATGTTATGTTCTATTAGTTTTTTAAACTTACTGATATCAATTAGCAAAGTTGAGTCGTAGTCAATTTGAAATTAAAAAATATATATATATTTATTAATTGTGGGGAAGGAGAGAAGAGAGATCCTTTTTCCTCTCATCATCTACCTCCACAGGAAGTTGATTTTGTACCATCCCCCAACCACTGTAAATATTTCCAATGTATCTTTGCAAGGACATACCTGCAATTAATAATGCCAAATCTAGAGAACAGTCAACAGGCCCCCAAGTGTTCTTCTATCTCCTGAGTAGTTAGGGTTGCAGATATCAGTGAATGGAGTTCATGAATCAGCATTTATGAGAGTCTAAGTTGCTAACCATACCAACTCTTAAATCCATAAATTGGGTTTTGAAGGCTAAAATGACCTTCACCTAACAATAAGGTCGACCTGGGTTGCGATCGAGTCGCGACAGACTCTATTTTTTAATTATTTTTTTAAAAATTTAAACAAAAATGATAAAAAAAAGTTTAATTTTTTTTTTTAAAAATAAGAATTACGCATTAAAAATATTTCCATTCGTTTAACACAAATTTTACTTTACACAAAATTGACTTGGTTTACATTTTTATGAAACTTTGTACTCTTTCTACGTCATTGTATTATATATAATTTGCCACACATGCTGATTAATATTATATTCCAGAGTCCTTGTATAATTACTTTAATATCGTTATTGGGTCCCAAAAAACTACCAAAATAATTATCATAGGGGGGTTGACTTTCGATTTGTCTCCCGACCTTGGTAGAGATCCTCTATTTTTCAAATATAGTAAGTAAAGAAGGTAATAAAGTACTTTTCAAAATAAGAGATATATAGTACATACCATCTTCAAGGCTTATATCTTGACAAATGCCCAAACGTTGTTGTCTGGTCCCGTATATATGTATGAAATGTCTTGTCAGTTCGATAGTTTCTTCTCAAACCATATCCTTATGCCGTTTTGAAGTTCTCATCATCACTTCCAATTCTTATAGATGCTGTCAAAATTGTGCTCTTACCTATAGTAGAGTACAAGAGCACAGAAGCACGTTGTCCTTCATTCCGGCAAGGTGGTGATTTAATCTAAAAATACCACCACGCATGACTTTATCACAGTATTTACATTACATTTTCTTAGCCATTATAGAGAGTAAAGTGTAATGTGCCCAAGCCAGATCATTCCAGGTCGACCCAATAATTTTAGTGTCATGACTAGGAGGAGACATGGTTAATCAAAGTAATCAACAATTAAATAAACAAGTAAAAAAATAAAATAATTTAAAAATAAGTAAACAACTACTAATGAACTAAATAAACTAAGGACTTTAGAAAGGTGGAAATGAGCCTTAAATTCTAAGGCTTAGAGGGGTGGGATTGAAGGGTCTCCCTTGGGGGCCTTTAGGGAGCAAGGGGAGCATAACCCCCCTCCCCCGTTTGCCCCCATGGGGGGTGAAGGGATCCCATTGGAATCTTGGGGTCATGTAACCCAATCGTTGGGTCGCACGACCCGGCAATCAAGTCGCAACTCGAGGGGATCCCACCCTCGGGTCAGGCTAACTAGATCCCTCGGGCTAATTGGCCCTTTTTCAGGCCGGATCAGGTCCGGGTCCCGACTCGGCATTCCATGCCCAAAGATAGTGGCTCTTGGTTTTGTCCAGTCTGCTTTAAGATAGATTTGCTCCAAACTAATAGAAACCACTGTTGAAATCAAACCTAAATTAAATAAAAAAATGGTTTGATATGGTCAGGTTTGATATGAATCAAAATAGTTTAAATTAAATATAATACATAATGAGCATGCATAATTAATTTTGCATTAATATTCTCTATACAGATATTTTATGTGCATACAATATGTCAAAACAGGAGTTTATTTAATATACTACAAATGATTATCTTAACATCTCCTGAACAAATAAAACCAACTGTTGGTCTAAATTGAACCAAATCATACCAAACTGATTTATTTTTTTATTTTTTATTTTTTTTTGTTAAACTAAATAGTGAACAACCGACGGATACCGTAGTACCCACTGTGTAGGGTCAATATCTACATGTTAGAAACAAGTAAGTGATTTCAATATGAATTTCAGCCACAATCTTACTAATTTGCTGCAGACACGTCAACATCTTGAAAATTTTCCAGTTTAATATATTTGATTCTGATGTGGGCCAAAAGGAAGGTATGTTATGGGCCTCTGAACGCGCGTTTTAATGATCAAAAGTGGCCCATCACTCCACGGCCCACTCATTCTTCTCCCTTGTCAGGACAGTTGCTTACGGATGTGAAGGGTAATGGATTATTTGACCATATACCCATTAGTTAGTAAGCTGTTCGCTTAGAGTATAGACTATATAAATAAATAAATATATATATATATATATCAATTTTGATATTGATATTTGTATAGGATAGAGTATCAATATCAAAATTGATACAAATGGACACTCATTATACATCGCCTTTTGTTTGTACCGAAAGTTTCAATATTGATATTGGTAACAAAAGATATGCCAATGATTTCTATCACTACCAATCTTAAAATTGTCAATGAAAGAGATGTCCAATACGATTACCAAACGGGTTTATGCCCCCGTTGGTTAGATATGAATTTTGATATCGATATGCCTGGACATTAACGCCCTGTTTGGTAACACTATTAGGTACCTCTATCACTATCAATTTTGAAATTGATATTGATAGGAATCATTAAGAGGTGTTTGGTTAATTGTATCAATTTTAAAATTTGTAGCGCAAACAAAACATATTATGTGATACAAGTGTCAACTTGTATTACTTTTGATATTGATACTCCAACATTTGAAAATATTAATATCAATATTGATATAGTATTAAAAATAAAACTCTAACCAAACAGGGCATAAGGCCCTGTTTGGTAACACTATTTGACACCTCTATCACTATCAATTTTAAAATTGATTTTTTTATTAATCACTAAGAAGTGTTTGGTTGATAGTATCAATTTTGAAATTGACAGTGAAAACAAAGCACAATATGTAATAAAAGCGTCAATTTTGATATCGATACTCCAACTTCTAGAATTATCAATATCAATATTGATATAGTATCAAATTTGAAACTCTAACCAAACAGGCCATAAAGTATCAACATCAAAATTGATACAAGTTGACACTAGTATTACATAATGCCCTGTTTGGTTAGAGTTTCATTTTTGGTACCATATCAATATTGATATTAATATTTTCAAAGGTTACAGTATCAATATCAAAAGTAATACAAGTTTACACTTGTATTATATAATATGTTTTGTTTGCACTACAAATTTTAAAATCGATATAATTAACTAAACACCTCTTAATAGTTCCTATTAATATCAATTTTAAAATTGACAGTGATAGAAGTACCTAATAGTGTTACCAAACAGGGCATAACATATTTTCTTTGTACTACTAACTTCAAAATTGATAGCATTAGTAAAAAACATGATAATTTATTTCAATATCAATTCCAAAATCGATAGCGATAGAGATGTTGTTACCGAACATGGCCTAAGTTGACGAATGGTAACAAGTTGATTTGATTCCTCCCAAGATCATGGCAATTCGAACCTTTTTAATGCATGCTTCTATTCAAAAGACTAGGTCCACAGCAATGGGTAGTATAGCGATCACAAAAGTCTCCCAGTAGGAAGAACCGGTCTTCCACTCTTCATGTCCTCTTCATCTCTCAAAGGCTCACCCCTTTCACCTCTTCTCGTCTCCGTGAAAACCTAACTCCACCGCAACAACAATGGCAATCACATAAAAACTCCTAGTAGGAAGAAAAATTCACATTTTGGTTTTTGTCCACCTTGTGCGTTTCAATTTGAATATTTCTGTGGACGGCTCGGTATAAATTAATGTTTCGACGTGATCGAGTGGTTATAAACAATATTACTTACCATGAGTTAATAAATAATAATATGATTTTTTTGGTAGGTAATAGTAACCGGACACCTTAGTCAAGAACCCAAGAAAGGTTGGGAGCACAGGCTTTGAATTCCTTCCCCAATCAAACAAAAATTTGAATTACAACACCTCAATCAGGTACACTTACTCACGTTTTTATACCACCACATTGAATGAACATGCAAAGGCAATCAGGTACGGAAATGAAAAATAAAGTTTGAGTCAACAAAAACTTAAGACCCAAGAAAAAAAGAACAGTTTCATGGACAGAGCAAATTGACTGGTGATGCCCTTTCCTTCCAATTGGTCTCTGTCAAGGAATGCGGGGTCGGAGGTCGGGACTGGATTGGTCGGGCCTAAAACCGACTTGAGTTGGTTAGGGTCGCGACCCGGGTCAAGCTGGGGTTGGGTCGGGGGTCAAAAGAAAAATTTATTTAAATATATTAACCGGGTTGGGGTCACGGGGCCGACCTGGCACACCATAGTTTCTGCCCACATCGAGATCAAGAAGGAGGGCAGCTGTGACAGCCGGTTTAAACCAGAAACCTCGAGAGCTTCTGTAATCTTTCAAAGCTGCGCAGCTGGAAAAACATGACCCTGATCCGGTTGAGCCAGATGTTCAACAATGTTCAACTGATGAGCCTCTCAACAGATGACTGGGAATACCTTGCTTGCTGCCAAGAGCAAAAGGAAAGAAGTCTTAACACGTCAAGAAACAACATCTGGCAGAGCATTTGATCACTAAACAAACGCAATTCAAGCGGTCAATGCGAAAAAAAAAAATTGCTTCAACGAAAGGATGTTGACATCTTGTAAAGAACATTGGTTGATATGGTTCAGGTAGGCCAGATGGGGCCCGGACAAGAGGCGTCAATTCTGCATTTGAGTCATAAGTTTAATCGATTGAATTTTATATATATGATACCCGCCAAAAGAATCTTCCATCTGTTAGTAAATGACAATTAGAACACGCCTTCCCCTCCTGGAATTTTCAAGTCCCCCTCTAGATTTTATTGCTCCACCCGGTGCAAGGATCAGCATATACCATCACATTCTGCATGTGAAAAAAAAGTGACGGTAAAAGTCAGAATATTTAAGAGAGCACAAATCGACGGACACAAACCATGCTTCTCACTTGTAAGAGCTTCACCCTTTTGTGTAGCCAATTGATTCCTTGTGATTGTAAACGCCTCAACGTCTAGAACCAGAATTTTCCTCCCTACCAAATTGACGGGTGGCTGAGTCACCAAAGCTGGACGTTCTAAAAGAATCAGGAGCCGAGTTGCGGTCTACGGGACCTAAACCTGAGTTGCCAAAGGCAAGATCCCTAAAACTCCCAGATCGGAGTCCAGAGTTGCCATATCCACCGGCACGAAAGTTACCAGAACCACCAAGACCTGGCCCACCAAAACTACTAGGGCGGCCAAATCCCGATCTGCCAAGATCATTGGAACCTCCAAAATGTGGACTCCTCTGGCGGCCTTCTCTAAAGGAACTGGATGGACCCCGCATATCAGTGAAGAAGTCGTCCATATTGTTCTCCGACTTTATCTTAGGAAGCTGAATCAGAACAGGAAAAGGATTAGTTCAATAAAGACAAAAGTTAGTAAAGACATGGATTGAAAAGAATTTGCAGCAAAAATATAACTGAAAGGATCACTTGCATATGAATCAAAAAAGCCAAAACAGCTACGAATATCATTATCCATTTTGGTAAACAGAAAGAATTGCAACGCATACTATTTTCTAAACACTACTAACTCCACAGAAATGTGTATACGATCAAACAAGAGCCTTGCGAGAATCCATGATACTTGACCAATAAAAAAAATAGAATCCATGATACCCTTCAAAAAGAAGGAATCCATGTTATCCAATAGCCATTGACCACAGAAAACAAACCTTAATTGTTCCAGAGTGACAGGAAAAAGATGTAATACATGGACCATCTTGGACGTGAAGACAGACCAATCAATTTATCGCTAAAACCATGTAAAAACATTCTGGACAAAATTGCTGAGTAAGACAACTATCAGACAAGTCCTCTTTTACCTCATTAAACCTGCACCCAATGTCATTCTCGGTCTGCCTGACTGCCCGAGTTTGTTGTTCGGTGTAAATGAGAATCACACTTCCTTTCTTACCAGCACGTCCTGTCCGACCAGATCGATGGACAAAGATCTCAGAGGTTGTTGGCAATTCAAAATGAATTACCTGAAACAAAAGAACAATCAGTGAAAGATCAATACAAACAGGCTTAATGCAGGTCAAGAAACACGCTTGATTTATGAACTGTGTGAACCTCTTTTTTCTGCGTCTGTTCTTTAGAAAGAAAGACATCTCCGGACTTTTCTAAGAAAATGTGATATCCTAAAAATATTAGGTAGTCCGGTGATAGTTTAAAAATATTAGAAACGAGGTTCGGGTTCTTTGAAAATTTCATTTTTTGACCCTTCTCCGCCGGATGGTGCGAGTATCCAGCGTTAACTTACATCGAGCAACGGCTCGAACGCCTTTGATTAACCGTCGCGGCAACCTGTTTTCGGAGACATGCACATCCACAATCATAAATTAAAGAACTCAAAAGGGCAGCGGCCTTTTGGGTCCGATCAGAAGCAAACCGTTTTGTTCGGGTTTGTTTTATTTGTTATATTTTTTGGATGACTTTGGTCTTTCTGATTTCCGAGCTTCATTTGCTTTGAATTCGATCAAAATCTGATTTTTATTTAAGGACTGATTTGGGATTTCACCGAGCCACAAAGGGGCTGGAGTGAATGGATTATGGTGGGCCGAAATGGGCCTGCACAGAGAGCTGATTTGGAACCGGTCCTAGGACCTGAACGTCGGCTGAGCAAGGGCAGCTTCGGACCTACTTAAGAGGTCTGTTCAGATGGCCTCGAATAGACCGGTCGGGGATCTGTTTGAGATGTCCTTGATGGGCTGAAACCGGGTCACAAGGGGACTGGTTTTTAGGGTCTGGACATAGGCTTGCAGATGGGCTGATTATGGGCCTGTCTGGGATGCTGATCGCAGGTTGATTTGAACTGGACTTGGGCCAGATTTGGGCTTGACATATGGGTTCAAATTGGGCCTGAAAAAGGGGGGCAGCAGGTGGGCCGAACAAGTGATGTTCATGGGCCTGTTTGGAGCATCCGCAGGTGGTTTGAATCGGGTCAAATAGAGACCTGCAGGCGGTTTGGAAATGTGGCAGGGAAATCCCATTCCAGAACCTGTTTGCTTTGTTTATTTTTTCAGATTGTTTTTAAAAAAAAAAAACAGTTTGTTTATTTAGTTTTGATGGTTTGCATCATCTTCGACCCGTCGGGCTGCCAATCGGTGCCCACTTTCATGCATCGAATTGACTGAACTCCATTTCATTGAAAAGTGAGGTGAAGTACATTGGTGTACAATATTATTGATCCTTCCCCCAATGTAGGTTTATCTCCACTACTTTGGAAAAATTTTGGCATTATGACGTCATGCCAACTATTTTTCCAACTTAGTAAAAATTTACCCATCCAAAATAGCCAGCCTTAGCCATATTGGGGGAAGGATCGACGGCTACGGGATTCATGCCCGCGCCTCCGTCCGGGTCGTAAGCTACGGGATGCATGCCCGCGCCTCCGCCCAAGGTGGAGTTCCCCGCTAGGGGTGAATCTCCTTAATTTAAATGTGACTTTCGCCTTTCTGATTTTTTATTTGTTGATTTTTATGAAGGCCACTTCGGGCCGGTCCATTCCTTCGGCGTTCAAAGCCGGGCTTCAATTCTTGCTTGAATTTGGGAGGACAGCTTCTAGGAGGGAAAGCCGGACCCGTGAAAGGGCCGTTGAGGCTCTCTCCTCCTTTGATGTGTTGAAGGGAGAACCGGACCCGTGAAAGGGCCGTTGAGGTTCATCCCTCACTTTGCCGGTACATGCCACAAGGGGCTGCTGCAACTTCTTCTCACTTCCTGCTGCAAGGGAGCTGAAAAATGGACCTTTTTTGAAGGCCTGGATTGGGTGCCAGACGTGGGCTGGGAATGGACCTGGCTGAGGTCTGTTTGTGGGTTGGACAGGAGGCCAAGATGGGTCTGCGCAAGGGCACTTGGCTGGGCCGAAAGTGGGCTTGCAAGGGGGGCCTGCTAAATGGGCCGCAGAGAGGCCTTGGTAGCAGGCCGTGTTGGGGCCGGTTATGGGCTTCTCTTTGGACCTGCACTAGACCATTCCTGGTGGGCTGTGAAGGAGCTGAAGGTGGGCCTGAATATGGGCCTATTTCAGACCTGCAGGATATATGTTCGGTTGGGCCACATAGGGGCTTGATTTTGGCTGCGAGATGGGCAGGCAATTGGGCAGGTCTGTGGGCTCCTTTCTGGGCCTGCATAGGGGTCTATTGGACGGACCGCAGGTGGCCTATGCAGGGGGTCGCACAAGGCTAGCATTGGGCCTGCAAATGGCCTGTTTAGGGGCCTGAACATGGACCTGGATTGAAGGCAAACGTGGGCTGGTTGTGGGCCTGAACGGAGGTCAGGTTATGGGCTTCTCTTTGGGTTTGAACAGAAGTCGGATTATGGGCCGAGATGAGGGGATTTCCCTACTGTGGGAAGGGTGCTCGGCTGGATCAAATGAGCCTGCGGATAGGCCTGTTAAATGGGCTGTATATGGGCCTGAGAGTGGGTCGGCCATGGGCCTGCAGCAGGGGCTGTTCAGTAGGCTACATTGGGGCCTGATTTGGGCCTGAAATGGGGTGTTCGGTTGGATTGAAACAGGCCTGCGCAAGAGAGCTTCTAGAGGGTCTGATCTAGGTCCGAACACAGGCTATACAAGCTGATTTCTGTAGGCATACGAGGGGCTGGAGATGGGCCTGGAATAAGCAGAAAAGAAGGCCCCTTGAGGGGGCTAGATGGGCGTACCAATCAGTCCCTTTTACCTTTTCTGCTTTTCTTCTTCTCCTTCCTTCTTCTGGCGGCAGCAGGTTGCAGGCGCAGGTGGCAGCAGCACTGAGGTAGCAGTCCGGCAGCCTGTCGGCGCTTCCAACTCCCTCCCCTTTGATGTGCGCACCCCTCCTCCTTTTATAGAGAGTGAAGAGGGCAGATGAACAGTCAGGAGGTGCTGTACGCTGGTGACTCTTGGCCTCCCCAATCCCCATGGGAGTTACTCCATTTAATCATATTGATTGAGTGGCTGTCTCTTGGCTTTCCCTCTCCTTCAACTGACTGTTGGGGGGCTGTGCTGGCAGCTGGGTGCGCACCAAGGAGCTGAGGTGGCAAGTGGGTGCGGCTGGGCCTTGATGGCCTTGCTGCTGAAGTGGGCCTGGCCCAATTAGGCCTGGTTTCTGGGCCAGCGGGCTGAGAGGAAGCCCAGGCCCTCCTATGGGCTGCGCACATGGCCTAACTGTGTCAATTGTGGGCTGGATGAATCCGGCCCCTGCTGGGGTGCTCAATTGGGCCCAATTGTGGCCAATCTCATGGGCTATTGGGCCAGCTCCTAGGCCAGGCCACCTGTTTTACTTCTTTCTTTTCTTTTCTTCCCCCTTTTTTTGTTTGAAAAAAATGTACGCCAACATGAACATAAATGTTTCGTAAGCAGAGCAAAAAACCCTGCTATTAGCAAGAAGACAGCATTATCACTTCACCATCTCATATTCCCATTTCAACCAGGGAAGTGTAGGCTACATACTTCAAGAACAGAAGAAATTGTAGCCAATCAAGTTGCACTTTTGCCAAAAGATTACATAGTGCCTTTTCACTAGGCAGTCAAGGCAACCGCCTAGCAGCCTAGGTGATGAGGCAAGGCATGGCGGCCCCTCACCGTCTCGGATCAGTCCGAACTCTGAACTGCATAGGCCATCTCCCCCGCCACTCCAGCATCAAAGTGCGCTCAGGCTTCCTGTAATACTTTCCCTGCTCTGTTTGGGCAGGGAAGACGCATGATCACCCGAAAGACTTTTCTGTTAAGTCAGCCTGTGAAAGACTTCACTTTGGTGGGTGCGAGGTTCGGCGACCATGGGGCAGTGTATGGGTTTCGATTCTCTCCAGTAAAATAAGAACTTTTCTGTGAAAATTAATGTGGAGAAGGTTTCCAAGTTCTAACTAGAGATTTTCTTCAAACTTTCTATGGTGAACAAGATCTTATGTACCTTCCGCAGTTGTTTCAGAGAAGACATTAATCACCTCTTCCTCCAATGTGGCATTATCCACTACATGGAATACTCTCTTTAGAAGCATGGGTATAGGTGATATGGAGCATATAAATATTTGAGAGCTGCATCTCAACCGGAGGAACCTCGATCCATAGAGAATGAACAAACAAATTTAGAAACTAATCTTTCCAACGTTGCTATGGTCGATTTGGAAGGAAAGGAACATACACATTTTCCATGATCATTTCAAGAACCAAAGCTAGATTCTTTCCGAAGCTTGCAGTTGTGTCAAAGAGTGGTTTTTGGCTCGTCATGATTACTTCCCAGATACGATTCTTTTCTCCAGATTTATGGTTTGAAGAGAATAATTTAGATATTTTCTTTCTTTACTAGCTTAGTAGAGAAATTCCTCTTCTTCTTTGCTCTTATATTCTTGTTTTGTGCATTCATACGTCCTCACAATTTTCTTTTTGATGATATATGATTGTAGTGATTGTTACCTTCAAAAAAAACATAAGGACAAACACTACCATCTATCTAGGCTTGGATAAGAAATGGTGTGAAGCACCTACGGATGTTCTCTTTTTGGTTAAAGTGTTCCACCGAAAATCCAAACTGAACCAATTAGTTCAGTGTGATTTGGTGGGGTTTAGTTTAGATATAAACCATAAATTTTATTTAGTTTGGAGAGTGGGTCATTAAAACCAAATCAAGCAAACAACCATATAAACAAACTTAATTTAAATATTTATATCACATTAGGATAAAATACGTATTTTCTTAAAAAAATATTTAGTGGTTAATATTGTAAAAAATGGTTATATATAAATATCGTTATCATATAATGCAAACAACTAAATCACTTGGTCAAGAAGTTAACAGTTTCATGTTATCAAAGGAGAATGAGGCAATCTGCTTAGGCAAGAGGCAAGTGGCATGCAGGCTAGGCACCTCAACTCAGCCCAAATCACCAAGGTGAAGCCTCCATGACCTCCACCATCAAGAAGCTTGCCTCAAGCACTCTAAGTCATGGCCTAAATCATGCCAATTACACAAAGGTTGCTTGAGGGGTTTCAGTGATAACAACTGCCAGATGATAGGAGAAGGCTGAGTCGTATTGGATAGGCAGACGGGTTTGACAGGCTCAGACAGCCTTACTGGCAGGCCTGATAACGATGACCCCCTTCAGACCTATCACCACCACCACTGAAGTTTCAAATCCATAGCGAAGGCCAACCATCAGGCGCCTCATACCTCTGACTAGATAGATTCAGTTTGGTTTTATTTGAAGAAAATCCTCCCAAACTGAACAAAATAAAATCATGAATACCAATAGCAAATGAGACAATACACTAGGCAAGTAGCTAGAAGCGCAGCTTGACCAGAGTTGAGAAAGCATGAGAAAAAAAGTTCAGTTTATCAGTGTGAAGTTTGAGTAGAGAAATAGACAACCTGTTTATATTTGTGAGAAGTTCCCTGAAATACACGATAAGCTGCTTTTACATATGTGACCGTAAAAAATAATGTATTCTACCAGTAATTTAGTCTGACTTGAATATGTATTGCATCAATGAAATTCCAATAACCTTTCAAATTCCTTACATATATGAGATGACTTTGACCAAAGAACCCATTCTACTTAAAGCTAAAAAAACAGTTAATATTAAATTATTTAATGCAAAATAAAATATGTATAACTTAAAACTAATATGTTAAGATAGCTTAAATTTTTTAATTTGAGAAGACTACTAATATTTGAACTTTTTATAGAATATTTTAATTTTTAGCTAAAAAACTGCAATTTTTATATTTATTTAGCAAGGAATTTCGGGTCAGGGCCAATCTCGATCCAAATCGAAATCAAATCAACTGGCTTGGTCGATCCAAAGAAAAACAAAACTTGGATCAGCACAGAATGGTTCTTCCACAACACTTGAAAAAAAAATAAAAAAAGAAAAATATTTCGGACTGTTTCCCAGTGGAGAGGCGGTCTGAATCCAGCAACAAAAAAAAAACAGCCATACAGAAATGAAAAGGTGATGGCTGCCACCCTACTCCTTCCCATCCTAATTGTGAGGGATAAAGGCTTGTATCGGGTCTCCAGATCTGCCTACTTAGCGGATAAGAATGTATCGTGTCGTACGACACGATACAAACCACATCCCCCCCCACGCAATAAGACGGGGAAGATGAAGTGATGGTGGTGGTCTCTCGGACACCAGGAGCAATCGACACCGCCAGGATCGGCCTACCGGACCAGTGCCAGAGGAAGCACGAGTTTGGGTGGGGCACCACCCTTAGGATCAGCCAATTTTGCAATCCATGTTGTTTAGACTCAAATTTCATACTGAGAGTCTGTAAGACCAAGCCCATATACCTACTTAGGGTCATTTAAGTACTCATTAAGAGCTCAAACTCGCAAGCATCTCAGTGAGTCATAATCAGAGCTACTTTTAGTACTAAGTAACAGCTTGAGGTTGATCAGAAGATAAATAAACAAGCTTGAAGAACATCCTAGTTAGCCTGACTTGGCAGTTTGCACCCCCACCTAGCAGCATTGCAACTCCCACTGCCAAATGTAAATAACTAGAGATGGACTATGGTTCTGAACATGAATCCCGAGATGGGTGAATGATAAAGTTGCAACAATGAGGATGACTCCAAATGTGAACAAGTCTCACCAAATCAACATTAGGTATATCTAAGCCACGGGCGGCAACATCAGTGGCCACCAAAATGTTGAAGTGTCCATCACGAAAACCTGCAAGTGTTCTTTCCCTCTGATTTTGAGATATGTCCCCATGCAGAGATTCACACTTGTAATTTTTGGCCATACAGTAAGCCAGCCGGTCAGCATCACGTTTTGTCTGAGTAAAGACAATGCATTTTCCACCTTTTGCATGCTCCTGGAATCATGAAAGAATGTAAGCAATAAATGAAGTTGTAGCAATAAAAATTGCAGAGAAAGATAGAAAACCAAATACATACTGTTATAAGAGGTCCAATGATGGATGCTCTTCCAAAATTGTCTGTTGCTATAGAATACAGAGTAATACCTTCTGCGAGCTTCTGACGAGAATCACCAACCTACATTGAATAACAAGTATACAAATCCGATATTTCTTAACAGCAGGAAACATCTTCAGATGCAAATTCACAATGTAAAAGAATAATTTCACGAAAATCAATATGCAAATAAACTGCATATGTATGATGTACAGATGCATCACATGCATTGCAGGATAAACCCACAGTGCCAGAAACAAATACTCTATTGTGTTAGAAGAAAAAGAAAGTAACAAAACCAAAGCATTTGTGCAATAAACAACAAAATTTTGCAAGTTTATCTTCTTTGCTATGCATGTTGGTGCAAGATAGTATGTTTTGTAACCAGAAGGTAAAATGCTTTGATGATTGTATAACAAAACATCAGAACTTACAAGATCGATAGATACTGGGTGCTTAAGGTAAACCCTAGCAATGTTTTGAATCCACGTGGATATTGTCGCTGAAAACAGCATAGTCTGGCGTCTCTCTGGCAAACTTTCCATAATTTTTTCAACATCCTCCTTGAAGCCAATATTAAGCATCTGATCGGCCTCATCTAACACAACAAATTGTACCTCCCCCAGATTTAAAGCACCTCTACCTAACAAATCAATAACACGGCCTGGAGTACCAACAACTATGTCAACACCATAATTCAATGTTCTCATCTGTTGCCCTATGGGTGATCCTCCATAGACACATAAAGTGTCAATACTTCTGGTAGACTCCTTGAATTCTTTTTCCACTTGCCGTGCAAGCTCCCTGGTTGGTGCGAGAACAAGTGCCAAAGGATTCACTCCACGCCTGCAAATTAAGAACAGAAATGAAATTCAAAAATAATATTATGGAACCTTCAATGTTTGAAATGATAAGCAGAGAATAAATAACACACCCATTCTTCTCATTGAACTTAATAATTTTATCCACGATAGGGATCCCAAATGCAAGAGTTTTCCCGGTACCCGTTCTTGCACGACCAATCATGTCACACCCTTTCATTGCTGGTTCAAAAACAGCCCTCTGACCATGGAAGAAAAATAATAAAAAAGGAATTAGCTATTGCACCAAGATCAATGCAATCAAACAAATCAAGGACAAGCATTAGGCAACAACCAGTCTTCCATTTTTCTAATAAATCATATGAGAACTTACAACGAGAACACACACACATACAGAAGTATAACCCATTATAGTATTTGATTGATGATCTGGATTTTTTTTGTATTAATGTGGCCAAGGCCACAGTTCATTTATTGACAAAAATTAAGAGCAGCATTACAAATAAAGTATAAAAGAACAGAAAACAAAAGGACTATTTCTGACTCTACTGTAACAACATAAAAAAGGATATATTACTTTGTTTAGAACCACCTTAACTCTACCCCCCATATCCACCTGTCCTACCCCCTCATATCCCAGCAAAGAAGTCACCTCCCATCGGAATGCCGAGGACAGAAGTCCCCCCCCCCAACTCTCTCTCTCTCTCTCTCTCTATATATATATATATATATATATATCTTTTTGGGTTCAATATCTAGCCAGATGTTTTCTTGCCATCTCCCCAGGCAACACTTGATGAGAAGAAGAAGAACGACCAGTTCATCATAATGTCTTTCCATACCTTAGAAACTCTTCCATGTAATCCATCCTGTTCAAGCCATCCTGCCACTCATGTCGTATGTGTTCTAACAATCACTTAAGCATTTTATTTATTTGCTCATATCTTTCGCAGTGCAATGTAGTCAGCTGGGTGCCACAATTATTGCAATATTTGGTTATGTTATGACATCTCATTTAAGTTTATTATCACTAATTTTTTATGCATTTTGTTTCTAGTTTCCACCAAGCAGTAGGAAGCCAGGGAAAAGGTAAGAGCTCCAGTACGAATGGTAGATGTGATCATCAGAAACAGGTGGGTACACAACAAGGGACGGCATAGTTAGTTTACTAGGTAGTTGTTGCTTAGTTAATAATTACTAATTAGTCAATTACATACATACTAAGTTTTCATTCTTGTAAATATTATTTTGAGTAATTTGATTGCAAAGGAATCTTGTGGTGATTGAATTAACCTCAGGACATCCCAAAACAAAAGATCCTACTAGGATATAGTGATGGATTAGGAGAATCTAACCAAGATTGTAAAAGGTGCTCACATCACCTTCAGGTACCTCGACCACCCTTCAGTAGGCATCCCTTTCTGGTGGCCTCTTCTCCCTCTGGCAGCTCATGTGACCTTGAGGCGCCTTTACCCAAGGAGCCTAGAGCATTCAAGGCATCTCACCGCGATCACCTCACTCACCCTTGATAACATAACATGGATTTATTTTTCTTCAACTCCTTCATTATGTAACTTCTTTTTGTTATATAAATTGTTGTAGAATCCACCCCGGGGAGAAGGTCATGAAGTGCCTAACAAGTAGACTAGTTCATTAATTAGATTGCTTCAAAACTTCTTCTAGGTGAAAATTTACATTCAAAGTCCAGAAGAACTCCTCCACTAAGACAAATTCCGAATGAATTAGCCTTTAACATGTGATAGAAGTAAACATCTGTAGAATAAGATTTACTCAATACTCATTATCGCGACAAAATCAAGCTGCATGTGAACCAAGTTCATAGTTAAAATGGTGTATATGTTACAAGTAGCATTCTTGTTTGGTACGGAGGGGAAGAGACAGCGAGAATATAATGCCCTTGGCGTGAACTTCGAAAAAGCACCTGTATCGGGAAGAGTTTCGTAATACCCCTGCGCGACAGTGCCTCCACGATCTCCGGCGCAATCCCCAGCTTCGATATCTCGAGACCCTCACCCTCTGCCTGCCCATTCGGTCTCTCCTCCTCCCACAAGGGCGCCTCGTCTAACGCGTACTGAGCCCCGGCGACGTCGGAGGCCCTGAAACCCCGCGGCGGCGCCGAGAAGTGGAAGCTCCGAGAACCCCCGATCCCCAGCTTCAGCTTCCCGACGGAAGGACGCCCGCATGGCCACGTGGCACCTTCACCGGACGCGCGGAGGACTGCGGCTGCCGCCGGCGCGAGGAGCGGTTGGGACACCAGCGCGTCGGCAGCGAGCAGGACGACCACGGCGTTCCGCGAGGCGGATGATGCGGCGGCGATGGTGGACCGCCGGAGGAGGGCGTTCATGGTGGTGGGAGGGGGGGCGCGAGAGTCGCTGTTGAGGTCAGGGAGGGAGTGACGGAAGACCTCGGAGATGGTGAAGAGTGAAAAAAACCCTTTTTTTTCGGAGTTTAAAAGGCTGCAACTTTACATATTTCCAAGAGGTATTTCTATTTTCCAAATATTACCACACATATATAAATATGGACAACACTTTTGTTACATAATAATAGAAAAATATCTGTTAACAAGCAATGGCCTTGGAAAATTTTAAAAGTATAAAATTATAATGCTTGCCACTAGGGTTCTCCCTTTGTCTTGGCTAGATTTTATTATGTCACTTTAAATGTCATCATATTTTCATCAGAAAAATAAAAAAACAAATAATATAAGTAGATACTGAGTAGGCTGCCTGATGGGTTGTCTTTTTACACTTGAATTTTATTATTTCTCTTTTAATTTTTACTTGCATTGGAAACTTATGCAAGTTATAGAAATAGATAGATCAACCATGAGGTGTTCAGTTCCATGACAAGTTAGTTTTTTTTTTTTTTGGTCACGAACATAGGTATTTATAACAAAAAAATTTGGCAATTATTAAACATGTATATTATAGAAGATTCTTTCCAACAAAATACTTTCCCCGTGGCCTCTATAGTTGTACATGGTTTATATTCTTTTTGTTGTCGCATCTCGTCAAATATGATAATTTTATGTATTTAACTATGGTAAATATTATTTTATTATAATATTAGTATTACAAGCGTGTATAGAATATTATTGTGCAAGCAAGCAAACACCCCATCAAGACTATCTAAATCAAAATGTTATAGGATAAAATGATATCCTATAACAAAATGTTATAGGATAAAAAATGTTATAGGATAAAATAATCAAAATGTTTTATAGTAATCATGCCAAAATAATTTTATTTTATCTTTCATATCTGAAAGTAATTTGGGTGGCGAAGTGCCAACGCGCACCCAACAAACCAACCAAAATATTGCCTGTCTTTTTTTTCGAAAAAAAAGACAAAGTATTTCCCATTTTAAATTTGAACCTACCCAACGGCTAGATCTTGATCCAACGGCTACATAAGTTATTAACAGAACTTAATCGGTTATCAGACAGTAAGCGGCTCCAATCCCGCGCTAGGGGACGCCGCCGCTACCAGCCGCGCGCAACCCAGCAACTCCCGCCTGTTATCCGACTCCGGTGGGACCTCCGCCTCCGCCGCCGCCGCCGCCTCGGCGTGCGCCTCCTACAGGCGCCGGAGGAGCAGGTGCACCCTCGGCTGCCCTTTGGCTCCCTATGTCCCCGCCGACAACCAGTGCCGGTTCGACCACGCCCACCGCCTCTTCGGCGTCGACCAGATCCTCCGCGACCTGCGGCCCTCCGATCGCCAAGCGGCCAAGGACGCCACCATTTACCAGTCGGAAATACGCGCCGGGTACCCCGTCGACGGCTGCTACGGCGTCACCGTCGACTTGCGTCGCCGGATCTCCTTTCTTCAGATGATCGTTCTGGTAATTGCTGCGAGCCAGCACCAACGCGAAGAACATTCCTAGAGCTTGTGATTCCGGTCTTTGGAGGATAATGGACAAAATAAGGCTTTCATGATGCGGCGTCTGAGATTCATGGAGGTGTTCTTCGCCGAGCTGCAGAGACCATACGATCGCAGGAGATCTAGGAATTTCTCTGAAGTCTTGTTTGCTTGATTGTGAAATCCTGCAAAATAATATATTTGTTGTATTTTATAGTGTTTTTAATTGGTTCGATTAATATAAAATGATATCTTTTGAAGTGATGATTCTTATATTAAATTACACGAGGAAGAAGGTGGAATCCAAAATACAAAAACATCTTAATCATGTGATCCTCTTTTTTTTTTTACAAATTCAACCAAAAATATTTCTTGTTTTGAAATCCCAAAAAAATTTATTTTAAATAAGTGATTTTAAATGAAGTAAATTACTATGAAACAAATGGCAGCCATACTCGCCCCCAGCAAACTTTCCATCATAAGAATCAGAGGCATTGAGGGCTTGTTGGTTTTACTATAATTCTCTTGTTTCAAAATCACTTTTTTTATCTTAAAAAGAAGAGTTCTTGTTTGCTTGAAAAGTAATGGGACCCAATGATCATCCTGCAACTATATTGTTCTGATTTTGGTTTTCATCTCCAACAGGTCAAATCGGGCAGAACTGCATTCTGCAATGGGTTTCGCTCCCTCATGCAGCATCAATAACCCCACACCATCCTCCTCTCTCGATTTGAAGCTTGAGATCACCTCCCCCCGGGCCCAGGAGAATTCCTTTGGAAATCTTAAAGTTTCAAGGAATTATATTAGGATGCTAAGCAACACAGAATCGATTAAAACTCATCTTCCTCCTAGGCAATAAAAGTTCGCCCTCCAAGAAGTAGTTATAGATTTGTCAAACGGTAGTAGACCTAGATAATCCAATTGGGGTTTGTACTTGTAGGAAAACCCAAGCATTGAGGGCCCTTTTGGCATCAGGTTATCCCTTAAATTTTGGAGACAAACCAGGTTTATCCCCAAATTAATATTGTACCAAACAAGCCCTAAGAGGCTGAGCCGCTAAATTGATGTCATTGTATATTATTAACATTCACAGTCTCACTAGTTGAATTCACCGTCAGCCTAGTAGAAGCCTGTAGGAGAAGGTTAAGTGTCTTGAAATTAAGCAGTCTGTCTATGTTCAAGATCATGACTAAAATAGAAAGGTACCATCAGCATATTGGTGATGAGTGACATGAACCACTTCTTTACCCACCTTTACTCTTTCTATCAATCTAGCTTCCAAAGCCTGGCTCCAAAAATAAACTAAGAACCTGAATAATCAATACAAACAAATATATTGAGATGATAGAATCACCTTGCTTCAAACCTTGAGCGCTAGAGAAGAATACAACTGGTTGGCAATTGACCAAATTGGACAATTTGGCTGTCTCAAACAATCCACTTACCTTCAATATTCAAACCCTATCGGATGTAAAACCCTCAACTTCACCATTGAACACTTCACATTCCTATGCCTTAGGTCTTGGAAGCTCGTGAACCACTGCCATACAGCTATCCAAATCAAACAAGCTTACGAGAAAGTTGACTGATGATTGTTGACCAACTTATCCAGGACATGCTTGAGTCTTGTGGCAAGAATCTTAGTGAAAATTTTATACTCCATTTGGAAGGCTAATAGGTTGGAAATCTACAAGCTTTACAGCTCTTACCTTCCAGAGAATGAAGATCACATGTGCAGCAATAAAGAATCTCAAGACAGTGAGAAATGATGAAGTATGTGATCTCATCTACTTTATTCCTCAGAAGAAATCAAACTACAAGTATGAAATTGTAACAAAGTCTCTTTTTCATTTCTACTCCTCCAAGTCAGCAAAAGGGTCACTGTGTTGTATTTTATTAGAATAATGTCATCTTTGGTTTCACAAAAATTTAGGAGTGAATAGATTGTGAAGATCTCTAATCATCACGTTAACCTTTTGAGTTGGGCTGTTGGATATTTAATAATTTCAATATGTTCCTCTATAGTCTAGTAGAGGATACAACATATTGGAGCTATGACCGATATGATAACTTGTAACATTTTTACTGAAGGCTTCCCAATAGGAAAACAATTTATTTATGAACAATAAAAATGTAGAAACACAGATAAGCAAAAGAGAAAATAACTATTTAAAACTTAGAAGAAAGATAAAAAACGGACATAACAATAGCATAAAATGGAAAGCATATAAATAGAGCCCAAGAAACCAGTTTTTACCAACAAAATTTGGACCATCTCCTAAGAATCCAGCAAAGAACATCAACGGCTAAAGTGTTCTACTCACCAGCTAGCACTCAGTTGTGAGAAATATTACAAGTATGTACTAAAAATGTATGCTATGGAACAAACAAGTAATTAGATAATTTAGATCATCTCTTAATTTTCTCCAGCCTGATATGCAGCACATGATCTCAGCAAGGACATTAATTATAAGGCATCATGAATCATAATTTTACCTTAAAAGACATGAAAAATTATAATCCACATTTATTTGTGCATGAATACACTATTTTCCTTAGAACATCATCGTGAATATACTAAAGCCTGATCTTTAATTAGTAAAAATAATGCAAATCTTAATTATCTAATTACAATGGCAATATTGGATGATACAATTTTAGATAAATGACATGATCACACTCTATAGAAAATAATTAAATTAAACTAAATGCAATTAAGTTAAATGACTAAGGAAAACAACCAATAACTAAATTAAATAACAGAATTTTCTTACCTCATTGGAAGAACATCTCTTCTCTTCCTCCTTTTATTTTGATGGAAGAAAATCCCTTCTTGTACTCAGTAGTTTTGCTACTTAGAAGGCAATCTGAGCTATTCAATGTACCACCAGATACAAATACAATGGTACTACCACCTCGTAACCTCAACATCCAAATGTTTTCTGTAGATCCAAAAAAAACAACCCTCTGCTTCACAACCCTACCCAACATGAAAGCACCAACTTTTCCTCTTCTATCTGCTTATTTTGAGAAGAGATGGACTACCATGAGGCATAAATAATAAAATGGCATGGGTCATCCATAATCAGTTACAGCACACATCTGTTCATTTAATGTTTCCAGCATTCTGCAAAGTTCAAGTGCCCTTGGGTGTGCCGAATCATCCACAGTGAATGCATGCAGCTGGTTCTTGAGTTCGATCCAACTATGACCAGGTTCCTTCATCTTCTGTCTTTCTTTCATCAAGACTCTCAGTCCTTCTACCATATCCCATCTGCCTGACTCGGCATGAATATTTGACAATGCTACATAATTAGATGTCTTAAAAGGTTCAAACTCCAAAAGCTTATCAGCAGCCAAGCTTGCATGTCTTGGATTCTGATGCAACCGACATGCTCCGAGCAATGTACCCCATATAGCAACATTTGGTTCAATGGTCATCCCCTTTACCACCTCATATGCCTCTTCCACTCTTCCCGCTCGCCCCAGCAAGTCAATGATGCAAGCATAGTGCTCAGTCACTAGCTCAAAAGAATATTCTTCAGTGATCGATTTAAAGATGTCCAAGCCCTCATCAACAAACCCAGCATGACTGCAAGCTGACAAGACACCAATAAAGGTGACTTGATCTGGAGCAAACCCCTCCCTAACCATCTTACGGAAGAATGTAATGGCTTCCCTGCCCCAGCCATTCAAAGCATACCCAGAAATGAGAGAATTCCAAGAGATTAAGTCGATGCAGTCCATTTCCTGGAACACTTGCCTTGCAAGTAGTACCCTACCGCATTTTGCATACATGTTTATCATTGCATTACCAGCAACCAAGTCACCTAAGTAGCCACTTTTAAGGACAAAACTGTTTAGTTGCTTTCCAACTTGAAGAGCTGCAAGGTTAGCACAAGCACTAAGAGCGCATGCCAGAGTTGACCAATCTGGTTTCTTGTCCTCTCTTCTCATTAAGAGAAAATGCCAGAGGGCTTCACTGTAGAATCCATTTCGAGTAAAACCGGCAATAATAGAGTTCCAAGAAACAATGTTCCTCATGTGAATCATCTGCTCAAATATCTCCAATGCCTCAGCCATTTTGCCTTCTTGAGCATAACCCATGATCATGGTATTCCACGATACCACATCCTTTCTTGTCATTTGTTTGAATAATTTCATTGCTTCGTCCATTTTCCCACAACGTGCATAGCCAGAAACCATGGCATTCCAGCACACTGTGTCTCGATACTCAATCTGACCAAAGATCTGTTCAGCTTCCTCCATCATCATACTCTGAACATATCCAGAAAGCAGAGCAGTTTGTGCTGCCACATTCTTGTGAGGCATCTGATTGAGCAGCTCCCTCGCTTCTGTAAGCCTCCCTGCACGAACAAACCCACTGATTATTGTTGTCCACGAGATGGAGTTTCTCTGTGGCATGTTCACAAAAGCCTGATAAGCCTCCTCTATTTGCCTTGCATGCAAATAACCCGAGATCATTGCATTCCAGGAAGCTACATTCTTCTCTGGCATGTGATCAAAGAGTCTCCTCGCATCATCTATCAGGCCATTCCTTGAGTATCCATTCAGCATTGTTACCCATGAAACAATATTAGGACAAGGTATTCTTTGAAAAAATTCCAATGCTGACCCCAAGTTGCTAACCCGGATAAACCCATCAACCATTAAATTCCAAGATACCACATCTCGGCTCGGCATCTCATGGAAAAACAGCGAAGCCATGCCCATCTCCTCATTCTGCGTATACCCAGAGAGGACAGAGTTCCAGGAAATCATGTCGGGCTCCGGCATCTCAGCCAGCAGCAACCTCGCCTCGTCAAAGCACTTGTTCTTCGCGTAGCCTGCGATCATCGCATTATAACAGCTAGAACTCTTGTTCCCTGGCATCCGTTCGAAGAGTGTCCGCGCCACGTCCATCTTCCCGCTCCTCGCGTAACAAGTTATCATGATGGTCCAAGTGAAATTATCCCTCTTAGGCATCTTATCGAACAGGTCCCGGGCATGCCACAAACCGTCGTTATGCAAATATCCGGCGATCATGGTGTTCCAAGAGACTAAGTTCCTGGCCGGCATGGCGTCGAATAGGCGACGCGCCTCGGAGACGCGACCGTTCTTGGCATAGGCAGATATCATGGCGTTGAAAGTTACCGTATTGCGGCGAGCCATGCCCCCGAAGACCCGAACCGCCTCGTCGAGCTGCCCGCGCCTAGCCAGCTGAGTAATCTTTACATTCTGATCGTAGACCATGGCCACCGGCCTGTTCCTCATCGAGACCTTGGAAAAATTCGAGCTTTCCTTCTCCTTTCCCCTCGCACTCCTGGGAAGAGAGCTTGCTCAGCGGCTACTACTCGATTCCATTCAAGCTCATTCCCGTCGAGCGATCTGATTCTTGCTCGGAGTCGAAGCTCCGAGCTCTGCTCAAACTGATAGAGGCATGCTTTCGTCGACTGGAGGAACTGTAATAGTCTTATATATTAAATTTAGATATATTATATTAAAAAAATAATCTCTAAACTTTATTTGATGGGTCGTTCAACCTTAAGATAGAATAATATTTCGACAATCAGGTATAAAATTAACAAAAATAATGAGTAAAGTACACATATATTATTTTATAAGTTCTTTTAACAGTCCCTTAACGTCTCCATTTAAAAATAAAATAAAGCTTATATAAATTATACATATATATAACTTTATGCCCCGTTTTGGAGAGTGGCAGCAGAGGTTTGATTTTAAAGGTTGATAATTCCTCTCTCTGGAGTTTGGCTAGAGTATCAAAAAATAGTAATGAGGTCTTTGATTTTACACTTTCATGATAAAAAATTATATTAAAATAAAATATAAATTAACCAATGACAAAAAGTTATTATGTTTGGATGGAAGTGATAACAAAAAAAAGAGTAACTATTATATACGATGAAACAAAGCGGGAGACGACAAGATAAAAAAAGAAGTGAAACTCTCTCTTTTTGTTTAAGAAAGAAGTTATTTTAAAAATATAAAATTGCCGTGGTTGTCAAATACTTCTTTTAACAAATTTTACATAAAATTGTAGCAAACACTCAAACCTGCAATCGGACACCCCTACAATATCAAGTTTGGCATTGATATTTCTACTTATTGGAATATTATAATTATTTTTCGAAGGAGAGAAATAAATGTTATTTTACAATATCTTCTCTATATAATCTCAATCGAACGCACCCTGTGTCAAAAGGCCCACTTCAATAAGTAGTTAGACTAAAATTACGTAGATCTTCGGTATCTACGTGGAAATTAAACAGTCATAGCTAGGGGTGGCAATGGGCCGGGCCGGTCCACGGGTTCGCGGGCCGGGCCGGCTGCGGGTCATTTGACGGGCCAAATATTTTGGCCCGCGGGTTTTAGTCGGGTCGACATACGGGCCGAAGCGGGACGACGCGGGTTAAAACGGGCCAAATAACTTTCAATTTTTTATGTCAAAAAATATCATTTTTACTTATTAAAAATATATTTTAATTAAAATATTATTAATTTTATAATGTTATCTTAAATAATTAATTTTATCATATTTAATAAATATTTATTTATAAAATATATAGTTGGGCCGGGCCGGGTCAGGCCAAGTCAATAATTTTTGCGGGCCGGGTCGGGCCGGACCAAGAATATAGTGCGGGCCGGGTTGGGCCGGGCCAATATATTTTGGACCGGGCCCTAAGCGGGCCGACCTCGGGCCGGGCCGGGCCCGGCCCATTGACACCCCTAGTCATAGCCTTCTTGATGAGCATAATGTAAAGAAATATCCAAGTAACTCTTGGACAAGTTAAACAAAAACAGCTCTAATAAGAATTATTAGGGGTGGCAATGAGTCGAGCCGGCCACGTACCATTATACGGATCCAACCGGCCAGGTCCAATGTTTTGACCCGCATGTCTTGAATGGGTTGTCAATTGTGTCAAAAATGAGCTGAAATGGGTCAAACGAATTTCAACTTTTATGACATAATTTAATCGAAAAAAATATCATTAAACACATTAAAAATATGTTCTAATTTAAATTAGTATAATACGTTGTATTTAATAATTAAATTTATTAAATTTGATGATAATATCATATAAAAAATGGGCAAAACTTGGCCAGCCTAGACCAAGTTAATATTTGTTATGGGTCAGATCAATAATATAATATCGACCCGATATATTTTGGAGCAAGTCTTAATCAAGCCGACTACTGGCTAGGCCCGGCCCATTGAACCCCTTACTCATGTGAATCAAAGGTTATGGTGAAGGGAAGATTATATCCTGTGTGTTACCCTGATCCATCAGCCTACCTACCAACAATTTCAGCCTATTTTCTTTCATCTGCAGATGCGCTTAATTATATATACTGACATTATCTTCTGCTGCTCTAATTTCTGTTCTGATGCTGACCCAACAACCAACTCCACAAGGTTGAAAATGTGGTATACATGAGCTCTTGACTTTTGAACATACAGATGTGGAGAAGATCATATGTAATGCATGATGACTTCCCATGTTTTGTAGACATTTTTTGTGAGCAAGACAGGTTAATTTCATATAGTAAAAGAAATAGATACGCCATTCCTACTGATTAGACGTTTGCATATTTTGAACTATTGCTCCGAAACAAAACTTAGTAGGCCATATGATTGCGGGGAAAATGAACCCGAGTGCCAAACAACGTCTATAACTTAATTAGAGTCTGGCCGGGACGCATATGCAATTTCTTTTTTTCTTTTTTCCTTTTTTGATAGAATGTTAGTAAAAATCAGAATAATTATTAAGTGTATCAGAAGTAAGGCCCTGGTGTGAGTGTCTCAAATAGTATTGGAAGAGTTTGAACTGTCGATAAGTAGTAGGCCTCTTGGGGGACGTTGTCTGGTACAAGAATAATTTGAGGTTTTATCTCTTTTTGTCGCGTAGGAATTGCGGAGTACAGGTTATCTACATTTGTTTCGCGTATTTTTTTTCCTTTGTTGTTGTATGTACTCGTATGGTCGAGTTCTATCATGTTGTCTTTCCCCGTTACTTTACTCGTATGGTCGAGTTCTATCATGTTGTCTTTCCCCGTTACTTTCATAGTCGATATCTTTATTTTAATATCATTAGTCTGAGTGATATCCACTTCTGTTTGACGTGATCATCCGGTCTCTTGAGAGTTGTCAAACTCCTCTAATGAAGTCTATAACTCTGTTATTTGTTCATTTATACACTCATGTGTGATGTTCAATTTGTGGCTATGTCTGTGATTCTTGAAAAAGATAATCTCCAACATAACTCTTTTCATCGTTAACTCCGTCAAGTGTCTTCCCTTTTTAGATATGCTGTATTATCAGTTATATTTTTTTGTGTGGTATGACTAAATGGGCATGCTTTTCGGACCAAAAAGGAATTTGGTGATAACCCTAGTTCATCCCAAAATTTTGGGGTAAATTAGGTTTATCCCTCAAATAATACGATACCAAATGGGACCTAAAATAACCGTGGATAAAATGATGTATATATGCTTCGTTGCACGAATAACAAGTGAAGCATGCGTGTATATATGATCTATGTGTGGGGTCGATTATGTATATATAGTTAGATTTTCATGTCACTCACCATGACAACTCTCTCATAGCAATGTGGATCCTCATGTTTTTTGCTCTTCACTATATTTATTGTATTGGATTAATATACTTGGAGTCGATTGAGTATATTTACTCTACCTTGACAAAATTTGGTAGAACACATAATATATATATATATATATACACACTATACCTCATTCTCGGTCTTTTTTGTTTGAGAGGCATGGAAATTAATGCACTCAGTACAAACTCTCTCAATATATACTTGTGTTACCGTTGAAGATAATATTGTTATTGATTGAGACTAAATATTGAGTCCTTTTGTGAGCTAGAGAGCACTTTAATTAAGGGCCTCTTTTGTACATGATATTAATTGATTAGGATAAACATCAGATTTATCCTTGAAATTTAAGGATAAACTGAGCTATTTATCCGTAAAATAAACTCGTGATAAATGAGTAATTGTAAAGACCCGTTTGTATAATATTAATTAGGGTATAAACTTGAGCTGTGCCGACAAATTTGAGAAAAAAAATCAAAATTATCTCCAAATTAAATTTGTGCCCAACCAAATGCTCCAGTTTCATCTGCCCCTTTTTTTTCCTAAAAATGAGCTAATCTAACTTAAACACATGAAGGAAGAAAACTATAATGTATGTTTGGACATAGAAAAAAATAGGTTGATAGAAAGAGAGAGAGAAAGAACCGAAGAACAAAACCATTTGGCGATGGTCATAGTTTTACTGTTAGAACCATATATACATGCAGATGTGTATATATATATTTATATGTATATTAATTAATATTTATATAAACATAAGGAGGTGTACATATATATATATTCATCTTCTCTTCCTCAGATGATGACGCTCTTCAGTATACGTAGAGACTGGCCAGCTCCTCGGAATCCTCGGCCGGCGCCGCCTCCAGGCCGGAGTTCTCCAGCATCCACAGCAGGTGGTCGAAGAGGACGACCTCGCAGCGGACGGATACCCCGCCGCCGCCGGCGAGCTCCGACTTCTCCACGAGGGCGCTCAGCACCGGGTGCTCCAGGCGCTTGGAGCTCAGCAGGTACGGCCGCCTCGAACTCCCCACGAAGACCACCACCGGCCGCTCCCCCTCGCCGCCGCCGCCGCCGCCGCGATCGGCGTCTCTCTGGGACCTGGACCGGAGGCTGCGGTAGGACATGGACCTCCCCAGCCTCGACAGGCTCCTGCACTTCCTGAGTATGGCGCTCATCTTCTTCTTCATCGACGACCTTGCCGCCCGATCACGGCATAAATTGGGGGAAACCGGAAAGGAGGATGGGCGGAGAGCGAGAGGGGGGGAGAGGCGATGGAGAGTACGCGTAGCTTGGAAGGAAAGAGAAAGGCGGGTGTGGCTCGAGAGACACACACCGCACCGTCCGCCGCCGGCCGCCGGGGTCCTCTCCGGCGCCGTATATAGAGGGGAAACAGACGAGCAAGCGGACAACCTTGGCGGAGGGAGGACGGCGGTGGGTGGGGGCGGGGCTTCCCTTTTACTTGCAGCGAGACGTTCCGTCGCTAGCGGACGAGCGAACTAACCCGCCAACTCGCCGACTCCATTAATGGCGGCGGACGTCGACGGAGAAGACGCATGCGTCATTGATCCCGGCGGCATGCCCCGGCCGGCGCGCGCCCAGACGCTCCTTGGTCGTCCCGCCACCGGTCTCACTGGCGGCCGAGGTGGTGAAGTAGATGGATAGAAGGGGATGGAGAGGATAGGAGAGAGATTAGGGTTGCGGAGGAGACCAAACCCTCTTCTCAGTGCTCACCATCGTACGCACCTCCATACACATTATTATTTCATTTTCAATAAAAACGGCAGTAACCCTAAGTTAATTAAGTGCTAGTTTAGTTAACAGTTCAGTAAACTATTATTAAAAAGAGTTAAAATATCACCGAGTTGTAATAAATTCAGTAACAAAATTAATAAAACGTCGTCAAGTATTCGATAACATTTATCATTTTAAAATTTCCGACGATTAAAATGTCGTTGAACCCGGTGTAATTTGTTATCAGCAACAACAATCGTTCGATCTTTTTTTAATAACGGTTCACCGAATTATTATTAAACCATCACTTAAGTGGCGTACGGGGTTGTGACCGTCTTTGATCGGGGATCAAGACAATTTTCTCCGTCGTGGATCAAGACGATTTTATGGTACAATTGAATAAATTATTTTAAATAATTGTTAGAACGTAAACAAAAATAAATATTATACAATGTTATATTGTGTACGTAAAAAAATATTGCATATACTGTATTTTATTTCATTAAAATTAAATATATAATTAAACTATAACATGATATAGATTAAAACTAACTATTAATATTACTTCAGAAATAAATAACTATGTTCACAGTTTTAAAAATAGTTAAAATAACATATTTAATTGTGAATGATAAAGTAGTTTACTGAAGCGGTGTGTACTGCGAAGACCCCTCCAGATGCACCGATACATGGGATTTATTTTTTAAATAGCCTAATGTTCTTCTGAATATTTATTTAAAAATTTTAAATTTTAAGTATTAATCATCATAAAGTGTCGATTGGATGTATACAATATTAAATAATTATGTGAGTTTTTACGTAAATGGATCTTCATAAATAAGTCCAAGTTTGAATTTCACAATTTAGTTTAAATCAAGATGAGATTTTATAGATAATTAAGTTCATATCATATTTGAAAATAACCCATCAAGCCTAAAACAAAGCCTCAAACTACCTTGTCCATTCAAATAAAGTGTCAACATATTGTGATTTTCATTTTTATTATAAAGCCTAACCAAGATATTTTGCACCTATTTTGATTTCATCATCAAAATTAAAACCGATATATCCTATGAACTTTAAATAAGTAGTGTCGATAAATCTCACATAACTGTTAAATTTTGATCTAAAATATTTATATTTTTATTTTACTTTTTTTGTTTATATGTTTACTTTTTAAAGACTTCTTCTTTTTATATTATTATAATATTAGTTTTGATATATACTAATATTTCTCTGAAATGGAAGCAAGTAGATACGTAATTGATTGGCTAGCTAATATTTGATTTCAATTTAATGTATCTATATAAATTTAGAATTTAAAATCTTGAGTTCTATTTACATAATATATTTATTTATTTATACACACACATATATAAAGAGAGAGAGAAGAATAATGGACCCTTGTTAATTTTTCGACGAAGAATTTAGACAAGTCTTACCGGAGATAATTGACTACTAACAAATAAAAAAAATGGAATCATGGGGGGCATGGCAAAGATTTTTGGGATATGAATGATAATTTCATATTTAATATTATAACTTGGTATGGTAAAATATTCATGAAACATATAAAAAAGAATACATGCAAGGTCATACAAGTTTACATAGAAAAATTAGGACTGTTCACTATTCGGTTCGCCCAGGTTTCCACTGCTCGGTTCAACTCGAAGTATCGAATCAAAATAATAATTTGGCTCAGTTCGATTTGAACTATGGGTCGGCTTAGTTTGATTTCTAACATTCTTCTAACTAAATCAAGTTGGGAAGTCAAATAATTTAAATTAGATTAGATGTATTATTTTAAGTTATATATCATTAATTTTATGTATTTTTCTTACCACAAATAAATTTATTTCGAGAGTTTTTAAGTCAAAATTAATAAAATGTGCGGACATATGTACCGAAATTTAACACGATATGATTTAAAATTAATTAAATAGAATTATACGTTGATTATACTTTAATAAAATACGAGTTTAATTGGTTCAAACTCAATCAAATTCAATCAAGAAAAAAAAAGAATTAGTTTGATTCGATCCGAGAACAGAACTCTCGAAATTAAAATCGAAACAAATCACGAACACTAACATGAAAAAATTACTAATAAGTGTAATCATTAACATGTATAAAAGGTACATACAAACCGAGTTTGTATGATATAAACACCGTGCCGACCGAGCTTGGCTCAGTTGGCACAACGCCACCCCCGCGCGGGGGGGGGGGGTGGCGGGGGTTTGATCCCGGCTGTGAACAGCTGGGACCACCCCCCGGGGGGTGGTTATCATGTGGGGTTTGAGTGATGCCTCGCCGGTGCGCTGTGCTGCGCACATCTGGTCATCAGGTCATGTTGTCAAAAAAAAATGATATAAACACCGTACAATCTCATTTATATAATGTGATAGGACTTTCGGTTTTTAAATTTTATTTTATTTTGGGCTACCGAGGTGCCGTAGTAACTCCGCTCTCAATCGCTTGCTCCCGCTAGACCAGAGTAGGGGGTGGGCACGGTTCTGATTTAAATCATTTTTTTAAAATCGAACTAAATTGAATCGATTCGATCTGATCGGATTAAAATTAAAATTAAATAAAAATATTTAAATTAATTATTTTTTACGTATATATACTAAATTTTAAGTTAAAAATAATGAAAATGAATATTCTTTTATTATAAAAATTATAAAAAAATATTTTATTGATATTATAATAACTTTTTATATAATTTTTGATTAAATTAATTTAAAGGATTTGATTTAATATAAATCGATTTGAAAAAAATTTAAATCGAATCAAATGGAGGGGGGGGGGGGGGGTCAAACCGAACCACCAAATAAGATGATTCGGTTCGATTCGAACCGTTTTATGCCCACCCCTAGACTAGACCAGGGTGTGACCATTTAGATCGCGGCTCCTCGCCGGTCTCGGCGGAACATCGCGCAGGAGCAGCTTGAGCGGCGCTCGCCATCCCCGGCGGAACCAAGATCGACGTCGGCCGGTCTCGGCGGAACCTCGCGTGGGAGCAGCTTGTGCGGCGCTCGCCGTCCTCAGCGGAACCCTCGCCGGTCTCGGCGGAACCTGACGCGGGAGCAGCTCGTGCGGCGCTTGCCGTCCCCGGCGGAACCGCCCCCCCCCCTCGCCGACCTGGGCGTTGCCCCCCCTCTGTCAGTGGCTCCCCCCCCCCTTCATTGGGGTGCTTCCCCCTCGCCATCACCCGCATCTTCTTCCCCCTTGCTGTCCTCGGCACCTCCCGTTAGCCATTCTCGACGCTCCCCTTGTCGGCCTAGGTGCTCCCCCTTATAGGCACCTTCCCCCTTGCGTTTTTTCGACATCGATCTCTGGCTGTGTTCCCCCACCACAGTTGCTGTGAGCCTTTGGAAGCACTATTCAGTTGTCTGGCAAGAACCCTGGATTCGGGCTGATTTCTTCTTGCAATCGAGTGGTACATTTGCTTCTTTTGGCTACCGTCTTGGTAGTGCTCTGTTGTATTTTTTCTTTTCTTTTGTTGTCTTTTCCTTCTTGTTGTTGTGATTTTATTGCTGTTTAATCTTGCCATCCACTGAAACAAGAAATCTGCAACTTCGTTAACTTCCTGTTTGTTTTGTCACTTTGCAGATTCATAATGAATTCTTGCTTTTAGAATGACATTAACAACTGCTGCTGAGATTTTCCGAATTGCACATCAATTCACATCTTGCAAAAGGCTCAAAAGTGCTTTTACTAATGGACGTCAAGCATTATGTTCAAGTCTCGATTGCTTATTGGATTTTTATCTTAATGTCAGCCGAGGCTTGTTGCTCCATTTCTTTGTCTTCGGCTGGTGATCAGGTTGGTTTATCAAATATAATTTGACAAAGCTCAATATTATGTATTTGAGGTCACTCAGTTTTCTTATGCTATTTGTTATCTCTGGTCAAAATTATTCACTTATAATTGGACATTGCCATCATCTCCCAAAAGTACCACAGAAGTAAAGAAATATTGAGAGAAACAGTCAAAAACTGATTTGGGGGGGAGGGGGTTCGACGAATCCGGAGGCATCGGCTGTCGTGTGCGTGAGGGGTTGGTGGGTGCTGTGTCCTTTGATTCGAGCTTTGCGGAGGTTGTGCCCTCCAGCAATGGGGGGAAGTGGGCTGATGACTGTCCATATGAGAAGGTCTAGCCAAGGAAGATAGGGTCCAGATCGGACCCTTGGGTTGATTATGGATTGTAGGAATGGCCGACCTAGATCAGATTCTGCAGATGGGGGGGGGGGTAGACCAATCCCTGAAGAAAGTATGCCGCTGGTCAACCCTTTGCTATTATTTTTCTATCATTTTCTTGTTTTTTTCGAGTTTTGGAAGAGCCGATTTGGGCTAATCCCGGCTTGGCTCTCTTCTCTTTGTTTGGCTGATTTTAACTTGATACGCTAATCCCAATCCCAACTCGGACTTCGTTGGGGCTGATTCAAATCTAGATCAAATGGAATTTGACCGATTTGTTAGAAGCCGCGATAATCATTCCGGATCTAAGGTCCAACAAGGGTTGGCTTGACCCTAACTCAGACTGACTTGGCTTTGATTCAGGCCACTTAGCTCTCTAAGTTCCAACTCAGGTTGGTAGTTGGCTCGGCCCTAACTCAGGCTGTCTCGGCCTTGACTTGGGTCAACGACTCAGGCCAGTGGCTGATTCCAATTGGCTTGGCCGGTTTTCCTTCTAGACCAGTCAATGTGGTCGATGTTAGCCTAGAAAAGTCAGGTCCAACCGATTTGGCAAACCTGATTCAGATTGGCCCATCCAAGCATAAAATCAGATGATCACTGAATTAGATCTGGATCAACCTATCCGGGAATCCAACGAACAATGAGCTTGCATAACTTTTTCAGCTTTGTTGCATATTCCTTGCATGCCATCATTACAGCCTATTCAGAGGGCATCTTCGGTCTTTATAATACATTCGTGTCAGACGACATTTTAAAACCCAAGGGCAAGTTTTTCCAAAAGATTGATATGGCAGTGCAGACATTAACATCAAGAGATCTAGTAAGACCTAATCATTTGAGGATTTGTGGATGATCAACATCGAGTTATGTTTTAGTAGTAATTTTAGGATCTTATTTTTGTAATTTAATTTATTTTTGTGTATTTGAGAAAGGGGTATATTGACAATGTTAAAAGGCTTTTGGTTATGAGTAGGGTTATTTTGAAACATGATTGAAATTTTTGTAAAAAGGGAAAATACTGGGTTCTTTCTGTAAACTTTTTTTTCCCTGTAAGGGGGCCTCTTTGTACCTACGTGGATAAAATCAAATGAATGAAGTTTTAAATTTAAAAAATTCAATATGAGGGAGAGGGTACACCATAAAGGGGCAAGGTGAGACGCCCTGAAATGTGAGGCTGCTTTTTTCCTAATTCCCTCATTGATCTTCTTCCTCCCACCCCTGTTCCGCATCATCTTGGCACCTTCAGCTGTGTGCAAGACACATGAGAGGTTCTCCCGAAATCCCCCAGGCAATCATCTTCTCAAAAAAAGAAATTCTGAAGGCAAGAAAGATATTTGTGCTAAGATGCAGGTCTTACTCCTGTGTAAGGATTTTTGATTCAGGATTGGCCAGGGTCTTTTATGATCTGAATTGAGATCTGATTGGTCAGCTTGATCAATCTGTTGGAAGCTATGTTATCCGAAGTGTTAGTTGCTAAGGTGAGGAGGGGCTCTTCTCGCCTTAGGCGCTGGAGGCAAAAAGTTTTTTAATATGTATTTATATTTTATTATTTTATATATGTATATACATGAGATACTAATAAATTATAAATTCAAAACTAAAAATATAAAATGATATAAATAAAAATACTACTTACTTAAAAGAATGACAACAATTAAGTAAGAATCATTTTGAAACAAAAAAGATCAATAACATCATATAAAGCTGGAAAACACAGCAACTTATGAGAGACAATTCAAAACCAAAATATAGATAATTCAACATCTGTGAATGACTAAATAATACCAATAAACTGAAAAGATTACTTAAATGTTGAACGAACAAATGATGAACAACTTAATAACAATAGTAAGAATTTTATGACCGCAACAATAAGCAACATAAAATATTACATAAATTTTAAACAAAAGAGAGCATTGCCATCAATTTTAAACCAAAAAATGTAGGAACTTAATCGAATTAATTTATAGCAAGTTAATAACAACAAAAAATGTAGCAATAAGCATTGTAAAATGACTACACAGCATCAACCAAGAAAGATATAAAATCCTAAATCTTGCAGCTAATGTGATTTCATCAAGCAAATCCCACGTATAAGTCTGTCCAAGCCGAATACATAATAACATTTAGTTTATTGAACCAAGTCGATAGCGGGTCCAGATCCAATAGGTGGTGTAGGTCCCGGGCCGGGTGAGTTGGGGAGGCGGTAAGGCGGTCAAAATGCCTGGGGCAGTCACCTAGGTGATTGAGGTGGCCAAGGTGATCGCCCTAGGCAAAATCAGCCAATGTGAAGTGAGAAACAACACCTCGCTTTGCCTCATCGCCTAGGCAATTGAGGCACCTTTAATAACACAGGTTGGAAGCTCTAGCCAATCTGCCAATCTGGTCAATACACAATGACCCGAGGTTCCCTCTCTGCCATTGCTGGTCGGGGCTTTCCCACAAGAATACAAAAAATCCAATACAGTATATATATATGTTGTTACCAATGACCCGAGGTTCCCTCTCTGCCAAATGAGGCACCTTTAATAATATGTGTTTTTTATGACTTTTTCCTTGCACAATGTGCTATTGAATTTCCCTTTCAAATAACGTGTGAATTATCTTACTAACCTTAAATTTGTTTCATAATTCTGTATCACAGGTGGACAGTTCTCAACCATCTTCAGATCTGTGCGGTAGTGCCATTTCACCGATTTATAGCTGTCCTCCATGTTCTCAGTTATCTCTTCTCAGCTTGCTGTTAGACAAGCATGGGACATACAACAAATCAGCACTTCAGGCACTATTATCCCATGAATTTGGTTCGCAGGAATCATGCAGAGATCTTCATGGTACGAGGAACCTGGTTATGCCTTTGATCTTGAAGCGGCACCTTGTTGGAGAAGGTTCTCATCGTCATCTAGTCTCATCCATTAGATTTGATCCACCTTCAGATGGCATATCCTGGCTTGATACTTACTTTTGTGAATCGGTTCTTCTTGAAAGCCTTCCTGCAGGAGTCTTTGCAGACTCATTCGAACTACAGCATCTTTGTAATCGTGGGGGTAAGTGGTTATTGCTATGCATTGGTCTGTCAATCTAGGTTTTCTTCTTTCCTTGACTAATGCTTACATCTTTGTTGCAGTATTTCTTGATGCTGCTGTTTTTGGTGACAAAAATCTGGAGTTGCCTTCTGCTCTGTCTGAACGTTCAACAGTCAAGCTCCATATGAAAATGGATCATGGTAGTATACTACATCTCCATGATGCATTACAAATAGAATTGCCACTACATGCTAGATATCCGGTGAGTTAGGAAAACGTTGCCTACAATGTGAAGTGATGATATTATTTTTGAAGCAGTCTGCAATGAAGATATGTATCACTCTAAGAAAAGTGAATAACAGAAAGCCAAATGCAGTTTCATTTCTGATACATTTTCTCTAGTTTACGAATCAACAACTGATGCCAACCAGTTCAATGCTTATTTCTTAAAGCAAAGGGGGCATCTACTTTTGTAGGTCCTGTTGATCCTTCTCTTTTTTCATTAGGGAGTGATCTAACTGCTCCATATTTTCTAAAAACAACAAATACCCTTTTTTTTGAAATACAAAAACAACAATTACCAATCTACCTTTTTAAAAAGGTAGATTCTTAAAAAGGAGGTGACTGTTGACATAAAAGATTTCAGACCGATTAGTTTGCATAGTTATTAGAGGCGCCCGCTGCAACCGCCTAGGCGGTTGAGGCTAGTGAGACGCTGGCAAAACGCCTCGCCTCGCCCCGCCCAAGTCAAAAAAAATTGGTCAAACATGATCCATTTCTTAATTTAATTATGATATTTGTCTTCTTTTGTTATTAATTTCTACTCTCATTAAGTTGTTATGTTATATTATGCTTGATTTGTACTCTACTCTTGTTAGTTGTTATGATGTTGTGTCTGTTATTGACATTCTTTTATTGTTATAACATTATTTATCGATGACTACAATATATAGTTATTAAAATGATACATTTATTTCAATATTACAAGTATTTTTCTAGATTTATTTCAACTATTTGTATTAGATATATGTATTATTGAAATTAAAATAATTAAATAATATAAAACGCCTCGAGCACCTGAGGCGAGGCGCTAGGTCCCTCACCTCGGGTGCCTCACGCCTTGGATAACATAGTTAGTTTGTTAAATTACTCCTATAAAATTATTTCTAAGGTGTTAGCTTCCAGACTCAAGAGCACGTTGGATAGTTTAATTAGTCCCACTCTATCTACTTTCATCAAAGGAAGGTACATTTTGATAATTTCATGGCAGCATTTGAGTTCATTCAGGATCAACAGACAAGAAGGAAAAGTCGTGTGATTTTCAAACTTGATTTCAAGAGGGCTTATGACAGAGTGAGTTGGAAATGTCTATTTAGGGCTTTGTAGTTGATGAGATTTAGTTGGAGATGGATAAAGTGGATTCAGAATTGCATTGCGGCTGCAAAGTTCTCAATAGAAATTAATGGACAGCTCTTCAGACATTTTGGGAGTTCTAGAGGTCTCCGACAGAGAGACCCTATCTCTATTTTGCCTTTTGTAATGATTGAGTAGTTTTTCAGCTTGTTGTGGGAGAAGGTAAGCCAAAAGCAATTGATTGAAGGCATCAGGGTGGGAATTGATGACCAATTGAATCTCTCATCTCCAATTTGCAGATGAAAGGAAATGCCTTCATTTATCCATAATCCTTCTATTGTTTGAGACAGTTTCAGGACTGAAAGTCGACTAAAGGATTTGCGAGTAATTAATGTGTCCATTGGAGATAAGTAGGGCATGCACCGGAAGAAATTTTCCATCAAATACCTTAGTCTCCCTTTTCAGATAGGAACATTAAAAATGAGGATTGGCAACCTTTATAGGGTGTTTGGTAACATTTTTCTAATTGAGATAGTTTCTTTTTTAAAATTGATGTCAAATTATATCTGAACATAAATTTTAAAAATGAAAAAAAAAGTAATTGACGTGTTTGGTATAAATGGCATGTTTTAAAAATTATATAGATTTGTTTGGTTACACTTGAAGCTTACATTTGTTATGATATTATCAACATCTATTTATAAAAATATAAATAAATTAATTGAATACCAGTTAGGTATCATTATCAACCACAAAGTCTAAGACATCTGACTGAAAATAACACATTTCGTCACCCATTCATTTAATATGGTACAAAAAGAACTATTTTACAACGTATATTGACATTTTCAGTAAGAAATTTAGAATATTTTAAAAATTTGTTGGGGGATGTTGGTTGATCTGAACATGTGGATAAACTTCATGTTTCTTGTATAATTTAAAAGCGTCACTGAATTAAATACTTCATATTTGAGTACGAAGTCAATTTCACCATGACCAGTTAATGCAACCATTTGCCGCCCCATCATGTTGACATCATGCCCTCCTCCTCCTTGCCAATTGCCACCGCGACCAGCCGAAGTGGCCCTCTTGGTTGCCCTTTTCCTCATCACCACAGGCGATCAGCCTGCTCACCTGTGTCCTCCTCCTCCTCCTAGCTAGTTGCTACCATCCTCCTTGCTCCTCCTTGCCTGTCCTGATTCCTCTTCTTCTTCTTCGCCAACACCATCTCTCCACTCACCATTGCCCTCTGCCTAGAACCACATAGGAGGGATGATGAAGGAGATAAGCCTTGAATTTTATAAAAGGGTGTCCATAGCTCTTCTATAGACTGTTCTTAAATAATTGAGTGAATGGTGGACTATTTATTAATGTCTCATTTTTATAAATTAATTAATTTAAATATATATACAATATTATTTTAAATATAAGTATTATAATAAAAATATATATAGTAAAAACTAACAGTTTGAACTGACCCAAACCGAACCATTTTATTTGGTTCGGTTTCGATTATAAAAAAATAGTCTAAAGCTAGACCAAACTGAACTAAACCGTTTAGACCCCTAGTGATACCGAACAAGATTATATTTCACTAGATGTAATATACTTATCCACATGTAACACGTATTACATATTTTTATTGTAAAAGTTTTATCTATGCAGTATGCAACTAATATAACATACATATATGGACAAACTCGGTTCAGTGAAAATCAATTTAAGAGTTTTAAGATAGAATTAGTTCATATATAGCTAATTTAAATCAACGAATGTTTTGAGAACTTGTCAGCACTTTAAATATCTTTTTAACAACATACTGTCCTCTTAAGGCCTTGAGGGCAAAATAGTCAATTTCTAAAGCATTTAATTTAACAGTGGCCAACCATTACCGGCAAAGATTGGGTAATATCCCCAAAGTCAGGCCTTTCATTAAAACATTTCTGATGCCTTGGCCACCGGGCCTCCATTGAAGTGCTTCATGAGGGTTGGGCCTCCTGTTAAATTTCTCAATATTCTTCTTACCTTGATGTAGGATGGATGCGGTAGGATGGGCTTTACAGGGGGCTTCCATTGTATGGAGAGACATCACATTGAATTGACTGTTTTTCTTCTCATCATCTAATATTGTTTTGGGAAATGGCAGGAAAAATATCTTTCTGGGTAGGCCCATGGGTAGACTTTCAGCCGCTTGCTTTCCAATTTTCCAGATTTGTTGAGATTACTAGAAATAAAGAGGAGAAACTAGCAGCAATGTGGACTAACGACTCTCAGGCTGGCAGTTAGAGTAGTCTTTTGAAGAAACCTAATCTAATGAGTAGTCTAAAGTTTATCG
Source organism: Cryptocoryne crispatula var. balansae (assembly GCA_036172225.1). Classification (NCBI taxonomy): domain Eukaryota; kingdom Viridiplantae; phylum Streptophyta; class Magnoliopsida; order Alismatales; family Araceae; genus Cryptocoryne; species Cryptocoryne crispatula. The sequence continues at coordinate 3,213,523 of CM069924.1, read as the reverse complement.
TAGGAATACACCGGACAGATTGTCTTGGGCTACCGGGAACTCAACATCCTGTTCAGTCAACATGTCAAGCAAAAATTGTCTCTAGGAGGCCTGAAGGTTGTTTGGTGGAAGCAAGTTTGGTCTTCTTTACTTTTGTGGAAGATGGGGATTTTTACATGAATGGTGTGTAGATGTCGTTTACCTACGAAAGATTTTTTATACAGGATCCTATGTTTAGACTCTTCTACTTGTTTCTGCAGCATCTACAGGGAGGACATCAATAATTTGTTCATTAATTGTGGCATTATTCATCGTCTTTTGTGCTTTGCAAAAGTTGGGACCACCATTGTCCCTCAGATTTCATCAATCTCATTTTCAGTTGGAATAAATGGAACCTTGTAAGGGAAAACACAAATCTCTGGGAACTGACATTACCAGGCTTTGGGCTTTTTGGAAGACAGAGCAAAAGGATGCTTGAAGATTCTTTTCCTTATTTTCTTCTCCGTAGCATATCCTTTTTTCAGATGGCTTTTCTTGTGCGAGACTGGGTGCTTGCACATTCTGGCTCCTATCTAGATCGGAGAACTTTCAACTTGCTGTTTTTCTCTTGGAAAAAATTACTGGTGTAGAGCCTTTTAGCATGATGTCCCCTTGATAGTAGGCTAAAGGAGCTTTCTGTCATTTTCCTTTCTTTTCATCCATTTCATTGTTAGATTCTTGTACTTATTTCTTTTTATAATAATAGATTGAATCATGGCTTGCCACCTTCCAAAAAAAATCTGCCTTCCTAAAATTCCACTGTCAATCTTACAGGTTTAATCAGTGAGGCAAACGGTTGATATTCTATGCTTTTAATCTACTTGAAAATTATGTAACTATCTCACGCACTTGGAATTTTCTATACAGAAAATGAAAACGGGAGTTGCACTGTGAAGTGATAGGAAGAAATATTTTATTTTGGCAATTTTGTAATGTTTAAATACTTCTAACGTATGATGGTAGTGCATAATCATTTCATACAGTCAGACATAAGAACAGAGTCAGAATATGAAATGAAAGGAATATAAATTTGTTTGATAATATTTCAAATTACATGCTGATGAGAATTGATGCGAGCAAGCAGGAAATTAATTTCGATGTAAACTCTATGTATCCTTGGGAGCTTATGAGTATGCATGCATACACCTTTCAAGATATATAGTTTGTTCTTTCACTAACAGAACGTTGTAGTAAGGCCTGTATCTATTTCAGTTCTAACTCATGCGTAGTGCTTCAAAATTCGAATCTGCATCTGGAGCTTGCCTTTTTGGTTATGTTTCTTTTGTTCTGGAGTGGCGGTGTTTGCTCTTATAGTTCTTGTCAACTGAAATAAAAAATTTGTGAACCTTAAGCCCTGCAAACCGCATGAAGTCGAACTCATCTGATGTCTTGTTTTAGTTTGCACTTTGGGTTAATCGTAGCCTACGGGAAAATTTTGCAATATCATTACCTGTTCCTTATGGATAGAATATAGAACTTTAGTTTCCGTGTTTTTCTTTTCATTGTTTATTAATAACCATTGTTATCTAAGGGCTTCGAAGGCCTGCCATACTTTCTCATTTTGTACTGCCTGTCTTGGTTTATTAAATTATGCAGTAGCTTTCACTACTTTTAGCATTTGAATTTTTCACAACTGTTGGGTTGAAAATGGGTAATCGGCTATTCACATTTGCATAATCTCATTAGAATGTCACACATTTGAAGGTCTAATAGCACATACCCTGAGATTCTCAATCATATATGTGCAAGTACAAAAGTGGCAAAACTGCCAATAATGGTTCATTTGCAAAATTTCATTGCTTAGCATTTTCGGGTAGAAATGAAGATATGAGAATAAAACTCAAGTCATTATAAAGCATGCTTTGCAGGATTGGCCAATCCTGTGAGCCAACCTGATTTTGAGGGAGAGGGGAGAAGGGTGATTCTGGCGTTGATTTTTGTGGGATTGAACTAATTTGAAGGTCTAATAGCACATACCCTGAGATTCTCAATCATATATGTGCAAGTACAAAAGTGGCAAAACTGCCAATAATGGTTCATTTGCAAAATTTCATTGCTTAGCATTTTCGGGTAGAAATGAAGATATGAGAATAAAACTCAAGTCATTATAAAGCATGCTTTGCAGGATTGGCCAATCCTGTGAGCCAACCTGATTTTGAGGGAGAGGGGAGAAGGGTGATTCTGGCGTTGATTTTTGTGGGATTGAACTAATTTGATCGGATTGGCTTGAATCGATCAATCCAGAGCTAAGCCTGGCATGATCGGCCGCTCCAGGTGGTGGAGGCCTGATCCTACCGAATTCAGCCCTTAGACCCATAGGGGATTGATGTGGACTGTTTTTCCACTTTATTTTCTGTTTTTTGTGAATCACTGATCTGTGTTTTTCTTCCCTAGGATCAGCCAATCTGATCTGATTTGGTATTGCCCGATCCTGATCCAGAATTCCTTGTTAGAAGGGTTACGATCCTATGTTCACTAAATGAAATTGTTTATGGCGTTATGTATCTTCATTTTGCGAACAGTGATATTAAGTTTATACTTGCTTAGAAGCAGTTGGCTACTTTAATTGTGGTAGGCAGTTATGTGCATTTTATGAGGAAGCTAGCTATTTTATGATTGTTATTTGAAGACTGCATCCTTTTTCCCTGCAGCCGTTTGATGCATCCGGATATTCAAAGGTTGAAATCGAACCACCAGATTTTCTGATGCTTTGCAGATCAAAACTACCACAGCAGGATTGTTCGACCATAGTTATTAGTTGGTATGCAAGATGTTCAGAGAAGGTTATCTGGAGCATACCTAGTGGAAATCCTGCATTATCACACATCGTCTCTGCTGTTACTTTTATTTCAGCTTTAGTCTCAGCTCTTGTTATAGTTTACACGGCATTATTTAGTTCTCTGTCTTGCAAGGATACTATCAGTTGCTGATGGCTATATAAAATTTATATTGCTTTCGTGAAGTCTAATAGATTATAAACTACTTTATTAAATATTGGTCTCACGTAGTGTTCTTTTCCATGTTATTGACCTGGTTCTCGCAAGTTTATAGTTCTAGATAGAGGATTTGGGGTGCTTCCAGAAGGAGCAGATATGATACATGGTCTGCCATGTCTTATCAAATTAGTTGATACTGGCTTATCTAGTTATTTTTTTCAGCAGACCAATATGATCCCTCTCCCGAATTGCCAATTCCCTATGAGGGAATGGTTGGGGATCAGCCTGGGTCGCTGATCTGATCCGATCCAAACCAGGCTGCACGGATTGGCTGGAATCAGCCGGTCCAGCTAGTCAGGCTAGGTGTTGCAGACCACTTGTGGGTCTTGGGAGCTTTGTATAAGGTCCAACGGTCCCTCCTTTCACCCCAATCTCTCTCAAGAGCGCTCTGAGGATTCCTTTACTCTGAACAATTTGTTGACGCTTGCAAACTGGTCAAGTAAACGGTCCAACTATTGATCTCTCTCTCTCTCTATATATATATATACACGCGCACACATATGTAAATATAGTTCATCTTAATTTAGTTACACATCCATTTTGGTCAAGTAAACGTATAGTTCATCTTAATACGTGCTTTGTTGTATTGATGTAGCTAGGGTGGTGATGTCCTTAGTCGGTCATTTGTCAAACATCACCCGGGGCAGCATTTGCTGCAACAGTTGTTTGAATATGCAAGTCACCCAGATGAATACTTGGTCGTACTGTACATCTATTTTGCTCTGAAAACAGGGCGATTAGGGTTCTTTGTTGGCCTCTCCATGGCCAACCCCAGCTCTTGTTTCTCTTTAAAAAGAGAAGCCGGTGGGCAGAATGGAGGCTACTGGAAAACAAGATAGTGCCAACACATGAGCTTCTGTGTTTTACTACTCTAAAGTGGTCGTCAGCACCCTTGCCTCTTCGCCAGTCATGATGGGTGTTGATCTCAACTAGGCTCCGAAGTCTTTATCCTTTGTGGTGTAGCAGCAACCTATGATAAGCGGTGTGATTCATAATCTTAGGCCATTGAACATCTCTATTGCTATCAATTTTATTTTGAAATTCACAGTGCAAAAAAAAAATGGTGTAATCGAAGTGTCCACTTGTATCAATTTGGATATTCTAACCAAACAGAGCATTATTGAGGGTGTGATTAACCATCTTGTGATGTGGAGAGATCAGCCTGTCCTGCTCTGCTTGTGATCAGTTTATCTTGTTTTATTCAGCTTGGAAGTAGGCTGGTTCTCTTGCTTGTGTTTGCGTCCAAAACGTGTCCACCAAAAAAGGAAGCCTGTGGCACGATCAAGATTCAGATCAAAGCTGAAAGCCTAAAACTTACTCTGTCGATGCAAAGGCTCGCTAATCATCGCTGCGACGTACTGGTAAATGTTACGAACAAGAGATTTTTGGATGTTAGTCCCCATAACTATTTATTTTTAATAGCTTTAAATTTTGAAAATTTCAAGTTTCATAATGTCTCCTGTAGTTTGAACTTTGAAAATTAACTCCTGCTCGAAACCCTCAATTTGTCTTCTTTTTTTTTATGGAAGTACCCTTCTTCCTCAACTCTTGTTTAAAATAGGGAATATTTTTGTCAAAAGAATTTAAAAAAGGGTATGAATGATGACTAGTTGAGGGTTTTGTTTGATCGGATATTTATTTCAGAATAATACAAGTATGCGAGGATTTCTAAAATCTTTCGGAGACATGTTTATCGTTATAAACAATTACGAGGTACCGTATCTAAAAATCCGTAACAACAATGAAACCTGTCTGGAAACGGCAAGTTTTGCATAGACTTGCAAAGAGATTTCAATCATTTGAGTTTTATTATGAGTTCAAAGTGTAACTAAATACACCCACTTTTATTGGCTCGAGTGTAGAGGAATTGGTGAAAAAAGAGAAAATTCTACAAGAAACCCAAAAAGGTTACAACTGATTGAATTTTATTTTCTATTCAACAATTTTATCCTTCCTCTTATCTTTTTACATTCTCTCTCTCTCTCTCTCTCTCTCTCTCTCTCTCTCTCTCTTTCTCTCTCTCTCTCTCTCTCTCTCTCTCTCTCTCTCGTTGCAGAAGCAACAAGAGTTGGGAAGTGATTTTACATGTTAAAATTGAACACTTCGAAAGTCTAAATAACAGCCCAAATGTGAGTTTAAAGTTGCAAGCGTTAAGCTTCAAAGTCGTAAAAGACCCAAAAAATATCTTGCAAATAATTTTAGACCTCATTCCTCATTCGGGTCTTTCCCCTCGACCTCACGGTCCCTAGCTGCTTCTTAGGACTGCCGCGGAGAGAAAAAGAGGGGGGCGGCGAAGCAAAAGAAGAAACAACTGCCGCTGCGAGGGAAGGTAGTTCCTCTGCGTAACTGAGTTTTAGACAGCACAACGAGATGTATGAAGCAAAATGGCGACCAAGTTTTAAGATTACTATCTTATGCCCTGTTTGGTTAGAGTTTCATTTTTGTTACTATATCAATTTTGATATTAATATTTTCAAATGTTGGAGTATCAATATCAAAAGTAATACAAGTGGACATTTGTATTACACAATATGCTTTGTTTGTACTACAAATTTTAAAATTGATATAATTAACCAAACACCTCTTAATGGTTCTTATCAATATCAATTTTAAAATTGATAGTGATAGAGGTACCTAATAGTGTTACCAAACAGGGCGTTAAGCTCGATCCTCTTCCTCACGGTTTGAAACATTGTCCAACCAAACAAATAACAGCCGAACGAACTGTATGAAGCAATTACAAAAAAAAAAGGACATGTGACCCCCGTTCGGGATTTTGAACTTAAAACATCTTCATGTCTGCCAACAGAACACTCCGTTTGAGCATTTTTGAAGAGGACAAAATGAAGACGAAACACTGTATGCTCTCTGTTAGGTGAAGGTGGGTGATTCAGGAAATTCAAACACCCATCCAACATCAGATTCAAAAGTGGAGAGGTAGTAATGAAAATTCCAAAAAATGGACCTACTGTTAAATTGACCCTGAAAAAAGGACCGTGTAACAAGTGCACCATTTGAAGGAGATCTGTTGATTTCCTCTACAAGGGGATTGATTGGCTTGACCAGCCTAGCAGCTATGAACCTTTCATTCTCGGTATTGGGCACATTGCCAGGTGAAATGTTTCAGTGAGAACTGACTACCAGTGATAATAGTTATGATGATAATGATAATAATATCTGCATTTAGGCCTTTTAAGATGACATTGCCATTATGAAGCAATGGACACAAGAAAAAACGGCCAGTCACCTTTAAGAAGATGCAGTAGATCATCTTTCAGCCAATTTTCCGGAACTCGCTTTTCGTTGGGAATCAGTGAAGTGCCCAGTAAATGGGACACCACCAAGGCTCTTCTCAAGCTGAGGAAGTGTAATCCAAAATTAGAGAGTGCGGTGAGTAAAAACCTTAATTTCTAGGATAAACTTCAGTTTCATATGGGAGATACAACAGGACATAGAGCCAAACCTTGAGAAACAAATCAACAGATGCTTGATCACATGGGGAGAAAGCAACTTCATCTCTTTTCCTTTGTACAAAATCATTGTGCCGCTCAACCTACATTTAAGGATTAATTTTAAACGTAACATCATAAAAATTAAGAACCAGGTTGGTTCGGGTGGTTGAAGAGGTCATCATATTTATTTAATTTGTTCAGGCTAAGACCACATTAATTCCTGATAGCCTGAGAACTAATGATAAATCATAAATATATAGAGAAATGAAAAGAGCATTTTCCTGGTTAGATCTCCTACAGTAGTATATATCTCGGTAGCCAGAGGAAGCAGATTACACTGGTCAAAAGAACTTCTTAACACGCTGAAGAGCAATTGTTGGAGAAAATATAGCATCTACGGGGTTTTACCTGTTCTATCAAACGTCTCACCAAATGTCTAAGACGTTCAGTGGTTGTCTTTTCGTGAAACTTTTTCAAAACAATAAGGGGAATTGTTGCCAATTCAGGAAAAGTGATGTGGTAGCTCCACTGAGAAATGTGAGCTGATAGTTGTTCAAGAGCTGCAAAAGTACATTCTTCTTGAAATTCTTTAGACTTTAGCAGTTGTTTCGGAACCTAGAAGAGTGAGTGTTGAAGGAAGCCATTAAAATCAGGCAAGAAATAAAAGTTGAAAACACAACTTTATAAAATGCATTTCTAAACAGAATGGCCTCTTATGGTGCACGAACAATTAAGTTTCCCATAATTGCAAAAATACAAATGAAAGATAACGTTGAAAATTTTGTTCATGGAAGAGTTCACATCATGACAAGCGCAATTTCATTTCACATAAAGATAATAGTACGACAGATCACATGTCCACCATGTGGCCACGTGAACAATCAATAGTCTAGCAAAGAGGTAACAAGGAAAGCTCCCTCTCGAATACTCTATGAAATGTAAGCTCAAAGGAAACAACTCAACATGGTGACTGCTCCATTTAAGTATGCAGTATGCAACTATGCATACTAACTTGGTCAATTTTGACTTTATCCAGGATTAAGTAATTAAGCTTTGTAAGACGCTTTGTGATGAATGCAAGAGCAAAAAATGAAGCATATTGGGTACATAGAAGTGATAAAAGACTTGTATGACGGAGCCATAGTTGTCAAGGAGACAAGGCGCCCAAGACGTTGAAGGGTACCGATTCCGCTTAGGCGACAAGGCGGCCGCTTAGGCGTCGCCTAGGCGGTCAAGGCGGTATTCAAGGAATGCTGAGTCGGGAGGTTGTTATATATAAAAAAAACATAAATATAATTATATTTGTTATGTTATAATTGAATATGAGTGTTTTATCAATGCACATAAGTAAATATGATGTGTGAAAGAGAAGAAAGTTAAATAAATATTTATAAAATTTAAGTATATAACTCATTTATGATTATAAAATTCATATATGTGCAATAGTATAAGTGATGGTAAAATATTGTTATAATATTATTAAATGGGGGGCGCAGAGTAGTCGCGGATCGACCTGCGCGGTCAGGTCGCGGGGGTCAAGGGGGCAACGCCCCTTGTGGGGGGTTGTCAGGGGGGCGAAGCCCCCCGAACCCCAAAAAGTATGTAATAGTATAAGTGAGACAAAGAGAGAGAGAGAGAGGAAAGAGTTGAAAAAGAACTTAATTAAGTATATAATATATGTTTATAATCATAAATTTTAAATATGTATGATAGTATAAGTGATAATACAATATATTAATATATTCAAACTATCATTAAATAAGTGTCCCTTGTGAGGAGTATCAAGGGAGAAAAATCCCTCAAAAACTTTTTTTAATGATGTAAAAATACCCAAGGCGCCTTGCTTGGGCGCCTTGGGCGCCTAGGCTGGCGCCTTGGGTGCCTTGGCGGGCGCCTTGGGCGCTTTTTTGGCCCCAGACAAGGCGCCCTTGGAAAGGCGCCTTGCCGCCTAGGCGGCGCCTAGGCGCCGCCAGGCGCCGCCTAGGCGGGCGCCTTGACAACTATGGACGGAGCAAGTATTAGTGTTTGCATTTGAGGGAAACAAGAGATTTCCCTATTTCAAATGGTTTGCACTGGTTTGTAATAAGTCCTGATCTTTTTGTATTAGGAAGCAGCTCCTTTTGTGTAAAATTGTGGTGTCAACAGTATTCTTCCTATATTGAAGCCTGCAGCCTTGCCACCCTGATGCCTGCCAACAATATCTCCTACAATTTAGGAGATGACGTAGTAAAGATGCGCAAGGGTCCAGGTGGGTCCTACCGTCCTGAAAACCAGGGTGATCACTGGACGATCCTACAAATAAGGAAAGAAGCCGCTGGGCCATCTTCACTTACTGGAACCAAAGCAAGGAGATCCACAAGCTAGCAGGATCCCTTCCCTACAAATTAGGGGCTTACAGAGGGAAGGAGACCATCGGAACTGTCAATCAGTTCAGACCTGCCACCTGGCAGAAAAAAATCAAACCAACCACCATAGGCTCCTGAAAACTAGGAGAGGCTATTGGATCTTCAGCAGCTCATCAAAACTACCCAAAGAGAAGTCTAGCAAGGCTAAGATTCTCCTCTGATGGCATCCAGCTCATCTTCCTACAATATAGGGTCTGAGGCTCTCTGTTAGAGGCATAGATTAAAGAATCAGTCGAATCAGATCGGAATCGGCCAATTTTGGAATCGGATCGGTCGATTTCGATCCGATACCTGCTTGAAGGACCGATTCTGACCTAAATTCCACCGGAATTGGTCTGCATCAGTTGAATCGGTCGAATCGGAATCAGAATCGGAATCCTGATTTTTTTTTATTTTTTTAAAAAACAAGATTCAGGCCAAATCGACCAGAATCGGTCCGAATCGGAACCAGAATCAGAAATTTTTTTAAAAATCCCGATTCCTAATCGGTTTCTCTTCTTGAGAATCGGTTAGAATCGGACCGATCCGAATCGAATTGGATCGGTACTGACCGATTCCAATTCCGGAATCCTTGGTTAGGGGTGTGGGAGAGGCCATTGGATCTTCAACAGCTCATCAAAACTGCCCAAAGAGAAGTCCAGCAATGCTGAGACTCTCCTCCGATGGCATCCAGCTCATCTTCCTACAATATAGGGCTCTGATGCTCTCTGAGTCTCCATTGGCAAAGAGACCTGTGCATGGGGCAGCTAGGCCGGCCACCTATACTGGAAGTTGAAAGAAAAGATCCTGGAAGATCCCAGAAAATATGAGGGACCGCACCTTTCTTCTTGGCTGGAACTGCCAGCTGGGTAGCCCTCTGGCAGCAGGACGCTCTCCCGATGCTGCTAGGCTAGCCTTCCTCCGATGGAGACCTAGAAACCGTTTGGTTTCACACCGGTACCCACTTCCACTTCACGTTGAAGGTAGAAGCAAGGAGATTTTTTCTCCTTCCACTGTAAAAAGCTCCTCCTGGAGTTACGCACGTCTTAACGTGTTTTGGACGTGGGGCTCCTGTGGGGGGGGGAGACGTGATGATATATATTTTAACTTTAATAAATAGATGATAATACTTGTGGAGAGAGAGACTTGATGATATGTATTTTAACTTTAATAAATAGATAATAATAATATCACAATATGTGGAGAGAGAGACGTGATGATATATGTAATTTAACTTTAATAAATAGATAATAATGATATCATAATGTGTGGAGAGAGAGACGTGATACATTTTGATGTAAAATAATAATAATAACATGGGAACCAAAAACAAGATGATATTTATTTTAACTTAAGGAATAGATTGTCTAAAAAATAAAAATTAATCATACTTATTTAAAATGAGATTAGCCGACCCACCTTAGGTGGGTTGGCATGGACGTCTGCATGGGATGCAGTGTTCTCGCGTTCGAGCTACAGCTCGAACATCGTTTCGTCTACTGCTCGAACGCCGTCTGTCCCTGGGGATGATCGAGCGCTGGGGCTCGATCGTCTGTCGACGCACTGCGCTGTGCGTGCTTCGGCCACTCGGCCATCCGATCAAAAAAAGAGTTATTTAAATTGAATAAATTTTTATAAATATTTTGAAATAAATATAAAAATTTGTGTATATTTGTTACATTTTGTATTATGTATTTTATTTTAAATATGACATTCAATATGAAATAAAAAATTAAAATAATATGAAGTCATTTTTTGAGATAGTGAGAAAAATATAAAATTATTGTCATAATTTTATTTTTTATATTATTTAAATTTTAATTTCACGTGAAAAGTAATAATTTTAAATGGTTACCAAACTGCTTTTACTTCTGTACAATAAAAGTACTTCTCGTTGAAGTACCTTCTCGTAGAAGGCACTTCTAATAGAAGTCCTTCTGTGAAATTGCCAAACGCACCCCTAGTCTCCAGCCTATAAAAGAAAGACCGTGGCTACCATCTGAGAGGTTGGAGACCCTAGGTGAAAGCCCTAGCCATGCCATCATCCTGCTGTTTCTGCTGCCGTGCACATAGGAGAAGAAAAAGAAGCCGAAGCTATCTTCCAGCTGTGCACCAAGGAGGAGAAGAAGGGCCGAAGCCCCCTTCCTATTCTCCCATCTGCTGCACACCCATAAGAAGAAAAAGAAACCAAAGACATCTTCCTACTTTCGTTGCTGCTACGCACCAAAAGAAGAAGATGAAAGAATAGAAAGATGAAGAAAAAGAGATAGTAGGATGCTATTCTTACACGCTGCACCTTCTTCCCATCCCATTTATCTCCTTTGAAGACCCTCTTGTATGGCCTTCAGACATGCATATCCAACCCACTTTAATGGCCTCCAACTTACCTATATCGAACACTTTGATGACCTCCAACGTGCCTATATCCAACCCATTTTAACAACCACCAACATGCCTATATCCAGCCCTAAATCTGACCCAAATCAGATCCAATAAGGTAGCCAAAATCTCCTGTTCGGATCCCCTATATTCAGTCAAAGAAAACCCATCTGTACAGGCCAGTCCAACCCCTGTTCGGAGCCCCCTTAACCTGTCAAGCAAGTCAAAAATAACTCATGCGCCAGCAGCCGAAAGTGGGCAGGAATCTGTCCACCAATCAGATATGCAAGTCAGTTTGACTTGCAGGAACCAGAAGATTCAAGTCTGGAATCTGTCCAGAAATGGTGCAGAAACCAGAAGATGCAGATCTGGAACAGGTACAGAACAGAACGGATACCAGAAGCTATGCAGAAAATTCCAAATATGGGACCTGCTCAGAATATTGCAGAATACAGACCGAGGACCGATGGCAGCAAGCTTACAAGGCCCAAAAGGTCAGTCCAACCCCTGTTCGGACCCCCCTGAAACTGTCAAACAGGTCACAAATAACTCATGCACCAGCAGCTGGAAGTGGGCAGGAATCTGTCCAACCAATCAGACATGCCACTCGGTGCAGAAACCAAAAGATTCAAGTCTGGATTCTGTCCAGAAATGGAGTAGAAACTAGAAGATGCAGATCTGGAACAGGTCCAGAACAGACCAGATACCAGAAGCTATGCAGAAAATTCCAGTTATGGGACCTGCCCAGAATAATGCCGAAAGCAGACCCAGGACACATGGCAGCAAGCTTACAAGTCCCGAAACTGATGACAACAGCCCATTGGGCCTAACACTCATGACAGCACAATGAACTAAATTGGTCATCAAGGCCCTGGACAAACAAAAAATTCTTAACATATTGAAATCATCAAACAATTAAATCTCATAATCTGGGCAGACATATGGGTACGCCCCATAGTGTTTGAACCTGGACAGGCACACAAGCACATCCCAGGGTGTACCGATCTTGGACACGTATATGGGCATGCCCCATGATCCCCCCCCCCCCCCACCCAAAGCACGAAGTATCGAACTCCATATACTAAGGAAAATTCCATTAATTTAAGAGGAGGTCATGTATGTCACCGTGCTAAACCAACCCCTAAATCAATTGAGGATAATGTGGACGGATATCCAGTACCCATGAAGGGTCAAGAAAATAAACTCCATATACTAAAGAAGGGAAATCCCACTAATTTAAGGGGAGGTCATACATGCCACCATGCTAAATTGACCTTTAAATTAAGTGAGGATAATGGGGAAGGATACCCTGTACCCACCAAGAGAAATGTTATCATCATCAAAGGGAAATTATGGCTCCTTCATGCCTTCCCCTACTCATATGCATATCAATGTGACATGCTTCATGCATGATATCTCATTTCATCAAACATTGTATTATCATAACCCCAAGGTTAAGGGACAGACCAGCATGACTTTTCATGCCAACATGCCCTTACCTAACCAATGAGGTAAAGGTCATTAAATGAATCCTCTAATGCCGATCAAAGGCTAATGAGATTCTGTCCTATTCAATCGATAGGAGTTATGGCTTGCATGCCTTCTCTTATATTTATGTAATTCAAGAATGATCAATGAAGAACTTCCATGTTAAATGTTTCCTATGGTATATGAAGGGAGTATTAATAACCACGTAAGCTTATATTTGAAGGAATGCAAATCCAAACGAGGAAATGCCAAACTCTTAAAATTCAACAAACTGAAGATAAAAAAAATCAAGACAGAGTGCATATCCTCAGATTTGAAAATATCAATGTCACCAGAGGTCCAAGCCTTGCTCGGTTGACATGATAATACAAACCTCAACCTAAAATTCCAACAAGTTCAATAGGTCTGGAAACTAATTACTAGCAAGTTTGACAGCAAAACCGAACATTTTGATTTCCCAAGATGAAATGTTCATTTTGCTGTAGTTCCAAACCTTTAACAAAGATGCGAAACTGCAAGCTTTTCCACGCATGGGATCTCCATTACCAATTCCTTCATACTCTAGGGAATCCAGCACCAAGGATACGACCGGAATAAAAATTCCACTGGCACGAGAAAGTTGATTGAGCATCTGTACACATTTAATTCTTAAAGGCAAGTAGCGTCTTCCAGTAAATAGGTGAGCTGTTTCCATCATAATTTGAATAACCATGTAAACCAATGGTTGGACCTCATGATCGCTGATGTGCCGTGAGATAAACTTGACCCAAAAATCAATGCAGCTGACATACTGCCAACTGCAAATTCTTTGAAGTTCATTCTGAAAATGTAAAGATAAAAAATAAACAGAATTAGTATTTCCTCATATCACACAAAGAAAGGTAAATACATTTACAAAGTACAAGATTAAATGATAAAGAAAATAATGACGTGCCTAAACAATTGAAATAAGATATAGAACCTCCATAAAAATGGACAAGGGACAAGCTGAAGTATATGTTATACATTTCACCAAATAACACTGGCCAATTATGTTTCCAACAAACTATGGTCACTACGGGTGTAAACGGAATCCAATATTCCAAAATTCCGATTCGATTATGATAAAAAAATAATAGATTCAGAACTTGTTATTGTATCTTATAGCTATCGGAATCAGTTAATTCCATTTATGTTTATCCAATTTTGATAAAAATAATATATAAAAATAAAATTACATAAATGATGAAAAAGAATATATAAAGTGATAAAATGACAACAATAAAAATTTAAAGGCATTATATCAAACTTTAGGATTATATGTAAATTATTAACTTATTTTTAAATAAAAATTAATATATAACATGTATTTCAAAAATTATTGAATTTGGTTTTACTTCCAATGGAAGAATCAAAATCGAAACTTAGTGATTCCAAAATTATTGAAATTAGAATGGAACACCTTAACCCTTATCGGAATTGAATACAGGTGAATCCACTATCAAATTGACCCATTTGCAACCCTACGGCAACACAACCAAAAAGGCACATCCACTGTTAAACCACAATACTAAGAAAACAAGACAAAAGATACTCGCCACATTTTAATGCTCCATCGACAACAAATTCATACCAGTAGCATTCATTTTTAGCCTTAAAGTCCTTTTCTCAATGATCCTCCACCAGAAACGCATTTCAGATAATCAGTACCAGCTACTAACCTTCATCTTCGTTCTAAATGCACACTGCAAAACTTTGGCCAATTGCTGCAAAGTATTAAATGCCCTCTCATATGATAGCTGCACATTCAGAGTGTGAAGTTCTACCAAACACTCACTGAGAAACTCAACACATTTAAGGTTTGATGATTCAATGTACTTGCAGTGAGAAACAAAAGCGTTGTATACTTTGATCAAGCAGAATCCAAGGTATTCACAACTTGACACAGTTGAAATCTCTCGTATTAATAAGAAAGCAGATAAAGAAAGGCTATTATCACCAGTTGCCCATAAATGAACAGCAATCTGCATTGAAACATAAGGCATGAACCACCAGAAAGATATGATACAATAACATGTGAATCAAACATCTCAATCAAAATAGATAGTACTAAGCATCTCTTACTACTAAAGAAAGGGTAATCCACTAGAAATTAAAATGCCTTCTTGATAGTCCATGAACGTGGTGTCAAGACAACCGTCAACATTTCATACTAAGCAATATTGTTATTAGGAACTTAGCATCCAAAACAAAACATCAACTGTCATAGATGTTTGTTTACAAGAAGTTATATCCTTCCAATACTTCCGTTTTCAATGAAAAGTGCCATGTATAAGGTCATCTGCAAAAAAGAAAGATGGCTATCTTATGTTGAGGATCT
The DNA here is from genome assembly GCA_036172225.1 of Cryptocoryne crispatula var. balansae. NCBI lineage: Eukaryota > Viridiplantae > Streptophyta > Magnoliopsida > Alismatales > Araceae > Cryptocoryne > Cryptocoryne crispatula. Next base: position 3,198,447 of record CM069924.1, on the reverse strand, counting down.
AAGATTATGATGGATGATTGTACATTCCTTTTCTTTTGAAAGTGGATTACTGTACATTTAATAAAACAAAGTATGGATAAGTTAGCCAATGTCGTCTTTATTACCATGCTTTCTGTTGGTGTCAGAATTTTCAGAAAATAAAAATGAAGGGCAGCACAGCAGAAAATGGGAGAAAACAGAAAAAATTGGTCCAAGTCAATTTCCAGCTAGATCGACCCCCCATTGGGCCAATTCTCAAATGGACAAGCACCCATTAGGGCCCAATCAGACCATAAGCTATCTCATTGGCATTTTTTTCAGCTGGCCTGGCTCATTTTCTCATTTCGAAAAATGATTTCTCAGCCCTCCTTGAAGCCCACGTACTCACAGCCCATGAGGAGAAGTTGGGCTGGGCCGCAGCCACCTGCAGGCCCAAATCAGGCTTGGCCCACTTCAGCTCTAGTGTGAATAGGCCTCACAGCCTGCCACCTCACCTCCTCCAGCCGTACATGCCACCTCAGCCCATTTATTGGTCAGTTTATGAAGAGAGAAACTGAAGAGGCCAGGGGGAGGTCAAGGGTCAGCCAGCCCATTAATCTGAAATTAACTGGTGTAACCCCCAAAGGGGAGGTCAAGGGTCAGCCAGCCCATTAATCTGAAATTAACTGGTGTAACCCCCAAAGGGGAGGCCAAGGGCCATCGGTTATGGAAGCATGGCCTGGGCCTTCATCTGCCCCCAGCCTCTATAAGAAGAGGGGGACACGCCAGCTTCAGGAGAGGGAGTTTGAAGCGCCGACAGGCTGCCGGTCTGCCACCTGCTGCTGCACCTGCTGCTGCCACCCGCTGCCAAAAGAAAAGAGGAGCAGAGGAGAAGAAGAAGACAAGGTGAGAAGGAATAATGGGAATGCCCCTATAGCCCTCTAAGGGCCTTCTTGCTATCTGTTCTACTTCCCCTTTCCTGCCCTCCATCCATCCTCACAAGATGCCTCATTTCGGTCCATTTAAACCCCCCTAAGTTGGAATGCACTGCCCCTGGAGCCGAGCCCAATCCAGGCCCACATTTCGGATAACCTGCAGGTCCATGCTCTGGCCCATGACTGGATCACCTGCAGGTCCCTCTTCCAGCCTGGTTTCAGCCCCGATCAAGGCCCAAAAGACCCCCATTTCGGCCCATTTCCAGGCCTATCACTAGGCCCATAACCTGCCATCTGCAGGCCCACGTTCCAAACCACCTGCAGATGCCCCTATCCAGGCCCACCTGCTGGCCCCTTTTCAGGCCCAGTCCGAGCCCATATGTCAGGCCCAAGATCTGGCCCATGCCCAGTCCAATTTAACCTGCAATCAGCCCGTCTGGCCCACAGTCCGAGACCGCTTGCAGGCCGATATCCAGGTCCTGAAACAGGTCCCCTGTGACCCAATCTCAGCCCATTCAGAACATCCCAAACAGGCTATTTGCAGGCCCATTTTCAGCCTTGTTCGGCTCCTTACATAGGTTCCAACTCAGGCCTCCAAGCAACCCCTTTCGGTCCATTAAACAGAGCCCGGTGCTCATTAAACAGACCCGAAACCTGCTGCAAAAACAGCCCTTTTGATGACCCTTACACAAGCCTTGCCCTACCTTTGTACAAGCCCAACAACTGTCCCACACTGCGGAAGATTGAAAGGCTGGCAGCACGTCAAGTTGCAGAAACAGAGAGCATAGAAGTATATAAAAATCTGGTCGCTAGGGTCAGATTTTGCAAGAAGTTCCAAGGCCACCAGGTCCATATTCTGCAGGAAGTTCCAAGGCCGCCTGGGCCTCACTGAAGCTCAAACAGGCCTCCAAGACACAATGAAGGCAAATATGGCTGAGTCAAAGTTTGACATTAGTGTTAATCAAATAAAATTCACAATCAAATCGACTTGAGACTAATTGGGGGCCGGTCCAATCGGTATGCTTTACGTCTCAAGTTTAAACCTAAATAATAATCCAATCCAAGACTAATTGGGGGGCGGTCCAATCGGGCATGCTCTACGTCTTTGAAAAATAATCAAACAATCGAGACTAATGGGGGCCGGTCCAATCGGGCACGCTCTATGCTTCGACATAATCTAAAAGAATAAAAAAATAATAAATGGTTAGCATATAAAGGTCAAAAAAAGGACCCCAATGCTATACTATTTTTCCCATTAAGGGATGATTATATCGATTTATATAATGGTTAAATGTATATACATATATGCATGTATGCCAAAATATAAAATCGATATGATAAGTGATTATATCGATAGGTAGCACCCACAAACCTTAGCTAAAGGTCAGTGTGCTATGTCTCATATCGATATGATCGATTCCATAATGCCTATCAAAGGCTCAATGAACTCAAATAAAAATTTGATTCAATTCATCGTGATCATGACTCTTATGTCTCTCACATTTGTAATTTGTACAAACTTTCCAATTAATGGGAATTGCATGTTGTGTATATAATTGATATCGATGAGAGTTAAAAATAACTCCGTAAATTCAAATGGAATGCAAATAAAAAGAATAATTTAAAACAAATCAAAATAATAATAAAAAAGAGAAAGAAAATAAGTTAATTAAATAATATGAAAACACTAAAATTAATCAAAATTGTTAAGCATAATTTTTATGACTTAAAATTAATTTAAGATAAATTTTAGACTTCAAGAATATTTTTTCTAACTTATTAAAGAATAACAAAATCAAATAAATTTAATAAAAAAATAATAATTATAAAATCAATTTGAAAACCAATCAAAATATACTTAACCAAGTAAAAGAATGATTATACAATCTTAAGCTAATTCTTTGGATAATAAAAAATGATGAAATCTCTTAAGTCAAAAGATCTATTAATTAATCAATAAATTTAATAAAAAAACAACACAATAAAATCAGTTTAATAAAAAAATAAACAAACAGTAAATAACACATTGTCATCTCATTAAATAATGTTCAAACTTCTAAATCAAATCTCTTCAACCAATTAAATAACATTTAGAATAAATAAACCTAACAAGTCTAAAATCAATCAAACATTTAAAGAATAAAAAATGATAAAGATTAAATCCAAATCAATTTAAATACAAACCCTTAATCAAATTTTAAATAAACACTAAAAGACATTAAGTCACAAACCAATTGAATCAAAGTTTTAAAACCAAACTCCAATCAAATTCAATTTTAAAAATAAAAAAAATTGCATTTCATCAAATTATTAGAGTCGTTACTCCTATTGTGTTCATTTCGATTGTGGATGTATGTTATTGTTTCGAAATTGCTATGATGACGAATCAAGGGTATTCGAGTGTTCTCAATATAATTAACATCGGGTCTTCGCACCACCTGATGGGGAGAGGTTAAAACGAATTTTCAAAGAACCCAACCTCGAACTTATATTTTTATGTATATCGTTCAATTAGTTATACTCCTATGGAATACCGATATTTTCCTAGTTGTAAAACTAAATTCGATGAATAAAAATTTTGGAAGACTTTTTTTAAAAAAACTGTCCTTTTACACAGTTAAAAAAATTTAAAATCTTTTTCAAGTAAGTCCAAAACAAAAAATAAATTTTCGAGCTTTTCGAAATAATCAATTTTAAAAATCAATTTCAAAATTTTCATGTACAAATTTTCAAACTTCAATTCAAAAAAATTTCAAATCAAATTTATTTATTAAATTTTTTTTAAGGTTTCACACTTTCTTTTAGCAGGCAACAATTAACAAAAAAGGATAGCAACGCTGAATTGGGGGTAGACATTGCTTAAAAAAAGACAGCTCCTTGTTTCACCGACGAAACCGTACGCTGGTGCCGGGAGGGGGGGCCGGCGGGGGCTCCGGTCGGGCGGTGCCTTGCTCCCTGTTTCACCGGCGAAACCGAACGCTGGCGTCGGGAGGGGGAGCACCGCGGGGGGGGGCCGCCGGCGGGGGTAGCGGACAGCGCGGGGGGGTGGTTCGCTGGCGGGGGGAGCACCGCGGCGGGGGGAGGCCGGCGGCGGAGGGAGCGGGGGGAGGGGGGCTTCGTTGGCGGGGGGAGCGGACAGCGCGGGGGGGCTTCGCCGGCGGGGGGAGGGAGGCGGACGTCGACGCCGCTGCGGCGGGGGGGGGTTTGCTGGCCGACGACAACGCGGTCTTTTTTTGGCCGCCGCCGCCGGAGGAGCGCCGCCGCGGGGGGATGGAGGCGGATGACACTGCGGGGGAGCCTTCGCGGAGCTGCAGGTTCTCTCTACAAAAGGAGTCCGAGAAAATTTTGCAGAGTCGCTGATCATAACCAAACATTACTGTCTAATTTTTAAAAATTATGATGATTTTGCCAAACACCAAATAATTAGTCTGTTTTGATTTTTAAAATAAAATAGAGAAGTCAAATAATTTTGATTTCAAAAAAGAGGTTATCTTAAAATTAAAAATGCTACCAAACACCCTATTAACCTCCAATATTGCACAATGGGACTCCACATCGAAGGACTCCAAGCATTTGGAAATTATCAAAGTCGTATAACAGACTTGTGCTGCAACTTCCTTTTTATATTTGACAACTCCCCAAGTCTTCTGATTCTGGGTTATTGACGCCCCTTCAGCACCCTTTTTGGCTGGATTGCACTATTACTGGCATACTTTATATATGGTTAATAGCAATTAAACCTCTACACTTCTTAAATTATTTTTTCTGAATATATTTGTATCAGCATCCACTTTCCAAACTAAGAATACTACATGCATAAATATACATCAAAGATAAATGACTGTGGAGATACATCGCATAGTCAACAGTTAACTGTAAGGAAGTACTACCACAAGTACATTCATCACCAAAAAAGGGACAAAAAACCACTAGCCAAACATCAAAAGAAAATGATAAATTTTAAAAACTGCAACCTTTGAAAACAAATCAAGAAAGAAAATAAAGCAGTAAATGTGGTCAAACAAAAAAAGGCGAAGTCTGAAAAATGAAGAGGCACTAAAGCAAATGTTAGAATTGAAAATAGAATACGATATTTTAAAATTCCGATTCGATTCCGATAAAATTTAACGGACTCGAAACCTATCATTGTATCCTATAAGCTATCAGAAATATTATGATTGCTTATTAGAATCGAAATCGGAACTAGTTGATTACGTTTCCATTTATCCAATCTCTATAAAAAGTATAATAAATAAAATTAATTAAAATAAAACTAAATAAATTATAAAATATGATATATATAAAGTGATAACAATGATAAAAAAATTAAAAAAAAAGATTATATCAAAGCTTAGCCATTATATGTAAATTATTAAAATATTTTTAAATAAAACTAATATATAGTATGTATTTTCAAAAATTATTGAATTCAGTTTCAATTCTGATAATAGAATCAAATCAAAATCGGAACATAGTGATTCCGAAATTATCAAAATACGAACACCTAAACCCTTATCAGAATTGGAATTGGATGTAGGAGATGCTGCAATCCGACCCATTTGCATCCCTAACAAACATGAAACAGAAGATAAAAAAACATGTTAAACAAAACCCACGAAATACAGAGAAATACCATACATATACCGAAAGGGATATAGCATAGTTTCAATCAGAAAAATAAGTTTGCAAAATTTAGACTTCATGGAATTAGCAGTAATCGAAGAAAGAAATTATGTAACAGTTATCATATATATGGATAAAAAGACATGCATATGAAGACATCCATCAACAAGTGAAATGGACAATTTATAAAATAAGAAAAGTCAAAATATTTATATATGTAACTCGAATCTTCATGCTGAAAATGCAGTCTATAATCAGCATAAAACTCAAAGAACATTGTTAGTTTTCCTAATACTTCATGCAAAAGGTAGTCAGTAAAACCATTTGGTAACTCAATATTAATCCAACAGGTGAAGAGACACCCCATCCTGAGCATATTCAGATTTGTCTCCAACATGATAATAAATTAGTCTAACATGCCCCCTCATGGCTCACACACAGGATGATTTCAACTCATTCAACTCATTTTGACCAGAAACAAGGTAAGCACACGCTTAAGAAATGGTTGCTATCTTCTTCAATTGAAAAAAATAATAAAAATGTCAAATTAACTTGCATTGGATATGCATTCGCATATTTTATATAAAAGTAGATGGTAATTTTTTTTTGCAATAAAAGAGAAAGATGTATGATGTAACCTCAAAAATCTCAAAAATTTAAGATTTTGGTTTTAGAAATTCATTTTCCTTTTGGATTTGAATTGACTTTGATTTGACCTTAGTATTGACTTTGTAAGAAAATAGATGATATTTCATAAAAGTACTAACTAGGGTCAATGTTATGTATAAAATTATAATTTGAGGTTGTTAGGTTCTTTGAAATTAATTTTGACCTCTCCCCGTCGGATGGTGCGAAGATCCGACGTTAATTACATCGAGATTACTCGAAAACCCTTGATTATCGTCAAAGCATTCTATTGGAATAGAAAACATATATCCACAAAAATAAACATGCATACAAACACAGGATAAAACAACCACATGAGCTTGATGGAAGACAAGCATTTGTTTCTGAGTTTTTTGGTTTGAATTGCATTTTGATTTAAGTTGAATTGGATTGATTTGAATTTTGGTTTGATTAAATTGAATTTGTTTGAGTTGGAGTTGAATTCAATTTGTTAATTGCTTTGGCTTGGGTTGGAGTTAGATCTGTTCATTTTTATTGAATTAATTTATTTGAGTTGCTTATTGATTCAAGTTTGATTCAATTTGGATTTATTTGTTGATTTAAATTTGGTTCGGATTTTATTTGGGAGTTTGATTCAAGTTGATTTAACTTGACATGGGCTAAATTTGCTTAAGCTTGCTTAAATTTTTTTTGATTTGATTCTTAATTTAACAATGGGATTTGAATCTTGATTGGCATTTCCAAATTCTCTTTGAAATTCCAGATTTGCGGATGTCTGACTCATGATTTAGAGTTGATTCATTTTAAGTTCTTATTGGAATTTGGCTTCAAATATGCTGTTTGGATTTGGTTCAGATTCTGTTTATGGGTTTAATTAAGTTTATAATTGGTTTGAGGGTGTTTTGATTGATTGTATGAAGATGCAGGTTCCACTTGTGAATTTGGGTAAGCTTACAATTTGTAGGAGGATGTTTGGTTGTGAGCTTGATGCCTTAAGTATGTATTTTAAGAATTCAGACCCCGTCAGATTTGAGATGTTGGGAACTCATTCCGGATCCAATTAATCTTAAGATTTAATCTTTTGGCCTGCCTTTGAATTAAAATGCCTTTGATAAAAGCAAGGAATTCAAACATTTACTTGGGTTTCCAAATTAGCAGACTTCGTATTGATTAAGATCTGATGCTCTTATATGAATTCTGATCAGTGAATCCTCTGCTGCATTTTGAATCTGAGGACATTATCATGTCCAGTCCCGTTTTCACAATTTAGTCTCTCTTCTCTTCTTTTTTTTGATCAAATTCCACTATCCTTAATATGTTAACTTGAATTCCTTCTCATTCATGTCCTCTGGATCTTAGTGAATTTTATTTTCTGAGTCTTTCAGATCCCAATTGATTCCAGCTTTATGGTTTATGATACTTCAGGCTTTCTGCTCTTTCTTTTTTTTGTTTCTGATCATAACATGTTTTGAAGTTTCCGAGCTACACTTTGAATCTAATGAGATTGATGTCCGATGTCATTCCAGCCAAGAAAATTTCAGACTCGACCCAGATTCCAACCTGATTGGCTCCCCTCTAACCTTTCTCAGATTTTTGTGAATGTAAAGTTCAGATTTTCTGCAGATTTTGTATACTCCAAATTTTTTTGATTTTGAATCTCCAGATTCGGCCCTCTGGCAGAGTTTTTACAACTTCGGATCTTCATATTCAGACTTCATATTTTTTGTTTTATTTCAGATTTGGGGTTTTCAGATTTTTTTTAAATGGGTTCTGCAGGTAAATTCAGATTTTTTTACATTTCAGAACTTTCAATTTCCAGATTTTAAATTGTCCAGCATATATCCGAACTTCAGTTTTAAACAGCAGACTTTCCTTAGTTCAGCTCTCTTTCAAATTCAAAATTTTCAGATTTGGAATTTCCAAATCTTTGTTGCAGGTTTTATGTGTTTCAAGTTCAGAGATTTTATTTCAACTCCACAGGTTCGGTTTCAGATTTTACAGTTTTCAAATTTTCTTTTGTCTTGCCTTCCAGAGTGTCATGTGATCATCCTCTCCTTGTAGCATAAATTTAGTACACCGAACATGAATTCTTCCACTTGTCCTCTCAACATGAGACAGTTTACAACTTGACTGGGAATCCAGTCCCTTGAGTCCTTGATGAACTTGCCAATCCATGGGTGGCATGTACCCGGTCTTGATAGACTTATGGGCATCCCCCACTGTTTTGATGATTCCATTAGCATATAATCGGCTTAGCGGCATGTTGACCATGCACGGCCTCATATAGCTAAAAAAATGGTAAGACATTAGGGTCTTTTATAGACCTTTGTATGTCTACCTTAAGGACGTAGGGGCGGATGGTTAGTCGACCCCCCAACTAGTCCGAATTTTGAATTCTTTTAAGTTAAGCCGAGACGTAGGGGCGGATGGTTAGTCGACCCCCAAACTAGTCCGGTTTGTTGAATTAAATGTAGATTTTCATTTATTTTCCACTTGATTGTTTATTTTAAAAAAATCTTTTTTTTCTTCTGTTGAAGGGCCTGCGTGCGCAGGGTTCTGCTTCAGCCGAGATGGGGCCTGGTTCACTGTTTGGACTGGGCCGGTTCTTCTTCTTGGACCGGCGGATGAGCCTGCGGGGGCCGGCGGACGCTCGGGGGGGGGGGGGGGGCGGCCGGCTTCGCCCGGTCGCACTTCCCCTTTTTTGTTTGCGTTTTCTTCTCCAGGCGGGCCCCACCATTTTCCATGCTGGACTATGGTTGGGGGGTATTATTTCCCCCTCCCACTACTGTTCATCCCGATAGCTGAAACCTCCGGACGCAGCGGAAGCGAGACCTTGCGGCGACGGGAAGACAAACGGCTTTGTCCGGCGGCCTGACTGGGTGTCCAGCTACCTCCGACGGTCGGTCCGGAGGGGGAAGATGACTATGGTGCTCCCTGATTGAAGAGGAGGCAGCTACGGCGGCTCAGCTAGGAGAATGAAGGCTTACAGCGGCTCTAAGAGGAAGATCCGGCGGCTTACGGCGGCAGGCTGGGAGAACGGCAGCAGGCTTCAACGCGATCCTCTCCTCTGGTCAAGGGGTGAGGCAGCTTTGGCACTCCCGACGGGAAAGGCTGCTCTCAACACCGGCGAGAAGAAGAAGACGATCCGCGGCTCCGGTAAATCTCCTCCCGCTCAATGCTCCTCTCTCTCTGCTTCTTTTGCCAATCCCTTCTCTCCCTATGCCTCTTTCTTTTTTCTCCCGCAGCGGCTCGCGCCTGCTGCCTCTTATAGGCATCGCGGGCACCCTCTCCCTTACCGGAAGTTGGTTCCGGGATCAGGAGAGACTCCGAACCTCCTGATTGATCCGCCTGCCATCTCGGGAGGATATGAGACTCCCTATAGAGTCCTTTTCCGCGGCGGAGTCCTATTCCCAGAAGGACTCAGAACCTTCCATAACAGGGCGCCCCTGTTCCGAGAGGGACTCGGACCAGTCCTGTTCTGATCACGAAAACCCCCCTCCCCCTTCTTTTAACTCCTTTTTATTTGCTCTTCTTAAACAACCGACCTCTTGCTTGTTCAAACAGAAAAAATTTCCTCTTTTTTTTTATTTTCCACCGAGCCCCTCTTTGAGCAGGCGTGTGGGCTGCGTACTTGGCCCATTTCTGACCACCGACCCCTTCAAACAGGTCCTCTATCGTGCCAATTCCACCTCCACATCGGTTTATTCGTGTATTGCCATCCCTTCAGTCCTTTTATACTGATCATGCCAATTCTCTTCTTTTCTTTCTTCTTTTCCTAAAATCGGCCTCATTTTATTCATATATATCTTTTCCTTCTGCAAATTTAGGCGTCAACAATGTACAAGTAATGGAAAACAAAAGAAGCAAAACAAGTCTAGAGAACATAACCCCTCCAGAGTAACAAAAGCCAAACGTAGACATATGCACTTCCAGCCTACAAAAAGGACCAAACTGTGACTTATTTGGCCATAAAAACAAAAGGAGATTTGACGTTCTCAGATTCTTATTAAAAACTCCTTGATTCCTTTCTAGCCAAACACACATAGGGTTGTGTGAAAAGCATCCACCATATAGTCTTGTCAATCTTAGCTGTATGTTGCCTATTTCAAAAGACAACTCCCTGCAAAATGGAGTGTTGAGACTTGACAAAAATCAGCTTCCAAAGATCTATTGCAAAATGGAATGGTAAAAAACTGGTTCCAAGTTCCGACCTCTCTACCACCTTACTCTGCATAATGTCTGAGTTTGTCATAGATGGGAGTTTACCATGCACCATGCTCCAGATCAAAATGTTTGCTTTCAAAGGTGCCTTCATAATCCAAACTACCTTCAAAAAGGGGATCTCCAAAGCACAAAAATTTGTCCATTGCATTTTTAACAGAAAACTTTCCATCTCCAAACCATCACTACTTGTCTATGATAACTGCAGATAATGAGAGGTTCTGAATGTGGGACAACATCTCAGTCAGAAGGCATTTTTCACCATCTTTAAGGTTCCTTCTAAATCTAGGGAGCCACACCTCCTCACTCAAAACATAAAATTCAAATGCTCAGGTTTTAACAAAGCTGCCAAAAAGAAGTTCCCGTGCCACCTGCCTAGCCAGAACCATGTCATTGCCATCACATTTTGAATCCTAGCTCCTGTTATGAAAAAAACTGCAGCATCTATGATTACCCTCCAGGTACAAGATGACGTTATATGAGATGAACTTGGCATACATTCCCATGTAACCACCCTTTATCAGTAGTGCAAATTCCTTCTACATTGCCCCAAAGACAGTCATTGTGCAAATTCCTTCTACATAGTCAGCCATTCTCAAAGAAGGGCTTGCATGCACATTTGCAAATATATACATACATATATATATATTTGTGGTATTTCCCCACTCAAGTGTTATAGTCTTTTGTCTGAAGCATTGCTATTTATCTAGGTTTTATTGGATCGCCCAGTGCAATGTGTTTGTGCAGGACAGTAACATCATAGGTTTTGATTTTGATATCACAATGCAGTTTGTGCAGGACAGTCACGTCGTAGGTTTTGATACCACAATGCAGTTTCATTGGACCATCCAATGCAAAGCCCTAGGAAGAGGTGATGCAAGACAAGTCCAGGCAAGCCTCCAACAGAGAACTGTGCTGCTCTCTCCACTTGATCAGCTAATGCTGCGTGTTTCTCATTACACCGACCACGTATACACTATCATCTTAAATCAAATGAATTTCCTTGCTAACATGAGCATGTCTCAAATCCCTCTAATCTCTCTCATATGTGATATAGCTTGAGCAGGACAGACTTCTTTTTGAGTATAGTTCTGCATGACTGAGGAACCCCATCCCCAGTGGATGGCTCCCTGGAAGGTAGATAACACAGCCACTTATGCATATCCATCTTCAAGTCCGACAATCATATACCCAATCAGCTGTAGGAACTGGCCTGGACTGCTCTGAGGTGCTGACCATTCTGAAACAGCCTGGACCTGTTCTGCACCGATTTGAAAGGCTGAACTGAGCAGTAATAGCCTGAAACAGATGAGCAGGGCTAAACCACGCAGTCCGTGTGAACTGGACTGCCTCAGTTTGTTATGTGGCAGTTCTAACTGTTCCATCATCAAGCTCTATCTGGCTGACCGTGGGCTGCGGATGTGCGATGATCCTCACATGGCACAAGGCAGATGAAAAGGGGGTAGTGGGGTGCAGTCATACAGACAAGAGTGAGGTGGGTCGCAGAGAGATGTTGTAGCAACGAGGCTGAGAGCATGGATGGGTGGGTGTTGGCTCGCAGCTCTGTAAGTGGGGGGCGTAAAGTATTGACATGGCCAGATGGTTCAGTTTGGCTGGTTTTTGGGGTAATTTTTTACTAAAACCAAACCAGTTTGGTTCAGGTTAGAACTGAGTTCATTAAACATTTAAAATAATCAATGATATACATATATCCTCCTTTAAAGTTATACATAATTAACATAAATATTGTTTTATTATAAAAAGTATATACATATCATTTTTTATTAATGATACAGTAATAGTTTTTGTTACTTTTCCGTTTATCCAGTTTATACAGTTTGGTTCGTTTGGAGGGTCCTCAAAGCGGCCAAACCAAACCAACAGTTCCAACCAAACTGAACGCAGTTTGAATGCCAGAAGCTTCTCAGATGTGCAGATGACCAGTCCGTGGAATGCAAAGAGAACAGTAGGGCAGATAGGGCCACAGCCAAGTGTGCAGGGCATGGACCTGATGTGGATGATGAGCTGCTGAATGCAGGGTTCCTAGACAGAGGAGGCTCTTGTTGCATATGCAGGTGTGCTGCGTGCTAAGGCAACAGTCACTGCCAGATCAAGCGAGGACAGCAATGGTTTGGCTGACTAGAGTAAAATGTTTGGATGCTGATGTGAAATAGCTGTAGGAAGGGAGATTTCCAAGTATTGCTGGAGCAGGAAAAAATGAAAAAGAGAGGAATGGTGTGGACTGCCAGGAAGAGGGAAAAGAGGGAAAAGGAGAATCAATGAAGGCCTACTTAGCCAAATGCAAGAGGTAGAAAAAATACAGTTTAGCCCTTCTAAAACCTCTAGTACAGAAGTTACCCTTAAACTTCTACAAAATGTGATGTTCTCAAACCCCAAACATTTAAAATTTATGCTAATGCTCGACAGAACTAAATAACATATAACTCTGAAACCCTATGGATTATTTAAGATGTGATCAAGTCACCTTCACCTAGCTAAAACAGCATCATCTCGTAATAGTTTGTACACCTTGTTCGATCTCAATTGCATCACGAGTAAAGGAAATGAAAACACAGCTCACATGCAATGCAAGTTGAGTCTAGCATTCTTACATAGATTACAAGTCCAAAATACAAAAAGCTCAGAGTACATAAAACTCAACGAACCCTTAATCACAAATTATTTAGGATAAGTTATATGAATTCTCTGTCCACTTTGAATGATTTTGTATTGCCTTTTTAAAAAAGATAACCTTTAAATCATATTGTATTACCATTCCCCAAGACGTCCTAGACAATTATCATACATAATCCATTTTTTTCATCAAAATATATATATACTTCATTTTTATGACTGAAGCCTCTCTAGGTCTGATTAATCTCCAACGATCTCAATCTCACTTCTCTCTGCTTATCTTCAAAACATATTACTCTCACTTTTGCTCAAAAATAGTCACTACATTTTTATCTAGCCTACCAGGTCCACACGGAAGCATTTCTCTTATCTACTAAGGCAAAACCAAAGCCATGAACATCAATGATCTATAAAAAATATTTGTCATCAAACTCACAACCTCATTACAAGAGGTCTAGATGACACCAAAACCATTTGAGCATCCATGTTGCACCTCGATGTGTGAGACTAATCTAATTAATATTTAACATGAGTTGTGGGACACCATATTTCACTTATGGACATCTTGGACATCATAATAATGAAGATTTATCCTCAGCAACTAACAACCTTTTTAAGGTGATCCTCCAGGCTCCAACAGCATGGCACAGTTCATCTCATTAGGAAACAACAAAAGCAGGTAAAAAGGTGCTATCTATCAAAAGGATAGATAGGTGAGATTATAATGAAAGTATCTTTATTGTTAATACTAAAACTTAGCCCACTCATAAATGACGAATTATCTCAGATTCAAACAGAATCAGCTACTGTCAATGAGATTATATGAGAAAACATCCAAAGTCAGTATTCATTGAAATAGATAGCAAAAACATACAACTGAGAGAACAACAGGGGGATACATAAAAGGTACGCCAAAGCTACCCCACCCACTACAAAGATGGTAGAGAACAAGGGAAGCAAACCCAGAAGAAGAGAACCCCATCTACATACACAAGGCCTAAAATCCACTCGCTACAAACAAAGTCTCTTCCAGGCCAAGAATCCCCTCCCCCCCCCCCGCGACGCCACAACACAGGTGATCAATGTCTGTCTACCTTTTGGTAGTCACAAAACACACAATGAACTGATCCTGTCTTAAAAATACTGTTATGATGTCCCTTAGTAGGTAACCTCCCATGGCATATCATCCACAAAAACAATCTGATCTTTTATAGAGAAAATAAAAACATCATAAAATTTTGGATCAGCCTGGTTTGAATCATCTGAAATGGAATCGGCTGATTCCTGGCAGAGCCTTTGTTAATCCAAATTAAATTTCGATTCTAATCGGACATGGCCAGTTCCAATGTGCCAATGCTGCAACCCATGCATCATAAAACTATTTATTGTGCAAAAGAAAAAATAAGTAGTAGTCAAGAGAAAGCATACCTTGACAAGCCTCCTGAGCAATGATGGGAATCCAGAAAACAATAAGACGGACAGACGAAGTCTATATAAAATGAATGTGAGAATCTGATTATCTGTTAATTGATTCAAGAGAAAAAGAGAACTCCTTAAAAAAGACTTTATCAATGAACGGGCAATCCTCCACTCCGGATTCTTTTCCATCTTAAAGATGTCTTTGCAGGAGGCATCTGATATTCCAAGCAGCCTTCTAAAAATACCATCAGCTTCACTTAGCACAAACATCAACACCTTGGAGAAAACTTCTCTGTTTGGAATTTCCTTCCACAATGCCTCATTGGAATTGTAAATGCCGAAGTGACAAGCAGCTCGAAATGCATTAAAAAGATTAGGAAGAGCAAGCTTATCCGCTTGTTCCATAACCATCCAACACCAGACATCGATAGTATGTGTATTCAGAACTTTATAAACAGGTTTTAAATCTCTGCTATATGTGGTTAGATCTTTATCACCTGTGCCTTCTTCATCAGATGACTGCACAAGAGAAACATGATATGTTACCAACAAATGAGTGAGAAAACACTAGCTATGGGTCTTGGAAAAAACATAAAAGAATGGCAAAAAATATACCATGTAGAATGGTAAAATGACAGATATAGCATTATCATGAAGCAATAAATAAAAATATGTTCCTGTTGTCCGCAATTGTAAAGCTGAACAAAGTGAACAAAATCAATAGAATTCAACTGAACAAAGCAGCAATCTTGAATTAACTGATCAGCTGAATAGATTGAGCTTATCCATCCCAGCTCAAAATGCTCTCGTCTAATGTTTTGAAGAAGCTTACATCCTCCCAATGATAACGTACTATCCTCATGGTTAATCTAGGTATACCCCCATTCCCTCTCCCTCTCCAACATCCTTATATACTCCATTTTTCTCAAGAGACCTTGGATCTACACTTAGTATCTTGATCTCCCTTCATCCTATTTATCTTCAATTGAGATCCAACCTACACATTCTCTAATATACTCATACAAATTATATCCAATATGTGTTGCATAACTTGCTTATGCAAGGAGGCATGGTCCAAGGATGGAGGGTGGAGGGAGGTGCTTGGGTGATTCTGGAGCAGGATCGGGAGGGGCGGTGATTTAAGGCTCCCTCACCTGTGGCTGTGGTCCATGGAAGCCTTACGCACACCTCTGTGGATGGTTGGTGGTGATGCGAAGGGGAAGGGGCTCCTCGGGTTTTGGGAGTGCTGTTTCCCCTGGAAAGAGAGCCTCTCAGTCTGGGCCCCAATCTCCTTGGTGAACAGTTCTGTGGGTACCTTCTCGACATCCACTGGGTGTTTCTACCAGAAGGGGTTGTGTAATATCTGGTAAAAATAAAAGTATGATAATATATTAGTGAATATTAATATTTTAGAGAAAACATATTTTTTTAAGTTTGACCCAATCCTAATTAGATAATAAGATTTAAGCAACAATAGTCAATGAAAGAATAATTTGAATGTTTAATTAACAATTGTCCTAACGCTAGTTTGATTAGAAGTGATTATCTAAAAAAAACTTAGTTAAGATAAGGAAACCATCCTTATCTTTATCTTATCTTTATCCTATCTACTCTCTTTCTCCCACATGAGATAGGAAACCTATTGGATTAGGATTTCTAATCCTAATATAATTAGAATTAGTGCCCTTAGGGCTGTAGACGGGTCAGATTCGGTAACGGTATTATTGTTTCCGATTCCTATAAGATAAATCTGTTTCCGAATCCGATTCCGATATCGAAATCGGAACCGATTCTGATAATTTATTAGATTTATGAAATAATTAAAAATTATTAAATTTTTAAAAAATACTAATAATTTATTAAAAATTTAAGTATTTTTATTGTGAACTTTATTAAAATTTTATATTTTTCATAAGAGCACAGCATAACAAATATTCTGAAAAAATCAATGTTCAGGAAACAAATCTAAAAATATCAAAAGTGTAACAGAGAAACGTCCAAAAGAATCATGAGATTCTAAAAATTAATAATGTTTTAACGGTATGAAAATAATCCGCAACGTCACAATCTAACTAGGTTTAGTTTTGGTGAGCGAAATGTGCAGACATAATACTCCACAAAACAAAGAATAACCTGTTGAATTACATACCCCTGACAGTATAATTAAGGCAAGAAATCAGATTATCTAAATAGAGCATGGTAACAAAAGTGAGGAGATTTGCTTGAACCGAGGAAAACCTTTGGTTAGTCTTTGTAACCAAGGAACAATCCAGATTGATTGGTGCTTCAAAAAATTAGAAAAAAAAAACAAAATGGAAAAGGCCTAACTTGGCCCCCTGCTTGAACCGAGGAATCGCAAGATGAGGGAAGTACACATGCCTCCGACGCCTTTGAGCTTCGGAAATCCCTCTTTAGCTCGGCTACCCCTCTCATTCACGCTCGACTTCGACCCGTTTACAGCATTACCTGAAGGAGGAGTAGGAGCGAGCAAGGCACCTGGTCCTGTACTGAAGGCTGGAACCGGCGTAGGCTGCAGAAGCCCGAAAGAGGAGCCGGAGTGAGCAATCAGAAAACCACCTGGCACATGGAGGCTAGAACCATCGAAGACCTCTGAAGCTCGAAGGAGGAGCAGGAGCGAGCAAACCACCTGCACCTGGAGATTGGAAAGTGGAAACCAGGCTGGAGCCGCCGAAGACCGCCGGTGCCGAAGCTTTCCTTGCCACCTCTGCCGCCTGCGTCGCAAATCGTATTAGAGTGATGAGAGGAGGGGGACGGGGAGCTGCGGGACAAACGCAATGTTAGGGCTCGCGTCACGGGCCTGCGGCGTCCGTCAAATGAGACTAAGAAGGGAGCGTTGCCATTTGCCAACTTGCCATCTCCACGAATCGACGGTCATAATGAAATCGGAATATAATCGGTTCGGTATTTGGCGATTCCGATTTCGAATCCGATAACTTATCGGATTATCCGATTTCGATTCCGATAATCTATCGGATTTAATATCGAACATCCTATTAGGGTTAAGCTAATCGAAACCAGGTTGAAATATTGGAAAATCGGATACCGTTTACAGCCCTAAGTGCCCTATTTAACTTACCCCTAAACACACCCTCCCAGCCATCAACTGCCCACACCAGACACTGCCATGGTTCCAGCGGCCCCACCCCATGGCCCGCTCGCAGATAGGTCCATGCACTCCGCGCATCTGCGACACATTCACACAACCGTCAGCACTGGTCTCACTGCGCTGACGCCTGCTCAAGAGAGGCCCAGCATCACCTTCTTCGCCGATGTACAGCCAGACGAGGTCCTACCACACACCGCTTGCAGCTCGGCACCGTGCCACCTGGTGCACCATCACAACGGCCCAGCACCTCCCAGGCAGTTGGCAGCCCTGATCCCGCCTGAATGCACTTATCGGGTCAGCACCCAACTGTGTTGACAGGCCCAGCCATGTATGCATCCACGCACCCAAGCCTGCACCAAATGCCCTGTTCTGGGCCCAGTGCAACCAGGTCTAGACCCTGCTCTGAGCCAGTAAGCCAGGTCCAATGGCCCAGTCTGGTTGACCCAGCAACCCAAAGGCCCTTTCAGTTTAGTTCAGCCCATTAAGCCAGCACCAGCCCACTGCTACAGTCCGAGAAGAGTAATTTTAAAAGAAAAATTCAGAAGAAAAAAATAAAGATAAAATTTCCAAAATTTTTGAAAATCCAGAAAAATCCAACAAGGTCCAGGTAGGTGTCCCAAGCTGGAGGAAGCCAACCATTGTTTTATCCTTGATTTTTGAATAGGGATACTATAACCCTTGGCCCCATGATAGGAATAGGTGGGAGCCCCTCTACCAGCCTTCTTGTGGGCTGTCTGGAGTGCAAGAACAAAAGGATTTTCAAAAATCACTTTATGCACACGAAGAACATCATCAAGAGGATGGGTGCTCTTGTCAAAGACTGGGAATTTGCTTCGAATAGTCATTTTCCTGACGAGGCTGTTTTTAGAGATAGCTTCTTTTCTTTCGATTGTCTCTTCATTTTACACATCCACCTCTTACCATCTCGGTAGAGGCTGGATGGTTCTATCTTGTATTTTCTGTCTTTATTTCATTTATTCTTATGTAATCTCTTTTTATTAATGAAATTGTGGCACTTGGGTCATGTTCCAAAAAAAAAGAGATCCAAAGAGTCTTGGTTATACAAGGGAGACAGAAACAACAGATTTCCACACAGGCCTCGTTGAGAAGGAACACAGCCTGCTGGAAACCTTGATGGTAAATGGAATTGAGAGAAAAAAGGCACTGGTATGATTGACAAGGCAGCTGCTTGCTTCTATACGGCTCAGTTAAAAGACGTGGTTTGGAGACCATTCCTATTGGATGACTCCTTCAGCAGATTGAACAGGGATGAAGCTGTCACCGACCAGCACTTTTTTGGTAGACGAGATTAAGCAGGCTACTGACTCCATGGACCCTTACAAAGTGCCAGGTCTTGACAGCTTTTCAGCAGGCTTCGTTCAGAATTTCTGGAGACTTGTCAAATTTGATTTTACAACATGGTAAAGGAATTGAGCAGAGCTGTCAGAATATGATGAGGGACAAGCATCAGAGATGCCCGTCACCGATGACCATGCAAAGCCAAAGACAAACATGCGATGAAGGACGAGCATCGGAGGCTCCTCTGTAGACTGACAAGGGACGCAGGCAAGGGCAACTAGACCTGCATGGCAGGGCCGGTTAATCACCCTGACAGCAACCACAATCGCTTCCATCTACCTACAGTCTAAACCCTGAGTTCTATTTTCCATAAAACCAGAACACAGAAACTACTTTTATCCATTCTGAACAAAGTTGTGGAACTGCCCGTGGCAGATCCTGACCTGCCAAAACTGACCATCGGTGGATTCCAGTGGCAGTAATTGTAGGGCCAACTAATTAGGGGCTAGGAACATTGGATCCAGTTGGGATGGCTCAGTCAGACTGAGATAGATGGAATCAGCCAATCCTGACTTCAGATTGAACAATCCCACCATGCAATTGTTCAGCTCTGGGTTGATTTAGGCCGAATTGAACTGAGTCACAGCTGAGTCAGACCAACTCCTGGCCGCTGGCTTCCATGGTATGTTTCAAATAATGATTGACCTCTTAGTCAGAACTTTCATGTCAAAGGGCATAATGCTACAAGCTAATATGATCATCCAAACACCCACCTTTAGCAAATAAAAGAGAGAAATAACAACCAATACTGACATAGAACTAGCTTTACACAATTTTACTCAACTCAACGAAGTCCTAACACCAAACAACTTAGTGTCAGCTAATAGACTATTCTTAGTGTAAACGTGCAGTATTTTATTAAGCCAAACAGAAAGAAAGTACAAGAACAAAAACCAGGGTCAGTTGGGAGTCTTGAGACCTATCATAAGGTATATCTGTAGTGACCTTAAAGAATAATACAAAACCACAAAAGAGAGAATCCGCCTATGCAATCAATTGAAAGGAATAGATCCTTGAACCGATTTCAAGAGAAGCCAAAAGTCCCCAACCTTGCTAAGCAAAAAATGCGTTGAAGCTATCCACGAAAACAAATAATGGTTGCAGGTCCTCTCCCAAAAAGTGGTCAGCCATCATCCACTGTCAGAGTAATTCCTTAGCTGCCACCAAAATGTTAGTTGGGGAAAATTTTGAGTTTCTTTCCTTCCAAGTTGATCATAGGAAGACCGCGAGAACGGCTGACAAATAGCTGGCTTCGCACAAGTAGGGATCCGGCCCCTCACCCCAAGTCTTTGGTAGTTCTTCTGATAAGAGGAATAGGGCATAAATTCCTCGGACCCATGCCACTAGCTACCAAGGCATATCAAGGATAACACAAGTTTGAAATAAATGATCCTGATCTTCTCGATATGTTCTGCAGAAGACACATTTCTGTTTGACTCAGTCAGCCATTGGAGCATGGCTGCCGATGGGATTCTCCTCCAGCCAATCTTCCACAAAAATATTTTAATTTTCAGAGAGGCCCTTGCGTGCCAAATATGTCTGTGCCAAGTGACATTCACTCCTCCAAAAGCAATAATTTGAACTATGGATTCATTGAAAAGATGTTGGACTGCATCCACAACCATATTTTCTCGTCTTCTAGGCCAGATTCAGCTTAATATGTTAAATCTGGCCCATCAGATTGAGAAAGTTGCTGCTCTCATTGTCAGTCAGACCCCTAGAGAATAAGCACCACCAAGCATTGGATTCATGGAACCAGCAGTCAAGGTTCTAAGTTAGGTGGAAGAGGTTTGGACATTTGACTTGAAGCGTCTAGTTATTAGCCCACTTGTCCTTCCAAATTTTGGTTCTCTTTCCATCCCCAATCATAATCATGGAATGCAATCCCTCAAGATCTCTTGAGAATATATATATATATATATATATATCTCCCTGTCTCTGAAAAAGAAGATCTATATAAATATCTATTATCTTTTATTTTCACCACACATTGATAACTACAACTTTAAAGCTTAATACTACTGCAAAATATCTATATCATTCATATTATCTCCCATTCTTTTTTATTATTAAATCAATTATATGACTCCTATCCAAAGTCTTATCTAGGTGTTGTTAACTCATTTTTATTATATTTTATAAATTAAAATTTCTATATGATTAAGTATGTAAAAGTGATTCAAATTGTTACACATTCTCTAAATTTTCAAGGAAGTCTCTTCTCTTGATGTTACTCAAGAAAAAGCATAGATCTATGCTAGAACATTATTATCTCCTATTAACAATGATCATCCTTCATATATGTGTCTTGATTCCTCTTGTCAAATTGTCTAGTCTTGGTCCTCAAGTCTCATGTCCTCCTTTTGAAGAGATTATCGTGCCATTTTACACTAACATACAGAGATCCAATCTCCCCGGATTTTTTTGGGATCTCTCCGAGATCTCTTCTCTTCAATCATCTCAAGGCAAAACTGAAATGCGAGATGACAATCCTTGATCATAATAGAGAAAACACGTTTGACCATATCATTATTCCTCATAATATCCCTCCAGATTATTGATCAATTGAGACTTGAGATAGAGGGCAGCTACCTCATTCCAGCAGGCCAAACCACCAAAATATTTTTCTTTCACACTTGGGAGACCATTGGTTTTCAGATCCACCATCAATTGCCCAAATCCATTTATATAACAAGGCCTGGTTGATGGTATCAAAAGGTGTGCAGCCCATTCCACCCTACGTTACGCGGCAGCAACGGTGCGGCGAAAGGGTAAGATTCAAATTGGAATCACATGTAGAATCTATCTGCTATACTTATAAGTTCTTTTCACTTCTTTCTTGTTTTTTAAGAACCGATCCGGGTTGATTCTAGATCAGTGCAGATGCCATTAAGAATTCTAAAGATTGACAAGAAATATACCGGGCAATTGGCCAGAACCCCTAATAGGAGAACCCATCTGCCCTAAGCTAAAAAAGCAGCCCCCCTTCCACCCTTGCAGTTTGGAATCGAACTTTTTAATGATAGGGTTTCGGTCTTTGTTCCTCGAGTTTTTATCAAACAGATACAAGCCCAAGTACTAGAGTGGAAATGTCCCCATTCTGACCCCCAAGATATTGGCCAGGTCTTCAACTTCTGCCTTGTCCATATCAGACAGATGGATAGACTTTTTATCATCAGTAAAAATAATTTTGGGTTATCTCTTCATGGAGGTTTAAATCTTCACAATCTTCTTGTGTTATCCTTCTTCGAGTTAAACCAGGTCGGAAACATCTTCTTTTCCTATCTGTTATCCAAATATGCTCAACTTTTCCAAGTAAAGCCTCTCTAGGTTTACACCTATTATGTCCACACTACAGTTGAAAGAATGCTGTCACCTGGGTATGTTTCTCCTAACTCCTAAGATTAGCTTTTTTTAAGATTGGAGCATCATTTCTCACATTCGTCAACTTTGCCTCCTACATCTGTTTGCTATGACTTTCTCAATCACTCTAGTATCAGTATAAATTACAAATTGTTCCAGGTGCACAAGGACAATTGTGCCAGGAGCCTATAAGGTTATCAAGCATGTGACATTTTTTTGCAAGGTGGAGATCAACTCCGCATGACAACTCACCTCCTGTCACAACCCAATTCCAACTTCAGATCATAATGGCACAAGACATAAATACCGCATATGACTCCAACCAAGCATGAGTTGATGTCAGCAAGATAACTGATAGAACACAAAGAAGCATGGCAAATAGAAATGACTTACAGTTCTTTCACTAAGTTCCCTGCGATGATTGTCATGACTTTCCAAGAACACGGCAAAGTCAGGATCCTGAAATAAATAATCATTTAACATTCACCAGGTGCTATAAAAATTTACCCAGTGAACTGAAACCAGAGAAAGAAGGAACAACAGCTATACAGTGCATGAGGGGTTGTTAAACTGTGTAAGTGATCATGAATGATTACCAGTCAGAAGTACTTGAAATCACAAAATAGGAGATGGCAAAAAAAATCAAGTAAAAAAATCTTCTGGATGGTTATTGTTAGAGGTGCAAACGGATCCAGTGGATTCGGTAACCCAACCCGGATCCAGTGGATCCCCAGTCCACCTTAACCCCTATAGAGCTTAGCTTTTTACTGATGAAGCCAACTTTGAACCTGCCTTTCAGGTACCAACTACACATCTCATATCTTTATTGCAGCAGTTACATTAAAGCTATGAATAGTTTGAAAAAGTTGCAAGATATGCTTCTCTTCCCTTTGTTGCAGGTTTCTCCTGAATATACAAGTTCGTGCTTGATGGCAATTAACGGTATCCCAATATTCAGCTACTGTACTATCACGATTAATAAAAATAGAGCACAGCGATGAACTTGTCCTACAAAGTCATGCTATCAACCCACTTGTCCTCCCAAAACCTGATGTTCAACTGCCCAGTTGTAGGAAAGAAGCACATCTGAAAATGTCAGCTTGGTTATGGATGAGCTTCCAAACCCCAAATCAGCCTGCAGTGTAGCTCAAGCAATCCACAGCTACTGAAGATTGTAGGAATATTTACATCAAATGATTGTAGGCCATAACAATGATAGCTCCGCATCTCTTCCAAAGGGATTAGTCCCATATCACTTTCCTTTTTACGTCCACATGCCATGGTGACCCCCTTCAACTGATGGATGTTGCATTTCCCTTCAAGTAATCAATGTCTCACTTACCTAAAAAACACTGTATGCCTCCAATCTCCTGCAGACACCTGGAGAAGATAAGAAATGTAATAACACAGAGAGATACTGGATAACACCAAACCAAACAAAATACAACCCCCCCTGCTGATAAAAGATACATCTTCCATCCCTAAAGCATGTTGTCCACTTTCTTAACAACTGAACCCCAATCAGCTAAAGTTAAGCCTTTATCAGACAAGCGAAACCCGAATATTTGATGGGGGAACTTGCCTTGAGGGATGCCCAAACACAGAGAAAACAAACATGCTAAAAGCATGATAACACCTATTAATCTTGCTTCAGCCGCCTGTTTCCAGAACATGCAAAGAACCTGGCTGAGAAGGATAAAAGATATTAAGAAATAGGGTCTCCTTGTTGAAGCCCCTAAGGGCCCATTTGGCACCAAAAGTTTTTGGAAATAAACCAAACAACCCCTAAAAGCTTGCAAAAAAGGCTACTGGTTGACTATTGACCAAGATGGAGAATTTGGCTATCACAAGGCATGACATTTTGCTC
This sequence comes from Cryptocoryne crispatula var. balansae, assembly GCA_036172225.1. Lineage (NCBI taxonomy): Eukaryota > Viridiplantae > Streptophyta > Magnoliopsida > Alismatales > Araceae > Cryptocoryne > Cryptocoryne crispatula. Next base: position 3,174,314 of record CM069924.1, on the reverse strand, counting down.
AAAATTCTATAAAACCCTAGTAATTTGCATCCAATTAATCTTATTGCCTTCACAAAATCTAACTTCACTGTTATGCATCTCTTTTTACTATATTTCTGATCGTGTATGCTTTCATGTACCATCGCTCACAAGTGACAGATGTTGGTGAACCAGGTGAGACTGCGGTCACGGTGATACTCAGGCCCTAGCACCCTGCCCAGCAAGATCGGCAACCTTGTTCGTAACACCCAAAAAGTTTCTGATGTAACAAGGCCGCCTGCCAAGGAGCCCGCTTATGGTGTGTCCACTTCGCTCAATGGGAAGGAAGAGCCTGGTCAGAAGATGTAGGCAATTCCTTGTTGCCCCCGGTCTGGCTTCAAATGGAAGTTGATGTCAACCATCATAGGGTTTTCTATGGTCTTGTTAAGGTGTGTCACTTGTGCCTATCGCTCGGATAGAGAGCATTGGGCATCCTCATGCAGAAATGGTATTAAATGATGGTTGTGCTCCGATATAGGAAGTGGAAGGCAGTTTTTTAGCCATCAGAGGAGAGGTCAGGGAAAGCCGATCTGCAAGAGAGAAATGAGCAGCTAAATGACTTACAGCAGGTCTTACAGCCAGCTCAATAGACAACCACCATCATGAAAATTCCTTCTACATGCAGGATTGGCCGACCCGGATCAGGATGAATACCTCCAAACCAATCCTGTGGGGAAGGCCAATCCCAGTCTGATTTTCAGCTATGATCGTCCTGGATCCTGCTGGATAGGCTGATTCAAACAGATCCAGGCTGATCCAATTGAACCAAAACCATTGACTTGACATTGGTCAATCCGGCTGATTCCAGCCAGAATAAAGCCGTGTCAGACTGAATTGGGCCAAGTCAGGCTAGGATTGGCCCAATCATGGCTAATCCAAGATCCAATCCTGAACCAGAAATCCTTGTACCTAAGACCCCTCTAACATTTGGAAGATATGACATGGTTAACTCTTCAGAGGTTGTACAGGACTAAAATATAATTTTACAGTGGTTTATAGATATAGAAACAAGAGACAAAATATAGAGCGGCTAATATAGAATTCAATAACAGATGAAAACAAAATTGCTTTTCTTAAAATCAACTATATATTAACACATGCAATGCCCCACAAATTGACTGTTCATAGCAAAATTGGTTCATGATAATAACAGAAAGTCAGGAACTGCAATTTTTTAATTCTCAATTGCACGAGGAGTGCCATTAAACATTTTAAAAAGTGTGAGTGGATTAACTCTGACAATTTCAAACCCATTTAATAGGTCCTTGTTTGCACTCATAACAGTTTTAAGTTAAATATCACAATTTGTCATCTAAACAATGAGCCAAAAAGTAGAGCATAAAAATGAAATTAAAAAACCAAAGTCATTAAGGCGATGAAACTGTGAAAAGTTGTACTGAGAAAAACAAACATTTACAAAAGTAAATTGATGTACGCTCGAAATTTCACCAGGAAGAGCAAGGAAAACTTAAGTTACAACTTACAACAGTGAACTAATTTTCTTAACTTCACAGACAGGGAAACAAAGAATGCTGAAAAGCACGAGAAGTAAATATATATTAACAGAAACCACCTTTTTCCTCAGCCTTTCTATCTTTTTCGTTTGCCTCACAAGCTCCAGATGAATTTCTCTATTCTTTTCAACTACAGAAGCACGTACACTATTATCTGCACATTTCCAAGTTACCAGAGACAAAATTCATGATATTCCAAATCCATATTTATCAAGTAAAAGTTCACTGACCTTCCAATTCCCCGTTCTGCTCTGGTTCAGAAACATATGGACAATCTGAATCCTAAAGATAAACACTATGATTAAATTAGTCTCTAAATTCCTCTTTTGGGGGAAGAATACAGAACAGCCAGGCATATTCAAATTAAAGATGATAGACCTCTGAAAGAAAGCCATCACTCTCAGAGGCATCTTCTACTAAATTGTCGTCATCGTCATCACTAAATAATGCATCCAGGAACTTGCCAGCAAAAGCTCCATTTAGATTGTCATGATCTCTACAATAAGCACAAGTCACAAAAGAAATTACAACGTAATAAGGAATGTATGAAAAGATATCATATGTTCCATGTATGTGAAAAGATGCATCTCCCCGTAAATGCAGCACTTAAAGTCAATAGCCACTGGCTTTCTGATGGAATTTAAATTGGACCGTACATAGGAAAGATGGACTCGAGAAGATTTCATTCCACCAGTCATTCTCAATCAATGCCAATATTGAGTTAATAATAATTTATTAATATTAGAATTTTACTTGCATACGAACTATAGTTTAAAAGCATCAAAAAAAATTTAAAAGTTTAAAAATATATGGTTTAGAATGGTAAAAGAAAAGATACTTTTTATTTCAAAATGTTATAAAGTTTAAATTGTAAAATTGAAACTATAAAAGAGTAAATTTTGTTTGTAATAAATATAGATGTGATAAAATGTAGACGTGAGCTCTTGTCTCCCTCACCCTCTCTCTCCGTGCATCTCCCCCCTCCTCTTAGGCCTCTTCCTCCTCCCACCCTCATCCTCCTCCTGACCAGATTGTTGCTCACCTCTTACCATGTTCCAGTCCCTGTCCTTCGCCCTCCTCCCGGCACTCCCAACATGCCTACCTCAGCAGCAACCCACTGCCTCAGCCAGGAGCACTCAACGGATCCCCTTCGACACAAAGTAGTCCCACCGGCCGCACTAGTCCAGTCACTTGTTGAATGGTCCCAATAGAATGGTTGCGGCATCGGTAATCCCCGTTACCACCTTCGGTGTTCCTTCCTAGTCAGCAACAACTGAAGAGGGTGTATCCAAGCTCCCCCGATAACCCACAAAGCCGTCCAGGGTGTCAGACGTCACTACCCAACTACAAGGGTCCATTATAGCACCATCTACCCAGCCCGCCTCCTCGACCTTGCAAGCTCCCTGGCATGCAATGTCTCAAGGGGGATTAAGCCAATTCCCCCTTTATTGGTAGCACACATGGCTCGATTTGATGAGATGCAGGCCCGTCTTATAAATGTTACCTTTCTAGAAAAGTCGAGTCCAATTTACTACAAAGGCATTTAGGAACTTTGACTATGGAAAAGAAGTATAAAGGTATACTTTGAAGCAGAGTCTCCGACAACAGCCAACTCCCTCCTGAGGATAACATTCTACTTTTCCAGCCTTGTAACTTGCCTTCTACCTTTTGAATTACACACTGTCATTTTTTACTATTAGTGCCCTTGTCAGATAGTGGTAGCCCTAGATACTTGATAAGGACTATTTCTACTGGGAAGTTTGGCTACAGGCCAATGGATACGATGATATCTTCAGCAGACTTGTTGGGTGAAGACAGAAGGGGATTGACGGAGTCTAATATGCGCTCGGGTACAGATGCATCTCGATATGGTAAGGATCCAATTTCATATCCACCGGTTCCCTCCTTGAACCAGCTGTGGCCAGCAGGATGACTCAAGCGACTAGGTGGAGGGCTCTTGTGACTGGTAGACTGGCCAGTTCAACTCGTGTGCCTTGCTTAGTTAAACCGGTCGAGCCTCTCGCTATTCAACCGAGCTCGAGTGCTGTTTCATCCCCTTCAACACCCAGCAATAGCAGCTCTTAGGATTATGGGGTAACGGAGAGGCCGCATGACTCATCAGAACCAACTCAATTTACGAAAGCTTCGCAAGTGGCTCCAATTCTTCTAGATGGGGGTTTAAAGACAACACAGCTTATTGCAGTGGAGGCCGCGACAGACACTCTTCTTCAACTATGGCCTTCTCTGATGGCCTGTGCAAGGCTACAGATCCTCGTTAGCACTTACGCTTAGTGCATCTGTCCTAGGAAAGACTTGCTTCAACAAAGTTTTGTTGACCAGTCCAGAATCATTTCAAACGGATGTTCAAGCACCATTACCCACCTGGGTACACAAGGAAGAAACAAAAAAATTCCAATTTTACATAAACCTTTCCAGATATTGGAGAGTCTTGTGTGGTCTCTGAAATCACGAACCCAACAATCACTCTCACCAATCCCATATTTAGAGCACACAATCTTAACCCACTGCGCCTGACAAATGTTATTTAATTTCAACAGCCATTTGGTAAAGAGAAAATAGAATGACATAAGTTTTACGCTAATTGTTACCTACCGCAATCCTCACCTTTTTTCATAAAAGCTAGGGACTGACAACAAGTGTATTAGGGACAAAGTGAGAGTTGCGAGACTCAAGGATATAATAAAGGAGAGAAGATTTCGTTAGTTTGGCCATATCAAGAGCCATCCTCTGGAGATTACTGTCAGATAAGTTGAGGCCCTAATGTTGATCGTGCAAAATAAGCGGAGAGATAAACACAAGTTAACTTGGTTTCTGCGTATCCAGTATGACTTGGAATAGCTAGACATACAGGGAGAGCTAACAAAAGACCGTGAAAAATAGAAAAGATAAATCTATATAGCCGACCCCAATCATTTGAGACTAAGAATTTTAATTTGAGTTTGATTTGGTAAAGAGAACAATGTTGAGTGTAGCTAAAGAAACCAAAGCAACACCGCCTTCTTTAGTGGGTCCACAAACATGATCCCACCTAACAAGGTGCAACCCTTTCCTATCAAAACTGCCATGCAAGAAGAATCTAGCTCTAATACTTTCTAGCTTTGTGCAAATACCTTTTGGGATATGGAGGATAGAACTAAAAAGATGTACTTTGCAAAACTGTTCCAGAGAGCACCCATCTTCCTCCTGCAGAAAGCATTCTACCCTTCCAACCTTGCAGCTTAGACTCCATCTTATGAATAATACATTACCAGTCTTTACTAGTGGTGCCTTTATCAGAGAGAGAAAGACCAAGATAAGAGATACGAAAAGTATGCCCAAGGCATGTCAAAAATGCTATGAAGTGTGTTTCCGCTCCTCACTGATGTTCACCCCAACAAGTGCACATTTCTCCCTATTAATCTTGAGGCCTGTCACAGACTAAAGTAAAAAGAGCATGATTCTCAAAGTTTGGCATTTGGCAGCATTAGAAGAAGTGAAGAGAACAGTATCATCTGCAAAAAGAATGTAAAAAATATTCACTCCATTTCGGACAACCTCACTACCTTCAATTAAATAGGCAAGCTCTGCTTTCTCCCACATGATGCTAAGGACCTGGCTGACAAGAACAAAAAGAAGGGGTGAGAGGATCCCCTTGCCTAATACCTCTCGAAGAACTAAAGAAACCAAAGCCCCAAACATTAATGTCAACTGAGAATCTGGCCATGGAAATGAAACATTTAATCCACTTGATCAATTTATCATTGAAACCCATCAGATGCATAACTCTAAGAAAGTAGTCCCGATTAATTCTGTCATAAGCTTTTTCAATGTCCAACTTCACTAGAACACACTCTCTAACTCTGACTCTTTGATCATGCAGACATTCATGTGTTGACATAAAGTTCTCCAGTATATTTCTGCCTAAAAAAGCAATCTGACTATCTGAGGGTAGGGTGAGTTTGTCAATGAAGGAGCTCAATCTGGTAGCCAGCATATGTGTGATAATATTGTAACTACAATTCAAGAGGCAGATGCGTCTGAGATCTTTAATATCATCAACCACCTCTTTTTTGGGAATTAGAATGAGTAATTGAGTTAATAAACTTGATGCAGCAGAATTTAACTCAAATTCCCTGACAAGAGTCATAACGTCTTCTTTGATAACATACCAACAATGAAGGTAGAAACCCAAAGAAAAACCATCTGGCCCAGGAGCTAAGTATGGATTCAGATGCTTCAGGGTATCAAGAACTTCAGCCTCAGTAAAGTTGGCAACCAAGGATTTAGCATCAGCCTCTTCAAGCCATAGTTGTCAAGGTGCCCGCCTAGGCGGCAAGGCACTTTTCCAACAGCGCCTTGCCAGGGCACCTTGTCTGGGGCCAAAAAAGGCACCCGCCTAGGCGCCCAAAGCATCCAAAGCGCCAGCCTCGGCACCGAGGCAAGGCACCCTGGGTATTTTTACATGATTAAAAAAATAATTTTGAGGGATTTTCCCACTTGATACCCCCTCACAAGGGATACTTATTTAATGATAGTTCGAATATATTAATATATTGCACTATCACTTATACTATCATACATATTTAAGATTTATGCTTATAAACATATATTATATACTTAATTAAGTTTTTTTTCAGCTCTTTCTTCTCTCTCTGTCTCACTTAATTTATCAAGATTAACTCCTGATTCAAAAATAAATACCCACACTTTCATAATTACATATATAAGATCACTTATCCTATTACATACTTTTTTGGGTTTGGGGGGCTTCGCCCCTCTGACAACCCCCCCACAAGGGGCACTACCCCCTTGACCCCCGCGACCTGACCGCGCAAGTCAATCCGCGACTACTCTGTGCTCCCCCCATTTAATAATATTATAACAATATTTCACCATCACTTATACTATCGCACATATATAAGTTTTATAATCATAAATGTGTTATATACTTAAATTTTATAAAAATCTATTTAACTTTCTTCTTTTTCACACACATCATATTTACTTATGTGCATAGATAAAACACTCATATTCAATTATAACATAAAAATATAATTATATTTATGCTTATTTTTATGTATAACAACCTCCCGACTCAGCCTTCCTTCAATACCGTCTTGACCGCCTAGGCGACGCCTAAGCGGCCGCCTTGTCGCCTTGACAACTATGCTTCAAGCCTTCTAGGTGGGATGAAGTTGATGAGAGGGCTCCAGCTCTTATCTTCCATGAAAATCATACTATAGAAGTTGGCAGCTTGAAGGCCGACCTGCTCAATGCCAAAGAAAGTAGACCCACCAATGTTTAGATGTTAGATGGAGTTCTTATGCTTTCTAAAGCTAGCATGAGTGTGGAAAAATCTTGTGTTGTTGTCACCTTACTTGGGCCATGCTTCCTTAGATCTTTGCTTCCATTTAATTTCTTCTCTCAAACACCACTCCTTGTATTTGTCTTTAACACCACCTACAACTCCTTGATTAGATCAAAATTAGAGAAATCAGATTTCGTCTAATAAATAAGAATAAAGTCCAGCTTCTTAAGGTTAACCGTGTCCTAGAGCTCCCTAACTTTCTCCTTGCTTGAAATGCCACTACAATTCCAACTGAAAATGCAAATCATTAAAAAATAATATGATCCTTCCCATCCCTCTTCCTTCTGCTCACCTCAGCTAGCACCTGGTTACATAAAAGAAACTTGAGTTCCCTCAAACCAACTCTAGGTTAAGTACCCTTTTCCCACTGTTGTGAACTGTGTGCCCATTAAGATCATATCTAAAATTCATTCCCAAAAAACTCAGCCCAACAGCTGTACCAATTGCTCTGATTTCCTCGTCAGAAAGAGACCACTGCTCAGCCACAACTTCAGTCCCTTCCAATAATACAGCGAACTGCAACTGACCCCTGGGAACCGTGAGCTCTTCAGAGCTCTCCCCACGCATGAGAGCATCACCCTTAATGGGCTCTGAGTGTATCACCGTCCTTCTGGACTCTCAGAAAAGACTGTTAATCCTTACCACTTCCACTTCCTGAAGAAGGGAGACTGACAGAGAGATGTCAGGAGACTGAGGCAGAGGCTGCACCAGAACTCCCCGCCAAACCAACCACCGTAGAGGGGAAATGGTGAAAACCAGAAAGCAGACCACCTTCAGACTGTGGGAGTCAGCAGGGGGTCCCAAAGTGCTTGCCTTTTCATTATGTTTTAATGGAATCCATGGTCATTTTGACCTTTATCTAAAAAAAATGAACACAATGAAATTTATCAAAAAGGATGACTGATAAATGCACACTTTTCAAACAAAATGCTTGTAATATGAGATACCTAGCTATTAAACTATATGAATACGATTAAATATACTATATATAGAAGAAGGGAGAAATGCTTAGCTCTCAAGACTGACTTTGAAAAGGCTTTAAGCGACAAATGGATGAGTTTGATGCTGTGAATACTGATAAGTGATAACCATCTTACCTGTTCATGAGCTGACTATTTATCACTTCGTTGTTGCCTTCAACTTGTTCACCGTTGTCTACATTTTAACCAAAAAATACCATCAGCCAGGCAATTAGAACAATGACCAAAGACTCGCTGTTGAGCAGCAGTATGTTTCTTTCACAGGAGCGGCCAGTCAGGTGTTGTACAGATCCAAGGGAAAGCCCGATACCAAAGAGGATTTCCATTGGGAGTGGGGTAGCCTCAGTTGAATTGGCCAATTGTCAGAGTCTGAACAGATCCAGGATGAACCCGGTGGGATCACTGCCAGGAGATGATGGGATGCTCTAAACAGGCAGGGAAGGCAGCTTGTGTTGGGTCGTCTCCCCCACCCATTTAAGGTGGGGATGGCACAGGGCCAGCAACAGCAATGCCTCCACTGCCTCCAGTGACTGGCTCCCTCTCCTCCTTGCATCAGTCAGAACATTTTATGTTTTAATTGTTTTTCAATGTTGGAAGAACCAATCCAGGCTAATCCTGGATCAGTTTTCCTTCCGCTATATCAGCAAAATCCCAATGTGGATCAGGATCGACTCTGGCTGATCCTAACCCAGAAATCCTTGCTTGATCATGGAGACAACTAAACAGATATTGCAATAACCAGCAACTTTCTCATTCAGGCCATTCTAATTTATAAAGTTATTATTACCATATGCAGTTATTCTTGCTCAACAGAAATGAATAAAAGACATGGGCATAGTCGTATGAAGACAGATGTAACGTGGAAAAGCATTATCCAGAAAACATTTGCCACATGAATGCTAGTTAGTTAGTGGATACCACAAAAATGTCTCATATCTGATAAGGTATTGTGCAGAATTGCAATTTTTTCCTGATATTCGACATTTGTAACAGTAGGCAGAGACAACTTGATCAAATTTCAAAGGATAGATAGACTGATTATGCTGCTCTTGCTAGTCAATATCCAAAACCCTACAATCTTTGCTGTGATAGAAATTGCACAGTCAAACAGAAGCGGCAGTCAGATGGGATGGAGCCAAAGCGGAATCTTACATTCAGATGGAACCTAACAAATAGTAAAATTAATGATTTTCTACCGTTCTTCGGTAAAATTAGCGAGTACGGTTTCAACACAACAGAAGATGACAGTGTCCAGTGAAATTCAAAATCTAGAAAAATTTTCTCTACTAAATAGGCATGTACCAGGCTATACTTTCGTTAGTGTGAGGTTCAGTGGTAAGCCAATGTTTGGAACTCACTTTTTCATATCAAAATTACAATACTCCCTTGAAAAATTATGTGGAAAAGGCTTTCAACAACAGATTTCCTTCTGAAGATCGCAATGGGATACACCCTTGTGTCTTCTGTGGGTGCTTCAAGAAAGATATTAATCATCTTTTCCACCCATGAGGCATCATTAATTCTTGACAGTATTCCCTCTTCAGAAGCATGGGTTTAGGGGTGATGGAGCACACTAATATATGGGAGCTTCACCACGATTGGAGCATGCACATCCTTGGAGTACAGATGTGGAATTATAAAAACTCCTCTTTCCCACATTACTTGGGTCGATTTGGAGGAAATGGAACAGACATATATGCCTTCAGAAATTCAAGAGCCAAATCACTATCCTTTTTCGAGGTTTGTAGCTCTGTCCAACAATGGTTTTTGCATGTTTTGGTTGCTACCCTGATGGTTCTGTCTCCAGATTTCTGACCTAGAGGACTTTTGCACAAGTAACGCAGGATCGGAATCAAAATCAGAATCGGGATTGGCGGGTACCAATCCAATCTGGATCGGTCAGGTTGGCTAATCCTTTGGACAAAAGGTCAATCCTGTATCAGTCTGGATCAGCCCAATTTTTAAAAAATCTAAAAAAAAATCAGAAAAAAATCAGAAAAAATCATAGAAATAATAAAAAAATGAAAATGAAAAACAATGTGGATTATGTCCTACCAAAAAATATTATACAAAGTAAATTCATTTCAAGAAGTTGTCGTATAAGTACAAACAATCATCACAAATATCTCAAAAAAAACACTAGTTAATTACATAAATACTTTGCATAAAATAAAATGAGTACAACACGTGACATAACATGGTACAAATTATATCTCATTGTCACAATCACCATCATCTTTGGAACTGACCTTTATACTCATGCTTCTTGGCATCGTCCTCGGTCTTGTGAATCGTCAACTAACCTTAGTCAATCATAATACCCCCATAACCATAGGAATATAATGACTCTGTCATTGCACTGAAATCATAAACTCCACTATCGGCTGGAGGTGGAAGAGAATGTGAATAATAACACTCGTAATCTGAAGCGGGGACCGGTCCAGATGTTGTATACTCCTCGAAGACATTCGTCTGACTTCAACGGCCACTGCTCCGTCCGCTCTTGGAATGTCTTCTACCAGTCAAGTCATCTGGACCAGCTCCACTCGTGCGTTGCACTAGCACTACTAATAGATACACCTCCACCTGAACCACCCCACCTTGTGGTTGTGTGGATGGAATGAACTCTTCATCTTCCTCAGACCATGAAGGTGGCTAAGTAGTCTATGTATCAATAATATGTTGGTGTTTTGTACTCAAAATATTTCTTTTATTGCCACCTTCCTGTGTGCTTTGACGCCCTATTGCCCTTAGGTTGACCATTTTCTTCAATGCCTTGAATAATAAAATAAGAGCCTTATTGGTGGTAAAAAGCCCTACAAGTCTGGCTGAAGCTATGGTTGGAGCGATATGCGACTCAAGGGCGGATGTGATCTGTGGTGGATCAGAAACTGGAGCTGTGCATGACACCTGCGTGTCTGCATCTTGTATGTCCTCCTCAGCCACGACAATGTCAAGCTCACCTTTGGCCCACAATCTATCATTGGGGTCGAACTGACTCTCCCTCAGTATCATTCTCCTACATCTAGGTTGCAAGTAGATGTTGTTCTTGGAATAGATATTCCAAATTAACTCCATTCTGAGTGGATTGGCCTTGAAATCTATCCTGGTACAGTTCACCAGCAAATCTTGCAAACCTGTCCTCTGATAGATTGTGCCTCTCCTTGATATTTTTTATTCTCATTCTCATATTGTAGTGACAAAAAACTAATTTCTATAATCTCTCACTCTTAAACTTGTTTCTTCTCTTCGTGTATATGAGGTTGAAAGTACTTCAATTCCTCTCACATTGACTGGAGCTACTACTCTGACTCAACACCTTGATTGCAACACCAACAAGTGGATTCCATCCACTCATGTTGTTCACCTAAATCCACTAATCAACTGTAAAAACACAAGTACACCCAAAATTAGTATGTATCAAATATTCACATAACATTATTTGACATAAAAATATGTAGTAGCTTACAAAGAGAAACCTTATCATATGAGTACTATAAATCCAGATCTCTATAGACTCCAATTTTATGTCTATATGATGTCATCTGAAATATAATTCGAAATATACATAACTTTTACGACAAAATTCTATCATTAGTAAATTATTAAATAATACTGATCTCAATATCAACTTTGGTCCTACCTTATGGAGTCCTACACAACCTTTTAATGATAGATAAGATGTCAGAAAGTACCTCACCATCATTGCACACCTATCCACCATACTGAATCCTTGAATTCAAAAAGTATCGTTTCACAACAAAAAAAATCAACAGTTAATGCATCAAACATTAAGCTTAAAGTACAAGACAATAATTAAATTTATACATGCAACATGAATATCGTGGTAAAGTGTTTTGTCCCACCTATGATTTATGATCTTCCACCACTTTTGATAATCCATTGGATGCTTTTCTTTAATCTTCAACTTTGTCTTATCCATAGCATTGTACAAGTACCCAATTTGATTGTTGTCATTAGAGTTCGCCAACCTAAGTACCTGTACTAGGGACTCTATCACAGACAGGTAGTATTGCACCTTCTCCATCACATGTTATCCTCAATCAAGGATTCCATCTTCAAAAACATTTCATATTGATCAATTATGCGCCTATAGGCATCCATGTACTCTCGGTAGGTTGTAGAGAATATAAACCTCTTCAAGTCATTTTTATACCTATACAAGCTCTCTAATGCAATGAATTGTGTAACAAATCTAGTCGGACCTGGCCGAACTAGATCATGACCATCAGTGTGGTCCCTCATAATATGTAATAATCTAGGATGCCCATAAATAAGGATGTGATCAACTGCCCTTGACTAACCAATGAGTTGACAGATGGATACCTCACAATGTCCTCCAACATGAGGTATAGGAAGTGTACAACATAGGGTACTCAGAAAAGGTGAGGTCTAGCCTCCATTAAATTCTTCCCTGTAGCCTTGTAGGAGACCTTGTTGTCCATCACAATATGAACAACATTTTCCTCTCTAACCTCCTCCACCATGGAGTTTATCAAGTTAAAAAAGTAATCTACATTTTGCACTTTGCCTAATGCATCGACATGCTTTAAAAATATAGTTCTCTCAGAATAATACACAAGGAAGTTGATGAGAGGCCTCCTTGTAATGCATGTCCAACCATCACACATGATGGTGCAACCCCTCTCTTTCCAGATGGATTTGAAACCATCTATCTAAGAGGTCAACTTATCGACTTCTTCATCCAACCAACTTTCATAAATATACTTCGAGGTGGGAGCCTTCAACCCTAGTCCAGCCTCACCAATGGCATCTTTCATTGTCTGAAAATAAGGACGAATCACGGCATGTGTTGGAATACCTACATGACATCAAAAAAAAGAACATCAGCTATGATTAATAACTAATTCAAATACAAATATAAAATTAAAATATAAACTTTATCCTTCGTATACCTATGTAAAGAAAAAAATTGACTATATATTTTATGACTTTCTTTGCGGCCCTTGTCGTAGCCTTAACCCCCCTCAAAGCTTGTCTTATGCCCCTCTGACCTCTATCACTTTGTCTATACATAGCCGTGTCTAAAGTCGGCCGAATAGAAGAAAAATGTAAGAACTCACTCCCTCGAGCTCAGACAGGCAAAGTGTCTTCCCCTTTTTGCCCATTTCTAGACATCAGCTCAGTGTCTCTCCGTCCCATCAACTCATCGTGAACATCTTGCCTCTACCCAATTCTAACCTCTCTCTGTGAGACTCTCTCGGTCAAGTATCCTCTCATCTCCTCCGCAAGCTCCGCCGGGACTGTCATACTTAACATTTCTACCTACACTAGCTATATGCTGCTTGAGACAGTAGACACCTCTATTCATCTCTTTATTACACCACTTGCATCTTAACTTCTTCTCCACATCCAACAAGAATCCATGCGGTCATCCAATGTCGCGACTGACAACAACACCAATCTCCTCCTCGTCCGACATTTTACCTACGGCATTGGATTGGCGGTGATTTCAATGTAGTTCGTTGGCCAGGCGAAAGGATTAGGCAGGACTTTTGGGTGAAGAAATGTCCTTTTTCAATGAGTTTGCTGAGGACTGTGCACTTTTGGACATATCGGATTTTGGTTTGGACTTTACTTGGTCTAATGCTAGGTCGAAGTCAATCTTGACAGATTCCTTGTTTCAACTTCCTAATTACAAATGTATTCTTTGCCAGAAGGCTACCATCTTCCTAGGGTAGTTTTTGGTCACCACGCAGTTGGTATCAAACGTGTTGGTCCACATTATTCAAAGTTTAAAAATTTTAGATTAAAATTAGCTTGGTACAGGGAGCCTACTTTTAAAGATCTGGTCAGGGATTGGTGAACCAATATGGGCCCCAACACCTAGTCAGCTCAGCTACTAGTAACTTTGTCTCCAAATTAAAAATGCTCAAGAAAAGATGGGCAGGCAGGCACTTCAAAATTTCAGTCAATATGAGAAAAGAGTGAATTTATGAAATGGACTAGTTTGAAAGATTGAATGACAGTGATGTGCTTTCAGAAGATCAGAGATTCAAGCGGAAAAGAGTCAAATACAATTACAAAGAGAGGTGCTACAAAGAAGAAATCAAGTGGAAACAACGGATTAAGAAAACTTGGCTCAAGGAGGATGATAAAAATATAAGTTCGTTCACACTCATACTTGTATAGGAAAGAATAAGAACTCATTCCACAAATTGAAATTTTTGACTCTGTTCTTTAAGGTACTGATACTGAACTGAACCAATTGGTCCTCAAGCTGCAAAGTTTTACGATCATATTTTCATTGATGAAAGAAAATGGTGCCCTTTGATTAATTTCATTCCCTCTAAGAGATTAGATGACTCTGAGGCTGAGTAGCCAACAGCTCTTCAGAATAGGAAGTCCTGGATACTTTGAAGCAGATGGATCCATATAAAACTCATAGCCCAAATGTTTTTTTCCATTGATTTCTACTTACCTGTTGGGACATCACTAAGCACTTGCACTTAATAAGGAGTTCGAAAAGAACCCGGATAGCATAAAACATCTTAATTCGACTAGGCTGGTTTTGATTCCGAAGAAAGAAAGTGTGGAAGATATCAAAGCAGTTATACGATTATCACAAAGATGTCGGCTTCCAGATTGAGTAGATATATTGACAAATCGATTTACTCTTCTCAGACAGCTATTCCTATTCCTAGGCATATATATATTTGAATGTGACACAAGGCCATGATTTCATTAATATAAAATAAAAAGTTACATAAACGACAAGGAAAGGAACAACATACAAAAAAAAGAAATCAGCCCAAGCAAACACTACTGAAGAGGTAATTGATTGACTGGGTTAAACAAAAAAAAACTATTGAAACACAAGTAGCTATCCTTGAAGGTAGCTTCATCCGGGTAACTATTGTTAGAAGCGAAAAACCAATCTTTGTCCAGCCAACCCATACTCTTAACGATATTCCTCATGTGCTCAAAATGATCCTCAAATATCCTCTTATTTCTCATGCTCCAAATTGCCCACACGAACACTCGAAGTGTAAAATCCCACAGTTTCTTATCAAAAGGCCTGAGGCCATGGATTGTAGTATTCCCAATCCAAGATCAAGAAAGAAATGTTATAATTCTCCCTCCAAAGAATATGTCATGTCAGAAATAAAATCAGCCAAAGGTAGTTAATAATTCCACATTGAAAAGAACAAGTGATTGATTCCTCTTCAAAGAGATCACAGAAAACACAAGTGTTGTCTGCAAAAATCCCTTTTGGGTAACATCTGGTGGGTACTCTCTGTCTGCAAATCTTCCAAATGAACAGCTGAATTTTGACAGGAAAAGATCTATTCCACACCTTCTTGTACCAATTAACTAAAATACTTCAAAAAAATAATATGGAAAAAGCAGATTTCCCTGAGAAATTAGAATTCTTATTGGCAGCCACAGAAGGTCATCAAATCTATTAGCAACACACTTGTGCTCCAAAATTGAGAAAAGCCTTGCAAACTCCATAATCTCGACTACTTTAAGATCTCGCTTGAAATGAAAACTCCAATTACCATTAACATCCCAAAAATAGCTGACCCTACCATGCAGAAGTATGCACATGTTATATAAAACAAAGAAAATTTCTTGATAACTCATGAATGCCTTCACGAACAAAGAGTCAGAAAAAAAGAGTGCATCATACTGAAACTAGACTTTGAGAAAGCATATAATAGGGTTAGATGGCACTGTTTACTTAAGAGTCCTATATTTGATGAATTCAGGGAAAGGTGGATAAGATGGATTAGAAGTTGTATCACAATGGCTAGATTCTCTATTGGAATTAATGGCAAGTATTTTGTATTTTTTTATTCCTCTAGAGGCATCGGGCAAGGGGACCCTATATCTCCTCTTCTTTTTGTGATTGTTAGTCAAGTAGTCAGTATCATGTGAAATGAAGCAGAGCAAGCTGGTTTAATTGAAAGTACAGCAGTGGGGCTTAGAAGAGAAAGGATCTCGCACCTCACGTTTGTTGATAACACTCCTTTTTTCTTCTCAGCTAAACCGGATAAATGCTTCTCTTTAAAGGTTATGCTTCACTTTTTTGCAGATTGTAACAGGGTTGAAGATAAATCAAGAGAAATGTGAACTTGTAGGTGTGAACATTAGTGATGATCAAAGGGTCGTCATACAAAGCATTTTCAACATGCCCTAGGCTTCCTTTCCTATCAAATATCTAGGGCTCCCTCTTTCGGATAAAAGTACCAAAAACAAAGATTGGCAATGTGTGATACGGAAAAATGGAAGCCAAATTGCAATGATGTAAAGAAAGAATGCTATCCGCAGGAGACATATGGGTGCTCTCTAAATCAGTGTTGCAAAGTAGCCCTCTCTACTTTTTTCTATTCTTAGAGTACTCAAGGGTATTTGCTCCAACATTGAAAAAAACAGAGCTATATTTTTTAGCATGAAAATTCTGATAAAAATGGTTCACACCTGGTTAAATGGAATCACGTTTGCAGACCTATGGTGGTGTTGGTTTGGTCCCTATGGATACCATTGATGTTGCTTTACTTAGTGGTTGTGAATGCTGAACAACAATGATCACAAGATGTGGGCCAAGGTGGTGATCTCCAAATATGATATTGGTTTGAATGGTACATGGATACAGGATTTCAGAGATAGAGACAGACTTTCCCATCTTTGGAAAAATAATTTGCAGAATTGGGACTTTTTAAACTCCTCATGCAGTATCAAGGTTGGTAATGGTGTAAGGACCTCGTTTTGGAAGGATAAGTAGACAGCTCATATATCTTTGGCATCTATGTTTCTACTCTTTATAGGAAGAGCTGCCGTCTTCATGCTATGGTCCACAACAACTGGGATTATAAAGCTAAGTGGTGCATTCTTTTAAGAAAGGCTATCAAGGAGGAGAAAATTTTCGATCTATCAAACTTCTTTTCATTCTAGATAACTTTTAATTTAGTGAGAATAATGAGGATGACTTGGTTTGGTTACCCAGCAAAAAGAAATTCTTCACTGTTAAATCAACTACAAGTAAACTTTCTGCGAGAGGAGTTAAAGTTATGCAGTATCATGAAGTGTAGAAAGCCTACCTATCTATCAAAATTAAATTGTTCTTATGAAGATTTGTAGACAACGTTTGCCTACCAGATGCTATTTAAAGTCCATTTTCCCTGCTACATCTAGTGAGTGTCTTCTATGGCTTCAAGAATGAAGATATTGACCATATTTTTATCACGTGGAGTGATCAACTATCTCAAGAAAATTGTATTCAAAATGTGGAATATTCCTTGGTGAGAGGAGATAAATGTTCACAGTTTACTTCATAATTGGTCAATTTTGAACCCTTGAACTTCGAAACCTGTATTGTGGGACTCAAACTTACCTGCTATGCTCTGGGCCATTTGGTCTACAAGGAATATACGAATTTTTGACGATCAATTCAACCGTCCGAGGCACAGAATTCAGTGAATGACATTTCTTGTCAGAGACTGGCACTTTGCGTACAAAGGCACCTTGCTGGAGGAGGTTATTTTTAAGAAAAGATTGCATCAGTCTCCTCTTTCTTTCCATAGTGCACCTTACCTAACTAGCACCTCGGTAGTTGCTGTTATGAGGTTTTTTATCTCTTCTATGTTTTCTTCTCTCTCCCGCCTTCTATTTTACTGTTTCTTGCTTTTTGACTAAAACAGGAACTGTGGCCTAGGCCACTTTCAAAAAAAAACTTGTATCAATTTTAATATTGATACTCGAACCTTTAGAAAACAAGTGACAACTTGTATCAATTTCAATATTTACACTCTAACCTCTAGAAATATTAATACCAAAATTGATATGGTATCGTTTTTGATACTCTAACCAAACAGGACACAAAATAAATCCCTTTCTTTTAGTGATCCCTTCTCTGCAACCTTAGTAAAGAAATCATGTTTTGTTTCTCGTTCTCATTTTTCATTTTCTCTTGTTTGCATTCACCTTTGCATATTCTTTTTAACAAGGATTGCAAAATCGACCGATACGGATCATGATCGGTCGATTTTTGGATCGGATCGGTACCCACCAATCCGATTCTGGATAGAACTACGGATCCGGCTGGGACTCCCAGCTAGATCAGTCAGAATCGACCGGATCGGTCGATCGATCCAAGTGGATCGATCTGGGAATCGGTCCACGATTCCCTAGAGCCCAGAAGGGTCCAGAATCGGATTGATTCAAGACCCGATTTTATACCATTTTCTGGTCCGATTCCCCAATAAGGGGGGATCGGACTGATTCCCCCTTCTCACCCCTTATTCTCACTTCCCCCTGCCTCCCCTTTATCATCTAGGGCTCCCCCTGGACCCCTCCCCTCGACGGTTCACCTTGAGTAGCGGCGATCCAAACCTTTGGAGCGGCCGATCCCCTCTTAAACAGGTAACTTGGGGAAGGGGGGACCTCCGATCCCTTCTTCTCCCTCCCCATTACCACCATAAAAAAATTTCTTCGAGGGAGATTGCCCCTCTGATACCCCCCACAAGGGGCGCTGCCCCCTTGACCCTCGCAACCTGACCGCGCAGATTGATCCGCGACTACTATGCCCCCACTGATGATAGTGTAAACATATTAATATATTTCACTATCACTTATAGTATCACATATATATAAAATATTCATAAACACAAATATATATTATATACTTAAATTTACATAAAGGTCTATTTTAACTCTCTTCTCTCTCTTATATGATAGTCTATACTTATATGATGGTTTCTTGAAAAGAACTTACTTTGTATTTGTTTGATAGAATGTCATCCATATTTTTTTTGAATTTTTATATATTCTTATATTTTTTCCTGATTTTTGAAATTTTTTATAATTTAAAATATATATATAAAAAAAATATTGCCCAATCCAGACCGATCCGAGATCACCCTTTCTTCCATAGAAACGGCCGATCCGGACAGATCCGATCCCAATCCTGATCCCGCGATCCTTGTTTTTTAAGCAATAAATGATTGTGGCAATTGCCACCTTCAAAATTGAAAGCTAGTCACTTGAAAAATATTGTGGGAAATAATGTTCATATTGGAAAGTGTTATCCGCCTTAGACAATAGAAGCCCTTCCTTCCCCTTCTTGGGCTGGCCTTGTTTCCCTTTCAGGTACCATTTTGCTTTCTCGATCAGGGAACTTTTCTTTATGCTTTTGTCTTTTCCTTGGTTCTTTGTCGCGTCAACTAGTTTCTATTGTTATTTGCATGTGTTTATGTAGTCTATTTATTTCTGCCTTTAACGAATTTTGGACAATTATCAACAACGACCCTCGGAAACCACCAGAGAAGCAGTGGCCATATGTACCACAGAATCTCATCATCAAAAGAAAATAGCAAGGTCTCTTGCAAAGAAAGCTACACTGTTCACCTCCCAAAAAATATTACACCTTACATTCATCAATCCTCGTGAAGTATGTAACTTCCCTGATTTTTTCTGCCCTTTCATGTTCCATTAAAGAATCCTCGTTGTGCCAAGTTTTATTCCGTGTGGCATATTTTTTGAAGCCAACAACATCAATCATTTGCTTTTATTTTAAAATGTACCTTTTTTCCTCGAAAGTATGGGGCAGCATATTTCAGAAGACTAACTGTTCATCAGTTATCAGCTGTAATGTCCGGTTGTAGAAAGTAAGATAAAATAGATGTCATGACAGGACAGGACATTTTCACATGCTCCACTTTGGGCAAGAAGGCTAAAAAAACAGAAGGATACTTCACAATGAAGTGACGCATTCTAAGCGAAATGCCTCCTTCAGTGGAAACAGTTAGATGCAAGAATTGCATATTTTCAGTGGAATCCATAGCTATAACCTAATGTTCTGACATCTTCTGAGATCTGATTGTGTATATGAACTCATTTTATATCACCTCTTTTGTAAGGGGAATCTTTTTTTACATGAACACCTTTGCTCGGGCGCCTTGCCAGGGCGCCTTTTGGGGAGCCCAAAAAAGCGCCCAAGGCACCCGCCTAGGCACCCGCCACATTTTTACATGATTACAAAATTATTTTTAAGGAGTTTTTCCCCTTGATACCTCACACAAGGGACACCTATTTAATGATAGTTTGAACATATTAATATATTTCACTATCACTTATACTATCGCACATAAATAAATTTTATAATCATAAATATGTTATATACTTAAATTTTATAAAAATCTATTTTAACTCTCTTCTCTTTCACACACACACATCATATTTACTTATATATATAGATAAAACACTCATATTCAATTATAACATAAAAATATAATTATATTTATGTAAATTTTTATGTATACCGACCCCGCTTTCCTTGAATACCACCTTAACCGCCTAAGCGGACGTCTTGTCGCCTAAGCAGAATTGGTACATTTCAACGCCTTGGACGCATTGTCGCCTTCACAACTATGGTAACTACAAATAGAACTACTTTCATTTGAGGAGGTGGGTCCTCAAGGTTGTCTTCAAAGATTCTCTTGTTCTTACATTCCATATCATAGCATTGCCGGCAGGGTAATCTTTCCATGGTTCTTGGACTTCTCTCCATAGATTATTGTTGACCCACTTGCTAAGTAACGACATTACATCTTCGAATTCTTCCCACGACATGTTTCGAAATTAACAATGCCGCATTTAAAAAAAATATGATGAATATCTTCTAAAAATACTTCAAAAAATGCAACTTCTGCTTTGCATATGGTAGATGCTTTGGATCGTCAACCTTGTTGGCAGTATGATCCTGCGAATGTTTTAGATGAACAGCCTAATTATGTAGACAAACAATGGGTTCCAAGTAAAGATCCACCAATCCACATCTACACCCCCTCTACTTAATCTGTGGCAAGTAGACATGAGAACATTGTACTCTTCGAAGGCAGCCATAACAATTTGTCATCCTTTGAGTCTGCATTCATAATTCATGGTAAGGGCGTAAACGGAATCCGATAATCCGAAATTTCGATTCGATTCCGATAAAAATTAACGGGTTTGAAAACTAGTTTTGTATCCTATAAGCTATCGGAATCGGATATTCCGATAGCTTATCGGAATCGGAGTCAAGTGTTTCCGTTTTCGTTTATCCGATTTCGATAATAAATAGATAAATATAAGTAAAAATAATTAAAATAAAGTCAAATAAATCATAAAATATAATATATAAATTGATAAAATGATAAAAATAAAGTTTTAAAATATTATATCAAAATTTATTAATTATATGTAAATTATTCATGTAGTTTTGAATAAAAATCGGAACATGGTGATTCCAAAATTATCGAAATCGGAACATCTTAACCCTTATCGGAATCGGAATTGGCTTCTGTGACTTCGCTACCGAATACGACCCGTTTACACCCCTAATTCATGGTAGTACCCAATAGAATTGGTGAACTCATAAATTCTTTAATCTTTGGGATCCCCTCTGAATTGCATGGACCAGGTCCGTTTACTATCTCGGATGGTATAAATTTTTCCATTCCTGTCACGAGCAATGTTAAACAACCTAGGGAATATGTGAGTCAAATACTCGTGCCCCGCCCACCGATCATTCCAGAACGGAGTTTTCTTGTCATTTCCAATCTTAATTGTTGTTTTATAAGAGTTTAAAAAAGAGCCCCAGCTTCGTAAGATACCTTTGTGAAGGGAATTTTTGCTTCTCCCTCATTTGTGTCTCAATCTACTACACAAATCATAGCTTCCAACTTCTGCAAAAATATACATAAAAATGTATGAAAACCAATACAAACTCAACATCACACCTTGATACAGTGTTCGGTTGCACTTTTTAAATTTTATCTTTTAGATTTAAAATATAATGGATGGAGTCAACCACATTTAGAATGGTCTCCCCTATTTTTAGAAGTACATACTCATCCATTCGGATCTCTTTTGTAACCAAAAGAAGAGGTGCGTTTTGTTGAGATAAACGAGGAAGGAGGCAGATCAAGGATGTGCATAAAATATCAGCTTCTGTATTTTGAATGTGAATTTGTGATGTCACCCCTTCATCTTGTTGATCCCTCGACTAATTGAATAAGAAAGTGATGAGGAAGCAAGGTCCTTGCTCGCACCATCATGTGGGTCATGATGTAGTCAAGTTCATCTTCATCCTTCCTAGGCCCTCGTACACCCCCATACAACACAAGAGTGTAAAAGTTCAGCTCAAGCAATGCCAGATTCACCTGGGCTACATCCTTGTTACCCTTGTCCTCCACCTTGATGTTCATAGTCCTTTATACACATTATTATATGTATAGACAGCAAGTTGAAAAAAAGGCTCCAGCATTTAAAAAAATGAGTTCCTTTTCATTACCACTGATGGTCATGTGAAATTATTCTGATAGACCAAGTCCACATGAAGTTGCCACTTGCCAGTACATTTTGTCAGCTATTCAGCCCTTTAGATTCAACTAGCAGTAGCACTAAGAGAAATGCATGATGGAATAGGCAAATGTTGACAAGATTGACTCATTTTTCGACTAGCTCCGTAACAAAAATCAATCAAAAAAAACAAATAAAGAAATCAAACCCAACAATCAGTAACCATTGGAGCAAAAATCAACATAATGGACTTCCAATTAAAGCACTAGTTACGCACAATAGAAAAAAAAACTACAAATTACTAACTTGAAGACTGCTTCCTTCTAGAAGATTCTCGCATGGACTTGAACTTGCGTTTCTTTTTGAGAACTGACTGGAGGTTTTTCCGGGCAAATTTCCTTGCCTTCTTCCCAAGCTTGGCCATTTATAATTATGACTGCAAGAGCTTACTGTGGATGGCTGTGGAAGATGAAATACATAGTGGTGGGGATGAGGGCGATCAAGATGAGCATATAATAAAGAAGCCCAGCGAACAGCGCAGGGAAAATAGAAACTTATCATTGCTTATGACATGATGCGATATATAATAAACCCTTATATGAAACCGGCGATTGGAGTTAACAATAATTTGGATTAACAACGTATTGACTGCCAACATCACGTGTAGAAAAATACATAACAGGTAGATTTTAAAACGAACCGATGAGGGGAGCACCCGTCGGGTCTGTCAAACTCCCCTCACGGAACGAAGAGTCCGCACGCACACGCAGCCAACCGCCACAGCAAACACATTCCTCGCAGTCGACAGAACGAGTGACGAGCAGGCAGGAGAATATGAAATAGCGTGATAATCACCTTCTCGGGGGGCCGGCACTGAAGCAACAACTGGTGGGGGGATTAACTGCCCGAGACCTTCACCTGATAATGCAAGAGTAAGAGACAGTTAGTGTAATGACAAAGAAGGTCCCAGACGGATGGAACCCACACCGACGGCTCCGTGATAAAGCAAGGGAGATAAATGAAGAGATGTCGACCGCTGGTACCTCGAACGGTGGACGACGGAGACCTCGGGTCGCTGCCGGCGACGGCAAGGCCAAGATGCAGAAGATGGGATCCTGGAGAAGGGGAGAGAGGGATGAGGGTCCGGATGCGGGGGCGGCAGAGGTAACAGCGGGGCCGGGGGAGACGGCCGCGCTCGCAGAGGGCAGAGGAAAGCAACAAACGCGCAGCAGAGCGGAGGCGGAAAACCACACAAAACCTTGCAGCGAGGTTCTTAGGAGGGAGTCACCGGAGCTGGTCGGTGGATGTCGGATCCAAACCGGGCGGGCGATCGGAATTCGGAGTGAATAGTGATGGTGCGTTTGGAAGCGATTCCTACTAAGTGGATTTCGTGAGAATGTTCCGCGTGTCTCTTGCCGGACAACTTCAACGTGAAGACTCGAATTAGTGTTAGAATGAACACGTCAACGATTTTTAGCAAAATATATATTTTATCTTTATTGATTATTCTGTGATAAATTTAGCATTTTTTAAATAATTGAAACATAAGGATATTTATTATTTGATCATATATTTGACCCTGAGAGATTTTCGGTCTGGAATTTATAATTGCTGGAATTTGTGGGGAACCTCATGTTTGTTTATTCGGAGTGTGAATCTACGATTCTACTGATATCCAAAATAACAGGTTGTTTTTGGTTACATTACGAAATAAAATTAAAATAATATAGTATTTTATAATTAATTAATTAATCTAAACACAATAGACTTTATTTATAATAATAATGACTTTTTTAATACATCCTGTTATTTCCAACGTGCAAGTCCACAGCAACATATAATGTTCAGATGTAAAATCATTAATATACGTTTTTGCCGCTCATGTTTGATTGTATAATAGACATAGATCTTGTTGGGACTAACGAACGGAGTTATTTATAGTAAAAATGAGTCAACAAAATTCATTAAAAACATTTATCACGTAAAATATGATAAAATATATTTTATTATTTTTTATTCAAAGTAAAACACAATTTTTTCAATACATGAAAAGTTGATGTCTTATATATATTTTTATTATTTATTAGGAATTTTATCGCAGGTTCATTTAAGAAAATCGGTTTATCAAAAACTTAGTTGATTAATTTTTTTTTCTCTTTAATCTGTTGACATCACATTTTATTACCATCGTGTCCGTTTTGCCCTCGCCTCGCACTATTTCGCCGCTGCACGATCTCCTTCTCCGATCACGTGAGGTTTCCTCACTTCCCTCGGTAAAGAGCCCCTGGCCGTACCCCCGCTTCTCCCACCCTTCGTCGTACTTGTTCACCTACGTCCGGGAAGGAGGAGGAGGAGGAGCAGACGCGTGGTGTCACCGGCACCATAGGCTACCTACGAGAGAAAATCATGGGGGCGTGCTTCGTACCTTCTTCGTGGGGGACGTCTCAAGGACCTTCGGGGACCTCCCGGTCGGAATCCAACAAGGGGAAGAAGAGGGAGAGGAGATGAAATAGGCGGCGGCGGTGGAAGAGACCACCGTCGCCATTTTCAGCATAGGATCATGTCCTCCCGATTGACGATCTCCTCGCAAGCTCAATTTTCTCCTCCAAAAACCTGATGTTAGGAGACTACCATGTGCTGGGAGCTTTCGCCGCCATGGACAGAGGAGGACAAGAAAGAGGAGCCGAAAGGTGGAGTCGGTTATCGCGATTGGAAAATCTCCGGTGAATTCGAGAATTTTTTGAAAGTGAAAGATAAAGAGGATATTTTCATTTCAAAACAGAGTAGATGTGATGAAATTTTTTAAAAAGGCGGACTAAGCGATAAAGTGTTTTCGAAAATAGATTTATGGGGCGTTTGGTTGTACGATAATGAATGTTTTTGTTTTAATTTTTAAAATTTGTAAGAAAATGTGTTAAAAGAGGTGTTCGGTGACCATGACAAATTTATGTTTTAAAAGTGATTTTCTTCTTAAACAAAAAAAGCGAGTCTCACCTCTTTCTTTTTTCTTGTGGTCCTTCCACTTTGTTTGGTCATGTGTGTTAGTTATTCTTTTTTACAATCACATCCTTCCAAACATGATAATTTTATGTCATGGTTCATGGAGATGTACGAAAAATTATCGGGCAACCAAACACACCCGATAATGATAAACTATTTCATGTAAAGTGGACCTAGCGTGCATTTGCGCTATTTATGTTCGAACTCAGGACGTGTCTAGTCACCTGTCAAGAACGTCGTCTTCTCGCCGTTCTCTCCTCGTACTCTGCTGCTCCAGAGAGATCCCTGCATCGCCCCCGATCCTTATCGCCACCCGGTGGCATGGCGTCCAAGACGGAAGGCATCGCTCTGCTGTCCATGTACGACGACGAGGAAGAAGAAGAGGAGGAGGAGAAGGAAGTAGCCGGGAGAGGAGCAGGAGGAACGGGTGCCGAGTTGGAGCCGAAGGAAGCGGACGAGGAGGACCTGGACGCCGCTGATGATGGCGTCGTCTTGGCTTCGGTTTCTGGTGCGGAAAGGACACCGCCGGCCCATCAGCCCGCGACACCCGTCGCCCCGGAGGAGGATGTGGGACACAAAACCCTAGCAAGCCCAGCGTTTCCCACGCCGTCACGGACTCCCACGCCTATGCGCGAGGCTGTGCCCTCGCGGTCTCCGCTGGCCGCCGCTCCCGTTACAGACTCCGCGGAAGTTTGGAGGAGCAGCAAGAGGTCCCTTACCATTGTGGACTATGCTCATGACGAGACCGCGATGTCTCCAGAAGCAGAGGTGATGTGTACACTCCTGCGCTATAATGGCAAAACAACTAATTTTTTAGCGGTATTTCGGTGTTCCTTTTCGGTAGTATTTTTTATTTTGGCCCTGCCCAGGCGAGGTGCATTCTCTCTCTGTCATCATTTCCGCCAATTCATGTAAATGTTCTCCTTCGTTGGCCTGTTATCAACATTTTACTTGAAATCATGCAGGAAGGTCAGGTGTCAAGTGCCGGAGGAGTCGTATTAGGAGCTGATTTTCAAGCTTCAAGAGGTATGCAAAATCTCTCCAGTCTCTATATAAATCAAGTATTCGCTAGCCACGTCAACGCAAATTCGTGAAATAAATGCATAAGATTAGAATAGGTTCTTCTCCACCCACAAACACCATGCTACTATATGTTATTTTAACACAACTCTCACCATGGTTGCTTAACAATATCTTTAATAATCTCTTTATTATCTACTTTTTACTTAAGTGTACTTATTGGAGCAAGGATAAGGCCATACTTTTTAAGTACATCCGTTGATATTATTACTTTTTCTTCTAATCATGTCTACAGAACTCACTGCATGATCATGCTCAGGTGAAAGTGGAATGAGCCAACCTATTTTGGTTTCTTACAGTATCCAGCTAATTTCTCCGTTTTAATGCTGAGCGGCATTAGACATGGTTAAATACATAGTTGAAAATTTTGGAATTACAGCCATAAAATAGAACACAAATTGGAAAAATATCCCACAAGCAAAAACTCGTTTGTTGATGGTAAAAAATAAGCTATTGGACCTAAAACCTGCTTATCACGTGTTATATGAGTAAATGCAGATATTTTGACCGAATAAGTGAAGCTCCCGACGAAAGAGGAACTCTTTGAGAAAGGCATATATTTGAAACTGACACAATCAGGTTAGTCTCTACATGCATTCAAATGATATTAGTTTTCCCTTTATCAGATTGATGATCAAGTCCAATAAGAAAATGGATTAAAAGGCCAAAAGTTTTAGCGTTGGTGAAAAAAATGCTGCTTATGTCTCTAGTGTTCACAAAATGTTCATACTTTATACGAGCAACTTGAACCTTAACACAGAAGCTTTGTGAGCCAAAATAGTTATCTCTAAATATGGAATAGGAGAAAGAGAATGCATATGGCGGGCCCCAAGTAACTTGGGACTAAGGCCCGAGTTGAGTTGAGTTGAGTAAATATGGAATAGGAGAAAATGGTTTGTGGATCAAATACTTCAGTAATAGAGGCAGAGTTTCTACTATTCAGAGAGGTATTTTAAAGAAATGGGATTTTTTATTTTATTTTATAGAAGTGGGGATGGTAGAAAAACTTTTTTATGGGAGGACCACTTGATTGCAGGCAACACTAAACTTAGGTTATTGCACAACATAGTGACCACTAGTAAGCCAAATGTAATTTTGTTGAAGGAAACCAAGACTGATTTTGCGGACCAGCAGGATGGAGAAGCACTGAAGAGTGGTAATTTATCCGGCTTTTCTCTTGCCCTTTCTATGGGGAGAAGTGGGGTGCTGGCAGCATTGTGGGATGCAAATAACTTCATGATGGAAGAACTTCGCAAAGGAAGACATTATCATGTGCTTAGGTTTCCTAATTACTGGCTTTGGGAAATTTTGTTTTATGTGCAATGTGTATGGCCCAGCGAGAGACAATGATAAACTTATAAATTTACTTGTTTGATGATTTAAAGGTTGTGATTAGTACTCATTACAAATCTTAGGTTTACTTGGTTCAATTCTAGGTCCCAATCTAGGCTGGACAGATTCTTTCTTTCTTCCTTTTGGGTTGAGGAGTTCGGAATTCATGGGAGCTTTTATATCCTTAGAGTGGTCCTCGACAATTTTGCGGTGGGCAACAACCATGGCAGGTTTTCTTATGTGCTTCCTAGGAAGTTTAGGTTTGAGTTGGCATGGTGCAGGGTTTCCAACCTGAAGGATCATATCAAGGAGTGGTGGAACGGGCACATCGTGACTTCTCCATCGGTTGCCTGGAGATTCGTGAATAAACTCAAATGGATTAAGAAGTGCCTCAAAAAGCGGGACATGGTGACATTGCTTACCTCAACAACAAGGATATTGGCACAGGTCTAAAAAATTGATCATTATGGGCAGCTAAATGATAGTGGGTTAATCAATGACAGTGATAGGGAAGAGTGGAATAAAACAAAGGAGGCGTGTATGGGATGGAGTAATAGGGAAGTGATTAAGTGGAAACAAAGACCAAAAGTGCTGTGGCTAATGGAGGGCAACAAGAATACCAGGTTTTTCCATACATCAGTTTCTCTTAGAAAGAAAAGAAACACTTTGCTCAAGCTAAAGGTGAATGATATTGAATGTTCCGGAACTAATCAGATTGGCTTTCTCGCAGCTGAGTTCTACAAAGATCTATTCACAAATGGCAAGGTTTGGTCCCCTTTTCTAAATTTTAATGTTCCGAAGATCCCTGATAGAGTTGATTTGGAGATCCTCTATATTACTTTCTCTGAGCAGGACCCAGGAAATTCTGAATGCAATTAATGATATGGATCCATATAAAGCTTATGGACCTGATGGATTCTTGGCAGGTTTCTATTCCTATTACTGGGAAATCATTAAGGAAAACTTCATGCTGCTTATCAAGGAATTTCAATCAGATTTGGATAGTATAAAGCTTTTGAATTCAACAACTCTCATATTAATACCTAAGAAGGAGAATGTGGAGAATATTTCAGACCTTAGGCCTATCAGTTTTCTGAATTGCAGTTGAGTAGGTTCATTGGTAAGCTGACTAACAACACTCAATATGGTTTTATTCCCGGAAGGTTTATTTTGGATAATTTTATGGTTTCTTGAGTGTTTACATGATCAGAAGCTAAGGAGGAAATAGTGCATCATCTTGAAATTGGGTTTCGAGAAAGTTTATGACAAGGTGAAGTGGTAAGGTTTTGTGAGAATTATGCAATTGATGAGTTTTGATAGCAAATGGATTAAGTGGATCAAAAGCTGCACAAGCATGACCAAGTTCATTGTTGATATTAATGGCAAGGGTTTCAGCTTTTTTGAATTCTCAAAGAGGCTTGAGATAGGGTGACCTGCTTTTTCCACTATTTTTTGTTCTAGTTGGCCAAATTCTTAACATTATGTGGGACAAGGCTGAGCAGGAACTTGATTGAAGGCATTGAAGTTGGTGAGAATGTGAAACGTGCCACTCATTTAAATTTGTGGATGATACCTTACTCTTCTCTTCAGGGAGCCTTGATAAATGCATCAATCTAGGAATCTTACTCTTCTTGTTACAGCTGGTTACAGGGCTGAAGGTCAATAAGGATAAGTGTGAGTTTATTGGTATTATTCTCCCAGAGGTTCAACGGGGGCAATTAAAGAGTGTGTTTAATATGTCGTGGACTACCTTCCCTATTAAGTATACGGAATACTCTTTATTTAATGAGGGTACTAGGTATTATCTATGAAGTATATGGCAGTGTATTGTCCATAAATTTGAAAGGAAATTTCAGGGTCGGTAAAATGGGATGTTGTCTTCAGGAGAAATATAGGCTGCTTTCCAAGTCAGTGTTACAAAGTCTCTATTTCTTTGCTATTCTTAAAGTTTTTAAGAGCACATCTATGGCTATTTGAGAGTATCAGGGCCAAGTTCTTCTGGAATCTGGAATGGTAATAATGCTAATAAGGGGCTTCACCTCATTAATTGGAACATTGTATGCAGGCATACCATTGAAGGGGGGGATTAGCTCTAATAGAAACCATCGATAATGCTCTTTTATCAAAGCGGCTCTGGAAGTTGAACCATAATATTAACTTGCTGTGGGCTAGGATTGTTCCCTTTAAATACAATATTGGGGTTAATAGTGCCTGGATAGGAGACTTCAGTAACCGAAGAAATATTTTTAACATATGAAAATGTATTCTTCATAATTGGAATTTCTTTTATTATGCTACTACCATCAAACTGGGGGATGGCAAGAGAACCTCTTTTTTGGTGGACCAGTTGATTGTGCTTGATTTTTTGGCTAAGAGATTTTCTAATCTTTTCAGTTTGTGTAGTAACTTGAATGCTAGAGTAAGTGATTTGAGGGATAATACTTTCATTGGGGCCTCACACTTAGAAGGAATCTTAAGAATGAGGAGATTCTTTAGCTTTTAGCATTACTTACATTACTTGAGGGTCAGAAATGTTGTGGCAACAATGAGGACAAATTACTTTGGTTAGTGTGCAATTAATTTGTTCTTGTGAAATCTGCCCGAAGAGAAAGAACTTTGGCGAAGTGGATGTCATTTAGCATTAAGATGTTTGGAAGCAACCGGTTCCTAGTAAAATTAAGATTTTTATGTGGAAAATTGGGATGAAACGCCTACCTACCCAGTTCTGTTTGCACAAAGATTTTTAAGGTTGTGCCCACCTGCTGTGTGTTTTGTGGTAACATAGAAGAATGAGGGGAACGCCTTATCATCAAGTGCAGGATTATTTATTTCTTATTGCGTTCTATCTTTAGATGTTGGCACTTGGCACATTGCTTGGTTAGGCCCTAATGACATCATCTCTTTCTTGCAAGTTTGGCTGATGTTGAATCTTTTGCCTTAGATGCGCTACTACGGAAGCTTATTTTTCGGGCCATGCTTTGGTCTGTATGATGCACAAGGAATAAACATATCTTTGAAGATCACTTTGATAATCCGCATTTGATTATGCACTTTATAGCTTTATATGTGAAAGATTGGTTTCTGGCATTCACAGGAAGCAAAGTGGAGTGGTCTACCATCGGATAAGTTCTAGGGATAAGTTCTTGGTTTTGAAGTCTCATTTTTTGTAATTTTGGCACCTAATTAGTTTCTCTGTTATTTTCTTTCCATTTCACCCCATGTTGTAACGTCTCTATTTTGCATACTTTATTCAGTTATTAATAGAATATGGTCTGTTGACCTTTATTTACAAAAGTGATGCATTGAGTTACATTATCATGTGGGAAGACTCATAAATAGTCATATTTCTTTCAAATCAATATATATGGAGTATTTCTATAACTCTATGCGGGCATGGGATATTTCCTTATCTCCCTACTTAGATCTTAGAGTCGGTTTAGTATGGTGATATGCATGACTTCCTCTCAAATAAATGACTTCTATCTTTCTTGGTAGATGGAGTTTGATATTCCCTACTTTGGGGGAAAGAATTTTCTTCTTTCAAATCTTTCAAGTAATCAATTGTTGGACTTGATTTATCTTGGAATTGATATCCGGACTTTGAATGGTTTCTAGAAACCCTTCTTTGCCTTGGTCCGGAATCCGGATTTGAGTAGGATTCAGACTTATCTTCCTTTTATTTTTTTTGACAATTTATCGGTGTCGACAAGGGGATAATTTAATATGATTTGAATGATTAAAATATCTTTGAAGAAATACTTTAAAATCGACATAAGTGGGGAAATAGAATGGCCAAACTCGAATAATTTGAGACTAAGGCTTGAATTTCAGTTGGGTAATTGTTATGGTTGTATTATCGTTTTATCAATGAATGGGTTTTTCCAAACTGTTTGATGATTTCTAACATTCATTTCCAGAATGATTTTTTTATTACCTTTTTGTTCTCTCTTGGTTTTTAACGTTGCTGTGCTCTTCATATTCCTGGTTGACATTTAGTCCTGCTCATCCTATTTATGGTTTTTTTAAGGTAAAAAATTGCCATTTCTTTTTTTTTTCTTTTTTTTACTTAAGTGAGCACTTTGATTTAAGTTGTTTAATTTAGTTTCTTTTTTACAAGCAGAGTTTTCTCAACAGTGGACCTTTTATTGCTCCTATTTTTGTTCATGCATTGCTGCCTACAGTTAATGTAGAAGAGAGAATGTCACCGATGATTCTTCAGATGCCGGCAGCGAGCAGTAGGCCGGCCACCCCACTTGCAGAAGTACCTGAAGAAGTTAGATCTGATGAGACAAATACCGCTGCACTGGAAACAGATCTAGAAGCTCTCCCTACCGAGATGGAAATCGAAACTTCTGTTTCAATTCAACATGAGATTGATATGTTGAACACATTTCTTCCTCCACCTGTTACAACGAGATGTTCAGATGAGCTGCAGGTTAACATCTTGTTTTCTTTATTGTCTAAGTGAAGAGACATGTTAATGATGACTTTGGTTGTTTATGCATCTGCAACATTTACCAAACAAATTCTGTTGCATATTATGTGCTATATAGCTGCATTTTTTGCATAGGTGTTACATAAATGAAATAGAAGGTAATGGAGTTTATGGAGGTGGAAATGTACGATAAAAATTAAGAGATTAATACAAATAAACAACTTGAAAGGGTAAATTAAAGTAGAACAAAGCATAACAATATTGACTAAAACAAAGTCAGATGCTGCTTCATCATAATCTTATTTGCTCTGGCCTCTGCATGACAGAATAGAATGGAACAATGATTGTGTTCATCACAACCTTATTATCTCCAGAGCAAAATAATTTGTGCAAAACACAACAGGGAGCTTTACTTAGATGTCATTACTCTCATTTATTTAGTTACTTAAAATAATTTTTGCAGAATGCGACAGGAAGCTGTACTAAGATGTTATCACTCTCATTTATTTAATTGTTTTTAGAATATTTTTTTAAACATAAATTTCGAAATCAAACGCTTTGCCTTCATTTATCTCAAGGGAACCTGGATAACTTTTGAAATCTCAGAATTCATCTCAATAGGTTATCACTTGTTAACAAGTTTCAAATAGTTTAGAAGAACTAGACACAATATGCAAGCAATTTAAAAGATCTTGGCCTCGCTCTTACCATCAATTAGGGATCTTTTCAATTAATTGTACAATTTCAAGAAAAAAACTGACAGGTTTCCCCTTGCAAACGGCATAAAACTCAGACCAAAACAAAATAGTAAAACAAGATCTACTAAGATCAAATTGAAGAATCTGAACCTGAGAAAATATATTCAGGGCAACATATCGGAATCACTATCTCTCTCTTTTTTCTTCTTTGGCTCCTATAAAGGAAAAGCAAGAGGGAAGTTATAGCAATCTTAGGAGCCCCACTCCCCTCCTTTCTCTCAGTGCTACTATGGTAAGAGTTTGGGGGGGGTGCAGCAGGTGGAAGGTAAGAAAAAGGTCACCTTCTTTTATGGAAGGTCTGGTTGATTCTTCTTGAACAGGCTAAGGTGCTGAGCTGTCCTTCTCATTCAAATCCCTTAGACAATTGACCGTAAGGTCCACTGAGGGCCAAATAAGCTCTCTCCTTCAAGAAAAATAAGAATGTTCTTGAAAATTTCAGAAAATCCTTTATATTTTAAGTGAAAACTTTAAAACTCCTGCATTTGATCTGGATATTTTAGAAATCATTTTTTAAAATTATATTACTTAAGGACCTATTAGTAGTAACTATACAATAAAATCATGCATTTAAAATTGTATATATCATTTCATGAATTGCTTATGATGTATCCTTAAGATTTATTGGACTGGAATTTTGGTCATTTCTAAAAGGGTGAACATAGCGAGGGGGTCATGGGGGAGAGCATGAACATCAAGGGAGGGGGCCCACATAGAGACTGAAAGTGGGATACAGGGGTGTGTTACAAGAAGAGAAACAAGTGGGACTGCTGTCTACCGATTGAAAGCCTTCTACCGATTACTAGTGGGCAGAGATCTTCCAAGAGCTTGGAAGACAATGTGAAAAATCATTCAATAAAAAGCAAAGTGGGTTACCAGGCAAGGTTGAAAATTAGGCCAGGTTTTCTGGATCAGTATCAGCCCCTGAATCGGCCTGGGGCAATCCCGTTCCAGGTTGGAATCTGAATGGCTGGCTCCACTGATCCACCGGAAAAAGGTTTCTTAAAAATCATAAAAAATGTTCTTGATTGGTTTACAGTAGGGGTGTTCATTCAGAGCATTCGCTGTTTGGTTTCTTCAACCAATCTGAACCGTTATGTTGTAAATGGTTTGGTTTGGGCTCCTTCTAAACCAAACCGAACAAGTAAACCAGCTGACCCAATTGACCTAGTTTATTTTTATATTATATCGATTTTAAAAAGATTATTATAAATTTATATAACGCATTTCAAAAATTATTGTTGTATCCTTCAAATAAAATATTAAACTTAGAATTGACCATAATTAGTTATTTTTATTTAATATTATATTATTTTAATTTATTTTTATTAAGAATATGTGCTGAACTGGTGAACCAAACCAGTCAACAAGAAGGCCTGAAAGGCTGAAACTGTACCATGGACTGCCCTAGTCAACAGTGGGTAGGCATCAGGAATTGATGCCATTTGGCACCTGCAGGCAGTGGGTTTGGCTGCCTCAACACCCTCGTCTTTCCTGCTGTTTAGAGTAGTATTAGGGAATACTTGATCCACCAACTTAGTTGACAGATCCCTTTTTATTAGGTCCAGAGATTCGATATGACAACTGACCTAGTTGTATTGGGTCTCTAGATTTGATAAAAGGACTACTGGGAGTATTTGGTTGATCCAGGCCACTCTAGTTGTATTCAACCTAATCTTGGGGCTCCACACTTGAAACCAAAAGAAAGAGGAGTTAGACAGTAGGCGCATGTGTGCACTAGAGAGATGGGGGTTCTTCTATGGCGAGTGATGACGGTGATGATGCTGGGGCATTGGAACAACTACCTAGGAGCTGCACCAGACGTTGAGTTAGGGGAGAGAGAAATAGAGAGGTATGTACAACAACTGACAGTGCCTGCGATGAATCTAAGGAACTCGACTGCATATTTATCAAGGTGCAGGAAGTTCAAAGGGGCATTTCAGTTTAGGCAATAAGGCGCTTAGGTGGTAGAATTGGACCTTACCATATATATGAGGGGAAGGGGGCAGACCAGCATATGTTGACCGGGAGGGGGGACTGACCCACCCCTGATTTCCCACCATAACTGGTCGGAATGGATTGAATTGTCCCTGTGTAACTGTAACTGCAGAAGGAAAAAAAATAGAAACAAGGAAAGGGGAGGCCATGAAAGGCAACAGCGTATCAAAAAGAAGAGCCGGTCAGGGAAGAGGAGGTGCCAGCAGTTCTTGTGCACAGCTGGAGAAGAGAAGATGGACCTCAAACAAGGAGAGAGCCGATGGCAGCCCTGTACTTCTGGCTGGGGGGGGGGTAGAAGGGAAGGGAGGATGCCACCAAGACTCCCAGTGCAGCTGGCTGGCTGCTGTACACTGGGTTGAGGAGGAAGCAAAGAAGAATAAGAGAAGAAGGGGGAAAGGCCGATAGCCCCTGCACACCTGAGGAAAGTGCAGCTGAGAAAAGGGAAAGGAGGAGTGCCCCCATGACCCACCATGTGCCATACAGTGCTTGTCTCTGTGCAAACCTGTCCGGCATGTCTGCACATCTTTTTTCTAGCAAGAAAGGGAAAAATAGAAAGAAAAGGAATAGTTTCTGCACCCTGCTGCCACATCGGCCCCCTTGCACACACTCCAGAGGGTGCTCACAGCTCACCTGGCAGTGAGGTTACTGTCACCCATCCCTTTGTTGATCTACCGTCAAAAGCCAAGGAAAATAAGGGGGAATAAGTGGTAACTTCACCACCTCTACTTTTTCACCTAGTGAACCTAAGCCCATTACTCAATAGACTTTACAAAAAGGCCTTCTTACTTCCAAAATTAAGGAATGCCTGGTCCATTTTTATGGACCAAAATGTCCTGAAACTGGAAATTTGTGGGTGTGTTTTTTGGACCAAATTGCCCTCATACCCATCCAGAAACAATGTATTGGTTAGGTATTTTTGTGGATCAAATTGTCATTTCTTCATTCTTTTTAAGTACCCCCAAGGTCCCCATTTCAAAGTGTCAAAGGAGGGTGGAGAAGCTCCTATGCTAAGGGCGATGTTGATGAAGGCCGGCTTAGGTCATGTGAGGGATTGAGAAGAGAATTTGGAAGAGATAGGGAGGCACCCTTAAAGGGCTACATAGGGTGCGTTTGGAAACTGTCTAGAAGTGCTTTTTTTCCACTTCTCCTCCAGTTAAAAGTCCTTTTTATTTTAAGTATAATGTTTGGATACTCATTATTATTCACTTCTCCTTCTCATAGAAGGTAGAAGTAAGGAGGAGTTTTTTTCTCCTTCTAACTTCAGAAAATCTCCTCCCGATATTCACTGCACAACCATTCACCTCTCTTGCCAGGCGTCGACCTCCGCACTTTGCACTCCACTGCCGTCTGCGAAATCCCCTCCGTGACTGCCCCTGCTACCGTCCGCCTCCCTCCGCAAAGCCCCCCCGCCGCCGTCCGCCATTCGCGAAGCCCTCGTCCGCCTCTCACCACGACCACCCCCGCCGTCCGCGAAGACACCGTCCGTGTCTGCGAAGCCCCCCCGTTGTCATCCCCCTCCCACCACGACTGCCCCCGCCGTCGTCCACCGTCCGCCGTCCGCGAAGACACCCCGCCATCGTCCGCCTCTCTCTGCAAAGCCCCCCCGCTGCCATCCCCCCTCCCGCGAGACGCCTCCGGGCGGCATCCCGAGTCCCCCTGCAGCCGGAGTCCCCCCCTTCCCGCGTACGCCTCCGGGCGGCATCTCCAGGCGGCATCCCGAGTCCCCCCTTCACGCGGACGCCTCGGGCGGCATCCCGAGTCCCCCCGCAGCCGAAGTCCCCCCTCCCCCCGCGTCCCCCCGCACGCCTCCGCGCGTCCCCCCGTGCGGCGGCCCCCTCCGCAGCCGGAGTCCGTGTCCACGAAGCCCCCCGCCGTCGTCCCCCTCCCACCACGACCGCCCCCGCCGTCGTCCGCCGTCGTCCGCCGTCCCCCGCCCGCCCTCCGCGAAGACACCCCGCTATCGTCCGCCTCCCCCCCGCCACCCGCCGTCCGCGAAGCCCCCCTGCCGTCGTCCCCCTCCCTCCGCGAAGCCGTCCGTCTCCCTACGACGGCCCCCACTTCGCCAACAACACCTCTGCACCCCACCGCCGTCCTCCTCTTTCCAACCGCCCCCACCCCCCGCCATCTACCTCCCTCTCCACGACGGCCCCCACCCCCGCCAACATGTCTCTATTTTTTCTTACCGAAGAACTTCTATATTTTGATGAAAAAATATAACCAAACAACTTTCACTTTTATAAATAAGAATACCTTCTATTTGAAATGACTTCTAAATAGAGGTGCTTCTATCGAAAGTACTTCGACTAATTTGCCAAACGGACCCATAGTTAATAATTGTACACCTACCTTTTTTTTTGCTTTGGACGCAAGAGAGGATGAAGATGGATGCCGAAAGAATCCCTTTTCTAAGGGAGATTGGCATCAGGAAGAAGGGGTCCCCTTTGTCCTCCTCCTCCTCCTCCTCCTCCTCCTTTCTTCTTCTTCTTCTTCCCTTCTTCTCTTGGCAGTGGATAGGGGATGGAAGCAGGTGCGCAGGGGGGCAGCAGTCTGACCGGCAGCCTGTCGGCGTCTCCAGCTGGTGGTCCTGGCCTTGGTGCGCCCTCCCTTTTTATAGGAACAGGTGGAATATAAAGGGACAGCAGAGGAGTCAATGTAGAGATGGCTGTTGGCTTCTCCTAGGTAGTTAATTGAACTAAACTTCTTCAATTCTTTTAGGATTTCAATGCCTTGACCAGTCCGTTGCGTTGAGTTCTCCCTTGTCGACTTGTCCCTTGGTTTTCCCATGTCATCAATGGTCAAGGATGAGGTGGCGGCTGAGCTGGACAGGGCGGTGGAGCCAGCTGACTGGGCTTTCTTGAAGGTGGCTCACCCATCTCTCTTCCTAATGGGCCTTGCACAATTGGGCTATAGAGGGAGCTGGACAATGATTAAATTAGATAAAGTGTAGGGCTGGCAGCTGAAAATTGCGCCAATAGGTTGATCTAAAGTCTGATTGGGCTCAAATGGGGGTTTGTCCAATCAGGAGTTTGCCCAAATGAGGTTAGATCAGGTAGGGATTGGGCTGGACCTTCTTATTTTTTTGTACTTTTTTTTTGCAAAAAAAGGTCGACACCAACACTGTGTCATCTTGTCTGTCCTTATGTTGCTTATTGCAGAACCAATACAACTGTCAGGTGTCACCTTCCTACTAGGAGCTATATTCACAAGATTTTCCCTGAGATTGGTACTAACTGTATTTTTTGCGGATTAGGTATGGACAGTGTGGAACACATATTTTTTAGATGCGGAATCATTTATTCTTTTTGAGTAGCCCTTTTTCGCAGTTGGAAGATCCCTTGGGAGGAACCGGCTGATTTCAATTCTTTGCTTTTACGTTGAAAGAATTTCAATCCTTGGAAGAATTCTCTACATCCTGAGCTTTGGGAGTTCATTTTACCTACAGTGTTATGGTTCATTTGGAAGGAACGGAACAAATGAATATTTAAAGAGTCCTTTGTCAACCCGGTTAACATTTTTTTTCAGATGGTCCATTTGGTGAGAGATTGGTGGTTTGCTTCCTCCGGTTCAGCTTCGGAGGGTGACTTTGTTAAGATCCATATTTTTTTGTTTTAAACTCTGTTTTTTGTAATAGCTCTTTCTACCACCTTGGTGGAAAGTTCTCTTTTTTTCCCTTACTTGTAAATACTTTCTTCCATGGAATGCCATCTCGCGAGATCTCAGTTTCACCAAGGGGGCCGAGAAACAAGATTGCCGAGATCTCGCCCCAAGTAGCCTAGTCCGAAAAAAAAAATCTTCGGGAGGCTTTGCCCTCCTAATACCATATTTGTTAAGGCGGGCGCCTAGGCGACAAGGCACTACTTGACCAACACCTTTTGGGAAGTCCCCGAAAATTTATACATAATATACCAAGAAACATACTAATATATCTCACTATTTATACTATCGCAGATAAAAATGTGCTACAAGTTTAATACCATATTAGTATTTAAATAAGATTGTATACAAGATTAAATCTTTTAGAAACACAAAGATCATTTTTTTGGTATTAAGAGTACTTTGTAATTGTTCATTCACACAATTGATATATAAATGTGTTATATATTTCATGTAAATTCATTGATATACTCCTATCTTTATAAGATATTATGTTATGTTTCATACATATATACATTTTGATCCGAGAATCTGAGATCTGATCTCTCGAGATTTTTCCGAGATCTCTTCTCTTTCACCCTCCCGAGACGAAGCCGAAATCTGAGATGACAAATCTTGCTTTCTTCACAGTATAATACAAATCGGTCTTTTGACTATTCCAAAAAAAAAAAAACCAATACAACTAAAACAAACATTCAACCATCACTTAAAGCAAGTTGCTTACTCCAACTATTGTATTTTTGTTCATGTATGATCTATACATACCCCACAACTGCTCATCACATCACTTTTATATGTTCTTGGGATATTATTCAATATTTTTGTTACTTGAGTGGATAAAAAGGGCAGTCCTATGGCCTCAGTCGATGAACGAAATGACAATCTATGGTTTCAATTATGGGAAAATTAAAACAAGGGAAAGTATTGAGCTTATGTTATTCATATGAATTTGTTATCTGATCTAATCTAACTATATAAGGACTTGCCTGGCATTCACACTAGAATATATAGAGTTTTCTGAAGGAAATGAAGGCTGCTATTGGAGAATGATCTTTGTGGCCATAAGAGAATTATGGTTGAAGATGTG
This sequence comes from Cryptocoryne crispatula var. balansae, assembly GCA_036172225.1. NCBI lineage: Eukaryota > Viridiplantae > Streptophyta > Magnoliopsida > Alismatales > Araceae > Cryptocoryne > Cryptocoryne crispatula. The sequence continues at coordinate 3,134,768 of CM069924.1, read as the reverse complement.
CTCCAATGCACAGGTAAAACTGTATGATTTAAGAAGATCTAGAATCATATCTCTCCCAACATAGATGCACATTTTACACTGACTCATGAAGGGTTGTTTGATTTTAGTACCATATCAATCTTATGCTGATTCATGAAGCTTGATTAATAACGTGCATTTTATTTGAGATCAATTAGTGATGCGAGATGGAAAATATGACACCATCTATACGTATAAATAAGCTGAGTTTAGCATTTGGAAACGACGGACTGAACTTTACAAAGCTGCTTAGATTAGATCAGAACTGTCTGTTGTTGCTGAATCTCTGGCGTAAACAATCTGAACCAATTTGGCCATACTGAATCAGGTTCGCGGACCTGATTGGACCAGGACCAGTCGACGTCCATGGGTGCAGATCTTGGTTTGGTCGGTGCTAGGATAGTTGGCACTTGTTGGTTATCAAATGGCGGCATGCGTTCTTGTTAAGAAGATTGAGGGGAACCATTAGATAAAAATAAGAAAAGATCGTCGTCTTGGCCTGAAATAAGCCTGGCAGGTGGGGTGACTTGCGTGGACACTTGGCTGCTAATTGGAGCTCACATACCGATTGAAATTACATGGACCTGGTTGGCATGGGCAGAGGGGTGCACACGGGCCTGAGTTCTCCCAGTTGAGTTCTTGCAGACCTGGCTAATCCAACCTTGGAGCAAGATGGTGGCTTGGCGCAGATGTGTGTGTGACGGCCAGTGATAAAGTCCAAATAGGAGGAACAGATCTGTTCCTTGTCGATTCTGCCGTGGCAACGCCTCTGCCAAAACAGAGGACGGCACCGCAAGGCTCAAGTGAGGCATTCATGATGGAAACTGACTCTGGGAATAGGGGGAGACATGGATGGTTAGTGTTGACTTCCATGGCTCACTTAGATGGCGCTGGAGGGTTGACAAGGCTGACAGGAACCTGATTTGCCCAAACAGGGGAAGTCGGCACTGCTTACAGGAAGGTAGTGGCTGGCGGAAGTGCAGTCAATTGCAGTGGCTTAGGAGGAGTCAGGAGGCGAGGGAGGCCTCGGAGAGTGGCGTGCAGAGCGACATCCGGAGATGGTGATGGGATTATTGTGGATCGCAGAGGCGACAGGGAATAAGAGGACTGGCAGATCCCGAGGGTGATGACAGATGGAGGATGCAGGGTTGAATATGATGTACGGGTCTCGCCTGACCAAGGACAGAGAATAATAAGAGGAATTGAGAAACAGTACAGAGTCTCGCCGGAGACTCCCAATGCATCAGGACCTCAACCCTGATAGATCTATACAGGTCGTTGAATTCGGTGGGATGGTGGCTATGAAGACTCCGCCACTGTGGCTGTGCAGAAGCACCCAATCGAACCAGTACAGAGGTGTTTGTGGTTTGATGTTGACGAAGATGAACCGGAGGTGAAGGAGAGGAATTGAGAGCTGGAGGAAGAACCAAACGGAGAACCAATAACCGGGAGAGGAAAGAGGAACCTTTTATGAGGGGTGGCATTTACCTAGAAGAAGACCAGAGAGGAAGACGATGCATGTCCTGGAAGCTAGCTGCCATTGGTTGTGTGCGCAGTGGATGTGTGTGTGTGTGTGTGAGAGAGAGAGAGAGAGAGAGAGAGAGAGAGAGAGAGAGAGAGAGAGAGAGAGAGAGAGAGAGAGAGAGAGAGAGAGACTTATGTTCATCCATGTTCTATGTTGGGCTATAGTGTGTGGCTTTTATAAAAGCCTGAATTTTTACATTTAAGGCCCTACTAAAGACCTTGTCATCTATTGACCTCCAATGTAATAACTGAAAATATAGATAACACAAAATAATATCCCAAGTTCTAATTATTTTAATACAAATGTGTCATCTTCACAAAACTAGAACAATGTTGCTCCACATTATATCAGGTTTGACCTTGTTCTCATCAGTTTATCATTCATTACAGGTCACTAAACTTTTATTTTTAAATTTTTATCATTAGTTAGTTACTTTGCTAAACCACTTTTGGCAAGTATTGGCAGTCAACTTTAGCATTTAAAATAAAAAATATCTTCACTAATATTTGTATTTTGTATCTGTTTTTCTTTTTATACTTAGGCTTTTGTTGTTGGGTTATTGATTGGGCCATGAAAATGTATTTTTATATATAACTAGAAGAACGACCCTCAAATTGTGGAGGATTCTCTCTCTGAGCACCCAGAATAAAACATTTTGTATCTGTTGATTAACTTTCTTTACGGTTGTTTTGTGATGTAGGAAAAGATCAATAAATTTCTTGCATACAAGAGGGCTGGAAAAAGTTTCAATGCTGATTTGCGAAATAGAAAGGATTATAGGAATCCTGACTTCTTGCAGCATGCCGTGACATACCAAGATATTGACCAGATAGGAACTTGCTTCAGTAAAGATGTATTTGACCCTCATGGGTATGACAAAAGCGACTACTATGATGCAATAGGTTATTAACAGTTCCTTATGTCTAGTTTCTTTCAGTTGCTGCTACATATTCTTGTTTTTTTGCTTTCCGTTTAGTATTTTCTGGTGCTGCTCTTTTATTGTGCTAAGCCAGTTGAGAGGGTAGCTACTTTGTGCTTGTTTGAAAAATTGAAATGTTGTTATCATCTTGATTTTATGGAATGCAAAATTTGTGCTGGATCTCTTTCCAATAGAAATCAGGGAAGAATTTGTGCTGGATCGCTTCATCTATGTTTAGGGGCATTTTTTTTTTGTATTAAGCATATAGTTTTTTGTTACCCTGAAAGTAATTTTCTTGAAAACTTTTTAAGCACAATAAACATTGGTATCCTCTTTATAAGTTCTTATAGCATCTTTGTGGGTGCCTCTTTAGTCTTATCATTTGAAAAGTTCAGTGACAAGTATTTGTTGCCTTGGAACTAATGCACAATGCATTCAGCTTTTGCTGATTAAAAATGGTAACTATTTCTTAATATTGTGCACATTAATTGATTTTGTAGGTTAGCATCTTTTTATGTTATATGGCAGCAAGTTTGACAGATATGATATTATCTTAGTTATTTTTTTTTGAATATATTATGCATATTGTACCATGGTGTCTGGTCTAATTTGTAACCTGCCTCGTGAGTTTCTATAATCTATTTACATGTATTTTTTCTACATTCTTTGCCACTGTTTCATGATGTATGAATTGAGTTAAAATGCAGGATGTTGTCATGAGCTGAGAGATACATCATTTACATATAAAACTGATTTTCAGCATTGTTCTGTGAATTCATGATACACAACTGCAATGGAAGTCTACACATATGTTGGTCCACCTTGCATGGAAATCAATTTCGTGAGGATCTTGCATAGTCTTGGTCTCGGTGAGCTGCCGAAATCCAAAGGATGCAAAATGTTTGTGAGACTGCCACAAGCTGCAAGAGAGACTGAATAGGGACACGATCCTAAAACTAGGGTTGCCAGATAGGGTGGGGGGCATGGTTGGTGGCCATCCCATCCCATCCCTATTGATGGGGAAAATGGACCGTGCTGGTCTGAATTGTCAGACCTGATAGTGTCCCAGTAGCCCCGGTAAGTTGTGGATATGCTGAGCAATTCACAAAAGGGTAATCTCCCAAATAGTAGTTTGCCATATACGCACCTTGACATTCGTAAGAGTGGGTATCTTCCAGATTAAAAGACAAGAAAAACCACTATTGAAAATCAGTACCTTATATGCACCTTTCACTGGAAAGCTATCCCTTCTTCAAATCTTCATATCCTGTATCGAGAAGAAAGTGTATCTTTACTCAGAGGATTTCATCTTGTTGATTGGTTGATCTCTTCCTTTCCAAGTCTTCTGAACTCACAAAGTCAGCAGCTGTTGGGATATTCCTTTAAATTGAAGATACTTTATACTTTTGTATATGTTTAATGTCTCTAACAAGGTAGCCAGAGTAATATTTGTCCAATTTGATAGCCTTCACATTCCAGTGTTCTCTGCGGTCAGCTTCCTGATTCACTTCACTTAAAGGGCACATTGAAGGTCTGAATGTCCTTGATACCAAGGAGATCTTCTACTATTGCCTCCATTGTTTGTGATTTCTCTTGCATTATGAGTGGTATATGGCAGAGGGCAGAAGATCACTTATTTTACTGGGGCTTCCAGATCAAGGAACTCAACCTTTTATGGGGCTTCCAGATCATAAGTGGCATTCTGTCCGGGGTTCAAAGCAAATCCCGATCAATTTGAGTTGACTTTTGGCCGTTTGAAAGAGAAGGTAGGATTTTGTCTGACCTTCAAAGTCCAACCGATTTGGGTCCTACCTTTCTTCGAAAGGGGGGACCAAGTAGTCTGCACTAAAAATGCGAACTTAAGCTACTCAGGATCCAAAAAGAAAAGCCCAATTCAATAAAGCCGAAATACTGGCAAAACCGAACGGGATCCAAAAAGAAAAGCCCAATTTGGTAAAGTTGAGATACTGGTAAAACCGAACGGGATCAAAAGCAAAGTATAATTGGTAAAGTCGAAATGTTGGCAAAATAGAACGAGACCGAGTAACTCGCATTTAAAATGCGAACTCAAGCTATTTCGAGAATCGAAAAAAGAAAACCCGGTTTGGCAAAGCTGAAATGTTGGCAAAACTGAACGGGATCAAAAGAAAAAGCTGATTCGGTAAAACTAAAATGTCGGCAAAATCGAACAAGATCCATAAATGATGCATATGAAATGCAAGTAAGTCTTTCTTGAATATATGAAGACAATCTGGTTTGGTAAAGTCGAAATGTCGGCAAAGTCGAAACCTAGTTTGATAAAGTTGAAATGTCGGCAAATCTATACAAGATTTAGGAAATGCCGCATATCAAATGCAAGCAAACCATTCTTGGATGTATGAAGAAAATTTGGTTCGAAAAAGTCGAAATTATGACAAAATTGAACAAGATACAGAGATGCCGCATATCAAATACAAGCAAGCCATTCTTGAATATATGAAGAAATTCTGGTTCAATAAAGTCAAAATGTTGGTAAAGCTGAAACCCAATTCAGTAAAGCTAAAATGTTGGCAAAATCGAACAAGATACATAAATGTTGCATATTAAATGCAAGCAGACCATTCTTGGATATATGAAGAAATCTAGTTTGGTAAAGTCGAAATGCCGATAAAGTCAAAACCCAATTCAGTAAAGTTAAAATGTTGGCAAAATCGAATAAGATACAGAAATGTTGCATATCAAATGCAAGCAGACCATTCTTGGATATATGAAGAAATCTGGTTTGGTAAAGTCGAAATGTCGATAAAGTCAAAATCCATTTCGGTAAAATCGAAATGTTGGCAAAACCAAACAAGATTCAGAAATACTGCATATCAAATGTAAGCAAACTATTCTTGACTATATGAAGAAAGTCTGGTTCGGTAACGCCGAAGTGTTAGCATAACCGAACAAAATTCAGAAATTGCTGCATATCAAATGAAGTTACTTTTGGATATATGAATGAAAACCTGACTCAATCCAATCGAAATGTCATCGAACTACCAAAATAAGTAATGCATAATAAATATGCATAAAAACTATGACATGGATATCTATTGAGGAGCAAGGTTTTTATGCCCTCTCATTTATTGTAATTTCGTGTACTCAAATCGATGTGAAATGAACTTCAAGTTTGATTGATATGTTATGTTACTTCAAATGTGACATCAAATTCCCATTGACTTTAAAAGATGAATAACATTAAATAAGTCATTTAAATAATTTAAAATTTAATAAAATAATTGAATTTGATTAAATCAAATCAAATAATGACTTATTTATTAACAAATATGTCATGATAGTCAAATTAAATTCACATCATAAAATAATCACAAATTATTACAAAACATGTTAAGTTCGAATCAGACTTTACAAAAAAAATCAAATCAAATCAAATGGACAATGCTACTTAATTAAATAAATATGCATAATGAAATGCAAATCAAATAAATGACTCAAATGTTGATAAAATGTTAACATAATTTAACCAAAATTATGTCATTAAATAATGTTAAAAAGCGTCTACCAAAGACTACAAAAACATGTTAAATTGATTTGAAGTCAACCATAAAATTTAAGTGATCAATATTATTAAGAACAAATTTTAATAATAAATTTACTTAAGCCATAACAAAATCTGAATAAACACACAAACAAATCAAAGAAATCAACTCAAATTGTCTAAGTCAATTAATTACTAAAGACACAAAAAAAAATCAAATCTCAAACCAAAATCTATGAATCCAAATAAAAAGTTTGAATTAAGTTCAACCAACTTCTATCTCATAAGGCCATGGGAATATGTCTTTCAAATTTGTGTTTATGTGGATGAATGACTTTCGTACAATATGTTGCCTTGACGGTTATTGATTATGGAAATTGATATATAATATGGATGCATTCATGTTATCTAAGGTAGTTTGTATGTTGGTCTTGGCATATAATTTACACGTAAGGAAAACATTCAACCCGATTGGTTGGAATACCAAAATGCTAGAGGTATGCGTGTAGAGGGAGAATATGTAATGAATATATTTGAGAAAATGTGGGAATAGTGGCAGTTGTGGACAAATTGAAAAAAAAAATGAGATGGTTTGGACATTAAATGTAGAGCTAAGGAAGCTTTAATTATAACAGTAGAACATATTAAGACAGTAGGAAAAAAAAGATGTGGCAAAACCTAATGGGGTGGTTGGCGGCATGATAAATTGAGTTTTTGTTACAATTTTATGTTTTTGTAACAAAACATTTTAAAAAGAGTGTTGAAACCCCTTACAATTTTATATTTTAAGAGAGATTTCTTTCTTGGACAAAAAAAAGTGACTCACTTTTTTTTTTTCTCTTGGTCCCCAACCTTATTTACTTATACATGGTCTCCTACGTTTTTGTTATTGCCTCTCCTGACAATTTTGTTATTGACTAGTTTATAATTTATTGTAATTTAACATTTTAACATGAAAATGTGTACAAATTTGTTGTACAACCAAACACCCTGTAAGGCCCTGTTTGGTAAAACAGTTCTATCACCATCAAATTTGATATTGATAGTGATAGAAACCATGAATAGATGTTTGGCTATTAGTATCAATATTGGAACTCTAGTGCAAACAAAGCATGGTATGTAGTATAAGTGTACACTTGTATTAATTTTAATATTGATACTTTGTCTACAAATACAGTATCAAAATTGATATGGTATTATTTTTTGATACTCCAACCAAATAGGGCATAAGCTAGCTCGGTAGTTCTTTATTATTTGGGTGATTTGTTTTTTCAACTTTTACCTTAAGTTGCTTATGGCCGTTCTGATATGGGCAATGCTATCTTTAACATTAAGCTCAAAAAAGGATTCAGAAACACTCTCTCTTTTATTGAGAATAACTTATGGATTTTTGCTGGGGACCTTTAGAGTTTATGAGCAAATAAAACTATTGTGAAGAATTGCAATATCCTTATTTCATATTTATTTTAATTTTTAACTGTGGAATGAACTTGGTAGACTGTTCTGTCCTGATAACATTCCATGCTGAATCATTGATGACCTAGTCTTTTTCGGCAAGTGTAACTGAATATCACTTGGAACTTATTATTCTCCCCTATGATTGGATTGTTGTTTGTGCTTTAGAGGCTGATATGAAGCGGGCGATTGAAAGAAGAGAGCAGGAGAGGAAAAGAAGTCCTAAAGTTGATTTTGTTTCCGGAGGTACACAACCTGCCATTGTTGCTTCGGTGCCAAAAGCTAGCACACATATCTCTGGTAAGAACGTGAATGTGTTCCATTTCACTTCTGATCTTGGCTTTAACTTATTTTTATACCACCTTTAAAAACTTTTTTCTATACCAGCTGTTGCTAGTGGAGGTTTGCAATCAACCTTGGCACCTCCTGATTTGCTTCCTCGGGACAGTAGACAAAATAAAAAAAGCAAGTGGGACAAGGTTCCAGTCTTATACAGTTCATATGCTTCTATGGGGATGTCAAATTATGTGGCGTGCATTAAGAAACTTGTTTTCTGTTGGTTTCAGGTGGAAACTGACATGAAAAATCCTCCATTATCAGGAACTGATGCCTTGTCTTCTGTCAGTGTACATGCAGCAATGTTATCGGCTGCTAATGCTGGAACTGGATACACTGCCTTTGCGTAGGTTCCCCAGCACATCTTCTGTCTGTATGTATTTTTTGGTCTATAGTACATGTTTGTGCATAGTTTTTGTAGGAAACATTCACGACAATAAACAGTTACTTTGCTGGTAATGTCTTGGTCAGAATCTAGCTTTCATTTGCCTGGATATTATGATTCAATCAATTGGTGTATTTATCAGCTTTAATCAAAATTTTACTGACAAATTAACGGAAAAGGGATTGAGATGCTTTGACCATATTATATGTAAAGGTAAGGGGATTCCATTAATGAAGTGTATTAAGATAGTAGGAGGAAATAGAGGACAAGGGACATCTGGGTTTAGAGATTGATGATCTAGTATTAATGTTGCGGGACAAAATGAGAAAAAGATTGAAATTAAGCAAAATTAGACTGAATTGGATCTAAACCAGTTTAAACTAGCCTGAACCAGTCTCAAATTGACTAAACTGGCCTTGAACTGGTCAGAACCAGCCAAAAGCGGTTGAACTGGGTGGTTGGACCTGGTGAACTGGAGCGGTTGAATCAGTTCGGGCATTGGACCAGAGGGACCGCATCACATGGACCCGGGGTTGGCACCTTGTGCTGTGTGTGGTCGTCCGGCTGCGTGAGAAGGGTCTAGCGGTTTGTACCATCTTGACTGGAAGCTGCATCGTGTTGGTGACATGGACGGTTGGGATGGATGGGCAAGCGTGTGTGAACTGCACATGAGAGAGGGGTGAGATGGTTGGCCGCATTGGTGAAGAGGGGGCACAGGTATTGTTTCTTCGTCGAACGAGGGAGGAACATGGGTTGACAACACGATGGCTGCGGATCAGAGTTGTGCAGCATCAGATGGGAAGATCAGGGTGATGGGGCTGAGCTGGCGGGGATTCGAACTGGATGGTTGCTCTGGTTGGATGAGGGGCTCTAGGTGGAGATGGAGAAGGCGACGGTGGGATGAGGCTATGGCGGCGCAAGAAGGCTTGCAGATGTGGGTTGGCAGTGCAGTCGCAGAATGAAGGATGGAGTGATGGCTGAGGGCAGGTATTCTGGAGAGATTTGATGTATCTGGAGGGGAAGGTGAGGGTGGCAGGAACCTTGGAGGCGATCATCAAGTGCTGGAACCCCAGTGGCGATGGGTGGGGCTTGGCAGGAAAGAAGAGGTGAGCACAATGATGGGGATGCCTCTGCAGGGTGACTGAAATGAGCATGGAGGAAAGGAGCTGTGGCAACACATGGTTTGGAATGGAGGGGCCAGAGTGGAGCCAGCTCTGGTGGAAATTGTCATGGGGCTAGAACAAGGGATGGATGCCTGAGAAACAACCGGCTCGCATGAAGAAACTCGAGGAACTTCGCAGAGGATGGTGTGTGGTCTTCGACATTGGAGGCAGGTGCTACGAGAGGACCTTTGTCCAGTGATCACTGGAGGATGTCCAGAGCGTTGCGCTGATAGCTAGCCTGAGTATTTCTGGATCTGGCGACAGTGCTGAAGGCTGGCACGATAATCAGTAGGTCCAGAGATTGGAACTGTGGAAGCCATTGCATTACACCAATGCCGCTTGGTTCATGAAGGCTGCGCTGAGGAAGTCAATCAGAGAGGAAAGAGGAAGAATGTGGAGGTGTTCCTGTTGCAGTGAGTTTACAGAACACCGGTATCGCAATGAGATGTAAGAAACCTATTGATCAGAGAGAGGAAGACAGGAGTGAATGGCACAGATGGTGTAGGGGTGAAGTGAGAAGAAGCTTGTAGAAGAAGATAAGATGGACAAAAGCCCTTCGCTGAAACCATGGGGGGGTTGAGAGAGGAGAGCTACAGGGACGGAGCCCCCCTATGGGGCATTCCAATTCCAAAAGATTTCACTTTATTTTTTGGTTCATGAAAACCTCTTTATGTAGAGCCATCACTTTGATTTGATATTTGAACTCCTAGACAAAATATATTTACAAATATACCTTGATGATAAAAGAAACTAAAAATCCAAAAAGGCTCACATTAATTTCTCATCAACTAATTTCAAAGATTTAAGCCTCTATAAAGAGGGCCTAAAATTTTCCAAATATCGAGAATTAGACTTCATTGAGTTAATTTGAGGTATATGACTGTTCATTTCTGCCTTTTATCGTGATTATCTTTCTGCATTCCAAGAAAAATGATTTTAATTTTTAGTGTGTTCATATTGCTGCTTGACTTTAATAGTTGTTTAGGCGATAAGGCATACAAAGCATTCAGGGGATAATTAGAAGCTGAGGTGATCACTGTGTATGCATGCATGTATTCTATTGCGCGAGGGAGAGATAGAAAGGGTCAATGAATTTTATGAGCCTTAAGTATAAGGATAAAGAGCTTATATATAATGTCTTAAACATATAATATATGATAAAAGTGACAACAAAACATTACTATTTCTAAATGATTCTCAACTTGCAGATCCACCTGCACAGTTGGGATGCAGGAGTTCCTTCGAAGATTTTGTTTACTGCTTATGCAGTGGGCTAAATGAAAGGGCTGCCTAGGCATGCACTCTGGATTAGGGGCACTCATGGTTTGGTTTGGTTTTTGGGTATTTTTTTTTCACAAACCAAACAATGTCCCAAACCAAACCAAATTATTTCGGTTTAGTTTGATTTGGTCTGGTTCAAACCATATTTTATTAAGATATAGTAGATATGTCAACATATAAATTTATTTTTTTATTTTAAATCATATTCTATGAAAATTCAGTGGATATGTTTATACAATTCATTAATTTTATCTTAAAAGTTCTTGAAACAAATTTATTTTTATTAGAAAAGGTACATAAGTATTGTGTTAAATAGACTTAAAATAAAATATTTAATCTAATTCGGTTTACTTGTTTGGTTTGGTTTCAAGAGTTTTCTAAATCAAAGTAAATCAATCGGTAGTTCAAACGAAACCAAACCGAACCAAACTACTAGTTTGGTTTGGTTTTTCGGGTGGAAGCAAATAGTGAATAGACCTACCCAGGATGCCTCATATGCCTAGAGAAGTGCCTAGACTACTTTTTTTGGCCCAAAACAAGATTGTCAAAGCGACCAAGATGACCAAAGGATCTTTGATCGCTTTAGTGGTAGGAGTGGTAGGGAGGGAGAGGAAAGGAAGGGGGTGATGAGTGCTGGATAAAGATGTATGATAGGGGGGAAGGATGGAGAAGGAAGGAGTGAGCAGCATAACATAGGCATGGGACGAGGGAAGAGGGGCAAGGAAGGTGGGGGACTGAGGACAGGATAATGGAGGCATGAGAGGAGGGTGGGATGGAGAAGGAAGGAGAGGGCGAACACAGAACAGAGCACTGGGAAAAGGGCGGGAGAAGGAAGGAAGGGGGGCCGAGCATAGGAAAACATAGGCTTCAGAGGGTACTGGCAGTTACCTATTTGTGTTGGTACGACAATGGCTGCATGGTGACTCATGGCTACAAACCTTGTGTCGGAGGATTTCTTGGTGTCTCGCAGTTGCACAGTAGTCAAAGTGGTTTAACTGCTCGAGGGGGCAAAGAAAGGGGGGTTTGAGGGAAGAAATTGGAAATCAGTATGCAGGTATGAGTCTGTTTAAGGCAGTAAAGCACCCACCTTGGGCGGAATATTCCCAACTTGGCACTGAATGCAGTAAAGCACCCGCTCTTTTGGGCCTTTTCAGAGACTAGCCACTTAGCCGGTTTTGGCTATTGAGCGGATGCTTTGACAACACTAGCCCTAAAAGGCACATGGCTGGCTTGGTGCCCAGAGTACCTTAATGCACCATATATTGCCGGATAGGAATTGGTACCCAAATCAGTGGCTACTGATCCAGATCGGATCGGATCGGCCGATTTTGGCCAATTTTGGGGGAGGAAAACCAATCTGGAATTAGTCTGGATTGCATCTTAAAAAAATATTTAAAAACCCTAAAAATAAAAAAAAAATCAGTGAATCAGGGCATAGATTGGATTGCTCTTTGGGGCTGATTTTGGCCCTAAAAGGGGGTTGTATTGGCCACCGTCATGGCACTGTGCCCCCATGGCGACAGCGGCGGTGGTGACGGCAGGGCCGATTTTGGTCATGATCTAACCCAATTTGACTGATTTTGGTCGCTTCCAGCAAGCAATCGGGTTGGATCAGTCCTTCTAGTGAAAATCGAATCGAAAGGGTCTGATCCGATCCCAGAATCAGCTGATTCCAATCTGATCTGGCCGATTCCACAATCAATGCTTTGCACTTTGCTGCCTTGTTACCCAGAAAGGACCTTTGCACTAATGCCTGCCTGCCCAGTGCATAGATTCCCCTAGCACCTCATGCACTAACTTGAAGCATATTAAGATATTGGGAGGGAAGAGAAAATGTAATATATCTACGTCAACTTGGAGGAGAGCAATCCTTATATCAAATATTTAAACTTTCTCAGAGTGTAAAGTACTGTTCAGAGAGAAGAAAGGGAATCCGTGTAACTATCCTGAAATAACTTGGGATTAGGGCGTCTTTAAGTTGATTGATTTGTGAGGTGTTTGATTTTGCTTTCCTTTCATGGTTGTCTTCCGGTGTTCCATTGCGTTTTCCTCCCATCCAGACATGGGAAAGGAAAGTAATTCCATTGTTATGTGGATGCCATTGCCTATCTTAATCCAGTTTAACTAGTCAATTGAATTTGTTAAAGCTCACATTTCTGCAGTGCAAGACCATTCTTTATTTTAAAAATTCTTGTAGACTCAGCTTCAGTTGATGTTTGAATTACAGGCAGCAAAAGAGAAGGGAAGCAGAAGAGAGGAAATCAAATGACAGAAAATTTGAGAAAAGGTCTTGATCCATTCCTTAACCATGTATCTGAAATTAAATTTTGCATTTGTATGTGCCATAGAGCTGTAACTAAATCTCGCCAATTAGGTATCTGAGTTTTAAATGCTGGACAATCTGGGTTAAAAAGGTATTTGGCACAGTTTATACTCATGAAATGTAAATGTATATTCAAGTGGCTTACTGTTTGTCTGATTGTCATGATCCATGAGTCGTTTTGTTAGACGATTGGTCTTTTCATATGAGGTCTTCTAGACTGGTGAAACAGATAAGTGTGGTTGTTCTGTTGGGTGGTGGGTATATTTAGTAGTTTCTTCATAAAGATGGTCTTCATACTCAATGACACTGGTGTTTTGCATACCTGATAATCTCTATATTGTCAGAGGTGTGAGGTACTTGAGGTGAGGTTGGGTTTGTCTCACCACAGGTGTGGCACACAACTGTCCTAGATGGTGTAGGCGAATGGAGGGAAGAGGAAACAAATGGGAAGTAGTATACACGTTCTAAGAAAGGCTAGAGGAGAGTTGTTGGAGGTGTATGGGGTGTGCAATTCTTCTCCCAAAATAGGATGGAGAAGGCTGGAAGGAGCATTTGCATTGTTCTCAATTCAACCAACGTTTGTATTATGAAATGCAATACTAAGATGATTAATTTTTGCTTTGGAATTTATATTGTCTGCAGCCCCTAGGATGAGCATATTCCTTATGACATGTGCATGTCAATGTACGGATCAAGCTCATGGAAAAGGGTCGACTGTTACCCTTCTTTAAGACTTCATTTACATAAGGTAACAATAACTGGTGGTGGGTGGGTTGGCGGGGATCAAGGAAGGTGGCGGAGAAAGTATTATGGTGTTTTCTTAGTGTTGGCAGTTCTGGCCCGGATTCAAGGCTGAATGATTCAGGCACAGCAGCTAGGTGATTGTTTCTAGTTTCTACCATTTGTGCCTTTTCTATTAAACGTGCAAATGGAATACAGGATTTTGATATTTCGATTCGATTGAATAAGAATTAATAGAGTTGAAATCTCTATTTATCTTATAAACCATTGGAATCAGATATTTTGATAGTTTATTAAAATTAAAATTGAATATTTTTAATTTTGTAGATTTTGATTAAAAAGAATATGTACATATCTAGAAACTAGTATTAAATAAATGAATTCATAAATTATTAAAATTTTGACATACATGATAAAAAATAAAACTTAACTTTAAAGATTTTAGATTAAAATTTTTGATTTCGTAGTTCGTTTTTGATAAAAATTTATATAAAATTTATATTTAATAAATGATCGAATTGGTATGATTCCAATTACAGAATTTTAGTTGTGAATGCCTGTGAACACCAGTCACACAAGAGAAGTACCAAGGAACAAAGGAGTTCATACCATTTTGTAGAAAATTGATAGATGCAGCTGCAATTCAATGCACATGTACAATTAATGTTATTCATCAAAAAATAGGTGTTAGCCTAGCATTAAGATTTACATTCTGTAGTGCAACACTATAACCATATATTATTTGAAAATCATATGCTTATGCTTCGCCTCTAACCATGTCAAGTTTTCAGCCAAAACCTTAGCCTGGCTTTAATGAAAACAATTGCTTTATAAAATGTATTTTGAAATATGATTTACCTAACCATGACTAAATTATATATTACAAATAAATTATTCTTAGATAAAATATAGCTTCTTTCTTTTATCATGTGGTGCCCTTTTTTATCAGCATTATAAGTTACTTCAGCTGCATGACAAGTATCTAATTTAGTTTTCAAACCTAGATAATTGTAAATAATTTGTAGATGTGACCATTGAGTTGCTTGGAAGGTACCTTATGTTTTCAAATTGTGACACCATATGGTATGGTGACCTTATGTCAATAATGCAAGTTGATAATGGACCTCCCTAAACAAAATTAGAACTTTTAAGTAGTAGATTAATTAAAATTCATCTCCAAGATGCTCTATTATTCTGACATGTGCAACATACCCAACTGGGTATTATATAAAGGAAAGTAATTCAACTGTGACGTAGAAGCAGCAGCCAAAGAGAAGTAAGAAGCAGCCGTGCGATATAAGAGTAGCAACCTTTGTTGGATTCAGATAAGAGTCAGCATTCCGAATGTCGACGTCAATCCCGATATTTTTGGAATCATCGTGTTCCGATTTCGATTTCGTAGTTGGAATAAGAATGGAGTTCGATAATTTTAGAAATATATATTAAATATTATTTTTAATTAAAAATAAGTTAATAATTCGAGTGTAATTACTATAATTTGATATAAACGGTTTAAAATTTTATTTTTAGCATGTTTTAAATTAGATATTAGATATTATTGTTTATTTATTTAAATATTTATATGCACTAATCTTTTTTTCGAAATCATAGAAAAATCAATTAGTTTTGTTTCTAATTTAGATATGTTATTGAAATATCCGAACACGCACGGCACGGGATCGAACCGTGGGAGACTTTCATCCGAATAGAGTTTAGACTACGGCAATGCCCTTGGAACTTCCAATAGCTTATGGGATATAAAAACAACTTCGAAATCGAAAATTGGAGTATTTGAATTGCCTGGGCCATCCTATGCATGCCTCTCTCTCTCTCTCTCTCTCTCTCTCTCTCTCTATATATATATATATATATATATAGACATACACAGATATACTCTTCTTGTACAGGTAAACCCAGAAGAAACACCTAATTAATGATATATGGCCATGTGAGAAATAACTAAATCAAGACACTTGAAAGAGCCCAATATATTCATTGAGAATCTGAGATGGTTGTTAAAGAAAATACACAAATAGTTAGGAAATCACTTTTCTTATCTTTCTACTTCTATGACCCAAATTATATATTAAGTAAGAGTCACCTCTAATAGACAGTGGAGGAAACTTTCTCCACCGTAGAAAAAAAAGAAATTCGAAGTGTATTAAGTATAGTGCTATATATATATATAAATCTCATCCGGATCACTCACATTAGGTTCTGTTTGTTTTAGCTTAATGAACCACCTCTGATTCAGTCAGAGGCTAACGAGATTTAGACTGCTTGATATCTTGTCTAAATTAACCTCCAAACATATATCTTACGTTTAATAACCCTCTTCAAAATAAACTATATAGTTTAACTTTTTATTTCTCGGATGTAATATTTTATGGAGAATCGAAGTAACAAGTGTAATATATGTTAAATGACACTACTTAATTTTGTCACAAACTAGAAGGTTAGACATGAAATTAAGAGTTCAAATTCATGTATTAGGCATGCGAGTCCGAGAAATGCACAGCCAACATGTTGCACGGACTCCTTACATTTCTCGTTGAACTCGCTATACATGAAAATGTCCAGCCTGTTGTTTTTCCCTCTAATTATAATAAATCAAACACCTTTATCGCCATTGTTTTTTATATTCTATGGTCTCTATTTGATAGTAATTACGTCTCTAAAGACAACATTAAAATCTAATCTAAGACAGCTACTTCTCAACCTCAAGCAAATGAAGCTAACAAATGAAATGGCTAACTTGTTCAAATACTTTATATTGGACTGCGTTTACTGGGCGCTTCATCAACAACATCCTCATGATGCACATACAGACGACGGACTTGTGTACAAAAGCCTCAAAAGAAAGATTACCTAAAAATATTATGACATGGGTAGGTAGAGGGTAGCTTTTGGGTACTCCCTACTCTCCAAAAGCTACCAGTCCTCACCATTCAGTAATGATATGTGCTGAGAAAGATGCATGCACGACCAGGTGAATTGATCTTTGGGCGCAAGAAATTAGGACAAGTACCCGACTTCCAAACTCTGGATTTTGTTAGTGTGAAACTCCCATCATGTGTTGACAGATCAACTAAAACCAGACTTCACCGTCAGATTCTTCATGAAAGTTCCTCAAATCTGCCAGGGTTATCTCCGGAATGCCGAAGCGATGCCCACTAATTCTATCATCAACCGCTGCCATCAAGCTGGCCATGTGAAAGAAGATGGGCCATGTGTTGCTGGAAAAGTACATAAAGTAAGTTGCAGTCTATATGAAAACTTGATGTGCTGAAGTTTGGAACTAGATGCAGGCAACGTAGCAACACAAGTCAATTAAAGTTGATGGCAAGGTTTATAGAATTGGTCAAATCAGATCGAAATTGGCTGATTCCGAAATTGGATCGGCCGGTCTCGATACAATTACCTCCCGGAGGACCAACTAGAATCAATTCCCGGTGGAATCAGTCTAAATCGGATAATCGACTTAACCAGATCAGAAATAGAATCGGAATCTTTATTTTTTAATGTTTTTTTTTAAATCGGATTTAATTGGCCGGAATCAAAATCATAATCAAACTTATTTATTTTTATTTTTTCAAAAAAAATCTGGCTCCAAATCGATTTTCTTTCCAAAAAAATCAACCAATTTTGATCGTTTGATCCGAATTGGTACCCAATGATTCAGATTTCAATTTTCCCATCCATGGTTGAGGGAGGGGCGGGAGCATAAGAAAGGGTGAGATCACCATTCCATCAGTTGAGCCAGAACCGTGTCTTTCCTCCATCTTCAATCAAAACTTTGCAACTGCTAGATAAATACAAATTTGCAATCATAACAATTTTATATTTTAAGATTCTTCTTGGACAATAAAAAAAACATTTGTGATCCCTCACCTTTTCTAGTTATACATAGTTCCTACTTCTTTGTTATCACATCTCTCCAAATGTTACAATCTTATGTCTTTGGCTAGTTTACATTTTATTTTAATATAAACTTTTAACATGAAAGTGCATATAAAATTACTCATTAGTATTTTTAAATAAAAAGCCTTACGACATATTTGATGTGGTTCTTATATACTATATAGAGAAAAATAATAATTTAACAGAATATATGAGGAAAATGGTTATAGTCATTCTAATTGATTAAATATATTTTATATGTTTCTTGTAGTATATTTCTTCTATAACATATTTTATAACAGGTATTTCCTACTTCTTTACAATTTTCTCCTATCCATTTAATTTCTTGAATGCAAGTAAAATCATATCATACCATAGAGCAATAAAAGGTTGGATTGCTTAAACTAAACACTAAAAAAAGAAATGTCAACTAAAGAGAAAGTGGTAAGAGAATTGTTACAGCATGGTATGCATAAGGTGATTTTCCTTGACGTTCGAAGTGTTTTGCCATTATGCAAAACTCTATTGGTCCCCATTCCTCTTCTTCAAAGCAACTGCCCAATGCTGCCTTGTACAGCTGCACAAGAAAACCAAACTTTACAGCCGTTCGAGAAAACAATACAATATATGAGTCATCCATGTGACTTTCTTAGCAAAAATTGTGGTGTGGGGAGTGGAGGGGTTGCATTCAGGTCATTGGTGAAGAGTGAAACAACAAAAAACAAGACCTTGGCAGTGTCGGTGAGAAGCTCCGTGCCAGCTGGGTAAGCAGCATAGAACTGATCCGCCCTGGAGTAGCCCGCCCTAGTACTGCACAGCAAGATGAAAGAGAATAGATTAATGAAGCTGGAGGGAAAGAGATCTAGAGCTGCCGCCAACGGGAAAGAAGAAGACGAACGTGTTGTTTGTATAGACGTAGGTGAGGCCTGAGACGAAACAGTAGAAACCCGCATAGGAAACCGTCCTCCGGAGCTTCTGAATCCTCGGTATGGCCTTCCATCGTTCGAAGGGCTCCATCTCGGACTCCGCCCTCTCCTCCGCCGGGAGGGGGGGTTGGCGGGGCTCTGGAGCTTCACGGAAATTCGATGAAAAAGAATCAATTTTTACATACTTATTGGATTTAGATAAAAATTAATATTAACAAATAAACATAGGACGTACTGAAATATTGATATGGCTATCTTAAAATTTTAAAATAAAACTTAAAACATATCACATCAAAATATTGATATAGAATAAAATTTATTCATTATTTTTAATAAAAATAATATATATTAAAAATTGTCAAGATATTTCAACTCCGACGACGAAACTAAGATCGAAACTAAATTAGGAATATCAAAATGGAACACAAGTAAAACAAAAAATATTAGGACGTATTAAAATAATGATATGAATACGAAAAACAGTAGTTAGAGGAAATGCACATAATAAAACACTTTCACACCCACTCCATTTAGAACGGTGACCACTCACAAGGTGTTAAATAACATAATAAATGACCTCCCCCCCAATACATTTTCGCTACCCAAAAATACGCCGAGAAACACGTTGATTTTACAGAAATTTCTCTGTCCCTCTTAGATAATGCGAAATTTAGAAATCAAATCTTAGACTTCACGACTTTGAGCAAAAAATAATTTATGATTTCATAAACCAAAATGATGTAAGATCCTAGACAATATCACCAAAAAAAACTTCAAAATATCATCTCTACGAACCAACGTCCAATTTATATATAATATTACATAATATTATCCAAAAGAAAGAAACATCAGTTTTCTCTCCGCAAATTACAAATTTTCCCATACCAATATACACAAAATCAAAAGCAAAAATATACATACATGAAATAATACAGTTATAATGGTTACTAAAACAACATCCAACAAAACCCCCAATACCCGGAACCCCAATTCCCTCGTCAAGGCCATCCTTGCGAAGGCTTAAAGGCTTGCAGAAAAAGAAGAAGAAGAAATCTAACTAAACTCTGATCTTACTCGGAGATATTGTGCTGCTCACGTCATTGCAAAGGCCACCGTCATGATCCACAAGAACAAACCTCAATTGAGCCACGCGATCCAGATGAAAGCAAGAGAGAGGAGATCACACGTCGATCTGAAGACGACCTTGCCTCCTTCGTCCGCGAGCAAAGCGGCAAAGATCGACGGCAGCCAGGCGACGGGTAAATGATGGCAACTGCGCGATGCTGAGGGTGCCGATGGCAGAGAGGGAGGTGCTGGATGGCTTAGAGAGAGTGAGAGAACGAGCGAGGGAGGAAGCCGGCGATGGGTGGGAGCTTCAGCGGCACCGGATGATGACACAGGGAGCGCGCGAGAACAAGCGAGAGAAGAAGGGGGAGAAGATGCGTGGGAGATTCACCGGCGACAATAACGAGGGTTTGGGGCCGGAACGGTGGAGGGTTACTCGGGGCATTTTGGATAGGGGTGCAAACGATCTGAGCCGAGCCGAGTAGGGCTCTGCTCGAACTCGACTCGAACGTTTATTTCACTGTTCAAACTTGGCTCGATACTCGACGAACTTCCAAATGTTCTGTTCGAACTCGGCTCGATTTAAGCTCGACGAGTTCGAGCTCGACCCGTCAAGCCGCTCGTTTATGTAAACAAGCCTAATATCTCGAACTCAAATCAAAATCAAGCTCGAACTCGAATGAAAATCATATTCAAACTCATTTTCAAGCTCGAGATTAAGCTCGATTATTTGGAACTCGAATTCAAGCTCGAACTGGAATTAAGACATTTTAAAATATGTTAAAACACTGAGGGTTTAACATTTGATAAAATCCTGAAAAAATATTGAATAACAGATGTTAAAATGACTAACAATACTCTTTATACAAAAATTTGACATTAAAATTGGTTCTGGTCATTCACCTCCCTCCTTTCAAGAGGATATTAACTAAAAAAACTAACACAGAACAGTAGATACAGGTATTTGATTAATACCCTCTTTCTCGTGAAATGAAAAGTAAAATGAAACAAAAGTCTCTTCAATCACATGGAATCTGAACACCAAATCTGCAACTTGGTAATCTCTGCATATGTTGAGCTCATAAAAGACGAAAAGATTGAAGATCATGACTGCAGGGATATAGGTAATTTGCAAAATTTCTGTATTTGTTGCTTTCCATGAGCAGCTCAAATAGCGGACACCCTATAATCAGATGCTTGATGGAAATTGAAAGCAAAACAAAAATGCAAAAACTGAATGGGAGAAAGGCACAGGTAAAGAGAGAGACCGAGCTCATGCCACTTGCCAGCGGAGTCTTGATCAGGGAGCCGGCAGAGGCGGGCCAGCAGGCTGCAGCGCTTGAAGAGGGAGACCGAGCTCACACGTCACGCCAGTCGCCAGCGAAGTCCTGATCCGGGAGTAGGCGGAGGAGGTCCAGCAGGCTGCAGCGCTTGAAGAGGGAGACCGAGCTCACGCAGTCGCCAACGGAGTCCAGATCCGGGAGCAGGGCGGAGGCGGGGAGGGTTAGTAGGTTGCAGCGCGGAGTCCTGATCCAGGACTCCGGAGCAGGCAGAGGCGGGGTGGACCAGCAGGCTGCAGCATGGAGTCCAAATCCGGGAGCTGCGGAGAGGCGGGAGGCGGCCGTCGGCCCGTCGCGGAGAGGCCGGAAGAAGCTGAGAGTTGCGGGTGGGCGGGCTCCTGCAGCCGCAGCTGTGGGTGATGTGGGCGAGAGAGAGAGGAGTGAGATAGATGTGGACCCTAATGGGGTGTTTGGTTGCATTTTAATTTCAAAATATAAACTTTACTATAAAGTTACTAATGTCAACCTAGTAGCTAGACTAAAGTATATTTGAGAATATTTAAGCATAGTTTAATAAGGTTAAATATATAATTATATATTACGTGTCTATATTATAAAATGATTTATTTGTAGTAGATTTAAAAAAAAGACAGCAGGTATTTTTGTGTCCACTCCGGTTAAATGATAGATAATATATATTTGTAGGGGGATATCTACTCCAACAAATATCATGTAATCAGATGAATACATACGAATTTGGAACAGATTCAAATTTTATTAAAATCTCTTTACAACCCTAGTTCGGAAAATCATTTCCAGAATGACTAGTTTGTGCTTATATATATATATGTTTCCTCTCCAGAAACTGACCCGTTACTTACAAGTGATGAAATTATATAAGTGCCGTGGACAATCACAGTCGATGATGATCAAGTGATCACATCAGAAACTGACCCCACTCTGAAAAAACAGATGATTTTTTTTTAAAAAAAGAGAGAATCTAATCGAATCATTTTTGGATGCAGCAGATCCCAGTGACGTTGATACCCAGCTAGCAATATTTGAGTACTCTCTCTGGTGCATCAGAGAGATCTCCTTTTCAAAAAATATATATATACTCACACCCAGATTTGATGGGAATGCCAGATGGTTGTTGTTTGGTTGCATTGTGGATAAACAGGAAGAAGAGAAAAAAACAGCATGACATACATACCTGATAAATCCCAATGGATAGACAGTTTGTTGGCGTCTATTTTTGTAAAAAAAAAAAAAAAAGTCAAGGAAAGGAGGAGGGCCAGATCCAAATCAGGCTGGACCGCCCCTAATTGGGTCAAATCAGGCCCCCCTAACAAACCCATTATCCCCTATATATTTTACTGGCCCAACCCATGCTATTGTTTAATCAAATAAATCTTAGTTACCTTCTTGACCCAATTGCGCACAGCCCATCAGTAGGGGGAGAAAGTGGGCGCCAAGGTCTCCCCTGATCCCCTGATCTCCCCTGTCTGCGGCCAGAAGTGGAAGAGAAGAAGAAAAGGAAGAGGGAAGGCCAAATGACCTTTAAATGAGAAACTTAGATCTAAATTTGATCTAAGTTTCTGTCTACACTCTTATAAGCACAATAGCCTTTAATCTCCTAAAATATTTGAAGTGCTGATGACCATTCTAGCAATAGAACCCAAATAGAGCTAGAACATTGAGATGGCTTTTTCCTGTATCGAAGAATATCCAGATCATTAACCAGATTTCTGTTACAGCAAGGCCATAAGCAAGATCTATTGGTAGACACTTTCAGGTTAATGGTCTTTTTTGAGTCTGCATCCCTTATCGGAAGCCAGGTCCTTATCAGGTGGGGACCAGACTGGCCTTATTCTCGGGCTACTCCAAAATAGAGCATGCTCAACTTTAGATCAGTTATACAACTCAACATCTAAAAAATAGTTAACCGAAATTATTCATGGTTCACTCATTTAATCTTGTTGACATATTTTCAAATCCAGAGGGTTGAATAAGATTTGCACAGATTAAACAATATGAGTCAGGTGTGGATATAAATAAAAAATAATAAACATTGTTTTCCCCCCATGTCTGCCATAATGCGGGCTGCCAACGGGTAGCTACCGCATTGATATGTGCAGCTGGCATATGTCTTGCAGCAACATAAATTAAATGCATATCAGATGTATGCATATGCACATACTATATATTTATTTATTTACCTATTTCATGGGCACACCTCTCTGATCCCTGCAGTGCTATTTAAGCAAACTCATGTGGGCACACAACAATTTATTGGGCATGCAGAGTGCCTTCTTCCCGCGAACATGTGGGCCTTGATACCATCTGTGTGTGCCTACATTTACGAAGAAGTATGCATACACACAACCTCATAATGCATGGTGGTGGGCTCCTGGTGTCCATGGTATACAGCTGTGGTTAGATCAAGTTTTGTCTATATTTATTCATTCATTTCGACCAATTTGGGTCGACCTCAGTGATCAGCAATTGCTGCTCTCTAGTTGGAATGAACTTGGGTTCCCTCAATCATATGTTGGAGCAAATTAACACTCTCACACTGGGGTCAAGTATAGTGTGTTTGGTTACATAATAAAATTTTATACATTTTCACGTGTTTGAAGAGAATTTTTTTTTAAAAAAAATAGTAAGAACCATAATTCTTGGTATGAAATTGGCCGATCATGGCCCAATTCAGTCCAAGTCAACCTAAATATGCCAGCTGGTTGGGATTTGCTGATCTGGCCAATTGGAAGGTAGTACAGGTCTACTTTGTCTCATGATTGGTTGATTCAGGCTGATCTTAGCTGCCCCGATCTATTTCAACTGGAATGTCTTCAATCCAATTGTCTTGGTACAAAATTGGCAATCCTGTCTATAAATTGGACTGAGACCCACCCATAAAGCAATAAGGGAAAAGGATCTGGTTGGGGGCCTGATGCTGCAAAACAGCCTGTTCCTCCCCCCCACCTTCTTGGATCCCATCAACCTCGATAGAAGGCATTTGATAACACCTCTAAATCAGATGAGTCGAATTAAACTATAAAAAAAAAGAAATCAGCTAATTTGGCACCACAGTTCTGGTTGGCAGTTTGAATAATTTTCTGGACATACGAAGACCAGTTTTGGGCACTGGAACACTTGCGCTAACTAGCTACTTCAAGAACCAGACAGAATTCCCTTCGGTCAACAATGTCTCCACCAATGTCTCCAGACAGAATTCCACCAATGTCTCCACACACGCAAGAAAAAAAAAACAGCGGGGGAGGAGACATCGACCAGACAGAATTACCTTTGGTCAACAATGTCTCCACCTCCAGAGTACGATACTGAAAGACCCATCTTACAATGGTGTCTATTTTCTCTTTGATCAGTTGTTGGGGAGTGTAGCAGCGTACAATCTGCATAAGGACCTCTAGATCTTCTTCCCCATTCTGGTCTGGATCAATTAACCAAACATTTATTCAAGTGGATCTTCTTCCCCATTCTGGAGACTTGCTCCATCTGTGTCGACAGCCATGGATCGAAGCCGGAAACCAGAGGTTTCCCGGGGAGGAGCCCAGCCTTCTATTTTGTAAAAATATTATTACCTCCGCCGGAAGGTCGAAACCCTTGAAGAAGAGGGCAGAGAGGATGCAGTCGCTGCCGCCGCCGCGAGAAGAGATCTTGAAGAAGCAACGAAGGGGGCGCCGGGAGGAGGAGGCCGCCGCCGCGAGAAGAGCTCGAACGAAGAGGGCACCGAGAGGAGGCGGCCGCCGCTGGGATGCGCTGTAGCCTGTAGCGGTGAAGTCCGCGAGGGTTTGTCCGCGGGGTTTCGCGAGACGGTGATATCGCTTTCAAAAAAAAAATTTAATTTCTGCCTTTTTTTACGATGCTCAGCGGATGAAAAAAAAAATTTAAACAAAAAATGATACCGTGATTTTAAGGTCAATTTCATTACAATTTTCAAAAATTAAAAAAATGACTTAACCAAACACCTCATAAAATGTTACGGTTTCTAACTGATAAACCATCCAGATTTCATCGGATGATTTTATTTTTAAACTGTATAAAATCAGTGACCGGCGAATCAATGACAGAAGAACAAAGGTGTTAGTCATCTAATATTATTTAAATATACAATTAATTATATAAACATATAAATATATTTTTTATTAAATATACAGTAAATATATATTATAAATAATATTTATTTATAATCTAATTATTAGATTGAGTAGTTAAAAGAATATTCAATCGAACATTTAATCGAGTTACTTGCGAACTTATCGAGTCGAGCAGGTCTCTGTTAATACTCGGCTCGTTTATAAGTCGAGCTTTTTTTTGTTCAAACTCGTTTATTTAACTTAATAAACGATTCGAGTCGAGTATTTAACGAGTCGAGTATCGAACTACTCGTCGAACTTATTGGTTCGCTTGCACCCCTAATTTTGGACGATAAAAGTTGAACCACACAGAGCAGACGGCTCTTTCAAGCGGGATGGAGTTAAGCAAGGAAGGCGGCAGAGGTCGGGATCGGGTCGGTCGGGCCTAAAAAAGACTCGAGTCGATTGAGATCACAACTCAGGTCGGAACGAGGACAGGTGGGTCGGAAAGAAAAATAATAAAAATAATATTTAAATATATCAATCGGGTCAGAGTCGCGGGACTGAGTCGCGGGGCTCACCCATAGAGTTCAACTTAAACGAAAAGCGAAAAACGGACCTAACATCGAAGCAATCATAAAAATGGACCTAGTGTTGTAATTATTTCCCCAAACGGACATACTATTAATTTTCCCGAATAGTTACGATTAATCTAGTTGTATATATAATCGGAAAGATTTCTTCCCTTGAAGTGAAATTATATGATAAAACATGTGGAAGGACTTGACGGCTTATATGATTAAGTTATGTTTCAAGGAGAGAATTTTCATAAAATAGCTAGGCGACATCTCCTTTTAATTCGAAGATAATTTTAATTTATTTTCAAGGGTAAAATTTTTTTTATCCCCAAATCAGACCATTACTATGGTCTTCTTTTTTTTCATACAGACTGCAACTTAAATGAATAGAAAATTTGCTGTCCTTAAGTCGATGTTATTGTTGTTGTTGTTGTTATGTACGATAATATTCTACTTATAATGTACGGAGACATGCAATTAATCATGCAAGTATCTAATTAATTAACAAGCAAGCAGAAGAACCAGAAAGCAGCTTATTTAATAAAGTTAGATATTTTCCATAATCATATGAGTAAGAGCAGTCGATAAGAAAATTATATTTACTTATAATTTTAATTTATTTGGGAATAATTCTACAATTTTTATATTAAATACTCTATGCAGTTAGATACATAGCATAATAAAACTGCCCCAGCTATATATTGACAAACCCCACAATCCATCACCACCAATACTCTTTCTGGGCCTCCCTAAACTAAATTAAGATCTGCAAGTGCTTGATTAAAGCTCTTCTCCAAGAAGCTCCATTATATATTTTGACATGCACAACAAATTAACCCATCATATGATTATGTAAAAGAAAGTGATCTAATATTTAACTGTGAAGAGTACGTACGTCCAAGGTAGGTGAGATATCACATAAAATTCACAAAAATGACTTCATCATTTGGAGGGGGCACTTCAGCCGGTTTTTTAATATTATATTCTCTCGCATAAAATAATGTATTCATTATTTGAGAAACCCATCATATATATATATATATATATAATTCCTCGAGAGGAGCAAAGTTGCCAAAGAGAAGTAGCAAGCAGCCGTACGTGGAAGAGGAGCAACGTGCATGTGGTTCCTCGTGCTGTGCATGGAAAGGGCCTCCCTCTACGTACGTCCAGGGTTGTTTTCATGTTTTGCATGTATGTGTGTGTATATATATATTTTTTATTTTTATCTATCTATGTATTATCCATATATATACACACGTACACACGAGGTACATATATGAATCTACATCTTCTTGTACAGTGAAACCCAGAAACGCTTAATTGTACATGGCCATGCGAGAGAGAAATTTTCTTAGACTTCTCACGTAAATATCATCATTTAATATTAATATTTCGAGAGTTAAAAAAATCATTAAATGAGAAATTAAATGATATCATTTATGTACAGTCTCCATTTTTTAGTGTTTAACGCAGGATTTAAAAGGAACAAAAATCATAGATTAGCATGACAAAGCTGGAGCAGCATACAATGTTTACGTAGTATAATAAATTGATAAACTAAAGAAAAAAAGAAAAGAAGAAATATATTTACATCTAAGATAAGCTTTGAGAGCTCTTTCTCATCTGCATTTTCTAGGCTGTAGCTAAAATCTTCTTTTGCACGTAGGATGGCATGCAGTGACCTATAACTTTTTTTTCTTATTTGGGGTATGTAAGACAATGATATATGTATATATATATGTATGTATGTATCATCCATGTGACCCTGCAATTCTTCCATCTATATGTTGCGATTAGAGTATAGTTAGAAGTAGAAATAAAAAAATAACAGGATGTCGATTTATGAATACGTTAATTGAATAAATCAATCAACTTTGGTCAATTATGTTTGTAGAAGTTAATTTGGAAAAAATTTAAAGTTAACCGTGTTTTTGCTTAAAGTGGTGCTATAATATAATGAGTGATTTTTTTTTAAAGTTAACTAACTGATTTAATTGTTACTTGTGATATCAGACTATGATTTAGTCAAACATTCAGATTTAATTTTGATTTATGTGTTTTATGTTGTAATAATGTATTTAAGCATTGAAGAAAGCCTGAGTTTAATCATAAATAGCTGGGCATCATCCATGGTTAACAGAACAGAGCAGGACCTTCTCCTCCCTTCGTCAATGGCGCCGGAGGGTCCCTCCTGGGCGCATCTGCCCCCGGACCTCCTCGGCTGCCTCCTGCAGCGCCTCCCGGCCTTGGACCACCTCAGCTTCGCCGCCGTCTGCTCCCCCTGGCGCGCCGCCGCGTTCTCCGGCGTCCACCGCCCTGTCCCGGGACCTCCCTGCCTCATGGTCTGCTCCCCCCGCCGCCGTCGTGGCAGCAGCGTCGAGCTCCTCCTTCCCTCCGCCTCGGGCAGCTGCCGCCGCGCTTGCACCGTCGTCCGCCAGCGACCGCTCCCCGCAATCGGCGACCACCTCTGGATCGGCTCCTCCGCCGACGGCTGGGTGGTCACGGCGGACGGCCGATCGGAGATCCACCTTTTGAACCCCGTTACAGGGGAGCTGCTCGATCTTCCCTCGGTCACCACCTTCCCCTTCGTGGATGTGGACGCCGCCGCCGCCGCCCACGGCGGAGGAAGCGTCCGGAGCTACCGCCTCGCCGGCGAGGGCTCGGCCCCCTTGGTGATTCCCGCCGGCGACCTCCGACATTTCCTCTATGGGAAGGCGATCGCGTGGTTTCGACCTCAGTCCCCGTTGACCGACGACTCGACACCGGCAGCCTATTCATCTTCTTCCTCGCCTCCGGCGAAGTCGAATAACGGCAGGGACTACACGGTGGCGCTCATTTATAAACCACACCAGCGACTGGCCTTCGCCAGCTCCGGCGACAACGCGTGGAAGACGGTAGACCTGCTCTACTGCTACGGTTTCACCGACATGATCCACCACCGGGACTGGCTGCTCACCGTCGACATCTCCGGGCAGGTGGCGGCGTGGGACGTCGGCGAGAAACCAGGGCCTGTCCCCAGGATGCTCCAGGCGCGGCCAGCGGTGGCGCCCATGGCTCCCGCCACGCAGACCAACTACCTGGTGGAGTCGGCGCGGACGGGGGCGTTGTTGCAGGTGTGGAGAGAGCGGTCGCCGGCGGCGGGAGGGAAGAACGGCCGGGAGCAACGGACGGCGGGCTTCCGGGTGTTCAGGCTGGACCTGAGAACGGTGAGGTGGGTCGAGGTGGGGGCACTCGCCGGCGAGGCGCTGTTCCTGGGGAGGGGCCACTCGGTGGCCGCCGCCGCGGGGGGCTCGACGGGGGCGGAGGGGAACTGCGTCTACTTCGCCGGCGACTACTGCTGCGGCCGCCGGGAGGTGGTCGACGGGGAGGGCGGCGACATGGGTGTCTTCTCCTTGGGGGACGGGAGCGTCAGGGAGCTCGCTGGAGTATCGGGGACGCCGGGGACCCGTCCGCCGGTCTGGGTAACGCCGACGTTCTGCAGCTAGATGGGATCTCCCTCCTTCCTTCCTCGTCCCCATCAAAGATCATATTGCGTATATACTTTTTATGCTAATTAATAGTTTAGGGCCTTAGATTTTGTTTCTGTTTGTTGAGCGTTTAAAAACAAGTTGACCCGTAAAAATGAAATGATTTTTCTTCAACATCTGAATATTTTTATTTTATTATTTTAAACAATAAAATGATACATTTCGTATGAATGGCTTTTTGGAGAGATCCTTGTGGTGTGAAATTAGGTCACTGTCCTCGGGTGTCAATGGGCCGGGCCCGGCCCGGCCCGAGGTCGGTCCGTTTAGGGTTCGGTCCAAAATATATTAGCCCGGTCTAACCTGGCCCACACTACATTGTTGGCCCAGCCCGACCCACAAAAATTATTGACTTGACCCGACCCGGCCCAACTATATATTTTATAAATACATATTTATTAAATATGATAAATTTAATTATTTAAGATAACATTATAAAATTAATAATAGTTTAATTAAAATATATTTTTAATAAGTAAAAATGATGTTTTTGACATAAAAATTGAAAGATATTTGGCCCGTCGACCTGATTAAAACCCGCGGGCCAAAATGTTTGACCCGTCAAATGACCGGCGGCCGACCCGACCCGCGAACCCGTGGGTTGGCCCTGCCCATTGCCACCCTTACTTGTCCACAGCATTGAGTTTCTCAGCACAACCTTGTACCACATGTCACATTCTGCCCTCTCCGACGTTTGAGGTTCTTGCTATTAATTGATATCATTAAATAACTATTAAGCGCGTAGAATTAATTCTTAAACAAACATTTAATCAAATAATCGAATAGATATTTAATCAAACCACACGTGGGTTCTAGAATGGATCACGAAGACATAAATGGCTTCAAAAAAAAAACGTCTACTCCTTCGCTAATCTTATTTAGCACATATAGTAAGAGCCTTTACCCAACCGGAAATTACTCCATCGTGGTAAATTCAAAACTCATAAATTTAACAAAAATACTTCTCTTATCCCCCTGTCGAGGGATAGATTAGATTGCCCAAGTCATTGAAAGACATCATCACCCAAGATATAAAGATAACATATTCTATCCAACAGCAAAATAACAAGGCAGCAAAATCCATGACAACATCCCACTAGAAGAAAAAAAACACTCCAAATCCAACCACACGACCAAGAGACACAAGAAACTCCAAAAAAAAAAACAGTCTTCACACACTTTCATATCTCAAAACACAAAAGAAACCTAGAAGATAATCCAGAGACTATCTCATTGGACCAGCTAGAACCCAGTTTGATGAGAGATTCGGAGCAGTCTCAGACGAAATACATGACGTCCTTCACCTTCTCGTGCAGCTCGGGGAAGTCGGAGACGTCGTCGTACGGAGGAGCTCCTCCGGCGGACGAGGCCGAGGAAGACGACGCCGCCGACGACGGCTGGTGGAGGTGGAGCTTGGCCTCGTAGTACTGGCGCCCCCTGTAGGCCAGCAGATCGGCGTAGTACACCGGGGTGACGAGGGAGACCGGCTTCGTGCACCGGGAGAAGGTGAAGCAGAGGTTGTAGGTCAGCGCCTGCATCTCGTCGGAGGAGAAGCCGGTGTCGTCCCAGAGCACGTAGTAGTGGGTCGGCTTGCTGGTCCCCAGAATCCCGTTGTGGCTGCAGAGGAAGAAGTTGAACAGCCCGGGGGCCACGATCCCCCTGTCGACGACCGTCCCCGGCGGCACGTTGCCGGACTTCAGCTGGTCGTTCGACCCCCTCGGGAAGAGCCGCGTGTGGTGGCGCTTCTGCGCCACCACCACCGTGACGGCGGGCCTGTAGTCCCCCGCCCCCGCCGCCCCCTCGACGGCGGCCTTGATCTCGCGGAGCTCCTGGTTGAGGACCATGTCGAACTGGCTGTCGCTCACCCCGTCGCGGTAGTAGACGATCCTCTGCGGCCGGGCGCCGCCGTTGGCGCGGGCGAACTTCTCGACGAGCCTCGCACACATGGGGCCGACGCCGACGATGTTCTCCCGCCGGTGGGGCTGCGCCCGCACCTCCGAGGCGTAGATGTTCGACCCCGGCCAGTTGACGGTGCCCACGACGGCGGCGATCGAGGGGCTGGTGGCGTTCATGCTGCCCGGGTGGTTGACGTCGGCGCCGATGAACATGACGGGGGCGTCGGCGGCGCCGCCCAGCCGGGGGAGCCGGTCGAAGAGCTCCACGTTGCTGCCGCCGAGCTTGGCGTTGATCTTCAGGAGGAGATTCGAGAAGTACTGGTCCTTCCCCTGGTTCGCGAGGTGCGACAGGCAGCACTGGGTGAGGAGGCCGAGCTCCGTCTCGGCGACGAGCTTGAGGCTCTTGTAGCCCTCGTCCTGGCACGCCATGGGGCAGATGAGGATCTGGAGGTGGCATCTCGCCTCCCCGATCGCCTCCTCGAGCGCCGCCCGCAGCTGCCGGTGATCGGAGAGAACATCCATGGAATAAGACTTCACAACGGCGGATCTGGGATTGACGGCGATCCCCAGGGCCTGACATTTCTTGAGAAAATTCCTGACGAAGGCATTGATGTCGAGCTGCTGCCCCCGCCGGCGGGGCGACGGGCCGAATTCTGCAATCCCCCACCTCTCGAGGATGCCGCCGGATGATACCTTGTTCTTGAGAAGATTCCACTGGCAGTCGTCGTTCTGGATGCGGAAGTCGCAGGGCCGACCGCTCATGTCGCGTATCTTCAGGCGCGGGCGATCGAGGACACGGCCGTCCGCCGTCGCCATTTTCGGTTGGACTCTGACCTGGAAATCCTCGAACAGCGCACCCCTGAGCAGGATGAGCTTCCAGAGATCAGTAAGAAAGAAGCCACTTTTTTTTCCCTTTGTAGCAATGAAATCATCAGAACAAACGTCTTGGGCAAGTTTTAAGATCAGAGATTATCTCAGATGCAGAATACTGGAGGGCATGACAACTTTTTTCTTCTTCTTTGTGAACAGTATCTTTCAATGATAAACAGAAAGGGGAGCAACTTTTTCTTCTTCTTCTTTGTGAAGAGTATCTTTCAATGATAAACAGAAAGGGGAGCAACTGTGTTGGCAGCATGCTTCCAAGCAGACAGACATTCTAATCTCCAAGAACTATTATTAGGAAATGGAGGATTATGATATTCCGATCCAGACCATGACGAAGGTCCTACAACAATCAATTCCATCAGAGAAATCTGATCTCTTTTCTTGTCACTGGATAGATACTAAAATCTAGATTAGGTGGAAACCATACGAAATTAGGTGGGTTCAAGATGATTTCGAGAAAGTTTGGGTTATTTTTACCCATGGTCTACTCTTATTAGGTTTTCCGTAAAGCATAAGGTAACCCCCTCCCCATGGTATTCTTTTTGTTAGGTTTTTGACTGACTAAATGAGGAAACACCACCTCTTCACCTGCCTGGGTATTTCTACTTGATATAGTGGGGGGGGGGGGAATGGTCTGGTAAAATCTCCTACTATTGCTGCTCTGATTGATTTGACAATCAGAAAACACAACCATTCCACATCAAACTTAGGATAAAATGGTACTAAGTTAAATAAAAGACATTGAGTAGCCTACTCCAAAATGGGTCAAGAACAGCGGACAAACATTTTCTTTCATCAAAAAGAGGGAAAATTGGTACGTTCATCGGGGGTTTTAAGCGGCTGTTTCAGGACAGCCATCTTAACCAACACCACAAGAATTCAATACTTTGAAAATGTAAAAAGGAAGAAAGAGTTCAACTAATTAAATATAACCAATATAATCCTGTAAAGACAGGATTGGTTGAGAAACAACTGAACAGCAGAAGGGGAAAAATGAAGATACTAAATAATTTAAAATTCACTCTGAGAAAGCTATTTTTTTCCAATCTTGTCAACAATAAGGGTGCTCATGGTTTGGTTTGATCGAGCTTCAAGTTATTTTCCAAACAAAACGGAAACAAACCAAACAGAACTTATTCAGCTTGGCTTAGTTCAAATCACATTTTCTAGAAGTCTATCATATATATGATGTTATTTGGTTTGATTTAGAACATATTCTATAAAAATGTAATATATCTTCAAATATGTGATTAATTTTACATTAAGATCTCTTAAATGCATTTCTACAAAAAAAAGATATGAAAAATTTGTTAATATACCCAAGTTGAATAAAATATTCAATCAAATTTGGGTTCTATGGTTTACCACTTTGGTGTTGTTGCAAGGACTTTTGAAGCCCAACCAAACTGATCACAAGACTCAAACCAAACCAAATAACAACAGATGCATGAATATCAGATGCATTTTCAATCTTAAAGAAAATTGAAAAATAAAATTGCCTCGGATTTCAAAATCACAGAAGGATTAGCCATTGGGATGAACAACAGAAAGAACTGCATGTAAGGATGAAAACATGGACATGTTAGGGGAAATCAACACATACCTGCCAGGCCCATCCATAGAGCTCATCAAGTGATCAATGCTTCCCCTCCTCTCCCATGGCTTGATCAACTGCATCCTCTTCAGTTCGTTGTCCATCTCCCTGGGGAGCTCCTCTTTGGGGAAAATCTGCCCTTCAACCAGCTCACACAACTCTATTGGAACGTAGTTTTGCTTCCTGTTCTTGCTAAAATCCAGACACGGGAGATGCTTGTACACTATCTCTCTGTTGTACTTGTTCCTAAAATAGTCGACGAGCCTACACCGACCACCCGATTCATCGGCATCAAACTCTATGTCATCTGCTTTCATGGCCGTCAATCCACGGACGACGAACTTCTTCCTCCCCACTCTGTGGGTCACCGCCACTTTCAACCCCTTCAGCTCCCTCTCCACATTCGACCTCGTCCTTCCGTCCATCTGGGATCGCTCCGTGAACCGTAGATTCATCCTTTCGAAAAGGTACTGCAGTACGCTCACGCTCTTCCGGAACGCCATGGCGGCGTGGTCGACGCAGAGCATCGGTCCCTGCTCCGTGGCCTTGACGCTCTGCCGGAAGCCCTGCAACGCGACGACGCCCATGCCGAGGTCGCAACATTCGAGCACGGAGAAGAAGCTCCGGCCGACGACGATCCGCCCCATGGCGGCATTCTCCCTCGCGATCACGTCCAGGCCCTGCAGGAACTCCCGAGGGATCGGCGGCAGCGTGAGTTCCTCCGGCGACAACGACTTCACCAGCTTCAGAGCGACGATGAGCCTCCGACCACGAACCGACACCGAGAAGCTACTTTCCGGCAGCGGCACCGGGCTGTAGAGTGCTCGGTGGCCGTCAAAGGCGGCGATCTTCCCGCCCAACTCATCGCTGTAGACACTGAACAATTCTCTCTTGATGGCCGAGAGATCGGGTTTGGAGATCTCCGCGACGGTGGCGCTGCCTGGAGGCAGGTTCTCCGGTCTAACATCGACGTCGTAGTGGTAGATAGCCATCTTTCCAAAGCTAAGAGAAAAATGATTGACAAGAAGATGCACGAGCTTGTTGGCTCCCAGCCTACCGCCGGCGTCGGGGCGGGAGATGGGCACCAATTTCATCGATGGCGAAATGGACGGCGGCGGCGGCGGCGGCGGCGGAGGAAGCGACGGAAGAGTCATCGTGCTGAAATCGGATGCAAGGCGCTCTGCATTCGAATCGATAGAAAATATTGCGAACAGAGTCGATTTGATGAACAAGAAAGAACATACACATACTGCTTCGCAGATGAGAAAAGGGGGAGAAGACTGGTTCTTACTGACCGGCAGAAATCGTGCTGCTCGATTCGAAGCTGCCCTGCACATCGCCCCCCTGGACCGCCGCCTGCCTCGGCCGAAACTGAGCGCCGCCGCCGCTCCTCCCGCCACTGCTGCCCTCGCCGTGGCTCACCGCCGGGCCAACCCTGCCATAACCCCCGCGCCCCCGATGATCGGTCTGCCCGCCGCCTCCCCAGCCAGCACCGCCCTCCTCATAGGAGGACGCCGGAGAGGCCTGCTGGTGCCAAGCGCCACGGCCGCCGCGCCCGCGCCCGCGGCCGCTCCTCCCGCCACTGCTGCCCTCGCCGGGGTTCCCCGCCGTGGTCACCTGCTCCCAGACGGCGCCGTGCCCGCCATGTCCCCCGCGGCCCCGATGACCGGTCTGCCAGCCGCCTCCCCAGCCTTCACCACCCTCCTCAAAGGAGGGCGCCGGGGAGCCCTGCTGCCAACCCCCTTCGCCCCGGCGGCCGCGAGGACCGCCCCGCCCCCCGTCTCCGCGGCCGCCGTAGCCCCCGCGGCCCCGAGGATCGCCCCCCCGCCCCCCCTCACCGCGGTCGCCGCCGCCCTGCGGCCGCCCCGTCCCCCTGCCTCCGCGACCCACCCTGCTCCAGCCCTGCTCCTCCATGGCCCCGCCGCCCGATTTCCCTCTCGCTCACTGCTCGGGTGGACTTCTTGCGCGGTTACCGGAGCTCGCGAGGAGCGCTTTTATAGGCCGGAGGAAGGAAGGCCGGAGGAAGGAGTCGGAGACGGCGACGGCGGTTTCTTGCGGAGGAAGGCGGCCGCTTCCATTGGGGGAAGATCTACGGAGCAGGGGGGGACGTGATATGCCTAAAAATAAATTTAATAATTAATTCGACGATTTGACAACTTTACCCGGGTTTAGTTTGATTTTGATGGGTAGATTTTATTTTGTTTTAAATCAAACCTCTTGTCGAGTTTATTTAAATTTTATGTCGTTGCCGACCGGGGTCCAACCCCACGACGCCCGACGGCTGCATGTCCGGTCAGGGGCAAAATAGAAAACATGCACAGGGATAGGTGCGCAAAATAAAATCTCCGAGGGGCCATACGCAAACAGTACAATTTTCCAGCGGCACTTCGAAGGCATGGAAGGGTGGTCGAAGGACTTGGAGAATAAAATGCTAATTATTTTTCAATAGAAGTTTTCTTAAGTAAAAAAAAATGTCACTGAAAATGATATTTACGAAGAATGCACAAAATTTTTAAATATCAATATTGATGGTTAAATAATGATTGATGACACCTGTCAATTTCAAGAAAATTATTTAATATATTTATCAAATAAAGCAGGGGTACGAGAGAGACTTCTGGAATTCTCCGGAGGCCTCTTCCTTGGGCAGCAAGATATCAAGGGTGTTATGCATATCCCATCAACATTATAATGCTGAACATAGTACGGTAGGAAAAAAAACAACACTAGACAGTTATTTTGGGCTCTACGCCCATGATGATTCATTTGATCAAAGGAGTAGGTATCTCTTTCCCCCTTGATCCATTTGATTTATTTATCTCTTTCTCTCAATGTTGGAACTGAGATTGAGGGTCACCATCGGTCCGTAGAACCTAAAATTGATCAAAGTCGGTCGGTCGGGATCGGGTCGGGTCGGGGATAAAAAAAGTAATAAAATTTTATTTTAAATTAATAATTGAGTCGGAGTCGTAGGACTAGATTCAGGTCAGTCGACTCAAAAATGGATTGAGTCAGCCAACTCAGCCGACCGAGTCATCGACCCGACGAACCATGGTTGGAGCTGAATAGTCTGCCTATATGTTGATGATTAAATAAACTGTGCTGAGATAGTTAGAACAAGTAAAAAAAAATATAACTTACAGCTTTAAAGAAGTGTGCGCAATATATATATATATATGCACAAAAAGTATGCTATTATTTGAGGGAATTTTAATTGAAAGCCAATTTTACAGAGGCCTCTTGACACTAATTCCATTATTTGGGCCACACTCTTCATTAAACAAGAGACATCTATGCTCGGTGATAATAAGTTGTTGGGTTTTCTTATTTCTCCACGAAATAATAATTTGGCAAAAAGACATCTATGCTCGGTGATAGCAACAAGTTCTTGGGTTTTCCTTCATTGGGATCGGATTAATAATTTACTTTTATGAATTATAACCTCTTAAATATATATGCCTCAGCAAGAGCTATCAAGGTTAAAAGGATTAATGGGACCATCTTATCCACCTTTGGCCGGTGGGAACCTTCCTAGAAAACCCCAGGAAGACTTGAGTTGCTTTGGCTAATCACTTAGTCCTCCCACCTCAATTTTCTATTGCCATTATATAAGGTGGTACAATTTTTCTAGGTTTCTCCGGGGGCATTCTCATCCCCCTTAGTTTAGGGGTGCCGATGGATCGGCGTGGCTCGGCCTGAAGTCGGCCCGATTAAGATCGACTTCAAAGTACAT
The DNA here is from genome assembly GCA_036172225.1 of Cryptocoryne crispatula var. balansae. Classification (NCBI taxonomy): domain Eukaryota; kingdom Viridiplantae; phylum Streptophyta; class Magnoliopsida; order Alismatales; family Araceae; genus Cryptocoryne; species Cryptocoryne crispatula. Next base: position 3,097,622 of record CM069924.1, on the reverse strand, counting down.
CGAGTCGACCCGGTCCAACTCTCACTATATCATCGGTCCGATCCTACCGGCTGGTAAATTTTCTTTACCTCCGTCCAACTCAACCCGATCCAACCCAATAGTTTCATCTGATATACATATTATTATCTAGTTTAATTAACTTTATTTTTTAAAAATAACACTAAGAATAGTAATTACTTAAATTAAAATATATTTTCAAAGAACAGAAGCAATATTTTTCGTTAAATTATGTCACGGAGGCAAGTATGTTTGCTCCACTTCAGTCCACTCCAACACGCCCCGACTAAAATTCACCGGTCAAAATCTCGAACTCATGTGTTGACTCGTGATCAACCGGACCGGCAGGCCCGCGGGCAGACCCGGCCCATTGCCACCCCGGTCCTAATCTTGATCCTGATCCATGGGGACCATCACCATCCTTGCCTTGGTTGTGTTTCTCTTCTTTCCCCCATGTTGTGATTTCTTGCTTGGTAAGGAAGCTCATTTTGTAGACAGATGATTTTGTAAAACACCATGGGAATATATAGAGCATTTGGAATCAAACATGTGAGCAAGGACAATAAAGTCTCTTGCTGTTTCTCTTCTTTCTCCCATGTTGTGATTCCTTGCTCAGTAAGGAAGTCCATTTTGTAGACAGATGATTTTGAAAAACACCATGGGAATATATGGAGCAGTTGGATTCAAACAATGAGCAAGGACAATAAAACCCCTCGCTCTCTCTCTCTCTCTATATATATATATGTGAATCAACATAGTACTTTGTTAATTAAAGTGATCAAATCTAGTAAAAATGATCAAGAATAATTTAATCATAACTGGAGCACTTTTAATGCCAGAATTCCAGTATTAAAAAAAGAAGAATAAAATTTTATGCTGCTCGAAGAAAAATGTTCGTGCTTCTGTCAATTCCAAAAAAAATATATTTATCAAATAAAGCAGGGTTTAAGAGATTTGCCCATAACTGGAGCACAAGGAGGAGATAAGAGACTTCTAGAATCCTCCGGAGGCCTCTTCCTTGGGCAGCAAGATATCAAGGTTGTTATACCCCGCCAATATTATAATGGGAGTGAACGACACTGGTGAGGTACATACATAGTTATTTTGAGTTCGACATCCACGATGATTCATTTCATCAAACAATTATTTACCTCTTTCGCTTGATCCAGCTCTCTCTCTCTCTCTCTCTCTCTCTCTCTCTCTCTCTCTCTCTCTCTCTCTCTCTCTTAATGTTGGAAGTAATTTGTCACGTAATTGTACTTGAGTTAATCTTCGAGTGAGAATAAGAATTCGGTGGTTATTAACCCGATAGTCATCGAGTTATCTTAAGTCTATCAAGATTCTAGATAGGGATTAAGAGAGTCTTAGTCGGAGTTTCCTGAGTCGTTCTTCCTGTAAATATCCTAGGTCGGTGATTTATTCGAGATGTCGGGTGTCGAGGGAATCATCGAGAGATTGAATGTACGTCTGCAGTTTAGTATAGTTCAACTTCTACGAAATTTCGTGATCTTCGTGGTACGTGCGTCTTACTCCGTGGGTGATTGATCGTCGAGTTTTCGCCACAATAATTTGCTTATACGCTGCTGATTAAATAAACTGTGCTGAGCTAGTTAGAACAGTAAGTAAATATGTGAAGGGCATTTCTAATTATGATTATATCTATTTAAAGGATTGTGTGTGTAAGTATATATATATGCTTAAAATTATGCTATTATCTGAGAGAATTGTAATTGAAAGCCAATTTGAAGCTAAATCGAAAAAATAATAATCCAAAGCGCTATCAGGTGTGAATAAAGAAACACAAGAGGAAGTAATTTGGCTGACACTTTAAAATATAATTTTCTGAAATTTTACAGTGGCCTCTGGACACTAATTTCCACTATTGGGCCACATCCTTCATTAAACCTTGTCTCTTTCTCCACGTAATAATAATTTGGCAAAAAGACATCTGTGCTCGGTGATAGAAACAAGTTATTGGGTTTTCTTGATGGGGGGGGGGAATCGGATTAATAATTTATCTTGATAATTATAATATCTTAGCTTAAATATATGTATATGCCTTGGTAAGAGCTATCAAGGTTCAAAGGAAGGGGACCATCTTATCTGATGATATCACAAGTGGTGAGAGCTTTGGCCGGTGGGATCCTTCCTAGGAAACCCCAGGAAGGAAGACTTGGAGTTGCCTTGGCTAGTCAGTCCTCCCACCTCAATTTCTGTTGCCCCTCATATAAGGTGATACAATTTTTCTAGGTTCCTCTGGAGGCACTTTAACCCCCTAGTTTAGGGGTGCCCATGGCTCGGCGCCGGAAGGCGGCCTAAGGTCGAGTTCAAAATATATCGGCTCGGCCTGGCCCAACGCTCACTATGTTATTGGTCTGATCCTACCCCGTCTGTCAAATTTCTTTTTAGCTCGGCCCGACTCAACCCGATCAAACCCAACATCTCTGTCTAGTAAATATATTATCATCGAATTTAATAAATATAATTATTCAAAATAACATTATAAAAATAACAATTACTTAATTAGATTAAAATGTATTTTCGACGAATAGAGCTAATATTTTTCATCAAATCATGTTACGAAAGTAAGTGTTTTTGTCCCACTTCAACACAATCTAGGCCTCTTTGATGGCCCAATAACGTACAACTTAGATAATTTTATTTTCGATAATTTAAATTATAAATTATTATAGAAATGTGACCTCGCTAGAATTTTAAGATGACCCCCGCTAGATTAAAATCTTAGATCTACCACTGGTCTTGACCCGTCACCATCCTTGTCGTCTTGTGTTTCTCTTCTTTCTCCGAATAGTTTGATTCTTTGCTTAGTGAGGAAGTCATTGATTTTGTGGACGGACGATTTTGTAAAATACCATGAGAATATATATATATACTTATTATGTAAATTAACATAGTTCTTTGTTAATTAAGGTGATCGGATCTAGCAAAAAAATGTTCAAGAATGATTTAATCATCTGTTTGGAGAGTAACCCATGCCAAATCTAGCGCTAGCTTATACGAGCACATTAGGATCCAGGGCCTAATTTGGCATGGGGTTACTCCACAGCAAATAATTAAATTAATCTTGAAAAAATTTACTAGATTCGATCAATTTAATTAACCAAGGAACCATGTCAGTTTTTAGAGCACTCATCCAGGCTGCTATCAAAATACTGATCAGACATGTTGCGGAAGGACTAAAGAGATCGACGATTACTCAGATCAAAATATGAGTGTGTAATTCTGAAAAATAATAAAAATACTCATGAACCCCAAATCCATTCGATCCTCACGGAAATCTTGCCGTTCTCGTCGGCGGCAACTCTCGACATCCTCTCTCGAACCCCCGTTGTGTCATCGGTTCCGTCTCCGGCGAATCTCTGCAGTGTTTTTCAGTTTTCCAACATCTTCGGTTCCCTCTATCGACTCTCCGCTGCACCTTCCTTTCTCTTCCGGTCGCATCCCCTTTTCTAGTTATTTCCGTTTCCAGCAATCCCTCCATCTTCTCTCGCCTTCCTCTTATTCGGTGCCCTTCGACAACATCTCACACCTCATGCCCTTTCTCCGCCATCTATCTATCCCTCGCTGGTATTTCCTCTCTTTTTTTCCCTTTCCACCCCACCCCTTCAACTCACCCATATCGATTTGCCCATTTCGATCTTCCAGCTTAGCTTCTCCACACCGGACATTGTTTTTCTACTACATATTATGAAGTAATTTCGGGTAGGGGAGGGGGTGAATCCCCCTCCCTCCCCTAATATTTTGTAAATATTTTGTTCTTGTAGATCCACTCATGTTCCGGTGTTTTGTCTTATGTCTTACTATATATTTAGGTCTTTTATCTTTTATATCACTAGAATTGCAGTGTTCGACATATCTATTCGGGTGTTGCTTGTATTGTCTGATAATGTTGTTTGTCCAGTGGTCTACGTCTGTCTTGTTGCTTTTATATGACTTTTACATAGCCTTCATCGTTCCCACGGGACCGTTAGTTTGAATATTATTCACACTTGTTTGGTGTATTTTTTCGATCTCGTGACGGTTGTCAAATTCTTATAATAGAGTCTCTACTTTTGTCGAGCGATTTTATAGGCACATTTCTATGCAAGTTGCTCTATGATTATGTTTTAATGTGTTGAAGATGGCCCTGGACAGAATTTAGGTTATCTTCTATGTAATGGTGTGTCTTGTATTTTCTCTCGGCACTTTTGTAATCCATCTATGTACTCTCTTACGTACTCTTAGTTCAGTTATATCAATGAAAATAAGTTGTGGTACTGCAAGTTCAAAAAGAAAAAGAAAAAGAAATCAGGTTAACTGACCACAGCATTGAGTTTCTCAGCACAACCTTGTACCAGATGTTACATTTTGCCCTCTCCGACGTTTGTTGTTCTTGCTATCACTTGATATCCTTATACAACTATATATTAAGCGCGTATAATTAATTCTTAAACGAACGTTCAATCAAATAATTGAGTAAATATTTAATCAAACCACACTCGGGTTCTAGAATGGACCACGAAGACATAAATGGCTTCAAAAAAAAAAACCGTCTACTTCTTCGCTACTTTTATTTACCATATAGTAAGCTTTTTCCCGACCGAAAATTACTCCATCATAGTAATTTAAACCTCACAAATTTAACAAAAATACTTCCCTTATCCTCCTCTCGAGTCTCGAGGGATAGAATAGATTGCCACCCAAGATACAAAGATACATATATTCTATCCAACAGCAAGATAACAAGGCAGCAAAATCCATGACAACTTCCCACTAGAAAAAAAAAAACACTCCAAATCCAACCACACGAACAAGAGACACAAGAAACTCCAAAAGCAAAAAAAAAAAGAAGAACAGTCTTCACGCACTTCCACATCTCAAAACACCAGAAGAACCCTGGAAGATAAGAAACCTATATAGGAGATAATCCAAAGACGACGACCTCATTGGACCAGCTAGGAACCCGGTTTGATCGGAGACTCGGAGCAGCCTCAGACGGAATACATGACAACCTTCACGTTCTCGTGCAGCTCGGGGAAGTCGGAGGCGGCGTCGTCATACGGACGGAGCTCCTCCGGCGGACTCCAGCTGGTCGTTCGCCCCCCTCGGGAAGAGCCGCGTCGTTGAAAGACATCATCACCCAAGATACAGATTCTATCCAGCAGCAGAACAACAAGGCAGCAAGATCCATGACGGCATCCCACACGAAGAAGAGAAACAAGAAACTCCAGATCCTACGACCGGCAGAAATCGTCTGCCAGCCGCCGCCCCCGCCATCGCCGCCCTCCCCGTAGCAGGACGCCGGAGAGGCCCGCTGGTGCCAAGCGCCACGGCCGCCGCCGCCGTGCCCCCCGCGGCCCCGATGACCGGTCTGCCGGCCGCCTCCCCGGCCGTCGCGACCCTCCTCGAAGGAGGACGCCGGGGAGCCCTGCTGCCAACCCCCTTCGCCCCGGCGGCCGCGAGGACCGCCCCGCCCCCCGTCTCCGCGGCCCCGGGGATCGCCCCCCCCCCCCCCCCCCCCCCGGTCGCCGCCGCCCTGCGTCCGCCCCCTCCCCCTGCCTCCGCGACCCACCCTGCTCCAGCCCTGCTCCTCCATGGCCCCGCCGCCCGATTCCTCTCTTGCTCACTGCTCGGTGTACGTGTTGCGCGGTTGCCGGAGCCCGGGTAGAGCGCTTTTATAGGCCGGAGGAAGGAAGGTCTCCGGGCGGTGTCGGAGACGGAGACGGCGGTTTCTCGCGGAAGGAGGCGGCCGGTTAGAAGTGCTCACTTTGGTTTTTTTTTAGCTTTAAAGTATTTCTTTCGAATCAAATCAATTTAACTTAACTTAAATTATTTTATTTTAATTTAATTCATATTTTATCAAGATATAATAGATATATCGATACGTATAATTTTTATTTATCGTAAATTATATCTTATTAAAATTCTGTGCATATATATATATATTATATTAATTTCATTTTAAAAATTTATTTTTATAAGAAAAAATGTATAAATATTATCTTATATATAATTTAAATTAAAACATTTAATATAATTCGAGTTATTCCGGCTATCGGTTTAATTTGATTTAAAAAGTTTTATAAATCAACTCAAATGGATCGATGGTAAATCTTTCGGATTGAGCCGAGCAGTGAACAGTCCTACCTACGGCGATTGGGGCATAGTTGATTCTTTGTGCCGTTGCCGACCAGGGTCCAACCCTACGAATTGCTGCATGTCCGGCTAGGGACAAAATAGAAAACATGCACAGGGATATATAGGTGCGCAAATTAAAATTTCCACGGACCTGTACATGAACCGTATGTTTTCTCGGTAGCACTCGGAACCGAGGATGTAAACGGACAATATTCTGATATTTCGATTCGATTTCGATAAGAATTAACGGATTCGAAACTTGTTCTTGTATCTTATAAACTATCACAGAATCGGAATCGGATATTCCGATAACTTATCAAAATCGGAATCAATTGATTCCGTCTCTATTAATTCGATTCCGATAAAAAATAAGTATAAATAAATAAAATTATAAAAATACAACATATAAAATGATAAAGATACAGTTTTAAAGAGATCGTATCAAATTTTAGTAATCATACGCGAATGATCAACTTATTTTTAAATAAAAATTGATATTTAGCATGTACTTCGAAAATTATCAGATTCGATTCCGATTTCGATAACGGAATCGAGGGCGGACCATAGTGATTTCGAAATCATCGGAATCGGAATCGAAACCTTTTAACTTTTTAACGAAATCAGAATCAGATCCTGGTGATTCTGTTATTGAATTCGACCCGTTCACAATCTCACGAAGGTACGGAAGAGTGGTTGAAAGAATTGGAGAATAAAACATGAATTATTTTTCGATGAAAGTTATCTTAAGTAAAAAAAAAATGTCACTGGAAATGATATTTACGAAGAATGCACAAAATTTTCTTGAAATTAATATTGATAACTAAACAATTATTGAAGACAAGAAAAATATTTAATATATTTATCAAATAAAGCAGGGGTTTGAGAGGCTTCTGGAATTCTCTGGAGGCCTCTTCCTTGGGCAGCAAGATATCAAGGGTGTTATACCCCACCAATATCATAATGATACATGGTACACTGGGAGTAAACAACACTAGTGAGCTACCTGCACAGATATTTTGAGTTCTACATCCACGATGATTCATTTGATCAAACAACTATTTATCTCTTTCTCTTGATCCATTTGATTTCTCTCTCTCTCTCTCTCTCTCTCTCTCTCTCTCAATGTTGGAACTGAGTAGTTTGCTTATATGCTGCTGATTAAATAAACGGTGCTGAGCTAGTTAGAACAGTAAGTAAATATGTGAAGGGCATTTCTAATTACGATTATATCTATTCAAAGGATTGTGTGTAAATATATATGCGCAAAATTATGCTATTATCTGAGAGAATTGTAATTGAAAGCCAATTTGAAGCTAAATCGAAAAAATAATAATCCAAAGCGCTATCTGGTGTGAATAAAGAAAACAAGAGAAAGTAATTTGGCTGACACTTCAAAATATAATTTTCTGAAATTTTACAGGGGCCTCCGGACAGTAATTCCATTATTTGGGCCGCATTCTTCGTTGAACCTTGTCTCTTCCTCCACGTCATAATAATTTGGCAAAAGGACCATTGTGCTCGGATTAATCATTTATCTTGATAATTATAATATCTTATCTTAAATATATGTGTATGCCTTGGCAAGAGCTTTCAAGATTCAAAGGAAGGGGACCATCTTATCTGATGATATCGCAAGGGGTGGGATCTTTGGCCGGTGGGAACCTTCCTAGAGAACCCCAGGAAGACTTGTGTTGCTTTGGCTAATCACTTAGTCCTCCCACCTCAATTTCTATTGCCCTTATATAAGGTGGTACATTTTTTTTTTCTAGGTTCCTCTGGAGCAGGGGTGTCAACGGGCCAGGCCCGGCTGAGTTTAAATTCTGCCCAATCAAGGCCCGGTCTAAAATATAATGGGCCGGCCAGGCCCGACCCGTATTACATTTCGCCCGACCTGATCTGGCCCAAAAACAAAAACAAGTTTGGCCCGGCCCGTTCTTTTTAACATATTATAAAATATATTTCATATATACCTTTTAATTTTTTAAACATCAAACCAAAAAACCTTAATAATTTCTAGTGGTGTTATCAATGATGTGTCTTATTAATGGTGATCTCCGTATTTTTGATAAAAATAATATCAATAAAAAATGTAAAATTAATTAAATTATTTAATTATTACAATAACTGAGTGACTAGAGATAGAATAAATATTGATTTGATTTAGATAAAAATCAATAAATACATGGTCTATTAATAAATCAGAATTAAAATAAGATATTTTTGTTTTTATTTCTAAAATATTAAAATATAATATAATATAAGTATTTAAAAATTAATATAACAAGAAAACAAAAACAAACAAATCATAAAATTTATGACATATGGAATGAGAAAAGCAGACAAAAATAAAATTCTAAATTTATTAGATCAACTATGTAATGTATTAAATATATTACAAGTTAACAAATATGCAATCAACGATCGGTAAGACACATCGTCACACGTATTTTTAACTTTTTTTTATCTGATTTCAACGGGCTTCATTTCTCAGCCCCAGCGATAGCCCACGTTGGGCCCGCGGGCCAATTTCTTTAGCTCCAAAGTTTATCCATGGCTGACCCGGCCCGAGGGCCCGCAGGTCAGTCCGACCCACTGCCAAGCTACTCTGGAGGCATTTTAACCCCCTAGTTTAGGGGTGCCGATGGCTCGGCATGAAGATGGCCAGATTAAGGTCCAGTTCAAAATATATCGACTCGGCCTGGCCCAACGGTCACTATCTTATTGGTCTGATCTTACCCCGTCTGTCAAATCTCTTTTTAGCTCGGCCCGACTCAACCCGATCAAACCCAACATCTCTATCCAGTAAATATATTATCATCGAATTTAATAAATTTAAAATTTTAAAATAATATTATAAAAATAACAATTGCTTAGGTTAAAATATATTTTCGATGAATGGAAGTAATAATTTGAATCATAAATCATTATAGAAATGTGGCTCTACTAAAATCTTAGATCTACTGCTGGTCTGGAGCCATCACCATCCCTTGTCTTCTTGTGTTTCCCTTCTTTCTCCACATAGTGAGATTCTTCGCTTAGGGAGGAAGTCATGATTTTTGTGGACGGAAGATTTTTTAAAATACCATGGGAATATACATATATATTATGTAAATAAACATAGTTCTTTGTTGATTAAAGTGATCGAATCTAGCAAACGATGTTCAAGAATGATTTAATCATCTGTTAGGAGAGCAACCCATGCCAAATCTAGCTAGCTTATACGAGCACATTAGTGGGGTTACTCCACAGCAAATAATTAAATTAATCTTGAAAAATTTTACTAGACTTGATCAATTTAATCAACCAAAGAACCATGTCAATTTTCAAGGCTCTCATCCAGGCTGCTATCAAAATACTGATCAGACATGTTGCGGAAAGACTAAAGAGGTCGACGATTGCTCAGATCAAAATACGAGTGTGTAATTCTGAAAAAATAATAAAAATACTCATAAACCCCAAATCCATTCGATCCAAGGTTGCTAGACAAACAAAAAAAAATGTTTGACAGAAATCTATTTTATAAAGTTTTTTTTTTTTTTTGCTTGGGCAAAGATTGAAGTGAGACCTTTTTATTCCATTTTGGTCATTCACCCATTTCAGTTATCATATCATACCAAAATTTATGCCTTCAGTTATCTCAGATTTTTTTAATATAAAATTTTATCATAAAAAGTGTATAAAAGTTGTAACACCCTAGCTTAGGCTCGTCCGGCCCAATTGACAAGCCCAAATTATCCACGAAGACAAAAATACAAGTAAAAGAGGAAAAAGAAGATAACCACTTTCTTGAAATCCTGGATGCGCCGGGATGTCATTCTGGTGATCTTCATCCCATTCTTCCTGTGTACACATTGCAAGGCTTGTCATAATAGCAAGATGAGCGGAAGAGCTCTGGTAGAGCTAAGGTAGGTGGGGGTCGGGATTGGGTCGGTTGGGCCCAAATCGACTCGGGCCGGCCGAGGTCACAATAAAAAATAATAATTTTAAAACAACCACGGGTCGGGGTCGTGGGGTCGGGACCGGGTCGGTCGGCCCAAAAACCGACCAGGTCAGGCCCGGGTCACGACCCCGCATTCCATGGAGAGAGCTATCAAGGAATGGGTATTACATGCCGTTTTTGTAGTACCAATTTTGATATTGATATTTCTAAGGGTGGAGTACCAATATCAAATTTGATGAGAGTAGACAGCTTGTTTTTCATAGCTTATTTTGATTTGTACTAGTTTCAAAATTGGTACTATTAGCCAATCATCCTTGATGATTTGTATCAATATCAATTTCAAAATTAATAATGATGGAGGTGGCTGAAATTGTTATCAAGCAGGGCCTTAAATGTGCTTTTTCATAATGATAGATCTTCTATCTGATTGCAGATTTCTCATCAGGGACTAATCATCGAAAGATCAAACAAGCCATAGAATAGCACGATTCATATGGACCTTACACTAGGAATAATGACATCTATTCTGCTCGATGTAAGATGCTCATGTTTCAGTCAACCTTACCACAATTCCAATATGAAAAAAGAAGAACATATGCTGCCAAAATAGATCTTCCTGTGTCATCCAAAACAGATTCATGTGACTTCAAAATAAATTTCTTTTTGCCTCTCAGAAACAAGAAGCAGACAGAGAGGAAGTGTCTATAGCTCTGTCATCAAAATAAGTTCAAGAGGGTTCCTCCAATGTCTAATAGGATGTTTGATCGTACAATAAACTTTTATACACTTTCTAGATAAAAAAATTGCATTAAAATAAAGTGTGAGCTAGAAGATATATAATTGACATGTTTGGCGAGATATGAAAACAAAAAAGAGTGGGTACCATATACTATGAACAAACAAGGTAGGAGACCACAAGATAAAAAAAGAGAAGGTGAGACTCTCTATGTCCAAAAAGGAAGTCTCTTTGAAAACATAAAATTATAACAGTTGCCAACCATCTCTTTTAACAAGTTTTGTTACAAAACATCAAATTATAACAAAAACTCAATTTTATCATGCAACCAAACACCAAACTCTCTGAAAATTGGAAACTTTAGCACTGTGAACATTAGGAAGCAAGGATTTCTGGATCAAGATTGGCCGGATCAGCCAATCTGGTGAAACCCAAGCATCAGCCAAGAGTAGGCTGATTTCAATCTAACTCAGCCCGACTTGGCTGTCACTCAAAAATGTACTTCCAAACAAAAATTAAAGATGTAAAGAAATAAAGGCATGTTCTGCAGTTAATTTTGAAGACATGAAATCTCCAATAATTCCCAAATCCCAACTAATCACTATAGAGAATGGTGTAGGACGGGCTAGAAAGTTCCTCACAAGAGATTAAGGTGATGTTTGGTAGGGGGATAACTTGGGGATAAACCTGGTTTATCCTCAAAATTTAGGGGATAAACCAGGTTTATCCCCAAAACTTTATGGTGCCAAACAGGCCCTAAAAGAATAGGGATCTCACAATTAAATAACCATGCCGTTATAACCTTGGATGTGTTAAAAATAAAATTTATATCCATATGGAATGATATTATTGCATATTGCTTGCCATTCTAAAGTGAAAGAAGCCGCATATATATTTGATTCCAGTCTAAACTTGTTCTTGGATGTATTTCTTCAATGGTGGTCCCCAAAATGTCATCCTTTGACGGTGAAAAAAATGATAAGGTACATAACAATGATAATATGACAAAAGGAGGAAACAAAGAGTCCTAGTAAGCTAGTAGAAATTTAAGCATAAGAGAGCTCCATTGAAAACAGAAAGGTCAGTATTCTCATTGAAAACATTTACAAGAGAGAAAAAGTGGTACTCTACAGAACCAGAAGAGAGGGAGAGAGAGGGGAGAGAGAGAGAGAGAGATGCTTGGTTATTCATATTAGTTGAAATTTGTTGTACAAACAAAGCATGACGTATAATACAAAGTGACCACATGTTTCAAGTTTGATATTGATATTCTATCCTTTAGAAATATCAAGATAAAAATTGAGATATTATCATTTTTGATACTCTAATTAAACGTGACATTAATGAATCTACAACTTCTGCACAGGATAACAAGTTGGGGCAAAATTGTTGGTAAAAAATTTTTGCCCTCTTTTCTTCTAAACAGTCAAGAGGGATAGCCAGAAGGATCATATATTCATATTTCCCAGACATTAGGCATCATCCAAAGGTTCAGCAAATTCCTTTCTTGAAGTCCTTGCATTTCGACTCTTTAAGTCCAGTTGTCATATGCTCTTAAAAGAGGCTTCCAAAGACATATTGACAAAATCAATATCGGATGAAAGATGATCAAATGTTTCAGACAAAGACCAATGGACAATGCACTTGGAGTTCGATGATGGCAATGATAGATAATCGATATAAAATCACTTTTAATGTCTAAATTCTATTAGTCCATTCATATTTCATAGTGATATCAGAAAAGAAGTTTTTGACCGGATGTGCCATAAAGAGATCCCAAGGATGTTATTATCCAAACTAACCCGTGATAAATCATCATTCCTACTCTGTACATTTTTATGGGCACATACATATTCCACTTACTGCAAATCATATCCCAGCTTCCACCCGTAAGGAAAAATTATTCTTGAATCACCTCAGTGATAATATTTGCCACAATATCAGTAAGACTGACAGGAAAACTCTTACAATGCCTTCGACGCATTCGAATGATTGTGCAGCGATCACCACTACACATTGAATGAACCAGTGATCTTCATTTTCTTTGCTAATCACCGGAGGGAAAGAACTTCCAGCTGTGCAAATGAATCATGAAGCGCAAATCACCAGATCTGTTCTTGGTGATTTGAATGCTTTAACTCGTTCCCTCCTATTACCAGAATGTACCCTGAGCAATTCCGCCCAAAAGCTCCCCCCTTTTGAAAGATTGTCTTCAAACTGAAGAGAATCTGTGAGTGATATAGGCGTAAAGCTTACTTCCTACCAGAGCAAGAAGAAGATGACGCCCAAAATGTTCCGGAAAGAGATCAATGGTTGATTACTGGGTCTCCCCCACGGTTTTGGAATTCGCACCCTGGGTATTGGTAGACGAACGTACAAATTCGAGCACCGCCGCAACCAGATCGGTCATCCCCGACGGCGCCGTGGTGTCCAGGACCAGCCTGGGCACGCCAACGTCGTAGTCCGTGCAGCCGTCGTAGCCGTCCACCAGCCGCCGCAGCTCCGCCCACGTGGCTGGCTTGTGCCAGCCCTCGCCGCCGCCCGCCGGCACGGCACCCCTCGCCTCCAGCCGCCGCCGCCACTCGGCCTCGTCTCCGGGGCGGCACTCCACCACGAGGACACGGGCGCCGCCTCCGCAGCGAGCGGCGGCTTCGAGGAGCTGATCTAGGTGAGCACGCCGGGAGAGCGGGGAGTCGACGACGACGGAGAGGCCCAGGCGGAGCTGGGTCTCCGCCATCCGCCACAGAACGGCGTAGGCAAGGTCGTTGAGAAGGGAGGGAGAAACTGGGGAGGCAGAGGGAGCGGCGGCGAGGAAGCGTTGGAGGGGGAGGGTACAGTCGCGGACGTCGTCCTTGTCGATTAAGGGGCAGCGGATGGCCGCCGCGACGGCGCGAGCAAGAGTGGTCTTTCCGGTGCCGGGGTGGCCCTTCATCGCCACCACCACCGGCGTCGGAGGAGCAGGCGGCGGCAGAGCCATCTCCCCCTCTCCCTCTTTTTTTTTTTTCTTTCTTTTGTTTGAAACACGGAGATAATATTAATATTAGGAAGGCATGTCTTTACAAACTTGCTCTGTAAAACAGATCGGCGAAAAGGAAAGGGAGAGGAAAGGGAGAACATGTAGTGCCCATTTGACAAGCACTGCATGTATGAACTCGAACTCGTGTAAAATAAACGAGTCAAACTTGAACACTGTACTATTCTTCTCGGCTCGGCTCGTTTGCACCCGTATTTACCTTGATGCAATGCAAAGTCTGGAGGAGTCCATGCAATATGTGGAGAGGATAAGGATGATGAGTTACCATTCCTTGAGATAGGGAGATGTTCAGTCATGGCCTTGTTGAAAATATTAATCGAGTGCTCCTGCTTGGTATGAAATTTAAGATTACACCTTGCTTTTCATATATGCCATTGAAGAAATATAGCAAGAATCCCTTTGGGTTTTAAATCCTCCTTGCTCTGATTGATCCATTGAAGCCAAGTGCAGACGAGCTTGGAGAGGTCTTTCTCCTGCCACCTTGTGGGATTGTCAAAAGGGATGCTTTTACAAACCCCAAAATCATGGTGTTAAGTTAGAAAGCCCAGAAAATATAAACACAATATCAAGTCTCAAATAGTCAATATGGGATCGTTCCCACAATTCTAACGGTGGGAATAAGAGGCATGATAATCAATCAAGTATTAAAGATCGATAAGTGTCCACTCTGATATCATCTTATAAATTCCAAAACCATAGTGTTGAGGTAGAAGATTCCAGGATATATAAGCACAATATCGAGTCTCAAATAGTCACCATGGGACTATCCCCACAATTCTAACAGATGCCGACCTTACTGCTCTACTTTTGGGGCACTCCAGGAAGAGGTGTTGGGCAGACTCATGCTTGAACAGACAATATCTGCAACTAACATCAATATATGGGCACCTCCTAGAAATTACCTCATTTACTGGAAGGTTTTTTGATAGAATTTTCCAAACGAGGATACTAACATGTTGTGGGCAGATTTTTGCAATAGAAGGATGTCACAGGAGCTTCCAACGGGTGTTTTCCGAAGGCCCTGGTGAAAGACCTTCAACTCTCAGCGGTTTGTAGGCAGACTTTGCAGTGAGTCTTCCATGTTTTGTCAAGAACCAAACTAAGGTGTCCTCCTGGATGTCGTTAAAGATCGGTGTACCGAGAATCCTGAGAACTGAAGTTTGATCAAAACAGTGCTTAATTATCTTAACATTCTACTGACCATTGACTATGAGATCCTTGACAAGAGTAGGATGATAGTTTGTCAAAATCTTCAATATAGCAGGTCTCTTCCTGCCAAGGATCCATTGGTGATCCCAAATGTTGACAGTGCATCCATTTCTTACCTTCCATACACTGCCCTTGAGAATGTGCACCCTTGTGTTTAAAATATTTTTGCAAAACTTGGGATACTTGACAAGTGGGCTGGATCTGCCAGAAATCTGCACTTCCCCCACATACTTTTGGTGTAATATGTTAAACTCACAGTCTGTGCTTGTCCTAAATAAAATTCTAAGCCAATTTCATAAGAAAGGCTTGATTCATAAATGCGTAATCTCTAATACCTGGACCGCTCATCTGTTTTTTGCTGTTTAATGAGGTCTCAAGAGGATAAACTACGACCCCACCAGAAATTTTTTTGCAAACTCTCCATACTTTTGAGCACTGCTTTGGGAAGTTTTTTTAACCATCATCAAATGATTTGGCATTTTATTAAGGGAGGCTTTAATGAGAACTGTCCTTCTCGTTGAGCATAAAAGACTAGATTTCAAGCCAGCTAACTTGGATTTGCAACTCTCCAGGAGCCCCCACTGAAATGACTAATCTTGTTCCCAATATGACTGATTGGGATGCCCAAATATAGATCCTCCATCAAGACAACCTGAAAACCTGTTGATGTACATATTTCATCCTTTACGGATCTTGCTGATTTTTTTTTTTTTTGCTGAAATAGATTCTGCTCTTACTTTTGTTCATGTACCCACCGGAGAAGCAAGCATATCGGTCCAAGATGCACAAGAGTTTGGTTAGCTCCTCTTTCTGCGCTCGTCCGCACATGATTAAATCATCCGCATGCATAAGATAACTGATCATAGAACCTAATTTGCTGATCTTAACATCATTCAGACTCTTTTCTTTTACGGCTGATTCTAGAATAGCTGACAGAGCTTCAGCACACAGAATGTACACGAAGAATGCATATGGCTGACAGGTCTCCCCCACTCCCTCAAAAAAATCATTTTCATTTCTATCATATCTATTTGTCGGACAGTTTTTTTTTTAAACATCCAACACATATATTATTGTTACATTTTAAGTTTTTATATTGTATATATGTATTGATATATTGTTGTAACAAACGACCACCGGTATAATAATTTGGTACCTCCCAAACTAGAAACAAATAGATAAACTAGTTGACCAAATGTATTGTATACTATGTTGATTTTAAAGTATATATTATTATAAATTTATATACAGTAATATATATTATTTTATTTTAATATTAAGTGACTTTTTAAGAGGCTTCTGACATTAATTCAGATATTTTATCAAATGATCTGAATATCTAATATTCGATTGAATCTTTGACCGAATTAAAAGTTCGACGTTTTAATTATTAAACTGTCTAAATGTCCAACCTTCGACCGATTTAGAGGTTAGATGTCAAATAAACTCGAAACAATTAAACACGACCTTAATTAGTTGGTTACACAAGTACGCCTTCCCCGAGACATCACCAAATATCGTGTCTTAGATCATCAACCTTCAAATTTTATTTAAGGTGCCGGATACCATTACGATTTGTGAATACAATAACAATTTAAATAAGTGGACTATCGATAATATTGGTAAATCGAGTTTGACTCGAGAGAATTTCAAGATTAAACGTGTTTTGTTGAGAGTAAGGGTGCATTTGGTTGGTCGTAAAACAAGAAACATTGAAAACAGTTTACGTGGAATTAACTTTTTCAGGAAAAGTAAATATAAAAACTTTGTTTGGTACAATAGAAAACGTTTTCAGTTGTTTGTTGCACACACTTTTCTTTAGATTATTAACTTTGAAAAACTCTTGTAACATATAATTATACAATTAGAAAATTTTAATATAAGTTAAATTAAAATTTTATTTACTAATTTTAATAATTTAATAAATCATATTTTTTAAAAAAATAAAACACATAAAATAACTTTAAAATAGTGTAAATAAATTTATTATGTAATAAAAAATAAATGTATATTAAAATAATAAAAGGTTATTTGTTTGTTGTTTTGCCGGTATTTACTTTACAAGTAATTTGAAAACTAAAATATATTTGATTTGTTGTAGAGAAAAAAATTAAATAATATTATTTATAAAAATACAAAACTACTTTTAAAAAACCTGAATATAATTTTTAAAAATATTTTTAGTTTTTTTGTTTTTAATATTTTTATACTATTATTACTACTAGTATAATTTTATCAAGTCTTGTTTGTATGTTTACAATTTTTTAGTGTAAAAGTGCGAACACACTGTAAATAAAATTTTAATTTTTTTAGTGTGACATTTTATTTTATTTGTGTAAATTTTATTTTTTTAGTGTGACTTTTTATTTTATTTTAATTTGGGGTGCATTTGGTTACCCGTGAAAGAAAAGTCATTAGAGTTGTTTTTCCGGAACTTTTCTATTTTGGCCAAAACTACGTACGAATTAACTGTACAAAATACTTAGGTTGCATGATAAAATTGACCTATCACATATGATATATTCTCTAAAAAAATCTCTTAACTTCAATTTAAATTAATTTTTAAGTTAAATGCAAATAATATTTTCTGTAAAAAATATTTAATTTATTTTAAATGATGTTATAATTATTTTTATCCTTATAAGTATTTACCGTTCAGCATATATATAATAATTTAATTTTAATATAATTATTATTTAGTAGAACTTTAGATATTAATATGAATTTAAATTTTAAATAAAATTTTATTAAATATATAATATTTGAATTATAATGTGTACGGTGAAATAATCTCTTTTTACAAAATGGACTGTGCATCGGAAAACGGCGCCCGCAAGATTTCCATGGATGCCAAAATCTTGATTGCATAGATGTCAAAGTAAAATGTTTTCTGTTGACCTGATATCTACATGTAACCAAACAATGCTCCGTAGCGATTAATCGGGAAAACTAATGCATGCAGTTTGTTTTACGGTGAAACAAATGAACTTTGAGTCAAAGATGAATGATCTCTCGAGCATGTTGTAAATTAGCACGGTTGTTTGGGTCGGTCCGTCAGCCAATTTAATCACCAGATACAGTATCAGAGCATGAAACTCGACCCACACGCGCGCACGCACACCCAAACCTGCCGAAGAAGAAGATCAGCAGCGCCAGCGTCGTCGGAGACGCCGTTGATGTAGCCCCGCCGCCCGGCCCCATGGACGTTCTCCGACACCGTCAGAGATGGCGGGCTCCGCCGCCGCCAAGCTCCCCGCGCACGCACGCACGCACGGTGTCTTGACCTCGATACGCCTGCCTGCGACAGTGCATGGGAGTTCCATTCATCGTACGTACGTAACAAGTACGCGCCGATCTTGTATTTAAGCCACACTGTGTATATATATATATATAATTATTAATACTTGAGACCGGATCTCCCTCTATTTATGTGACATGACAAATATGAGATCCGGTCAGTATTACTCGCTTAAATAAGAGGACAAATATTAATTATCCTCGCCTACGGTTAAATTATCATTGTCCTTCTATTTACGTGAGATAATTGAGCTAATCTTAATTAGGAGTGTAAACAGGATTCGATAATCTAAAATTTTAATTTAATTCCGATAGAAATCAACGAATTTGAAAACCAATTTTTTATCCTACGGAGCATCGGAATCGGATACCCCGTTAGTTTATTGGAATTTTAAAACTTGGAATCAGGTGATTCCGCTTTCGTTTATCCGGTTTCGATAATAAACAAATAAATAAAAGTAAAAATAATTTAAACAAAATCAGATAAATTATAAATATATAATATATAAACGGATAAAATGATGAAGATAAAGTTTTAAAATATTATATCGAAATTTATTAATTGTATGTAAATTATTAATGTATTTTTAAATAAAAACTAATATCGAATATCGGAATCGGAAATAATCGGATTTGATTCCGATTTCGATACGGAATCGGAATCGGATCGGAATCGAAACATGGTGATTTCGAAATTATCAGAATCGGATTGCCTTGACCCTTATCGGAATCGAAATCGAATTCTGTGATTCCGTTACCGAATTTGACCCGTTTACACCCCTACCGAATTCCCTCGGGAGATCTATGAAGGGATCCGATCTCTTAATAATTATAATTTGTATTTTTACATAAATATTCAACCCAAGACTTAATCAAATTGCTTGGGAATTTATCGACCCCAACGTAATTCTGTTTAAGTTTGACGCCGAGTTTTATTTTTTCAAATCACTTTGTTGGTTTGCATCCTCAACTGCAGGAAGAGGAAATTAAGGTGTTGGGTGAGGTACGGCGAGAAGGATAGGGGAGGAGACAGTATATATATATATATATATATATAGCTTAATAAGGATGGGAAGGGGGGCAGGCCTCTTTTATTCTTCTTTAAGCACACGTACGTTTTAATTTGCTGTATACATGCCGGACAATCTTTAATGAATTTTGTTGTAAAACTTTATTTTTGTTACCAAATTAACACCCCATTAATGTTGTATATGGTTAGAGCATTTTTATTTAGTCTTCTTCACATGTATGCCCCTGCAAACACTCACATTGGCATATGTAGTTTAAAATACTGAGAGAGAGAGAGAGAGAGTAACATTAAGAAATGAGATCTACCCATGTTGGGCTGAGACTTGCAGACTGGTTCAGAGAGTGGCATATATTAATATAAATGTCATCTTGGCAGTGTTGCACAGTTGCATGTTGATGACTAGCCTCTCCATGCTTATATTCTACTACAATATTACATGCATCACATTGTTGACTAATGTGCTGTGCACATTGTTGAGAGAGGGATTGCTTGCAAGGTGCTGCCCTAAATGCCAAGGGAGGTTGCTGTGGGCTGAAGGGCACTGCTGGGTTGGTGCCAAGCCAACTTGATGTCAACAGTCAAAATGATGAGCTGTTGCCTATTTCTTTATGTCAACCTCTCATGTTTTGTAGCTATTCTACTATATATATATATATATATATATAGAGAGAGAGAGAGAGAGAGAGAGAGAGAGAGAGAGAAACCAAAACTTGCATGTGTTCATATTGACAGTGTCATTTTAATCATTTCATTCTGTGTAAAAAGAATGTTCTCCACATATCATTGAAATCTCAAAGAGACTTGCATGTGTTCATATTGCAGATACAGTGTCATTTTAATCATGTCATCATGTGTAAAAATGTCCTCCACATATAATTGAAATTCCAAAGTGACTTGCATGTGTTCATATTGCAGACACAGTGTCATTTTAATCATTTCATTCATTGTAAAAATGTTCTCCACATGTTATTGAAATTCCAAAGAGTGGTATGTTAATAGAGAAATTTAAAAATAACAAAATATCTAAATGATAAAGTAATGAAAGCTATTCAAATTATGGGCGATATGACACATAAAAGTTGATCCTCCAAAATATTTGTTACGTTAGCAGACAGAGAATTTTTTTTTTTTTTGTCTGAGAATCAGTCCAAGAAAAATATGATTTTTTCTTCTCTCGCTCTCTTCTCGCTTTACGTGCCGTCGCCTGCGAAAGGCGGAGGCTTTTCCGCGGAAGGCCACGCGTACCACGACACCGAGGAGGAAAAGCGGGCGTCTGCGAGACCTGCACGGCTGCACAGAGCAGCAAAGTGATCCGCCGCCTCCAACAAGACAAATTCTAAAGCCTGGTTCGTTCTGCAACCCCTGCAATCTCTCTCTCCGGTGTTTCTGGCCAATTCTGTGTTGTGTTCATCATCTCATCTCTTCCTCTGCTGCCTGCATGCCCCTTCCTCATTTCTCCCTCTCCGTTCTATCCTCCGCGACCTTTCTTATCAGGCAAGATCGGTTCTTGTTCCGGTGGCTTTGGGTCGCCGATGGTTGCCCTTGTTATGACGTGAATAGGGTAAAAAAAGGCTCCTTCCTTTCTCGGCTTATTTCCATTCCCTTCCCTCCCTTCCGTGCCCCGACGAGGGAAATTCCGGTTTTTTTCCGTCCTCTTTCCCACCAACTTCGAGTCCTCTTCTTTCTCCCGGCGGCGGCGGGGGCAGCGAAGGGCCTCGAAGCTGTTCTTGGTGAGTCCCCCTGTTTCCTCTCTGCCAAGACTTGATCTTTTTATTCCGCGTCGGAAGAGGATTGCTCCGGCTTCGGAGATTGAAGAAATCGATAATTCTCTACCGTGTTCTTCGAATTCGACTTTCCGATGCGTGGATGCATGTCTTTGTTTCTCCTCCATGGGCGTGGTGTGCTCTGGCCCCTTCGATCTATACGCGCGAAAGATGAACTTGCTACCTGTATCTGACGTATTCTACGTAAGAAGTCCTCCTGTTATCTCTCAAGTTTTGACTGTCCTTTCTCACAAATTCTTTGGGAGATTCAATAAAAAAATCTGTGCTTGATAATTCCCCGTTCGTGTTCTTTTCGTTGTGTAAATTTGTACCTTCGGTAAATGACTCGTTCTATCAAATCTAAACTAATGAACTGAGGTTGATTCTGCCCTATCATCATCATCAACATCATCTCTCATCGCTTTTATTTCGTTGTTTTTCATCTATCAATGCAGGAAGACGGAGAGGAAGGTATAAACGTAGTTCCGATACCTTTATTGGAGCGTGCTAAGACTGACATTGATCTGAATACAAGGGTGAAAAAGGAAGAATGCTTTGATCTTACACGAGTGCCGTTTCAATGAGTGTTTCCAAGTATGATTACTTTGAGTACAAGATCATCCAGGCCAAGTCTCATATTTAAATGTGTCCTTTTGCTCATCGTTGCTTTTGCTGTTACAACTTGTATACTTCCTTCTTTTCCTCGTCTTGACTTGCTCGAATGGAAGGAGATAAATTGGCTTCCCGAGTCCCCTGGATCTGAGGTTCGGTCATCGGTAAGACGAGATAAGTTCTTGGAGGTTCCTCAGATAGTGTGGGGACTAAATAATCAGAAGATTGCATTTGCAAGGGCCTGTCTGACAGCAAGGTTTCTGAACCGCACTCTTCTCGTCCCCAGCCTGAGTGCTTCTCTGTTTTACAAAGAAATAGATTTGTTGGAGCCTATTGCATTTGATAAAGTCTTCCAATTCGAAAAGTTCAACTCTCTCTGTGGTGGGTTTGTTCAGCTAGGCAGGGCATCCGAGCTTTCTAATCGTACTAAGCCATTTGAACTTCAAAAGGGTAGTGGGAGGAAGTGGACTGCAGAGAGGGACTTGAACCAGTTGAGGCAATGCAAAGAAGATCCAGTCGACCATTTGGAGGTAATCCGTATAGTTGGAAAGAACCCATTCCTCTGGCATGATCATTGGCCTGTGAAGGAATATGCAAGAATCCTTGAATGCTTGGTCCTGGTTGATGAAATTTCAGATGAAGTATCCAAAGTTGTATCCAAGATAAAAGAGGTAGGCCACAAGTCGATGAGAGAGAGTGGAAACCTTGCAGTGGATTCTGACCTTGACAGCCTGACCGGGAATCCTGTGCCCTATATGGCTGTGCACATGCGTATAGAGAAAGACTGGATGATCCATTGCAAGAAGCTTGAACAGAGGTTGAATACCAATCAGATATGTAGCAGTAAAGATGAAATATTGGACAGAGTTTCAAAAATGCCGGGATTGAAAAAGCCAATGGTGGTCTACGTTGCAGTTGCTGATGCTCTATTGGAGGACAATTCAGTACTGGATGGGTGGGCAGAGGGGTTGCTTCCATATGAGAAAAAGAGGCTGGGAACGTGGGACACATATGCTAAGTATCCATATCTCATAAAATCGGCGATCGACTATGAAGTGTGTATGAGAGCTGATGTTTTTGTGGGCAACAGTTTTTCGACATTTTCCAGTCTCATTGTGCTTGAACGGACACAAGAGCTGTTGAAATCAGGTCTCAAACAACCATGTGGTCCCAACATGAGCTTGGCTTCCTATGCATACAACATTTTGGGGAAATCTGGCGGCCCTCAGAGGTGGACTACAGACATGTCTGAATCAAGCCTCCATTCTGTAAGCTATGGGACTTCTAACATCTCATGCTCTCTCCATGAGGGCTAAGAAGATACAGCGTTTTGTTCTAGGTGAGTTGAGAGAGAGAGAGAGTACAGTACACATGATTGAAAGATGAGGCAGAGGCAAAAAAGAAAAAGAGAGAAAAATACAGAAACAGATGCATTCTTTTATTCTTTTTGTTATTTCATGATGGTGGGTTGCACTTACCCATTTTTGGGTTCAAGTGAAAATATGAATATGATATGGTCTTCTGGCTGACCAGAGGCACCTCCATTTGGGTGTTGCTACAATGATCTTAAGGGTGCCCATCTATCTGTTGATGACAGCTCTGTCTCTGTTCTCTATACACGTGCACTGGTGCTTGTCCACTCCCTTCTCCATGGTTGGTATGGACAGAGCGTATGGTAACAAAAATATGCTCAAAATTTGAGATTTTGTTACAAAAATATGTTTTGGTAACCAAACTTGGTAATCATTAAACAATATATTTGTATAGAGAATTTATTCTTATACAAAAAAGAGGTGTGATCTTTTTTTTTCCCCTCGCGGTCCACCTTCTTTTGTTGTATTAAGGTGCGTACTCTTTCTTTTTTTTTGTCATATCTTTTCAAACAAGAAAATTTTTGTGCCTTGGATTTTGATGAAATTATATAAAAATTATGTCGCAACCAAACACTACTTGTTACTTCTTCTATTCATGGACCACCACCTGGACCCATGAAGCATAGTACTATCTTGATTTTCTTTTCTCTGCACCAGGAAATAAGGAAATGCCAGGAGTTCCTATAAGTTCATAGTCAAACATTGCAACTTCCCCTTCTATGATGCATAAGTTGTGTTGATGCCCTTGCATGCCTTTGATTCATGTCCCTTCATACGCCATGATTTCTGTTGAAAATAACAAAGCACATTATCTCCAGATGTTTCAAAACCAAGAGAAACATTGGATGGAACGTCTGAGAATACAAATCAACTATATATCCTGAATATTTTTTAAAAATATTTGGGTTTACCGAGATGTCCAGCCTTTTTGTATTCGCCTGGCTCCAGATAGGAATAAGAATATTTATATCCTCGAGCATGATAATTATCGGTTTTCACTTGTTTGTAAAAATGGTAGGTAGGTCAAATGCCGTATGGGCCGTATGTACGCAAGCGTTGCGCGCAGACATAAATACCGTAAAAGCTCTTCGTAATTATACGGTTCATAGGGGCATACATGCAAAATGCTCCGTGGCAGGCCCGACACCTGGCAACGGCCGGATGAATCTCAACGGGTGGTCCGTCGACTTTCTTGTAATGTTCAATATTTTTAAGAGAAA
This sequence comes from Cryptocoryne crispatula var. balansae, assembly GCA_036172225.1. NCBI lineage: Eukaryota > Viridiplantae > Streptophyta > Magnoliopsida > Alismatales > Araceae > Cryptocoryne > Cryptocoryne crispatula. The sequence goes on along the minus strand of CM069924.1, from coordinate 3,073,273 downwards.
AAAAAAGTTAGGTGATAAAATATTAATAAATAGAAGATGCGACATAGGTACTAACTATAATTTAATCATAGTTAAGTATGATTAACATCCTCATCATTTTGAATAATTGATTCAAGATATTGAAATTGGGTTCTTACAATATCACCCCATCCAAACTAACACTGTCGCCCATGGAATGTTAGGCAGCGGACTCAACCTGGTCGATTTTTAGACCGAATGGTCCAGTCCTGACTCTGGGCCCCGAGCCGGCCGACATTTTTAAATTATTTTTTTAATTTTTAATTATGACTCCTGCCCGCCCGAGTCTCGATCTAGATATCGACCATAGTTGACGCAGGTCAATTTGTGCCCGACCAACTCACTCTCAACCCTCGACTCTACATACTTTGTCATCACCTACTTCTCTTGGCTTTTCATTAAATTCACAGTGAATATATTATGTTGTAGTTCTATTTATCTTAAAAACCTTACTCTCTAAGGTATTTGTTTACGGTTCTAATTTTTTATTCATTTCTTTTGTATCATATATCAATGCGATATCGTCTGCAAGTGTAATACATCTTGTATTGTCTTCGTTAATTCATCCATAACTAATACAAAAAGATGATAACTCATTACAGACCATTACTGTAAGCTAATTGAAATAAGAAAATCTCTTTTTTCTCTTCTAACTTTGCATTCACTTGTGGTTGCTTCATTGTACATGTCTTTTATCATTTGTATATACCTAATGTGAGCATGGATTTCTTTGTTGTGTAATGTGTGTGGGGACGTGTTGCGATTTGGTGCTTGGATGAAAGTACTCTATCTTTCAGTCTCCTTCGTTTCACACTCACCTTGATTCCTACACATTCGGCTTTTCATATCACTCAGATACAAAAGAACCAATTCGGATCATGTGAAAGGAGGGAGAGGAAATGAGAGAGAAAGAAAATGGTGCGAGAATCATGGAGTGTGAATTGTGTTTTTGGTCGCCAGGAACCTTGAGTTTCAAATGATAAAGTAAATGAAAATGTTGATGAACGTACCTTGGCGGAAGATGTATAAACTCCAACTTCCTCCCCTTCAACCGTCCAAATGTGAGGAGCTTTGAGTAGTTCTTTGTGTTCCAACTGATTGATGTGACTCAATCTCACCGCTCTAGTTATCCCTACAATGTTCAATTAAAGCAAAGAGACAAGTAAAAGAAACATTAGAACTTCGAAGAAAGTGGAGTATTTGAATGGAAAAGGATATAAATGATAAAAGGAGTTGGACTAGTCATATTGGGACTAACTCCTAACCCCTTTTAGATATTTTGTGGATGATGCAAAATAATATCTAGATAATCTAATAAACATGAAATGATACTAAATGCATGAAAGCTTGAAAATATATTGAGCTGAGATTGAAAGAAGAAAAGATTGAGATTTTTGGCTCCCTTGGTGCCATGTCAAAGGGGCTCTTAGTGCCCTATCAACAGGGTGCTTAACCCCTTGTTGGTGGGGCACTCAGGACACAAAGGCCGTTGCAACTATGGTCATCTCCTCGCTCTGCTCTGGGTGCCTATGCAAGCTTAAGGGTGTCTTGTAGATTCCCTTGGGCTCATTAGGCACCTTAGGGCTTATGGGAATGGTGAAATGATGATAGTTTGGTTGGTTGGAAAAGGAGTTTGGAGAAGATGGTATACGGAGATAAATGAATGGGTTTGGAGTAGATTTTTGAGGGTGTGAGTGAGTGTTAGGGTTGTATAGGAGCTCAAGAATGCGTACACTTATGGGAGAACACATTTTCCAACTCTTGAGACATTGAAGGTGTCTCTTTTTATAACCAAAAGGAGAGGTTGACTAGGTGCCCTATAAATGGAGTGCTAGGCACCCTGTGTCTACAAGCCTTATTAATGTGACATGTAAGAAAGTTGTCCTATTGGAGTAAAAAATGGGTGTCCATACCAAGTGCCACCCCCAAGGGGCACTTTGATTGGAGCAATGCAATTAATGAATGTGTGTACGGCTCTAACCCATGCCGTCTAGGGGTTAAATCCACTTGGACCCTATCTAATGGGATGCTTGGCACTCTGTTGGCAAGTGCCTAGCACCTTGTTGGCAGGGCGCTAGCTACCAACAATTATTTTCTTACAAAAGTATCGGTTCAACCGACATAAATCACATGATATCCATGAGAATATGAGTTTTAGTGCTCTGCAATGTAAGTCAAATTTGCGTGTCTACAACTTAACAAGCACAATCTTTCGTTCAAACACTCACTATAAAACCTCTATTGAAACTATATCATAAATCTTTTCCAAATCAATAAACACGATATGTATATATGTCTTCGTATGTCAATATTTCTCTATCAAACTTATAATAAGAAAATTAGTTTCGATTGTAGATCGAGTATGCATAAATTTAAATTAGTTAGCTAAAATATTTGTACAATTATATAATTGTCACTCAATAACTCTTTTTCATAATTTCATGGTATGACTAATGAGTGTGATCTCCTTATAATTTGTACAATCTTATATATCTCAATTTTTATTAAAATATGTATAATGATGCTCTTTTTGCACATCTGATATTTTTTCGATATTAAAATTTTGTAATTAGTCAAAGTAGCAATTCCACCCCTTAGTTTTCCAAATATTTTCACATTTCAATAGGAATGTTATAAGGACAACATGCCTTACTTGAGTAAAGTTGTCTATGTTTTGAGTAAAGTTGTCATCAAAAAGAATATCAAATTAAATTTTCCATCTTTCTTTGATATCATCTTTGATCAAAGCTTTTCCTTCTTTACCATTGATACATTTAATTTCATTAAGATCATAAGATTACTCTCTCAAACTTGCTAATTTATAAATATATTTTTTATCTTCTTTAGTTCCAAGTTTTTCGTACATAAATTTAAAAGCATTATCTTTTGTTCATCTAATAGTCATTTTTGCTTCTTTTTTCACTATCTTGTGTTGTTTATGAACTTCGTTATTATCACATTTTGAGCAATTTTTACATCAATCTCTCTTATTTTTTATCGTCTTTTGCATTTCTTCATTCCTCTACCAAGTTTCTTTTTAGGTGGACCATATCCTTTAAACTCTCCTAATACTTTTTTAACAATCTCTTTAATCTTTATAATCACATTCATTCTTATAGCATTAACTTCTATGTCTGACTTCAATTCATTTATTTTAAGAAGTTCAAATTTAAATATTTCATCTCTTTTAACTCCCATTATTTTATTTTTGGAGAAATGTCTTTTTTCATTGTGTTTGTTTATGCATCAGTCTTAACATCTACAATCACTAACTTATGTTATCTTATCAAAGTTTTGCTCGGAATAATTTTACCATCATTTTAAAGAACACAAATTAAACTTTCTTATGAGAATAAAATTAATTTAAATTTTATTTTATCTATTTTTAAATATTATTAAATAATATTATATTTTAATAAAATTAGTATTTGATAGAAAAAATCATAAGCTATAGAAAACCCTAACATATTTTTCATTTAAATTTTTATATTCATATTTTTTGCATTTATTTTCAACATATCTATTGAGATCTCTTACCATAAATATATTTTTCTTCATTTGATATACTCCACATTAGGTCATCCATATCCTGCTATTTTTTTAATATCGTTACTTAATTCAATTTGTGGAGCATATGCAATAACTATATTATTATTTTTTATAATAAATTTTACCATAATAATTCTATCTGTTACTTGTTTTATCGAAATGATTACATCATTTAATGTTTATGACTTTATCAAGAAATATACATACCTTATTTTTATTTCTCTCTTTTCATGTATACCAAAACTTATAACATGTAATTTCTAGTTCATTACATTTCTCTATTATCCACTTTGTTTTTTAGATACACATAATATTAATCTTTCTACTCTCTATATTATAAACAAGTTTCATAAATTTGTTTGAAAGAGTTCTAACATTCCAAGTACTTATTCTAATCTCTTTTTATTCAATATTTTTTAAATTTTGTTATAATAATAGCTATTTACTTTTGTGTTTGTTTGAAAACTTATATATTACTCTCCATTATCCATCACTGATGTGAAAATTCTTGATTATTTAACACCACATTAAATTGTTTATATGACACATCGCATGCTGAAAATACACCCATCTTTATTATATATTTATATTTGTTGTCACAGCCACATTTTTGTGTTACATTGTTAGATCATCCTCACGTTTATATCAATTAAATCCATATCATGAAATGTAACTTTATTTTAAATTGACTATCACCTTTCGTAACCCTCTTCCTTTATCATCCCAACTTAGACGGGGATGGAATTTAAATGTAGAAATACATGCCACAATTTTATTTTGGCAAGTGAAAACAAGGACCGAAAATAGCCGTCTGTGAACCAAAAACTTACGCAATACAGTCCCATCACAAGACTAAGTTAGCCAATTTGGAATGATTTCAGCTGCAGCTAGAAATGCCTTTTTAGTTAAATTAAAAAAAATGAGATATTTTGACAAAATTATCAGCAAGATCACACTCCATCCGCTCGGATCTTACACTTGGCTTGCTGGGTTTCTTCAAAAGCTATGCTTACCTACTTTTAGTAAAATTACAAATTTTATATATTTGGCAAATTATTAGGAAGATCGCACTCTTCATTCCCTCATAACCTATAGATGGCTTTCTGGGTTGCTTCGGAAAAACTATGCTTAAGTCATTTCTCCAGCTGGATGCAGCTTCTTTCTACTATTTTTCTTCAATGTACTACTACAAGTCTACAACTACTAAGTACCAAACATGATCAAGCACTGCTACATCGTCTAGAGAGTCTGCATCAAATGTTGGGTCAGAATGCTGCTACTTGGGTTTCTCAATCCCCCAAGTGCAAAGAGACATATTCATCATCAGAAGCATTTTTCAAGGCAGAAAGACTCCTGGGTTCAAGGTTCTCCTCTTCATCCCTATGCATGGGACAGCTTGGGATGAACTGATGCTCCTCCCCACTTGCATCAATGGATAATTCTCTGCGCAAAAATGGAGCCTCTAAGCAGGAATCCTCATCAACTGCAATCTGCTGGACATTGAGATCCAGTGGTTCAAAATTGTCATTAGGCTTCTCCCTTGGTGGTGTCCTCGGCGACTGAGATGGACCTTCCAATGCAGAATCAAGAGCACCAGCCAAGCCTCTTCTCTGTTCTTGCACCATCTCTTTAATTACAAGATAATCACAGAAAGCAAGCCGAAGAAAAATACGTCATAAAATGATAAAGGAAAGAACAAACTTCACGATCAATTTTCTCCATACAAGTTCTGTGCACTAATTCCAGGAAGTATTATACCTTGAAAGGCATCATTGTTGGTGATAAGATCAAGTTCTAAAAGATCAAGAAGCCGTCCAAGATTGACGCCGCTTGTCCAACTTTTTGGGGCATGCCCACGCCCTAGCCGCATCATACCACGATTTGTCATCCCACCCCAGATCATCCCAATTGGATATGACTTCTCATCACCTTGTCCTATGAGAACGATGAGACTCCCACTATCACCATCAAGATCAAAGGATTGTCGATCCTCCCCCAGGACTAGGAAATCTGTAAAGAAGCATATTCCTTTTTCGTCATTGTGCGCAAAGGCATAGGCTATCATGGTACCAGTGGTCAGGCCAGATCTCCAACCGAGCTTCATCACTTGTCTTCCAATGAGGCTCTTGATTGGGGACTCCAGATCAATGTGTTTGACATTACCAATCTCGCCCATTCCATTAACTGAAACACTGATGTTGGAGATATCAAAATCATCAGCAAATGGAATAAATGCGCCATCTGCTCTCACAAAGCTCTCTGTAGATGGACACAATGTAAAAGGGTAAGTTTTTAGAACCAGAGAACCATAAATATGACGCATCATATCAACCTACAAAATATGAACAAAAAGGGCTCAAATGCACAAATTAATGAGTAAGATATTTGGCCATAACATACAAGAAAACAGATACCCTACTACGTCAGCAAATAGCAACCATGTTCATATCTAGATATCCAACAAAAGATCCACATCTAATTAGATTATAGTTGTCCCTATACACTCAAACGAAGCCATGTCCTGCAGAAGATGCTTTGAAATCCTAGCTCAGCTCTTTCTTATATTTTTACAATTTTCATATATACAATTGGAAATAAACATTATTTTTACAGATACCCTGCAAAGCACCTATTACAATATCCTTAATATCGCTGAAAAACTGCATTTGTGCCCCTACCATGACTTTCCTGTAGTTATTCAACCATGGTAAAAAGAACCAAAAAAACCCCTAACTTAAACTATTTTATTATTTTCTCTGCTCCCACTCAGTCTCACTTTCTATCATTTTTTTTCTTTGTTCTCTTGGAGCACAGGTGGGAAGGTGGGGGATGCAAGAGAGGTGCTGATGGGGTTCTTGGCGGTGGTGGTCAACACAGGGACTGGACAGGAGATGGTGTCAATGAGGGGAATGACAGCAGCGAGCTGCATGGAGGGGAGGATGGACGCGGAGATGGTGGGGGAATAGGTAGGATGACATTGCAGGGGGTGCATGAAGGAGAAACCAGCTGTCTTGCTGATTGACATAGCTGCTGGTGGTGGTGGTCCATGCATGGAGGTGACTGGTGGACTGTGTCAGGAGGTGCACCACAGGGATGGGGAGATGGTGGGCACAGGTGGCAGTCAGATGGGACAGCATTGGATGGTTGCACGTGGGGCTTTCTATAGCAAAGGCGGGCTGTGTGATGGGGTTTTTGGTGGTAGTATGCTGCACGAGGGAATCATAGAAAGAACAAGGTAAGGGAAATAGAGAGACAACGCTGGAGGGGGGACTCACGAGAGAGAGGTTGGCAGGTGTAGGCTGTGCAAAACAGTGGCAGCATGACCACGGGGAAGGAGGGTGGGGAAGCAAGTGGGGTACAGGTGAGGAGAAGAGAAGATGAGAGGGGGAGAAGATGAGAAGAGAGGAAGCGTCTAGGGAAGAAAAAGAAAAGTAACAGGTAATTTTGAACTAAAATATGATGTTATCATCATCATGGGTAATGGCTTTTAAACTCTGAAGGCATAACTACAGAAGTTCAGGCATGTCAAGGGTATACAATCTGATGGGTCTTTTGGGGGCAATGTGCATAATTGCATAATTTGCATCCTGTAATGGTTGCATATGCAAAAACCCTTTAACCAAAAAATGGTGGCATTGGGCGACTGCCTTCATTTAGCAAATGAGTAACAATGAATGACCAGATAAGGGACATGAGAACAAAAAAGAGAGTGATATAACCATTCACTCATGACTCATGAGTATGATTAACAAAAAAGTTCATGCACGGACAAAGTTATGAACCTGTTGAAACCTCACTTTTTTGTAAAAATATAAATAAATATGATCTGATCTGATGATATGGATTTATGTTTTTGGTTTTTGGAGGCTATGTGGGTATAGTATGGTATATGTGGTGAGGTTATGATCTGGGTTCTTTGAATTATGGTTGAACCTTTCTCCATCAATTCTATAGCGAATTTGATGTTAATTACATCGGCCAACATCTCTACACCTTAATAACTGTCACCATAGTTGATAACACATTTGCAAGATAAAATTGTATGCATGAAAATAACATGTATCTGATTTCCCTTGTGTAACAAAATGAGCATGTATGCCATCCCTCTCGGCTGTTTCTTCTTTTGTACGTGTAATTTTCTTTTGAATGATTTCTTAGGCCAGCTGACAGCTTCCTACTTGGATTTGATCAGGCCTGAGCTACAGCTGACGGGTTTTGTGCTCCACTCGTCATCCCATATGTTCAAACTGACCATTTTTCTTTTCCGTTAAGGGTGCTGTCCAGGTCAGACTTAACTACATCTATTAAATGGTATTTCCCCGAAGTGGGACTTGATTTAATGGGCCTTCATTAGTCTTGATTGACTTCACATTCTTTAAGCAACATTTCTTCAAAGTGGGGGGCAATTCCCTCACGACTCTCATCTCTGGGAAACTGTCTGTGGGGGTACTTGTTGGCACCGGAAAATCAAAAAAGTTGGATTAGGATTTAACCCAATCCAACCCTTGATTGGTCAAATGAGAGTTCAGATTTAACCCTTCAACTAAGCCACTTTAAGTTCAATTTATCAAGAAACAATTCAAAGATAAGCTCATTTTCACAATCTACCTTCTTTAGATTTAATGGGCTGTATTTTACCTTGAATCAAGCCCACTAAATGTCAATTTTGGCCCAATTTGAGGTCAATTTCGCAGCCCACCTTGTTTACACCTAATGGGCTATGTTTCAACTTCAGAATGGGCCCATCAGTTGTTAATTTTGGCCCATTTATGGACCCAATTTTAAAGCCAATTTCTCATGGACCTATTAGGCTAAGTTTCATCTTTAAATCAAACCCACTTGGTGCACATTTTAGCCCATTCAACCACCCACCACATCAGCCACCCTTCGGAGAAGAGAGGACCTTGGGATCATCTAACTCCTCTTAAAGGAACCACCACTTGTAGATTGTGAAGACATTGGGGTCATCAAACCGCTCTTAAAGGAGCCGTCCATAGGAGATGTAAAAGCATAGTGATCATTCCTCCCTCTTAAAGGAACTGCCTCTTGGAGGGCGTGAAGACATTGGGGTCATCAAACCCCTCTTAAAGGAAATGCCCTAGGGAGTTATCATTCCTCCCCTCTTAAAGGAGTCGCCCCTTGGAGGAAGTGAAGGTATTATCAAAGGTCATTAATCCCCCTTTTAAAGTCCTCCTGTTGCTGTCAGAACCCACCCGCAGGACCAGGTGCTGGTGCTGGTAGGCCCTACTCTGCGTCAAGAAGAAAGGAAGAAGTAGAAGCCAAAGCTACCTCCCCACTGCTGCTGCTGACAAACAGGTAAGGAGGGAGAGCTCTCCTCCACTTCTCTGTGCTCCTGCGCCATCTCTTCTTTCCCCATCATCCGCTGTTCCTATAGCTGGTATCATGTCCCCTTGCGCCAAGAAGACACATAGGGGCACCAGTCACTCCTACTTGCTGCTGTGCCAGAAGGTAAGGAGAAGAAAATTGGGGGCTCCTGGCCCCTCCTCTCGGCTTCTGCAGTTGCTGCTGCGCATGGGTGAGAAGGCCACTGTTGCACACCAAGGAGTAGAGAAGAAGCCACCAAAGAAAAGAAGAAAAGAGGGCTACTGCCCTCTCCCTGATGCACACCAGTGAGGTGCACCCAAGGATGTGAAGAGAAGGAGAAAGAGAAAGAATGCTGCAGCCCCTGGTTGCTACTGTGCCTATGTTGTTGCCGGCCCAGAAGACAAGGGGAAGAGGAACCGCGGAGCTTTTGCTCCCAATACTACTGTTGTTGCAGCCAGACAGGAAAGTATGAAAAAAATAAGAGAAAACAGAGCAGTTGCTGCTGCTCCCACTGTTTGTCCTTCACCAGAGAGAGGACCAAAAGTGGTCAGCCTCATCTGCAGCCGCCACCTTACAGCCCCCCCCCCTCACTGCCCCATGTTGCTGGTTTCTCTACCTGCATATCTATGCCTATGCCAAAGAAGAAGGTGAGGAGGAGAAGAATCTCGCTTCCCTTAAAAAAGAAAAGAGTGCTACCAACCCCTCCTTCCTGCCACTGTACCAAAAGACAAAGAAGACAAGGAAGGGGAATGATCCTCTTGGCTGCTGCTGCAGCTGAACCAGAAGGAGAAGAAGAAGAAAGGAGATACATCCCATACTGCCACCTGCAGCAACTAGGCAAACAAAATAAAAACAAAAAAATCATTTCCCACCTACTGCTGCCAGAAAAAGGATCATCATTGGAACCAAACAGGGGGAAACCAGGGGACCTTACCCCTTCAGCTGCTGCAGCAGGGTTGCTGTGAGCAGAGGATGAAGAAGACACAGATGAAAAGACAGGGATAAAAGAAAAGAAGAAGAAGAAGCATAAATAGATGCAAGCACCAACCTGATAACCTGTTGCACTCAGCAGCAGCAGCAGCAGCAGCAGCAGCAGAAGAAGAAGAAATGAACAAAAAAAAGCAAACCATCGAGCATCACCCACCTGTTGATAAGCATCACCCATCTGTATGCACCAGGAGAACAAGAAGAAATCGAGGAGAAGATGGAGAGGGGAATAGTTTTTTAATGATAAGCACTGCGGGAGCCTCATTATATTTTTAAAGCTTTAAATATCTCTTCTGGACTATTTAGAAAGATAGGTGATAACCTATAAATGTATTAAATAGTCCGACAACATGTATAAAAATATAGAACCGAGGTTCGAGTTCTGTGAAAATTTGTTTTTGACCTCTCTTTGTTGGGTGGTGCGAACATCGGATGTTAATCACATCGAGCAACCACTCGAAGACCCTTGATTAACCGCCATAGCATTATGTATGATAAAGCGTGTGCATCCATATAACACGATAAACTCAGGAACCATAACCTGGTAGGCTCGACGAGATACAAACAAGTTGATTTAGGTCTGTTTAATGATAATTTTATTTGGTTGAGATGTAATTTTCAGATTTGGTGTTTTGATTTGAATTTTATGTTCAAGTTGTTTATTTTAATTTGATTTAATGTTTTGATATGATTAATTAGTTTTTTTAAAATTAATTCCGGTTGGTTGGAATTACTTTGAGTTAAGTATGAGAATTAGTGGGTGAATTAAATGTCTTATTGTGTGAACCTCTTTTTTTTTACGTCTGCTCTTTAGAAAGAAAGACATCTCCGGACTTTTCTAGGATAATATGTGATATCCTAAAAATACTAGGTAGTCCGGTGATAATTTAAAAATATTAGAACCGAGGTTCGGGTTCTTTGAAAATTTCATTTTTGACCCTTCTCCGCCGGATGGTGCGAGTATCCGGCGTTAACTTACATCGAGCAACGGCTCGAACGCCTTTGATTAACCGTCGTGGCAACCTGTGTTTGGAGACGTGCACATCCACAAGATAAAGTGAACTCAAAAAGGGCAGCGGCCTTTTGGGTCCGATGAGATGCAAACCGATTTGTTCGGGTTGATTTCATTTGTTTGTTGGTTGGTTGACTTTTGGATCGACTTGAAAGTCGGTTTTGAGTTTTGGAGTTTGAATCAATTTGTTTGATTGATTTGTTTATTGCTCATTTTTTGTTTCAGTTTGACTTTTTGGTTTGTTTTGTATTGAACCTGTTTTGATTTTGATTTTTGATGTGCTTAAAGTGTTTTAAACAATTTTGGTATTTATTGTTTGATTGGTTTGTTGAATTTTCAGATTCTGGATTTTTTCAGATTTCTGGATTTTTCGGTTTTGAGTTGGTTTTTTTATCCACGTTTTGAGATGTTTGAACTTTGAAATGTTGTTTATTTGATTTCTTTTGGTAAGAAGTTTAGTGGATTTTCAGATTGCTAAAATCAGATTTTTGAAGCTGGCTAGAATCTATTTTAGTAGATTGCTTAAATCTGATTTTTGTTTCGACAGATTTTTATTGAAATCTGATTTTTTGATGGTTGACAGATTTAATTTGAATCTGAACTTTATCTGTTTTGATTTGATCAAAATCTGATTTTGATTTGATGTGTTTCAAAACCGGTCCAATCTTGTTGAAGATCGGTTGTTGGTTGAACCGGAATAAGTTGAATTTCGGATTTCTTTTAATTCTGATTTTTTATTTTGACTTTCAGATTTGATTTTCTGTTTTTAATTTTCTGTTTGAACTTCCAGATTGATTTTTAAATGGTTTTATTTTTTGTTTGGCGGTTTGCATCGCCTCCGACCCATCGGGCTGCCATTGGGTGCCCGGTTTCATGCATCAATATGAACATCAAAGTTTCATTTCATTGAAAGATGGGGTGAAGTACATCGGTGTACAATGTGATTGATCCTTCCCCCAACATAGGTTTCTTTTCACTACTTTGGAAAAATTTTGGCATTACGACGGCATGCCGGCTATTTTTCCAACTTAGTGAAAATTTACCCATCCAAAATAGCCAGCCTTAGCTTAGCCATATTGGGGGAAGGATCGCCGGCTACGGGATTCATGCCCGCGCCTCCGTCCGGGTCGCCGGCTACGGGATTCATGCCCGCGCCTCTGCCCAAGGTGGAGTTCCCCGCTAGGGGTGAATCTCCTTAATTTAATGTAGCTTTCGCATTTCTGATTTTTTTATTTGTTAATTTTCTGAAGGCCACTTCGGGCCGGTCCATTCCTTCAGCGTTCAAAGCCGGGCTTCAATTTTCATAGGCTCAACGGGCTTGCTTTGAACAGCTTCGGGCCGGAAGGGCCTGCTGGAAATTTTGCTGCCTTGCTGGAGCTTCTTGATGGAACCGGCTTGGAAGGCCACCCGGCTATGCCCTTGGCCCGTCGTGCGATTTCCAAGGGGTGCCAGGCCGTCACCTTCAAGCCGGTCTGCTGCCTTGCTGGAGTATCTTGGTGAAACCGGCTTGGAAGGCCACCCGGCTATGCCCTTGGCCCGTCGTGCGGTTTCCAAGGGGTGCCGGGCCGTCACCTTCAAGCCGGTCTGCTGCCTTCAAACTGCTCTCCTCTGCTTGTATCGCTTCTGCAAGACCTGTTTTTGGAGCACTTCCCTTTTTTGCTGTGGCGGCAGAACCATGGGCCAAGGAGGGGCTGAGAATGGCCTGCTTTAAGGAGCCTGTTTGGGGCTGTACAAAGGACAGCTTGGTGGCCTGGCTTTGGGCTGCGCAAAGGGGTTATTGGATGGCCTGGTTTTGGGCCTATTTAGGGGTTGTTCAAAGGGGATAAGAACAAGGGGCTTGAGGATCCGCCCGGAGTAGACTTGGGCCGTCGTGCGATCTCCAAGAATCCCCGGGTCATCCACCCTCACCTAGGGCTCTAATAAGTTCCACAAAGGGGCTGTTCTAGGACCTGTTTTGGGGTCGGTTTGATGGGCCACAAAGGGGGTGATCAGGTGGCCTTAGTTAGGCCGAGGGTAGGCCTGCACAAGGGGCATTTTTTGGGACCTGATTGGGGCCTGTTTGAGGGGGACTGAGGTGGGCCAAAATTGACTTGCACATAGAACATTTCAAGGGGATTCTTCTTGGATCGGAATAGGGCCAGGTTGGGTCTGAAACCAGGTCACAAGGGGACTGGGTTTTTTGGCTCCGGTCAAAGGGATTGCAGTCCAGTCTAGGGGGGTTCGAATGGACTGGAAGAGGGCATTTTTTTGAAGACGGATAGGGGCAGGGAAGAGCAGGTAAATTGCCAGAAAGAAGGCCCCCCAAGGGGCTACGTGGAAGCCAACTATCCCTTCTTACCTTGTCCTCTTCCTCTCTTCTTCTTCTCCTTTCTCCTGGCAGCAGGTGGCAGGTATGCACGTGGGCAGGAGAGGAGCAGCAGCTTTCTTCTTCTTCTTCTCTTGGCTGCTGGCAGGTGCAGACGTACAGCAGCAGGCAGAGGGGTAGCAGGATGAGGACTTGAACCAGCAGCCTGGCGGCGTCTCCAACAGTCCCCCTTTCTTTGGCGCGCCCTCCTCTTTTTATAGGAGATGAGGGGGAGATCAGATGTCACCTTGAAGCCAACGTGAGATGGCTCTTGAGTTCTCCCATGCTGTTTTAATGGTCTGACCCCTTGGATATCCCCCTGATTTTAATTCCTTGACTGCCTGGGCTTCCTCACGCCATTAACCAGTCAATGGGTGACCTGGCAGGTGCGGCAGTGGCTTGCTGAGGTGGCAGGCAGGCCAGTGTGGCATGTTCACACTAGGCCGCATGTGGCCTTAAAGATGGGCTGCGCACAGGCTTCTTACATGGGCCAATTTTACTGGTTTATGGGTCAGCTAGAGGCCGCGGGCCCAAGCTGCTGTGGGCTGTGCGCTGGGCCTGATCTTAGGAGGAAATTTGCCCAAATTTAAGATAGAATCATGGGCTTCTGATTGGACATACATGGGCCCCTGATTGGGCCCAATTTGGCTGAACTGTGGGCTGTCCGGCCTGCTCCTAGGCCTGCCCCATTGTCCCCTTTTTTGTTTGTAAAAATTGGACGCCAACACTTATGAATTGAATCTATTTGATTGACATGTTGATTGAGATATTTTAGTTATCTCTTTCTTATGTCGGTTTATGTTTTGATGTCAGTTTAGGTGGATTCGACATGTTTTAATTGTTTTGACATGTTGATTAGATTGTTTAAATATGTTTTGGAGTTACATTTTAAATTTAATTCAATTTCATGATTTGATTTTTAGTGTTCGAAAGCCTTTTTTGGTGAATTTTAAAAGTTTTAATGGTTGTTTATTTAATTCTCTTTGAAGTTATTTAATTATCACCTGATTAGGAATTTAAACCCATAGATTACGTGATTTTTTAAGTGAATTTCAGATTGCTTAAATCTAATTTTTTATATATTTTCAGATTTAATGAGCATCTTTAAATTGATTTTATCACTTATTTAATTCGGGTTCGTATCTCATTCGGTCCATCCGGCTAGCGTTTGGTGACCAATTTCAAACATCTATATCGACACTTTGAATTGTCTTCCTCATTCCATTTCATGTCGGACTACATCAAATCGCTGTCATGAGCTGAAATCTGAAAGTGAAGATTTCCTTTCCCCCGAGATGCATTTCTATAAGATCAAATAAAATTTTGGCATTACAACGGCACCACTGTCAGCCCCCTTTCATCATTTGGTAATCCCACGGGCACAACACATGGTGGAGCAGGATGGGCTGCAAGTTAATCATATCTTGTGGCGACCTTGGCTCCAAACCCAATTGAATGGGCTAAGTGAGTCGGATATTTAAGGCCTGTTCAGCCTGTGAGATCACTTTTGCGGGGCTGAACTTCTGTTGGATCCTTTTAAAAAAAAAATGAAGTGATGACCGGTTGACCCAAAATACTTCTTTTAATAAATTGGTGTGTGGACTGGCTGAAGATAATTCAACAAGCCTATACAAGTCCATCACTGGTTCTTCAAATTATCCCTCAAATCCAAACAGGCAAGCAACGGCAGACTTAATTTCATCATAATTTCTAAAATGTGTAGCACCAATTGACCTTCCTGTGGATCCAGAATTTTGAACCTTTGTATATGTCAGTAAAGGAGGGGACACATTTTCCCAACTTTCTTTCAAATGGTAGCTATCTGTGATGTATACATTGCTAAATGGCATCTCCTGAGCAATCAGGAAATGCTTGCATGGAAACAGTTCGACATCTACAAGGCTTGCCGAGGTAACATGAGACCGTACATCCCGACATGAATTGCATTGGTACGAGTCTGTGGAGACAATTGATCTAGGCAATACTGTTCATGCAGAGACTTAATACTTGCCTGTTTCCGTAGAATGTGCTTGAAATACTTTACGAGTAAAAGATGTTGTGTTTACTTTTTAAAATATATATATTATACAGTGTGTGATTATCTCTGAATTTGATGCCTTGTGGTGAGGACACCAGAAATAAAGAGCGATTTGAAAAGACGTATCGGCGTAGAAGACGCCGACTGGAGTCCATTTGGCTGGGAGAATAATTTTCTGAGACTATATGATGAACAAAATAATTTTCAGAAGCATCTTGGGATTTTTCTGGAATTTTGAGAGGCTTTAGTAATTTTTTTTAGTAATTACTGATGTCTTGGTAATTTTATTTAATTTTATGATGCAATTCCTGTAATTTTGGGCATTTTACGGCATGCCTTGGTGTGTTTTTTGTCATTTTTTGGTATTTCCTGTCCTGGTGTGTTTTTTGTCATTTTTTGGTATTTCCTGCCAATCGATGCTTCACTCCTATAAATAGGAGCATACATGTACATAGTTGGATATGATGCAATGAGAATTTGAAATCGACATGTTGATTCCACTTTTGCCCCTGCTGCCTCTTCGGTTGACTTTCGCGAAGCTTCCCCTTTCCCGATTCTGCCCCTCTGTTCACCTTTAGATCGCGGTTCACTCTCTCTCTCGACACTCGACGCCGATTCGCAGCCGAGCTCCTTCCTCCCTCCGGCGATGGCGAAACCCTAGTTCCTCCTCTACAGCTTCAATCTCTCTCTCCGGTGCTCGAACCCGTTAGCTTCTTTGGAGAAAAACGTTCCTCTTCTCCTGATCTACATTTTCCCTCTCTTAAAACCCCTGTTCGAGCAAGATTGAAGGGATTCCGAGCAACCGAAGTTGTTGTTAGTTCGTCCTCCGTGCTGGATCTTCTTCCCCTTCAGCTCAGCTCTAGCTAAAGTTGGTTTCGATGTTGGAAATCCCTACAGCTGAAGGTACCGTTCCGAAAATGTCCTCCCCGTTTGGCGATCTGAAGCGGAACTTCTTCCTTGCCGTTTCCGGCGCTGTTTCTGTTCAATAGAGGTCCCGATCTGTTCGTGTGAAGGATTCTTCAGCTGGTTTGAACATTTTCTCAACTTCAGATCGGTAAACTCTATCCTTATCACGCTATGTTCAGTCTCCTAATGGTAGATCAGTGGATCTGTGAGCTGGACTGAGGTATACGGCTACTGTTTACTAGTCCATATCAACTGTTGGTCAATATTTGACAGCTCCTCAAGGGAGTTGCCCGGATTTGGTTCCGTTGGTAGCCTCTAAATCTATCTTCAAGGTTATCCTATTTCGGTTTTACTGTTTAAGGAGCTTACATTTAAGATCATCTTCATACGTTTACTGAATGATGGTACATTGTTGAGGATTGGTCCTATTCCAGTCATTTGGTCCGGCTATTTCAGTAACCGGTGGTTTATGTTTCTTGTTCCGACCATAGATCGCGGAATCGGCCGATCCGGATCGGAATCGGCCGATTCCTGGATCGGATCGGCCATTGCCGATCCGATTCTTGGCTGAAGGACCGATCCGGAAAAAAGTTCCGGCAGAATCGGTCGGGATCGGCCGGATCGGTCGGGATCGGATCGGAATCGGATCGGAATCGGAATCGGATCGGCCGAATCGGTCGGGATCGGAATCGGAATCGGAATCGAATCGTTTTTTTTCATTTTCTGCTATTCCAGTCGGATCGGCCAGGATCGGTCCGAATCGGCCAGAATCGGTCCGGATCGGTCTGGGATCGGATCGGATCGGAATCGGATCGTTTTTTTTTTTTTTTTTTTTTTTGCTTACCGATTCTGGATCGATTGTCTTCCATTGGATCGGTCGGAATCGGTCCGATCCGATCCGATCCGGATCGGATCGGTACCCACCGATCCCGATTCCAATTCCGATCCCGCGATCCTTGGTTCCGACATCTTACATGATGATGAAAAATCTGATATCAAGACTGGTCCGGCCTCCAGTCTCTTTGGTCATTTTGGTTTGGAAAATGAGCTCAGCTCATTGAGATCTGTTGATCTGCTTGCTTATTGCCAATTGGTCTGTTGTCGGATTTGCTGGCTTCTAAGGGTGTTGCTGAATTTGGTTTATCTCCAAATTCTGACTGACTGAAAACAGATCTATATGAGATAGAATGATATCTATCTGTGATTATAACCGAGATAAATCTGTCTAGAAAGTGTTGGGATTCGGTTGGTTGCTGTTTTACTGAAAATGATGACCAATTTCCCTCTAGGTTATCCTGGCGACTTGTATTTCACATACAAGATGCCGGTACCTGTTTAAGTCAAAGTTCTCTATTGATTGGTCATCCTACTGACCTTATTTGAAGAGAACAGGGAAGGTCTGATTCCAAGCCTTGTGCCTAATTGAGATCTTTGCTGCTGTCCTGGTTCTTGTGTTGGGTTTCTGCAGTTTCTGTTTCCTTCCAAACTGACATGTGGTACAATTTGCATATTTCGGATATTAAAAGTGGGCAGATTATTGCTATTCCTAAAGTGGCCAGGTATCTCTTGAATCGGTCATGTTTCTTACATACTTGATTTTGTTTCTCTATTATGCCAAATCAATCTTGCCATGCTCCTGAGTGGTAGGTTTTTCTAGCCACTTAAAGCATATGTTGTTGGCATACACCATTGATATAGAGTAGCCTTCTTGTTTGCTGCATTTTCTGATTTGTTAATTGATTGGAAAACTTCCTGATAGTGTGGTTTATTTTTGACAGCATCTGCTTAATGCCTAAATCCTGAATTACTTTAAATTGTGATCGCTTGCTGGTCCAATTTCTAGTTATAACTGAGTATAGATTCCTGTTTCTGCCAATTCTGATTTTTTCTGAATTGAAACTGTTATAGTTCTTTAATTGTGCATTGTTTTCATAGTAAATCCCTTAGGTCTAGGTCCTTGTTCCCCATCACCTTGAATGTTGTCAAGTGATTTCATGTTTACAGTAATGTCGATGACTGGATGTCCCTATCTTTCATCGTAGCACTTATGAACTGTAGGATGCTATATACCGTAGGATGTTGTCAATAATGTGGGGTCAACAGAACCCTAGTCACTATTCTAGATACAAGAAAAGAATCTTAGCACAAGCACACAATTAACCAGATCACTAATCCATGATTATCAATGCAACTGTTTAATAAACATTAAAATGTCACCATTCAGAACCTTTACTGATATTTCTTCCGTGATGCCCATACCAGATACAGTAAATCTTTTAATACCATTACCCTGATTTCTTTTCATAGCCAAGGAACCACAGTTCGGAGGACTAGTCAATCTGGATGGATCAGCCTGGAAAAGGTGGACTGGCCACGGATTGCCCAATCATGGCTGATCCCCCACTGATCAGCTAAAAAAAACTAAAAGCACAAATCATCCCATCTTTGGCCGATTCTAGGTCCAATCCCATCCTAGAATCCACACAAGGAACTCTTTCAACCAAACATTAATATCTTGTTCATGCAATTTCATTAACATGAATAATACTCCATTTTATAACCAGCAGTTTCTTCCAAATCTTATCACTGTGTGCCCTATGCAAAATGTCCTTCAATGAAATGTTCAACCTACTCAGGTCAGGGACTTGATGCTTTTCAACGACTTCCTTTGACCTATTGTTTAAGATAGAGGCTTCCTGGTTCCTTAGTTTCAAAGGTGTAAAAGCTACAGATGGATTGAACTGGTTGAACTAGGGAGTAAGCCAGAGCTACTTCAGGCCACATTCTGGATCAAGTGATTTAGGCATGTGTCTTAATGAATGTGACCTGAAGTAGCTCTGGGTTACTCTCTTACTATGATAAATCAATTTTTATTGGATGAAATGAAACGGCAACTGCTATTGAGTCATTCTGACTGATTTTGGCATGTATTGGCTGACAAGTACTCCATGGATGTGACAGCGACACACATTAAGTTTTGCATCACTAGAGGGGCAAAATTTATGGCACATTATTCAATCCTCATACAATGCTCAACATAAGAATGTGTTCATTCTAATTTAATGAATCAATATATAACAATGCAGAGCAATAACCATAAGAAAAATCCACAAAATTTTACCTGGGCTTGTTCCAGCAAATATTCCATACCAAAGATCATCCATAATGAGTGATGTTGCACTCTCAACAGCACCAAGATAAACACCAGGTCCAAGATTAGGAGGTAACGGATGAAACATTTTCTGGGTTGGGTAGTCTAGATCAACAGCGTTGTGCCTATTAGTGAGAAAGCCAACTTGACTGTCTGTTCTTCTTTTCACAACGGCACCTAAAGTACCATGAGCTTCAAGGCTTGCAACCTACACAAAAGAAAAATTGTTGGGACATAAGCATTTAAGGAATGGAAGAACAAAAGTTGTCTATTGTAGAAACCCCATTTTTCCATACATCATGATCATTAGACCAAGTAGATGTGGAAATGTGTGTATATGCTGATGTGGCATGCATGTAGATAGGGTTCTAAAATTTCCTAAATAGGCATGGGATGCATCTATAACTTTGAAAACTTCGATCATATTTAGATCATTGAGGTTATCATGCAGGTTTATATAAGATCTTTGGACCTCTTCTCATAGAATTTGTGTATTAATTACATTGAGAAACTACTCGAACACCCTCATCAACCACCATAGAAACATAGTTGTATGAAGCAATTCATTCACACGAGAAATGAAATGTTTGATGTAGGACAAAGAGGCATCAAGAAACATCTCCCATTGCCTTTTTGTGTTCATTTGTCTTTTATTTAAATGATTCATTTGCTTATTTCCCCCCTTTTGTGCTGATAAAAATGCATTGATCATTTGTATCATCATGTCATTTACTGCATTGCAATTTTGTTCTTTTCTGATTTGAGGTGTTATTGAAAAATAATTTGGTTATTGAGTGGCAGGATTTTCTGTTAACTGATCATATCAGTCTTCCTTTTTTGTTTCTGATTTATCATTCATTGTCTGTTTATGACTTATGAACGATTTATTTTCTGTTTACTGATCATTATCAGTCTTCCTTTTTTTTCTTTTATGATTCATCATTTATTTTCTATTTATTCATCACTATTCGTTTATTTGCTGTTTATCAGGCTGTTTGTTCATCCTTTCCACATTTCCTTGAAGTTTCAGTTTTATTTATTATTTATTGGCCTGCTTGTTTATTCCTTTCATATTTATTTCTGTTTTCTGTTTTAAGGGGCAGGCTATTATTTATTCCGTTGTTTAGGCATTTGTTCGCTTGATTTTTTTCATCTTTCAGGTTCATTTATCTGTTTATTATTATTATTGGTTTAATTTACTGTTTTGTGGTTTATTTACATGTTTATTATTTGGCTGCATGTTTGCTCATTCAAGTATTTATTTATCATTTGAATATCTGATCATTTTTATTATCTGATTATTATTTATTTATATGAATTATAATTATGTAATTAATTATCTTTTTCATCCGACTAGTTGATTACTATTTTTAATTGAAAAAACATTTAATCATTATTCATTCAGCAATGATAAACTTTTCATTTTATCAGTTTTATTTATGTTTTTAATAGTATTTATTTATTTTCTAGGGCCATGGGGGTCACGAAAATTGCTTCATCACCATACATGGAAGAACATGAAAAAAAATTTAGTTCACATTCAATGGTAATATAACATTAACATGAATTGAGGGAGGCATCAGGCATGAATAAGCCATGATCCTCACTACAAAAATCAGAAATATTCATGAGCATATTAAGGACATTATGATTTATTAGGGGACATTTGCCGTTTAATATCATGTCCTGAACTCCAAGAATCACATGGGATAGCATAAATTACGGGATATGTATATGAAAAAGGATGACATCCCTTCAATATCACATCACCACTTCATGTATATCAAGCTTAAATGTCTTTTTGACTGTTGGCAGTTGTTCTCCTTTGCTTCTTCACCTTAAGTGAATTTCTTCTCCTGTGGAGGCTTGCACAGGCTTTTTCTCACTATTTCTAGAGTTCCTTTAACTTTCACGTGTGCTAAACGAGCCTCCCTAGGGGGATACTTAAAGAGAACGAAGACTAGGAGGTTGGTGAAGGCCAAACTCCGCTAGCTCCTGAATTTTAGGGAGGTGATCTCACCTCCTTGCTGGTGGGATTCTCCAAATCACGTCACTTCAAGAAAAGATGGTTGTTGAACTACTAAAGCATTCCAAATAAAGCACACCAAGCACTGGTTATATATCCCTCAACTTGAGGAGTATAACCACCGTTGGAAGCCTCTTTCAAGCAATCTTCCACAGAAAAAAGTAAATTTCAGGTGGACAGAATTGTTCATAACCTTCTCGTACCAGAGCACAAAAATGGCCATTGTTAACCCTAGTGGTAGCAAACATGGCAGAGAAAATGTCAAAGAGTTTGATAAACACCATCTGCTTCCCTTTGCATAAAGGAGAGCTTGGCATCTTTAATCAAATTGAGCAGCCCTCAAAATTCATCCTCTTCCTGCAGTAAGAAGTTCCTGGCGAATTGGATGTTTCACACATCAGAAATGGGGAATTAAGGACCTCAGCCATGGAACAATTTGAAAGGAGAGATCTTAGATAAAATAGAAATCCTTCGTAATCACCATTGACAAGCCAAGGATGAAACCAGAACTTCAAACCCAAAAAGTTGCCTAGCACAAATCTCAAAGCACTGTTGAAAAGAGAAGGATTAGACATTATCTTTTTTCATATAAACAAGATATGGGTAAATAGAGGCTCTTGGAGGATAAGCTAGCCAGCATTTTGACAGTACCTATACTTTACAATAGCAGCCCATGCTTTGATCCTGCCTCATATTTCTGTAACAATTTCGCAAGTAGAACAAAGTTCATAAATCAAGACAGGAGTCAATTCATTGGATTTCATAGTCGTTGTCTCAATTGGAACCGAATGACATAACCAGGAACTGGATTTGAACGTATTTGAATATACTTTTATGGGATTCAAGCAATCCCTCAAGATCGGATAAAATCGAGCATTCCCACACACTCTGAGCTGCTCAAGTGTGCAATTTATAATAGTATCCACACAAACCTCCTGATGTAACCTCAAAATCTCCAAAAGAATTTATTTCTTTTGTTTTTGGAAATTCATTTTCCTCTTGAATTTGAATTTGATTTGGTTAGACCTTAGCATTGACTTCTTTAGGAAAATAGATGGTATTCCATAAAAGTACTAGTTAGGGTCAAAATTATGTGTTGAGGTTGTTAGGTTCTTTGAAAATTTGTTTTGACCTCTCCCCGTCGGATGGTGCGAAGATCCGACGTTAATTACATCGAGATTACTCGAATACCCTTGATTAAGCGTCATAGCAATCCATTGAAATAGAAAACATGCATCCACAATAAACATTCACACATAGGAGAAAACAGCCTCATGAAATCAGTGGAATGCAAGCACTTAATTTGTTTTTGAATTTGATTTGAATTGAATTGATTAAATTAAATTTGTTGGTTTGATTTTGATTGAATTTAGTTTTGAGTTGAATTTGATTTGTTCATTTTTTGAGTTGCTTATTAATTTAAGTTTGATTGAGTTGAGGAAGATTTGATTTGAACGTTTGTTGTCAGAATCGGTTTTGATTTGATCTTTTATGTGTTGATTGTGTGTTCTTTTTAAGTTGATTTGATTTATTAATTTTAATTTGCTTGTGAGTGTCAGTTTGGTTTGCTTAAATTAAATTTGTTCAATTTTGATTGTAACATTGAATGGAGTTGCTTAAGATTTGTTGAAGTTCAGATTTTGGTCTCCTGCAGATTCTGCAGAATAAGTTGGTTTCAGATTCGGGAGCTCTTCAAATTTCAGATTTTTGTATGTTTCAGGCTTACAGATTTTACAGTTTTACAGACTTACAGGGTTCGGATTCTTCAAAATTTTTGTGGATTACAAGTTCAGAATTATGGATTCGGTGCACATTTGCAGATTTTAGTCTTCAAACCTGAGATTGCAGATTTCTAGCCCGGATCCCCTGCAGATTTCAATTTTGTTGCAGATTCTACACATTAAATTGATTTTCAGATTTTAGACCTCGGAGTCCAGATTCTGCACTTCAATGGTTTTCGGACTGCAGGTCCTGATGTCTGATTTTTGGAATTCATATTTTGTTTATGGATTTAATTGAGTTTGTGATTTGTTTGGGAGTGTTTTGATTTGGGATTTGGTTGTATAAAGATTTAGATTTCAGATTTACAGGTTTTAAAATTTTAAAGTCTTTTACAGGTTCAGAATCAATCTATGTACCGAACATGAGGTTCACTTGTTCTCTCAAAAATATGAGACATGATTTACAACTTGAACATAAACTTGGTCCTTTTGAGTTCTTGATGAACTCGGAACTTGTTTGATCAATTTGAGATGGAAAGCACCCGGTCTTTGATAGACTTGTGGGTATTCCTCTCACTGATTTGAAATTGAGCTTGTCCCGGCCTTTGATAGGCTTGTGGGGACTCATCTCCTTGTCTTGAGACTGAGCATATCCCGGTCTTGATAGACTTGTGGGAAATTAGCTCATGTCGATCTTCATGGCTCCTTCATGAGTTGATGAACTTGTCATTTCGTGGGCGACATGTACCCGGTCTTTGATAGACTTATGGGCATCCCCCACTGTTTTGAGATTGACTACACCCGGCTTTTGATAAGCTTGTGGGCAATCAACTCACTGATTAAACCTCATTAGCTCATAGTTTGGCATATCGGCATGTTGATCATGCATAGCCTTCCCATGGCATAATGGGTAAGAAACTCTCTCTTGGGGCATGGTAAGACATTGGGGTCTTTTCATTAGACCTTTGTATGTCCACCTTAAAAAGTTAAGGGGAAGGTTTAGAACCGACCCACAAATTCTTTTAAGTTTAGCCGAGACCATGTGGCGGGTTTTTAGCCGGCCAGATGCTTGCCATCGGTTTGTTGAATTAGTTAATGAATTTTTATTTAATTTCTGTGAATTGTTTGTTTTATTCTGATTTTTGAATTATGGGTCAAGAAGCGTGCTAAAAAGCCGGCTTATTGCTTTCCCATTTATTTTGATTCTTTTAAATTATGCCGAGACCATGTGGCGGGTTTTTAGCCGGCCAATGCTTGCCATCGGTTTGTTGAATTAGTTAATGAATTTTTATTTAATTTCTGTGAATTGTTTGTTTTATTCTGATTTTTGAATTATGGGTCAAGAAGCGTGCTAAAAAGCCGGCTTATTGCTTTCCCATTTATTTTGATTCTTTTAAGTTATGCCGAGACCATGTGGCGGGTTTTAGCCGGCCAATGCTTGCCATCGGTTTGTTTAATTAGTTAGGTGCATTTTTATTTAAGTTTTCCCTGGATTGTGTATTTTAAAAGAGAGACCTCTTTTTTTTCACATGCTTCAAATTAATGGGCCCGGCCCATTTCTTCTCCTTGCGCACCCGCTGGCTGGTCCAGCGGGTCTCTTTTTTTTTTAAACTCTTTCCAATAGGTGGGCCCCACCCCATGTTGACCGCCAGGTCAACCGCGCTGCAGCCCTCAGGCGCGCGTGGCTTCTCGTGTGTGCGGCGTGCGGCCGCGCACAATTCTTTTCTTTTTTTTCCCTTTTCTTGGTGGGCCCCATGACATGGCCAGCTTGGACCAAAGTCGAGGGGGAAAATAATCCCGCCCGCTCTCTCCTATTCACCCGCTGCCCGCGGCTCCTCCTTCCGGCGACGGACAATGGCGGAACCTCACGGCTTCCGGCGAAGCTTCACTGCTTCCGGCGATGCTTGCGGCTCCCGACGGCGACTCCAGAGGGACTTCCGGCGGCGTTTGCTTCTCCCAGAGGGAATTCCGGCGCCGGCGACGGATTGCGGAAGGGGTTCCGGCGACGGCAAGCCCTGAAGGACGTCGACGGCGGCTGCAACTCCGGACAGCCTCCTCAGCCACGACGGTTGTAGCGGAACTTGGCGATGGCTCTGCGGTACCCTCACGCTCCCTCTCTCAATTTCTTTTCGCTTGATTTCTCTCCCTCTATCGGGCTTCCTCTTCCTTGCTCCCTCGGCCGGGATCTCTCTCTCCTTGCGCACGGGGGGGGTCTCCTTTTTCAGCCTCTCTCTGTCTTCTCTCTTCCTCCTCCCTCCTCTTGGCACGACGGGTCT
Organism: Cryptocoryne crispatula var. balansae; assembly: GCA_036172225.1. Lineage (NCBI taxonomy): Eukaryota > Viridiplantae > Streptophyta > Magnoliopsida > Alismatales > Araceae > Cryptocoryne > Cryptocoryne crispatula. The sequence continues at coordinate 3,047,920 of CM069924.1, read as the reverse complement.
CTGGATGTCTTATAGGCATCGGGCTCTCCTCCTTTCATCGGGAGACCTGCCGTGAAGGGGTTCCGGCATCGAGACGGGCTCAAAACAATCCCGAGACCTCCGGGATCGACCCGCCTTGCTCCCTTAACGTTATCTGCTTCTATAACCGTCCACTCCCCCATCCGAGAAGGACTCTCCCCCTTTGGGATAGGCTCGGGGCCTATATACGCGGGATCCTTTCCTCTGCGTACGCCAACTCCGAACGGATTTGGAACAATCCCGCAATAATCGGGATCGACCTATATCCCTTCCAGGCTTATCCCGGCTTCCCTCCTTGCTTTGTCCGATTTCCTGTCTTGTTTAAACAGAAAAAAAAATCTTTTTTTTTATTGTGTCAAGCCTATCCTTGAGTAGGCTTGTGGGCTGCGTACTTGGCCCATTTAGAAGGATGTCCAGCCCATAGTGATCAGGCCCGTGGGCAGCTTCTTTGGTCCACTTAGAAGACTGTCCGGCCCTCTTCTTTTAAGCAGGCCTGTGGGCCTTGGAGACGGACTGAATTGGGCCTGTTTGGGCCGAGCATGCCATTCCTTTTGTTTTCTCTTTCTCTCTTTTTTTTTTGAAAATTTTCGGTTACAACACCTCCTTTATAGACGGGCTCTCTTACATCAGCCTCGATGTCTTGTCTTGATTGAAGCTCTACCATCCCGTGAAGTCCTCTGGGTAGGAAAGGTAATGGAGAGAGGATGGTCACGAAATTTGCATCCTTGACTTGGATATGATTTGTGCTAAGTTCGTTAGTATTTATAAAATTTGAAGTTTTTCACAAAACTATCAATTTTTATGAATTATTTCCATGCCTCCATACTTACAGACCACCTCTTATATGTGTGACCCATTAGGCCTAAGAGTCCAATTAGTTAAGGTTTAATTAAAAAAACATATTCTTTAAAGTAAATGTGTTATCCAATAATAGATTTAACAATCTTCCGATCAAGAAGTCACATCCCATAATCTCAAACAACCTTAAGGACTCCAATGCGCATTTTTATCATCGACTACCACATGGATATAAACCCTTATGCATCTAATGTCGTGGTTGGATAAGGGTATAGAACCAACTATCATATACTCGAGATCCTATACTCGAGATTGAATCAATTGAAAAACTCATTTTCCAATTATCCTTTCTACTTTGACCAAAAATTTAGAATATTATCTCATACAATTTTCTCTCTCATTTACCGAGTGAATGATCCCTTGTTTTCTACTCATTTGTCTCTACTAAATTTTTCTTGTACCTAATCTATTAACTATAATGGACCATCAAACTGGATGATTCATGTTGGAACCTCGATTTTTCCCATCCTCTCTTTTTTAGAGGAAAAGAAATTATTTTGTTGAAGATTAGAATTCCTTTTTGAAATTCTTTTTCTTCCTTTGGACTAGCATTGACTACTATGAAAATATGTGGTATTCATAGAAGTATTAGCTAATTTGATGTGGTATTGTTTTATAGGAACACCGATGGTTCCACAGATTTGCTAAGTGTCGATATGGGTATCACCCACCACTTAGATGATCTGAACCACAAATTTGATTTGTGAGGTTTTATTAGTTCTTTGAAAATAAAATTTGACCTCTCTCCACCGGACTTGCGATATTCCAGTGTTAATTACATCGAGCAAACACTCGAAAACCCTTGATTAACCGTCACAAAGAACTCGTTGAACTGAAGTCATTCATCCACATAAACACAAAGCTGGAAGACATCCCCATGGCCTCATGAGATGGAATCTGGTTGAACTTAATTCAAACTTTCAAGTTTGGGTTCATTGGTTTTCTTTTTGATTTAAGATTTGATTTGTTTTGTTTTGTTTGTCTTTGGTCATTTGTTGACTTAGACAATTTTGTTTAATTTTTATCCACCTCTCAAAGTCCATGTGGATTAGATGTCATCTTTGGATGACACATCGGGTCAATCGAACTTGAATTTATTTCATGTCGATTTGAGTACATGGAAGTACAATAAATGAGGGGGCATTCGAGCCTTTGTTCCTCAACACATGTCAAAGTTTGTTCGATTTGACCAGCACTTCGGCTTTGCCGATTTGGGTTTCGGCTTTGCCGGTATCTCGGTTTTACCGAACCAAATTTTCTTCGTATGTCCAAGAATGACTTGATTGCATTTGATATGCAGCATTTCTGGAGCTTCTTCGGTTTTGCCGACATTTCGGCTTTACCGATCTGGGTTTCGGTTTTTTCGGCATTTCGGCCTTACCGAACCAGATTGTCTTCATATATCCAAGAATGACTTGATTGCATTTGATATGCGGCATTTCTTGGAGCTTATTCGGGTTTGCCGACATTTCGGCTTTACCGATCTGGGTTTCGGCCTTTTCGGCATTTCGGCCTTACCGAACCAGATTGTCTTCATATATCCAAGAATGGCTTGATTGCATTTGATATGCGGCATTTCTGGAGTTTCTTCGGTTTTTGCTGACATTTCAACTTTACCGATCTGGGTTTCGGCCTTTTCGGTATTTTGGCATTACCGAACCAGATTGTCTTCATATATCCAAGAATAACTTGATTGCATTTGATATGCGGCATTTCTGGACCATGTTCGGGTTTGCCGACATTTCGGCTTTACCGATCTGGGTTTCGGCCTTTTCGGCATTTCGGCCTTACCGAACCAGACTGTCTTCATGTGTCCAGAAATGGCTTGATTGCATTTGATATGCGGCATTTCTGGAGCTTGTTCGGGTTTGCCGACTTTTCGGCTTTACCGATCTGGGATTTCACCTTGATTTCCCGTTCGGTTTGACCAGCATTTCGGTTTGACCGATTTGGGTTTTCATGTTGAATTCCCGTTCGGTTTGACCGGCATTTCGGTTTGACCGATTTGGGTTTTCGATTTGATTTCCCGTTCGGTTTGACCGGCATTTCGGTTTGACCGATTTGGGTTTTCGATTTGAATTCCCGTTCGGTTTGACCGGCATTTCGGTTTGACCGATTTGGGTTTTCATTTAGAATTCCCGTTCGGTTTGACCGGCATTTCGGTTTGACCGATTTGGGTTTTTCGATTAGAATTCCCGTTCGGTTTGACCGGCATTTCGGTTTGACCGAGTTGGGTTTTCGATTTGAATTCCCGTTCGGTTTGACCGGCATTTCGGTTTGACCGATTTGGGTTTTCTTTTTGAATTCTCGTTCGGTTTGACCGGCATTTCGGCTTTACCGATTTGGGTTTTCTATTTGAATTCCCGTTCGGTTTGACATGCATTTCGGTTTTACCGACTTGGGTTTTTGATTTGAATTCCCGTTCGGTTTGGCCGGCATTTCGGCTTGACCGATTTGGGTTTTCATTTAGAATTCTCGTTCGGTTTGGCCGGCATTTCGGCTTGACCGATTTGGGTTTTCATGTTGAATTCCCGTTCGGTTTGACCGGTATTTCGGTTTTACCGATTTGGGTTTTCACTTTGATTTCCCGTTTGGTTTGACCGGCATTTCGGTTTGACCGATTTGGGTTTTCATTTAGAATTCCCGTTCGGTTTGACCGGCATTTCGGTTTGACCGATTTGGGTTTTCGATTTGAATTCCCGTTCGGTTTGACCGGCATTTCGGTTTGACCAATTTGGGTTTTCGATTTGAATTCCCGTTCGGTTTGACCGGCATTTCGGTTTGACCGACTTGGGTTTTCATTTAGAATTCCCGTTCGGTTTGACCGGCATTTCGGTTTGACCGATTTGGGTTTTCTATTTGAATTCCCGTTCGGTTTGACCGGCATTTCGGTTTGACCGAGTTGGGTTTTCATTTGAATTCCCGTTCGGTTTGACCGGCATTTCGGTTTGACCGAGTTGGGTTTTCATTTAGAATTCCCGTTCGGTTTGACCGGCATTTCGGTTTGACCGATTTGGGTTTTCTATTTGAATTCCCGTTCGGTTTGACCGGCATTTCGGTTTGACCGAGTTGGGTTTTCATTTGAATTCCCGTTCGGTTTGACCGGCATTTCGGTTTGACCGAGTTGGGTTTTCATTTAGAATTCCCGTTCGGTTTGACCGGCATTTCGGTTTGACCGAGTTGGGTTTTCGATTTGAATTCCCGTTCGGTTTGACCGGCATTTCGGTTTGACCGATTTGGGTTTTCATTTAGAATTCCCGTTCGGTTTGACCGGCATTTCGGTTTTACCGATTTGGGTTTTCGATTTGAATTCCCGTTCGGTTTGACCGGCATTTCGGTTTGACCGACTTGGGTTTTCTTTTAGAATTCCCGTTCGGTTTGACCGGCATTTCGGTTTGACCGATTTGGGTTTTCGATTTGAATTCCCGTTCGGTTTGACCGGCATTTCGGTTTGACCGACTTGGGTTTTCATTTAGAATTCCCGTTCGGTTTGACCGGCATTTCGGTTTGACCGATTTGGGTTTTCTATTTGAATTCCCGTTCGGTTTGACCGGCATTTCGGTTTGACCGAGTTGAGTTTTCATTTGAATTCTCGTTCGGTTTGACCGGCATTTCGGTTTGACCGAGTTGGGTTTTCATTTAGAATTCCCGTTCGGTTTGACCGGCATTTCGGTTTGACCGAGTTGGGTTTTCGATTTGAATTCCGAGTAGCTTAAGTTCGCATTTTTTAAATGCGGGCTACTCGATCCCTCTCGCGAAACGAGATAGGATCGGGATCGATTGGACTTTGGAGGTCGGGCGAAACCCTTACTCCCTTCTCGAATGGCCAAAAGCCGATTCGAGGCGGTTGGAATTTTCTTTGGAAGTTGGGCAAAACCCTTCCTTCCTTTTTGAAGAAATTGGGACTCACTTTGAAGACCAGAGCTTCTCTCTCCTCAAAAGCCAACTTTTTTTCAACACTCTCCAACCCCATGCCCAACTCCATGTACGTATGGCCATTGGGGGCTATTTATAGGAGATCTTGAAGGGGTAAAATGGTCACAAAAATCACCCCCATTATCTCCATTTTCGGAATAGTGGGGGGTTACCCGATTCGGGGGTGAGTTTAACCTCCTTTTCTCCATTTTTATATCTTCTGTTTGACCGGAAGTCAAACCAGTGGTAAAGTCACCTTGGGGTGACCATATCCAGGAAGTGGGAGACGTGGGGACCATGGGAGGACCGGTTCTTTCCATCTCTTCTCTTTTTTTTATTTTTCTATTGAGTTTTTGGGTCTGTTTGACCAGAATCACCCCCGGTTTGACCGGGGGTGTGCATGCGCGCACGCTGGCCAGCGGCCAGCGTGGCAGCGCTGCTTTTTGCCTGCCCTTTTTTTTTTTTGTGTCCGGGTGAGGCCCGGCTGACTGGGCGGGCGCGCGACGTGCGCCCGCCGCTGCGCGCACGCCGCGCAACCGCCGCGCGGCCGTTGGCCGCGCGGCCCACTTTTTTTTTTTTCAAAATCCCCCCCTCCCCTGGTTTGACCGGGGGGAGCCCGGTTGACCAGGGGATGCGCGCGCGTCCGCGCGCGTTCGCCGCTGCGCGCACGCCGCGCAACCGCTTTTCCTCTTCTTTTTTTTTCTTTTTTCTTCTTCACTGTTCACCCGAGCGGTTGACCGGGAGTTGACCCCGGGACACTGTTCACCCGAAAAAAACACTGTTCACCCGAGAGATATCGCGGCTTTCTCTCTCCCCGCGCCTATCTCTCTCGCGGCGGAACCGCGCGGCCTCCGGACGCTCCTCTTCGCGGTGGCTTGGCAGCGGCGACTCTTCTTCCTTTCGGTGAGAAGGGCAGCAGCAGCAACAGGGTGGCCTGGCGATGGTGACAGCATTCGGCGCCGCTTCTCTCTTTCTCCCATTGCTTGGAGGTGCCGGTCAGTGACGTAGCGGCGGCGGTGCTTCCTCCGTCTCTTTCTTTTCTATCTCCATTGGCGAGGGCTTCCCCCAGCGGCTCTTCCTTGTGGAGACAGCGGCAAAAGGGGAAGTTGATTACGCCGTTTCGGCAGCGACGTCGACGTCGTTTCGCGACGTCGACGGGGGCGAACACGCCTCGGACCGTCTTCTACGCATCAGCGTTTTTAGATCCGATGTTTGCAGCGACGTCGACGTCGTTTCGCGACGTCGACGGGGGCGAATACGCCTCGGACCGTCTTCTACGCATCAGCGTTTTTAGATCCGATTTTTGCAGCGATGTCGACGTCGTTTCGCGACGTCGACGGGGGCGGATACGCCTCGGACCGTCTTCTACGCATCAGCGTTTTTAGATCCGGTTTTTTTTGCAGCGACGTCGACGGGGGCGAATACGCCTCGGACCGTCTTCTACGCATCAGCATTTTTAGATCCGATTTTTGCAGCGATGTCGACGTCGTTTCGCGACGTCGACGGGGGCGAACACGCCTCGGACCGTCTTCTACGCATCAGCGTTTTCAGATCCGGTTTTTGCAACGACGTCGACGGGGTTGAACATGCCTCGGACTGTCTTCTACGCATCAGCGTTTTTGAGATCCGATTTTTGCAGCGACGTCGACGTCGTTTCGCGACGTCGACGGGGTCGAACATGCCTCGGACCGTCTTCTACGCATCAGCGTTTTTGAGATCCGATTTTTGCAGCGATATCGACGTCGTTTCGCGACGTCGACGGGGGCGAACACGCCTCGGACCGTCTTCTACGCAACAGCGTTTTCAGATCCAATTTTTGCAGCGACGTCGACGTCGTTTCGCGACGTCGACGGGGGCGAACACGCCTCGGACCGTCTTCTACGCATCAGCGTTTTGAGATCCGATTTTTTTGCAGCGACGCCGACGTCGTTTCGCGACGTCGACGGGGGCGAACACGCCTTGTACCCTTCCTCCGCGCATTGACGCTTTTGGACCTGATTTCGGCTGTGATGTCGACATCGTTTCGAGATGTCGACGGAGGTGAAAGGCCCTCAGCCTTGTTCCTTTCATGTATGTCGAACAAGGGGCCGCTCGGACCTGATTTCGACGTCGACGTCGGTGTTGTTTCATGACGTCGACGGTGCTAAGAAAGTGTTGTTTATCCGATCAGGATTTATTTCTTTCTAGATTTGGTTTCAACGAAACCAGTCTATATTTTTTGATTAACACGCGTACGTGTTTGACCCTTTTTGGGTTTCAGATTTTTTTTTGGTTCAACAATTCATAAGTCAGTAATCAAAGCATAAGGTACGTCCAACAAGATATTTTTGGTGACTCGGGTCAAATGTTCAATTATGCAACTGTGATGATAAAATACCCTGATAGACATTTATATAAGCTACAATTCAAGATTTGTATATCGATCAGTTTATCAAATTAATTATTCTAATAAACACCTGTATGTATATCTCAATATCACGTCATCCTCATAATATAAGAAGATATCACATATACTAATATATCCGGGTTCTTAATATCTTATCTCATAGTACATGTGACCGGAAAAATTTAGATCACATATCACTAGATGATTGATCTTATCAAAATCCAATCATCATTATGTGATCAAATATTTTATTACGGTATTCGCATCTAAGTAGTGAAAGTAATGAAAAATATGTTATTTATATTAAATAAGACATAACAAGAAATATTTAATCATATCACATGTGATTGGTTTATATATTTCTATCAGAAACTACCAGGGCCATGCCCCCTACGCAAACAAATTTCCAAAGGCTTCCACTCCAAACATTCCATATGTGTATATTCATTTCAAAAAGGCCCACTAAAAGCTCTATTTACACACATGTCCTCCTAAGGATTGAGATGTAAACGAAATGGCTCAAAAAACTCCAAAGGTTTACAAAAATGTCCTTAAGGACTGAAACACAAAATAAACTCAAAACTTTAAGAAACTGGATCCCCATCACATTGTGATTAGACTTTTACAAAATAAAAAATGAAAGGAAAAAGTTACAGGGCTCATTTGATTCTATCAAACAAGAACCCACTCTGAACTTTTATTAATCATTTAATAAACAATATTTGGTATCATCCCATAAAATCCTAAGTTTTAAGGATCCTATTCGTCCATCCCTGACGTAGCACCTTGGACAACTGCAACAATCTGAAAATATTATCAGTTTCTATTATTCAACTCTGATTTTCTTCTCCAGCTTTGTTACCTTATTCTTCAAGATTCACAACAGACATTGGTCCAAACTCCAGAGTACACACTAAGAAGATAATCGTCACCCCACTCCACTTCCATACCTGACCCATATAACTACCAAAAGTATAAGTAACACAACCCTTTCTTCCACGTAGAACACCAATCTATCATTTGAAATTTGCCAAATGACTTAAATTCTTATTAAACAAAGTGAAGAACAAGACATAAGATGAAGCAAGTCAAACAGTAGAAAGTGGCATACATATGTAGATGTCTTCTGTTAGAAAAGATGGATAATCACATACATAGAGATGGTCTAGCCATAAACCTATGTAAACAGAGTATAAGAACGAGAAAAGTGCAGAACAAGTGGAAGATACCTGAGAACCGGAACGTGCATATGGATCACTACCACGCAAGCCATCTGCAAACTCGGCATATAATTGTTCATTTGGAGTTGATGCATGAGCACCACAATACGAGAACTCCAAAACATCTACATCACACCATACACCTCGTGGACCCTATTCACAGAGAGAAAAGCATGATTAATCAACAGTTCAACACTACAACGTCTTAAAGAATAAGACTTCATAGAAATTAAATTACACAACAATAGAACTGTCCTCCCGTTTCCTTACCACAAGGACAGATGGTAGACACTGACCACACCTAAGCCATTTTTTGTGAACCTTTCTGGCAACAAAAACAAGAATGGCAGGTATATCTGTAAGCACACCATTTCGGATACGAAACCCTACTGCTGTACCAAGGTTACAACAATGCAAGGCTTTGCTGTGGAATGCTCTTATAGTCATCAAATCAAGCAATGAATTGGCTTGTTGTTCTTCTGGCAAGTGGTCAGCATTTCCTGGCTGAAAATTCTTCTGAAGGCCCCGGAAATAGCTTGCACGAACTTCAGCAGCATCATTCAACTGTGTAGAGGTTGGCCAAGAGAAATAGGGAGCATTGCTTTCAGAGTATAGGCCACCAGATGCAAATGAGCGAGGAACAGGTAGGCTTGATGGCGGATTTGGACCATTCAGTTGACCATATACAGTTTGCTCCATATCAAAACCTGAATCATCTTGTTTTTTAAGTCCAAGTGAACCAGAGATAAAGCACACTTAAAATTACTCAACACAGACTTTACATTAATCAGAATAAAGAATTTATTTTTATCCAGTGTTATGGCCTCAAAATTGAGATATTACATTTTGCTGTTAATACATAGTACATCATAAAAAAAGCACATAATGGATCGACTGAAAGATCCAATAACTGAATCAAGAATCTACACACCAAATAAGTATAAATGTTCCGAGTCGAAGAAAGATATGCACGATAAATGTCAGTGATTGAACGGTAAAAAGAACAAGAAGCTACTTGTGCCTCAGCTTCCTACAAAAATAAGCCAAAAGGTAGCACTGTTCAAGATGGAAAACAGATATGAAACAAAATAAACAAATTAAAATTTTGTTGTGTAATGGAAACCAGTACACAGTGGAGGTGTCCACTGTCCATATATCAAAGAACAAAAGGACAAGACATATATATTATAAAGAGAATGGATTAATAAGTTCTAAAAGCTGCATAGACAAACATTAAATAATTAGAGAAGCAGAGGAAATGCAAGACTTTATGCTGAATAAAAATAAATAACAAACCGAGGAATGTTCAGGTTTTCAATCTTTTAGCCTTCAAAGGGCAAAATTGTGCAAGCTTTGTTGGCCAAGGTAAAGATGTACTGCCTAATCACCAACGAATGAGGTTAAAGAAGTAAATGTATAATTTAGATAGAGAACCCAAAGAATATGATGGAAGAAATCTGTGACAGATATGACTAGAAACTCAACGGAAGTGTAAGCTGCAAATCAGTGGTAGAGGTCTAAACATTTGTTGAGACAGAAAGAAGGTTATATGTAATCACATTTTTCGTGTCAAGAAGAAACTACATGGGAGGAAGTAGCTTGTGGCGTTTGATCTTTAAAGAAAATAAAAGGGAATGAATCTAATTTTGAAGTGTTATCACTCCATATATCTCCAGAAGCACTAAAAGCAAAATATGCCCCAGCTGAAGAAGCGATAGAGATAATCAAATTATATTGCAGAAAAATAAAGAACAGGGAAATGGTTTGCAGCATTTCAAATGAGAAAAAGGAAAACCAGTTGAACTCCATTCTATACACAGGTCAAGAAGCAGCAGCATACACCAGCAACAGAATTCTAATGCAGAGGGCTGCATCCTCATAAATTTCAAACCTAGAAAATGAGGACCTGACCTAATCCAAGATAAGTGCATAAACTTGTGCTTTAGGTTTGGGACCAAAAAATCATGTAATTAGACTCCAATATGTAATGTACTCTTTATAAACAACTAACTGAAACTTGTAATAGATGAAACATGTCTCCCATCAAAACGGGTGTCAGGCAACATCAAAAGAAAAAAAAAAGTACGAGTACTAAAGTACCATTTATGTTTTATGTTACTAGGAAAACTTGCATAAGCCCAAAGTTCAGAGGGCTTCCATATGAGCAAGAATGAAACATGAATTTATGTAGATATATCAACAAATGAAATACTATCTTTTCCATGCGTCACTCAAAGAGGGACAGAACACGATAAAACATCTGAAATGCCAGAGTACTACACCAGGATAGAGAAAACATGACAAATAGCATTTAAAGAGAGTCACGTCAAGGTAATATCATCCTGGGGTATGCAAAACTTTGAAACCAAAAAAGAAAGAAAGAATCCTACGTAACTCTAGACCCTTTTTCCAATATGAGAATCCTACAAGAAGCAAAATACAAATAAAACCTTTGGTCTGCTAGAAAAATATGTTGAGCCTCAACGTAGCCAGATGCAGTTGATTCTTTTCCCTAATTAGGCACGCTTGACACATTGTTCCAAAATCTCGTCTTGATGAATACTGCACTTAACTGGAAATATACTCAGTTTGCAGAGCTTTTCTCTAGAACCCTAAATATAATGTTCGGTTGGTAGAACTTCGCTCTAGAACCCTAGGTATAGCTTAGCTTGTAGATTTTCGCACGCACCTAAACGTGACGCTTTTCATAGAGGGAGGAAGAGAACAAAAAAAAAAACGGTGGATGAACAGCTATAACAGGCAGATGCAACAAATTGCACAAAAAATGCTGCTCAGCGGTGGATGAACAGCTATAACAGGCAGATGAAACAAATTGCACGAAAAATGCTGCTCTTGATCGAACAGACCACCACTCGCCAGAAAAGAAAAAAAAATTGAGGAAACGACCTCCGCAAGACTGCAATGTTCTCCACGGAAAGATCGTCTGCGTTAAACGCCTCTCCTATCGTCGTGCAAGATATATGAGCCAGTCCACAGGAAGAAATCATCTGAAGAGAGTGCAGCTCCAAAATCATCCGGCAGGATCCGAAATCTCCCGATCCCACGAAAAGGCCATACCTCACCGTTGAGGAGAGCAACCCACTTCCCCGTGGGGCTCCGTGTGAGCCAGTCCACAAGAAGATATCTCTACCCGGCTGCTAAGACGCCTGAGGTGTAAAGTAGCATGGTGGGATACCACCCACTCCGGGAGAAGGCTATCGGAACAGGAAGAGAGGACAGGCAGACCCATCACATCTCAGGGTAGCTCGCCGGCACCGGCAACACGCTGCCAGCAGGCTCCGAAGGAGCTCGCCGTTGCCGCCGGAGGGAACACCAGCGGCATCTCATATCTTCCTCTCTCCTCCTTACCGAGCTGCAATCCCCAAGCACCCTTTGCCTCCTTTTTAGCGAAATGACACAGTATTGTACGGAGCGTGAAATCGGACGCCTCTCTGCATCAGAGATGCTCCCAAGTCTCTGCCCTTCATCGGTCTCAGAAAGAGACGCTATCCACACGAGTAAAGATTAAAAGTATGCGTTTTTTTTTTGTGGAATTCAACTCCCGCCCCCACTTTCAGGGTCCTCTTTATTTTTTAGTCCCATCCGTTTGTATACTTATTTTTTAATCCCAAATCTGAAAATCTTGTAATTCCCGCCCCTATCTCTCCCTCTCACCGTTACCAACTTATCTTTTACCAATTTTATCCCTCATATCCCCTGTATGATGGGATAGGGCCAACGCACCGACGATGGAGACTGCGATGGAGAAACAGCCCCCTCGGGCGGGCCAACGCACCGACGACGCACAACAGCCCCCTCGGGGGGGTCCGAGACGGGCCTGCCGACGCACCGACGCACGCACAACAGCCCCCGTCGGGGGGGGGAGGAGCGGCGTGCGCGACGGCGCACGGTGGCGCATGCGGAGGTGGAGGGGGGGACAGCGATGTCGGCCCGCTCGCGCACGGTGGCGCATGCGGAGGCGGCGACGGTGATGGCGCCGACGACCCTTGGCGACGGCGGCGGCGACCACGCCGGAGGGGGAGATGAAGAAGAAGCACTGACGCACGCACAACAGCCCCCGTCGGGGGGGGGGGGGTGGGAGGAGCCGCGTGCGCGACGGCGCACGGTGGCGCATGCGGAGGCGGAGGGGGGACAGCGATGTCGGCCCGCGGCGACGGTGATGGCGCCGACGACCCTTGGCGACGGCGGCGGCGACCACGCCGGAGGGGGAGATGAAGAAGAAGGAGAAGAGGAGGAAGAATGAGACGGGCCTACCGGCGGTGATGTCTGGACGCCGGTGATGTCTCGCCGCCGCACCTGGACGGATGCGCTAGGGCTTCTTCGTTTGGATGATTTCTGCTCCTATGGGCGAGACAGGACACGCGGGGACAAAGGGGTATTATGGGAATAAGACATTTTAGTTAACGGAAAGGACTAAAAAAATTTAAATTAACAGAAATGAGATTAAAACTTAACTTAGATAAACGGTGGGACTTAAAAATAATTTTTTAGCCTCCGCAGGACTAAAAATTAAAAACCCTTTTTTTTTATGAATGTCGTTAAAAGATTCGACTTTTGAAACTTCACGGGCAGAGTGCAAACGAGCCGAGTCGACTTGATGTTTAAGTTTTACTCGTCCCTTTTATACGAGTTCGAGCTCGAGTTTTAGCGAATACGTGAAACTCTTGTTCAAATTTTGTTCGTTTATTAATCAAGTTGAATCGAGTTGAGCACGAACTCGAGTAATAATTAAACTAAAATTCAATTCACATTCAAATTTAAGTTATAAACAAATTCGTTTATAAAACTCAAAATCAATCACATATGAAATTCTAGATTTAGTTTATTTATGAAATTTAATTTAAGTTTAAACTCAATTTTTAAATTATTTAATATATTTAAGTAACAATATATAATTATTAAATACTTATAATTAAATTTTTAAAAATATATATATAATGTAACATTTAATCGAGTTATTCACGAGTTTATCGAGTTGAGTAGGAGTCTGTTCAAACTCGACTCGTTCAATGAGTCGAACTTTAGTTTTTGTTTGAAGTCTTTTCATCTAACATAATAAACTAGTCGAATCGAGTTTTTATCGAGCCGAGCTTCGAGTTACTCGTGAGTGTACCGTGGTTCGTTTGCACCCCTATTTACAGGAACCGAACATCACGAGATTTCGTCCGCTCCTACGTCTGAAGAACAACCTGCGGGGAAAAATGTGCATTTTCTACCGGATATCTCGTTCCGTGGAACATCTTCCGCTAGTGTTTATATAGAAAATAAAAATCTGCGTACGTTTGGACGGAAGCGTGCAGTCCAAAATAATGGGAAAAAAAAACCAGTTAGCTCCGGAGAGGCACGGGGTCGCGACCCGGGCCTGACCCGGTCATTTTTGGGATCGACCGACCCCAAGATTTCGACTCCAAAATTAATATTTTATTATTATTTTTAATGACTCCGGTCGGCCCTGACTCGACCCGGATCACGATCCCGGCCGACCCAGGTCGATTTCGAGCCTAACCGACTCGATTTCAACTCCCGTCCCCACCTTCCTTGTCGTTGAATGTCCCCTGGGTAATCTGAGATGGAAGCGTGCAGTCCAAAATAACGGGAAAAAAAACCAGTTAACTCCGGAGAGGCATCGGGGTCGTGACTCGGCTCTGACTCGGTCGCTCTTAGAGTCGACCGACACGATCTCGACTCCAAGATCTCGACTTTAAAATTAATATTTTATTATTATTTTTGACGACCACAAGAGACCACGCGGTGAGAAAAGACGGCTGGCTGAAGAGAGACAGAAAAGAATGTGAGTCTGAACTCCCCCCGTTGATTGATGTTCTTCGAAAGAAAGATGGTCCGAAGGAAGGCGATCTCTGTCTTCTTGTCTCGGGGGCCCACGCGCGGGAGAACGCCTCCCGATGAAAGAGAGTTCTTCCTCGAGTCTAGGAGGTGCAGACCACGAATCGAATACCTTCTACTACATTCGGATGATTAATTCAATCTTTTTTTTAAAAATAAGAGTGTAACTCTATTTTATTCCTTATATTCAATAAATAAATTTAAAAATTATAATTCAATTTATTAAATAAATTGAGTTCGATCAAATTCCTATACCTGATTAAATGTTTATATAAATATTAATAAATATATATTGTCGCTTAAATATATAACATAAATTTGAATCTAGACCGAGTTGCAAAAATGAGTTAAGATTAGTGTCGCAGATAATTTTTGATCCATTTCAAATTTTATAAAATAACTTGGTATTGAGTTCGAGAGTCTGAATACGGATCAGAGCGGATCGATCCACGAATCGAATTTTAAGAGCAATGTAACATAGTGTAAAAATCGAAGTTCAAACTCGCGTAAAATAAATGAGTCGAACTCGAATGGTGTATTATTCGGCTCGGCTCAAACTCATCGGCACCCTACTCTAGGCCGGTACTCTCCGGTTCACGGTCGAGAAAATATCTTTCTTCTTCGCGTCTCCACTTAATCACAGGGGAGGAGATCAGTACCCCCATGCGTGCAAATCAAGCTGGTTGAGCTTGATATTGAGCAAGTTTTAAGCCGAAAATTTTGATCGATCAATCGATCTGGCTTAAGTTGATGTTTACTTGTTAAATCCTCGATTAAATATTTGATTTATTGTTCAATTATTTATTACATCTAATCAAAATAATTTGATCAGGAGCGTTCACTTAGTTCTATTTAATATCAATTAGAAACATCACACAGCCTGAAATTATGTTTAGCTCAACGGAGCTGGATCTTGAGTGTTTAAATGAGGTCAAGCTGGAATTTGAGCATCGTAAATAAGATTTGATCAGCTAAATTAGTAGCTCGGAACATATAGCCCATTGAGCATTTCTTATTAAATAAAAATCATAAATTGTATAGTTCGACAATTCAAAATATAATTTCGTTTTTTTTTAAAAAAAACTTTCAGATAACCCCCTGTCCAACTATATGTCCAAGTGCTGCAGATGACTTGACTTGATTTGTCCAAAATGGTTTATTAAAGAGAATCAGATCAGCAATATTCATGGGATATTTGGCTGCAAGATAAACTGAGTTTTTTTTGTCACAAAAAATAGAATTTGGTAACAAAACTTGTTAAAAAAGTATTTAGCAAAAGATGTTTCAAACATAATATCCTATTTGACAAAAAGTGAGACCTTTTTTTTCTTGTGATGGCCCACCATCTTAGTTATACATGGTTCCCACTTATTTTGCTGTCAGCATGATAATTTTATGACTTTAATAACTGTAGTAGACTTTATTTTATTAAGTTGTGCCCCCTACTTTGGTTTTCATGTGCACTACGATTTTAACAAAAAAAAAACTCTTGATTTGAAATAAAAATAAAACAAAGTCTATTGTTCTTAACTTAGTGATATCAAAAAAAGAGAATTATAAAGAAACAAAGAAACACTGGTGCAATGTATGCCAACATAAGGCAAGTAACTGGATAAGATCAACAAGCCTACTCTTGCAAGAAAACAACTACTTGGCCAGACTGGAGAAGAAGAACTGACATTTTTCTAGACTGGTAGTGGTACCCAAGTACATATTCAAAGAGACGTTGAGAAAAGCTCCTCCGGCAGTCTCCCTCTAAAGATCTGGCATACCTTTACCAGCCTTGGCATCGTATGTCTTCTCCAGAACAAGATCCATTGGAGTGTCCTTAGGTCCAACTGCAGAGGATCAAAACAACCCCTTAAAATTATAGGCATGTTATTCATGCCAAATAAAGCTCAAATTGAATGCTAGTGAAGAAGAATATAGACCCTTGTGAGTTGTGACAACAAAGTCATCAAGCGTAACCAAGCAATAGTTAACGAGTAAAATCATTTCAGTACACACTTCAGAAGTAATTTTCTTTCAGTAGAGAGATCGACCTAAGCTATATATATAGGGAGGAGGATCCCAAGCAAGTTGAGATGAAGTTTTCATGACAAACACAGAAGATCCCAACAGGAACCCATTAACAAGGACCAATCGCAGGCTGCAACAAGCTGTGGTGCGCTTGAAAGGCCTTGCAAAAGAAATATTCTTTTGTTGTGACCCCCTATTATCCATGTTATCTTCTTACTATCAATATAAGAGAAGGATTTTAACTTCTGCCACGAATAGTAACTTCAAACTTCAAATAAGGAAGTATTACCATCTTACAGATATGTTACTGGACTAGAATTAGTACTTGTTAGGTTATTGAGATGATAAAGATGATGCATATGTGAAAGATGCACCACGTAACTCCTAACCCTCCTCTCCCAATAAAAAACAAAGAAAAACAAAGAAACAAGGCAACACCAAAATATCATCTATAACTCAACAATGAAGAACCTTACGCATATACATGGAGTTGCCAGGGCACACTATCCAAGAACCCTTCTTGGCTAGAAAGAAAGGACAGGGAAGGGCCCAGGGGTGTGGTAACTTTGGATAATGCCACTTTTGGTACATCGTTTTATACTAGAAATTAATGATGAGTCAGTAATTTTAAGAATATGTTCCTACATGTCATATAGATGTACAAACGCATGTTGTGCGTGTACACCGTAATTTTTAAAAAAGCAAATGTCTGAAAGAAATCTTGGCTAGCAACCAAAAAACACGAGGAAAGTAGGCTAGCACGATAGCAAGTTGAGGAGAAAGCAGAAAGTCAAGAAACTGATGACACCGAAGATGAAGAATTACTCATATTGGGCCTTGGTGCTGTCCTTATTTTCAAAATCTCTGGTCGAGGAATGATAGATCCAGATGCCCCTATACCTCTTGAGATTCTTACTTTAGTTCCATCCTCCAAATACCTGATTCCAATTTTACATGGTTTCCTGAATGATAACCAGCAAAAAATCATAAACCATCAAATGAGAATGACAGAGAACTGAAACTCCCACAATCAACAGTCACGTACATCATCCAAGAGTTCAAGATATAAAGTTGCACGTACCCAGTTTGAGGATCAAGAGTCTGAACGTTTGAGACATGTAGAGGAGCCTCAACGGTAAAGATTCCACCCTCATGTCCTTGGCCCTGTTTGATGTGCTTCTTAACCTAAAGAAACAATTGCATTTGCATTAAATAATTTCCTCTCTTGATTCTATGACATACATGTCAATTAAAATCAAACAGGTAAACGGCATCTTGAACATGGCATGTATTCTCCATTACAAATTGATTTGAACAAATAGGTAAACCATCTGAAGCACAGATAGGGATCAACACATAATGAAGCTCATGTATTTCAGTAAAGTACATATATAAATAAAATAATAATGTCTAAAAGTAAGAGTATACCAAGGTATTTTTATCTGTTTATGCTAAGCACGAGAAACAGGAAAATCAGAGTTAATGACCACTTTTATCGGAAACTGTTACTGCTCGATAATAAGTCTCTCTCTCAAAAATCAACATGTGAGAGAACAAAGAACTAAATGCTTAATGAAAAAGACAACAGTAATGATGATCATGAAGAAAAAAATAAAGGTACAGCAAGTTTCATGAGTTTAACTATTCAACAGGTAAATAGATATATGACATTATGACCTAGTGAAGACAGTCAACAGATTTTCATGGCTCCAGTTTATTGCCATTCTACTTATATGGTCCAACTCAAGCCAGATGTAACCTGTTATGCTTATGCCTCCTTGGTTATATTAATTAGCCTCCACGCATGTAAATAAAATCAGATATTTCATTTTATATCCCCTTTACAGATCACTCAGATAGGACCTGAGTTTCTTTCTTATTTATCAGAACTAATAACCTTTGAGAAAGACTTTTCTCCTGAAAATCTACAAATGATTCTTGTTCACAAACATTTCAACAGCGACACAAGAAGTATGCTGTCCGCCTCCTTGGTCACTCCACCGGAGGTAGACATTAGAACTCAGATGCTCGGGGCCCAGAAGTCCCTGGGAAGCTTCCAATTCACCTGCATAAGGCCAGACAACCGATCGCACAACCATGTGTTTGCAATAGGCACCACATGGATACCCACCAGACCTATCAATCATCAGAAATAAACTGCTTCCTGCAAAGCAAGGTAGTAAGAAAGATGATGACTTGGAAACCCAAGGCAATTCTCCGTGAGCGAGCCCATCAGGCGGGCCATGTGTTGAAGCATACAGAGGAATGGGAAAGCATTTTGCCTCCATCTAGTGAACCAGACCAATAGGCCCTAGTTCAATTTATAAGGCTATGGTTGGTGGAATCAGCCAGCACAGACAGGAAATGGCAATGAAATATCCAGATTCCACTTGGTATGACTGATCACTGGATGACTCCAGCCAGAATTGACCTAGATTTACAGGAACAGGCAGAGACTAGCCAAATTCAGATCGGGAATGGCCAATGAAGTTGAACCAGGTTTACCAGACTTACTAGGGGTTGCCGGATCAGCTGATCCCAGCTTGGAATCAGCTAATTTAAGCTCAACTAGGGCCAAGAGGCCGACTCTGGTCGATTTCTGGTTACTGCCGGTTTGGGTAATTCAGAAGGCTACACAACTGAACTGAGCACAATTCATTAAAGGTATACAACAAAGTCAAATTCCGGTTGCCTACAGGTGAAGAAATTGGGTTGCATGGATCCTTGGTTAATTTACCTTAAAAGTAACTTGTGTCCAAAAACCATCAGTTGGCATCCACCCCATGGTAATCAATGTCTGGTACATCAACCGGACAATGCATAGGTCAGCACTGCTCTTTTCTCCCATCCAAACTCCTTAAAGCCTCTTCATTTTCTTCTTGATTCCCATGACGGCAAACTCCTTGACTGGATAGCCATCTTTACATCTACATCAGTGTCAAGCAACTGCCGCCTTCTAGTTTCTGGCTTCTGACTCTTCAAATTATACCGAAAGAAAACAATTTCTCAGATCTAAACACCAGATAGAGTAATCATGATCCTTGATGAGCCAGGCCAAGTCCCATCATAGTTGTCAAGGCGACGAGGCATCCAAGATGTTGAAGGGGTGCCAATTTCGCTTAGGCGACAAGGCGGCCGCTTAGGAGTTGCCTAGGCGGTCAAGGTGGTATCATTATATGTGCATATATGTATACATATATATATATATGAATATATACAATCATATATGTAATTAGAGGGAGAGAAAAAATAGCTAAGAGAGAACTTAATTAATTTTAAGTATATAATATATATTTATAATCATAAATCTTAAATATATATGATAGTATAAGTGATAATGTAATATATTAATATATTCAAACTATTATTAAACAGGTGCCCTTTGTGGAATTGTGGGAGATATTAAGGGGGAAAATCCCCCCAAAAATTACTTTTTAAATTATGTAAAAACACCTAGGGCGCCTTGCTTGGGTGCCTGGGCAGGTGCCTTGGACGCCTTGGGCGACTTTCTAGGTGCCCCATAAGGCGCTCTGACAAGGCGCCTGGGCAAAAGCACCTTGGTGCCTAGGTGCCCGCCTTGACAACTATGAGTCCCATCAAATAATGAAAAGTGGTTGGCTAGTTCTGGCAACTTTTTCCTGTAAGAATGACAGGTTCTGAAACTCCATGAAAATAGAGGTTGAACAACCTGTCCTGAACATGCTTATCCAAATATATCGCTGCCCCAGCATGCACCTGGTTGCACATGTAATCCTTGCAGAGCACAGTCACTTGAGCCCAGGTCCAAGATTGTCCCGAGGACACAGACTTCCGAGGAGCATGCTCCTTACTACCTCCAATAAAGTCTTCCTCCTTAATAGCTAACAAAAGTACTGCCCATAAAATCTAACCTTTTCATTTCCTGGGCATAATTCCAATTACTTCAATGTCGCAGCAAACTCTACAGAATACATTCGATGATTTACACATTCTGGACATGGAGTGGGAGACCATCAATGATGCAACAAGATGAGGGAATCACTACAGCAATACATTTGCATGATCTGGCAAGTGCACCTTGAAGGTAACCAGACCAGAGGGGATGTCATAAATCCACCTCCTTCTCCTGACATTCTTGCAAAAGTAAACTTATTGATTTAATTAGGACAATAGGACAATCCCATCCAAGAACTACCAGCTCTGTCGTCAAGCAATAATACCTACGAGAGAACCTTCAAAGTTAAAATGTCCAACTATGAGAGGACAACCGCAAAAGAAGCTAAAAGGCATTCATCATAGCCAGCTCTTACCCTTCACCGTGTCCAGGTACCCAGGTATATCCATCATTCCCTTGGTCTCCGACTAACCCGTCAAGCTGAATTGTGGATCCTTCAGGTGACTCCAACTCCGCAGCAGCAGGTTGAAGCAAAGATCTCAATTCGTACAGCTTAGCTTAAGTGACCAATGTCCCTGTAAAGATAGTAATGCACACATTCTTATGAGAAAATGTCCAGCGCCTCTCCTCAAATCATCAAGCACAATTGTATTTACTCACATAATTCAGAGAAATCCCCATACTATTTATAAAGCTCTCTTCCCTAGTCCGACTATGTAAATCATGGATATCTGTCACCTTTCTTCAAACAGACTCACCTCTATAATCACATCTCTCAGCCCACACACTCCAATCTTCCAACCGTCCAAGGACTGGCCAACTCTAAGCAAGTTCGAAGGATAAGTAAGCAAGTAAAGTTGAAATTGAATTTAAAACGGGTACCTTCCAAGGACCTGAAAGATATTCTGGATGGGATGATGGACGTACCATAGGCTTCATCTAGGAAGCTGAACGGCTGTGGCTGGATGTGTAGTCCATGAAATCTAGAGAGGACTACCTTCTCAGGTGTCATCAATCAGATATAATTGTTTTAGACTCGTAGATGGATCTAGGCAGGTAGCCAAGCTGTTGGGCACTTTCATGTATTTTGCTTAATAGATAATGACCCAAATAGAAAACTTTTTAATGCATCGACCAAAAGCAACACAATTTTCATTTCAGCACCATTGTGAGGGAGAGACGCTCCCCTCTTTTCCTTAACCGAGTTCTTCATAAAATCCACTTCTTACGGCAGGGTACTCTCATTCTCCCTGGACATGGTCATTTATTTTCGACAACTGGGCGTATACCGCTTAGCATAAGTCTCAAGTGTACGGTTTTCTCGGGATCAAGATAGCGCCTAATCTGCCACTACTTCACCTTGTAAGAAACTTTGCATTGGTATGTTAAGAACAATCACATCCTATATTACTAGTGAGGTACACGAACCAAATTCTTCCCCTCGACAATGACGCGATTCTGAGAGCGGATGACACGCTTGATGACGCCGGTCTCTCCTTTATCCTTGCCCCTTATTATCATCACCTGCATCGAGCTAAAAAAATAAGATCGGTGGGAACGAACTGACGGCATCCAAAACGAGCGGCTGAGTAGATAAAACTGGGAAGGAACACTGGAGAGGGAGCATCACGTTGTCCCCCCTCAAAATCTTCCACTTCTGGATCAGCTTCTGAGCCGCCTTCCAACCCATCTATCCTTCGCGGGGTTTCGCTCGCTCCCTCGCCGAAATTCTTCCGAAACAGTCCGCGCGCGGCCCGCGTGGTAGGCACACGGCGAGGAGGACCAGATTGCACCCCCGGCGGCTCCGTCCTGCGCCGCGGAGCAGGAGCGGCGGCGGGGCAAGGCGAAAGCCCCCGGTCAGGACTCAGGGATGTCTAACGGGTCGGATACGACGGCCTTATTTGTATCCGTATCTTGTAACTAAAAGAGTTCGGATCACCGGGTGGAGAGAGGTCAGCCAGTTTCGAATGATGTGAGGGCACGTGAACGAAGTGGAAGTGCGTTTTGACGGAGTAAAGCAGATGTGATATTGCTCAACAGTATTTAATAAGTCTTTAGAATCTTCGTAACTCGGCAGCGAATTGATAAAGAGTCGGCAATAAATTTTTAAAGATTCAGTAGCAGAGTCATGATAATAGGTCTCGGTAGTAAATTTTTAAAGACTCGGTAACAAGTTAAATCAAACTCGATAGTAGAGATGTCAATAATTACCGATTATCCGATTATCCGACCGATTCGTTAGTTAATGAACAGTAATAAATAATTTAAATTTTTCGAATAAGATATCCGTGTTCGTTTACCGATTAATCGTTATCTTAGCGGATGCGATCATAAATAAATCATAAACCGAATCCAAAATTTGTTATTCGTATTTGTTAACTAATACATAATACAATAACTTACAATTTATGGCATATAAACATATAAATGTCCCATATAGAAAATTTTAACTCACCGGTTCATCCTCCTCTCTGAGAACTTAACATTGGACAAGTCTTGCCTTGACGTCTGACAGTGATGTCTTCTTTCTCTTCCGCTTCTTGATGGTGCAATTCATGAACATACTTTTGCTGCAAATCGACTATCTTATGTTTTATGTTGGACATGTATTATTTTAAACATGTAATTAAGATTTTTTTCTATCTCACAATTTGTGTTGCGTATCTAATTATGTAGTGTAGACAGACATGTATTTTTTTTATCTCATGTTTTGTATTAGATATATAATTAAGATTTTTCTTCTTATTCATTGTTATAAATAGATACTTTTAATTGTAATATATGTTTTTATGTATGTTTCTATCGGTAAACTTATCTTTACTTGTTTATTTTGTTGATTTTGTACTGTACATATGTTATCTCTTTATATATTTGATAACCGTCTATTATTCGACCATAAACCGTTTTAAAGCGGATAATATAATGCATATCGAAGATACACCCGATACCGATAGTTAACGAATAACAAGTGAATACACCTTTTTTCATAGGATACGGATACGGATAATATTATTATTCGACCCGTATTCAACTCGTTGACATTTCTGCTCGGTAGGGGGATCTTGAAAAGTCGAAAAGACATCACATAGTCTTTAAAACGCACTGATATTTCGTCTTCCACAACATCACGTATCCTCACGTCGTTAGAATGAAGATTGCGGAAACTCTCTCCATTCTGACCCAGGTGATCCCCACTCATAACCAAAATAATACGTATTCAAATATTATTTGTAAGTCGTTGAGAATGGATGTCAATTGTTTTTAAAAGAATAATTTATTTTCTCGTGTGAAAAAAAATCGGAAGTTTGGTAAAAAATTATGAGAGAGAAATCGACCAAAAAAATTAGATGACATGTCTGATATCAAATTTAAGTATATTGTGGTTTAAAATATTCAAGAAAATCTAAAATATAAGATAAATTATTCTCATTTTATTCAAGAAATATCTATCAAAACAATTTTTTCCATATTTATTTTTTTATTTATGAAAACAATTCTACCTCAGCTTTCGTTAACTCCACTTTCACCACACAAGCAGCATACCCAGTTAGGTGGGTATTTGACTTGATTTAATAAAATGTCTAAAAAACTTTGCTTCATGTCTAATCTATAATATAAACTATAAAAATCTTAATTACCACTCTAGAAAATAAAATTTACGGTTAATTATTTTAAGTTAAGTAATTCATCGATAAAATACTGTTGGATTAGATATTTTATCAAAATTAATTTATGACTCATTCGGAGGCAAGTTATTAATTAAGTCAATATAAATAATAAATGTTCTGATATAATAATTTTAATTACTATTTTTTATTTAAATTTTATTTAACGTAATTAATATTTAAAGTATTTTTTATAAAAATAATATGATTTTTGAAAAATATTTAAAAGATTGTTACTTTTCTATTTTGCCATCTTTGCGGCTTGATTTTGTTCGGTTTTAAACATCTGTTGTCAAAATTGAAATCAAACTAACGGATTCATCTCAACATCAAATTGATAGTGGTTTTCTTTGTTGGTTTAACATATATTATTTATTTATAAAATGTAAAATAAGATAAAATAAAATATTTTAAAATTAACGTAAATAAATAAAAAATATATTCATTTGACTTTAATTAACTTTAAGTTAAGAGTTAAGTTGAATACTCAGTATTACAAAATCTATGTAACAAAAGAGAGAGACAAATTAGAACATTTATTTTGCACCCTCCCTCTCCTCCCCACCGTTCCTTTCTTCTCCGGCAGCCAGCAAGCAGATGTAGGAAGAAGCTCGCCTCTCCGGACCTCTCGTCGACGATAAGGCGGCGGAGCTCGCCCACCAATCGGAACCCACCTGGGCCACCACCACCAGTCGCCCACCCCCTTCTCATCCACCTTGGCCGAGCAAAGATCGCTACTTTGTACAAGAACCGACCGAACGTTCGGGGAATAAGACTCCTCGCCATCTGCACGCCCTGCGTCTCCGCTACCCTCGTCGTCGTCACCAGCAAGCTCCGCCCTTTCCCTCCTTGTTCTCGCTCTGGAAAGCTTCCCATGGCGGCCGCAGCCCCCACATCCCTCTCTCTAATCCCCTCTTCATCCTCGTCCTCCGCCCGGCGCAATGTGGCTGCCGCGGCCACCATGACCTCTCCCGCCGCCGCCAGGGGCGGCCTCGCCCTCAAGGCGACGCACCTCCGTCGGCTGAGCTTCGCAGGCGCCGCTGCCGACCCGCTGCTGGCCCTGCAAGTTGCCGGGAGGGTGAGGGAGGTGGCCGGGGCCGCTGGGAGGGGCCCCCGGGGAGTGGTGTCCATGGCGAAGAAGAGCGTTGGGGACCTGTCAGAGGGAGATCTCAAGGGGAAGAAGGTATTCGTGAGAGCCGACCTCAATGTACCCCTCGACGAGAACCAGAACATCACTGACGACACCCGCATCCGGGCCGCCATCCCCACCATCAAGCACCTCATCAGCAAGGGCGCCAAGGTTCTTCTTTCCAGCCACCTGGTCAGTGCCCGCCAAGTGTTTGATTTTAATCTTTTAACTATCTTCCTAGTGTTAGCGTTGCCTACTTTATTCTTCGACTGGGCTTTTACCAATTGCCATTTTCCCGATTTTGATATTCTTTGTACTCATTGCTTTACATCTTCCTGGTATTCATTTCTAGACATGAATTTGAATAGATTTCAAAAATAAGAACTGTTTTGTTTCTCTATCTCTTCTGTAGGGGCGCCCCAAGGGAGTTACACCAAAGTTCAGCTTGAGCCCTCTTGTGCCTAGGCTTTCTGAACTCCTTGGCTTACAGGTCTGCAGATCTACCTCCTGCTTCAAATAGCATTATCATTGACATTTTTATCCTGGAAAATGAAAATGACAACTCTTCTATTGGAATTCTGCTACAGGTTGTGAAAGCTGATGACTGTATTGGTCCCGAAGTTGAGAAATTAGTCGCTTCACTTCCGGAGGGAGGGGTTCTTCTTCTTGAGAATGTGAGGTTCTACAAGGAGGAAGAGAAGAATGACCCAGAATTCGCCAAAAAGCTTGCGTCACTTGCTGATATTTATGTAAATGATGCTTTCGGTACCGCCCACAGAGCCCATGCATCAACAGAGGGGGTCACAAAGTTCTTGAAGCCATCTGTTTCTGGTTTCCTTTTGCAGAAGGTCAGAAACAGAGCTATCCACTCCAATGAAATGTAAAGGCTAAAATAACTACAACCTGACATTTTTATTATAGTTGATTAAAGGCAAACATGTTTGTCTCAATATGATGATAAGTCATATAGTTATTTGCTATTAGTTACTTATATGGGTAGACTTCTAATATCAGTAGCAATATATATGCTTTTACCTTTCAAATTGATTAAATTAGGCCATTATTTTCAGGAACTTGACTACCTTGTTGGAGCTGTTTCCAACCCCAAGAGGCCCTTCGCAGCCATTGTTGGTGGCTCGAAGGTGTCTTCTAAGATCGGTGTGATTGAATCACTGCTGGAGAAAGTTGACATTCTTCTCCTCGGCGGAGGAATGATCTTTACATTTTATAAAGCACAAGGTTTGTCAGTAGGTTCTTCTTTGGTGGAGGAGGACAAGCTCGACCTTGCAACATCACTTCTTGCAAAAGCAAAGGCAAAGGGAGTGTCCCTCATGTTGCCCACAGATATTGTCATTGCTGATAAGTTTGCTGCTGATGCAAACAGTGAGGTATATTTTTTTTCTCTGCATTGTTCTAGAGACATTCATTTCAACAAAATTATGTTGGAATGTGATGACCATTGCCTAGCTTATACATAAATTTCACTGGATGCTCTCTCTCCTTGAGTGAGTCATGTCTCCGAGGGACATGCATGCCACATGTCAATTAAGTGGGACTGAATGGCTGAAAATTCACTAGATAAACTTATTGTATTTCGCATTGACTATTTTGCCAAATGCTATTTTGATTTTGGATGTCTTTCTCATTGGTTTCCAGAATACACTTAAAAATACATGAAAATAAAAAAGCCTGGGATTAACATTATCTGAACTTTTTTATTGTTGTATTACACTTTCTTTTTATCAGACCATTGGATATGCAAAATCCTGGCAGGCCTTGACTTCGATTAGCAAAACCTCTTAATGTGAAACAAAATGTTTATGAATTTTTGTTTCTATCTCTCGTAATGTAACGTCCATTTGGTTTGATCTAATATACTGGATTACTACTCCCAAATATTATTGAGAATGATGTCTGTATCGCAGATTGTTCCATCAACTGCTATCCCTGATGGTTGGATGGGGCTTGACATTGGACCAGACTCTGTTAAAGCATTCAGTGATGCACTGGCAACGACGAAGACTGTTATTTGGAATGGTCCGATGGGAGTTTTTGAGTTTGACAAATTTGCTGTGGGAACAGAGGTATCTTTTTTTCATCATTCTGCTGCCGACTGCCACAGACCAATTTTGCCTCTTTCTTTTGATCTCATCATTTTCTTTACACTGTGGATGTCACTTGTCATGCCATTACAACCTGGCATCAAGTTTAGTTTTGATAAAACTACTGTCATCTTTTTCTTTTGTTCAGGCCATTGCTAAGAAGCTGGCCGAGCTAAGCGGGCAGGGAGTGACCACAATCATTGGAGGAGGTGATTCTGTTGCCGCGGTTGAGAAGGTGGGCGTTGCCGAGGTGATGAGCCACATCTCAACAGGTGGCGGGGCCAGTTTGGAGTTGCTTGAAGGGAAGGAGCTTCCTGGGGTTGTAGCCCTAGATGAGGCAGTGCCCGTTGCTGCCTAAGGCCCAGTGCAGATTTCTCAGTTTTCAGCTTCTTTGCTGCCTTTTTGTTTGACTTCTGTCTGCAAATGGAAGTGTAAAGGTATTCTGAATCTCTCATCTCTTGTACTGCAATAGTGAAACTGGCTATGATAGAGGTTGTCACTTATCAGGAGTAAATTTTAATAAGAGCATTTCACTTTGAATAAAATGACCCTTTATGAAGTGGTTGTTTCATGGGAAGCTTCTTTATCTTGTAAATTGTATTTAAGACGAGAGTATTTAAAGTGTTCATTCAAACTTCAGTTTGTCTAAACTCAAGAAAACAGATAGAGTTAAACATGTATGTATGATTGCTTATAAATTTAATTAAAAATTAAATTATTAAATACTTGATTGAGTTTGAATATTTGTATGGAATATGGTATATGGACATTTTTTTATTTTCCACCTTACCGCACTACAATCAGAATTTTATCTAAAAAATCATCAGACATTCATCCTGATTTACAAACCCAGGTGCAAGTACATTGATATTTTCAATCCCTTCTTCTTACGTCAGCTTAAATTTGGGCATATGTATGTTGCTGAGATCACTGTTTGTATTATGACGTTTTTCATTATTTAGAATCTCTTAAGACAATTGAAAAAAGGATAAACCGTTTGTACCTCTCTAAAATGTTTCACAAAGTTGCAAGGAAAAGAGAAAATCCATCGAATTGAACTCGAATAATTTGTAATTTATAATATGTTTGATCTCATGATAAATTTTTTTAGTATGGAATATACTCTTACAATAAAACTTATTTAAAATTTTAAAAGATACTTGACAGTCATGATATAACATATTTCTACGAAAAAATTCTTCTCGACTAAAAGAAGCTGGAGGTGGGATTTTTTTTCTTTTTCTTTTTTTCTCTTGGTCACTCATCCTTGTGTGTTACACTAGTCCCACACTTTTAGCAATATTTCACCATTATCTTACATGTTATATTGAAATATAATTTTGCAACAAAAATGCATGCAATGTTTTTTTTCAACTAAACACCTTACGAGGGCCACTTCACTTGACTATATATCACCATCCTTCTTCATGTCAGAAAATTCTAATATAATAAATATAATTGAGATTGCTCAAATGAAATCACATCTTCTAAAGATTCAAAACCATTAGAATCCTCATGAAACCTGTCCAAAAGCAAAGCTTGGTCATAAAATTGAGCTAAATTCCACTTGAGCTTACTCCCACTAAACTTTTCTTGATAGAGGCCACATTTGTTCTACCTTTTTTTTTTTTTTTGCAGTGTAGCCATTTTTCTTCAGCAATCACTCTAGGATTCCAAATCAAGCAACCCAATAATTTATATATAATTTAAAGTTTATATCTGGACAGCATTCTCTGGTGACAAAAAGAGAGCAACACCCTGTCTCTATTGGTAGTGAAGGTGCCCACGTTGGGGCTCAATGGCCCTTGGATATGAGTTCATCCCTCACACTCTTCAGCCACTACTTTATTGGGGGGAAGAAGTCATGCTCTTGATGGGCTGCCTATCTAAAGCTCCTGTACCCCCCCCCCCCTTTAATATGGAAAAGTATCATACATTGTCCATGTTGAAATTGGCAAGCCTTGTGGTTTGTGTGTGGTCAATGGTAGGCATGACCCTAATGGGTTTGGTTGTTGGAGCTTGGAGGAATTATAAATATACAAACATACCTACCTTTCCTACAAAGAGGAGAGCATCTATGTGCTTGGAAATAGGGACGCAAGACATATTTTAGGCAAAGTCCTCTCCGGTGACGGTTGCAAACGGGTCGGATTCGATAACTAAATCGTCTATATTCGACTCCGATTTAGATAATGGTAAAACTGCTTCGATTTTGATTTCGAAAATTTTGAAATCATTACGGTGTGGTATTGATATGATTTAAGAAATCAAAAATCAAAATTTATATTTTTTAAAATATATTATGTATTATTTTTGTGCAAAAATATGTTAATAATTTACTTATAATAACTAAAATTTGATATAATATTTTAAAAATCTTATTTTTTAAATTCACCACTTTATATATAGTATTTTATATTTTATATTTTATAATTTTTTATTAATTTTACTTACATAATATTTATTTTTTAATAAAATTGGATAAATAAAAACATATTCAAATGGTTCCAATTCTAATAATTTATAAGAAAAAACAAGTTTTGAACCTGTTAAGTTTGTGTCCCAAATTTGTAATATCTGATTTCATTTACATCCCTGTCTCCGGTGGTTAATTAATTATCCACTGGTTGTCATTTAGTTATCAAGAACCAAGTATAATTATGGTTGTTGAATAGGGGTTAATGATTGATTATCATATGATTATCAGATATCAAATAGGGGTAACAATAGGTCGAGGTTGCTCGTGGGACAAAAAATATTATTTTCTTTCTAGGGATAAAGAGACAAGAAAGAAAGAATGTATTTTAAATATGTCCACATGTAATTTAAAATTCCCGATGCCCCAAAAAAATCTCTAGCCGTTGAAAAACAAATATCATTGTCTGAAAATTCTTTAAATAATTCTTTAATATATTTTTATTTTTATACTGAAAATGTTTTTCTCTGATCCTATGCTATTCTCTCCTTCTTGCCTCCTTATCTCTAAAAAGAAAAGAATATTTTTGACGATAAAGTTTCATTAAATAATTATTCAATGAAAATTTTTCAAATGGTTTTAGTCAAATCTATTCATATTTTAAATTTATTAGTCTTAAAAGTTTTTTAATATTTTATAAATAATTATGAAGTTTAATACGATGAAGTCCCCGAGATACCGAGGGAAATCTTATCGTCACCGTTTCCCATGAGACGGATACCCCATCTGCGATCTGTTCAAAGTCGGCCTCTATGTTCACCGCTTGGTGTCCCGACCACCATGCTTCACGGCCCTCCTGTCCTTCGGACCTCCACGTGTACGACTGATCGGGGTGTTCGGATCCGAAGCCGCGGCGCCCGTCGGATCTCCGTACCCTATTATCTGAAACAAACGTCGGCCGTCCATCGCCCACCGTTTCCGACGTGATCAAACCGCGGCGATGCCCGCGCTCGGTAACCTCACCGGACCATCCCGAAATTCGAATATCCGAACAAAGGAAGGGAGTGTGCACGTTAGCACCGCTCCCCTTTAACCTGCGCGGCGCGTATATAAATACGGTCCAGAAGGTTCTGCTGGTTTTCCGCCCTGCGTTCGCCTCGGAATTCCATTTCCGCTGCTGCTGCCGTGAGATCCGTGGCGATGGCGAAGAGGAGCGTCGGGGACCTGAAGGAAGGCGACCTCAAGGGGAAGAGGGTGTTCGTCAGGGTCGACCTCAACGTTCCCCTCGACGAGAACCAGCGGATCACCGACGACACCAGGGTGAGGGCAGCGGTTCCGACCATCAAGTACCTCATCGGCTATGGCGCCCGCGTCATCCTCTCCAGCCACCTGGTATGGATACCGATCCGTGTCTCAAGCAGCGGGTTTTTGCCCGATCTGACTGATCCGTGCCTACTTTTTGTTGATTTCTATCGCTTCTCGGATTTCTGGGGTATTTTCGATGTTGCTTGAGGCTGGGAATGCATTCTCTTGATTAGTATGCTGATCGGTTCAGTTTCTTTTATCTTTTCATGGGGCTGCTTGCATTGACTCCAAAGAGCAAATGATTGTTTGGTTGCCTGGTTGTCATGTCTTGCACGTTCCTCTGGAAAGCTATAGGGAACCTGAGGTTCTTCAGACTGTTAGTTTTACGCTGATCGTTCTGTGTTGATGCTTCAATTGGCTCGATGCAAGTACTTGTGTTTGTTCTTTGTTTTTTCTTGGTATAAGTGGTGGCATGGAAAGCCGGGTCGGGACGGTCGACCCGATCTGACTCGGTCGGATTATCGGGTGACCGGGCCGATCTTGACCCAAACAGCTTGATCTGCTGCCTGCGCTACCCCCAGCTTGCGACCCTGGAGCCCTTCGCCCTAAAGGCTCCTTGGGGGCCTATATAAGCTCCCAAGGGACCTTCCCCTCACCTGCTCCACCTCCTCTTTGTTAATACTCTCACTACCTCACATTAAAATCTCTCTCATCATTCGTCCAAGTATGAAATTTACTCACTGAAAATGTGAAAAATTTACCGAATCTGCAGGTAAACTAAAATTTCAGTTCAAGCAAGACTGCCGTCCAATGCAATAGAATTTTATTTTTTTGCCAGGCCCGGTAGATTTTCTTCATCCAGCAGAGTCATTTTGTCCCTCTTCATCCAAAAAATTTAAACTCTTTTTTTCTTAAGTTTTTAAATTTTTTTATTTTACCTTATAATCAAAACATGAATAGTCTAGACTCTGAAATTTTATATATAAGTGGGGTTTTGATAGAAGGCTGTCGTCCAATGCAATAAAATTTCCATTTTCTTGTAGATTCGGGTAGATTTTCTTCATCTAGCAGAATCATTTTGTGCCTCTTCGTCCAGTTCTCTCTAATGTTTTTAATTTTGTTATTTTTAGCTCATAATTAAAATCTCATGACTCTGAAATTTTATATACAAGTGAGATTTTGATCATAGTCTGGAATGGAGGACAGATAGAAATTATTCCCGTAACATGCAAGATCAAAGTGGTAAAAGTTATCTTAAAAAATTAAGATTTGAACATAAATACAGATATCTTTTATTTTTTTGAATGATTCAAAGTTTGAATCCAAACATGACCCTTAGGACTTGGTTTGAATCCGGGTTGACCTAGGTTCAGTTCAGTTGGGCTGGGCCAATCTTGTCCCAACCCGACCCAATTTCTCTTGAGTGGTGCTCTTGCTATCTATACCCAAATTAGAGAGTGAAGAAGTGGTGTGCTGCTGATCTTGACATTTATAGGGCGTTTGGTAGCACGACTAATGCAGTTTTTGTTATAAAAATATATTTTTATGATAAAATTTGTTCATAAGAGTGTTTGGCAATCATTAAAAAAATATATTTGTAAATAACATTTTTTAATAAAAAAGAGATGATATCTTTTTTTCTGTTGTGGTCTCATCTTCCCTCTTTTTATTATCATATTTCATCAAATATTATGTCTTCAACTATATTAAACTTTATTTTATATAAATTCTTATTATGAATTTGTACAAAAATTTATTGTGTAATTGTATACCCCTTCAACACAGTCGTGACACCCATGTTTATCTTCTTGCGGACATCGTTCCCACTGGAAAAATGGTTTAGGCCTATGTCAGCTCTACATGCCTTCTTGATTTACTTTGATGGCTAACCGGGGTCAGGTTGGGAGCATATATGTTGAGATTGGTCAAACAGACCCACATCGGATTATCATGTTTTTCCTTTTCCCGTACACTCGGTGAATAAAATTATAAAAATGCCAGGCATGGTGGAACACAAATTTTTGCTTTGTAGTTTGCTGCTTCTGCTGATTAGTTCATTTGTCAAGAGTAAAAATATTCTCTATTGGTGATAGTATACAAGTTTGTAGTGATTATCAATCTTGGAACAAAAAGCATCAGCAAGATGCGTGTGCTTTTTTTAGAATGATTCGAGGAGAGGTTGAGGGCTCGTGCTTGAAGCCATATTAACCAAGCATCATACATCTGAATTGTTCGGTTTAATCTTAATTTATAAGACAAAATAGCTGGAAATAAGCAGTTAATTCTTAATAGATAAAATACACATGGATATATTTCAACAAGTAGAGACCCACAAACTTGTGTGCTAAGCAAAACCATGACGATGATGTCTCAACATCGGATTCAGATGGGGGGGATGATTCAAAATGTCACCTACTATAATGGTGCCCATTGACTGATATCCACCTTAGGAGCTGGGGGTTCAACGGTTGCGTTGTTCACTTGGCTGAGACCAATTCTGATTGATGCATGGGGAAGGCCTGTCGTGTGTAATTAAGCTTCCTCTCTATCCCTTTTGAGGTGTTTGGTTCTAGGATAAGTTGAGTTTTTGTTACAAAAATTTGGCTTTGTAACAAAATGTGTGAAAATGAGTGTTTGGTGATCATTAACAAACTATTTTTATAGTGGGATTGGACAAAAGGGGACTTTATTTTTTTGTGGTCTCTCACATTTTTATGGTTATACATTGTTGGTACTCTTATTGTTGTCATTTCTCACCAAGCATGTCAATTTTATGTCTTTAGCTATCTTAGATTTTATTTTAATATAAAATTTTGTCGTGAAAGAGTATACAATTTATTGTGCAACTAAACATCTCATTTAAGACAACCTTTTATTCCTTTTTTCTTCGTTGAATTCTCCCTGTCACTGACTTGACTGTAGAAGACAATGCCTGCTAGTCAACGGAAGGTTTTCATTATTTGGCATGTCGAAAGTGCTGTTAAGCCTACTTATCCTCTTCAGATCCGACCTCTTTTCTAGCATTACTAGTTAAACATATCCCCAGCTCACATTTTATCTCATCGTGTAGAACCACAAGTATTTTTCTTTCCGTTTAATACTTTTATTTCTATCTTGTCTACCATTAATGATATTGATGTAGCCTGGGGTTATTTTACCAACAAGTCTGAGACGTCTGCAGGACAAAGAATGGTGCACATAGAGTTAGATAGGCCGAAGGAGATCGTGGACAAGATTTTAGTTTGTTACTCAACCAGCTTTTTACGTCTACACGCAGGAAAATGTAAAAATATTTATCAATACTTATAAAATTTCGTGGACGTCGTATTTTAAACTTAAACTCAGACCTTTGCACTTCTCATTTTAAACTTAAACTCAGACCTATACACACTGAAAGTTGGATCCATTTCAACTTTTTAAATGCAAGGCAAGATGATTCTTCATTTCAAGCATCATCTTTTGATCAATGTCTACAATGACTTGTTTTCTTTCTTTTCAGGGACGCCCAAAAGGTGTTACTCCTAAATACAGCTTGAAGCCTCTGGTTCCTAGGCTCTCAGAATTGCTTGGTGTCAACGTAATACACTTAGCACCCCACAGTTATGCTCGTCTTTTCTTCACATATAACCCAAGTATAGCACCTAATTTCTTTGGCTTGTTAAACACAGGTTGAGATGGCCAATGATTGTATTGGCGAAGAAGTCGAGAAGTTGGTGGCCGTGTTACCAGAGGGAGGTGTCTTGCTTCTTGAGAACGTGAGATTTTACAAGGAAGAGGAGAAGAATGATCCAGAGTTCGCAAAGAAGTTGGCATCACTCGCAGATCTCTACGTTAATGATGCATTTGGTACTGCTCACAGAGCCCATGCCTCAACAGAGGGAGTCACCAAATACTTAAAGCCAGCTGTTGCAGGCTTCTTAATGCAGAAGGTACTATATCCCGGGTCTTTTTTTTTCCGGAACCATATTTTCCCTGGCATTTTTCCAGGCTTCTTAATCACAGCTAATGTACCATTCTTGACCTCATGTTACCGAGGTCATTACAGAACATCACTATTGATCACTTTTATAGCCGTTCAGTTATTTTGCCGACAGTGAAGATATATTCTGTTTGGTAGATCTTCAGTGATTAGAGGCTCTCCGCACTGATTTTAAGTAGTCAATTAGGAGGATAGTAAGATATGCCTCATATCCTAGTTGCTAAATCCACTTGTTTAATTTAATTGTCGCGGATACTTTTGTTTCAGGAACTTGACTATCTTGTTGGAGCGGTAGCAAATCCTAAGAGGCCATTCGCTGCCATAGTAGGTGGTTCGAAGGTTTCAACGAAGATTGGTGTCATCGAGTCCCTGTTCGAGAAAGTTAACATCCTTATGCTAGGTGGAGGGATGATGTTCACCTTTTACAAGGCTCAAGGGTATGCAGTCGGTTCATCACTGGTCGAAGAGGACAAGCTTGAGCTTGCTACAGAGTTGATGGAGAAGGCCAAGGCGAAAGGAGTCTCGCTTTTACTGCCCACCGACGTCGTCGTGGCGGACAAGTTCGCAGCTGACGCAGAAAGCAAGGTATGTTTGATAAGCGCCGAACTCAGTCGCAAGGACCGTTCTTAAGTGCTTGTTTGATAGGGTATCAGTCATATATATCGTATCATTTAAAACATTAAGTATGATGAATTCTAATACTCTGTTTTGTCGGATTATTAACAATGATACTGTGGACTTGCTCGTTTTATTGTCACTTTCTTATTTCAAAATCACCTCTTGAAAAAGAAGATTCACCAAACGCTCTTACGTTGGTTTCACCCCTTCCTCGTATAATTTAAAACAAGAACCCCTCTTCCAAATTACAATCTTTTACACTAACCTAAACGTTAGACCTTTGAAGATCCTGCAAAATGGACCAAATGCACTGTTTTGCAGAATTTTACCATCAAACAAGTCCTGTATCAATTCTTTACATTGATACTTCTGTTTGGGGCGGAGAATCAGACATTTTGGGATGATCTTGATCACTGTCAGTTTCAAGTTAATAAAGACGCGTGTTTGATACCAAGTTGCAGAGCAGCACTTGCTAGAATGCCGTTCTTTGGCAAGACGGTGATTTCTTTATTTCTTCTAACAGGTGGTCCCTGCGGACGGCATACCTGAAGGCTGGATGGGCCTCGACATCGGACCGGACTCCATCAAGACATTCAGCGAATCCGTGGACACCGCCCAGACCATCATCTGGAACGGACCGATGGGAGTGTTTGAGTTCGAGAAGTTTGCTGCCGGAACCGATGTGAGCAAAAAAAAAAAAAATCAAAGTTTTTTGATTGGTTTGTTCGCCAAAATTTAGTTCCTGTCCATGTTCTTGAGAAAAATGACATTGTCCTGATGCACCCCCGTCCCCTACACTCCACAGGCAATAGCGAAGAAGCTGGCCGAAGTGACTGGGAAGGGCGCCACGACCATAATCGGCGGCGGCGACTCGGTTGCGGCGGTGGAGAAGGCGGGTCTGGCGGACAAGATGAGCCACATCTCGACCGGCGGCGGCGCCAGCCTGGAGTTGCTGGAGGGCAAGAGCCTCCCGGGGGTGCTCGCCCTCGACGACGCGTGAGCAGCGAAGAAGAAGAAGAAGACTCCTTACGTCGACCGAGAGGGAGTTTTGTTCGTTCCCGAGCGAGCACTCGGCGGCTGTCGTCCGTCTTCCGCTCGGGGGGTCTCCGAGTTAGTAATCTTTCTGCCCGCCTGCTTCTTCTTGTAGAGATGTGGTCGAATAAGTCAACCTCCTCCGTCCCGTGCGTGGGTGGGGTACTCGAAAACTCGTATAACCTCTCCTCCTGTGTGTAGCTTTCCTGAAGGCTGATCTTTTTAGCGTTTCCGGTCTTTCATGAACGAGTTCAGGGAAAATTCTGCCCGTTGTCGATCAAGTACGCGGAAGGGCTGGATCGGGTCGGGTCATGTGTGGTCCCTGAGCCCATGGTTCGTCTCGTCCCGACTTGGTCGGATTTGAGACTGACTGATTTGGTCTTGATCTCAAGATTTCGATCTCATAATTAATATTTTATTATTATTTTTGACGATTCTGGTCGATTTTGTCTCGAATCAGGTTGCGAACTTGACCGACTCGGGTCGGTTTGGGGTTAAATCGACCCGATCTTGACTCTCGACTCTATCTTCCTTGTCTGAGCCTATCGGTGTTTTGGCGGACCATGTTTACCGTGTCAATACCGACCTGAATGTACCAATGGGACGAGGGTGCGTGAAGCACCTACAGGATCTCTCGGGGGTTTTGCCATAAAACCCTCGAGAGGTCTTCTCACTTCTCCTCTCCACCTCGGTGTTATCACTTCTTTTCTTTCATTCTCTTAGTCAAAATTTTTTCCGCGAGGGGGGGGGTGGGTTTTTTTTTTTGTAGTAGAGGACTGCCGTCCGAGTAGGATGAATTTTTTGTCATATTGATTGGTTGTGCTTGTTTTTTTTGTTTAGAAGTCACAAGACGTATGCCCGCAGATCAAAGGAATACCAACTCCGATGGTCGGCGACACAAGATTTTGAGATTTTCCCTGGAAGATTAGGTTGGTGAAGAAACCCTAGAGAAGTGGAGCACCGGCAGCTGCTGTGCCGGAGGTTGCGGAGACTTGCTCGTGGGTCTGGATTCTGACCCAAAGGGCAGCATAAAAGAGGAAAAAAAAGTTTCCTCCGACGTAGACACAATAATAGGCCTCGTGGAGTCCATCCCGTGAATCTCGCATGGTCAGATCATAGGTTTCACGGATCGTTCGAGAGAACCCTTTCTCATAAAAGAGTGGATTGGCAAAGTTGATTGTCCAGTTATTGCTTATTTTTATTTTTTTTAGCCATAAAACGAAATTACTTCCTTCCCTCTAGTTAGACGGATCGAGTCAACCCATCTTGCTTAACCTGGTTCGGTTTCTTTCTTCCAATTGGACTAAAGAGTTAATGGTGCAAACAAGCACAGCCGAGTTGGTTTGAATGCTCTGAACCAAATACAAAAAAAGGGTATGTTCTTCAAGCTGGGCATGCTTATTGCTGCTTAAGTTGGAATGAGTTGTTTGACTTGTGCTCTGGTTTGGCT
Source organism: Cryptocoryne crispatula var. balansae (assembly GCA_036172225.1). Taxonomy (NCBI): domain Eukaryota; kingdom Viridiplantae; phylum Streptophyta; class Magnoliopsida; order Alismatales; family Araceae; genus Cryptocoryne; species Cryptocoryne crispatula. The sequence continues at coordinate 3,010,069 of CM069924.1, read as the reverse complement.
CACGATTTAATCGAGTGGTGTTTGAACTTGCATGTAGATACGCATTAGACAAATTCAAGTTTAAACTGGATGTGAGTTTGTTTAGACAACTCGAGTTCGGTCTAAAATCACGTATAGAACTAAATTGGAACTTATTTACCAAGTTCAACCTGAGTTTAGATGGATTAAAATTTGATTTTAATTTATGTAACAAATTCAATTGATATTAATCATAAATACGGAAACTTAAATTTATGAATAAATATTCAACGAGTACTCAATTGGGTTACAAAATTTATCCAGCTAACACACTGATCTTGTTCGAATTCAAAGCATTAAAAATCAAATTTCGATTTCATCTTCAAGTATTTAACGTCATTAACGAAGGAAGTCGAGTTTTTATCGAGTCAAGATTTGAAACCGTATTAGTTCATTTGCACCCCTAAGTAGAGTTAATCTACTGCTACAGCCGATCAAACTATCACACTAGTTGCAGAAATGCAGTGAAGAAATAAGTTGCTCTGATTCTGGAAAAGAAAGTTATGGAGCATGGAGCGATGCATGATTCTGTATGGACACAGCTCACAAGTCACAGCAACACAGAAATAGTATTCACTTTGGAAACAGCAGCAGCATCATGTGTAGGCGGGTAAGAGCAAGACATACAGGAAGAGAAGTTGCAGCAAACGTGGAAGTAGGATGCGTCTCGCAGTCCAGAGCGATCGGTTGCTGGTACCTCAACCAGGGGGCCATTTCATCTGCCTCCCACCAAGCACATGAAGGTGAAGATGATGGACTGATTGACCTGAGTGTGCAAAATAATGTCAGGAATACAAGCTTGGGCATGGATATGCAAGAACAACAAGATCATAACTTTTTGCGCCAGAAAAGAGTACATGCAGAAGCACCACTGTTGATTACAACGCGGAAGCCATTGGCGATGCCTTCGTTTTCGGCCACCAGCTTGGCGGCGTATAGAAGATGACCCAGTACGTCTTCATGCTTCTGTTCGGCCTGAGGGGGAAAAAGTTGATGATATGACTGCTGTGAGAGTTGGAAAGCTAAAAGGATTTTGGGAGATTGTCAAGCTGGATCCCTGGAGATTTTCTCGCTTGGTCTTCTGATTGATAAAATCATTTCAATTTAAAAAAGAGGTCCAATGATAATAGGGCTAGGTTGGGTGGGTCGGCCAAGATCAACTGATTGGGGAGGGGTGGCCACCACCACCGTCCTGCCTTGCCCCTTCCCAGCCCTAAAGGAGACTTGATGTGCAGGAGATCAGTCAACTTAGTTGGCATATCAGGTCCTGTGCAGGGTGGCTGTGACCAGCCCTCAACTGCAGGGAGGTGGCCGGATCTAGACTGCCGCTTCACCGACAACCAATTGGGACTCCAGATTTTTTTTGTTTTTTGTTTTTAAAATTTTAAAAGACAGATCACGGCCATTTTTGGATCGGTTTGCTTCCCTCGAATTGGCTGAGGTGGTTGAGGATTAGGAATGGCCTTGGCCGATCCAAGCCTTGTTCCAAATCCATCTTTAGCAGAACCAATTTTCCCTTCGTCATCTTAATGTTTCAAGATTAATCTCTCCTATTTACCATCATTCATCATAGAGCAGCTGCTCAAAAGTGTAGGATCATACACCCAAGTTCTGTCAAATTTTATTTATTTAAATTATTGTGTATATGACCAGAACGAGCTGAATGTAATTACTAGCTAAAGATTAATGATATTTAAATCTAATATTGATAAACAAGCTCTTACAATTGGCTGAGGTGGTTGAGGATTAGGAATGGCCTTGGCCGATCCAAGCCTTGTTCCAATCCATCTTTAGCAGAACCAATTTTCCCTTCGTCATCTTAATGTTTCAAGAATAATCTCTCCTATTTACCATCATTCATCATAGAGCAGCTGCTCAAAAGTCTAGGATCATACACCCAAGTTCTGTCAAATTTTATTTATTTAAATTATTGTGTATATGACCAGAGCGAGCTGAATGCAATTACTAGCTAAAGATTAATGATATTTAAATCTAATATTGATAAACAAGCACTTACAATTGGTGTCAAAAATATTCACTTAGAAAGGATTTTAGTTGTTCTCTGGGCTAAATATGACGATAAAAAAACATGTGAAAGAAACAAGAATATACTACCTTTCCAAGCTCTGTTAGTCCATCCCTAACTTTTGGAATCACCAAGACATGGACAGGAGCCTGTGGATTTATATCCCTGAAGGCCAACACTTCGTCATCTTCGTATACAACTTTTGAGGGGATTTCCTTTGATATGATCTTGTCAAATCTGAAAGGATGAGAAATAAGGCTAGTTAAGTATCGTGATATCATGTTCCTGTACAAGGAAACTCAAAGAGGCCAGTGATGGTGGGCCTCTTGGTGGTTATGGTTACCATATCATCATCTTGTGCAACTACCATTAACAAAGAAAACAACAAAAGAAAGACTAGTAGGATAGTAATAACATAACGTCCAAGTCATCATATACACCTCGGCCATTCGCCCAACTGTCAATACGAACTAGATAACTTATGACTGCTACAGGACTGTAGGTCACCAAGTTTAATCAGGATCAGATGTCAATAAGAGATGTACACATATGGAAAACAAATGCCCAACATCCCCAATCTCACATCTCTCAACCAACACACTAACAGAATATCACAAAAACAGCTTGGTGAGCAATAGTCTGACTCAATAAATATGTTTTCAATCAGCTCAAGAGATTGCAGAAGTATGTAAAGAGATTTATGAACACTGTACTTATCATAGTTGACAAGAACAGATGACTAGACATAAGGTCAAGAACAGTGCTCAGGATATAATCAAACAGTCTCATGACAACAAACTCAATCATGAGATCAACCAGACACCAAATGCCTCTGATGAGGGGTGCAATATTGGTGAGCAAGCAAGCAACCGACTGAAATCTCAAGGTATACCAAAAATGGATGAATAGATGCAAAATCAAGAAGACTGTCTTAGGATATAATCCAACAGTCTCAGAACAACAGCTTCAACCATGAAGTCAACCAAACACCAAATGCCTCTGCTGCGGGGTGAAATATTGGTGACCAGGCAAGCAACTGACTGAAATCTTGAGGTATAATAAATGAAATTAAAAAATATCTAGAAATGAAGGCTGAGAATCAATAGAAAAAATAATAGGTGCTGAATACATGGGAGTATGGGACTAGTGAGCTTTCTCTAATAAGATGTCTCCAGTAAATTGGCAGTATTAGATCCCCTGAGAGAGATGGAGGGTAAGCAACCTGAGTTTAGATACGAGTAAAGTGCAAAAATTGCTGTGAAGCGTGGCACAAGTGCTATCAACATTATCAAGAACTCCTAAAAGCTCATAGCATGGAACTCATCAATGAATATGCATTGTAAAAGTAACCATAGGATAGAGATGATCAAGAAAACTAAAAACTGAGCACATAAATAGAAAAAACTGTGATGTGGCTGACACTGAAAATCTACTGTACTAGTATCTCTAAGTCTGTGCCCACAACAGCAACGAGAACCCTGAAGTCAGAAAGAAGGGATGCGGATGAATGTAGCCTTGGTTGCTTATCAACTGTAAATAATAATGACCAGTAAGAATGAAGTTGAATGACGCACACAAGAGGAGAATGAAAGATTTTTGAAGATGGTCTGAAACAGTCATCACAAAAAAGATAAACTAGTATATGGTAAGAAGCCTCATAAGCAATGTTAGAGGAAGCGGCAGCGATAGTAGGCATAAACTCTATAAGTGCAAGACCCTCCATGAGGCAAAGGTACAATAACAACATGCAAACGTAAAAATGGAAAATAGCACGCATTGTCATATGCCCTATTTGGTTAGAGTATTAAAAATGATACCATATAAATTTTGTTTTGATATTGATATTTCTAGAGGATAGAGTATCAACAACAAAATTGATACATGTAGACACTTATATTACAATTAATACTTTATTTGTACTTCAAATTTCAAATTTGATATTAATAACCAAACGACTTGTGATGATCTATATTAATATTGTTTTTTGTGCCTTGTTTGTACTTAATTTCAAAATTGATATTAATAACCAAACACCTTTTGATGATCAATTTCAAAAGCATGGTGATAGAGGTGTTTAATACTGTTACCAAACATGTTAACCATTAAACCAATTAGACCTAACCCAGAATCCCAATCTAACATGACAAAGCACATTGAATCTAAAACATGTTGCCAATTTTTTGAGTCTATGCAACTCCCAAATGCATAAATTAAACAAAGAGGCTATGGCATTCTTGGAAGGGGTGATGTACTAGGAAAAGACCCAACATGCAACATGCTGAAAGGTTTTTGGCACGTTCCAGAGTGATGAACATCTCACTAGCTAAAGGACAAGGACAGAGTAATGCAACTCGAGACAACCAATGTGTTGTGGAAAATGTAGGGAGATTACATATAAATGTACAGAAGGCTTCAAGCATGCACTAATTCAAATCAACAATCAACAAAATGCACCATAGGCCTAGACTGTCTTGAAAATTTATGCATTCATCTCACCCAGTGAGCCCATGGTATTATTGATAATCAGCCATGAACTATGTGCACATCGGGACTCAGGAGAAGACCCAGCACCTAATACATTGAAAGCTCTCTGGTAAGTTACTAGTGTTTAGCTTCTACAATCTAAAGAAGAGCAAGGGCAGAAGGTAATGCGAATTCAAAACAACCAAGATTCTGTGAAAAAATGTAGGAGGATCAAGTATTAGTGTACAGAAGGCCTGCAAACACCCCTTAAGATACCAATAATAAGCAAAGATATTCCACAGATTTGAACTGTCTTGAAAATCCATGCATTCATCTCACTCCAGTGAGCCCATATAGTAGCACTGATGATCAACCGTGAAATAGTTCTAGCATTGCTAAAACCTACCTCTTCTCCCAGCAGTATCAACAACTAATTCACAAGCAATCGCATGCTGAAGACATGAATAAATTTATGAGTCTATGACTAATAGGCATGGAGAAAAGACATTCATATTGAAGAAAGAGACCCCACCTTCATTAAGAGACTGCCTATAAAAAACCATCAAAGAAAGAACCTTCACACAGATTGGACTTCAGGTCATGTATATGTGCTTTCAGAAGGAAATTCTCTATTCACCAAGATACAGCAAGAAAGCACCTCAAACCACATCCATGAAAAGCAGATTTTTACCATGTACTACTGCCGGAACTTGGAGCTGATGACAGAGAAATGTTGACCAATATTTTTTCTGTCTAATCTTCAATACCCTTCCAAGATAACTTTTCTTAATTTTCTTTTTCAGTTGGCGCTACAGTTTGAAGAATTATGTACACCTTCTTTTAGATAAAAAAAGGTGAAATAGGCAAATGTAAGCAGTTCTGTTACTTCTGGATGGGGTACCCTGTTACCCTTGGTCTCGAGAACTGTAAGGTCATGAACCAGGCGTTCACGATATACCTGACGATGCCTCAGGGAATTGATTTTGCAACTCTAGTGTGAAGAATTAGAGAATTAAATGTATTCACCATAATGATTCCGTTCCGGCAGCACTGCAGACCGTTCCTCACTAAACTGTTAAATGTTTCAAATGTGAAATCCAGAAGATAAGAGGAGAAGGTACATGGTTGGACCTCCATCGTCCGCACTAGCCGCCGCCGCTCTCGCGGCCGCCTCTTCGTCAACCGCAGACGTAATCTGACGTAAAAATCTGCCAAGCATAGAGCAAGAAAGATGAGATAATTGACGAAAAAAAACATGAATACCCCGGAAATCCTAATGGTATCAACAGAAGTTCGTAAAACGATCAAGAGCAGGACATTAGATAATCAACTAACAGGAAACCAAATACACAGTCAGGGAAAAAAAACGTCGTCTTTGGGCACCTGGCGCGCGGCGGCAGCATGGTGCTCGGAGCTCCAAACCGTCGGCCAGAGCTATTCGGAACAGCATTTGCGACGGTCGGGAACGCCCGCACAGCTCGGCAAGACCTGGAGCTCAAGTGCGAACATAGAGAAAATTGCAAGAACGGGAAAATGAGATACTAGAAAATGGGATTAAGAGAAAAGGGGGGAAGAGGGGAGCTCGACTGCTGCAGGGTTCACCGTAGGAGGAGTGTGGGTCTTGCCGCCGCCGCCGCCGCCGCCGCCGCCATGACGGGTCTGACAAAGGGGATACCAGACTGAGGCGGAGAGGCGCACAAGAGGAGAAAAAGCTTGTCATAAATTTAAAAAGTTTTTGATTATATAAATAACTTATTAAATATATTGATTTAAATTCTACAGTTTGTACCCAAAGGAGATTTAATTTATAGAGTTGGACCCTTTATTAAAAAAAACCTCGAAAAAAGTACTTTTTTTAACACGCGAAAAAGAAAGTACTTATCTAAAACTAATATCAACCAAGGGTCTAATAAATCTGAATTGTTTTCGAATTAAAGTCATACCAAACGGGTCTTAACAAATTACATATAGAAAAATTATTAAAATAAATAGGTACAGTTGAGTTGATCTTTTATTTAACCTTTTGAAAAATGAAGAATTTTCGTCAAGACCTATAAAGCTTCCATTCTTACCAAAAAAATGGTACTTAAAATTCCGGTTATACATGAACAAGGATGACCCTTGAAGTATTATTACTATTCATGTAATATTACGGTAAGATAAAAATTATTTTAACAAATTTACTTTGGTCAATGATGAAAGGAAATCCATTATTTAATAAAGCATAAAGTGCTACTTATTCGATTAAAAATCAAAGATTTTAAGTTTTGTTGACTTGAAGAAATTAGGGGTTGAAAAACAGACCATTTTGAGAAAGTGAAATTGTAATTAAGTAGTTAGTTTTTGGATGTAATTAATTGGCAGGACTACTTCAATCAAGTGTATTTATTTAACTTCCAAGTTATTTAAACTCATGCAATTGCCAAAACATGACAAGAATGAGTCTATACTAATTGATAACTTTCTCAAAAGAGCTTTGTATCTTGATATTACTCCAACAAAGTCTGTCTTTTAAATGACCCATAAAAAAAAACTAATAGTTGGTCAGAGTTGTCATGAGTCCACCAATTTAATATTTTAACATATTCTTAATTATACTAGAGTATTATAATTGATTTAGATAAATCACTCCCCTAGATTAATTAGAATACAAACATGATATGAAAAGTTAACGATCAATTATTCTTAAATTGGTTGGACAGAACAATGGGCGTGCCTCTTCTTTGATTAAGAGTTGAGACTCTTGCCCTTTTGGTTTTAAAAGTTAGAGCTCTCTAGCTACAATTTTTAGGTTAATTATCTAGAAATTTCTAGGAGAATTTAGTAAAAAAAAAAGAAGTTCTGATAACTTTCATACCTGATAACATCCCCATGCAAGCATCCATATCAAAAAGTTGAAAGAACTACACCTGGTGTTTTTATGGTATAAGGAAAAGAAGAACATTCAATACAGTTACCAAACATGCTTAATTAAACTCGTGTGATATTGCATTCACAAACTTCTCTTCAAGACAACAGATAACCATCAAACCAATCTAAATCCTCACGCTCTAGAGAAAACAAAATCAGTAACGGATCGACTGTCAACACAACTCGGGATTTTATCGGCACCAATTATTGACTACACAAGAAATTAATATTCCCAACATGAATGGGAATTCCCTCTGACGCGAGGAGCTAGCGATCCTTTTTTCTTTTCTTTTTTTACGTCTGGACAGAAAACCCTAAATCCCCCCACTCTGAAGAGTGAAAACCCGCTAGCAGTTCAATCAAAACATCAAGCATTTCGAACCCAATTTGAGTCGTAATCTTATCCTCCAATATTCTTCGTGTATATGACCTTACAATTAGCAGCAGCTGTGCTTATACGTATGTAGTCAGCTGTATCTTGTTTCGGGAGCAAGATCCTTATTGCAAATGTGCAGCAAGTGACACAAGTCGACGCTAACGATCTCTCGGAGGTCGGCTATGACCATGGGAGCATACAGGAAGACCAGCTTCTTGCACTGCAAGTGTGTGTATATACACACTTTTAAACTTGAGTTTCCACCATCTTAAAGAGCAAGAAGACATGCATTAATGTTATACAACAAGTCCTACCCGATACACAGACACTTCAGTTTCGCATGCTTTCAGAAGGGATGCGATGATCTTCATCTGTGAACAAGAGGAGGGAAAGGATGCCACATGTACAGCATAAAACATTGATATATAGTTCTCCATCTGAGGTAGAATATGCACAGTTGATGTTTGAAAGGTACCTGCTTGTCGGGATCCTCCAGTTCAGTACGGAGCTTGTCTAGGAGATGAAGACATGCATTGCAGCTCGTCTGGTTAGACTTCGGTGTGAAAAGAAAGAGAATGAGTTTTTTTAGTTCATTTGGAGACGATGAATGTTCATTTACATGCCTAATTATATATGTGATATTGATATTGCCGATCCACACTGGTTTTAATTTTGCTTGTCACATTCTATCAAGGATTGTGGGATCAAATGGGATAGGCAAAATTGGCGATTCCACGGGAGAAAAACTGATATGGAATCGATCCCGAAAGATTTTTCAAAAAAAATCATAAAGTCTGTGCCTAAATTGGATCTTGAAATGGGCCCTAAACGACTGAAACCCGCAGGGTGCTCCACCATCCTACCGGTGGGGAAGACGGTTGTACCATATCCATGGGACCCAATACGATATGGATCATCTTCCATCAGGTTGAGACCCAATATTATGGCATATCCTAGCATTACTATACTTCTGGATATTGGCCCCAGTATGGCAGTGGATCCATGTTAGGTAGGGAAGATGCTACGGGTGGCACAACCCCGCCACGGTCAATTTGAGCTGAATCGGTCCCAATCTACATCAATTCAATCAGCCGATTCCACGATCCATGCATTCTAGTCATGACTGATTTCAACTAGGCTTGATGAGAATCACCAGCAAAGATTAGTTGAGATTTGGCTGAGCCAACTAACCAGTGTATTATCTATATGGGCTATGTTGGATTGAGATGAACTGACTACCAACTGCAAGGATTTATGGGTGTCAATCTTGATTCAGGATTGGCAAACTATGCTACAAATTTGTTTTGACTTCGCTAGTCGGTGAATTCCATCAATGCCCTGACCGATTCAGGGGTTAGATCTAATTATGTCTTCCTTTTCTTGTGCATGTCCAATAATGAATTGTTGATTAAAATGACAACTCACTCTGTATATTTTATCACAAACTCACCACTGCCTTGATTGGAATAGCCCAACATGAAAGGCGCAAAATTAGGATCTGAAGTGTGAAATGATAATCAAGGTTTAAATCTTTCATTTTTCAACACAATAGGAATCAACTACAACATAAAACAGGGAAATGAAACTAGAAGTGAAGAAGGAAATGTGAGAGTTTATATGCAACTATGCTTGATATAAGAAGATGGGGCTATCAAGAAGTTATATTCAACTAGAGTTTAAACTGAAAGCACACCGGATGAGCTAAGAAAGGAACTATATATATATCAACTCAAACAGGAAGATGGGTGTATCTTAATTAACAGCTACCTGCAGATGTATTTGGTCATAATTTTCTCTGCCAAAAAGCCATGCTACTTTGTTGATGACTGGTGATCCTTCTTGTACCACTCTCAGAATTCCACTCAAATGATCAATAGCAGACAACAATCCCATCTTCCCACTTGTTGATGAACCTTCTTGACCATTCTCAGGGCAAAACTCCATAGTATTGCACAGCTTCTCTTCAAGTAAACCTTCTTGAAGGAAAATGATGGCTGTATTTTTACACTGCCAAGAACCAAGATACAGTAGAAGACCGTCATCACAGAAACCAAGGTGTTGTGTCTGTGGCATCAAGTAATTTCAAAATACATATTTACCTTCACTTGTGAACTACAGAATGTGGTAACAAAATTGCCGATTTCTTTGAAGAAGGTCGGATGATCACCTAAAACCTCTCTTGTTTTCTTTGCAGTCTCCAAGCATGAATGACAAAAATTAGTTGAGGAGGAGAGCTCCAAAGAATGGACATTATTCTTTGTAAACTTTTCTAGCCCATGAAGGAGGATAGCATCGTCTGCAAATGAGTGATATGGCTCGACAAGATATGAGTAAGAATCAACGTTTAAGCGGAGAGAAAACTTGTCATGACTACTAATTAATAAAGAAAGTTGATAGGTGAATGCATATAAATAGACATACTATTCTGGTAGGATTGATTATATTCAATCCGGTGAAAGGGGACAAGGTTTATCGAATTATAATAGATCACCTTCATTAAGATGAGCACCGGTTGCAGAGATGTGTCTCGGAGAACCATCAAGCAGTACCAGGAGGATAAAGAAATAACGGAAGAAAACCACCCTCGCCAGCATATTCTTGAAAAGAAGATCTCCCCAGCAACTTTATTATTTCCTGCACTCCGGACGCCGCCTGCAAAGATTCAATGAATTTAATCAAACAAGCAACTGTGGTTTTGCTGCATCCTACTGAATTAAAGCAAAGAGGTGATAAATTAAGGGCCATGCATTTATGAAGAACACATGCATGGGGGAATTAACCAAGAGAATTTCTGGCGAAGATGATCACCTCTCTGTTGAAAGGGAAACCGGGAGACAAAGTGTGGAAGAGAAAGGATATATATATATATATATATATATATATATATATATATATATATATTGAGAGAACGAACTTGAACATATAGCCAGATGTTTATATAGGATGCAAGCGTCTGAAATGTGGCTTGAGGACCCATTTGGAAACTGAGGAAGAAGGTTGCCATTGGACGACGCCCTCAGAACAAATTGATCAACATATAATATAAGCTAGCTGCAGCCATGGTGGTGTGGTCACCTTCATGCAGCAGCTGTGCTCTCCTCAGAAGTAATCCAAAGCCAAAGGTCACGAGTCAGTGTCATCTTCCTTGTACCAGAAATTTGCTCACACAAACATATGATCAACAATTATATTCAATTATACGATCGACAAAGAAAAAGGCATTTCCATAATTTCCCAGGAATTAGTGGCCGTACTTTAGAAAATCCATTCACTTCATTTTCCCACACCATAATATATAATTGATGCGCGCATATGCATGCAGTTGGATTCCCTTCACAATCGTCCTTGGAACATTATTAATTTTATATTTCGCATTTTTAATACTCCTTTTGCATTTTTAAGGATAAAACATTGGTATTCAATTATTGTCAGCCAAATAATTTTGAACGAAAAGCGATGTATATACAATTAAGCCATGTTAGTATACTCTTTTTTATTTTGCATTTTTATATACATGTATAGGGAAAAACATTATATTCAATTATTGCCCGATAATATTATCTCCATGCACACACACACACACATATATATTCATACGTTACATAACTTATATCGGTAGCTTCTTTGAATTGTTTCATTTTATTGCACTAATTGGCAGCAAAAGAAACGTAGAAGTCCCTTGGAAGAAAAATACCATATTATATACATATATCGCTTGAGTTGTCGTACAAAAATGTTGTATTTGCTTGGTACTACTAAACATCGGATTGGATAAATAGGTGTTTTCAGGTAGATATATATGATTACAGTGTTGTGTGTTTTGGTAATACTAGGATGTGTTTATAATATATAGAGAGCTATATATATGTTCTCATCTGCCTTCACTTTGTGGACCTGTTTGACAAATATTGTAGTGCAATGGAGATTTTTCCTTTAAACTATATTTTTGTTAAATAAGATAACTACCATTAGAATATGTTTTGTAAGGAAATACTTCTTAAAGAAAAAAAAAGGAACTGCTCACTTATTTTTTCATACAATGGTCTTTCATATTTTTGTTGTTGCCCCTACACTCGTTTCTAGTTGTCATACACTTTATTTTAGCATAGTGTTATGCATGAATAGAAATTTTTTTTCTAGTTACCAACTTTAATATGCTGCTTAATTACTCATGAAAGAATGCATGAATTTAATCACAACCAAGCACCCCATTTAAGTGTCATATATTTGACGTAGAATCATATATATGTACATGTCTTCCTGTTATGAAATAGCTTGATTGAGAAGTGCCATAGACCTAGGTGGGTAACAATATTTGATCCTGCGGCTATCATATCAATTTTGAAATTGATACTAATAATATCAATTTAAAACTTGTAATATAAACAAAAGCATGTTTTGTAAAATAAGCACTGTCCATTTATATATATTTTTATGACTTGATATTTTATCTTTTAAAATTATCGATATTAAAAATTGATATAGTATCCTTTAGGGATACGTTTCAACTTCATGAAGAGCTGGGACTAGCATTACATCATGGATCAACATACAAGGTTCATTAATTAGGGCTATTGTACTGCTATCAAACTATAGATGGCTCTCAAGGGCATTAAAAATCATGGTTTTTTTGATTTTCTTACATATATGTCCGTATAATTATTTAACATGTCCACATAATTTTGATATATTTTTTAAAGTTTTCTAAAATTTTACTCAATTTGAAAATAAGACCTTCTATTAATGTTTAAAACTGAACTTAATCAGCACGACTTAAGTAAATCACTGTTAACCGAAATCTTAAAGTTCAAATTAGACAGGTTAATTACCCTAGATAGATAATAAATCATCAATGACGTACACCTGATTATTTTTTGTGAATTTTTCTTGTCAAAAAAAGAGAAAGGTACCCCGCAGGATAGATAATAAATCATCAATGTCGACGTACACCTGATTATTTTTTGTGAAATTTTCTTATCAAAAAAAGAGAAAGGTACCCTGGATAGATAATAAATCATCAACGACGTGGGATCCAACCCTCAACTTGACTCTAGTATTCTTCGGGGAAAGGGGGTAGAGTAGCAGTGCGGCCCCCTTGGCCCGGCCCCCTCGCCTGCGGCCCCCTCCGCGGCGGAACCCTCGCCTGCGGCAGCATCCGCGACGGTCCCTCGCCTGCGGCCCCCTTCGCCTGCGGCGACTCCTTCGGCGGTCCCTTCGCCTGTGGCGACTCCTTCGCCTGCGGGCGCGCCCGCGGCGGCTCCTTCGTCTGCGGGGGTTTCTCACACGGCAAAGGCGTTTCTCCTGAAACCCTCATAGTCTCTCTCGCGGCCGTTCCCAGCGGCAGCGGCACCCTCGCGGCTTCCCCCTCGCAGCAGTACTCTTTGCGACGGCTATTTCAAGGCGGCAACCATTGCGAAGATTGAAGCCCTAGTTCCCCAATAAGCAGGAGTCCAGCACTCCGGCCCGGCTCAGGAAGTGTAAGCCCTTACGTGACTACAAGCTAAAGCCTTTGTTCTCTTGTTTTGATTGAAATTTTCGTTGTGGAAGCTCATCGTCCTCGTCGTTTTGAGGTTTTCTTCGGTTTGGGAGGAAGGGATGTTCCTCCCTCCCAATCTCCCTTTCTAGCATTTTGCCTAAATATATTTTTAGGCGTTTTGTCTTCTTTTGTCATGCTAGAATTGCGGAGTTCAGGTTATTTACGTCTGTCTTATCTTCTTTTCTTTTTGTTGTTGTTTGTAGTCCCACGGCCGAGATATGACTTATGGTTTGTTTCTCTTAGCGTCTTGGACGCTAACTCTTTCTTGAGACCATTGGTATGGGCATTATCCACTCCTGTTTGGAGTGATATTCCAGTCCCATAGCAATTGTCATACTCCCATCACGGAGTCTCTACTTCTGCCATCTGACCATATTTGCACCTGAACGTGCTGGTCAATTGGTGTCTTCCTTTGTCTTTTGGAAATATATTTTCCAAGACAACTATGTTTGTTGTTAACTCTGCCAAATGTTTCAATGTGTCGTTGTATCCAGTATGTATCTTTGTTGTATGTCTGTCTAACTTAAGTCCTGTGTCTATATATTTGCACCTGAACATGCTGGTCAATGGTGTCTTCCTTTGTCTTTTGGAAATATATTTTCCAAGACAACTATGTTTGTTGTTAACTCGGCCAAATGTTTCAATGTGTCATTGTATCCAGTATGTATCTCTGTTGTATGTCTGTCTAACTTAAGTCATGTGTCTGTATATGTTACCTGTGTACCTTTTATGTTATAAATGAAGTAAATCGTTGTGTTGTTCAAAAAAAAAATCATCAACGACGTACACCTGATTACTTTTTGTGAATTTTTTTCTTATCAAAAAAACAGAAAGGCACCCTGGACAGATAATAAATTAATCATCATTAATGTCATCGTACACCTGATTATTTTTTTAAAGTTTCCTGTGCATTTTTCTTATCAAGAAAAGAAATCTCTCTCTCTCTCTCTCTCTCTCCACCAAATTCCTCTTGCACGCAAGCTGATGATAAGAAGTGGTGCATTTGGTTACATATATTTATTTTGAACTCCCAAATATTGATGATTATTGAAATCCCATTACAAATATGCACCAACTATATATGAGACCGGATCCCCTCGGGAGGCCTCCTGAGGGGGTCCGGTCAGATCACACCCAGTTTTTTGACGTGACAGGTGATACGATGGGCATTAAATGTGATATGATGTTTGTCCCATCAAAAAACTGGGTGTGACCTGATCGGACCCCCTCAGGAGGCCTCCTGAGGGGGTCCGGTCTCACTATATATATAACTACTGTGTGAGCAAAACGCGAGAGCCTTCCAGCCGGGTCAACGTAACATATGTGTATATATCGCTCTTGAATTGAACTACGTACCTTATTCATATCACTATTAATTAATGCAACATATATGTTCGTTCCTGAGCAAACGAGTAGCCATATATATATGGTGCTTCTCAACAAGGAATTAAAATCTGTAGGAATTTAATCAACCTCATCACCAGCTCCCCCCGATCGATCGAGCCATGATATCATCATATAATTTAATTACATCATCCTATGTGTTCGTTCCAGCTTTGCCACGGCAATCGGCAGGCGCCGGCCAAGCTGCTGCACGGCGGCGGAGGGGTCCGTCTGGTTCTTGGGATCGACGCAGATGTGCATCATGCGGCAGAGGTCCATGTTGACGAGCTTCTGAAGGTTGGTGATCACGATGGGGCCGTACGCGAACACCATCTTCTTGCACTGCAAGATTATTCAGCACATGCAGTGTATATATATATATACATAATTTAAAGATATGAATGGGGGCGAGCTCTTTGTGTGTACATACATACATATATATATAATTACGCGTACGTGTACGTACCCGGTAGACGAACACCTCAGTTTCGCAAGCTTTGATGAGCGACGAGATGATCTTCAGCTGTGCGAGAGCAAGAAGAGAAGAGATTAATCTCGAGGATCATATATATATGGTGTCTCTCGAGGATGATCTCGGGAGAAGAGGTGAGATTAATTTAGCTGCTTATAATATATATATGTATGGTACATGATTATCTTGATCAATTAGTTACCTGTTTGTCGGGGTCCTCCAGCTCGTTGCGGAGTTTGTCCAGGACGTTGTGGCACGCGGTGCAGGTTCTGTTCGAGCCGAGCTGCTTGATGAACGAAAGAGAGATACATGCATGTTACAGTCATCGAGCGAGATTAATTAATTAATTAGTTTCTTGGTGATGAGATATATATATATATATGTTCTGTTTAATACGAGGGCAGTTCACCTCAGGAGGAGGAGGAGCTCCCTCGGGGCCTCAACTCCTCTCACAAAACTCGTTAAATATTTTCATCAAATCATATATTTAATGAGTTTTGCGTGAGGGTTGAGAATCGCCCTCTTTAGTGTACTGTATCGTTTGATGACAGTATAGTATGTTAAACACACTATCACTGTTAATTTTGAAATTGATATATGTATAAACCATCTAAAGTTGTTTGAGATTTGCAGTACAAACAAGGCACATTAATTAATTGTGATACAAGTGTTCCAGATGTATTAATCTTGTTACTGCTACCGTATATCCTGTAAAAATAATAATTATGGTACGTAATATCATATTTGGTTCTGTAAAACTATGGATACCAAACATCTGGGGGCGCATCAGGTGTAGTCTCCAATTAGTCTTAGAGAAAAGGTGGATTGTGAATTGACATCAGTGTATCAAGTTACATATGTACATATATATACTCTGTGACCTTTGGTGGACATCCATGGTGTACGTATGCGTTCTAGCTAGCTAGAAGAAATGAAAACCCTAACATGCTTCATTCCCAAGTTATCCCCGTGCCAAACAGCACCTAAGTTAATTATAAGCCATCAGCTAGCTAGACATATACGAGAGGCAGTGACATTGTATATGTAGAATTAATTAATGCAGCAGATTAGTATAGTTAATTACCTCCAGAGGGATCTCCTTGCTCGTGAGAGAGCTTCTGCTCTTGAGAAACCTGGTTGCAGCCTCCTTGGTCGAGCCACCACCTTTCTGCATCTTGCTCAGCATCCCATTAGATTGTGCCCTAGCAGAGGTTGACGACGACGCGCCTCCTTGATCAGCGTTGTGATCCGGGAGGCAGAATCCTGTCTTGTTGCAGAAGTTCTCCTCAACGGCTATCTCTTGCAGGAACACCACGGCTTCTCGTTTGTACATCTCCACCATCTTCGTGCACTGCCCGCTCAGAAAATGATGAAACAAACGCACACCTTATATATATATATGATGAATTCATATATAGAAGCCATATGCATGATCTCAGATATATATATATATATATATGGTTATAAGCTTTATTTACTTTTGTCTTCGAATCAGAAGGCCCCGATCGGCAAAACATGCTAGCGATCTCGTCGAACAAGGTGGGATCTCTCAAGATCTCCTTGGCTTTTCTCGAGATCTCGAGGCAAGAATGGCAGGAGTTTGCTGGGTTGTTGTTGTTGCCCCCAGAAGAAGGGTCCTCGCCCATGAAGAGCTTCTGTAGCTCATCTGTAGAGACGACATAATTAATTAACAACATATATAGATATGAGATGTGGAAAATTATAAATTGGATATGACTGAAAATGTGAAGAGATTATAAGTTGAGAAAGAGCAGTGTTCAAGGGGTTAGAATGGTGGTTGTGCTGCTCTCAATTTCAGGACCTGGCATGAAGGAATCCCTTGCAGAATCAACAAAGGGCACCAGAAAGAGGAGACCCAGGAAGAGCATCCCCGGCCCTCTCATCATACTTTGTATATGGGTGAAGCTCACACCCACAAGCCTCCCACCCCCCTATATCCTGCAAAGATCAGAGGTCTGGGTGTTCAGAGATCTTCGTGATGGGAAAACCTGAGAAGATCACAACACAAATTGCTAAAGAGAAAGAGAGAGAGAGAGAGTGACCCAAGTCGAATCAACAACCTTTGGCGCGCGGATGAAATTAAGAGATCTGGAGAGGGAGAGAAGAAGTATAGTAAGGTGTGTCTAGGGTTCGGTTAGGGTTTCTGGAAGTTTATAGACGCGTGCAATATGGCTCGGAAAGAGGGGTTTGGAAAGGGAGGAAGCTTCGTTTTCGACAGGTTGGGGTGTCGTTATCCATCAATACAGAATCTAAAATTAAGACCAGCATGATCTCGTCGGAACGAGGGCGACCTAGCTGGATTTGAGAAGGAAACATGAATTTCTTGTTCATTTCGAACAGGACGCAGATGGGATGATGTCCGTAGCACTTCTTCCATGTGTTTTTATTTTTTTCGTTATCCATTTTCTTTTTACTTGTGAAAATCCAGTTTTGGTATTTCGAGATCCTGATCTCTGTATAAGTTCACCACCCAAAAATTAAAATCTTCTTTTATATAGGGCTTCTTCTGATCTACTACACTTGGGGATCTTTACTAATTTGACCGAAAAACAAGTGATGAATATTATTGCTTTATAAAAGAATACAAACGTATTAATGCTTTTTAAGTCTGGTCTAAGGTATATGATCTATTCAATTGGATCTTTCACCATCCACAGATTTTATGTTGCTAGGGCTGTGCTTCTCTCTCTCTCTCTATATATATATATATGATATTATTTACTCGATCAGCTACAGTTTAGCCTTTTGAATAAAAGTTTTCAACTTAATAAATTATTACATTTATGGCCACCTAGTACAAGAGAATTAGGATGAATGTGCTATCAAAATATCTACACCTGTGGAGTCTTAAAGGTCCCATATATATATATATATATATATATATGGGGCAATATAAGTATATAATTTAAATGAATTGATTTATGACAAAATGGATATGTGGGTCTCATATGAATAGATCCCGGATCTAGGGTCTTTCTTGCAGCGGTACTCATAGCTATTTTAAGTGTAATAGAATCATGTATATGGATTTTGGAGAAATTTAATTGT
This sequence comes from Cryptocoryne crispatula var. balansae, assembly GCA_036172225.1. Classification (NCBI taxonomy): domain Eukaryota; kingdom Viridiplantae; phylum Streptophyta; class Magnoliopsida; order Alismatales; family Araceae; genus Cryptocoryne; species Cryptocoryne crispatula. Next base: position 2,991,816 of record CM069924.1, on the reverse strand, counting down.
TAAATAAAACAATATTGCAGGACGTATAATTAAGTTTTTTTATGTATGGCAGTTCCATATCTTTTTTTCACCCACATGAGCATTTCCTTGTCCTCATAACAATAGGCTTTATTTTATCATTAAGAAGATGGATTTCAGTGTCTCTTTGTATATAAGGCTGCTGCTTATCTTGAGGAGCTACACCAAAAAATAGAGAGGGGGGGGGGGGGTTCACCGTTCATGGTGTGGTGATAGCAGTTGAACATGGCATAGAAACATAGACAGAGACTAGCTACAAACGTGTACATATATACTCTATTATTTCAGTGAAGGACTTCTTTCATTGCACTCATGCAATCAACTTTGGGGCGAAATTATTGATGTATTATTGTTCCCTAATCTTAGAGAAGAGAGAATATTGTACTTTCTATCACCCTCTTCATTCTTTTATCATTTCAGCATTTTATTTGCACGTTACATGAGATTCAAACGACAAGCTAAGGCTACATTATTGGATGTCCATGGGTAGTTGTTAAGTGTGCATCAAACTCTGAATCAAGGGCAAAACTCAATAAACTGAAAACTTTGATGGGCGGAATACCGTTTGATTCAATCCATTAATTTATGTCTGATTTTGTTGTGTGAATATTAGCTAGCTATTTGAGCTTTTCCATCTGTATAGGTAGACCTTTACTTATCATATTAAGGCCTTTAACGTTTTGGTGTATATATATGTCGACCAAATAGAAAAAAAAGAAGAAGAGAAACGTTTTGGTGTATGCAACAGCATGTTAAGGTTACATTTGGATCCATGTAAAAGTGAAAACATTGGAAATGTTTTACATGTGTATTTAGGTTTTACATGTAATTAGTTTTCATGGAAAATAAAAAAACAAATATCTTTATTTGATAAACCAAAATATTACTGATTTTCCGAAAGCATTTGCATTGGTTGTCTGCAGAATATTCTCAACATATTCAATGTTTAATTTCTTAGAGGGTATTTTGACCCCTTACGATTACAAAATTAATGTTATCGTATACTATTTTTTTAAAAATCTATTTATAACTTATATAAATTTGTAATAATAATAGATATATATGTTGATATATTACAGTTTTTACCTTCAACACACTGTTCCTGTTAATCATCATTTTTCTCACACGATTTTCAATTGTAACATGATATCAAAGCCGGTTTAGTTTAATTTGAGCCTTGTGTACGTACATTTATCTCGTATTTCTTATCCCACCGTATGTCTAATAATTAGGACTACATGTGATGGGGGCATGTTAGAATAATTTCATATTTTTTGATGAAAAGAATAAATTATACAAGATAATTTCATATTGGATATTTAAAAAGAGTTCATGAACACATAAGAAAAATGCCTAGTTCACTCATTGTCTTAAAATTTTAAGTTGAATATAGCCTATTTGTTTAATGTGTTTCTATCCATAATTTCAATAGAGAAACCCTTAAAGGGTGTTTGGATATAGCTTTCTTTTTTTTCAAAATTTGATTTTAAAAATTATACTACGGTGGGCAATAGCTCTCAAGTATTAAAATTTAAAATGATACGCACACAAGACTCGCCTGGTAAAGATAACCTGGTTGTTGGAAATAATTTACAGATGTTGGGCACATTTGGATAAACTAATTAATATAGAACTCAGAGACATTGTTTGCTGTTACCATTTTAAAAGACTTTAACAAAAGAAAATATACCTCTTAAAATTACGATAAACATGACCAAACACATATTTTTGAGTCAGTTACTCACATTTTTTTATTTTAAGAGAAAAAAGAGATAAAAATGAATATTTAATTAAACACCCTGTTAAACAAAAAGTCTAGAAGCTCATAGGCCTGTCCCCTTCCAAGTGTCCTGTTGCTTCTTTATGCAGCTGCATATCTCATGCTGATGTGAGGTACTGTGCTTTGATTGATGATGAAGCTTTCTCAGGGTACCTTCATTTTCACATAATTCTGTGGAACTCCTATTATTCCTTAGTCCTTGCCATTATCAAGACAGTTTTCTTCCACATGTTTTCCTATCTATCTCTAGCATGAAATTTTCAATTATTGGACTTTGTGGACAACTATACTTTTTTGTTTTATAAATCACATTATACCTTCAGAATCAAAATATTTTTTTAAAATAGAACTTATTGTGGACGGCTAATTATATATGATAGTAGTGTTTTTTTTTTAATTTGTTCCATGACTCTACAACTGGTTTAATAATAGTATATTAAAGATGTCTATCGATCACTATTAATTTTAAAAGTAATATTGATCATTCTCGAAGTTTCACTACCAGTATCAATTTTAAAATTTGTGATAAATTAAAATGCATGTTGTGCAATAGAAGTGTGTCTACCTGTATCAATTTTCATAATTGATACCCTATCCTCTTAAGATATCAGTATAAGAATCCATAGAATATTATTTTTGACGCTCTTAATTAAACAGATTATAGAAGAACACTGACCACAAGAAACTTGCTGAGAAGTTCACGAGGATTGCAGTAAGTAGCTAGTACTGTTCATATATTCATCAGGCAAATATATGTTACAAGTAATTAAATAGGTGATTCCGAGAACAAACTATATATAACTAGCTAGCCAACCTCAAAGTCATATAATTCATGTATAGAGACATACATGCATATGTATAGCCTTTCAAAATGTACAATATCTCTCCAGGTATTTTCTTGCATTTGCCTTCTTTTTTTTCCTCTTCTCTTCTTGAGATATAATATTATCAAAGCTACTCATCCATGATGCAAAGTCCATCACATATTTTCATCTTGTGGCACAAATCCACTATCTTGAGAGACCTCCGCATTGAAGAGAAAATGATAGGAGCATACTCTGAGACAATTCTCTTGCACTGTGCAAATAAAAATATATACTCAAGTTACTAAAATCCCTTCTTTAAAGGGTTTTTAATATTGAAATAATGGTGATCAGTTTTAGCTTGTTATATATATATATACACATACTTCTCTGGTGGCTGGTCCTCTTGTTGATGGTACCGGGTATAGACCGCGTACAAAAATCTGGCATGCTCCGCGCAAGATCCGAATCATTACGAACTGCAAAAAAAAAAAAAAAATCACAGTAAAGCTGAGCCATAAATACTTAAATGAAAATAATATTTCAATGATATCAGAGGACGTACGTACATACCTGTTTTGTGGGATTTCGTAGAGCATTACGGAGTTGCCGCACGAAAACATGGCATACAGAGCACCGCTCATATTTTATCATCTGATTAAAGTCATGAAGAGACAGTCAATATTTAGTCATTTAGTATTGATAAAAGAGCCGAAAATATATTGTTGTCGTCGAGAATTTCAGTACAAACAGCAGACTATATGTACTACGAGAATCCGTGAAAATTAAGTTAATTAAGGACTTTTGTTAGTTTTACAAACAAAGGTATAAATATATATAGCTGCTATCTTTGATAGGTATTTTTTATAAGATAACAATTTATTCTGAAACCAGTGTCATATTTCTCATAAATATATATCTTCTTGAAAAAAAAAAGCAAACGTTTCTTTGAGCTCCTGAAATTAAGCACACATGAAAATTATATTTCAGTCCATATATATCTCTTAAAATTATGGTTTCTATAAGGAATGATTTATGTGTTTACCGATCAGAGCACCGAAAACGTCTGTATCACAGTTATGAGTGATAAAAAGAAAAAACAATCGGACAGATTTAATAAATCAAGAATATTGCAATCTTCTTGTTATTGTGTTGGTCATAAACAATCCATACCTTCGAATGGTAGTCTGGTGGTATTACATGGCAGACATCCATCAAGACCCTACGAACTTCTTCTTCAAATGAATCAAGATGGCCTTCACCTTCGATCAAAAGCTGTGAACGCGGATTATCCAAGGAATTTGGGTCACTTGATGACGTTCCGTTTCCCACTGATTTTCTTGAGCCGTAAAATGAATAGCCATCATCTAGAAGGAAGAAGAAAAAAAAAGATCATTTCCCATTATGACATGGAAAAAGTTGGAACCTTGAGAGTTGTAATTAATATTCTAGGACCCATGACAAATTAAATCAGAAACATCTATGCTAGTTAAATGATCCTTTTAACTGAAGGACAATAAGAAAAATTATAAGGAAAATGACAACCAAAGTCCTGTTGGTCCAATTATAAGGAAATCTACCCCCTTTAAGACTTGACATCTTTGTTAAGACCACACACATGATATGATATATCATATACTCCCGACGTGTTACCGTGGACCTTTCGACTTAATTAGTCATACTCTGATGCCATAAGCAATAACTAAATCACCTGAGAAAGTGAACAACTATGTTAATTAGCAATCTTCGCAAGATATCACTTATATATCTTGAATTAGCTGGGGAAAGGCAAGGCACAGAATGAGTTTTTAATACTCTCGACGTCGTCTTAGGCATAAAAAACAATAGTTTTTTTTGTATATAATAATGATTTGAGTAGGAAGAGTTGAAAATAGAGGTAAAGTGTGATAATTCTAATAGACCATAACTTTTTGAAATATTTAATAACATAATGATACAAGCTATTAATTTCAAAAACTCGGCTTTTAGAATGTAGGGGTAAATTCAGCTACCTTTAGATATTTGTGGATTTGCCCTACAAAATTTTAAGCCTTTGTCCGACTCTAAAAAAAAAGAAGAAGAAATTACAATGAAAATACTCACAGTAGGATGTTACAAATCTCAAGTATGACAGTGTTTAGAATGAATAAGATGTGATATTATAACTTTTCAATGTCTAGAGGAGATTGTGGAATTGCTCATTTTAATCAAGTTATCGATATTAAATTAATATATTATGGTGTGTTAGCTGATTTGTCATATGGTTTATTATTTTTGTAAGACTACAAGCGCTAGCTTCTGGATTGCTCAAAAGATGGCGTGCGTTGCCATGCCATCATCAAAAGATAATTATGCATATTTTTTATTCTTAAAAATCTGAACTCAATCGTTGCAGTTTAAAGGTCAAAAGAAAAACAGATATGCTTAGGTTAGATTATGTGATGTTAGAGATTTTTAATAATTAAAATCTCTTTCATAATCCCAATCAAACACACACCTTATAAAGACAAGCTAAACAGATTTATGTATAGTTGATTGTTCATCGAGAAAATGAAATCAGAAATTGGAATATATATTGCCTACCTTTGAAAGCCTTTGGTGAAAGATCATCCCTTCTTACGCCCTCTACAAGTTCCAGTAAGAAAAATAACATGATAAATACGTTCCTCATCTTTGCTCTCAATGATATGTACAGATACCCTGTGTGATGATCTGCAATTAAACCACAAGATATATATTATAGCAAGATATATAAAGGCTTTAACATAAATCAAATAAATGAAATGTACAAGAATGTCTAAATATTTCAATCTAATGTGCGCCTATATGAACCATCCCCTACCACAAAGATATATGGCAAGGAGAGCACACATCTTGTGGATTTATAGGGATGCAAAACCTGATAGCCAAAGGTGTTTAAGGAAGCAGTCACCCTCTAATAGTTCTTGAATCATTGAAGAGTGCATATGTCTGTTTCGAAGCATTTTATAATAAAATAAATAATATTCCTCATTCTCATTGTCAATCACATTTTAACAAGAGTGTGTATAATCATCTTATATAATTAGTAGCTTCTAGCCAGTTGATTAATACAAGAAACAATGGTCATATATATTCTTTTCAATGCTAGCTACTTCAATTAAATTTATAATTCATGACCTGCTCTTTATTTCTTGTTCAAAATCACATAGAGCTTGTCCGTTTGATTGTAAAATCTTGTACGATAATGCATTTGTTCTATTTTACGGTATTTTAAATCTTTTTATTTAATGTAAAAGAATGCAATTTTAAATTTTATGAGGTGGTGAAACCAAAGCATGAATATGCAGCTTAATGGTGTGTTCTCTTTACTTTTGTTTACCATGTCTTTTACGAAGTTAACAAGAATAACTCTTCTCTTAAAATTCAAAACGAATAGTTGTTTTAAAATAAGTTAATTTGAAACAAGAAAATTATACCCTTGATATAATGAAATGAAAGCTTATGGGTGCATTTTTCTCCCTTCTGTGATAGCCCATTCACTCTTTAATAATCTGAAAAAAAAACGATTTATTTGTTTTTTGTCTTTCTTTATCTGCTTATAAGCTAGTACGTATGAACCCAAAATTACGGATTGGAATCTATCACATTCTAAAATTATCAGAAATTTTTTTCCACAACAATAATGCTTGAGAAGATGCTGCTTGTAATGGAGTTACAAGTGGGGAAACTAACATATGCTAGGTATATATAAGTGGGAAGAGAAAATACTTCCCTGATAATGTTAGAAAAAAATTATTTAATTTCTAGGATTTTCAAGAACAAAATTTTATTGAAAACTGAGAAAGAAGAAATAAAATCCACGTTCCAAAAAACACAAACATGGTCATGTCCAAGCTGAGGCAAACCTGGTACACACAAGGGTTATTTGGGCATGAAAGTAATGGAATCATATATTTCTGATTATTTGATTAAGACGTAACTGACTTTACCCTAGTGCAGAAGAGCTTGCCCTAATTAAATATCAAAATAAAAATTTTAAGGATGATATGAAATGCTTTTATAAATAAAAAGAGATCAAGGGTCCGTTTGAGATTCTTACATCTTTTTTTTTCTTTACTTTGGTTTCAGATTCAAGTATTTTGATAAAACCTATAATCCATTGGAATTACCTTTTCTTTCTCAGGAAAAAAGAAAAAAAACACTTCTTAATCATAATTTTCTTTTCAAAGACTAATCTTGCTTCAAACGTAGTCTTCTAATTTTATAATTTCTTTATTTCTCTCTCTCTCTCTCTCTAAAATGCTACACAATAATGTATAATATTAATAGTATTTTAATGATGATATATAATAATCTTTATATCGTAAGCATATGGACTACATGTCATCTTTGGTACGAATTCTGAAAATCACTCACTTATCAACAAAAGTTTAATTTAATGTTTTATCTTGTCTACTTTTGATTTTTTTCAGGTTTTTATGGATTATCCACAAAAGGATACTAGTTTAATTGTTACAGTTCTCTTATCCTAGAATATCAGCATTCATATAATCATATATGGTTGATTATTTATGTTCTGCATCTTTTTTGGTCTGGACATCATAGCCTAATCAAACTACTAGTGGGCCAAGGTTGTATTCCCTGGGAGATGTCTATAATTTCTAATTTATCATGTAAAACTAAATTTCTATGGTATATTTATATACTTTCATCAAAATAAAAAAAAGTGAATACAAAAACTTGAGTGCTGCGTTCGTACCAATTTTTATTTCAATAAGCTATCATAACATTTCACCATGATTAATTCTAAGTGTGCTTCGACAAAATTATATATCTAAATATGTTACTTTTGGGATGAATCGGATCAAAATTTGAAGCATTTATCTTCAAAGGCCATGTCTCTGATTGCGTCCGAATCTTGTCTAACCATGCAAATTAAATTAATGGCATTCTGAACAAACATTTCTGATACAAGAGTTGGGATAATCTATTTATCAGAGTAGCTTTCTTGTTGATATGATATTAGTTTTTGTCATGTAAGATGACCTAAATAAAAGAAACAAAATAAATGATCAGAGTTATGAAGGGACAAACTTAATTTATAAATAGAGATAAATCTTAGTTTCTCTTAGTTTTATCATAAAAATGTTGATAATATTTGACATCACATCTACCTAGTTAACATAGAATTATGTACGAGAGAGAGAGAGAGAGAGATTTAAATAGACAACCTGGTTAGTTAGCTGGAGTTATTATATAAATTATACTACTATATAACCTATAAACCTAGTGTTATTATATATATATAAAAGAAGACACTAAGCCAGTTCCCTGTTAATTGATCACCTCCAGATGAGAAGAAATTACGTCCTCAAAAATCTTACACAATTTTAGACAAGAATGTCAGGCAATACATGTTTTGAGCTTTCTAAACATATACGTACATATATATATATATACATAAATCGTGAGAATATCTGTCTCCCTTATTGTTATCACCACTATCTGATGCATTTTATTCGTATGTCAGCATCAAAAACTGTCGATAATATTTGATATTACATTCACCTAATCAACGTAGACTTATGTACGAGAGAGAGAGAGAGAGAGAGAGAGAGAGAGAGAGAGAGAGAGAGATTAATCTCGCCGTCGCCGGGTCATCATCCTCTCGAACTCGTCGAAGCTGACGACGCCGTCGCCGTCGCCGTCGACGGCCCGGATCATGCCCCTGCACTCGGCCAGCGAGGCGGCGCCCTCCCCCATCACCCCTCTCAGCACCTGCTGCAGCTCCTCTGGCGAGATCACCCCGTCGCCGTTCCGGTCGTAGACGGCAAAGGCACTCCTCAGCTCCTCCTCCTCCTCCTCCTCCGCCGCTCGCCGCGCCTCCCCGCCGCCTTCCCACACCGAGACGAACTCCTCCAGGCTCACGAACCCGTCCCCGTCCACGTCGGCCGCCCGCACCATCGACGCCGCCTCGCCGGCGGCGTTCGGCGAGCCGAGGCGGCGGAGCAGCGACTCGAAGTCTCCGCAGGAAATTCTCCCGTCGCCGTCGCCGTCGAAGCTGTCGAACAGCCGGGCAAGGTCGAGAGGTGGCGCCGGGGGTGAGGAAGACGAAGGGCGCGATGGGGACGCCGCCGTCGGGGACCGCTTCTGCCTCCGGCTCGGGCCGGGCTTGAAACAGTTCAGCCCCATCGTCGAGGGGTGAAGCAGCGCCACCAGCTAATCAACTGCAGCAGGTCTACGAAGAAGAAGAAGACGATGATGATGAAGAATTAGGGCAAGCGATCGAGCAAGAGAAGCGGAGGGGATGATCATCTACTTATACGTACCTGCCGACGCCGGCGAGGTGGGCGGCGACGCGGCGACGACCGGAGGGCCGGAACCGACGTCGGATTTGTTTAATAAGGACGGCGGCGCGCGGGGAGATGGATGGAGACAGCGCCACCGCACGGCGACGCGTCTCCGCCACGTCCGTCCGCCGCCAGGTTCGGGGAAGGTCCTCCATGGCGGGATATAAGAGAGAGAGATCGCAGATCTCAGCGCCGACGGCAGTCAAAGTCAACGGAGCGGGACTTGGCTAGATTTCGGACAGAGGAAGGGCGCGTGTCCACGTGTCCGGTGACGTGGTACTGACTTAGATTGGGTGATCTTTTCTCCCCCCCTTTCCCGGAAGCTGCTCTTGGACGGTTTGTCGGTTCCATGTTCGTACGTTGTGAAGATAGATATGTTAAGCTCTAGTTTGACACATTTATTTTACACAAGTTTGAGTCTGAGGTCAAGGTTTTCACGGGTATGTACGTACATGTTGAATTTTTGTTCAAATTTAATTTTTTAATTAATTGCAATAAATATTTGATTGAGTATTAAATCGGGTTATTCGTAAATTCGACGCGTTTAATAAGCCAAGTTTTACTTTTATACAAATATAATCGCTTAACGTAACAAAGGACTCAACTCCAGTTTTTATCGAGACAAATTTTGAGTCACTCGTATAATGTATTAGTTCCTTTGTGCCCATACAAAATTGATATTATATCAATTTTAATATTGATGTTCACTTACGATTGAATATCAATATCAAAACTAGTGTTGACATGTCATGTGTTCTGTTGTGCAAAGTTTCCAATTTGATATTGATGGCCAATAACTTCGATCATTACCAATTTTAAAACTGATATTATTGATACACATGCTCAATATAGTTATCACAATTGGTCTGGCATATTTTGTTTGTAAAGTTTCAAGCTTGATATTATTAGCCTATTATGGCAATATCAAGTCTAATTAATATTGTTACCAAAAGGACTTGAGGTGGCGTTTACTTAGTTATACGATATATGCTAGTTTTTATCTCTTAAGAAGATTATATTTAAAAAGTGAAAATATTAAATCATATACATTATTTTAATAAATTATTAATATATAAAAAGTGTCTTTAGAGGTTAATTAAGACATTAAATGAAACTGTTTGAGTCCCCCATTTTCTGACCAAATAAAAAAATTCGTGCACGTGAGATACACCACCGAAATTTTAACCTTAATACCCATAACATTTTAGTTTAAATTATATTTATACCATAAAAATGTAAGAAATGACCTACTGAAAATTTCAAACATTTTTACCAAGTCTATAAATTTATAGGTGTATTTTATCTTTGTTTAATGAATTAACATAATAGAGTAATTATTTTAGAAAAGTTCAGCACAATTCCATCAAATACACCCTTGGTACGTAGCAACCATCCAGTGATCAGTCAACTAAATTGAGTGTTACTTACAACAATATCAGGCCTATCCCACATATTGACCACTAGAAGTTTTCAAAAGGAGAATCCAAAACCAGACTTCCCATATACTGGACCTACAACATATCCAAATTGGGCTTTTGGGTCAAGCCAAAAATCCAACATGTTTTTTGGGTCAAGCCCACAAAGCCCATGCCATGACAGGTGCCCACATCCAGCTGCCCACTGGGTTCAACTTCTAAAGTTATCAAGAAAATATTGTAGACAAAACAGTTATCATAAATCTGTATGTTTAGAAATCTGGAGAAGATAAAGACTATACCACAATTTATCTTCTACGTAATCCCAACCAAAAACACCCTTGTGATCATTGTTTTCAAAATATCATCACTGTTTATGAACTTTCTGGGAGTCTGCTCCATTCAGTATGAGGATTCATCTGCATGGAGCGAGGAACTCCATCACTGGACAGTGCACTGCCACCATCTCAAGCCTGGATGGAGTAGCCCTCTACTTCAGCTGCCCAAGCCCAGGACTAGTGTTCAATTCCCAATGCTTTATCCTTATAAGTAACCTACTCAGGACTTCCCACCTACCTTCAGGGAGAAGCTTTGGATGCTAGGAACCCTGCTCCAACTTGGATCAGTCTTGGGAAACGCCAGGCAGCCCCTTACCCAAAAGGACCACCAGTTCAGTGCATGGAGAGGACCTCATAGCCTTGCAGTGGCCAATGCCATGAAGGCTCTCTGCACTGCATGTGGGCAGGGCAGCCACCTACAATTGAAGCATGCACAGTCATTTATCATCTTTACCCCAAGCCGGTCCTTCCCTTCAGTTTTTCATCTCAGCAAGGGCGGAAGGACTATGCCAAGATCGGATCTTTTTCTCTGGTGTGGGGGGAGATTGCATGTACAAACCACCATCAGTTAGGCTGAAACTTTTGCTTTGTACCAGCAGCAGCTGACATGGGTTCCCATCCCCCTTCCTTTTCATCTGTGCACAATGCATGGCTGGAGGAAGAGGAGCAGATACCAAGCTCAGTGCTACTGAGTACCATTCTCTGGTTCACTAAATTCTTCTTTCCCCATACTTGAAAGGGGTTACCCATCCCTGATTCAATCAGGCTGATCTTGCATATGAGCAGCAGAGCAAACATGGCGTTTCGGTGCAAGGCATGAGTGCGCAAATGAGACGAGAATTTCGGAGCAATCAAGTGTTATGATCCTGGTTATACACACTTGTGGTTAACCCTTGGCATGACATGCTGATTATTGTTGAGCACCCAACAAGTTGGGGTTTTATTGCTGCTGTGTGGCATATTGGTGCAAGGAACATCTTCCAGTTGAGGAGCCCACATTTATACTCCACTTGACTGATGGGGAAGTGGGAGCAGGCCCCCTTCCTCTTGTTTCCAAGGCTTACACCAAAAGAGCTGCAGCAATGTAGCCGAATGTCCTTGCACTTGAAGGTAGCTTGAACACCAAGGAAAGAAATTGCAAGGCTTCCCTTGACCCAATTGCCTTCCCTTCTACACATGTAGATCCCTTTCTGTGTCTGAAGTTCTCTTCTCATCTCCCTCCCTCTCTCTCTCTCTCTCACACACTCACACACACACACACAAAACAAGCTTTGAAAGGCGTTGAACTTTGTGGTAGTACGAACTACGAAGCCATCTCACACAAGAGAACATCAAGCATGTGATGAGGGGAGGAAGAAGACCACACAGCACGGTGGTGTCAGCTACTCGGCCTCAAAAAAGTTCTGTTAGAATCTGAATGTTTCCTTGGGCCTTGGCAGATAAAACAAAGGGGGCTCTTCCATACTGTGGCACAGTAGCTGATTTTACCATGATCAAGGCTCTTTTCACCATCCCCTCCCCCCCCCCTCTCTTTCAAAAGCAGACAGCTCCATACCCAAGAAAATGGGTACCCAAGCAGCAAGGCCAGAAGGGCAGATTTGCTTTTGTATCCTCTTTGCATAAGTAATATTTGTGTACATAAATGCACAAACACCCTCTCCCCCTCTCTCTCTCTCCCTCCAAGAAGTTAAACCGACTCGGGTAGTTGGAATTCAAAACAACTGGATGATTCACTGTGGAAGCGTCATTAATATTTTATATCTTCCTTACCAGAAGAAATAATCTTAATTTAACTTTACCGTAAATTTATTCATACATATCTGCAACACATGGGCATCTTATATTTAACACAAAGATGATTTGAGTTTGAGTAAATCAAATCTGACTCTTATTCAATTATTAGGTTGTTTAAATCTAAAACTCTGCCAACCCAGACAAAATTCACGCAAGAAAGATAAATGGCAGAGGGTGAGCGACCGGAGATGCGAGAGGAAGAGGGTAAATAAGCTATATAAAATTTCCGAGAGGGTCTTCTAGCAAAACAAAAAGTCCGGAAAGTGGGACCCGCTCCTCTTCCCTTCTTCCCCCGCTGGAGACAAGCACGTACGCGCCACGCAGAGCACCCCAACCTGCTGCTGACCGCCGCCGCCAATCGTTTTCGTCCACGTACCCCTCTTTCAAAATAATTTCAGACAAATTCTTGAACTCCGTGAATTAAAAATGTATTTTTTTAAACAAAATGTATTGACAGCATTTAATTGCACTCCGGGAGAGAGGAAAAAAAGAAAAAAAAAGAAACTAAAAAATATAATTTTGAAAATAAGGAAAGGAGGACTTGCAGTGCGGTGCAGGGCAGCACCCCCTCCTCCCTCTCTCCCTCCGGCTCTGCTCCGTGCTGCTGCGCTGCTCCCGCTTCTTCTATATATAGACAGGGTGGATTCGTTAGGGTTTCCCCATCTCCCCCCGCTGGCCACGACGACGGAGGCAGGGGAGACGAGGGCGAGCCGGGCGGGCGGGTCGTACGCTGTAATTTGATACGTGAATCACCGGAATTGGACAAAGGCGCGAGCTTTTCTGCAGCGGGGCGGTGTCCCGCCGCTGGGCCGGGGAGGGAGGGAGGGAGCGATGGTGAGGGACTCGTCTTCGACGTCGTCGTGCGCCGGCGGGGGGATGCCGGCGTGGCTTGGGGGCCTGCTGGAGGAGGGAGGATTCTTCGCCGGCTGCCCGGCCCACGAGCACCGCAAGAAGAACGAGAAGAACATCTTCTGCCTCGGCTGCTGCCGCGGCATCTGCCCCCACTGCGCCGCCTCCCCCGGCCACTGCTCCCACCCTCTCCTCCAGGTACAGCAAGGATCTACTTCAACAAAATTGCTTCTTTTCCTCCTATTCTTCTTAAGAACCATAGTATTGCTTCGATTTTGATTGCTCGAGTTACGAAGTACATGAAGAGAGTAAGGAAAGAACTCTTTGATGTTGCAGTGATCTGTGTATCTCCGTTGTGGCGTGCCGCTTCTTATTTAAAGTTTCCTGCTTTATTTCCGGCCTTTCAGCAGACGTTCTTGAGTTCTTCCTTTTTCATGTCAACTTCCTTTTTTTTCCCTTCTCGTTCGGGCCCAAATTCCTGTAGAGTTACACCCTGATTTCTTCTACGCCCATGCTTTGGCCGGCGTTGCTCTGAGTTACTGACTTACTGTGATGGTGATGCTTCTCTACATTTACACTCTTTTGTGCTTTCGAATTGCGACATATCTTCTCCTGGAGTCGTGTCTCTTTTCATCTAAGTTCATCCTGAAGAAGATTTCCGCGTAAAGAAGAAACCATTTCTCTTCATCGAATTCTCAGAGATTTGTTTTTGTATTTTTTTTACCACAAGCTTCTCCTCCGTGAACTCCACTCTCTTACCCTGTTCTGAAATAGATGGTCTCGAGCGATTAATTCATCAATTTCGGAAATTTTCGTCCCCTTTACCAAGTTCTCGCAAGTAGTTGTCTTCTTAAATCATTCCAGCCGAATCTACGGGTTAGAATTGGACCAATCTGCGCCATAAATGAAGGGCCCTCCTGCCATTTTCACCGGCTCAGCGTTACCCTTCCCCCCTTCACCCTCCTTCCAAGTAAATCATGTGAAAATCTTTACCCCTCTCCTCTTTACCCCCTTTTATTCTTGTCCATGGTCAGATCTTGTCCGGGGGCAGGACCGTCATTTACATCCGCGAGGCGGCAGTGTACCACTGCAACTATAATAACTGAGGGCCATTAACCAAGCTAGTTGGCGCTTAGTCACCTCCGGTCTTAGATTGACACCCCCAAAATATTCCTTGTTCTCTTCTGTTTTCCTGCAAGCTTGGAATCCAGGATGTGGAGTGCAGTGTGTGGTCTTCGGTTCTTGCAAGCTGATGACGTTATTTTTCAAATCATGTTATCAAAATTTTACACCGACCCAGGTGAGGAGATACGTGTACCATGATGTGGTGAGGCTGGACGACCTGGAGAAGCTCATAGACTGCTCATACGTGCAGGTAACTCCTTCAGCCCCCCTTGCCCTTTCTTTCTGTGGGCAAGTTTTACTGATCTTGCTTTCCCCCGGTGTGTTTTCTTTTTACCCGGTGTTCAATTATTTTGCTCCTGTTTGGTCAGAGTATTAAAATTGATACTGTAATGTCAAAATTGACACGAGTCGACAGTTTTAATGTTTATGTTGATAGCCAAAACACTTGTTGATAGTTTCTGTCGATTTCAAAAAGGACAGTGCTAAGAGGTGTTCGAACAGGGTCTTGGGTTATGATCTTCTTTTTCTTTTCATGTGCCCGTCTTACTGTCATCTGAAGCGCTATTTTCCTTCTTTCCTCTGTGGGGGTGGTTGCGGCAGCCCTACACGATAAACAGTGCGAAGGTGGTCTTCCTGAAGCAGCGGCCCCAGTCAAGACCTTTCAAGGGCTCGGGGAACATCTGCCTGACCTGTGACAGGATCCTCCAGGAGCCCTTCCACTTCTGCTCCCTCGCCTGCAAGGTCAGGACCTCAGGACCCCCCCCCCCCGGTTTCTCCTGTGGACTCCCCCCTGCTCTGCAATTATCGTCGGTCGTTCATCTCTGCGCAAATCTTGGTGATATGCGGGATGAACTGTCGGCTTCAGGTACCTGTGCAGTCCAAAGGTGGTTTCTTTCCGGCAAAAATGGGGTCTCGGGGCAGCCCTACCGGCTGCCGGCCTCGATGCCCCGTGACGTGACAGTCTGATTTTCGTCAAAAAAAGCTTCTTTTTTTTGTATCGGTCTGGGGGAACAATCATGTAACGAGGCTAATTGTTTGATAATCGGAGGGTGGGAAGAGGGAGGATCTTGGCTTTGGCTGACCGCCGGGCGGCCGGCGATGTCTCTCTGCTGGTGCAGGTCGATCATGTGGTGCTTCAAGGGCAGGACCTGTCGAGCATCTTGTACCGGTTCCTGGACTCGGACTTCTCCTTCTCTCGATTCGAGACCCTCCGGGTGGACGGGCCGGACGGCGGCGCGGCGGACGACGACGGGCAGATCACGCCCAATTCGATCCTCGAGGGGCCTCAGAACCAGCACCCCCAACAGGGCGGCGGCGGCGGCGGCGGCGCCTCGGGCGGCTCCAGCAACAGCAGCGGCGGCGGCAGGAAGGGCGGCTCCGACGGCGCCACCAACTACGGGGGGAAGAAGAAGGGCGGCAGGTTCCTTCCCCAGATCGTGGCCTCCCTCGGCAGCAGGAGGAAGGGTGCCCCTCACAGGTCCCCCCTCTCCTAAGGGTTGGCGATGCCTCTTCGAACTGATGTGAATTCCTAGGGCCCCTTTTGTTTTAACTGTTTGATTTAGCTGCTTTTCCTTTCCCGTGTGGAGGTCTCTGTGCCCAATAACCTTGTGTTCTGGCGCCATGGACGACCTTCATCTTCTCTCTCTTTCTCTGAACTCGCTCGGAGCATCTCCATTACTGACCAGGTGACCACCAAGGAAGGGCCATATTCGGAGCCTTGGGTGGTCTGCCAGTTTTGTAACCGATGTAATGGAACATGCACAGGTATATATATAATAATATTATTATTAATCTGATGATATCATTATTATTCTAGTAGATGCTTTGATTGTCTGCCTTTCTGCATGCTTCCAAACTTTTCTTCTACTTACCTGTTCTCTGTCTTTTGACCGCCTGCAGCTACCCCTTATCTGGCCCACAACCTGTGCCTGTCCCAAAGCACATGTGCCCCTCTCTTCCCCCCCATCTCTCTGGGAGAGATGGTGTATCAAGGGCTAACAAGCTGTTTAAGAGGTTGAGTGCAGCTTGCATCTAGAAGACCCTTCAAGTGTAATCACCCCTCCCTCTCTCTCAAGATAAGAAATCATTCTAAGACGTTTGGTTGTTATTCTCAAGGAGGTTTTCTGACAATTTAAGGGCCGGTTTGGCACCAAAAATTTTAAGGGATAAATCAGGTTTAAACTTGGTTTATCTCTGAGTTATCCTCGTACCAAACATGGCATAAGTTTAATCATACGTATCATATTTTGTGTTTTGATTTTCTTGCGGTGAAAGTAAGAAAACATTATGAGAAATGGAGACAGACGGACACAAATTGGGCATGTTTGGAAGGTTTTTGGAAGGGATTTTAATTATTGAAAATCTCTAATCAGTCAAAAGGTGCAACTAATCAGTTTCTCATATATAAAAATGAGGGAAAGGCATGATATAAAAATCTCTAAAAAATTAAGAGCAAATTTGCTTAGGAGAAGGGATATTTGGATTTGACGATAGAAAGATATTTTTATCTTTTTATTTTATATTTACCACATCTTACCAAAGACAATCGACCTCTCTGCCGTCATCACTAATTTAGTGATCCAGCAAAATAGATATTTTACCGAATGATGCGGTAACATCTCCGGTTAATTTCAAAATCAATCAAGCTCAAATGACCAAGAAAACACGTGCGCTGGAGCTTTCCACAGAACAAAGAATCCCTACCAAACACGCCAAAAATCTATGTGATCCTTCACTGTGATCCTTTTTCGTTTTGCTCCTTGAACCGTCACCATCATGGCAGCATGACTTTGTAAGAGCCAGATAGAAGAGAAGAACCCCCACACTAAAATCTTTTGATCTAAATAATCTGTGGTCATTTATATGAACTCTCTAGTTTTTTTTACTACCTCTTCAAGCAGAAAGTTTAGAGCCTACACCAAATTATCTTGTATGATCTCCTTCACGCTCATCTATCAAGCAGTCTCTCTCATGCCCTCCATTAATCCTCTCAACGACTATAATATATATATATATGCTTAATTTGTGTGTTTTCTTAATTAGTCTCTCCTTCATTTGTAATACCACATGCTCCTTTCTTTATATCGAGAACGTACGCTCGTTCAGATTAAAAAATATATTTTTTTTAAAAATTAAATAAGTAAAAAGAAAAAGAGATCATAGGATAGAAAACCAGCTTTCTCAATGTATCATCATGTCTAGGAGAAAAGAAGATGGAGACCCCACAGACCGAGGGTGTGTGGTGTGGACAGGACGTCCCTCATAGGGTACCTCCCGTAGATACCACTGCAACAGGAGGTACAGTGGTCACCTGATTTTGAAATCTCATACTTTGATAAGAACAATGTTACATGTCTGTCTGCGTAGATAATCCTTCCTTTGTAAGGTTGTGATGCTTCCCACATACCTACATGAGCAACTGCAACATCAGCTGAGAGAGTTGCACCAAGCTCAAGAGAACAAATTCATCTCAGAGATCTATAATATTCACAAGTGAAAATGATCTCATACTTCATTTGTTTTTTGTTTTTCTTGGGTCTTGTTTCTACGAAACAATTGAATGATTGAGCTCTTCCCTTCTGGCTAATTACTTAATTACAAGTGGATAGAGGCATACATAAACACTGATCAACGGGTATTTGGCTGTACCACAATTCAAATTTTGGTTGCAAAAGCACATTTTCGTGACCAAAAATGGTGGAAAGAGGTATTTGACTATCATTATATATTTATATTTTTAAAGAAACTTATTATTACCACCAAGAAAATGATAAGAACCATCTTTTTTTTATCTCATGGTATTCCATCTCTTTTGGCCATATATGATTCTTGCTCTATTTTTGTTATCACAATCTATCTGAACATGATAATTTTATGTCATCGACTAACTTAGATGTTATTTTAATGTAATTTTGTATCACTATTGTGTACATAAATTTATTGCGCCACAAAACACTCTTAACATTCTGCAAGCAACATTTTTTAAGTTTGTCTTTGCTCATCTAGCCTGCTCAAAATGTGTAGGCATGTCATGACTTCAACTGTTCTTTTTCATAGCCATCAATACACAACAAAAAGTAAAACTAGTACTAATTAATAAGCTACCAAGTACTTCCATTAGTGATGTAGGAAGAGAAGCTCTTGATAGGTACTATGAACATCTGAACATATGTAGTTGCTGATTAAAGCAGAACGGGAAGCAAATTAGCTTGTTGTCTCTTTTGGGTTTTACGCTGTACATCTTGTTTCCTTTAAGGTGCAGGTGAAGAACCCTAAACGAGAAGAGCATGCATCACACTCCCTCCTTGGGAAGAGTTCTCCACCATTTGGCTCCAAGCAAAGCAAGAACAGCTGCACACATCGCCTTAACAGTTCATCCCACTCCCCACCACGTGAACTGCCGGCGGATTAAACAGGGCAAATGGTGAAAACCAGTGCATAGAGAGAGAGGGGGGGGGGGAGGGAAGATGGCTTGGCTCTGTGCAGCAATTACTTTTTATTGAGAAGAGAGCCTGCATCCACCATCTTCCCAGCTTGAAGTTCAGTTTGGATTTTAAAATCTTCATTCATTTATTTATATATCTCCATGAGCTGCTGCTGTTTATTGCCCTTGGTTCAAATGGAGCCTGCCCAAGTTGGCCGCTAGGCAACAAGGTTTCCCAGTTCCCACAAACCCTTTTTACCATGTACATGTGTACAGATACACATACCCAACCCATTGCCATGGCATCCCTTTGAGCATAGTCTTCTTTGTCTCTCTCTTACTCTCTCTGTGTGTATGTGTCTTGTGTGCGTGGTATGTGTTTAGAAAACCCTAGAGCTTTGAAGAAAGGGAAAGAAAGGGAAAGATCCAGACCTTTGATTCAGCCTCTAAACTAGAAAACAATATCTCTACACATATCTCTATATGCTCTTCTGACTTTTCTCTTGGGTACTTCTCAGAAATGTGTTTCCTTTACCTAGTCATCACCCATTGTTATATGCTGTGTGTGGTGTACTTGATGAGGTTGGACTCTAGCATGCGTGTGAAACACCAAATTAGGCTTTGTATAACTGTGTCCATCTGACCTATGTGATGTATTTCATTTTAGCGCACACACTCCAATGCATTTCCATTCTTTAGAATTAAATTCATTTAGAAAGAAAGAGAGAAAGAAAATAAAATAAAAGCTTGATTCCTTCGGTTTCATTTGTTTCAATTAGAACTCAAGAATATGCATGATCTAGTGGTGACAGGAGAATGAGGCAAACGTATATAAAAATATATGACATTAATTAATTGCCCCCACACCCCACACCCTTCCGATTAATATATAAAAGGAAACATGAACGTTGTATTAGTATGTGATCATGCTCTTCGTTTACATAGACAGTATATGAGCCTCGCAAAAACACCTTCACAGGGAGAAGGAAAGGGGGGGGGGGGGGGGGGGGGGCGTCCCCTACCTATACAAGCCCAGGACAACACCATCTCCCACCCATTCAGGGCTCTCCATGAGAAGCCAGGTGGAACACGATCGAACACCCCCTTCTTCAAAGAATTAAGAACATAGCACAATCACATATAGTCCCTAGCAGAAAATAAAAAAAGATTAAGGACCTAGCATCCAGCGCCCGACCCAGAAGCGCTGTCCTCAAAACCAACGATAACAATTACAATAACAATGTCAGTAGGACACTGATACGTTCTCGGGAATCAACCCTAATTAACCCAAAATCAAAACATGTACTATTCTTTAACATATGGGGCTTGTCTTGCTCCGCTCTTGCATGTATATACATGTATATATATATTTATACATACATACGTGTACGTATATATATTATATGCTTCCGAGCAGCAGCTGCCTTGAACTGTCACGGGAAGAAGATCGGACATGATGAATCCTATGCAGTTGTTTTGTACCCTTGTTGCGTGTGTCTATATATATAGAGAGAGAGAGACACACACATATTTTAAGAAGATCGGACATGATGATCTCTGAAGCATTCACTGTTCTTGGACGTTCATCAGCTCTTGGACAGTTTTCCCACTTTCCTTGAAGGAAAGCCCTTTCTCACATATTATTCATAGGATATTTCTTGGCCGTCTGATTTCTTTTTTCTTTTTCTTTTTCTTTTCTGTGGGATGGGTTGCTCCAGCTTTAGTGATGTTGTTAATTGATCCTTCGTTGCCGTCTGATTTCTTTTTCTTTTTCGCTACAGGACTATACATTAAGACTGTTTAATGGTTTGATAAAAAAATTCGAAAAATTGTAAGATGCATATCTTAATAACCTAATTAAGCAGACGAATATATATAGAGAGAGAAGTAATCTGTTTGACTCAATAACTTTAATATCATATCAGAAATTTTGGCTAAGTCCTCACAGTGATCTTATATGTGTGAGCATCCATATATATATATATATGTTTGCAATCTACATGACAGAGTCTAGTTAATCTGTAAATGTGACTCTTATATCTTAGTTAGTAAAACTTCTTAGAAACAAATCGTATAGTTTATCTTATTATATTTCAGATATAATCTTGAAGAAAAAAAACATTAGATAATTATTTTAAATAAATATGATTGACATACAAATATATTAATCAAATTAAGTAAGTGGTTAGAAATGAAATTAAAACTTGATCAAGTCAAAACGATTGTCACGTTAGTCAAAAATAAAAATGAGAGAAATTATATGGTTAAAAACTTGCGTACGATCCTCCGAATCCAATTGTATCTTCGAGTACAAAAGTACGTATCCATGCACCCACCAAAAAATAACTCCTTTAAATAAATATATATATATATTTTTATAGACACTCACAGAGTGTGCATAAGTTGGAGACAGGACCGAGTTATTTAGTTGCATATATAATAAGTTAAATTTTTGTATAGAACATATATGTTTTTGTAACAAGCTTTGTTAAAAGGATATTTGACAATCATTTCCATTTTATATTTTGATAAAATAATTTGGATAAAAAGTGAGATCCTCTATTTTCTGGTGCTCCTTCACTTTTTTTTATAAGTCCTCAATTTATGTATTTGGCTTTAGATAGTGAATATTGTCATTAATTGAGGGAATTATCTTCATACAAAATGTATATATATATATATATATTGAATCATTATAGATCTTACTTGCCTAGAAAATGTCATATGTATTTAGAAGGATCCACACTCGAGGAAGATGAGGACATTGCGTGAAAATTATAGGGTATTTAAGGTGCAGACGAATCCAACCACATTCCAAGTATATAGCTAGGGGCTAGATAAAAATTCTACGCACTCTTTTATTTTATATCTTAAATAAATAAGTAAATTTTGGATAAGAAAAAATAAGTTAGATTCATCAAATAATAGTACTTGGCGTAAACTATGAGTTAAAGTAGATCAACCCCATGAGAAACTTGATTAAGTATCTATTTAAAGATCAATTTAAAAATAAAAGAAGGGTACTCAACGGGTCATATGTATAGTGTTAATTAGATCTACTAAATGAACTGAAATCGACTTTAATTTGGACAAAGACTCGAGTTTAAACCTAAGTTCTCTTGCTCAGGCTTCATAAATAAAGCTCATAACAACTCAAGTTTCATGATCTTAATGAGATCAAGTTTTAGTTGATCGAGGTAGAGATCGAGTTCAAACTCCACCGGATCAAATAAATGAATTAAATTTGACAAGTCTTGCCCAAACATATATCTCAAATTATTGACAAATTGAGCTCGAAACTTAGGTCCTCCACACACCTGTTGAGTGTAGATCAAGCTCAAGATAGTGCAGCAATAAGTTTGTCTAGCTAGCTAGCTAGATTAACATGCTGCTCTCGGTTACAGTACAGTAGTACTCATCTGGTTTGCATCTCTATATATCAACCAAGAGAGGGGGGGGGGCAGTCTTCTGTTCTCCACAGTGGAGGGGATAGGGGTGGTCAAAGCATTGGGCAATCATAGGTGTCTGGGCAGCTGAGTGGGTTGCCTCCCCTTTCTCCCGCAGTGGGAAGAGGACAAGTCAAGGGGCCAGAAGCACCACTGCTCTCTCTCTCTCTCTCTCTCTCTCTCTCTCATTGACTCCTTCTAAATAGAAGTTTTTAAAAATGTACCCAAGAGTGGCAGGCTCTCCATGATGGGAAGAGGCTTTCTCCAGTTCAGATGACTGTAGAGAGGAGGCATATATTGGTCAAGAACTGAAGGGCAAGGACAGAGAAGTTGGAGGAGAAGAAGAAGCAGCAGTAGCACAGCCGCCAAGAGAATTTAGTGTCATATGTATATGTAATAAGTCACTTTTAGATGCAATATATCTATTAGAGATACTGATTAGCATGTACATGTTCCACAAGGGCCTGTCTATATGATTCATTTGACAACTAATTCCAAAGCAGATCTAGTACAGAAACGATAATCATTTCTTTCCTTCTTTTTTTATTTATATATTGTCCATCCCTTGGGCATGTTTGGATATACGGTTTTGAGCACAAGTACTATCATCCTACTTTCAAAGTTATGTATCAATGAGATCTAATTAATTAATACAGATGTGCCTGCTAAACTGTATCAAAACTAATAGCTAGTATGCCATATATCTAGGTACACTCCAACCAAACATGTCTTCTTAGGGTGTTTGATTGCATAACAATTTTTTATTCACTTTAATTAGTGATAAAGGTTACATTAAAAAAATTGTAAACTAGCTAGCCAATAACATAAATTGTTTTTTTTGTAATCAACATAAAATTGTCTATGTTTGGGAGGATGTGATAACAAAAGAAAGAGTGAAAGCAGTTTACATAAAATTGTCTAAACAACTGATGCCCGTCTCTTGAAAAATTTAATCTCCAGTACAACTCTTTCCATATTTAGTGTGTCCGATTTTCTTTTATTTTTTAAGTTTATTATAATGTCTTATATGTACTTTTTTGTATATGTTGTCGTAATGAATGAATATGTTTCTTCTCGACCAAAACAAACTGATGCCCGGAACCCTAACCCTAGATCTGTTATCGAGTAGATAACCCGCTGGTCATGCACCATCGGTGAGGGCCCTCCCTCTCTCCATCTCTAGGCGTGTAGATATGGATAATACCGGGATCTAAACACCTGATGCCCAGGAACCCTAACCCTAGATCTTTTGTTGGGTAAATAACCAGGCCATGCAGTAACGTAAAGCAGCAGGGCTCCTCCCCCCCGCCTGTCTCGCCAACTTTGCCGTAACATGCAAGCCCTAGTTTGAGGGGACACTTGAAGTGACAAGAGAGCGAAGGGTCCGTTAGAGAGAGAGGTGAAGGGGGTGGGGGAGGAGGGGTTGTATGTACTACGGCCACTGTTCAAAGTTGCAGGGGGTGCATGTGAGGAGATAAGGAAGGATACAAACTAGGGCCGTAAAAGATCTTGTCCTGGGTGGGTGTCTCCATCCGCACTGGCCCCGCCACCTCCCCTGCGCTGCGGCCGCCGTCGCCGTCGCCGCCGCCGCCGCCGCCGTCGGTGGCACGGCGAGCTACAGCGGTGAGCATGGTCCGAGATGACCGGCAGGCGGATGCGTCCGGTACGGCCGCGAACAAACGGTCGGATTTCACAACGGTATTATTTGTTTCGATTTTAACTTCGATTACCACACCATCAACGGCTTCGGACGACTATTTTTTTGTATTTTTCGAAGATTGAAACAAAAAAATTAAATGTGTTTTGTGAGAAGTAATTCATCAGTCTCAAGAAAGAAATCAAAATTATCTGCCATGTAACAATTATATTAGAGCACGGTTGATCTTAGAAGAGTTTTTGAGAACTAGTTTATTTGTTCTCTCTAACGAAGAAGATGATGAAATATTATGATTATGACATTAATGATGTTTCGATGATATCTTACGTGAGAAGGTCCGAAGAGTTTTCCTCCGTAGTTCTCTCGAGATGAATCGTGCTCGTTATATTATGATCTCGATTCAACTCCGATGTTGTTGTCAAAATTGAAACATTGCGGCGATTTATAAAATTTATTATGTTTATTTTTTTGTTAAAAATCAAATAAATACATTTCAAACTTTTTAATATAATATATTTAAAATTTTATTTTTTCGGCATCTGTAGACTATTATAATCTTGATCATTGACTTGTAAGATCCTAAAACATGTGCCGGAATCTGTTAAGCTGTCGGGATCGAAATCCGGCGATGGGATTGCTCGCCGGATCTCGTCTGCCCTCCCGACGACGGCCGCCCCCTCAGGCGGCGGGAGGAGCCGAGGCCCCTGCCAATTCAATGCGGTGGGTGGAGGACTGGAGGGGGCGGCGGCGGCAGGCGGTGCAGCTCTCCCGCCCGGCGGCAGAGCGGCCGCCGGAGAGCTGCCGGCGGCGGGGACCAGCCGGGCTGGGGCTACGGGTACGGCGGGGCTGGGGGGAGAGATACGCCGGCATTAATGTGCAGCGGCGGCGTCAGGGCCGTGCGGTCAAAGCTTTGGGGGGGGGGGCTTCTGATCGGATTTCTCCGATTATCCCCGGCGGAGGAGGGCCGGCGCCATGGCTGAGCTTGCAGAGACAGAGAGAGAGAGAGAGTTAAATGGCTGAGTTCTACCGCTCAACTACCTCAGCTTTCTTCTTCCTTCGGTAGCTAGCTGGCTAGCTAGTTGCCCATCACTGTTATACTGTCAGTTTGCCATCTTCATCTTCTTCCTTAATTTTCATCCGATTTCCTTTTTTTTCGAAATATTTATAACTATTTGGTCTGCTTGATTGCTGAGACGTTGCTTAAGTTATTTTCCCAATTATTTATGGTGGGACGTGACAATGGCTCTTATCCTCCCATCTCTACATACATATTACAAGATGGTAATTTGATATTCTACCAGTTTGAAATTCTAATTTCAAACCAAACTAATCACATAATTTGATCAAATATTACGATATTATTAATAAAAAATATGCCTGTGCAGTTTTATGATAAAATAATATTTGTGCTATTTATTTATAACTAAAAAAATGCCACATATGTAAGTAACTAATCATTTTGAATTCTTGCACATCACTATTGATAGCATGTATATATTGATGAAAACTATGCTGCCAAGAGTCAGCTTAACGACAAAACCCATCCTTGTCGTGGGGCAACATGTATAATAAATAGCACACATGGATTAAATTAAGTGGGTGGCATTTGATTTGGTTTAATTAAATAGCTAAAATCTTAGTTTTATCACTAATATCTTATTTTGTGAGACATAGGATAGAATCACCTTTGAAAATAAAAAAATATAACGTATTACTTTAAATTAAGTGATTTAATTATTAAGAGTTTAGTATTACATGCAATTCTGTCATCTTATCAAACAGTTCTCATGAATCCGACCAAATTAACATAGGCTATATATGAAACACTCGGTGGGCAAAGGAAGGCAAGAGCAAATGCTAGTGAGAGAATTGTATGTAGGGCAAAGTCTACATATTTCATGAAATATCAAGTTCAAAAAAAAAAAAACCTCCAAGAGAAAGGGAAGAAACAAGAGAGATCATGATGCATCTCTTCTCTTGTGTAGAAAAAAAAACTGAACTATATCATATGCTTTATGAATAAACCAGTACATTAATATACTCCCAAACCTACCCCTATACCACCTGATCTTGCCCTAAACCTAACATGATATAATTCCCAGATGAAGAGGAGTAGGTGCTGAGGAAGTAATCTGAAAAGACTGAGATGCTGGCACTAGCTAGGTGCTGCAACCAGCTTATCCCAAGAGAAGGGGCATGCATGCATGCTACATCTTTTCTGGCATGCTTTGCATGGAATATGAGAGAAGTATACATATGATAGAAGCTAATCAAAGGAGGTGGTGTGGATAGAAATACATAGGGTTGTGAAAGAAGGATGATGATGTTATAAATGTAGAAGAGGAAGGAGGAGGTAAGCACTGCCACAGGGCTCCCTAGAGCACAGCTTTTACTCTTTTGTTTTTACCTGGAAGGATCAATAATAGCACCTTCTCAGCTCTCAGTCCTCACATGGGGAAGGGACATCTCAGAAAGAAACCCAAGAGGACCCATGCATTGGAATTGGAACCAGATGATCAACACTGTTTATATGTACTTCATGCATTGACGGTTGTGCTTCTGAATTAGTGAGGGGCACAACAAGACCAGAAACTAAGAATAAATGAGATTCAAATGTATCTTCCTTAGTCCTGTGTCCCTGAGTAATTAATTGGGCAAAAAGATGAGTTTTTTCTGTCTGGGCCATGTTGATGGCTCGGACACCATGCGGCCAATTTGAGAGTGAATGATGATATGTAGGGCTTGTTTGTTTTATTGCAATTCTCTTGTTTCAAGATATGTTACTTGTTTAGAAATAATATACTTTTTTGGTATTTTAAAACAAGATATTTCATTCGGTTAAATTTGTAGAAGGAAAGGACCATATGATTAGGATGATTACGCAACCATATATTATTCTTTGTTTTATTTTTAACCCCTCCTCCCTGTAATTTGAAACAAGAAGTATCCTTTCAAAATACAACATTAATTTTACATAAACCCAAACAATGAAAAACACTGCAAAACAGGAATAGGTACACACTATATATATCTTGCAGAATTTTAGAAGCAAACAAACAAACAAGCCCATAGAATGAAAAAGAAAAAAGAAGAAGAAACCACTGCAACAGTCTAGAGTGTTAGCTGGCTATGAGTGGATGGCAGTGGGGAATACAATCCAGCAAAGTAATTGATGGAAAAGTTGGGAACAAGGGGGCATGGAAGAACACATGTATGGGGTCATGAAAATAAATGGTGTTGTGGGTCCTTTTTCTTGAAGCTTGTGAAGCAATTTTCTCCATAAAAAGGGACAATCATATATGCTACACGTTTGATTAATCTCTGGCAGAAGAAAGTTAGATCTTACTTTTTTCACTGAGGGCAAGTTACAACTTACAAAGGAAGCACAGTCTTTAACGGGGGGGGGGGGGGGGGTTGCCCTCTCATGATTTCATTTCTCTTAAAGAAAACCCCTAGTTTAATTTGATTGCGACGAATTTGTAAAGGTTAAGTCACCATGTCCCATAATTTAATGCGTGACATTTTAGACATCAAGAGCACTAGACTTTACCATGTCTAAGAAGATCTAAAATCAAATTACCCTGATATGTTAGTGTCGAGTACTGTGAAAGTGAATCTCTCTCTCTCTCTCTCTCTCTCTCTCTCTCTCTCTATATATATATATATATATATGTATATATATATATATACCCACACACACACACATACAACCAAAGCTCCATTTGATTGCTGTAAATATATTAAGTAGTATGCTTAGTTTTTATTATCAGACATGATCTTTTCATAGAAGATAGAATTCGTACCATGTAAAACACAAGTTTACGTAAAGCTAAATTGATTAACATAAATATCTTAACTAAATTAAATATTTCTACCACCAATTAAGAGGTTAGAGATGGAATTATGTATATCTTATGTTACCTAAACAGCTTAGCCACAAGGGATAAAGATCGAGATTGGATTTGGATAGGTATTAAGCAGTAAATGTTGATTTAGGACTCTAGATAGACATTAGTGGGATAGAATTTTACAGGTTGCTCTTCTTACCGAGGAAAATTTGTGTATCTAACTCTTATATGTGGATTCTATTCTCACAATACCTTGAGAGTAACATGACATATGTTAGGTATATCTCAATGAGACCCCATGCATATAGAGCTATATATATAAGGCAGATGTTGCTGATATACTGTATCTTACTCATAGTTGGCTGAACAATTCCAGTTTGCCATGGGTTATTGAATGACATGGGGTTTATACCACCATGTTTCTGACCCCCCCCCCATACCAATTTCACAACATTTTGCTGGCCCCTTATTTTGGCTTTCAGGGCCATTAGGGTTGGGCTAACGGCCCAACACATTTACTGGATACACAAGAGCAAGGTTCATTGGAGTTGACGTATGACATTAACCATGAAGATGGAGATATAAGATCCAATATGGGGGAGGGGGGGGGTAAGGGTGTTCATGGTTTGGTTTGATTTAATTTTTGAGTATTTTTTCTCAAACCAAACCAAACCAAACTATCTCCAAAATCACATCAAACCAAACCAAATTAATTCAGTTTGGTTCGGTTCAAACCATATTTTATTAAGGTATAATAGATATATCAATATATAATTTTATTTTGTTCATTTTAAATCACATACTATTAAAATCTTGTGTATATGTTTATAGATTATATTAATTTTACCTTAAAAACACTTCAAACAAATTTATTTTTATAATAAAAGATACATAAATACTATCTTATATATAATTTAAATTAAAATATTTAATCTAATTCGGGTTATTCGGTTTACCGGTTTGATTTGGTTTGAAGGGTCCTAGAAATCAAACCAAACCGATCGGTAGTTCAAACCAAACCGAACTAAAGTACTGGTTTGGTTTGGTTTTTCGGGTTGAACAGAACAGTGAACAGCTCTAGGGGGGCAGGGAACTTGTGTAATGATAGAGAAGGTATATGTTATTCTTAGGTGGCATTTGATTGCTCTAAATACATCTCTGACTGTCATTACGCGAGTGGTTTGAAAATTTAGAGTGTTTGACTTTGTCTTATTTAGCCTCTCTAGATATATGCATCTCTTGTCTCCTAATAAATCTCTTAAACTTAAGCTGTTTGTTTTGACTTCTTATTTTTTTTTCTACATAATCTCTTTATAAGAGATATAAGTAATTAGAATTTTGTTTGATTTGACTTAACCAATCTCTTTCTGTTTCTTTATATATATAAAGAGTTTTTTATTTTTATCTTAATTAATCTCTAAACTTATCTCTTATACCTCAATGAACCTCTTAAAATAAACATTTTTTTGTATTTGCAATTTTTTGTAGAGGAAGAAAAGTAACATAAGTAACTTATCTTTAAGTACACATTAGATGAATTAACATATAAACATCCTGATCCAATTAAGTTCTTAATTTTATCACAAACTAAGAGGTTCCGCATAGAATTTAGTGTTCAGAACTTCATATTATGCCAAAACAAATGTCACTTAAATTATTAATACATAGACACATCTTAATCAAATTAAGTACTTATTCTTCGTAAATTAAGAGATTAGACGTAAAATTAAGAGTCAAGAATTTATTATTGATCTAGAATAATGGCCATCTTATACTTGCATGATAGTTTACACCACAATCTCTTCTGTTCCTGCTGCTGTTTAATTACTTACCATTGCAATGATAAAAGTCAAACAAATTATTTTTTTGCTTCTTGGTAGTAACATTTTTATTGAATTTTGTTTCAAGTCTTTTTTAGGAAGTGTCACCAGAGGCATAAAAGTTTCATACGACCTACTTAACAACCAAGAAGCTTGGATATCTAGTTTCAATTTTAAACCCATTTAATCTCCTAAGTAATGTGAATGTAACATGTGTGCAAAAAGTCAAACCAATACAGACAAAGGGTCCGTTTGGTTGCATGTAAAAAGAAGGATGGGGAAACAATTTTACATAGATTTAGTTTTCCACGGAAAAAGAAATCCAAATATCCTATTTGACATGTTTGGAGTGATTTTCTTGAAAGCATTTTTGATTCTTTGATATTTGCAAACTATTTGCATACAAGTGTCAAATAATTATAAAGTTTTATCATGTACACGCTTATAGTTTTAAAAATAATTTATATAATTTTTATTTTTGAATAATTTGTTCGTTAACAACTATAATTTATTTTGATAATGAACTTTAGTATGAATATTCATTTAATAATATAAATTAATATGAATTATTTAATTCTACTTTACTATTTAATTTTCTAATTGTTGTTCTTTGTGTGGTTGAGAGAGTGGTCCTCCAGTTAAGCATTCATTCCTGATGTCAAAATCCAAGATTCAAGGGAGTCAACGAATATAACTTTTAGTTGATCACAATTTTACATGCATCCAAATAAGGAAATTGAAAATATTATCCAGAAAACTCATTAATTATATAATAGGGTGTTTAATTGCACAATAAATTTTTATACATTTCTATGACAAAAAATTGTATTAAAATAAAGTGTGAGCTAATCAACGACATAAAATTATCATGCTTGAGATAATTTGATAACAAAAAAGAGTGGATAACATATATGACTAAACAAGGTGGGGACCACAATATAAAAAAAGAGGTGGCACCTTCTTTTTTGTTCAAGAAGAATTTTTTTTAAAAAACATAAAATTATAATAGTTGTCAAACACCTCTTTAAACAAGTTTTATTATAAAAATTTAAAATTGTAACAAAAATTCAATTTATCGTACAACCAAACAATCTCTAAGCCTTATTTTACCGACAACCAAATATAAAGTTAAATAAACAAATATTTGGTTCCAACTAGACCATCTATTTGTATTATTTGATATTGAAAAACTAAGGCCCTCGTTGAGTACATTATTAATCAAGAGTATTACAAATATTAATATTAGGTTCAATAAAAATCTATATTCACTTCTATACTCTAAACCATGGAATGTCGAGTCGAGATTAAGTTGACCGACTCAGCCTCACTTGGTTGGTTTTGCGACCCAAAATGCCCGACCCGAGTTTGCCCGACAGTTTGGGGCATAAGGCATATACAAGATGCCCCATAGATCACACTTCTTCTTCTTCTTCTCTCTCTCTATCTCTCTCTCTAAAGTTTGGTGAAAATCTTAATCTCTCTTGACATAATCAAAATTATATATATAATCGTGTTTTAGTACTATTTTCACCAAATACTAGTATTATTGGACTAATATGATACATTAGTTAATTAAAATTTTTTTGAAATTGATTTAAGTAGAGTTAAGTTAAGCTTGACTAACAAATTCACCACAAAATTATTTAAAAATAAAATAATATTTTATTAAATTTAATATCGTATGTGATATCGATAATAAAATATGATACATTAGTAATTAAATTTATTTTAAAAACTTAAAAGTCATTGTCAAAAATTCAAGGTCATATGTAAAAATATGAATATTTTTGAGAACTTAAATGTAAAACACCCCTTAACTTAATTTGTCATTTTTTAAAAACTCAACCTCTGAAAAGTATTGAACAAAATGTTTGATCGTCTCATGGTTCTTCTCTCAACATATTCCTATATTGGAGTGTTAACTAAACAATTATGACCCATAATCACGTCTGTTGAGAATGCTAGGCATACTTAATCACTAGACTTTAACCACTGTAATTTTATTTTGTAAATTACTTACCTCATCTGAAAAGTCATGAATATTTCCAAGGGTTTTTTTAGATATTTTTTTCATACATTTTTCTCTGTTGAATCTTAACATGCACTCACCTATTAATATCAATGTCGAAGGTTTGATATGTGTCCTTTATCCTCTATTATTATCTATATCAAAAATAACATAATATCATTTTCTAACATTCTAACCAAATCGGGCTATGAAGTCTTTGTGTTGCTGAAAGCTGTCCCAAGATAATCTAGAGTTAAAATTAATGCTATTTTTTGTCTCAAATATACCTTGTTTGCCGTACACGAGGCAACAAGTGCGGAGTGTGTGAATGTGAGGCAATTTTTCTGATTATGCTGACTATTATTTCATGTATAAATGATGCAGTTTATTAACTTTATATTATTATAATTTTCTAATTTAAATTTTATTTTTTATTCATGCCAAATTCGTGAAATGGGGTCGGTGGAAATGGGATAGACCGGCCGGCAGTGTGCAGCACAGCTGAGCCGTTTTCTCGGATTGCTTGACAGCGTGGCCGGAGGCGGATTCGGGTCGGTACCGTTCCCGCAAAGAAGGTCCGGATATCCGAGAAACGTGGGAAGATAGAAAGAGAGTTTTTCTTTTGCCCCCCCCTGAAAACCCTGCGTTTCAGTCCTCACCCACGAATCTCACGTATTTGTTTCTATATGCAATAACGACGTCACAATAAAAAAAAATTTGCGCAATCAAATCACGGTGACACTCTTTGTCGGAGAATATAATTTTAACAGTTCGGTTGCATGATATAAGTTTTTTTAAAAATTATTTTTGGGTAAAACATGTCCGATAATCACGATAGAAATACACTTTGCAAGGAGCTTATTCTTTTAGGTGAAAAAGATGTGTCAGACTATTTCCTATTCTCTGCAATCCTTCGCATTTTATTTTTAATTGTGTATGATCTTCACTATCTCTGCCATCATTTCTCACCAAATATGATAAATTTGTATTTGGGATGATTCAAGTTTAATTGTAATGCATTTATCCTAGATGTATACAACTTATCATGGAACTAGAATTTATATAAAAAAGACTGGTCTAAAATTTTGCTTGTCAGATTAGTTTTAAAATGCATATTTTTTATTATTCCTATGATAAAATAATTCTATATATATTTTATTTTTATTAATAAAATTTACTTACAAGCTTCCAAAAACCTGTATTCAGTTCTTGATTTTCCCAATATTATATTGATATAAATATCCGGAAAATAGAAAAATTCACCTCTGCGGTCAAAAGAATCGTACTCTGAGAGTACGAAAGCAAATAATGTGGTTTTTAGTAAAAAATAGTAATTTTAAAATTTCTTGAGAGCCCGCCGCGAAGGTTGTCATACGGTTCTCCGTCCTCTTTAGAATGGGAGGAGGTGTTTTGGTTTGGTAGACTGGGCGGAAACTGGCGGAGGAAGCGAAGCCGCGAAGATTCCTGCTGTGGGGGCCGCCGCACTGTAGTCCTCTCCCGTTCTTGGATTCAGCAAACCTGCTCCGGGCGGCGGGATGGACGCGACGGCCACGGCGATCCCCTCTGGACCTCTCTGACGCCGAGCTCCCCCTTCGCCGATGAGGGGAACTGGGTTCCCCGGTCAAAGATCGTCGTTCGCCCTTCACTTTTCCCTCGCCGCCGAAGTTCCCGGCCGGGGACGCGCTGCCGTCTTCTTTTCCGGATGACTGGCGGTTGACTGTGTGCTGAATCGGTGATCGGATCAGTCGGGGAGTTTTGGTCAGTTAAAATACCTTGATCCTTTTATAGGAAAATGGTTCCTAATTTTCTTTTGATGACTGGTTCTGCTCATGGTTAGGTAGGTATACTAGCCCTCCTTCAGCTCCTCAGGTGGCTGTTTACCTTGTATGATCTTGCCGCATAGGATTTCGTTGCTTGTTGCCAACCGCGATTTCTCGTGATGTAGTTCTGCTGCAACCTCTTAGTGCGGGGTGTATAGACGGTTTCTGGAGATAGGTGTGTTTTATACGATTCGACTTGGGGGGATGGAATGTGCACGCCTCTCCTTTTTGTTTTTCGTTTCCTATCTCTGTGTTAGGTCCCAAGCTTCGGGGCTACGTATGTTAATGTGTTCGTGGTGTAGGTGATTGCTCTCTTTTATATCAAAAGAAAAAAGATTGGAGACTCTTAGCTGTATTGTAGGAGAAACAAAGAGATGGTGAATGACCAAAAATTCGTGCTGAACTCTTCCCATTCTCCAGTGTTCTATCATTTTCTTTGGCTTAGCACATAACTTTTTGGTGGACGTTGCTTCACACGTTTTAAGATGCTATGGTTGGTCAATATCTATCCTAAGCAGAGTCTGTATCCTAATGGACAATTTTGTAACCAACGTTACCATATACAGATCCCTGGAACAAGTTATTGTAAGTATTTTCACTTTTACTCTTTCATCGGGCTTTAACTTGCATTTGATGTAGGTAGTTTGGGGCAGCAAATTGTGATGCAAACTATTCTGCCACTCTTCTTCCATCACCACACCAGTGGCATCACCTGATTGCATAAAAGCCGGGCAGACCTGCGGTGGAGATTGAGGAGATGAATTTAGGTCTTCTCTATGCTGTACTGTGCAAATATAGTTTTTTAATTGATAGATAAACCAACTATAAGAGTCTGTATCCCACCCTGGCCAAAGTAGTTTATTAAACAAACCTCAAAACATTGTTCTAGGCATACCCATCCCAGTTGCATTTGATGGAAAATCCAAAGCATGGAGTACTTGATCAGAGAGAAAGGATCATCTTCTTTGGTAAGGGGAGGCAGCCAGAACCTGCTTAGGTACCGCCAGAGAGGTGTTCTATTGCTTCAAAGCCTAAGTGTCCAGCACCATCCTTCTTATTGGTGATTGTGGATCTAGCTAGGGGCCAGGAGGTTGAGTAGCACAGATGCCAGCTGGAGGGGTGTCTATTGGCTAAGCTTTCAGCCGCAGGTTGCTCAGTCCTTTTGGAAGCAGAGGCTCGGTTAATGCTTATGAGCCTCTGGTGTGAGAAGAAGAGTGGCGGATGGCCGGAGTTTCAGATGATCTGTGGCTCATTAAAATCTTATCCTTTAAGTAGTGGGCTTTTGTCACCCTCCATAGATTGTTCGTAGAGTCATTAATGATCTATGGCGCTCCTCTGTTGGTATCTGGCATGTAGAGTAGTGTTGGCTGCAGGTCCTTCACTTCAGCATCCTGGAGTACATTACTCCCTAGGCACCTCTGGAGCATCGAGGATGCCAGTGCAGTGGCTTAGCCCATCGGAAGGTTGGTGGCTGTTGAGCATGGTGTGTTGGGTGGGCTTTTCATTCAGCAGATGTGGATCCGGGTGGAATGGCAGAACCAACTGTCTTTGCTAGCGAATATCAAGGTGTCTTGTGTGAATTCATTCTGTTGGGTTACCCTATCGGTCGACGCCTTTGCTATTCTTTCTTTGCTAATGGCTGCATAATTGCCAGAATTTTTTCCTGTTGGAGCTGGTGTTTATGGCCAGTCTGCACACGTATCTCAAGTTTCTGCAGGTGTGGCAGGTGGACTGCGACTTTTTCTTGACACGGAAAATGGGGTCGGTGATGCCCTGTTACCTTAGGCTGGTGGGGCATGTCCAAGATGGATCATGAAACTGATATGCCGGGTTTATCTCATGAGAAGCCCTTTGTGTCTTCTCGACCCTTTCACTTCAAGAAGGTTGTGTTTAGTGGATCTTGGTTTCAGGGTTGGGGCCACTGCTTCCCTGAACCAGTGACATTGGATTAGGACTTTAATGTCCAAACCATGGTTTGCAATATCGGCGAGATCTCTGATTATCGGTCTTGATGGACTGCCAAGATCCTAGGAAGCCGAGTCTGCTTTGGAGTGGCACCAACTTTCCTATCCTATTGGGCTGGGAAGATGAGTCCTAGTGGTTCACCTAGCTGAGATCTTGGGGCCTTCAAAGCGCCGGATCTGGAACTTGATTTGTGGATCCGGTAATTTGTGGATCCATGTAATTTTAGAGTCCATACCTGCAAGATCATGTCGGGTGGGGACAAAGATTGTCATCTTGTATTTTTGCTTTTGCCTCGATGTGATTGTGGAGGAGATCTTGAAAGATCTTAGAAAAATAGATTTTTTGGTGAACATACCTAAAATATATTAATTCTAGTGTATAATGTAAAATGACATAATAATCTTTTAAGGGGACAAAAGAACTAAGAACTGAGATTTGTAGTCTTGGGACAAGTTGATGGGGGGGTCTGAATTGAGATATAGGAAGGATGATCATTGCCATCAAGGGACTGGTCAACGACACCTAACTTAGATTTAGGTTTCATCTCAAGCAATATTAAAGAGGAGATTTTCTTGAGATCTTTTTGAAATGTCAAGAGATTGTGTGACAATTTGAACCACTTTTACATATATAGTCATATAAAATGTTAATATATAAAATATAGTAAAAGAAGACAATGACGCCCATATAAGATCTTGAATGGATGTAAACAATAGAGTTGTTACGTGTGGAAACTTAACAATGTCATTTAACTGAACTAATAATAGAAAAAAGAATGTGAGAGGATATGAAAGATATTGGCAATTTACATTAATACGAAGCTGAAAGGTTTTATGTGGCAACATGTTGGGATCAAAGAGTCATAAGTATTTGTATAGATATTATTATATCTATGATATTTTATGTTTTTTGAGGCGTGAGGCACTTGATGTGAAGGAGGCATTGCCTTGCATCAGGCACTTGAGACGGGCACCTGAGATGTTTGAGGCGAAGTATATATATTTAATATATTAGTTTTAATAATATACATAATTATCAGCTATACATAGCATTAAAACTTTTGAGAGGAATAACATGTTTGTGAAAAATGAAATGAATGTACCAAATTAATAACCATATTTTCAAAAAATAATTAAAATACAACAACAAAAAACTTTAACAATAGCAATAGAAAGAGACCAACAACAATGACATAAAACTTAAAACAAATAAGAAAGAAATACTACAACAATAATGAACATAATATGACAAGAATACACAACATCAGCTAACAAAAAACTAAATCCATAGTATATGCACGTTTGTAGACATATTACATATCCAGTCTGAATCAAGATTTAACTGAGCATCTTGGTCATCATTGGATGTCTCATCAGAATCTTCATTGGCAATGCAGTGTGTTTTCTTAGATGACGTTGTACTTGGATATTCATTTTCATGAATTCCGACAACAATTTCTACATCTCTCCATGTTAGGTCTTCATTTTCATGGATAAGGTCTTCATCTTCATTTGTATTCCACTCACTACATTCATCAATGTCATTCAAGGAGATTGAATCAAGATTTGATTTCTTTAATTTTAGATGTTTATTTCTTAGCCTTTGATTGTATTGAACAAATACAAGATAATTTAATTTTTTGGTTCCAATATATTTCTTTTCTTTGTAAGAGCTTATACAAAGATTTATACATTATTGTATTAATAAATATGTAACATGTAAACTAACAAAAAATATTTTAAAATTTTTAACAAATATTTTCTGTTCAAATGTGTTTCTGTTATGTTCACAATTTGAAACATTACATGTAAGACCGAATTGTCAATCTTTGTAGTTGAAGAGTCTCACTTTCCCAATCTACCCATCAATTTGCTACACAAAAGAGAACATTTGTTAATTTTAAATGATATACTTAAAATCAATTTTATAAATATAATATACATATCAAGAGTGAATACCTTGCATTGTCAGATAGCTATATATATCTAAATAAGCCTTGAACTTCTCTATACATTGCTAATTGCTTGAAAATCAGATCTTGTTTATCAGGTGATGATACCAACTTTTCAATATAATTATGTAAGCCTTGCTTGATCTCACTATCATTTTTAATTTTGAGATTGGTATAATGGAATTGAGGATTTAGACAATATACTGCTAAATGTAGAGGACAATGAAGCTGAAAATCCCAATGTTTGTCAACAATATTCCAAATTGGACCATACTTGCCCTATTTATTGTTTAATGATTTTTAATACATTTTTTACATGATTCATGGCTTCATAAATACTTCTCATTGACAGTTTTCTTATCATCAACTAACCACAACACAAAAACAAAAGGCTTGAATATCTTTAAAACATAACTGATTCCCTTCCAAAAGATAGTCTTCACAACAATTTTACATGATTTTTTCCCTCGATTTTTTTGCTATCCTTTTGCTATCAGTTGTCCACTCCTCTAATGTAAACATACATCTCAACTCATCCTTATAGTTATGAAGACTTTCCAAGTTGAGATAATTTTTGACTAGACGTGTGTTGGCGTACATTTTTTTCAAACAAAAAAAGGGAGAAGAAAAGAAAAGAAAGAAGTAAAACAGGTGGCCTGGCCTAGGAGCTGGCCCAATAGCCCATGAGATTGGCCACAATTGGGCCCAATCGAGCACCCCAGCAAGGGCCGGATTCATCCAGCCCACAATTGGCACAGTTAGGCCATGTTCAGGCCATGTGCGCAGCCCATAGGAGGGCCTGTGCTTCCTCTCAGCCCGCTGGCCCAGAAACCAGGCCCAATTGGGCCAGGCCCACTTCAGCAGCAAGGCCATCAAGGCCCAGCCGCACCCACTTTCCACCTCAGCTCCTTGGTGCGCACCCAGCTGCCAGCACAGCCCCCCAACAGTCAGTTGAAGGAGAGGGAAAGCCAAGAGACAGCCACTCAATCAATATGATTAAATGGAGTAACTCCCATGGGGAGGCCAAGAGTCACCAGCGTACAGCACCTCCTGACTGTTCATCTGCCCTCTTCACTCTCTATAAAAGGAGGAGGGGTGCGCACATCAAAGGGGGGGGAGTTGGAAGTGCCGACAGGCTGCCGGACTGCTACCTCAGTGCTGCTGCCACCTGCGCCTGCAACCTGCTGCCGCCAGAAGAAGGAAGGAGAAGAAGAAAAGCAGAAAAGGTAAAAGG
This sequence comes from Cryptocoryne crispatula var. balansae, assembly GCA_036172225.1. NCBI lineage: Eukaryota > Viridiplantae > Streptophyta > Magnoliopsida > Alismatales > Araceae > Cryptocoryne > Cryptocoryne crispatula. The sequence goes on along the minus strand of CM069924.1, from coordinate 2,953,190 downwards.
GACTGATTGGTGCGCCCATCTAGCCCCCTCAAGGGGCCTTCTTTTCTGCTTATTCCAGGCCCATCTCCAGCCCCTCGTATGCCTGCAGAAATCAGCTTGTATAGCCTGTGTTCGGACCTAGATCAGACCCTCTAGAAGCTCTCTTGCGCAGGCCTGTTTCAATCCAACCGAACACCCCATTTCAGGCCCAAATCAGGCCCCAATGTAGCCTACTGAACAGCCCCTGCTGCAGGCCCATGGCCGACCCACTCTCAGGCCCATATACAGCCCATTTAACAGGCCTATCCGCAGGCTCATTTGATCCAGCCGAGCACCCTTCCCACAGTAGGGAAATCCCCTCATCTCGGCCCATAATCCGACCTCTGTTCAAACCCAAAGAGAAGCCCATAACCTGACCTCCGTTCAGGCCCACAACCAGCCCACGTTTGCCTTCAATCCAGGCCCATGTTCAGGCCCCTAAACAGGCCATTTGCAGGCCCAATGCCAGCCTTGTGCGACCCCCTGCATAGGCCACCTGCAGTCCGTCCAATAGACCCCTATGCAGGCCCAGAAAGGAGCCCACAGACCTGCCCAATTGCCTGCCCATCTCGCAGCCAAAATCAAGCCCCTATGTGGCCCAACCGAACATATATCCTGCAGGTCTGAAATAGGCCCATATTCAGGCCCACCTTCAGCTCCTTCACAGCCCACCAGGAATGGTCTAGTGCAGGTCCAAAGAGAAGCCCATAACCGGCCCCAACACAGCCTGCTACCAAGGCCTCTCTGCGGCCCATTTAGCAGGCCCCCTTGCAAGCCCACTTTCGGCCCAGCCAAGTGCCCTTGCGCAGACCCATCTCGGCCTCCTGTCCAACCCACAAACAGACCTCAGCCAGGTCCATTCCCAGCCCACGTCTGGCACCCAATCCAGGCCTTCAAAAAAGGTCCATTTTTTCAGCTCCCTTGCAACAGGAAGTGAAAGAAGAAGTTGCAGCAGCCCACTTGTGGCATGTACCGGCAAAGTGAGGGATGAACCTCAATGGCCCTTTCACGGGTCCGGTTCTCCCCTCAACCCATCAAGTGAGGAATGAACCTCAACGGCCCTTTCACGGGTCCGGTTCTCCCCTCAACACATCAAAGGAGGAGAGAGCTTCAACGGCCCTTTCACGGGTCCGGCTTTCCCTCCTAGAAGCTGTCCTCCCAAATTCAAGCAAGAATTGAAGCCCGGCTTTGAACGCCGAAGGAATGGACCGGCCCGAAGTGGCCTTCAGAAAATTAACAAATAAAAAACCAGAAATGCGAAAGCTACATTAAATTAAGGAGATTCACCCCTAGCGGGGAACTCCACCTTGGGCGGAGGCACGGGCATGCATCCCGTAGCTTACGACCCGGACGGAGGCGCGGGCATGAATCCCGTAGCCGTCGATCCTTCCCCCAATATGGCTAACACCCTGTTTGGTAACACTATTAGGTAGCTTTATCACAATCAATTTTAAAATTGATATTGATAGGGACCATTAAGAGGTGTTTGGGTAATTGTATCAATTTTAAAATTTGTAATACAAACAAAACATATTATGTAATACAAGTGTCCACTTGTATTACTTTTGATATTGATACTCCAACATTTGAAAATATTAATATCAATATTGATGTAGTACCAAAAATGAAACTCTAACCATGCCCTGTTTGGTAACACTATTTGACACCTCTATCACTATTAATTTTAAAATTGATATCCCTATTGATCACTAAGAAGTGTTTGGTTAATAGTATCAATTTTGAAATTGATAGTAAAAACAAGGCACAATATGTAATACAAGTGTCAATTTGTATCAATTTTGATATTGATACTCCAACTTCTAAACTTATCAATATCAATATTGATATAGTATCAAATTTGAAACTCTAACCAAACAGGCCATAAGCTAAGGCTGGCTATTTTGGATGGGTAAATTTTCACTAAGTTGGAAAAATAGTTGGCATGCCGTCATAATGCCAGAATTTTTCCAAAGTAGTGGAGATAAACCTACATTGGGGGAAGGATCAATAATATTGTACTCCAATGTACTTCACCTCACTTTTCAATGAAATGGAGTTCAGTCAATTCGATGCATGAAAGTGGGCACCGATTGGCAGCCCGACGGGTCGAAGATGATGCAAACCGTCAAAACTAAATAAACAAACTGTTTTTTTTTAAAAAACAATCTGAAAAAAATAAACAAAGCAAACGGGTTCTGGAATGGGATTTCCCTGCCACATTTCCAAACCGCCTGCAGGTCTCTATTTGACCCGATTCAAACCACCTGCGGATGCTCCAAACAGGCCCATGAACATCACTTGTTCGGCCCACCTGCTGCCCCCCTTTTTTCAGGCCCAATTTGAACCCATATGTCAAGCCCAAATCTGGCCCAAGTCCAGTTCAAATCAACCTGCGATCAACCTCCCTGTCAGGCCCATACTCCGGCCCACCTGCAGGCCTATGTCCAGAGCCTAAAAGCAGTCCCCTTGTGACCCGGTTTCAGCCCATCAAGGACATCCCGAACAGGCCCTTTGTAGCCCATCCAGCAGACCTCCAAACAGGCCCATACCGGCCCACCTGCAGGCCTATGTCCAGAGCCTAAAACCAGTCCCCTTGTGACCCGGTGTCGGCCCATCGAGGACATCCCAAACAGGCCCATATTCCGGCCCACCTGCAGGCCTATGCCCAGAGCATAAAATCAGTCCCCTTGTGACCCGGTTTCGGCCCATCAAGGACATCCCAAACAGGCCCATATTCCGGCCCACCTGCAAGCCTATGTCCAGATCCTAAAACCAGTCCCTTTGTGACCCGGTTTCGGCCCATCAAGGACATCCCAAACAGGCCCATATTCCGGCTGGTCTATTCAAAGTCATCTGAACAGACCCCCTTAAGCAGGTCCGGAGCTGCCCGTGCTCAACCCACGTTCAGGTCCTAGGACCGGTTCCAAATCAGCCCTCTGTCCAGGCCCATTTCGGCCCACCATAATCCATTCACCCCAGCCCCTTTGTGGCTCGGTGAAATCCCAAATCAGTCCTTAAATAAAAATCAGATTTTGATCGAATTCAAAGCAAATGAAGCTCGGAAATCAGAAAGACCAAAGTCATCCAAAAAAAATATAACAAATAAAACAAACCCGAACAAAACGGTTTGCATCTGATCGGACCCAAAAGGCCGCTGCCCTTTTGAGTTCTTTAATTTATGATTGTGGATGTGCATGTCTCCGAAAACAGGTTGCCGTGACGGTTAATCAAAGGCGTTTGAGCCGTTGCTCGATGTAAGTTAACGCCGGATACTCGCACCATCCGGCGGAGAAGGGTCAAAAAATGAAATTTTCAAAGAACCCGAATCTCGGTTCTAATATTTTTAAACTATCACCGGACTACCTAATATTTTTAGGATATCACATATTTTCCTAGAAAAGTCCGGAGATGTCTTTCTTTCTAAAGAACAGACGCAGAAAAAAGAGGTTCACACAACGTGTTACAACTTCTTGATTTCTATCATATGTAAAATTTCTCATCATTGCAAGGACTTTAGTGTGGCCATAAATAAAAGTTGTCACATACTTGTCATGTCGAATTGTAGATTTAATTGGAACCAACTTAGACATGTCTTCCAACATTAAGTCACTGCAATGTGTAGCACGTGATATTCAGAATAAGTGAGGGTGTGTGGACATCAACAACTTTCCTGCGGTCACATAGCTTGCATCATTATCTGTGATAATTTGAAGTATATTTTGTGAACCAGTCTCCACAATTTTACCTAGTATACCAGTTAACATTTGTGCATCTTTCATCTCTAAACAAACATCTACTGATTTGAGAAACACTGTTCCTTTTGCAGTGTTGTAAAAAAATGATCAAAGTTCTTCCCTTTCTTTCTATCCATGGATCTGACATAATGCTTCAGCCAAATTTCACTCCTCTTTTTTTTCCTCTACCAACTATTGGGTTGTCTCAATCTTCTTTGCTAGAAGGGCCTCTCTAATTTAATGATAACTTAGGCCCTTTAAACCTAGATCAAGTCGGTCCACTGTTTTTGCTATAGTTTGAAAGCTATTAAGCGACACAACGCACTATGTTGAAAGAGATATTTGTTTGATACATCCATCTAGTGATATACTGAATAATTTGCTCTTTTTTATCTTTTAAGTGTTTCTTGTCTTTCACATATTTATTTTCAGACTCTTGAGGATTAGGTGTGCAAAAACAACCTGTAGGTCCTTTCATCCATGGAGACATAAAAAATGGATCATTTACAGATACGTCTTGATTTGTATCTTGTGATACTATATCCATATATTGAGATTGTTGCTCAAGCTTAAGGGGATTATCTTTTTCTTCCAGTTCTCTAATCATACTATCTTTTTTATTCTTACTTGTTTTGCTTGTCATATGTGCTACTTGTTCTTTTCTTTTGCCTCTATTGTTGTCTTGTTGCATGCAGTGACATTGCTTCCTAACTCTGCAATGTGTTATTTCAAGGTATCTCTTCCTTACAATCTTTTTGAAAAAGTCATACCTCACAAGATCCTGGTTCTTTGGATCTACTAAGATTTCATACTTCTATCCAACATCCTAGATTGAGAGGAGATCTTGGCATAGAATTGTAAGGTTTTCCATTTGTAGGCATGGGCATAGGTTGGATACTAGAACCCGTCCCCGATCCATGTGTTTGTTCATCATGTGATTTAGACATCTTAAAATACAATACAACATAAAATATTTAAATAAATTAACAATTTAACATTCAATCAAAAGATTAAACCACTTAAACATTTTTAATGTACAAACAATAAATGAAAAAGGATAGTTCAGTTTCACCGGTCCTGACATGTACACTTGAAAGTTGAATCTTAAACCAATCCAATGGTGGACGAGCGCTGCAAAACAAGTAAATTTAACCTCAATTTAGAGTTAATGATATACTCTCAATCTAGATATGTAGAAAACAAAAAAAAAGAAGAAAAAACTCACCGTAACATTTGTGGGGTGCACCAGAAGAAGACTTCTAAAACCAACACTCTAAAGAAAAACAATAATTTTAGAAGTAGATAAGATATTAAGAATAGAAGATGAGAGGAAGAACAAAAAGAAACCTCCGGCCTCACGGCCCTCACCCCCACTCAGTGGTGAATGTGCGGGAAGAGAGCCCTCAGCTTAAGGGTGTCTATGGCGGCTTCAACAGTGGAGACAGCGGCAACAAAGGTGGCCTCTCTTGGTGGCAGCTGCGGCAACCTCTCCCTGTGGCGGCAAGCTCCAAGGGTTTTGGCATCAGGGCGAGGCTTCTGAAGATATCTCAAGGGGGCTGGGGGGGGGCTTGGGACTTTGGGAGTGCTAAGAGATCGAGGGGGGTTTAGGATCTGACCCTTATCAAATTCGCATTTGGAAGAGGCAAACAACACGAGGCGGCAATTGTGCCTAGGTGCCTGAGGCGAGCGCCTCTAATAACACAGGTGATATTATTTCGCGGAGGCTTAGAGAGAGATTTTTGGGAGATCTCAAGAAATTGCATTCCATGGACAGCTGCTCTACACTACTGCACTTTGCCTGCATGGTGCTGTCTCTGCCCCTTTGGGGAGTCCTTTTCATTCCTGTCTCGCTGGAATATTATGAGATCTTCACCAGCCATCTCAAGATAATTCCAAGGTCTTAGTTGACATTCCTTGATCTGAATCCATCTTCCCGGTCTGGTTCTCCGTCCCTTGTCCAGTCTTCTTCACTTGTAATGGGCCATTTGGTTTTGACTTCTCACCTTTCTTCTCCTGGTAGCACAAAGTTGCAGCAAAAGAATATGGGACACTTGCCTATCTTCAGTTGAAGTGTAGGTTGAGTAGGTTCAATACTAATCTCTCCATAGCTGGTACTTCTTTGTGATCAGTCAGAGGTTTTGGTATCTCCGACTAATATACCTTTGCTTATTGAGGATGGGTGAGATTCGTTGGTGGTGGTCTCAGTGCCTGCATCTACTCCAGTTGCCATCCTCTTTATGGAGTGCTGTCTTCTAAGGAGCAGTTAATACCATTAGGGGAGTTCTTTGCAATGCCAGTAATGAACATGGAAATCCAGACAGAGTAGCCTCTGGCAGTGGTGCAACAATGGGGTGATGATACTACACTGAAGATCAGGGAGGTGCTACGGATGGCATGGTAGTGGTAATAAGTTTCCTTATTAAGTTTAAAGAGATTTGGCTGTTGCAATAAGCTCGTCCTAAACTGCTGGAAGGGGTGGGGAGAGGGGAAGAAGATTGGAAGGTGGAAGTGGACTTTGTTCTTCGAATTGTAATTACAGCAAAACAATTACATTTGAAGAGAATAAAGAAAGGGGCCCAAAGTGTACAGAACCAATGAAGATTATGACATGAAATGTTAGGAGGTTAGGGGAAAGTTGGAAGGCAGCAAAGATCAAGAGATAGGCAAGGGAAGAAGGTGTTGACATCCCATGATCACGGGAATTGAAGGTGGAGACTACTAAGAAGTGAAACTAAAGGGAATTGGGGTAGCCATTTGGAGGGGTATTCCTTTATATCTACATATGGAAATGTTTGAAGTTTTCTTGTCCTTTGGAACTTATATAATCTTGAAGCAACTGATTTCAGTCATGGATGATTTAGTCTTTTATCGACTTTCATTGATAAGAGAAAGAAGTGCCGTTGGATGCTGACAACAATGTATGGATGGATCAGAACGTCAAGGTCTCAATGATGCATTTCTGGTAGAGTTGGGAAACGTTAGATTTAGTAGCTCTCTTTCTTGTATCTTTCTTGATGATTTTAATAAGGTAAGTTTTTTGGGGAGGGATCTTATCAACCTTTAACACATGGATCAAGTTAACAACAAAAAATTCACATAGGCAAATAAGCTTGTAAAATAAAAAATATATATGTTTTATTTTTTAAGATTAACAGGCTAACTACAAAAGCTACACAACTAGATGCTTGCAAAAAACAAACCATCACCAAGGAATTATGGATCAGGATCAAATTGGCTAGATTGGTCAATCAAAGGGAAGAAAAGCTGATCCAGGATCAGCCTGGGTTATCCCTTCCAAAAACATAAAAAAAAAAAAACATAACAAATTAGGAAGGATGGAAGATCAGCCAACCCTAGTCTGATCCGATTCTGATAGTTTATATGATGCATTAATGGGTTCTAAATCTGTTATTTTTTATCAAAATTGAATTCGAATTTCAGAATCTTGGATTTGTTTGTGCACTTCATGACGATATTGCGTGCGGTACAAAGAATATACAAAGAACATAGGGATGCATACTATTTCCATCTGTTGGACTATGGTTTTTTTCATTGCCTCTTTCAACCATCTACCTTACAAAAGTGAAATTTCATATTTTTGAATGCTTCCTTTTCCTTTGCTATTTACCACCATCTGTGATTATTTTGGATGATTTGAATAGATTTAAATCCAATCAAAGGGGGAATGATCTTCTTTATTGACTGCTTTTTTATTTTTTGACTATTCAGAGTACTTCATCTTTTGATTTTTTGATGCTGGTATTGATTTCTATACATCTTCAATATCTGTTTGGATATGAGCTGATGTTTTAGAAATGATAAAATTTGTCTTCTTTATTTAGATTCTTCAAAAGAAGGTTATCCCTCATGCAGAGTTCTTGCGTGAATGGCGTATTTTATGATTCTTGATGTCCTGTTTGCATCACCTGATCTGGTTCAGTTTTTGCATTCACCATGGGTGGAAAAATTTTCACCTAAAATCAGGGTAAGTAGAATGGTAATAGGCTGAGATGGACTGGCAGAAGAACTATGAACGTCTTCATTATAATGCAATCGAACCCACGTCTGAAGGGTTTGTGCCTGCAAACCAAAGGTCTGTCCAAGGATCTTCCACTTCCAATAATAGTAACCCTAGACCTAAAAACTTTTCAATTCAGACTGGGGAGGAGTTTGCCTTTGAGTTTATGCGAGAACGTGCAAATCCTAGAAAGGTCTCTGCACAAAATGCATCTGGGGAGCAGAGCAATATTGCTGGCTACGTGGATCAGAGGGGAATTTTGGGCATTTCACATGCAGAATCTGAAAGCCAAAATATTGTTTCAGTGTTTGCCACAGGGGACAAAGCCTCAACCAAGGATTTAGAGAAGAAAAACCAGCTTGGTCCTGGAATTAGAGGTCATGGTGAAGCAGGCAGGGCAGTACCACATCAGTCATCAGCTGATAGCAGTGGTCATGGGTATGCTTCTTCAGGGACTTCTGATAGTTCATCAACAAGGATGAAATTTCTATGCAGTTTTGGTGGAAAAATTTTACCTCGTCCTTCTGATGGAAAACTCAGATATGTTGGAGGGGAAACACGCATGATCAGAATTAGCAAGGACATATCATGGCAGGAGTTTGTGCAGAGGACAACGTCAATTTGGAATCAAGCACACACAATTAAGTATCAATTACCTGGTGAGGATCTTGATGCCTTGGTTTCTGTTTCTTGTGACGAGGACTTGCAAAATATGATGGAAGAATGCAGTATCTTAGGAAGTGGTGAAGGATCACAAAAGCTCAGGATGTTTCTTTTCTCTTCTGGGGATGCCGATGACATGCAGCTTGGACTAGGAAGCATGGAGGGAGATTCTGAGATACAGTATTTAGTTGCTGTAAACTGCATAGATGTTCAGTCAGGAAAGGTATTAAGTGGTCATGATCAACCTCGTAGATCAGCTGATGATCTGGATCTGCTTGATCTGAACAACCAAGGTGATGGAGAAGTAAACACATCTAGTATGCAGCCATTTGGCACTAGGACCGAAACTACAGTGAATGATACTCATTCTCCTTCTATTGCACCCTCCTCTACATCTGTCCCAGCAATACTTTCTAACCGTGTGCAGATGCATGCATGTCAAGATGGTAGAATGTGTCATGAGGAAGATCATCAATCCATTTCCTTTTCCAATAGTACTTATGACATGACAAATACTGTAAACAGCAGGATTTCTATTCCTTTGTCTTTGCCGCCAGATTATTATGTTTCTCTTCATGGACTTCATGGTGGAACATCTGTTACAATGCCACTTCAGGAACTACTCCCATTTAAACAAGGGAATACTGAGGGGCTCTATGATGCCCTTTGGATAGAGAAAGAAATGCCAGTTAAGGAAAAATTGAAGGCCGAAGGCGAACAAATTGGATCCTCAGAATCAGGAGTGCACAAACATGTTCTTGAGCAAGAAGGACACAGCGCAAAGCAACCAGATGCTATGGAGTTATCTTATGGCACATCTTTTCAAGAATGCAGGACAACTTTATCACTATTAAAACCTAAGGATCATTTGGAATCTGAGGTCCCTGAAAATGACAGTCAGACATACGAGTCTAATGATGAAGGGCTGTATACATCTGGCGATGGCCATATTCCTGGTTCCTCAATTTCTGAGGCTGAGCCAATAGATGCCAGCTACAGTGATGCACTTTCACGTCCCTTTCGTGTTTTTCACTCGGAGAGGATTCCTCGAGAGCAGTTGGATCTTGCTAACCGATTATCAAAATCTGACGACTCATTTGGCTCCCAGTTTTTAGTATCTCATTCACGTGCTGCTTTGGAGCAGGAATCAATATCTGAATCATTTGATCTGTTGCCGGAAGGTAGCCTCATTTCTCAGTCACAGAAGCCTTCTGATTCTGGTAAAGATTCACACCATAATGTCACAACCCTTGAAGATGGGCTGCTACAGCTTGAGAAGTCCAAGGAACTTGCTGATGTAATTACACTGACCAATCAGGTTGAAACCATTTCTGCTAACGACAGTTCAGAGTTTTGTCATCATTCTTTGGTCCCTGATCATGAGGTAATAAATATGAGTAGGCCTGACATTGAAGATGGAAGTAAATGTATAGGGCAAGCAACCACTGGTAAAATTGAAGCTGTAGGTGAGAGTGAAAACTCTAAAGTTAGTATGAAGCTTCAGAAACCTGAGTTCCCTCCTCCTGCATTGTCCTCTGATAATAAAAGGATCATTAATGATGACAAGGCCGTGGTAGAGAATGACACTAGTAAACACCCGGGAAGTTGTTTGTCTGGTACTGAAATGAGTAAGCTGAATGCTCAAGTAACTAATCCAGCTTGCAATGAAAGAGAGTTAGCTGGATCTGCAAGCGTTGGTAGTGTTGTTCCTAAGAAACAGGAGGATCCTACCTCCACATTGTCTGAGCTTCACTGGGGTAATATTTCGTCAGAGTCAATCTACTCTATGGAGGTGCAGGGGCAGAAACAACAATTTGCTTGGCCAGTCAGCTCTTCTGGAGGTGCTTCTCAACCAGAATTGTCTGTTTATGATCTTCCATCACAACGCAAGGACATTCTCATCGATATTAATGATCGGTTCCCTCGTGATTTGTTGTCTGATCTTTTCTCCAAAGCAAGAATCGCTGAGGATTCAGCAAGTGTAAGGGCTATACGAAAAGATGAAACTGGCTTGAGCGTGAATGTGCATAATCCTGATCCTAAGAATTGGTCATTTTTCCGAAATTTGGCACAAGATGAGTTTAAACGCAAAGATGTGTCTCTCATAGATCAGGATCAAATACCTTATCCATCACCGTTTACAAATATTGAAGACGGAGGAGGGCCCATGACATATGAGTTTTCACCTCTTAACAGTGATGCACCTTACAATGCTTCCCAAATTGACTTTAGCGAAGACATACCGGATGTGTCATCTGTAAATGCAAATACTGCCACCACTGTAGCTCCTGTTTATGTACCATCTAACGTTGGTGATCAAGGCATTCAGACTGAAAATCCTTTGAGAGTTCCTCTTTCAGATTATGAGGTAATTTCTATTCTCTTTGGCATGTTTATGAAGGTTCAATTATTTCAATATTTTCTGAATTTAAGTGATTTTCTGATACTTGAAGGAAGCAAAGTTGGAGGTTAGCAGCATTGGTGGACCAGCTATTAACATTCCTTTGGGTGATCTTGATCTGCAGGTGAAAGCCAATACTCTCTATGCTACTGTGAACTATATGTATCCTTCTCTAGAGCAGTTGAAAGTTGAGAGATCTGATGTTTTGCTCTCTTAATATCACATGGCAACTTTTTCTTCACCCAATTATGGGCCTCTCATGGACTGATTATGCAGAAGGATTCCATGCAAAATCATCCACTATCAATCTTAGTTGTCCATTGTCTAGGCCATCTGACATAGCTTCCAGAAGGAAGTGATGACAGTTATCATAAACTGTTAAACAGGAAAAGGCCGAAGATGTTAATATGCAGCAGTACTGCTAAAAAATTGTTAGATCAGATTGGGCTTAGAAAACAAGTCTATATGTACGACCTTGCATGCTGAAACAGATCATTTACCAGCATGAGTTGCTTATCGTTTTATTCTAGAGATTTTGTTTGCACTATAATTAAGTTCTTGTTTGTTTGGAAGGATGTTATTTTGCTTTTTTCTTCCAAAAGCTGCATAAATTTGATGTGTACAAATATTCCTTACAATCACTACATGTAGTTCATTTCACTAACAGCCTTTGGACAAATGGACAGATTATAAAGAATGAGGATCTTGAGGAGTTGAGAGAACTAGGTTCTGGTACTTTTGGTACTGTCTATCACGGTAAATGGCGAGGAACTGATGTTGCCATTAAACGGATCAAGAAGAGCTGTTTTACTGGCCGAACATCTGAACAAGAGAGACTGGTAAGCTTGTGGACTCGCCTTTTGCTGTTATTCACAATTATATTCTATAAAATTTATTTTTACATTTAAGCGCTGATGTACTCTGTTTGCAAAGGAGGGTTCTTGTTTAAAATGATTCTGGTACATCAAAAAAAGTTTTTGTTTTACACAAAAAAACATTTTTATCTGTTTTTGTTTTACACAAAAAAAGTTTTCAAGCCCAACAAGTAAAATTGGCTTTCTAAAAATTATTTGATGGACAGTTTCATTTTATGGCCGCAGTTCCCACATGGGCAGTTAATTTGAAGTCTGGTTGGTAATTAGAATATTTTGGTGTTGGGAATACAGCATCAGTTTCTCAACTACATCAAATACCAACAACTAGAATATTTTGTTCTTTGTAGTGTAATAAGGTGGTTTCTTTTCCCCTGGAGGTGGACCCTACGCTGCCAGTTGTGAACTATAATAAGGAAATGAATTCTTAGAAATATATCCGAAGAAAGAGTAAACCCTATAAGTAGATTCGCCGTGTATACTTGTCAGGTCCTCACAGCAAACATGCTCAAAAAGATTCTTGTTGAAACCTCATTCTTTTTTTTAAGAAGATATATTTTTTGTTTGTTTGTTTGGCATTGACAACTATGAAAATATATAGTATTTATAGAAGTATTAGCTAATTTGGTGTGTGGTATTGATATATTGGAACATAAATGATTCCACGGATTTTCTTAAGTGTTGACATGGGGATCGCCCATCACTTAGATGATCTGAACCACATTTCTTTATGTTGAGGTTATCTAACTTATTTGAAAATAAAATTTGACCTCTTCCCACCAGACTTAACGATATTCTGATGTTAATTGCATCGAGTAACCACTCGAATAACCGTCACAGGAACACATTGAATGGAAATCATTCATCCACATAAAACACAAAATTGGAAAACATCTCTTTGTGGACTTATGAGGCATGATTTGTTTGTTTTTTAACTCAATGACACTTTTATTGAGATACTGATTAATAATTATACATAGATAATTCATAGCTCTTTACTTGTGTCTATTCAACTTAAGAGATACGTGAGACATATCTTTGATGGAAGAAATGAGGCATAAGATAAGAAAGGATATTGATCCTAAGATTTATAAAAAACAAATATGAGATATTGATTTTAAAATAAGAAGTGATAATAAAATCTAATATAAAATCTATTTATTCTAATTAAGTTTAGAATTTGATAGATCCACTTGAGAGTATGGTATCTATCGAGGATTGTCGTTTCAGATCTTAGCTTTGTTTCTAGGGGGTGAAAGAGAGGAAATTTTAGAGAAATCTTGAGAAAATCTCGAGAGATCAAATCTCGAATTTCCAGATTAAAATGTATATATGTATGAAGTATAACATAATATCTTATAAAGATGGGAGTATATTAATACATTTACATGAAAATATATAACATATTTTCACATCAATTGTGTGAATGAACAATTATAAAACACTTTCAATACGAAAAAAAAATGATTTTTATATTTTTAAAAGATTTAAACTTTTATATAATCTTATTCAAATACTATTGTGGTATGAAGAACATTTTTATGTTCTTGCTCTTGATTGTTTATTACAAATTGATGTTTAAATTTTTATGAAATCGAATTGATATAAATTTTTTTATTACATAAGATCATAGTTGTCAAGGCGCCGCCCAGGCGGCAAGGCGCTTTTCCAGCAACGCCTTGTCAGGGCGCCTTGACCGGGGCCAAAAAGGCACCCAAGGCGTCTAAGGCGCCCGCCTAGGTGCCCAAGGCGCCCAGACAAGGCGCCCTGGGTATTTTTACATGATTAAAAAATAATTTTAAGAAATTTTATCTTCTTGATACCCCTCACAAGGGACACATATTTAATGATAGTTTGAACATATTAATATATTTCACTATCACTTATAATGTCATATATATTTAAGATTTATGATTATAAACATATATTATATACTTAATTAAGTTCTCTTTCAGCTCTTTCTTTTTTTTCTCTCTGTCTCTCTTAAGTCTTAATTTATCAAGATTAACTTCTTATCCAAAAATAAATATTCACACTTTCATAATTACATATATAAGATCACTTATACTATCGCACATATCATAAATATCCGCAACTACTCTGCGTTCCCCATTTAATAATATTATAACAATATTTCACTATCACTTATACTATCGCACATATATATAAAATTTATAATCATAAATGTGTTGTATACTTAAATTTTATAAAAATCTATTTAACTCCTTTCTCTTTCACATATACATCATATTTACTTATATACATAGATAAAATACTCATATTCAATTATAACATAAAAATATAATTATATTTATGCATATTTTTATGTATCACAACCTCCGACCTAGCCTTCCTTGAATACCACCTTGACCGCCTAGGCGACGCCTAAGCGGCCGCCTTGTCGCCTAAGCGGAATCGGTACCCTTCAATGCCTTGGGCGCCTTGTCACCTTGATAACTATGCATAAGATATAATCTTTGTACGATAAATTGATGATTAATATCTAAATCTAAAATTTGAATAAATTAAGAATATTATTTGACTTATGTTATAATTGACTGTATATTTTTTGTGTTCATACATTTAAATGTGATTTCATTTATGCAATTATGTATGGATAGGTATATATTTATTTTGGAAAATAATTAATCTTGACAAACTTGATGTGTGTGAGAGAGAAGTGAGTTAAAATAGATCTTTATAAAATTTAAGTATTTTTAGGAGAAAAAGAAATCCAAGCATATTATCCATCCTGCCTTCTGATTTCTGAGGCAAGATTTTTAATCAAGAAGGAGGACGGCAAAATGTTTTTGATCCATCATTTTTTCTCCCTGCCAAAATTCTTTCATAGTAGATTAGCATTTCTACATTTAACATTTTAAGATGATACTTCCTCTTCCAAACGGTAGCACCCTGCTTCTTCCAACTATTGCTTGAATGAACTTCACTGCTTCTGGAGACAATCGGATGCCAACCAGGTCCCTTACTACTGGAACAGCTTCCAATGCTACTTCAGCAGGTGAAAACTTGTTAGCATTCATCAAAGGAGCTGGTTGATTACGTGAATTTCATATCCAACTCCAATGACCGAAGTATCCGTATGTGCAGAACTATAGACTATTGACTCTTAGATGTACTGACCTTCTTGAGGGATTATTTAGTGCATGAATCACTTTCCTTCCAAGCATTCTCGTAGCTTTAAAATCCGTACAACTACCAACCTCTCCCATCCTCCTATGACCACCTGGAGCCTCCTCTTGCTTATCACTCTCCATCCTCCTCTCACCTGGCTCTTTTTTCATCTCCCCAGTTATACCAACTTTTGATGTAGCTTTTAATTTTTTGAAATTTTTAAGTCTTATTCACAAACACCTTGGGAAGGGGTTTATTGGGTCTAGGGGTACATCAGTTTGCACAGTGGCTAAATACAGGGGCTTTAGTTTTCAAAATTTTGTAATGTTTGTGGTGAGGACAGCCGTGCAAGTGTCTGGTTCGAACCTACCTTTGTTTATCGGCGCCGTAGACGCTCAATAGCTTCTCTATGGATAGATGGATAGTTGGCATTTTGTTTACTTTGTGTAACTCATGACATATTTCGAGCTATTTAGGAGTTTATTTTGTGGGTAGATTGAGTATTTTGTGAACTTCTTCTTTTACGTCTGTTCTCGAGAAAGAAAGACTTTTGTCGATACTCCGGACTTATCTAAGAAAATAGGTGATATATTAAAAATATTAGATGGTCCGGGTGATAGTTTAAAAGTATAAGAACCGAGGTTTGGGTTCTTTGAAAATTTGATTTTTGACCCCTCTCCGCTGGATGGTGTGAATATCCGATATTAACTTACATTGAGTAACGGCTCGAGCCCTTGATTAACCGTTGTAGCAACCTATTTAGGAGAATGTGCACATCCACGGAAAGTAATGAAGTTAAAAGGGCAGCGGCCTTTTGGGCCCGGTGAAATGCAAACCGATTTGTTTGGGGTTGATTTCATTTGTTTGTTGGTTGATTTTTGATTGACTTAAAGTCGGTTTTGTTGATTTTTGGGTTTTGAATCAATTTGTTGATTTTTTGGTTTGTTGTTTATCTTGGTTTCGGTTTGGCTTTTTGGTTTGTTTTGTTTTGAATTTATTTGATTCAAATTTTTTTGGTTTTAATTTTGATGTGTTTGAAGTGTTTTAAGCATGTTTGGATTTTTTATTTGGTTGGTTTTCTGAATTTTGAAATTTCTGAAATTTCTGTTTTATGTTGGTTTTGATACATTTTTGAATGTTTGAAATGTTGCTTGTTTGTTTTCTTTTGAAAAGGTTGATCTTTTGTCATTTATTTAAGCAAGGTTTGGTGCCTTTTTGAATGGATTTTCAGAATGCTAAAACCAGTTTTTTTTGTGTGCTTTAAGTTGGTTATAATCTGTTTTTTTGGCAGATTGCTTAAATCTGATTTTTGGTGTTGACAGATTTGACTGAAAATCTGAAATTTATATGTGTTTTGGGTTTGATCAAAATCTGATTTTTTTAATTTGATTTCAAAAATCGGTTCCTTGTTAAAGATCGGTTGTTTGTTGAAACCGGGATGATTTTTAAGTTTAACTTTCAGATTTGTTTTAATTCTGTTTTTTTATTGAATTTGCAGATTTTGTTTTATGCTATCTTGTTAATTGTTATATTTGGCGGTTTGCATTCCATCCGGCCCATCGGGCTACCATTCGGTGCCCGGAGTCAAACATCTCAAATTGACATCGGAGTCCTTTCATTGCATTGAAAATGAAGTACATTGGTGTACATGATAGGTGATCCTTCCCCCAATATTGGTTCTTCACCGGTTTAGAAAAATTTTGGCATTACAACGGCATGTCAGTTAGTTTCTAACTCGGTGAAGTTTACCCATCCAATATGACTAGTCTATGACTTAGCCAAGTTGGTGGAAGGATCATCGGCATACGGGAACGTGCCAACGCCGACATCCGGATTGACATCCCGGGACGCACCCGGGGGAACCGTCCAAAAGATAGAGTACCCGGAGAGGGTGTTTCACTCCTTAATTTATTTTGGCATTTTGCATTTCTGGTTTTTGTTATTTATTTTTTTTGTTAAGGCCACTTGGGCCGGTTTTGAGTTCCATCGGCGTTCAAAGCCGACCTTCGGTCTTCTTAGGTCGGAAGGGTTTCGGGCCGGAAGGGCCTGCTGGCTTGGTGCTTGTGCGCCTCCATTTGACTTGTTGGTAGGGCAAGGGTCCGCCTGGACAAACGATCGGCCTGTTGTACGGATTCCGAAAAGGTCCGGGACATCACCCCCACCCACGAATGCTGAAAATGGCAGATCTTGCATCCCTTGTTGAGTGCTGCGGTGCTGTCTTTTTTTTTGAGATACATGGGTTGTTGTCCCTCCCGGGAGGCCACAAGGGGGCTGCTGGAGGGGACTTCAAAACTTCTTTTTTTTGAGATGAACAGGACCTGCTTGGGGCCTTTTCGGTTAAGCCACAAAGGGGCTGGAATTTGGCCACCGGGGGGGGGGGGGCTGTTCAGATGTGTCACAAGGGGGCTGTTTGGGACCTGTTTTGGGGTTGTTAGGTTATGCCACAAGGGGGGCTGTTTGGGACCTGTTTTGGGGTCAGCTTCGATGTGCCACTAGGGGGCTGATCAGGTGGCCTTAATTAGGCCGAAAATAGGCCTGCACAAGGGGCATTTCTGGGCCTGATTTGGGACCGGGTTGGGGGTCTGACCATAGGTCTGATTTGGGTCTGAAATGGAAACTGATTGGGACCTGCTAGGGGGTATCCAGCTGGACCAAAAGAAGGGACCATCTTGGGCTGAAATGGGCTGGAGAAGAGCCTGATTTGAGGACTGGACAGGGCCGGAAGCAGCCCTTCTACAGTACCTGTTCGGCATGGGTTACAGGTGGGTTGACAAAGGCTGAAGATGGCTTGTGCAGGGGTCTGGTTTGAAGACCGAACAAGGCTTGTTTTGGGTCTGCAGTGGACACCAATTGGGGTCTGATTGGGTGCCTCTAAGTGGGCTGGACCAATGGCAGAACAAAGGGGGTTTTTTGGCCTGTTCAGTGGGGTGCACAAAGGGCTGAACAGGTTCTGTTTGGGGGAACTCTGGGTCGGCCCAGCCATTGAGAAGAAAAATAAAAAAAGGGGTGAAAGAAGTGCCCTTAAAGGGGCTACATAGCTAAAATTTTGATTTCTCACCCACCTGATCCCAATGTTGGATGTGACCGGGGCTGGAAGGTGCTACCGGAAAGGATCCCTCCACCAAGGGGAAGGTGGCAGCAGGTAGGCCTCTTCTTCTCCTTCTCTTTTTCTTTCTCTTCTCTTCTTCTGGCCGCAAGCAGGGTGCTGCAGCAGGTGCGCAAGAAGGGCAGCAGAGGGGCAGCGAGGTATGCAAGGGGGCAGTAGAGATCCCAGCAGTCTGTTGGCGTCCTCTCCTGCTCCCCCAGCCTTGGCATGCCCAGCTTCCTCTTATAGAGACCGCTGGAGCCTCCAGGTCAGCATGGGCTTCAATGCCCGGTGTCCTTTGGCCTGCCCCCTGGAGGTTACACCATTTAATCCTGGATTATTGACCTGACTGACCCTTGGCCTCCCCCTAGCCTCTTCAGCTTCCCTCTCCCATAACCTGACCGATGGGGTGACATGGCTGGAGATGCTGAGGTGGCGGATGAGCCAGGTGAGCTGGCAGGCTGGGAGGGCCGAAATGGGCCTGCATTGGGCAGCCGCGGCCCAGCCAGGTCCAGCTTCTGCTGGGCTGTGCGCCAGCCTCCATATGGGCTGAATTTTTTCTGATTTGCATGGGCTCATGGGCTGGCTGACCAGAACAGTTAATGGGGTATCCAGTTGGGCCTGATTTGACTCAATTATGGGCTGTCCGCCCTACACTTAAGCCCATTTTTTCTTTGGCCCAATTTTTTCTTTTTTTCTGAAAAATATGGACGCCAACAAGTATCTATACATACTTTAGTTCACACACCTTACATTTGAGGTTTGGGCATAGAAGGATATAAGTGTTATTTTGGGGTGTGTTTGCTATTGGACTTGGCTTATTTATAGCCCCCCTTGTGTGCATGTGCAAAAGAGTTGAATGTGAAGAAAAGAAGGGCAAACTTGGGATTTCTTGCTCCTTCAACCCTCCCGACCCCCTCTTTTATCCCCTTGGTTGACCGCATGGCAGTAGTGTGGCTTTTCCAGGCGGCCAAGGAGCCCCTCCCCGGCGGTCATCCACCTCTCTGGCACCTCCTCCACCTCTGGCAAGAAGATCAATACCCCTCCTTCACCTCCTTCTCTTTCCCTTCCCATCGGATAGGCCATTTTTCCTCCTTCGTTGTCTCCTCCTCCACCTCCGGTAAGAACCTATGTAGTCAGAGGCGTGAGGCGACCGAGGCGAGGCACCCCTCGCCTCACCTCAGGCGTCCGAGGCGACATTTTTTTTATTATGATATTTAATTTTAATACTTGGAAAATATATATAAGAAGGTGAAAAAATATAAAAAAATACAGTGAATGCATCATAAATGCAGGAAACATATATGAAAATGCAAGGAATATACTTAAAATTGCAGGAGAAATTAAAGTTATGTCCGAAAATGCAGATAAAATTATCTAAAAAAGCTGAACATATCTAAAAAATTGTGGAAAATACAAAAAACAGCATAAATTACATTAAAAATGTATTAAATGATTACTGTAAAAATAAGTTGAAAGAAGTACCTTTTCTCATTTCATTTTTATAAGCATGCCTAAAAATTGAACACATCACCAAAAACAAAAAAAATGTAATACATTAAGTAGACAACATTTGAATAATAATGATAAACCAAACATAGAAGTACATAAATAACGATAAGTTTACAACAACATTAAAAGGTACATTCATCTAATGTCTCTCCAATCAGTTAACACAAATATCAATTATCAATCGGAAGAGTAAGAGTCATCATCATCAGTAACATGAACATGAATATCCCCATCCGATTCTGAGGTATCTTCATCCATGGCCACACTCTTTCCTTTCTCAATCCTTTGCCTTTTAGAGGCCTCTGCTTTTGTGGATGGACCTTCCTCTTCATCAATACCCGCTGCTAATTCAACTTCCGTCCATGTGAGGTCCTCTCCTTCATGCACATACTCGTCGTCCTCTCTAGTGATCCACTCATCAGCCTTATCAATATCGTCCAAAGAAATAGGATCATGATTGAACTTCTCCATCCTAAAATGGCGATCTCGAAGCCTTTTATTGTATTGGACATAGACAAGATCGTTTAGTTTTTTTTGTTCCAATCTATTCCTTTTCTTTGTGTGCACCTATAATTTAAGGATGAACATCAGTTTAAAGTATCTAATGAAACATGCTAAATAATGAATGATACTAGTGCATACACCTTTCAAAGGTACTCGGTTGCGTTCACAACTAGATGCACTACAAGTGAGACTCAATACCCTGATGGCGAACCTTTGCAATTGAGGAACCTTGCTTCCCCAATCCTTTCACCAATTTGCTAAAAGAAAGATGAGAATTAATCAAATTTAAAACAATACTTTGAAATGTATAAATGAAAAGTTTTAAAAAGTTAAATGTCAACCTGGAATAGAAGTTTTTCTTTGTCTAATGGCCATATCTCTACCAAATAGGCCCTCAGCATCTCTGTATGTATTTAGTTGCTTGGTAATCATATCTTGCTCATCAGGACTTTCAATTAGCCTCTCAATGGTATCATAGAGTCCTTGTTTAATTTCTCCATCACTCTCAACATCCGGATTTGAGTAAAAAAATTGGGGTTGATAATAACCCGCTGCATGTAATGGACGATGGAGTTGATTGTCCCACCTCCTATCAATAATGTCCCAAATTGGACCGTATTTGTCAAACTTCTCATCCAAGGCACTCTTAATGCCTTTCTTTGCCCGGTCCATTGCTTCATATATGTAGCCCATTGCAGGTTTCTCACCATCCACTAGGCGTAAGACAATCACAAGAGGCTTGAATATTGAAAGAGCATATGCTACACCTCTCCAGAAAGTTGTTTTTAAAATGATGTCACATGATTTCTTTCCCTCAGTTTGCTTAGCCCATCGGTTGCTAGAGCCAGTCCACTCTTCAGATGTAAACATCATTCTCAATTCAGCCTTCAAGTTGTGTAGGCTCTCTAAGTTGAGATAGTTTGTTGCAAACCTTGCACGAAAAAAAATAAATAGGTTAATGGCATTCAATATCACAAGTCAATTCACAAACCAATTTGAAACAATATAAAAATACATTTCAAATTGAGATTTTACCTTGTGACTGCTGCCCTACACAAATTTCTTCCATTAGTGAACTTCCTCATCATGGCAAGAACCTTTGTATGCCCATAAATAAATGTCGTCACATACTTCACATGCCTAATTGTGGATTTGATACCCGACAATTTAGAAATATCTTCTAGCATCAAATCAATGCAATGGGCTGCACATGGTGTCCAAAACAAACGAGGATGCATAGACATCAACAATCTCCCTGCAGTTACGTAACTTGCCTCGTTATCCGTTACAATTTGGATAACATTTTTCTCTCCAACTTCAAGAACTATTTTGTCCAACAAATCAGCCAACAACCTTGCATCTTTCACTTGTGAAGATGCATCTATTGATTTTAAGAAGACTGTGCCCGTAGGTGTGTTGACTAAAAAATTTATCAATGTTCTCCCTCTTCTATCTGTCCAAGCATCGGATATTATAGTGCATCCATATTTCACTCAACTTCCTTTTTCTTTTTCAACTAAATCTTTAGTTATTTGAAGCTCTTTCACAAGCAAGTTTTCATGCACCTCATGATATGATGAATCTTTCAATCCCGGGCCAAATTGACCAATAGCCTCTAACATGGTTTGAAAACTATTCAAGCGTACGGTGTTGAAAGGTATACCTGCTTGGTACATCCACCGAGCAATGTATTGCACTACTTTTTCCCTCTCTTCCTTCAAATGTTTTTTGTCTTTCACACTTTCTCTTTGGAAACCTATGGATTTTGCCTCATAAAACGGTCCATAGGACCTCTCAAACGAGGAGGCAAAAATGATGGATCACAAACAACTAATGTATCTTCAGCTTCCATGCTTGTCTCCGAAGTGTTGACACCAAGAAGGTTGTCTCTTCCCTCAATCTCTCTTATCATTGCAACCTTTTCGAACCGAGCTTGTTTAGCTTGCTCCATATGTTGTTTCACCTCTTCTTTGGCCTCCGGTGTAGCCTTCTTGTAAGTTGTCACATTGGTGGATAAACCGGCAATATGTTGCTTCAACCTATATATCCCACCTTTGCAATCCTTGTTGCAAAATGAACATCTAACAAGATCCCGATTTTTTGGATCCACCAAAATTTCATACTTCCAACCAACATCCTTTGACTTAGGAGCATGTCTTGAGATAATGGGGCCCGATGAAGTTGTTTGGGTGTTTGACCTCGTCCCCGAAGCTTGTTCCACAGTTTGAGACATCTTCATACAAAATACATAAACATCAAATATATTAAAAATAGTATAAATCAGAAAAATAATTAATAACGGATCCACCAAAATTAGATTGTAAATAAAATACATTAAGAACAATAAGAAAACAGATTTACCAAAAACTCTGATTTAATAAATCAGATTTAACAAATACTCTGATTTAACCTATAGGATTCAATAAAAATTAAAAACTCTGATTTAATAAATCGGATTCAACAAAAAAGCAGATTTAACAGAAACTTCGATTTGATAAATTACATTTAAAAAATAATCTGATTTAATAAATCAGATTTAACTAAAACTCTGATTTATTAAACCGAATTTAAGAAAAAGTCTGATTTAATAAATCAGATTTAACGAAAACTCTGATTTCAGAAATCTGATTAAAAAAATCAGATTTAACAATAACGAATCAGATTTAAGAAATATGATTTAAAAAATCTAACTAGCATTAACGGAAAAAAACTATATCAAAATAAAAGAAGTGTGTATGAAGAAAACGGAAAAAAACGTAAATTATACTTTTTCGACAACGTCTGGGTTGTTCGGTAATCTTTGCAAACTCGGTTAACAACACTTGCGCCTTCTACACATTGCCAATGGCCTAATAAAAATATTAGAATGATATTTACAATGAAAAAGAAGAAGACAAATAAAAAAAATGTACCTTGTACGTCTAAATCCGGTCTTCTAACAATGTACACCAAGATAGAAGAAAATAAAACATAAGATAAGATTTTTGTATTAGTAGAAGGATGTTGAATAAGAAAGATAAAAAAAATTGAAGAAAAAAACGTGAAAACCCTAAAACGGACTGGTTGGAGAGCTCCTCCGATGGTCCGGAATGTTTGGACACCTTCTCCGGCTAAAGAAGGCGGCGGCGAGGGCTTCTCCGACGACTGGCGGCGGCGGCGGGTCCGTCTCCGGCGAGCAGCGGCAGCGGCGGGTCCTTCTCCGGCGAGTAGCGGCGGCGGAGCTTCAAACAGCAAGGGGCGGGCCACGGGAGAGAGAGAGAGAGGACATCGGGCGGGAGAGAGAGAGGAGAGGCCGCGGGGACTTAAGTCTATCGGATCCGGCCGCTTGGGTCCGGATCCGATAGGCAGAGGCTGAGGCGATTCGCCTCAGCCTCGCCTCACGCCTGCCCTGCCTAGGCGGCTGAGGCGGGGGAGGTGATCGCCTCAGGCGATCGCCGCAGGAGTGAGGCTGAACAGGGCCGCCTCGCCTAGGCGACCGAGGCGGTCGCCTCTGATAACATAGGTAAGAACCTTTCCTTTCACCTTCTCTTTCCTATTCATCTGCCTCCCCCCTCTAGTCTTGATGCCCCTATGACCCCTCCTCTGTCCAGCAAACCCCCCACATGCCCCAGTTCTCTGTGTGCCTCCCCGGAGCCCTCGGCTGTGTTTCACTCCACCAACCTTGTAGCCTAGTACCTCAACCACCTCCAACTAGCGACCAACTCCCTTTTCCACCTCGTCGACTCTGAACTAGTCCATTGACGACCACCAGCGCTCTACCCTTGCACGTCAGCCCTCCTGTTCGGAACTCAATTCGTCGACCATCACACCACCTTGTAATGTCGACAGAGATTTTTCACACCGAGGGTGGTCGTGGCTGGTGATCAGTACCTCTACTGTCACCCCCTCTTCCCCTTTTCTCTTTTTCTTGACGACACGCCCCTACAGTTGGTCCAGCATGTGCAAAGGGTGTCGGATCGGAGGACATAAAACGGTGGACTCAGCGCTCTTGCCTCCCCAAATGGATACTTTCAGCCTATTGCAGCAGATTTGGGGACTTTGTCAAGCTGTCAACTCCCACATCAAGGCATGAAGGTATGTTTCCGGACCCGTTTAAATACCTACTTCTTTACTTTTTTATTATATGCCGATTGCCATGTCGGAAGTGCGAGTAGCCCATCTTGCTTGTTTATTTATCATTGTCTGGGTAAGTTTGAGATTTCCTAGTTCAGGCTACTTTGATTGGTTCCGTTGATATTGAAGGCGTCCTATCTTGGTGGCATCTTAATGTAGTTGGCCTTCCCACTTTAAGGGGTTGTTTCTCTAGTGTGACCATCCTTTTTTAAATATTCTCAGTTTGTTTAGTTATTTGGTGCGTCGTTTGAATCTATTCTTGCTAACATTTGGTGCCCGGTGAGTCCTGCATTAGTCTGTGATATAAATATAGTGATTTTGCAAAAATTGCAGTCTCACTCTTGCACAAACCTTATCTTTTTCTATCTATGTTATCTGAAGCTTGAGGTGCCCGAGGTGAGGGAAGGGTCGTTTTGCCCAGGTGTCTGAGACGAGGTGCCTTGGGCATTTGAGTCGAGATATATTTTAATATATTTAATAATATATAATGTTAAAACTTTTGAAGAATAAAAAAATAAAAAACTTACTTCCAAGACATATAAGCCATCGTGTTGTTAGAGCCTTGGGATGGAAGATTGGACATTGAGAGGATTTTAATTTACTAGATCATCCCTTAATGAGTTTGGGTCCAGGTGAGGTGGTGAGGCAAGAACTGCCAAGGCAAGGCATTTTTATCTCGTCTCACCTTGCTTCAGCACGTAGGCACTTGAGGCAAGCTCGTCTAACAACATAGATTTCTTTCTATTCTATTTTTTGGGGGGGTAGATTTGGGAACTTCTTTTTTCTACGGATCCTGGCAGGTAGATGTACAAGGTGCAGGACCTACCTCCCCTGATGCAGTGGGCCAAGGTGCTAGTAGGAAGGTTCTGCTGTGGTTATCTCTTGTATTTCAAGTTATCTTCAGGCAGGAGGCAGGAGTCAGAGGAAGCGGCACTGACACGGCGAGGTTTGCTTGGGAGCTCAGATTTGATGGTCGTCCCTGAATATATATCCTTCCTGATTTGCACTCTGAAGAACAGCACTTTACATTGATTTGCGGCCAGTGATGAGAAAGGAGGATATCCTGCCTCTTGCTATTCAAGTTGTACGACAATGGGGTGATAAAGCCACAACTTGGATTTCAAACTCATTTAAACATTTCACCTCAATGACACCTCCCACTTAAAATTTTTAAGGACCCAATTATTCTTTGGACTTTCTTTCAACTGGGGCATCAACTGGCTATTAAACTTCTCATTTGTCATATTTGAGATTTTTTTTGTCAGGTTTGAATTTTTATTCTGCTAGATGAACGTTGAGAAAGCAATTATTTTTTTCTTTTTGACTATTTTACTTTTGCCCCTTCCATGAGTAAAAAATTATTTTTTTCCA
Source organism: Cryptocoryne crispatula var. balansae (assembly GCA_036172225.1). Lineage (NCBI taxonomy): Eukaryota > Viridiplantae > Streptophyta > Magnoliopsida > Alismatales > Araceae > Cryptocoryne > Cryptocoryne crispatula. The sequence continues at coordinate 2,927,767 of CM069924.1, read as the reverse complement.
GACTTGGGATTTTTGGCGAGAAGCTGAAATTCTTTCAAAGCTTCATCATCCAAATGTTGTTGCCTTCTATGGTGTTGTGAAAGATGGACCTGGTGGAACATTGGCTACTGTAACAGAATACATGGTGAATGGCTCCCTGAGGCATGTTTTACTACGCAAAGACAGGTACATTTCAGTAATCTCTATGTTGTCTGAGGTATTGTTGCTTATTGCATCGGAATCAACCATAAATTTCTTTAATTCTTGCAGATATCTAGATCGCCGTAAGCGGCTTATAATTGCAATGGATGCAGCTATAGGAATGGAATATTTACACTCAAAAAACATTGTGCATTTTGACTTGAAATGTGATAACTTGCTTGTGAACCTCAAGGATCCTCAGAGACCTATCTGCAAGGTAATCTATATTTATATATTGCTCTAGTGATGCATTGATGCTGATTTCAGAATAACGTTTTTTAGTACATTCTTCGTCTTACCGTGCACTGTTTTACTCAATGGCATCTATGATGCTGGTGCAGATTATCTTCATTGTTAGCAGGCAAACCCCAAAAAGGATCTTAAATGGTCAAAGAGACCTAGAAGTTTTGTGCACGAATATTTAAATTACTTCTTGATTTTAAATCATTAGTTTTAATGTACAAACGTATTCATTATAAAGATCACTATGTGATTTGAGACCTTCTGAATTGTGCAGTGCATTAAAGATTTTACAAATATTTTGAATATGTTTTATTGGCTATGACATGAAATTTGTTATGGAACCGTGATGTGATGTTTTGAATTAAAGTTACAGATTTCTTTTTTGACAAGTAATGCCAACAGTCAACACTGTTGAACCCAAGGATTCCGATTCCTAGGAATCGGTCGGAATCGGCCAAAATTTGGGAAGGGAAGTGATCCAGGAATCGGCCTGGATCGGTTATCAATCTTCACCAATATCCATGATATGGATATTGGCCTTCATCCTCTTCCTACTTCTTCCGTGACTCCTCAATTGAAATTGAAACATATCTATATGAAAATAATGACGATGTTATGTCCTCAAAATCGTAGGCATCGGACTGTTGCATGGAGGTAGGCTCAGGTGGAGGAATCCATGATTGCTGAGATTCATAAAATGTTGGATATGGTGGTTCCATAAAATGCTGCTGTGGTGTCTGCTCATCCAACGTGAAATACGGCTTTGGCCGCCGTGAATTAGGTGACTGGGCATAGTTTAGAAAAAATTCTAAAAATAAGATTAGCATGCATCCACATAGAATAATTGCTAATAAACACGAAGAGATATTAAGTACATGTTGAGATGTAAAAACTATAATAAGATTCAACTGTATCACATGAAAACATAAAAATAGAAATATACATGTTATCAATCTTCACCTATATTCATGATATGGATATTGGCCTTCATCCTCTTCCTACTTCTTTTGTTACTCCTCAATTGAAATTGAAACATATCTATATGAAAATAATGACGATGTGTCCTTAAAATCGTAGGCATCGAACTGTTGCATGTTGGTAGGCTCAGGTGGAGGAATCCATGGCTGCTGAGGTTCATAAAATGTTAGATATGGTGGCTCCATAATATGTTGCTGTGGTGTCTGCTTATCTAACGTGAAATATGACTTTGGTTGCCGTGAATTAGGTGACTGGGCTGCTAATGGCTGCGTCGCTGGTATGCATTCCTCGTCATCATCAACTGAGAAGTGAGAAGGAGCCTGTGTCCTGTCATCTGGACATACAAGTCGCCTGTTCTCCAACTTCCTTCTCTTCACATCTTCAACTATCTTTGATGTCTTACCACAACCCAAAGATTGTTTTTAACTTTGAAAATTCGCTCATTTTTCGTGCTGTCACTTTTGTTTTTGTCTTGCTTGGACTACGAATGGGTTAGGTAGCGGCGGTTGGGGCTGGAGCTGGGGCTAAAGCTGGAGGTGGCTGCTGTATAGTTGCTGGGGCAGAAGAAGGGCCTGCCTGAGCCTGAGAAGTCGGTGGAGTTGGAGCATCCTCCTCGGCCTCAATACCATCCAACTCTCCTTCAGCTCATGCACGATCATCGGGATCAAACTCAGCTGGATGATCCCTGGCTGCCCTCTCCTCTATCCAGGAGACAAGTGCATGCTCCTCCTGGAATATCTGATCTATGCCCACCTCCTCAGGAGGTGGTGTGGCGGAGGTATGTCTCTGCTCGTATGGACTGCCTGCGAACTGTGTAAATCGCTTCTCAGAGATCTTCTGTTGTTCCTTGATATTCTTGATGCGTAGTTTCATTGTAATAACAGAGATCAGCTTCTCCAGCCGGTTTGAGGTCAACCTATTCCTCCTATTTGTATATATCTGTGTGAACCTCTTTTTTACGCGTCTGTTCTTAGAAAGAAAGACATCTCCGGACTTTTCTAGGAAAATTGGTGATATCCTAAAAAATATTAGTAGTCCCGTGATAGTTTAAAATATTAGAACCGAGGTTCGGGTTCTTTGAAAATTTTGATTTTTGACCCTTCTCCGCCGGATGGTGCGAGTATCCGGTGTTAACTTACATCGAGCAACGGCTCGAACGCCTTTGATTAACCGTCGCGGCAACCTGTTTTTGGAGACGTGCACACCCACAAAATAAAGCAAAGAACTCAAAAGGGCAGCGGCCTTTTGGGTCCGATCAGATGCAAACCGATTTGTTCGGATTTGTTTTATTTGTTTGTTGGTTGATTTTTGGGTCGACTTGAAAGTCGGTTTTGAGTTTTGGGGTTTGAATCAATTTATTTGATTGATTTGTTTATTGTTCATTTTGGTTTCGGTTTGACCAGTTTGGATTGCTTTGGACCTGTTTTGATTTTGATTTTTGATGTGCTTAAAGTGTTTTAAGTATGTTTGGTATTTGTTTGATTGGTTTGTTGAAATTTCAGATTCTGGATTTTTCAGATTTTTTGGATTTTTTGTTTTAGGTGGGTTTTGATCCACATTTTGAGATGTTTGAAATGTTGTTTATTTGATTTCTTTTGGGAAGAAGTTTAGTGGATTTTAAGTGGATTTCAGATTGCTAAAATCAGATTTTTGAAGTTGGTTAGAATCTGTTTCGATAGATTGTTCAAATCTGGATTTTTTTGGTTGCAGATTTAATTGAAATCTGGCTTCTTTTTTTTGGTTGACAGATTTTTATTGAAACCTGATTTTTGATATTCAGTACGGTTCAGAATCTGACTTTTTGGTAGTTGACAGTTTTGATTTTAAATCTGAAATTTATCTGTTTGGGATGTAACTGAAATCTGATTTTTACTTAAGGACTGACTTGGGATTCTGCCGAGCCACAAAGGGGCTAGAGTGTGATTACCAAAGAGGACAAGGAGGCTGGCCACAAAGGGGCTTGCTTGAGGGAGTTTAGAAGGGATGAAAACAGATTTGACTGGGGTATTCACCCAGACCCAGGAGAGAATCCCATCTTGGGCTGAAATGGGACGGCTCAGGCCTGCGCAAGGTGCATTCCGATCGGGACAGATTTCATTTTTGAGACCAGCAGAGGGCTGTGCTGAATGGGAGCTGTAGAGGGGCTGCTTGCCGCAGGTTTTAGGAGCAGTTTTTTTTGGATCTGCCTAGTGAGCCTGCAAGTGGGCGGGAATTGGGTCTCAAAGGGACCTGTTGGTGGGCTTGGATGAAGACCAGGAAATGGGCCTGTTTGTGGGCATGGTCAAGGACTCCTCCTTGGCCGGTTGTGGGCCTGAACAGGGGCCGGTTATGGGCACCTGCAGTTGGGCTGCAGGTGGCTGAAAATGGGCCTGGATATGGGCTGAACATGGACCGGTTGTAGGATGTCTGCGGGTGGACCAAGCAGGCCTGCTTTGGGACCTGAGCTGGGGAGTGTTCGACGCCTGCAGATGGGTCTGCTCAGGTGGCTGAACGTGGGTTGGCCAGACCTGGATTGGAGGGGGAAGGGACCAAATGAGGAGTAAGAGAAAGGCCTACGTGAAGGCCTGCAAAGGTGGCAGGGGAATCCCATTTCAGAACCTGGTTTGCTTTATTTATTTCCAGATTGTTTGAAAACCGGTTTGCTTGTTTTAGGCTTACTTCAATTCTGATTTTTTTGTTTTCTGTTGAACTTTCAGATTGACTTTAAAATGGTTTTATTTTTGTTTGGCAGTTTGCATCGCCTCCGACCCATCGGGTCACTTTGAATGCCCGGTTTCATGCATTCCAAATTGACATCGAACTTCATTTCATTGAAAGATGGGGTGAAGTACATCGGTGTACAATATGATTGATCCTTCCCCCAATATAGGTTTCTTTTCACTACTTTGGAAAAATTTTGGCATTACGACGGCATGCCGGCTATTTTTCCAACTTAGTGAAAATTTACCCATCCAAAATAGCCAGCCTTAGCTTAGCCATATTGGGGGAAGGATCGCCGGCTACGGGATTCATGCCCGCGCCTCCGTTCGGATCGCCGGCTACGGGATTCTTGCCCGCGCCTCCGTCCAAGGTGGAGTTCCCCGCTAGGGGTGAATCTTCTTAATTTAATGTTGCTTTCGCATTTCTGGTTTTTATTTATTTATTTTTGAAGGCCAGTTCGGGCCGGTCCATTCCATCGGCGTTCAAAGCCGGGCTTCAATCTTTGCTTGAGTTTGGGAGGACAGCTTCTAAGAAGGAAAGTCGGACCCGTGAAAGGGCAGTTGAGGCTCACTCCTCCTTTGATGTGTTGAGGGGAGAACCGGACCCGTGAAAGGGCCGTTGAGGTTCTGTTGGCATCAATTTTTCTCAAAAGAAAATCAGCAAAGAAAAATGGGCTGGTTCAGCCCTCAATTGGGCAAATCAGGCCCTCCATGGGCCCATCAGGCCCAAATTCTAGTTGACCAGCCTTTGTTTTCATTTAAATAATTATTTTCTGGCCCTCCTTGAAATCCACCTACGTACAGCCCATGGGAAGAGAGAAGTGGGCTGTGGTCAAGGCCAATTGGCCCAGTCAACAGGCCCAGCTGACCTGTCCAGCAGCCTTGTGCGCACCCCACCTGCCACCTCAGCAAGCCCTGTACGCACTAAACCAGCCACCTGCCACCTCAGCCCATTCATTAGTCAGTTTATGGAGGGGGAAACCGAAGAGGCCTGGGGGATATCAAGAGACAGCCATCCATTCATTTGGAATTAATGTTGTAACCACCATGGGGAAGGCCAAAAGCCATCCACGTACAGCCACCTGCTGGCTCTTCACCTCCCCCTCCACCCTCTATAAAAAGAGGGGGGCGCACCAGCCAGGAGGGGGGCTGCTTCAGACGCCGGGAGGCTGCCAAATTGCACCTGCGCCTGCACCTACTGCTAGGAGAAAGAGGGGAGACTGCTGCCTTGCGCCCTGCCCCCTGCTACTGCTGCACCTGCTGCACCTGCCCACTGCACCTGCTGCTGCCGCCAGAGGGAAGGAAGGAGAAGAAGGAAAGAAGAAAAAGGTAAAAGGCCTGCTGGGTGCGCCCATACAGCCCCTTGAAGGGGCCTTCTTTCTGCTTATTCCAGACCCATTTCCTGCCCCTCGTAGGCCTGGAAGGATCAGCCTGTACAGTCTATCTCCAGACCTAGAGCAAGTCCTCTGAAAACTCCCTTGTGCAGGCCTATCCAAGTTCATGGCCGACCCATGTTCAGGCCTATGTACAGGCCCTCCTGCAGGTCCATAGCCTGACCCCTGTTCAGGCCCCTAACCAGCCCATGTTCGGCCACAATTAGCCCATGTTCAGGCCCCCCTAAAACAGGCCATTGGTTGGTCCAATCCCAGCCCTGTCCGACCCCTTGCATAGGCCATTTGCAGCCCACCTAGTAAACCCCCTACGCAGGCCCCAAAAGAGCCCATAAGCCTGCCCATTTTGCCTGCCCTCCTCGCAGCCAAACTCAAGCCCCCATGTGGCCTAACTGAACACACTCTTTAGGCCTGAAACAAGCCTCATCCTGGCCCATCTTCAGCCCTCTTGCAGCCCACTCAAATCCTCCCCGAGCTGCACCTGTTCTGGCCCATTGAGCACCTCTTTAACAGGTCATCTCCTAGCTGTCCCGGCATCCAATTCAGGCCCAAAGCAGGTCCCCTTGTGACCCAGTTCCGGCCCCCAAGCGAGCCCATTTGACAGGCACATCACACAGACCCCACAGCCCCCCTGACCGGTCTCCAAAGACCAGATCCAGGTCCGGCCACGTTACCCTCTGTATAGGCCTGTTCAGTCCCTCCAATCAGGCCCCAACCAGAGCCCGAATTGCCCTCCCCTGTAGGCCCATTTCGGCCCACTCAGAGCCATGCCAAAAACACCCCCCTGTGGCTTATTGAGAAGGCAGCGGTCCAGAGAGGCCCAAGCAAGAAGGCAGCAGCCAGAAGGTGGGCCGACTTGAAGGTGACGGCCCGGCACCCCTTGGAAACCGTCCGACGGGCCAAGGGCATAGCCGGGTGGCCTTCCAAGTCGGTCCTGCCCAGAAGCTCCAGCAGTGCAGCAGCTTCCCAAAACAGGCCCATCCGGCCCAAGAAGACCAAGATGGGCATCCCGAGCCCTACAAATTGAAGACCGGCTTTGAACGCCGATGGAACTCAAAACCGGCCCAAGTGCCCCTTTTAAAAAATAACAAAAACAGAAATAAAACTAAAAAGAAATGGACGACTCCCCCCGGGTCCTCCCCGGAATGTCGATCCGGACGGTGGCGCGGGCATGCTCCCGTAGCCATCGGTTCCTTCCCCCAATTTTGGCTAAGTCATTGACTAGCCTTGTTGGATGGGTAAACTTCATCACATTAGAAATCTGTCGGTATACCGTTGTAATGCCGAAATTTTTCTAAGGTAGTGAAGGACCTAAATTGGGGGAAGGGCCATCACTTGTTGTACACCGATGTACCCCATTCATACTTCAATGAAATGAATTCTAAGTCAATTCGATGCATGAAGTGGGCACCGATGAGCAGCTCAATGCGCCCGATCAGATGCAAACCACCAAAATCAAATGAGCAAAACTCTTTTACAAACAAAAAATAAAGTAATGCAGGTCTGAAATGGGATTTCACTGCCTCAGCTTCCTGATAGCCTGCTGCAAACCCTGTTCGGCCCAATAATCAGCCCACCTGAAACCACCTGCGCAGACTTCAGTCCTGACCCATGAACAGCACCCTGTTCGGCCTACTTGCTGCCCCCTTTTGAACCTATGCGCCAGGCACAAATCTAGCCCAAATCCTGCCTGCGATCAGCCCTTTCTGTCTGGCCCAAACCGGCCCATTTGCAGGCCTATGCCCAGAGCCCAAAAACAGTCTCCTTTGAGACCCACTTTTCAGTCCATCAAGGACCTCCTGAACAGCCCCCTTTGCGGCCCATTCAGCCAACCTCCAAACAGGCCCACAATCGGCCCACTTGTAGGACTATGCTCCACCCCTCCGAAGCTCACCTAAAGCCGGTCTAGACCAGGTCTTCAGGCGGCCCATTTTCAGGCTCATGATCCGCCCATCCAGCAGATCTCCAAATAGGCCCATATCAGCCCATTTGCAGGCATATGTCCAGAGTTTAAAACCAGTCCCGTTGTGACCCGGTTTCAGCCCATCTAGGACATCCCAGACAGGCCCGTATTCTGGTCCACCAGCAGGCCCTTGTCCAGAGCCTAAAACCAGTCCCCTTGTGACCCGATTTCAGCCTATCCAGGACATCTCAAACAGGTCCCCGACCGGTCTATTCAAAATCATCTGAACAAACCCCTAAGCAGGACCGAAGCTGCCCTTGTTCAGCCCACATCCAGGTTCTGGAAACAGTGCCAAAACAGTCCGCCAAGCAGGCCCATTTTAGCTCATCACAATCCATTCACTCCAGTCCCCTTGTGACTCGGTGAAATCCTAAATCAGTCCTCAAATAAAAAAAATCAGATTTTTGATTGAATTCAAAACAGATGGAACTCAGAAATCAGAAAAGCATCAAAGTCGTCAAAAAAAAATGATGATGACAAATAAAACAAAGCCAAATAAATCGGTTTGCATCTGATCGGACCCAAAAGGCCGCTGCCCTCTTGAGTTCCTTACTCTATTTTGTGGATGTGCATGTCTCCGACAACAGGTTGCCGCGACGGTTAATCAAAGGCGTTCGAGCCGTTGCTCGATGTAAGTTAACGCCGGATACTCGCACCATCCGGCGGAGAAGGGTCAAAAAATGAAATTTTCAAAGAACCCGAACCTCGGTTCTAATATTTTTAAACTATCACCGGACTACATAATATTTTTTAGGATATCACATATTTTCCTAGAAAAGTCCGGAGATGTCTTTCTTTCTAAAGAACAGACGCAGAAAAAAGAGGTTCACACAGGTTCATCCCTCACTTTGCCGGTACAAGCCACAAGGGGGCTGCTGCAACCTCTTCTTTTATTTTCTGCTGCAAGGGAGCTGCTGTAGGGCTTCTTGGGAAGCGGATTGGACCCGTGAAAGGGCCATTGGGTTGGGCCTTGATGGGGCTGGCGCCTGGCTGCAAGGGTACTGGAAATGGGCTGTTTTGAAGGCCTGGATTGGGTGCCAGACGTGGGCTGAGGATGGACCTGTTTGGGGTCTGTTTAATAGGCCACAAAGGGCTTTACAGCAGGCTGGATTGAGGCCGAGCAGGGTCCTGTTTTGGGCCTGGATTGGGTGCCGGACAGGGGCTGGAAATGGACCTGGATAAAGGCCAGAAGATGGGCCGGTTATGGGCCTGTTTTTTTGCTGACAGATGGGCCGAGCGTGGGCTAGGCATGGGCTGTCTGGTGGCTTGTCTTGGGCCTAGGCAAAGAGGTGTTTTGGGTACCTACAGATGGGCCGACAGGTGGCTGGACCCGGGCTGAATAGGGGGGTTGTTCCAGGCCTGCCAGGGGGTTGAGTAGAGAAAGAAAGAGGGGGGTGCCCTTATAGGGCTACATATCTATGTAATATCTTACCCACCTATTCTTCTTCTTCTCCTTCCCTTCTTCTCTTCTTCTCTTCTGGCCGCAGACCAGCTTCTGCAGCAGGGGGGCAGGACGCAAGACAGCAAGTGGCAGCAGCAGGAGCAGGGCGCAAGGCAGCAAGGGGCAGGGTGCAGTCCAGCAGCTTGGCGGCGTCTCCAGCAGCCTCCCCTTTGGCTGGCGCGCCCCTCCTTCTCTTATAGGGAGTGGGGGCAGATGAAAGGCCAGCAGGTGTGTGTACGTTGGTGACCTTTGGCCTCCCCCATGGAGGTTACTCCATTTAATCCAATTGATTGACTGGCTGTCCCTTCATCTTCCCCCTCCTTCAACTGACTGTTGGGAGGCTGAGGTGGCAGCATGGTGCGCACAAAAATGCTGAGGTGGCAGGTTGTGCGGCTGGGCCTGTTCACACTGGAGTTGAAGTGGGCCTGGCCCAACTTGGGCCGGGTTTCTGGGCCAGCAGGAGGCTGCGGCCCAAGCCCTCCTATGGGCTGCGCATAAGGCCTGAATTTGGCTGAAATATGTCAATTATGGGCTAGGTAAATGAGGCTCCTACTGGGGTGCCTAATTGGGCCCAATTGTGGCTGATCTATGGGCTGTTGGCCCAGCTCCTAAGCCAGCCCATCTGTTCTCTCTTCTCTTTTTTTGAAAAAAATGTACGCCAACAGTATCAAGTTAAATGTACTCAAGTTCCTCTCACAATGAGAGGAACTAGTACTCTGATTGAGTATCCTGATACCAATGGCAGTAAGTGGATTCTATCCACTCCTGGTGTTAATCTGAACCCACCACTCAACTGCAAAAAAAAAAAAAACAAACAATCAGCCCAGCATCTTTAATAAGTTATAAGATAAGTAAATAAAATGTTTATCATAAATAAGTATACCAGGTGTCACTTTGTCGCACGAATATCTCAGATCAGCATCTGAGTATACCCCAACCCCTCATCTTATACCTCTGCATCTGAAAAATATTTTTTTAAAAATTCATTAGTTGTCTAATAATTTTAGGCTCCAAATTATTGACTAAACTCTAACTTAATTCTATCTCAGTTTCTATCCTGTTCTACTGAGATCGGCAGAGACGCTGAACAACAGATAGTGTACCCCACATCACCTCGTTGTCGTTTACCACATGTCCTTCATATTGAATGCGGGGGCTCAAAAAATAGCCTGCAAAAATTTATCAATATTAGTATTAACATTATGAAATCGACAATTATTGACTAAACTTAAAGTAGGTAAGCACAAATAATTTTTTCACCCACTAATGACTAACCTGCAACATGGACATCGTGGTGCAAAGTCTTGTCCCATCGGTCATCTATGATCTTCCACCATTTTTTGTAACCTCTGAGATTCTTTTCTTTGATTTGTAATTTTGTCCGGTCCATAGTATTGTATAGCGTGTCCATCTGGTTCCTGTTATCTGAGTCTACCAACCTCAAGACAACTACCAGTAGCTTAATGATTACCAAGTAGTAGGCAATCCTCTCCCAAAATCTCTTGTCAGTGATATGCTTCTCAGACCTGACAAGAATTTTTAACTGATCTTGCTTATTATGTAGGTGGTCCACCATATAATTATAGTATTCCTCGGACTGCGTGAACCTAACCAGTGCATGTTTGTGCCGGTGTAAACTCTCCAGTGTAATGAAGTTCGTGGCAAAACATGTAGGACCGGGCCTGATAAGATCGTGCCCTCCTGTGTGTGATCTCATAATATGTAGCAGACGGAGATGCGAATAAATAAATGAAGTGATCGGCTGCGCCTGCCTGACAAGGGTAGAGACATTTTTCTCCTTGCCTATATCCTCCAGTATGAGATCAATAAAATGTGTCGCACAGGGCACCCATAACAGATGTTGCCTTTTCTCTATCAGCTTCTTTCCAGCCGCCTTATATGAGGGTTCGTTGTCAGTGACAACCTGAACCACATTTTCCTCCCCAATCTTCTCCACCACAGCATCCATTAAAGAAAAAATGTAATCGACATTTTTAATCTTCTCAGAAGTATCCACCGACTTCAAAATCGTGGTCCCCTCAGAACAATACACCAAGAAGTTTATCATACTTCTCTTGGTGATACCTGTTCACCCGTCACACATGATCGTGCAACTCATCTCCTTCCACACCAATCTAAACCCATCCATCCACTCCCCAACTCTTGCACTTGCTCCTCCAGCCCACCACCATATATGTGACTGTTGCTCGGGGCTTGCAGACCCGGTCCAGCCTCACTCACGGCATCTATCGCAGTCTGAAAGTAAGGGTTGGTGGTTGTATGTGTTGAAATGCCTACATTAAGTTAAAAAATTAGATCAATAAAAAATAAGGTTAACTAAATAAAACACACATAAAACCTATTTTAACAGTGATACCTGCATGTAAAAATCGCTTTACAATGTGGCGAATGGCTCTCTTTGCAGCCATTCCTGTTGTCTTCATCCCCTTCATTACTTGTTTAATCCCCATTTGTCTAGCGCTTTGTTTCCTAAACAGATATTCATCACTCGGTGTAAACCGAGTACTGGCAGAATGGCGGTGTGGCTCCTGTCTCCATCCCTCACTCTCTCGGTCCCAGGTAGGACGAGCCGATGCTGATCGGCCAAGAACTGGGTCAGCTCTGGACCCTGACCCTCCTACTCCCCTTCTCTTGTCTTCCTCCGCAGCAGATGCACACTTGCCAGCGTGCTTAGCATATCTAAGCTCGGAGTCCATGGAGTCGTCCTCACTCTCTTGCTCTGCCTCGGCTGGTACCTTCCCCTTACTTTTTCCTTTGTATGTAGGCAAATCTTGGTCCCTCCTCCTCTCAAATAACTCATCGTGCAACTCCTCCCTCTGCATAATCCTAATAGATCATTGAGAGGCTCTACATGTCATGTAGCCTCTCATCTCCTCACTTTTCTCGCTCGGCACCTTATCACATTTTTTGACATTCCCACCTGTTTCGGCAATATACTTTTTCAGCCGGAACACACCCTCGTTCATCTCTTTTCTACACCACTTGCACTGCACTCTCTTTCTAACTACGTCTACCATATGGCCGTGTTCCCAACCCACGTCAGAAGAAAGTGCTGGTGGTACATCACCCTGATCGGCCATTGCTTATACCTACAAAAATTGCGAACAATTCATAGAAAATTGTTAGACATTCTGTAAATTGCTTTAGGGGCTGTTCGTGAAGCAGACAACCCATCGAACATACTATTCGGTATGTTTAGAGGGTTACGTCTTTGCCGGAAAGGGTCGTAAATCGACGTACGAGGTTTCCGAAATTTTTCCGTACAAAGAACGTCCAATCGATGTTCTCACAACTCGAACGGAGTTGTTCGGTCGGAAATTGACGAGTTTAAGTGTACTCATAGTCGTCGAAAACGCGTCAAAATCGGTGTACGGGATTTCCGAAATTTTTCTCGTACAAAAGAACATCTAATCGATGTTCTTACAAGTTGAACGGAGTTGTTCGGTCAAAAATCAACGAGTTTAACCATGTTTGGAGTCGTGGAAAACGCGCAAGAAAGGGCATACAGGGTTTTCGACGAAGAAATCTTACCGAAAATCAACTTAGGATTAAAGAAGAGATTGAATCGAGGTGGATCAGAGCTTGGATTGGCGGAATCCCTTGAAGGGATCGGCTGGAATCGCCAGAATCGCTCCGGAATCGGCGCTGACAGTTGGGATCTAGCTCAGAATTGTTGGATCGATCGATTCTATGCCCTGGAATCGTTGGAATGGTCGCCGCAGCCTGTAGGTTGCGCGGGAATCGATCTGCGCAGTAGATTCCGGCCCAAAAAGGGTCGGAATCGGTCCGATTCCCGGTCCAGATTCGGTCCGAGAATCGAATTGGACCGAACAGACCGGTTTCCGGCGGAATCGGCCGGATCAACCGATTCTAGGTTGAATCGGTCGGGAACGGATCGATTTCGACCGATTCAACCGATTCAGTTCGATTCCAGCGGGATTCCATCCGCTGGAATCGGAGCTTCCGCAGGGGATCGACCGTTCCGATTTCGGAATCGGCCGATTTCGATCCGTTCCCACCGATTCTGTAATCTATGGTTGAACCTCTATGTTACACAAATTTTGAGAATGTAAGCTAGTTTTACATTCTTGAATGGATCAGCTGCAGTCACATAAATAATTCTGATGACTAGATCTTCCAAACCCCAAAACTACGATTTAGAGGTTGAGAGGCTTATGCACTAAGTCCTCGATATAATAACTGGTGTGAGACTAAAGCCCACTACTAGTTCCCCCTCACGATTAAGATGGAATGTGGGAATTAAATGACTAGGTAGATAATCAAGGTTTAAAGTAAGATAGTATTAGTAATAGGTGCTCTACAAGTCAAGTCAATATGATTGAAATAACTCTATTACTTGCAAACATTTCTCTTCACATTATGCATAATCATTCTTGTTATTTCATTATGATGTTCTTAAATATGTATTGGTAAGAGATGAATCGTGACGAGATCATGATAATAAATCTTTCTATAAATGCACTTTTAGAATATTTCTAGTTGTTGGTTACTTGACTACATCGAGATAAGTGGATAAATTAGTTTTCTAGTTACCATTCGTAAGATGACAATGGTTGATCTAATAACTAATTATGTGAAGTCTTTGAGGTATTAATTCAAACATTTATGTGAGAATGAGTTCACTGAAATGATTCGAATACTATACGATGATGTGATACCCTATGGTAAATAGTTATTTTATAGTCCTAGTCAAGGATTGCGGGATCGGAATTGGAGTTGGGATCGATGGATATCTATTTGATCTGGATTGGATAGGTCTAATCTTGACCTGTCCACTATTACGAAAATCAATCCAGAATCAGCAAATTAAACAAAATGTATTCCGATTCCAATCCGATCCGATCTTATCCGATCGTAGCTGATCCGGCCAATCCTAGTTGATCCGGTTGGAATTGCAAAAAAAAAAACCGATGCAATTCCGACCGATCCGGCCGGAATCACAAAAACAACTGATCCGATTTCAATCCTGATCTAATTCAGATCTGGATCGGCTGATTCCACAATCTATGGTCCTAGTTATGTGGTTGATCTTTGAACTTGTGACACTAGTGTTGTCTTTCATGGGATGTATATTCTCAGAGACCATTTTAAGGGATTGGGATGATACCAAGTCGTATACACAATGGAGAATAATATTTGAACATGTGAAAAAAATTGAACACAATGAAAGATCATCTACTCTCGGTATCTTGGGAGAGTATATCTCATTTAGATGATATTCAGTAAATCTTTGACTGAGATTATTTGAGTGAAAGAGTTTTCTAGAAGAATGCAATTGAGATTACAATCTATTATGAAGATTCTATGTTTTGTTAGACACATGAATTGTACTTGATAAATAAAATCTAGGATATTGGATGGAAGATAGATTATAATCACATGGTGATTGAAGACAGAAATATTCATTGAATTGAATTCCCTAGTATATTCTAGGGATTATGACATAGTTGTTTGATACAATTCATGATTGATGTATTGGTGCATTAATTGTTGAGATTATTAATCCATTTAAGTTGGAAGAAGTTTCAGTTATAAATATATGGCCAGTTCAGTATTGAGCTTAGAGGGTTGTACACGAAAGACAGTGTAACTGACAATTAAAGTTAGATATGAGATATTCAACTTTAAAATAACTTTGGTGGGCCATTAATAAGTTACGCTTGTTAATTTCAATAGTCGTTGGATTGAATCCACTTGAGTTAATAAGCCTAAAAGGAGCCAAGTGGTTAGGTTTAGACTATATACATGATGATGGGTGTTGATCATCAAGCACCCTCAGTCCCATGACGATGGGTGTTCATCTCCTCTTTCTCTAGAGGATGTTCCATCCATGCTCGAAGAAGATTTCTTGTTCTGTCATGTCGATATTGCCAGATGGTGTGTGGTTGCACTCCTTATATCCAGAGACCCTTTCCAACAGTGAGTCTAGGAGATTCAACTTCTTTTTTTTGGTTTGATTCAATCTCTCCCTCATTATTCACATTGATTTTCATTCCGAACCGATATAACAAGAATTCTCAAGTGAGTTTTTGTTGATTTTGTTCTGCTGCAATTTACGTTCATTTTTGAGAAATTCTCAATATATAGTACCCTGCCTTGATAGCATCTTATAAACTCCAAACCTGATGTGATGTCCACGTCCAACACTACAAAAGTTCGGGCAACAAGAAGAGATGCTACCCTACCTCTTTTCCTTTCTTTATACAAAATGATTTGAACAACATGGCATAGCTTGATTTCTCACTCCTTTTCCTCTTCTATCTTCTTTCACTCTATGGCTGAACGATGAGGGGCAGGGCTTCTTCCTTTCTCAACAAGGGTTTGACGGCTACCCAAAGTTGGGAGCAGTTCCTTAACAGAAAACAGTTCACAAAACAAAAGGGGGCCAACAGGAAATATACTTTCTCAATTAAAAAAAACCACTCAAGAGCAAGAGTAAGAGGGCTTCTTGTTTTCTTTGTTTCTTGCAAGGTTTTGGGCAGTGTTGCACCTGAAAATTAACAGCAAAGAAAATGAATGAGGAGAAAATGGATCAAAAGAAACGCTTGGCAATGGATGGGCTTCCATGAAGGAAGTACAAAACCAAATCTCTCTTTGGCATTGTGTAGATTGACAATGGGGAACCATGCAGTGGACACCCACCTTATTCACCTGGCAGGTGGCCCTGCTAAAAAGGGGGGGGGGTTTAAAGGCCCTACTGGGTTGGATGCTGAAGCTTGCCAATGTGCGAGAAAGCCATGCATGCCATTCTGTCAATTGTTGATGCCCAAAATTTTCACAAAGGAACGACAGGTGCATACAACTCAAATTACTCACAAGTCACAATGGAGCTCAATGAAGAAAGATTTTTTTTTCTTTTTCAGATTTCCACATGGCCAATAATATGGGAAGTTGGGGGTGAGTTACTTATGGCTATTAAACCAAAAAGGAAGAAGAGCAAGTATCTCTTCCTTGTGTCTTGACAGATGCCAGAAGGCAAATTTCAGAATGAAATAAAAAGGAGGGTCCATTGACCGAAACCTGTAATGAGAAAATAGGTCATTAAACTCCATTTGAGCCATTAGGCCTTGTGTTCCAGGCACAACAGGCCCGTCAGGGTAAAAAAAAATCAATCAATTGACGATCATTACTGGCTCCAACAGGGACTCTCGGAATTTCAAAAAGAGGGGAAATATGTGCATATAAATAAATTGTAGATGTGCCTCACTTGCCGTGGCTGATTGAAGAAGACAGCAGATGGAGGGTCCCTTTGTTAGGCTGCTTCCCGTTGGATAGGTTACCAGGGGCACTAGCCCTTCTTGGCCCCAGAATCAGCTAGAGGGGAGTTGGCAATTAAGCTGGGACACTGCTGAGCAGATCTTGGAGAGTCTGTCTATGCCCAGACAGACGAAGGCTCCCCTTCTTGTGCCTGATGGAGGATGGAGGATGGAGGATGCAGGCCTACCAGAGATGAGGAGTAAGTGGGAGAACCTGTCCTGTGCGACAAGTTTGAGAAGATAGAATGGGTGGACTTACTAGTATGAAAGGGGGGGTCTGAACCAAATTTAAATGCGACACCCGCTCATAGTGGTCTCCCTCTTAATCCTATTAAGATTAGGATTTGATAATCCTGATAGCATATGGACAGTGAGATCTTAAAGTCCAGCGAAATAGCCATATGATTCATTAATCTCACCCACGAAATCTGTGAATAGTGGGCCATAGTTGTTCTACAAATTGGGCCCATTAGAGGCTGTCTGGTCCATTTTTCTCTTGCCCACACAGATGCTGGATGGCTAGAACCACGGGGGTTCCTGTTGCTATATGGGATGATCGCAGTTACAGATAGCCTGCTCCTCATCCATACCACAAGACGGGTAGGCCCATGGCTATAGCTTAGCCAGAAGTCCCCAACAGTGATAGAGAGTCCGTGATAATGAAAACGACTGTGTGGCGGCTTCCAGAAGGAGGAGAGGGGATCATGGCGGCCCGAAGGGATGCTCACCCGCAGGGAATCGAAGAGAGATGGCGGGAGAGCCTCAAGCCAACTCTCTTGGCTAGATTTGATTTCTAGAAACATGGGAGATCTGCACTGAGTTAGCGGGTATATCCCGACGATGTGGGAGGCTGAGGGGAGGACTCGTGAGCGTATTTTATGGCGAGGGCTTTGTGATTCTCTCCGAGCTCTAAATATTGCCGTTTGTAGAACTTGTAGCATCGTGGTATTTCCGGAAGGCCGCCTCTGAGTTTATAGGGGACCTTAACATCTTCAAAAGATGGAAAGAAGGGATTGTGATCGATTTGTGGGATTGCCCTGGCCTCCACGATTACCATCCAATGCACCTGATGCCCCCGCAGACCCCTCATTGAGATGGAATCTAATCCTGACCCTCCAATGGTCCCGACGACCCATAAAAATTAGCAAGGGAGCTCCCGCGTCGAGCTGGAAGCCTTCCGTGACCTTTGTAATGGCCATCCGATGCACTCAATGACTGTGATCCTTCAGATGGTAAGAAGTGCCTTTTTTGAATCTTCAGGGGCCTCGATATTCTAGAGGATAGAAGGAGAGGAACACAATAAGCCCGGAAGCCTTCCATGGCTTCCGTGATTGCCACCCAGGTTATCTGTTGCCACCGTGACTTCTTCCAATGGCACGAAGGCTCTTCACCTATAAGAAGAGCCTCGCGGCCTCTAACAAGGGGGTCCGAGAGGTGGGAAGGAGACAATCGCTGAAGGAGGTTTGTTGAAGATTCATTTGTTGTCAGAATCAGGGGAACTTGTTGGGAAGGGGCAAGGGGATGTGTGGGAAGCTCCGGGGCTGTCTACCTGCTGCACAACCGTTTGTAGAGAGTTGAGGAAAGTCACCCAAAGTTGTGGATCTCCCCCCTGCCTTACCTTGTTTCGTGGACTTAGCATGCCCCCACCTCATGACACTAGCATGCGAACAGGATTCCTCATCTAGGCCTATGGGATCATCCAATGTTCCTTGCTTGTGTTTCCTACTCCTATGACACTTAGCACCCAGCTTCGAGTGGGACTGAGCCATTTCCTCTTATCACCGTGTTCTTCCCATCGGAACAGTCACTCCGTTGTTCGACAGTTCAGTCCACAACCCATTCTAGTGACGGCCTTGTGTTGGTCAAGGTGAAGCCAAGATCCTATCTTGTGTTGTTCAAGCGGGAAACCATCATGATCAAGACATGGGGTTGCACGGATGATGGGAGCATGAGCGGCAGTGAACAGTGACTCAAATGAAGACCAGATGGTGAATAGTAAAATATAGTGGGCCTTATGGCCTTTCTTAACTCTATAAAAAAACTTCTTAAACCTGAATTGGGACTAATTGGGGGCCAGTCTATAGGGCGCATCCTACGTCTTAATTTAAACTTAAATAATAACTCATTTCAAGACTAATTGAGGGCCGGCCTTGCGCACATCCTATGTTTTTGGAAAATTAATTGAACATCCAAGGCCAATTGGTGTTGACTTGGTGCACACCCTGCGCTTTGACACAACTTAAAATAATTTTAACGAATGGCTAATCGGGACCGGCCTTGTGCACACCCACTCCCTATAAGGGTTGACATACAAAGGTCAAATGAAGGCCCAATGTCATACTGTTCTCCATTTAAGGGAGGAATACCCATTGAGCAATGTGGAGACTGAGCACATACACGTGCATATATGCCAAATCCCCCACATGCCTTATCCAAGGCCGGGTGCACTCTATTCTGACCCCGCTTCGATCTATGGGATAATTTTTTTAATGCCTACCTGAAGGCTAAAAGGAATTTAATCCTAACTTGTCTGTCCATCAAGATTATGATTTTTCATGCCTCCCATATATGTACCTTGTACTTTGTACTTAGATTCTTTAATCAATGGGAATTTTAAGTTCAGTTCGGAGCTTCCAAGAAACCCCATTGACGTAAAGGGATCCAAGCAAAGAAAAAGATAGAGAGAAAATACCATAATTAAATAGTTTCATATTTATGGTCATCCCGGTCAAACAGAAAATTTCCAACTAATTTTTAGATAATTAAAACACCTAAAATGAATCTCTCAAACAAAAAAAAAATTATGAACAAATAAACTAAATAGATCAAGTAAACCAAAGAAAATAGTAAAAAATAAATTAATAAAACTGAAGTATCCTGAACGTCTCAAAACCAACCAAAAAAGACCAAAATAAGCGAGGGAACTAGGGATAAGTAAAAAATAATAAAAATATAATACCCTAATAGATCAAAGCTTTTCATATTTACACCTTGAAGCAAAAAAAAAGCAAATAAAAAGGTGCAAGTAAAGAAATCTCAAACAAGCAAGATAAAAGGAGATAATCACAAAGTTTAGAAAATCCGGAAATCCAACAATTTCATGATAACTCTAAAAGAAAAATCCTGAAATCAAAAATCAGAATTCCAAAGAATTCTAAAATTTAAAACAGAAGGTTGAACTCTATAATCCAGTAACCACTGGGGCAATGACCAAAAAAAGAAGAATTCTCTAATCATCCATAGACCATCTAATCAAAAAAAAACTCTAAATTTTAAAACTCAAATCTCCAAATCCTAAATTTAAAACCAAAAAACATCATCAGATCTTAAAGCAATAAAAAATCTTAAACTCAAGAGACATTAAGTTTTAATAATAAAAAATGAACAATCAATGAAATTAATCAACTCAGATTAAACCAAAAGATAACCTTACAAAACACACTAAGTCTCTACAACAAAAATAGATCAAATCTTCAAATAAACCCAAACTAACTGAAATGAAATTTAAAATATAGTTTACATTCTATTAAGTTCATGGGGTTGTTGCTCTGAAATGTTTATTTTGTGGATGTTTGTCATTTGTGCATGAACTGCTATTGGTGGTTAATCAATATTCGAGTCACTGTTTGATGTAATTAAAATCAATATTTCACAAGTCCGATGGGGAGATGTTAAAAACAAAATTTCAAAGAACTCCAAAAATCTTGATATACATTTTTTACGTATCATAGATTACCTAGTGCTTCTATGAAATACTACATACTTTGATAGTTGCTAAAGTTAAACGAAAATCATGATTCTTCTTCTAGAAAGGCAAAAGAAATTTTTTGAAATTGAGGTTGCATAATCAAGCTACATTGGAAGGCCCCAATAGACATAAGGTGTGTTTAAAACTTTAAACCCTCACCATATAGCCTGGTCGGTTGGAAGAGGGTGGGTAACGTGCAGAAAACTGGCCCTGCCGTGTAGGATTTGGACTAGGGGTATGCATGTCTTCTGATGGTTAGTTAATTTGTAAACCAATGATGATACATGAAAAGAGCTAGATGGACTATAGAATTTGGAGGGTGGATGCCCCTTTGTTCCAATAAATCTATCCCTAAAGATGCTCTACAGTTGAGGCAAAGATCCAAGACATGGGAGATAAAACTTAGAGGGTGCATTACTTTATATTTCAAGGTTTGGTTGGAATCATATGCTTGATTGTCCAGGACCCTGATTTGCGTTGTATTCAGCTGATCCGCCGGAAGCAACCATATACCTAACATCATTTGTACACATACCTGACTCACTTTTGATGCGGGACCGACCGGGCACCAAGCTAATAGCTAGCTATGAAGGCCTAGCAGCACGTTGACTATGCAATTGACTAGCTAAGAAGACACCTCGGTAGACAATTATATCAAGTTTATCCAGCCCGAGAAGCGGTCCCAACTAGGGAGAGGATCGGATACCATGTGGGGTACCGAGATAGGACATTGCCGACTTCCAATGTAACCGATCTAAGTAGCTCGGGACGGGAACTCCACTCACATTGGACAGCGATCGAATGAAAGTAGCTAGGAGACCTAATGACTCACGACACGGCAATCAAAGTATAATAAACGAGCAAGTGACTTCGGTTAGGAAATCATACCTCCACGCCTAAGCGTGGGGTGTCGACCACCGTCGGAATCTTCAACGTAGCTGGTCGCGTCGCACGCTCACATGCCATCCATCTTGCCACCACCTCGTAGCTCTTTACGGACGATTTGCCGAATCACCCGAGTCTCCGGACTGTCCGCGTGCGATGAGAAAACCTGTCGAAACAAGGGGCCTGTGGCTGGGGGAGTGCTGGCGGGAGGAGGAGGGCTGCAGGAAGAGGAAATGGGACTGGCGACTGGTCGGTCAGGGGAAGGGGCGGAATGGGAGTGATGCTGCTGTAAATAGGGGGCGTACAGGCCTGAATAGGGGGCTGGACGGGGCTGGGTACCCACTGGGACGGAGGGGGGGGCTGAAGGGGTGAGGGCAGGTCTGGACGGACCTGTTTAGAAGGCCAAACGTGAGGGGGAAGACTGGTGGAGGAGGGAGGACTGTCGGAAGGGGCTTCCGGTTCTGGTTCGCCGGAATAGGGGAAGCCGGGTAAGGGGGAGAGGGGAGGGGTTCGCAGGGGGTTGTGGGGCCTGCTGGGGGAAGAGAAAGGTCCGAACGGATCTGCTAGAGGAGCTGGAGGCAGGTGGGAGAGCTGAGGGGAGGTCCGGAAGAAGAACCGGGAGGAGGGGGTTCCGGTTGGTGCACAGGCGGAGGAGGAAGGAGAAGGGGGATCCTACCGAGGGTGCTGGGGGTACCGAGGGTGCCGTCTCCACCAGAGAAGGAGAGGAGGAGGGCCTGGAGGGGCATCCGCTGCCGCTGGAAGAAGGGGGAGGGAGACCGCTGCCGTCCACGCCCTAGCGGGCTCCTGCCAGTCGCGAGAGAGAGAAAGAGAGCTCGGGAGAGGGGTGAGGGAGCAGAATCACAAGAATGCCATTCTCAACTTTCATTCCATTCATTCCATCCTCTAAAAAACATACAAGTGTGGGTATAAATAAACTAAGTCCATTACAAGTATACCCCCAAAGACACCTATTTTCCAAATGCCCCCAACTCTAAGTGTAAGGTGTGTGTACACTCAAAATATGTAGAGATTCCCAAAATACATACAAAATGTGTCCCCAAAAAAACCCAAAATGAAGTGTGTGCTACATAAAATAAACAAAAAATAGCACCTAATCATCAATCCAAAGTGACACAACCGGTCGTCGACGCCGTCGATAAACTAGGGCGGGGTCGAACCGGTCTCGACCGCGGGTGTCCTCACCAACTTTCCTATGATCCTACTAATAAAAATGGTAATCAAATAAACTATTGAAAGGAATCTTATTTAGGCAATGCTAAATAAATGACGATGCAATAATTGTACAACATGAAAATATAAAACCAACAAAGATATTACAAATTAATACAATGTTGATAAAAATGCTAATGAAATAATAAAATTACTAATTTTAACGGTAATACAAATCTGGAAGAATAAAACTATAATTAGGTGATAAAATATAAACACATGATGATTTTTTTGTAATAAAGTGTAATTCATTAACTGTTAAACTGATATAATAAAATAATGACTAATAAAAATTATTTATTTAATAATGATAAAAAGACATAAATAAACAAACTGATATGACACAAATAATAATAATAACATTATAAATAATAAACAGTAGTCAAATAATAACAGAACAAATAATAGACAGTGGGGAAATAACATTAGTGATAAAACAATAGCAGGAGAAGATGACTATGTAAATAGATAAAAACTAATAAATAAATTAATAAATATTTTAGAAAAAAATAAACAAGTAAATCAAAACACTAATACAATACATAAGTCGATAATCACTTAAAGAAAAAATATTGAATCAGAAAACGAGTAATAGTTATAGTGACAAGGATGCAGAATAATAAGAACAAAAGAAAAGAAAAGAAAATGGATGAATGTTAAAAATGATAAAAAAATTGAAAATCAATAAATGTTGTAAGAATAATTATATAATAAACATTAAAGAAACAGATAAAACATGACAAGTCATAGAATTTTGGAGAATCATGGTGAAATACATACACCTTATTTTAGATAGAGCAGATCACCTCCGACGCCCATAAGAGGAAAGCCCCTTAATCACCAACCAAAAAGAGTCACATACCCTTAGCCACTTAGTAACTTTTCTTTTTCTCGTTACTAAAGGGTGCATATGGTTACTAAGTGGTGCATATAGTTACTAAACTTACTATTTTTGGGTTACTAACCCCTTTAAAATGTTACTAATCTTTTTTGTAATTATATACACATTTTAGTTATATTTTAGAGGGATTAGTAACCCAAAAATAGTAAGTTTAGTAACTATATGCACGACTTATTAACCATATGCACCCTTTAATAATGAGAAAAAGAAAAGTGGTTGGAATTATGTGATTCTTTCTTGTTGGTGACTGAGGGGCTTCTATCCTGTGGGCGTCTGAGGTGATATTCTATTTATTTTAGGATTATATTCAATTTAAATCACTTTATATGATGTATTACTAGGTTGGTTAATCATCCAAATTAATGGGGAGAGACCAAATTCTAATGACACACAAACAATCTCTCATTTTCATAAATAAAGAATTTATAAGAAAACATTTTATAAATAAAGATAAAATGCGGTTCTTCTCTCTCTCTCTCTAGCTGAATTACAGAGAAAGGGACCAGGAAGGCTGGGATGGCTGGAAAGGGGAGCATCCCACCTCCTGGAATAGGAGGTGGGGTCCTCTTCTAGAAAATGAGCATCCACCAACTAGAATCCTGCCACTTATCCTTCCAAGATTTTTCAATGGTGACTTCAGAATTTCTAAATAACTCCTAGAAGACTCACAATTACAAAAACACCCTAAGTTTTAAATTTTATTTATTTTTCTTACTTTTCATGTCCCTAAATTGACAAAGGCTTTCTTTAAATTAAGATGATGAAGCGATAGTGGAATGTGCTGTTTATCTTATTCTGTTTGATAACACTGTTATCTCTTATCTAGGTAGGTGACTTTGGTTTGTCAAAGATTAAACGAAATACCCTAGTTTCTGGTGGTGTAAGGGGCACATTACCATGGATGGCTCCAGAGCTGTTAAATGGAAGCAGCATTAAGGTTTCTGAAAAGGTAATTTATATTTCACATCATCTTCTTGAAACTTGTGCCACTTTTTCATTATTTAATATTTTTTATGTCACAGAGAAATATCGTTTTCTTTTTGTTGTTGACAAGGCTTTGAACGGTTAAGGTCTTGAGAAATAGCCGAATTGGTGGTCTGGAATGGGTATGTTTATGCAAACATGTTTCTACTGGCACTTCTAAATAGAACAATCAATTTCCAAATGAAATGGACACAGTTTGCAGGTGATTTCTTGCATAATTTGGGTTAGGTTCAGTTGGATCGGCCAATTTTGGATGAAGTGGGCTTGAGCAAAGATTGCCATATCACAACTCAATTTCAAAAAGAACAAGACTTTAGGGTCAAGATTTGACAAGTTGAGGGGAGGAATCTAGATAGATATAAGAAGGATGACCATTGTCAATAAGAGATATATCTATAGTTTTCAATATTGATCTAGGATTTTTTCTCAAGTACTTTTAAGAGAAGAGATATCTGTTAAAATTGAGAGATTGTGTGACAATTCGAATCACTTTTACATGTTGTTATATAGAAATCTTAATTTATAACTCAGAAGAAATGAATTAACAACTCCTAGATAAGATTTTGGATAGATGCAACAACAAACTTGTTTACTTGTGGAAACTTAATAAAGTCTTCTAACTGAATTAAGATTAGGAAATAATTGAGATATGGTGGAAAATATGATTGATATAGATTTTATGATTGATATAGACAATTTACATTAATATGAATCTTTAAAGTTTGGATCATCAACATATGGTGGAAAATAAAAGATAATATATATATTTATATAGATTTTATGTAGTTGATCTAGTTTCTTAGAGACATGGAGAGATAGAGAGAGAGAGATTCTCCAAAAATCTGTGATAGATTCTTGTGGGATTGCATTCCATGGGCTTGAGTTTGAATTGAATTGAGTTTCCAATTGTTAAACCCAGTTGGGGAGTATTGGTGCAAGTGGGCTTGGTAATGGCACAAGAAGAGTTTGAGTTTGAATTGGATTGGGTTTCCTAATCCTATTTCTATTTATATTCTTTTCTTTATATATATATATATATATATCTCACTCTCTTTTCTCTTCTCCCTTGTGCGCCAGTATCTCTTTTGCTTCTTTCTTCTTTCTTCTCTCTTGTTTGTGGCAGAGGCTTGGATGAGATCTCCCCCTCTCTCTAGTAGGGGTGGCAATGGGCTGGACCGGCCCGCGGGTTCGCGGGCCAGGCCGACTGTGGGCCATTTGACGGGCCAAAGACTTTGGCCCGCGGGTTTTAGTTGGGCCAACATACGGGCTGAAGCGGGCCGATGTGGGCCAAAACAGTCCAAATAATTTTCATCTTTTTATGTCAAAAATATCACTTTTACTTATTAAAAATATATTTTAATTAAATTATTATCAATTTTATAATATTATCTTAAATAATTAAATTTATCATATTTATAAATATTTATTTATAAAAATATAAAGTTGGGTCGGGCCGGGCCAAGTTAACAATTTTTGTGGGTCGGGTCGGGCCGGTCCAACAATGTAGTATGGGCCGGGTTGGGCCAAGCCAATATATTTTGGACCGGGCCGGGCCTGGCCCATTCTCTCTATCCCCTGTGAGAAGGGATAGGTCAGTGCAGCAATTTTTTTGGTCATCGGCAGAGCACACATCTTTGCTCCCTCTTTTTACTTTTCCTTCTATCTTCCTTCTTTGCCACCTGATTTCTTTCCCAGGGTTCAACATGTCTGGGAATTTCTTGTTTGCTCTCCTCTTTTTTTTTGTAACCAACTGTGGGACTCATGATTTTATATTCACAAACATTTGCTTATTTATGAAGATGATAATCATATATATTAATGTATGTGCATGTCTGTACGTATCTCTCCAGGATATATTCCCCCTAGGTGTTGATTCCCAACTTAATTAAACCCACTTTAGGCTCATTAAATAGCCCGCTTGGGAGGGATCACCTAGAGTATTCCTTCAAGCTATCTAGTATCTACAATGGGTTAAAGCTTATTTTGTAGGCTCAACAAAGGTCTATTTGCAAGAACCCAAGGAGCAAGGAATTAAGTGCGCATCCTCGGCCTGTTAAGGTCCATATGCAAGCCTTAAAAATGGCAATCCAAGGGTTGTTGAGAGGGCTACGAACAGCCCATATGGGCAAGGATCGCGGGATCAGAATCGGTCCTGGGATCGGTGGGGTCCGATCCGATCCGGATCGGATCAGATCGGTCCGATCCTAGGTGATCCGCTGAAGTCAAATTGATCTAGAATCGATTTGGATCGTTTTTTTCTCTTTCAGAAAAATTCTGGAAAAAATGTCAAAAATTCTGAAAAATTCTAGAAATTTTAAAAAATGAGAAAATTGTAGAAAAGAAGAACATAAGTAAGTTTTCAATATTGAACATTTTCACACGATTTTAACATTGACTTTATGACATACATCAACATAAGTGATTATAAAATACAAATTGTATCGTACATTCACACAATACAAAGCGTACTTAAAATTCATATTACAATTCACTAAATAAAAGAGAAAAATACAACTGATATCATAAACATCTGATGTCATCAACACCAACTATGAAAACGTCCTGTATCCTTGTCCTACTCATCCTGATCTTTTTCAATTCTCCACAAACTTTGACCCGTCATAATTGGCCCATACCCATAGAAAAATAAAGATTGAGCTATCTGGCTAAAATCATAAACTCCACCCTCAGTCGGAGCTAGAGGAGATAGTTGATAGCAAAGCTCAATGTTTGAAGCAGGATCTTGATAGGTAGATGCGAACTCATCGAATACATTCCTCCTCGTCCAACGTCCGCTGCTCCTTCCACTCAAACATGAATGCCTTTTGTCACTCAAATCATATGGACCTGCTTCACTTGTGCGTGCATTACTAGTAGAGCCACCATCACCTGAGGTTCCACCTCTACCTTCACTTCCACCCCCCGTACGTTGTTGTTATGTGGATAGAACAAATTCTTCCTCATCCTCATCCGATGAAAGGTGGTTGAGTGGTGTCAATATCAAGAAGGTGATGTCGGCGTTTGATACTTATCTTCTTCCTCTTCAATGTTTCTTGTCCTTGACTATTTTGCTGTGTAGGCAAGCAAGCTTTTTTTAATGCCTTGAATATGCCACCATTCTTTTTCGTGGTCGTGGTGTTGGATGGACCTGCAACTGAAACTTGAGCTAGAGCCACAGCGGGAGCTAGATGTCGCTCTGGAGAAACTGTAGTCCGGGGTGGACCAGGAAGTGGAGCTGTGCATGGAACTTGACTTTCTTCTCCTTCCTGCATATGTTCGTCCTCACCAAGGACGATGTCAAGTTCACCTTCGGCCCATGATTTGTCATTCGGGTTGAACTCTGGTTCTTCCTCAGTGTCATTGTCTTCCACCCATGCTGTAAGTGGATGTTCTTCTTAGAATAAGTATTTCAAGTCCACATCCCCTTGTGACAAGTCCTGAGTGGCTTGAGTTTGGGCTCTTTCTTGGTATAATCCACCTGCAAATTGTGCAAATCTTTGCTCCGATGTCCTTTGCCTATCTTTAGTTTTTTTTGATCCTCAACCTCATATTATAATGGTAGTAGACTAGCTTCTCTAATCTTTCAGTCTTCAACATATTTCTTCTATTGGTGTGAATGAGGTTGAAAGTACTCCAATTCCTCTCGCATTGGGATGATGAAATGCTCTGACTAAGCACCCGAATTGCAATGGATACCAGTGGATTCTAACCGATCCTGTTTGTTACCATAATTCGCCACTTAGCTGTAACGAAGACAAGAAATGCAGGCATTAGTAACTTTCTAAGAAATTCTTACAACAATCTCGTTTCTCGGCCCCCTTGGTGAGACCGAGATCTTGCGAGATCTTGCCAAGATCTTGGCGAGATGGCATTCCATGCCTGCTATATGTTGCTTCAACCGATATACACCTTCTTACATATCTTTCTAACACTAGTTGCATCTAACCCTCTTCTTCTCTACATCAAGCAGATGGCCATGTTGCCATTCAATGTCGCGATATTCCACGGCACTATGCTCTTCGTCCGGCATGTTATCTGTATCACATCAACTCATACATAAAATTAAATACATAAACAACTTGATCAAAATCAAATCCTTAAATGAATTAAGCAACAACCCCTTGGGGTGGGGCATATTGTCACTCATTCGGGAGTGCAATTCAGCCCCCCAAGTGGGGTGAATTACTCCCAACCCTTTTGGGGGGGTACTATCACCCGTTCGGGGGTGAATTAAACCCCCAAACCCCCCCCTCGGGGGGGCTAAAAGGGGTGACCCTATTTAGAGGGTGCCATTGAGGGGGGAGGGGGGATCGGAGGTCCCCCACTCCCAAATTTCCTACTGTAGAGTGGATCAACCCTTCAAAAGTTTGGATCACCCTTGAAAATGGAGGATCGTCAGGGTGGGGAAGGAGGATGAACCATAGATCTCCAAGGGGTGGGGGAGGAGGGTCGAAGGGGGTGGGAGCAAGTAGAATCGGTTTGATCTTCTCTAATTTGGGGGGATCGGACCTTAAATAGGTCTATAATCGATTCCGGAATTGGATCGCTTATGGACTTTTCGATTTTCTGGGGAATTGGTCCGGATCGACCTATTTCCGAATCGATCCACTTGGATTGGTCAAGGATCGACCGATCTAGTTGATTTCGATTGATCCAGCCGGGAATGATAATTTCATGACAGAATCAGTCGATCCCGATCTGGATCGACCAATTTTGCAATCTATGCATATTGGAGCTAATCTCGAAATTCTTTTTAAAGACACATCAAGGATTTTTTTCGGCCTAACATGGCTATCCTTACACATGTTCACATATGGACAAGTATAGGAAGATGTGTTTACAAATTTTGTACCTGTCCTTCGCTCGCGTGGTCAAGACAATGACCTCCTAGAGATCTGATCTCGAGAGTTAACCCCTATTGAGTCCCCCAAAAGACAATTTTTTTCACTCATATGTTGAGGCTAGGGGTGTAAACGGAATCTAATATTTTGATAAAAATTAACGGGTTTGGAACTTATTTTTGCATTCTATAAGCTATCGGAATAGGAATCGGATATTCCAGTAGCTTATCGAATTCAGAATTAATTAGTTCTGTTTCCGTTAATCTGACTTCGATAAAAAATAAGTATATATAAATAAAATTAAATATAATAAAGTTAAATAAAATATAAAATATAAAATATAAATTGATAAAATAATAAAAATAGAGTTTTAAAGAGTTTATATTAAATTTTAGTAATTATATGTGAATTATTAACTCATTTTTGAATAAAAATTACTATTTAATATGTATTTTGGAAATTATTGGATTAAGTTCCGATTCCGATAACGGAATCGGAATTGGATTGAAATCGGAACATAGTGATTCCAAAATTATCAAAATCGGAATCGGAATCTCTAAACCATTATCGAAATCGGAATCGGATTCTGGTGATTCCGCTACTGAATCCAACTTGTTTACAGCCCTAGTTGAGGCACTAACCTTCTAGAGGCTTGATCTCGAAGGGATAAATCCATGTTTAGTCCCTCAAGGGACAATATCCTCGCTTGCGTGTTGAGGCACTGACCTTTTAGAGGTCTGATCATGAGGTTATAAACCCTTGTTGAGTCTCTAAGTGATGATAATAAAATCTTGATGGGTCCCTGTAAAGTGTAAACAAATTTCTAAACATGCGAACACTAAAGTGGAGTGTCAACAACACGTGTTTGGAGAGCGATTGATTGGAGATAAAAATGGAAGAGTGATGCTATTATTGTTTTTCGGGCATTGTTGTCGCACCGTCGTCAGCTCCTTCGATGCCGTCGTTGAAAAGACAGGGACACCGGAAAAGTCTTTGTAGCAAGTCCTCGCCGCTATCGGAAGAATAAAATGACCGCAAGGAAGGCCCTCGAAATTGGCTGCATCTTCTTCTGAGCCTGGAGCCACTGTCACAAAGATCAGAAACTCATGTTGCCACCATATTCAACCAGTGCCGCTACCACCAAGGGCTGCAACTCTTGCCGCAGCCACCTCTGCTATGTGCCGTTGTTACCTCCTCCACCTCATGCTGTTGTCACCACCACTAGAAGAGGAGGGCACCGTGAAGAACACTTGCTAGAAGAGGACTTGAGAATGAAGAACCCCCTTAGAACTCTTGTTTGTGCACCGTCGAAGAAGAAAGAAGCCCACGAAGTTCTTGTTGAAACCACCGTGGAAAAGGAGTCTGCGGGACTCTTGCCAGCACGACTGTTGGAGACGAAGCCCAGCCGAGTGGGGTCACCGGAGGATGCCGCACCACCATCTTCACTATTGTTATATGCCATCGTTATCTCCTCCACCTCAAGCCGTTGTCGCCGCCACCAAAAGAGGAGGGCTCCATGAAGAACACTTACCAGAAGAGGACACGAGAATGAGGAGCCCCCCGGAACTCATGTTCGTGCATCTACGAAGAAGAAAGAAGCCCACAAAGCTTTTGTTGAAATTTTTTTTGAAAAGAAGCCCCGCCAAGTGGCACCGGAGGATGCCACACAGCCGTCTTCACTACTGCCGAGATCTGCCGTCGCCGCCGTGCGGAGGACCCACCAGAAGGCACCATCAAGGGACCCTGGGGTGCAGGGGTTTCTAGTGCTCACCGCCGTCAGAGGAATGAAAAGAGTAGGGGGAGGAGGATAACCTTCCTTTGCCATCGCCTTTGCATGCTACCACTCCCTCTGGGGTCTGGCCCTGCTGCCACCATGAAGACCACCTCTTAGAACCTGTGCCGTAAACACC
This sequence comes from Cryptocoryne crispatula var. balansae, assembly GCA_036172225.1. Lineage (NCBI taxonomy): Eukaryota > Viridiplantae > Streptophyta > Magnoliopsida > Alismatales > Araceae > Cryptocoryne > Cryptocoryne crispatula. The sequence goes on along the minus strand of CM069924.1, from coordinate 2,897,075 downwards.
CCTACTGCAGGGGACTTTGTTTGCCTCGATATTGGGCTAAAGAGAAAGAGAAAGGGAGCAGTGGAAGGAGGAGAAGCACCCTCCAATGCTGCCACCGTCTCTTGCTGTCATCTATCATCCTCGGTATCTCAAAGCTTGCCTGAAGATGAACAACAAATGTTGAACAACGAAGGGAACATAATTGGCAGAGGAGTAGGACCCACCCATCAGTCTTTCCAGAAAGTTCTGCTGCCATTTCCCAACTCAGTTTGGTAGCAGAGTTGAAGAAATTCCAATTACGCAAAATGCTTTTCCAGATGCATGAAACTCTATTACTATCTCTATGGTCTCTAATCCAAGACCTATTTTGACCAATTTTGTACTAGGACCGGATTACTTGGGCCCACAAAGTGGCAGGATTACTATTCAATGTTTATAACCACTATATGAGAGGATAATAGTTGACATATTTTAAGAGAGATAGACTAACACCTCCTTCCAAGGTAGACTTGTACACAGGATCCCATTTTTTTTGACAAATCCTTTTAGACATTTTAAGGATTGAAAAGAAATACTGAGGTAAGATTTGCAAGACTGTTTTAGATAAGATCCATCTGCCCCCTAGTAAATGGCATATTGCTCTTCCACCCTTGCAACTTGCTCTTGAACTTGTGAATTACACTATCTCAATTTTTTTCTCTTGAACCATTGACAGAGGTAAACCTAGATACTTAATTGGAAAGGATGTCCAAGCATATCAAGTATTCTTTGCACATGTTTCTTCTGTAGATAATTTATGTTAATAGAAATGAGCTCACATTTCTCTTTGTTAATCTTCAAACCAGTCACTGACTGTAAAAGAAAAAGTAAAATTTTCAAATTTTGACATTTTTCTAGCCTTCCCGAAGAGAAAAGAAGAGTATTGTCTGCAAATTGGAGATGAGTAATACACTCCCTTTCAAAACCCGCTTTGGTACTTCCAATTAGGTTACTTTGAGAACCTTCACCCACATAATACTGAGAATTTGTTTGACCAAGACAACTAACAATGGAGAAATAGGATCACCTTGTTTGAGTCCCTGGGATGACTAAAAAAACCCAAACCTTGGATTGTAGAATCAGTCGAATTAGATTGGAGTCAGCTAATTCTAAAATTGGATCGGTTGATTTTGATCTGAGTTGTGCTTGAAGAACCAATTCTGACTTGAATTCTGTTGGAATCGGTTTGAATTAGTCGAATAGGCCTCGAATCAATTGAATTAGATTGGAATTGGAATCCTTATTTTTAAAAAAAATCAGAATCAGGATCAGATTGAATCGGCCAAAATCGGAATTGGGATTTTTTAATTTTTTAAAAATCCTGATTCTATATCGGTTTCTCTTCCTATGAATCAATTTAAATTAGATCGATCCCACCGATTCCGTGACCGATACCGATTTAGAAATCCGTTGCCATTAATATTAACCGTAAATCAAGCAGTGGAGGTACAACTCTTGATCCTTCTGATCCACATGTTATTGAATTTCATTAACTGCAAAATTTACAACAAACTGGATCATTTAACTCTATCATAAGCTTTTTCAAATTCCAATTTGTGAAGAATACCTTTCTTATCCCTTATCTTCTGGTCATGAAGATCTGTGTGCCGCCATAAAGTTCAATATATCTCTTGGGGATGAATGCCGTTTGACTGTTACTCGTCAACTTACCGATGAACGTGCTGAGTCTACTGGCTAACACTTTAGTGATAACCTTATAGCTGCAGTTGAGAAGACTGATCAGTCTAAGATCTGCTATGTCCACTACATTGTCCTTTATGGGGATAAGGATCAACGTGGTAGCATTCAAACGTCTAAAACAATCTGGGTCCACCTCATACTTCCGTATTATAGCCATGAAGTCTGCCTTAATAGTTTCCATTCCAAAAACTGAGCATAGAAACCTGCTGAAAAGCCATCTGTCCTAGGAGCTTTAGAGGTCGATTTTTTAATAGCACATAACACCTTTTGTTCAGAGAATGCACAAATAAGAGAATCTGCTTCACTTCTATCAATGACCTTCTGCTTGTTGAAATTTATAGGAGGACCCCACTTTTTCTTATCAGAAAATAAGTGATGGGGACATTTTTTTTGAGCAATTTTAAATTGAGTCCTTAAAATGGACTGGTATGTAAATAGATTTTTAGGGGAGTCTTTTTTCTTAAAATGTTCTCCTCTCCCCCTATAAGAGGAGAACCGATGTACATAGTTAAAAAAAGCAATAGTGAAATTTTTGGACTCTTCGGAGGTGTCTCTCCCGCACAGGGGGCTGCGGCCCCCATCTTCTTCCCCTGTCTTCCCCGATCGGCTAGGAGGGCCATTCCCCCTTCCACCTTCCAAGCCCGGCAGGTAGCCGATCCATTCTTCCCCCTCATCCTCTGGCCTCCGTGCCATTCGTCCTCTCTTCTCCCTCTCGGTTCGATTTCAGCTTCAGCATCGACCTCCGCCTCCCGCTCCATCTCTACCCGGTTGCCATCACCGCATCTGGTTCCCCTCCTGCGATCTCCCTCTCACGGCGACGGATCCAGCGGGATCCCATTCAGACAGCGCAGAGGAGAAGAAGAGGCGGAGAAGTCGGATCGAAGATGGAGCTGCGGGAGGAGGCAGTCCGGCAATCCCCGGTTCTGCCTCCCTCCCTCCGCGGCTCCGTTTCCCAGCGGCCTCCTCCCACGGCGACGTCGGCACCGCAGCTTCTCCCCATCACCGTCCGGTTCTCCGTCGACCGCAAGGAGCCGGCCGGACAACGCCGCGATCTCTTCCTCCTCCTTCACCGCGAGGCCTCGACTTCGTCCGGACGGGACGACGGCGATGACACCCCTCCCTCGCGCTCTGTCGTCCCCGCCGCCTGCGCGTGGCCCTTGGCCGGAGACGACGATGACGCGGATGCCGCGCTCGGGCGACGACGACGCTCACCCGCCTGCCTTCGCCCCTTTGTCGCGACCCCTCCCCGCTCTGCGATGGCGCCACATGGACGACCGGGCGACGGTCCGCGCGCTGCCACGCGACCACGACGCGGGAGTCCCGGAGAGACGCCACGACCCCCCCGCTCACGCCCGCGAGCGCGGCCGGCTCACGCAGCCTCGCACCCGGCCGGTTCGCGGCCCAGACCGGCCAACCGGCCGGTTCGACCGGTTTCTGACCCGGTTCGGGCCGGTTCACCCCGGTTCAGTGCCTGAACCGGCCGGTTCAGCCCAGTTTAGGCCGGTTCAGGGTGATCTGAGCCGGTTTGGACCGGTTCAGGCCATCTTGGGCCCGGTTCGGGCTTGTTTCGACCGGTTCGAGGCCGGTCCGCTTCATTTTGGGTCCGTTTAGGTCTGTTTAGCGGCGATTAGCGCCGGTTTATCTCGTTTTCGGTCCGTTTTGCCCGGTCTAGCCGGTTCGTCCCGCATCAATAAGACTTTGTAGAAATCCGTAACATGTGCCAGAACAACCCCTTCCATTCATCATTCACTTCTAAATATTATTTCTCTTCATCCTAAGTGATGCCTGAGTATGAAAAAATTTGGTGTGGATCATGGGTGAGGACATTCTACTTCTGCTTCTATGTTTCCTAGCCTCTTTAGCATATGCCATAACCTAAGCTAAGGTTAGTTGCAATTGGGAATCTAGAACATAGTGATGCATATCCTTTAGGGCACTCAAAGAGGTGGAAATGTGTGATCTTGTAAGGTACAAACCTATTGGCTCTCCTAGATGGCTATAAATGCATTGATGGCAAGGAAGATAAGCTTGTCTGTTGGTCTAGTAACAATACTACTTTCACCATCAAATCCACCATAGATAGACTTTATGGGCAGAGTCGAGGTCTTGTGGCACCCAGTGGTTTGGAGATGTTGGCACACGAATTTGTCATGTAAAAAATGGAAGTAAGAAGTCCTTATGTCAAAAACAATAAAGGGGGAGGTTATTTCGTTTGTTACGTAACATACCCTATGTCAACATAAATGGACGCCTGCGGATCCCCAAAAGGCAAGGAATCCACGTCGCCGGAAGCTGTCATCGCGCCACCCCCAAGGAGGGCAAGCGGCCGCAGCGCAAAGGGGGACCTTCCTCCATTACCGCAAGGCCAATGGGGGCAAGCCGCACCGCCCGCGGATCCTCCATCCCGCAATCAGCGCCGACGGGATGAAGGCAGGACGGCCTTCTATTTCTTGGCGGAGGACTCTCGGCCTATAAAGAGGGGACTCGCGGCACCCGCGAAAAGGAGAGCAGAAACCGGTCGAACCGGCTGAACCGCCGGTCTGGGCCGCGGACCGGTCGGTCCGAACCCCGCGGCCTGGCACGCGCGTCACCCGCGGTCGCGGGCGCGAGAGGGGGGGGGTGTCGTGGCGTCTCCCGGTCGCAGCCGGGGAAGGTCGCGTGGCCGCGCGAGCGCCGTCGCCGTTCCGTCGCCGTGGCGACATCGTGGCCCTCCCTCGCGGGGGCGCACCGCGACAAAGGGCCCGCGGCGCACCCGCCCGCGCTTGTCGTCCTCGCCCGATCGCCGCGGCGTCGTCGTTGCCAACCGGACGGAGCCGCGAGCCGACGATGGAGCGGTGGCGGCGTCTTCGCGACGCTCGTTGTCTTCGGACAGAGCTGCAGACGGCGGAGCTGGGAAGGAGTCCGGGGATCGCCGTCCTCCACCCATCCGAAGCTTCTTCTTCTTCTCCTGTTTCTTCTTCTTCACCCGTGTCACCCGTCGTGACCCGATCGGAGGAGAATGGAGGAGGCGCTGCCGACGGATCTTCCGCCCCCCTTCCCTCCTTCTCTTCTCTCTTCGCCGCCTTTCGCACGCACAAAGCAGGGGGGAAGTGGGGGGTTTAGACCCCGGCTATGGCTGCCAGGTGGAGAGGGAACGGGAGGCGGAGGTCGAGGCTAGGCTGGTGTCGAACCAAGAAGGGGAAAGAGGAGAACGGCGCGGAGGCCGGAGGATGAGGAGGGGGAGAGGATCGGCGCACCTCGCCGGTTCTGGAAGGTGGAGGGGAGGCCGGGGGACCTTCCCGGAGGTGAAGAGGAGGAGGCCGGCCTCACGCCGGAGGTGGGAGAGGGGAGCGGCGCTCATCGCCGGGGTGGGGGAAGAAAGGGGGCCGCAGCCCCTACGCGGGAGGAACCAACGCCCGTAGGGCTTCCAAAAATTCACTCTATTGATTGATTCGGCTATGTACATGGGTGATGCCATTATATAGAAGTGGCATATTTAAAAAAAGACCCTTTAAAGACTCTATTTACAGACTTGTCCTCGTAGGGACATAAGTAAAAGAAAACCCAAAATATGCAAAATATGTCCCCATCATTCTCTCCGACCGGGAGAAAACTCGACCTCGAGTTTTAAAACCGGTTCGGACGTACCCAAGACTCGACTCGTGAGAACGAGTCGATTCCGGGCTCTGATACCAAACTGATGCGGGACAAACCGGCTAATCCGGGCTAAACCGACCGAAAACGACTCAAAACCGGCGCTAATCGCCGCTAAAACATCTAAAGAACCCAAAATGGAGCAAAACCGGTCCGAACTGCTCAGGACAGGACCGAACCAGGCCCACAACACCCTGAACCGGCTCAAAATGCCCTGAACCGGGCTGAACCGGCCGGTTCAGGCCCTGAACCGGGCTGAACCGGACTGAACCGGATCAGAAACCGGTCGAACCGGCTGAACCGCCGGTCTGGGCCGCGGACCGGTCGGTCCGAACCCCGCGGCCTGGCGCGCGCGTCACCCGCGGTCGCGGGCGCGAGAGGGGGTGTCGTGGCGTCTCCCGGTCGCGGCCGGGAAGGTCGCGTGGCCGCGCGAGCGCCGTCGCCGTTCCGTCGTCGTGGCCCTCCCTCGCGGGGGCGCACCGCGACAAAAGGGCCCGCAGCGCACCCGCCCGCGCTTGTCGTCCTCGCCCGATCGCCGCGGCGTCGTCGTTGCCAACCGGACGGAGCCGCGAGCCGACGATGGAGCAGGTGGCGGCGTCTTCGCGACGCTCATTGTCTTCCGGACGGAGCTGCAGACGGCGGAGCTGGGAAGGAGTCCGGGGATCGCCGTCCTCCACCCATCCGAAGCTTCTTCTTCTTCTCCTGTTTCTTCTTCTTCACCCGTGTCACCCGTCGTGACCCGATCGGAGGAGAGTGGAGGAGGCGCTGCCGACGGATCTTCCGCCCCCCTTCCCTCCTCTTCTCTCTTCGCCGCCTTTCGCACGCACAAAGCAGGGGGGAAGTGGGGGGTTTAGACCCCGGCTATGGCTGCCAGGTGGAGAGGGAACGGGAGGCGGAGGTCGAGGCTAGGCTGGTGTCGAACCAAGAAGGGGAAAGAGGAGAACGGCGCGGAGGCCGGAGGATGAGGAGGGGGAGAGGATCGGCGCACCTCGCCGGTTCTGGAAGGTGGAGGGGAGGCCGGGGAACCTTCCCGGAGGTGAAGAGGAGGCCGGCCTCACGCCGGAGGTGGGAGAGGGGAGCGGCGCTCATCGCCGGGGTGGGGGAAGAAAGGGGGCCGCAGCCCCTACGCGGGAGGAACCAACGCCCGTAGGGCTTCCAAAAATTCACTCTATTGATTGATTCGGCTATGTACATGGGTGATGCCATTATATAGAAGTGGCATATTTAAAAAAAGACCCTTTAAAGACTCTATTTACAGACTTGTCCTCGTAGGGACATAAGTAAAAGAAAACCCAAAATATGCAAAATATGTCCCCATCAGTTGTTATGTAAGTTAATTTTATCGAGATCTCTTCTCTTTCACCCCCACCCCCGACGAAGCCGAGATCCGAGATGGTAATCCTTGGTCAAGCGTGGATAGGTCTGCTCCTTATTGATCGAGATCAGCCAATCCAGACCTGATATGGGTCTGATCCAGACCTGGCTTGGATCCAATTATAGAATTTTTTTTTTTGTAAAAGTAAAAAAACTCTTAAAAATAACAAAAAACATACACATTTATATACGGTTGTTGTAACAAAATATCATTGAAATTTTATTTTTTAAAAATGAATATTGTATTTAGTTAATTGATTCTACTTTGTTAATTTTAGGTAAATAAAAAATACTTAATTATATTTTAATTGATTATATATTTGATGATTTTATGGGTATTAACTATCTTTTTATGTATGTTTAAAGTAAAAGTTATACTTGGTCTTTTAAATGGAAGTTTAGATAGTGAAAGAGAATAGTTTGGAAACACATTTTCTTTTAAAATTTCTTGAAAATAAAACCTATATTAAAAATTATAAAAGATTAGTAGAAAAAGAAAAAGTACTGAGTTTACCCCACTATTGGGCTGATCTGGGGGCTGTTGCGGCTGGATAGGCTGATCTGATCTGTTGCAGGTGCAGATTATGACAAATGTGGGCATTCTGTCAGCATGCATCAACCCCCATGAGACCCCGTTGGGTCAGCAGATCCCATCCGATCAAATCTAGCATACCATGCTCATGGTATAGAAAAGAAACAGTTGTTTATTATGACTTTTGTTAAGAAGTTTATGTACTTTTACCAAATGATGAATTAGATTACTCATAACATGAATGTTAAATGCAAGTTTGAGATTTGTTTACTTTTTATGATTCACTTCATGCCCGTGCATTGCTTAAAAAACATTAAAGATGTAGTGCAGTGCATCTGGTGAACTGTGTTTGGCATGTTCCATCATGTTCTTGTTATGTAGGATCAGTTTTTATGTAATTTTTGAATGGTAATCATCCATCGGTTATGGGTGGTTGTGCTTACGTTATAAATTTGTGGATTTGATTGTCTTGTCTTGAATATTTGTTATTATGGTTTACAGGTGGATGTGTTTTCATTTGGAATTGTCATGTGGGAAATTCTTACAGGAGAAGAACCTTATGCAAACATGCATTATGGTGCGATCATAGGTATTTATTTGCATTCTTTACATCTCTGTTTTCTATATTCAATGTCTTTTCATCCATGGTGAATCAAATAATCAGATAGATAATTAGAAATTCATAACGTAGTTAAATAAATAATAAAAGTGCCAAAAATTAAATAAATATGAATTTCAAGTAAATTAAATGAAAAACTATAAAAATTAGATAAGTCATTTGAGATGCTAAAAATATTAATTTTAATAACAAATACAGTGTTACAATAAAATAATAAAAAATGTCATAAAAATATTTAAACATATTAAATCATGTTCTAAGGACCAAATGATTTATGGGCATACCTATATTCAACTTCGATGCAATTTCATATGCATTGCTATTTCTCTTGCATTACTTTGGTAATTATTCAAGGGTATTTGTACATATGTTCAATATAATTAAGACCTAAAATTCATTTGGTGGGGTGAGGTCAAATTCAAATCATAAATAACTTACATAGCCTATAATTCTAGAAGTATTCGAGTTGAACTCCAACCATTTGTCAAGAATGCGCTACTGAGCAGGGGTGTTCCCAGTTAGTTTGGTTTGGTTGAAAGAAAAAAATACTAACGAAGCCAAAACAAATAATTAATTAACTTGTACCAAACTGAATAATTGGTTTGTTTTTTTCCTTAAGCACTCAAGCAATGTTTTATTAGATATTCACACCGTTGGAATCTGGGAATTTCTGAGATTTTATGGGACCTATTCTTATGTTTTATTCTGGTGATACTACAAGAGGTGATGCTCCCTTACCTGGCGGGCATATGGTTTGTCGACCATGAACTAAAGCAGGGAAAGGCAAGAAAGGAGACTAAAATTTTTAACGTTTTATGGCCTGTTTGGTTAGAGTTTCAAAATTGATACTATATCAATTTTGATATTGATATTTCAAGAAGATGTAATATCAATATCAAAAGTGATAATATTAAGTTTCTTTAAGCGTTTGGTAATGTTATATCAATATTAAAATTGATATTAGATGTTTGGTAATACAATATCAATATAAAAATCACTATTAAGTACTTTGATTGATTAGAGTCAAAATTATTTTTTAACATCAAAATTATTGTTAAAATATAAAAAAAATTATATTATTTACAAAATTAAATATATACTTAAAATTTTTAATTTAAATAACAAAGATAGGATCGGAATCCGATCTAGAGTTTTATTTTAGTATTTTTTAGATTTTAACACTTTTTGAAAGACCGATCCGAAACGATTCCGGATTGTTATTTCTTCCGACGGATCTCTCAGAATCGGATTTAATGTGATGCAAGTGGATGGATCAAGGCAAAGCAATGTGATGGGAACCATATTACTGACGTAGCTGATCCTACTCAAATTTAGAATAAAAAATCCTAGTCCAAACTTCATTTAACTGGAAATTATCCTATCTATAATGGTAACTCGCAAAGACAAAGTAAGAAATCAACATCAATGGTAACTCGCATCCTATTACATACAAGAAATTAACATCAGTGGCAACTCATATTATTACACAGTCCCTATACTGATCTTTTGGAAAACACAAGCTAGCAGACAACTCCATGGCAGTCCTGTGTGATCAAAGTAAACAAATAAGCAACAAATAAACAATAATAAAGATAACAAAGGAAAAGAATAACATATATAAAAGGAGGTATCTTTGTTTGTCGTACCTGTGTGATTAAAGTTAATGTCTTCTTTTACTATACTCTTCCCACCAGATTCTCAATGCATTTCCAGCTTCGTCCAGGTTGAAAAACTTCTCTAATATCAAGAGGAAAGTATACCTATCGGGGCCACATCCAGCACACTTCATTCTCTTGATCAAATTAAATGTTCCTTCAAATACTCTGTCTTTGCAAATGCATGGTAGGTTTCAATCGTGGGATGGAATCCCTTCATGACCATGCTCTCAAGCAGATCTCGTGCTTCATCCAGCTTGTGAGCTTCGCATAATGGGAATATGATTGAATTGTATGTGTCCACATTTGCTCTTAGACCTGCATCTTCTATTTTATTGAAAAGCTTCTTTGCTTCGATTACACAATTTTCTCTAGTTAAGACATAAATGAGAGCATTGTAGACAGAAAGATCTGGAATCCAACCTCTTTTCTTCATTTCATCATACAACCTTACTGAATCAAAGAGATTGCCGACCTTTGAGAAGCAGCATATCATGCTGGCATAGGAAGTACCATCTGGGACAATACAGCAGTTTGACATTTCTCTCCATAGTCTTTTTGCTTCAACCACATCAATCATGACATTGCACCATCCGTCCAAAATTATGTTAAAGCCTTCTATTTCAAGTGGAAAGAACTTTCTGTCAAATTTATTTGTCAATTTGCCTCTAGGTTATAGATCCTGGGACCTAGGAAGTTATAACATATGTTACTGTCCAATTACTTAGACCGCATCAGAAACATCAACTCTTGACTTAATAATTTTTGAATCTTAAAAGAAATGCAATTATGATGATGATAGTCTAATTAAAATCCCTTCTCATGTAAGATTATATCATTTAAGATGATTTTACTTTGATCCTCCATTGCCTTGAAGATGGTGCTGATAAAGGACAACATAATTCACTAAAACTGCAACTAGAGGGTACAAGAGTGTTAAAAGTACTAAGTATAGAAAATTTTTCATTGCAAGAAGATATCTTTGAAGATGCCATTTTGAAATATGATATATAACTATAAAGAAGATGCCATTTCTGTAAAGGCAAGCTCCCAATTACACATGAGAACCAGCATTGCAAGAAGATTGCATACAAGTTACCGTGACAAACCAGATTACCATTAACTCTATTAACCAATATTAAACAGGGATATGCAGAAGAAATATCATGATAAAAGTCAGAAAAAATTAATCTACTTTAAAGGACCTTCCCTTGTGGTGTTTGCTGGTTGGGAAAAACTATAGAGTGATCTCAGCTGCCTGTTTATAAGATTGCTTTGATTGAGGACAAGTTGAAGCTCCATATCAAGTTGAGACCTCTAGACCACTTCACACGCAAGGTGGTGAATCCATATATATTGCTTATGTCTGTGTGCCTTACAAGCGATCACTTCTCAGTTCTCAAGCATACTAACATATACATATATATACATATATAAACACACATATATATTATATGACTCCTTGTGTGTGAATCTAAATGATCCAACACGTTGTGGTAAGCTAGGGTGGAATAGGTAGGCTAAGTTTTTTTTTCTTTAATGGGCATGTTGCTCCTCCTATCCGTCCATCTGTCTAAGCAATAAATTTGGAAGTTACATATGGTCGTTTGATTTTTGAAATAGAGTCCAGGGTGATTTTCCTATCTCTAAATAAGCCATGAATTGAACACAAGTCATCAACAAATCAGCCCAAGAAAACACCCATTCCAGCAGACAACAATGCAAAATTAAAATTAAAAATTTTGAATCGATGAACCACAATCGGAGATGAGCCTCCTCTGCCTTCCCATTTCCTACTACGGCGGGTGACGTCCCCTTGTCTGCCGCGGGGGGCAGCGGCAGCACCCCCCTCCTCTGCTCCCTTCTCCTATCTGCCATCACTTGCACCAGCGGGGGCAGCAGCAGAGCAGCAGCCCCTCACCTCTGCTCCCTTCTCCTATCTGCCGTCACTTGCTGCGTACACAGCGCGAACGTCCCCCCCCCCCCCCCGCCGGCCACCGTATGCGCCGTGCGCTTTGTCTGTCGCCGATTAGGCACGGCCGCAGGCAAATCTCCCCAAATCTACGCCCCCCACCGGTGCCCCCGCGACACGCATCGACCCTCGCCCGCCGGCCAACTCCGCTTCCGCAAGCAAATCTCTCGATGCGGCTCACCTGGCCTTTTCCGCCAGAACAAGGGGGAGAGAAAGATCTCGCACCTGGCCTTTTCCGCCACTGTGTCCGGAGCATCCTCTTCGTTGTAGTACCCCATGGAGAGCTTCGACCGAAGATGAGAGGAGTCGCGCGATCAGGGGAGAGCTCCTGCCGAGGTCGATCGGGGAGGGCGGCCGCTATCGGGGGAGAACTGAGAAGACGGACTTAGGACACAGCGGAGTCAGCTTCGATATTAATTTTAAAACAGGTATTGACCTGTATTGAGTTTGAGAGAATGTTAGACTAATAATTTTAAAACTGAAACAAATATCCAAACACTTTGTATCATCCTCTATCAATATCAGTTTTAAAATTAATACTGATATAAGTACTTAATACAGTTACCAAACAGGGCGTTAGGTGCTAGTCTATGGAGAAGGGAGAAACGTAATAAACATAACAAAAAAATTTAAGAGGTTTCTTTGCAACTATGGTTGTGCTCGTGACAACTGTGGAGAACAGGTAGAGAGACATTGGAGGTCACTTTCTTGGACACTTGACTGTTTGTGCTATAACGAAAAGAAAATTAGTTCCACAGATCGTACTGAAGATCATACTTCACAACCACAAGCATTCAAATACCACAATGGCGACCTACTGGTTGTCAGTTGGAGGCCCATTATCCAAGTGGGCTTCAAATAAAGTCTCAGTTCCTTTTTTTGTAGTTATGTGCTTTCAAACATCGAATCACCAGTTTAGTTCAGTTCCAGTGGCTTGGTAAATTATCTAACTGGAACCAAACCAAGAGTGAATTAAATCTAAAGGGTGAAGATCGCACTGCTGAGGTTGTTATTGAGGAGATAAGTGGGGGTGAATGACAGCAGCAAACTTGCTGGGACTGGGTCCACCAGGGGAACAGAGATCTTTTGCTAGAGCATGTTGGGTGTTTCTTTCATTTGTAGGTAGCTGGTTGTATAACCTTGAAATTTCTTCGAGGTATATATGGATACAACAATAGGTTTGTATAAGCCTAGTGACAAGGCTATACATAATCTTCTTCCCAAAGGTCATTAAAATGTAATCATAACATATATCCTCTGCTGCCAACCTTGTCGTCATGCTAGAGTTTAGACAGATCTTATCAAGTTAAGTTCATTTTATTCTTCGTGCTGTAGAATTTCTTTGCACAAAGATACTTCGATTCTTTGATGCTCGCGAACTTGTAAAACAGTCTTTGGGTGTTGCCTGAGGTAAAATCTATGAACTTAGAGGGTACATATGCTGTCACGACAATTATGTTTTTCTTCCCGTTGGACCTCATTGATTCCACTATCTCAACCTGATGCCAAATCAATCACTATTCCGTTTTCCTAATAGAATCCCTTGGGCCCCCAACCCCTTGCTGCTCAAACTCAATGCAATCTCTTCTTTACCTTGCCTGAGGTTGTTTCTCTGAATGTGCTAGGGGGCATTGTAAGCAATACTTTGAGGCCACATGTTCCTGCTTCATGTGACCTGGAATGGAAGCGGTTGATGGAAAAATGCTGGGCACCTGACCCTCAGCAGCGGCCATCATTTACGGAGATCGCAAGCCATCTGCGTGCCATGTCAGTGGCCCTCCAGAACAGGGCTCACAACGCCAAATGAGCAGGCTCTGGAATGAGCTCGTGTGCCCCCCCCCCCCCCAGCTTCTTCTTGTTGATACCAGATATGTACAACTCCGAGGCCCAGCTTCTTTAGGTTGTATACCAAATATGTATTCCAATATGTATTCATACAAGTAATTGGTGTACATGGTTTGCCGGGTTACCGATGAAAACTCTCGGTGTCGAGTCATCTTTTGGAATAATCGAGTTGTATCCATGCGTGTGGGAAAGATATTTGAGTCAACTTTCTGTCATATTGGCGACGGCCGGCGTTCCGTGTATGCATTTATCAGATAAGTGGAATTGCAGGGTTGCTTGCTTATCTATGTATCTTTTAACAGGTACGATGTCTCTCAGTCTCTCTTGCTACTGGCACATGCTTTCAGCTTAGTAAATTATGGGTGAATTCTTCATTTTTATCTATTTTACCATTGACTGCCACGTGATCCTTTTTTTTTTTGTTCTTCAGTGTTCATCGTAAATATTTTACGTTCACGCGTTCTTCTTGTTTTTAGCTGCATAATTTTACTTTTGATTAGGTTACATGATCGAATTATCGGAAAGACATGGGTCTCTCCACCTAGCATATGCAGGGGCAGCGTCTATAGACATGTACCCATGAAAATTTATTAGTTCTTTCTAATAGTACCAAATATTGTTATCATATTATTGGCATCAGCTTTTAAATTCGTGTTGCTACCCACAGGGAGAAAAATGTTAATGGCGGTGTTTGATTACAATTTTTTGTTTTCGTAACAAAATTTGTTAAAAGTGACGTTGGACAACCATTACAAATTTATGTTTTTTATAGATATTTTATTCTTGGACAAGAAAGAAAGAAAGAGATGAGAGCGTCTTTCTAACATGGCTCTTACTTCTTCTTCTTTTTCACAACTTTCCAAATATGACAATTTTATATCACTGGTTAATTTATATTTTATTATAATATTATTTTCTGTCATAAATGTATATAAAAAATATTATGTGATCAAACACCCTGTAAATGAGAGCAGGCACATGAACATAGAGGATTCTTGGGATGTGAATGTAAGCATCGCCAACTCTTTAAAAATAACAAAATAATGTTTACTATGTTAGTTTTATTGCTTACTTTGTTCAAGGTACTCTCCGACGGGGAATATAGTGTCATGGGTATTGCACGTCTTTTCTCTTGTATAACTTCAACTTGGTTGGAGGTACCATGTTAATATTTACTATGTCATGGGGTGTTGCACGTTGTTTATCTATTTTATTGTTTCTATTTTGTATGCATCTATTGCACTACGCGGAGTAAAAGCATCTTAAAAGGGGGTGAGCTAATATTACCGTGATATACTATTTTATAAATCTACCCTGAAGAAGCACTGGTATTTGCATCTGTAACTTATGAAATGCCGATTGACTTATATACCCAAACTTTTTAGAAATGGTTCTTGGTGATAATTTTTTTTCCAGGATATAACTGTACTATTTTAGAAATTTCGTTACTTTTATATAATTTATAGATGTACGCATGCAATTATGAACTATCGATATTTTCTCTGTTTTTTTTTTCGAAGATTATATTTTTCCCTGCTCAAAACATGCTTGCACCATCTTTTTTACTTCACAGGTCACACAAGTAGTTCAGGCGGCGCCTCCATTTAGGGAAGAGCACGCAGGGGCGACTGAGTCAACCCCGACTCGCCAACTGGACTCGGCGAGCCGAACGACTTGGTCAACCCGTGCGGCGAAAACGCCAAACCCGTCAACTTGGATCCGAACCGAGACCCGATAACGGGAGGGGTGTTAAGAGCCCACCAAAACCCCTCTTCCCTTGCGCCGCCGACATTCCCTCTGACAGTGTTGTGCGCGCTCCCGGTGCCCTAGCGCTCGCCGCCTCCCTCGCTCGGGCCTCCTCGCCGCCGGCGTCGCTCACCGGGGTTGGTCTCTCTCTCTCTCTCTCTCTCTATCTATCTATCCATTTGCTCTAGCTTGTTCGCTTCTGTGTCCGGTCAGAGTTCGACGTCGCTGCTGCGGCTTGGCGAAGGTTGTAAGTCGTCTCTCGCCATCTGTTGTTCGCTGTCTTTTTCTATCTCTATTAATTTTCTACTGCACTTCTCTCTCTCTCTCTCACGTCGACTTCTGGTTATTCCCTCTTAGTGCGACCCCGTTCCCACCGTTACACCCCTTTTCTCATACCTCGCACTTTGTCAGTTTCTCTCCGCGGCTCCTCGTCGTATCGCTTATCTATACTGTCATATGCCCGCATTTTCTGGATTTCCGTTGTAACACAGAATTCTACTCCAATCACTGATGCTGAACAGAACTTTTTAATGTTTCATGTTTATTATTTTATGTATCTGCTTTTCTAAATTTCCAATCGAACACAAAGAGTAACTGGTGATTACCGCTTGCCTCAGGCACCTGAGACGATGCATAAGATGCTTGAGTTTAGGATATTTCCTTTGTTTAGATGCATTTGAGTGATATACGTTTTGACTGTCGCATGACATGTCCTCAAACGCACACTAATCGTGGGCCTTAATGTAACATCATGATTTAGAAATCTTAATTCACCACATAATCAGCAATTTATGTATGATTATGTTGATTACACCACATTATCTTTCTGACCTTATGATTTAATCCGACTTGAATGCATTCATTGTCGATTAGTAGGTTATCAATGTTCAATCACATCATTGTGTGCATGCACGAGTGGGTTAAATCCTGCTTTTCTGAATGGGAAGTTGGGGACCTTTAGTGCTAGCTATTCTCACCAAGGATTGTGGGATCGGGATTGGGATCGGATCGGTCCAGATCGGCTGTTTCACCGGAAGAAAGGGCGATTCCAGATCGGTAAAATATTTTTATTTTTTAAAATCATGAAAATTTTAAAAAAATCATGAAACATGATAGGAATAAATAAAAATTCAAAAAAATGAAAAACAATGTGAATGACATTTTATCAAACAATGCCATATAAAGTAAGTTCCTTTCAAGAAACTGTCATATAAGTATAGACTATCATATAAGAGAGAGAAGATAGTTAAAATAGATCTTTATGTAAATTTAAGTATATAATATATATTTATGATTATGAATCTTTTATATATGTGATAGTGAAATATATTAATATGTTTACATTATCATAAGTGAGGCGCAGAGTAGTTGTGGATCGACCTATTGTGGGGGTCAAGGAGGCAGCGCCCCTTGTGGGGGGTATCAGGGGGGCAATGCCCCCTGGATAAATTTTTTTTATGGTGGTAAAGGGGAGGGAGAAGAAGGAATCGGATTCGGAGGTTCCCCCCTCTCCCAATTTACCTGTTTAGGGGGGGATCGGCCACTCCAAAGGCCTGGATCACCGCTGCTCAAGGTGGATCGTCAAGGGGAGGAGTCCAAGGGGTGCCCTAGACAATGAAGGGGGGGAGTGAGAATGATGGGTGAGAAGGGGGGAGGTCGGACCAGAAAATGGTCTAGAATCGGGTCCTAAATCGATCTGATTCCAGGCCTTTCCGGGTTCTAGGGAATCGGTCGGGATCAACCGATTCTAAGATCGATCCAACTGGATCGGTCGAGGATTGACCGATTCTAGCAATTCCGACTGATGTGGCCGGAAGTTCGGGCCGGATTGATAGTTCCAGCCAGAATCGGATTAGTAGGTACCGATCCGATCCAAGAATCGGCTGATCCCGATCTGGATTGGTCGATTATGCAATCCATGATTGATTCTCACCCTGGCAGTCTAGGCATGGTTAGTTTTGTTGGAGCTGCATTGATGGGGTAACCTAGCTTGCGTATTAATGTTACGTTTCTCGGTCGACAATTCTTAATGTATGCAGATTATACATGCACATTTATGTATGCATAAGTTTACTATTATTTTTCTGATGTAGTTTACGACAAAGAGTGCAGTGTCTAATTGTCTATGAAACCTTGCTTGGTTAATGTGTTGATTATTTGGGTGCTCTGTCATTGTTGAAAGATCTTAATTTTGGTTACATCATTGTGGGTTACTCATTCAAACATTTTATTTCATGGTTTACTCCAAATTATTTTCTTTTCAATAGAAATTCACCTTGAAAGACTTGCATTCTCCTGCACAAGCACTCACTTATCTTTGAGAACCATCCATACTGGTGCAGGATGGCATGGTGAAAACAAGTTGAAATGTTGCAAAAATGAGATTAGAATGCTGTAAACGTGTAAAACTGAACCGATTAAAAAAATGAGTTTAAACAGGTATAAAGTGGCATGAACTGACCCTAGAATGCATGGGACCAGCCTAAACCAGGTCGAACTGGCCTTGGAGAGCCTTGATTCGGCCCTGGACTGCCTGAACCGGGTGATTTCGGCTCTGAACTGGGCTGGACTGATCTGAACCAGCGCGAACAGGATTGAACTCGGTTGGACCAGCTGCGAGCCAGTTGGACTGGCTGGCTGGACCAGCTGAACTTAAACACTTCCAGGGTTTGTGGCCGCTCCTGGTTGGTTCTGGGCCCTTGGCCTGTGTGGAAGTTGTGGTAGCCGAAGGCAGTGCCTACTGGCGCATGAGGTACTCCTCCACAGACCCTACAAAACTGTTGAGGAGAGGACATTTTTGTCTTTGGGCATCTTCTTCGTTGCCATGTATTTGTCCTTGCTGTCCGGACCGCAGCACGGAGTAGGGGAGTAGAGAGGGTGTCCTTGTGTGACAGAGAGGAGATGCCGGAGGGAGCTTAGAAGGATCATGGTGACAGTGGAGTGGTGCTCCGAAGGAGGAGGGGTGTTGGAGTCTTCGGTGGATCTGGAGTAGGAAGACGGATGCATGGGAAGAAGAAGAAGGTGACAAGGACAGGGTTCTCAATGGGTCTGGAGGAGGATGAGTGGATCTTGAAGGGCAACGGAGGCCGTGAGTTGTGCGGTGGAAGCCAGAGGGAGGGAGGTGATGACGGATATCTGGTAACTCTGGAGGAAGGGGGGTCACTGTGATTTCCAAAAGTGACCAGAGGGGAGGACGACGAATCTGCACCATCTGGTGCCATAGGGAGTGTCGATGCTGTTGCAAGATCCAGGGATTGCCAGACCTCCTCAGTATGTCATGGAGTCGACTAGGACACAGCGCACGCCTGACCCCACCAGGCAATGCAGCAAAGCTGCATGGGAGGGAATATAGACTATGCAGAGTGGGACTTCTTCCTGCGGATGTTGGAGTAGCTGCGTGAGGCTTCAGAGTAAACTTCCAGACTTGTCTGGGGATCGCTGGATAGAATCAAGGAGCTGATGAGGGCATCACTGTAAGTAGGTGCTGTTGGTGCACTTCTTCTAACATTTTTCTCTTCTCACATCCTAGTCTCCTCAGGTGTTTTTACAAATGACTCTCTCTCTCTTTCTCTAGGTCCAGTCTTTTTATTCCTCTCTCTGTTTTTTCTTCCCTGGCTGCCTTGACCCCAGTCTTCTTCTTCTTCTGTCCTTCTCTTCACCGGCAAGCCTATCTCCCTGCGGCCCTCTTCCTCTCCTTGTATGATTCTTGCTTCCTCTCCCTGTTCAATTTCCAGCCCTCTCTCTCCCTTCTTCCCTTTCAGGCTATCCCGACCTTCTCCTTATTCTTTTCTATTGTCTCAGCCTAGGTGACTTCTCACTGCCTAGGTGTTGTCAAGACAGGCACCTTGTCACCTAAGCAGAAAAATATCCTTTGGGTTTCTTGTCTCTTTGACAACTATTGTCTTACTATAGTATTATGAATATTTTCTGCCTGTAAACTCCATAAACTACGTGTTTCATGGGGAACTCACACAATACCCCGCAACTGTTTGCCAAATCAGTTACTATATTGCCGAAGGATCTTGCAGATATGCCAGTATATTTCATAACTGGTTTCTGCTTATCATGTCTCTAGAATAAGATTTCAATTATGGCAGAAGGTAATTTCGATAAAGAAATGGTAAATCCTTTTCTTGGTGTTAAAGCATGTGTTTAAATTCATAGAAAGGACTAACTAAATATGTATGTGCAAGTGCAACTACACATTGTGCTCAGTTATCTGTATATTTAGTCTTTAACTTGAATCATTTCAATAAAATCCTTCAATTTTGCTATCATTTACTTTCTGGGTTATATTCTTAGGTTCACATCTGTTGCTGATAAGACTACAAAAGTTAACAGAAGAAACTAACAGGATAATGCTTAAAATGGCCGACTGCTATGGATGTCTCTAAATTTCTATTTGTATGGTGCTTAGTTATTTAGTTCTCTCTTCTTTTGTATGTTTTCCAGAGATTCAGCATGTGATGATTTGGTCAAGCCTCAAAGTAGATATTGAGTCTTGAGACAATGGATCAGTCAGTGCCACAACCTCAGCCAGTCATGGGAGTTGTAACTGGTCCCGGCCAAAGTGCATATGCTCCTCCATACCAACCTGCAACAGTAGTGGCGACTGGTTCTCCTGCCATGCTTGGATCTGTAGCTGCTCCTAACCCAGCCACATCGGTCTTCCCCACTTCCCCTGGGCAGATACCCAGCCAGCATCAGCTTGCTTACCAGCAGGTACAGCAATTTCACCACCAGCAACTGCAACAACAGCAGCAGCAACTTCAACAATTCTGGGGTAACCAGATGGAGGAGATAGAAAATACAACCGACTTCAAAAATCATAGCCTTCCACTTGCTCGAATAAAAAAGATAATGAAGGCTGATGAGGATGTCCGCATGATTTCTGCAGAGGCCCCTGTAATATTTGCCAAGGCCTGTGAGATGTTTATATTAGAGTTGACGCTTAGGTCATGGATACATACTGAGGAGAACAAGAGGAGAACGCTACAGAAAAATGACATAGCCGCTGCTATAACTAGAACCGACATTTTTGACTTCTTAGTGGATATTGTCCCAAGAGATGAGCTGAAAGAGGAGGGTCTCGGGATCCCAAGAGCTGCCTTACCAGCCATGGGTGCTCCAGCTGATGCAATCCCCTACTATTATGTTCCCGCGCAGCATCAGATGGCTGCTCCGGGGATGATCATGGGGAAGCCTGTGGATCAATCAGCTGCTGCTATTTATGCTTCTCAGCAGCCTCACACAGTTGCTTACATGTCATGGCCACAGCAGGCGCAAACCCCTCCACAACAGCAGCCACAAGATATGCCTGAAAGCGGTTGAGAGACTTGGTGGCTGTAAAGAGGTAATGTTCTTTTCTCAACGTTTTTAACTGTAGTCACTAACATGGGAAAAAAAAAAGAAAACCAGAAGATGAATTGAGAAACGACTCATGTTTTAAAATCTTAGCGATTACTCTTGAGGAGAAACTAGAAACAGGGAGTATTGTGTCTCTTGGAATTAAGGATGGCCGCATCATAGGTTGGGAGTGGATTGCCCTGCTCCTTTCCCAGGTCGGCCTTCACAGATCCCATACAGACCTGAATTGGATCTGGTTGTAAAAACATGGTGTTGAAAACTTAATATAGCAAAAGTATTAAGATTTGTATTGTCATTATAAACAAAACCACTATTGAAATGTATAAATGTATATTTGGGTATGTTGCCGCTGATCCAATCTGATCGGGCATGCCGTGCTTGAATCTATGATTTTAGCATAAAAGTTGAAGGTTTATTTTTTCTGCACAATTCATGTGTAATGTGTGTGATATGCAGAGATGGTGTTCGTATCTAGTCCGAGTCATCTTCACGCTATGAGTCGCATGCCAGCTCCGCTAATTGTGGAACCGTAACCTCATTTTAACAAGGTTGGAGACCCGTGTCAAGGATCAACCTATATTCTGCCCGCCCTACCTTTTACCTGTTTCAAGTTACACTAAAAGATGGGAACGGAGCTCTACGCATTCTGCACGTACGGTGCCTCACTTAGATTCATTGGGTACAATAGGTATCAAGGTTTAAACATTTTCTGGCAATGGAATGGAAACTATGGTTGCGTGCTTGTGACCTCTGTTTGCGTCATGGGTTTCTGGGCCACATGGTCTCATCTTGGTCTTTCTCCACTAGAGAACCGATGCTGTTGTCAAGGCGGTGCTTGGATCGTTGGCTTGCATGTCTTGTGAGAGTATCTGTGGTTGGTCTTCGGAAAGAGCAGGAGGTGATAATTTGGAATTCTCCATCAGGCGGCCTTCCGTTAGTAAATTCAGCCTGTGTATCACGGTGGTTAACACTTGCAGGGACCCTTTATATTGCATGCCATTGTCCGTTTTCCCAAGTCACAGATATCAAAATCGATGCTCATGAAGGGTATTCAATGTTTCGTGTGCTCTCAATCCTCTTCCTTGCTTGTAAAAGATGGGCGGATGACTATCATTTCATCTTCTAATAAAGCAGCCAATGTGAAAGTTAAAACGAAGTGACGAAGTTGGCGGTCATTTTAATTCCTACGTTTAACACAATGGGATTCCCTTCTAACACATTTACCTTGAGAGATATTGGCATGTTGGGCCATCTTGAGCATGGAAAATCAGATCGGGATCTGGTCAGGACTTGGATTTGATTTGACCCGGTTGGTATTTTGGGTCGATCGACTTGGTCCTGGCCATGTGACGTAGCATTTTGGGGGGTTTTGGAAAGGTCCCCAAGGGGGGGGCATTTCACTCCCCCACACTCTCTTGGAGGATATCAAAGTGTAAGTTTTAAATATAAGGTCAGATTGAATTATCAATCTGAGTTTAGAGGTAGATTCAGCTAAATCAAAGGGCACCTTATTCTCTTGTTTATTTTCTCCCGTTTAGTTCGATTCAAGTATTGGTTATTTCCACATAATTTGTGTTTCTGTTTTCTTGTATTTTGTAATTTCATAGCTTCGAAGTTACAATCTAAGAAAAAACTGGTGCTTGTATTGATAACCATCAACGTGCAAGGTGCCGTGGGATGCGCTTGGATTTCTTTCCAACTAAGGTAAATGTGAGCTTCTGCTATAGCCAAGTGACAAAAATGTTTTTTTTCCCATATACATGTGTATATATAGAAAGGCCTTTGTCTATTTACAGGCTAATATTCTAGATCTCTCTCTCTCTTCCAATCTAGAAACCGTGTCTAATTATGTATATTGTTATTCACACACTGTTTAATTTTGGTTATATGTGTTGAGATGAAGGATTTATTTTTAATAGAAGCAATACATTAACATTGTAAATATCTAATGTCCTATCATAGTATAAAAGTGATACTATATCAATTCTGATATTCATAGTTCTATGTGATAGAATATCACTGATAAAACAGTTTGATGTTTGTATTACAAATCACATTCATTATTTGTTTTAAGAATTTCGAATTGATAGCCAAAGGCTTAATCTTCTGTATCAATATCAATTTCTGAACTAACAGTTATGGAGGTGTTTATTAAGTATTGGCCGGACAAGAGAGACACTCCTCCATTTATTTATGGCACCGTATTATCGCGATTCGATACTGTGAAATATATCATTATTTCATTACACTAGATTGAACTATCTTGCATATATATAATGTAAATATATAATTACCATACTTCATTGCAATATTATAATCAGTTCACTCATTCCTTGGCGTCGAAGAAAGTTATCTTGCTGTCGAAATCCATATCCCCGTTGGCATCTAACCTCACCGGTGGTGGTCCTATCGTAAGAAAAACCCCAATGTGCCTTTCATGTTCTCTTTGCCTCGTGAGCAACAAGGGTGTGCTAGCTTGGAGTACTGATAGGGCATCTTAGGTGATGTAAATGCTACCTTCTCATATATTGTACTCTAGTTGAGGAAGAAGAACTCGAGGGTCGTCTTCGGGTCGGTCGGGCCTAAAACTAATCCGAGTAGGTTGAGATCGTGACCCGAGTCGGGATGGAATCGGAAAATTAAATAATAAAAATTTTATTTTAAATTAACTACCGAGTTGGGGTCACAGAGCCGGGGCTGAGTTGGTCAGTCCAAAAATCGACCGAGTCGACTGACCCGGCCAACCATGTCTAGCTAGCATGCACTACTTTTACATAAATATGTTTTGTTATCTTGCATGAATTTCATGTGGAGCATGAAAGGAATATGGTAAGGACATGCTGTTGTCAACGGTCATGTATGCATGATTGATTGATTGCTCTGAAAAAAAAAATCTACCGGCATGTATTATCATTACAAATTGTAGAATTTATATTTATATCCCTAAGAAAAAATGTTCATGTATATATATGTAGTGGTAATGTTGTTCCCTAACAAAAATTCAATGTTTTAGGGGAGGGGAGAGAGAGAGATCTTTCACTAGCTTTTTATTTAATTGTAAGAAGTCAAGGTGAGTGTATTAAAACACTAATCCGCTGTTTCCAATGCTCCTTATAGATCATGCAGTAAATAATAATACAATTTACCTTCCTTCAGCACTTTTATGATACAAAATTGTATTAAAATAAAGTGTAGATTGGGTTAACAAAAATATAATAAAAACCCAACTCATGGTACAACCAAACATCTCACGTCAATCGGCATCAATTAGTATATATTGCTACTCTATTGTATGTTTTAAGCTTTATATTGGTGTGTGTGTGTGTATGTTCATGCTTCTTTAACACCAAACCTTCATATTTTTTGACATGCGGTGGTTCCCTGAACATACCCATATCTTATAACATATGCACTTCGATATTGCAGTTTTTTTAAGATTCATTTTTTAGCCATATTTGCAAAAGCGAAAACCAAACAAATTCACATACTTACGCATGTATAGATATTTCTTTGGGTTATAATATATATACATATACATATATATATATATGTAATTGTGTGTGGACCTATACACTACATTAACGTGCTGCATGCCTATGTCGTCCACATGCATGCATGAGACGAAGAAAAGGAAGGTACGTGGTCTCCATTTCTATGGGTGCAAAGTAGTCAGAGTCTGAGTAGTATGTTACAATACGTTGTTCAACCTCGACTTGTTTAATTTACACTAGTTTAAATTTGTACTCAAAATTTTACCGAGTATGTTCGACCTTTGTTCGAACTTGATTCGTTAATTAAGCGGGTGAATACGAGCTTGAGCTCGAATAGTTACTTAACCCAAGTTCAATTCACATTTAAATTTAATTCAAACTAGTTTATAAAATTTAAAATCAGTCAAAAATCTTAGGTAAAATTCTAAATTTGACTCATTTATAAAAGTTGATCTAAGTTTGAACTCAAAATTCGACTTATTTCGTAACGAATATTACACCGCGTACTTAATTAACTACGTTGCTCGTGGATTTATCGAATTTTCGACTGGTTTAACAAATCAAATTTTATTCTTTTCAAAGTTATTTATTTAAAATATTCGAATCTATTTTTTTATCCAGTCTAATTTGGAGTTAATTGTTGAGTGTGTTAGCTAGTAGTTAGTTTGCACCCTTATCCATTCCCTTGCACGGCAAGGGCTGCTCGCCGCCCCCCCCTTGATAAATAAATGAGATAGGGCTCGCCGGCAGCCTGCTGGTGAGCGACCGCTCTTCTCTTCGCCATCACCAGCCCCCCATCGACCTCTCTGCGGTCGTCTTCCTCGTGCGGCCGGCGAGAAGATTATTTCCGGCAGGCCCACCTGCGCCGCCCGCATGGCACCGCCGGCAACCGGCCGGAAGAGCTTGCGGATGCTCGCCGCCGCCGCGGCGGTCTTCTTGGCGGTCTCCCAGCTGGCCACCCCGGCGGGCGCCAGCCACCTGACCTTCTTCCCGGGGCGGGACTGCACCGGCGGGATAATGGCGACGTGCTACGACGGGATGCGCTGCGGCGTCCCCAGAGGCGCCGCCAGCTACCGGTTCAACTACCTCCCGAGGTGGAAGGCGTATCTCTACCGGAACCCTACCTGCTCCGGCGTCGCCACCGCCGTCATCGGCGGCGACCTCTGGTGCAAGAATGGTATCAACTTCCTGTGCGTCCATATTGCCGAGAGGTCGTCTGATCCCCGCCTGGTGTCGAAGACGGAGAGTGGCAAATGATACGAAACACCCTGTATGTATACATATGATATATATATATATGTATATGAAAATAAAGGAGTATATATGTATGTCTGCTTGTGTATCATATATCATATACGTAAATGAATAAAAGAGAATAAAGTCTGGAATTGCTAGTAATATTTAAGGGCTTCTGAACTGAATCATATCTGTGGGCTTACTTGTATACGGAATTATGTATATGCATTCATATATATATATATATATATGTATGTATGTTTGTGTGTGTGTGTGTGTGTCTGTGGGGTGTATGTATATATGTCTTTCAATAATGTATCGTATGATATATACATACATACGTAAATAAAAGTTTACAATTGCACTAATTGTGAGCATGAACTTGATCATAGTTGTGATGTTGAGAGCCATCTCAATTCAATACAAGTTATCATGTAGTCTTTCAGGATTCTTCTTATTATTCTTATATATATATATGTATATATATATACACACACACACTTACTTGCCTTTTGATATATTATATATCTTCTATAATACATCCTTTCTTTAATATTGCCTAGATATTGGTATATCGACTTAATGTTATATTTTTGGTGAAATTTTTAGCAACTATATATTACTTCGAATGATTTTGCTTTAGCAAATAATTAGTATATATTGTTATTATGCATTCATAGATACATCCAGAATTTCCAAAGAATACATTTGAGAGTGTACTTGAGTACGCGAAGCTGTACGTTGGTAGTTATTATCGATTTTAAAATAAAATAAGATACAAGATTTAAAATGAACACTTGGTACAAGAATAAGGAAACATATAATTTGAATAAATAAATTGATTAAAATTTTTACTTCAACAGATCAGAATTTAAATGTACTTAAAACAGTGAACTTGGAAAAAGGATAAGTCAAACTTTTTGAACTCTGAAAAGGGTCACTCAACCCTTTGTGATCAAGATTTTCGAACTCTGAAAAGTGAACTCAAGACTAGAGACATATAGTCACGACATGGTATCTGATTGATTCATATGCTTCTTTTTTTTTGTTCTCAAGTATTGGCAGTGAACATTTTATCTACCATGAAAAATACAACCTTCTAATAGAAGGAAACAACAAAATGAACATAGGAGAGAGAGAACAAAGTCATTATTGTTAATAATTTAGAGTGTTTTTGGAAGTAGCATGGTTTAAATTTTTTTTATCAAAACAGCACCGTTCACAAAATATTTTACATTTTAGTACTGTTCGAAAAAAATGAAACCGTGGAGAGATTCAGAGCATCTGATATATATATATAAATATATATATATATGTACTCAATATGTATATATGGGGATGCTATTCTATTCCTACTAATGCTACCCTTCATAGCCAAGTAGGTCACACAAATTATTTTGGGGGGGCAGAATACAAGAAAAATTAAAGACCTTGAAAATACAACGCCAAGGTTGAGAAGCTAAGAACCTCTGAGTATTACACTAATTAACAATGTTAGACCACCACTAATAAATGGTAATGTTATATATGTTATTGAAAAACATATATATATATGATTTTAAAATACTTATTAGATTGATATTTTGAATGAATAAATCATCTTATATATTATTTATTTGATGTACTTTAGACAGAATCAAATTGAACCCAATCAAATTATAATCGGTTCATTTGATTTAAACTGATTAATTATCTCTTTGAGTTCAATTTAGGTGGAAAGAAAAAAAATTCGAAAGAACATCAATTTATCTTTCAAAAATTCCAATGTATATCAAAATTGATGTAATATCACTTTAATCTAACTGCCTATATTGTATAAATCAAAGTGGGTATATATATATATATACATACATACGTATATAGTTATTAGATCAGATCAAAGACTGGTGGAGATAAATTACGAACAAGAAGCTTGCTAGCTAGAGAGCGCTTACAAGTAGATCCCCTTGTTGATCGCCATATCACCGTCCTCCTCTGGCTCGCGACGTTGATGGCGTCCACCGCCGCCCGCACCGACGTGAAATGGCAGCACCCCCGCCGGTCGACGCAGAGAGTCGCCGTGGTGTTTGTGTCCGCCGGGGGGAAGCCCGGCGGCAGGTCGTCGCAGAGAGCGGTCTGGTTCGATACGGAGGTCCCGGCATGGCGTCTGCGGCGGTGGCGGCGGCCAGGAAACGGCCGGCGAGAGGTGGGCGGCGAGGCCGAGGTCGGCGGTCGGCCAGAGCGGGAGGAGATTGGGGTGGACAATTACCGCCTGCGTTGAAAGCAGTGCCGTGACGACGGCCAGCAGGAGCTTGCGGGGGGGAGCGCCGACGCCGGGGAGATCCATCGTCGAGAGAGCGCCGATAGGTCACCGGCGGCGGTGCTGCGGCGGCGGAAGAAGAGAGGCGATGATCGGCCGTGATCAAGCACTTGAAGCTGCGGCGTGGAGCGGTTCTTGGCTTTGAAATGCAGCAGAAGGCTTTAATGGCGTGTCTTGTAAACCACTCCGGCGAGCTCCCCAGATCCACCAAACCCTAACTTGAAGGTTCGCTTGGAGGGGGAGAACCCGGCCTCTCTCTGAGACAACCCCTAATCAAGGATAACAGGGTCAGGATTATTAATAATTAAAGAGTCTAATTAATCCGATTGATTATTATGGTTGTTTTGTTAAATATGTGTTCGTCTTCGTTTTAACAAACCAGCTGCCAGCTGAGAGATCATGAATAATAGGGGTGGTCTGATTTAGAATGCATATGGTGATTATCTATGTTAACTAGGGGTGTTTGGTTGCAAAATAATTTTGTAGGTATTTTGTGATAAACTTATATATTAAAATGAAATATAAGATATATATATATAGCTCAAGACATAAGATTGTGTCTTTTGAGGGGGTGACCGAGAGAAAAAGAGGCAAGAAACTTTCACCCTTTCTATGACCAAGAAAAAATTTTATATAAAATTTTGTTTTCAACATGATTGCCAATTAAACACTCTCTTTAACTTGTTTTGTTACCAAAAAAATGTTTTTTTCAGAGAAAACCAATTTTTCCCTGCAATTAATGTAACACCCTATAAGATGGTTGAGTAACTCTTGAGTGTTCAATCAGTAGTGAATTTAGCATACATATCGAATATCAAAATTATCGCTGACTATCTTTTTTGTTTTGTCCAAATAATTATAGATGGTATTTTTTTCTTTTACCAGAGAGAATGAAGGTATAGAAAGGGGATATTTGCCCCCATCACCTCTCTCTCTCTCTCTCTCTCTGAAAAATCCATCACTTATCACTCTGTAAATGGTTGAAAAACAAATCAATGATTAATTATATCACTATATCTCTTTAATTATTAAAATTCAAGTTAATAATAGTAGCTTGCAAATAAATATTAATTTTCTCTCTCCATCTCTTTAATATTTTTTTGGTCTCTCTCTCGTTCTGATCTCAAAAGTTCATTTTAGAGAGATCAGTGTCACTCACTTGACCAAATTGCAAAGATGAGTTGATCAATATATTGAAGGCTGAAGAAGGATGTGGTGATCATATGGTAATTAAGGATCTTCAAGGTTGGCAGCAATGACAATGGAGCTCCTTTCCATGGTGGAGTAGAAGGCTGCATCAGGTCTTCTTGCTATTTTCTTGATCTTATTGGACTCTTTTTACTCTTGTCTAGGGATGTTAATTAATGGTAACCAATTATATATTCTATCATATATATGGCTCATTTGTCAAGTTGCTTGTGGGATATGGATACAAAAGTGTCCCTATTGAACTGTGACCTAATTTGGTGACAAGGACAAAGCTGTCCCTATTGACAGCAATGACAGAGTGACCTGTCACACTCTTAATTAGCTGAATATCTAAAATATATATAATCTATGCAACACTAATGGGGTGTTTTTGGTTGTACCATGAGTTGAGTTTTTGTTACAATGTTATGTTTTTGTAACAAAATTTCATATTAAAAAAGATGTTTGACCATCATTTTAAATTTATGTTTTTAAAGATATTTATTTCTCTGACAAAAAAAATGTGAGACCCTTTTATTTTGCCTTGTGATCCCCCCACCACCTATTTTGGTCTTACAGAGATCTCTCTCGTCTGTTTTGTTATCACATCTCCTCAAACATGACAATGTTATGTCATTGAATAGTTTACACTTTATTTAAGACAACATTTTATCGTGAAAGTATATAAAATTTGTTGTAAAATCAAACACGCTGTAAGGGGCATTTGCTTTGATTTAATATGAAATTTTTAGCACTTAACTCCATGTCTAATCTCTTTGTTTTTTTATTAGGATATTTATATATTAATTAGTTTAGTTTTTATTTAAAGATATATATGTTACTTCAATCCTCAATAAATAGATTACTTCTGAAAAATAAAAAGTTAAATTATGCAACATATTTTTAAGTGATTTATTAAGATATAAGAGATGCTGCTTCGAGAAACTAACTTATATGTAAGATCAAACAATTTAATCCACCCATCTCTGAGCAAATCCAAGGTCAGATTTACTGTTTTAAGATCAATCAAACTTAGGTGGTATTTGATTTGGCTTAATAAAATATATAAAGTATTACTTTTATCTCTAATCTGATATTATCTTGCAAAATCTTATGGGGTGTTTGGTTGCATGATAATGAAGGTTTTTGTTTTAATTTTTAAAAATTGTAAGAAAACTTGTTAAAAGAGGTGTTTGGTAACCATGACAATTTTATGTTTTAAAAGTGATTTTCTTCTTAAACAAAAAAAGAGGGTCTCACCTCTTTATTTTTTCTTGTGGTCCCCCACTTTGTTTGGTCATGTGTGGTGGTTACTCTTTTTTGTAATCACATCCCTCCAAACATGATAATTTTATGTCATGAGTTGGTTCACTTTTTATTTTAATATAATTTTTTATCATGAAAGTGTACAAAAAATTATCATGCAACCAAACACCCCATTAGTTATCAATTTCAGAAAAAAGTTACAGTGAACCACTTAAAATTAAGTGGACTTTAATTGGATGGTGTTGTCATATTTAGATGCTAGTTAAAATTAAGTTGTCTTAGGGTAGAGATTTTTTCCCCCCTTATGGGGTGTGCATGATAATGAAAGTTTTTGTTTTAATTTTTAAAAATTGTAAGAAAATTTGTTAAAAGAGGTGTTTGGTAACCATGACATTTTTATGTTTTAAAAGTGATTTTCTTCTTAAACAAAAAAGGGTATCATCTCTTTCTTTTTTCTTGTGGTCCCCCCACTTTGTTTGGTCATGTGTGGTAGTTACTCTTTTTTGCAATCACATCCCTCCAAACATGATAATTTTATGTCATGAGTTGGTTCACTTTTTATTTTAATACAATTTTTTATCATGAAAGTGTACAAAAAATTATCATGCAACCAAACACCCCATTAGTGTAGGATAAAAATATTCTTGTCATGACAGGACAACACATATTGTAATAAATCAAAAGTATTTATTATTATAGCTACACAATTTATTATAGGATAAGGAAAGATAGCTGCAATCATCTCTCTCTCTTTTCAGTGTTTTTATTTTATCGGCAAGCATATTATTTTATAGGTTTCCTACACATGGTTCTTAAAATTTATCTTAAATTCAAAATATATTTCTATATTTTATCGTGACAATTACTATTATAGCGGGGAAAAGATAGGATTTAAAAGTATTTTTTAAATAAAAATATTTAAAAGAATTTTTGAAATTATGTAGCTAGTAGATTTTATAATAATAATAATAATAAGCTGTACGGTGCGATCTTGGTCCACTGCGCCGCGGCGTATACGATCTCTTCCGCGCCTATGGTGTAGCGCACGTGTGCCCAGCGAATCCAGGACCGCCTGGCCAGCCGCACGAGCAGGGGAGGGGGCTCCAGACGCGCGCCACCGCCGAAGGCCCTCCCCGGCGTCTTCCCCGGTTCTCAGGGCGATGGAGGTGGATTCCCAGCCCGGCGAGGGCCTGGACAGGCCCGTCCGGGTCTACGCCGACGGCATCTACGACGTCTTCCACTTCGGCCACGCCAGATCCCTCGAGCAGGCCAAGAAGCTGTAATCTTCCCTCCTTCCTCGCTATCCGCCCTTTCTACGGTTCTGCTGCATCGGTGTGCTGCCATCTCGTTGAGAGATCTTTCGTCCTGAGGTGATCTCGGTCTCACTTGTGGTCGTGTTGGACTGTGTCGCTCCGAACGTTCTCATTTGACGGATTTCGTTCTCCTTGTTGGGGCTGTTTTCCTTGAAAAGGCCGTTTTGTTCAGTTCTTCTTTGCTACGTTCGTGGTTTTGGCGTGCAATCCCCTTTTGCGTTTAACGTTGCTTCGGATTTACAATTTTCCAGCTCTTCAATTCCTTTCCAAATTACTCCTCTCGTTTTTTTTTCCTGGATATTTTCGTCTGAATGGTCGTATGTATTGAGCCGAGGTGATTAGTAAATTCAGGAGCTTTGTCGATCGATCAGTCCAGTAAATTCGAGGTCTTATGTATTTATCCGTTCAGTCTTTTTATTCTTTCGGGTGGCTGGGGGACTCTGCATCTAAGTTTGAATCTACGTCTTCCACCCAAGTATTGGATGTGTGTCTTTCCACCTGAGCTACTTGAATAAGAAAAATGTTTATACTAAGACGTGCGGACTACTGGACTAGCGGAATGTGATTATTTGTGCCTCTGCGCGTGCATCTGTCCATTTCATGCTAATGTTTGACGTGATGTATATGTTACGAATAGCTTCCTGAGGCGCTCTTGCAAGTGCTGAGACTGGGAGCTCCCTCCTCGTTTGTCCTCTTTCAAGGGACATTGTGGTCATTTTCTCTTCATAGCAAATAAAAATGATTAAATATTTTACTAATTTATTATGATACTAATTCTAGATACCCTTATATCAATACGGGAAATAAATGTGGGAGGTTAAGCGAGATATACAAACATACATAAGATAAGGCTCTGATCTTAATGTTCTAAATCTTTATCCAAGGAGAAAAGAAAATGCGATAAATGAAAACTTTCCTGCAATAGCGCTTAAAGTATCATTATGTTGCTTCATCTGATAAAACGCACCTCAAATACCACCAGGACTCTGAGGTTACCCCTTGGTCCACTCAAATGCATCTTTCTCTCTCCATGAAGACAAGTCTCTCATGTGACTTGACTTGCTGTACTCTTTTTTCTGGGTTATCTCTTGGATCTATACTCTATGGCTTCCAAGTTGCATGCAACTGTTTAACTTTCCTCCTTACAGTGAGTTTATCTTTTGACCAAATGCATGCTTTCTGCCTTGGCGATCAGGCATGTTAACAGAATATCATATAATCATAATAATGTACATAAACTGGAAGCTCAACTATGTGATTTCTTTAATATGTAGTGTTTCTTATATGTGTATGTAGTGTGTACTGTGTTTATTCACGTGGTGTTTGTAAGTTGTGGTTTTTCATTTTTTCATTGCAGACAGAAGTTAAAGAACTTATCTTGTTTTCGCTGTGTTATAGGTTTCCAAATACTTATCTTCTTGTGGGTTGTTGTAATGATGAAATCACACATAAGTATAAAGGGAAGACTGTCATGACTGAGGCTGAACGATATGAATCCCTACGTCACTGCAGGTTATTTCCCTTACTGTTGTCTTTGGATGGCACTTATTCTGAATCTTGATGATAAAATACATCCATTTTAGCTTTCTTTTCACTTTTAAACCTCAGCTGAACGTATTTTGAAAGCTATAATATCAATCTTCATATTTGTGTTGCCATTATATTTGCCAGCACATTTGATGCTATTGCTAGCCTTGGTTCTTATGTGTTTGTGTCCTTGAATCTGGAGCTGGTACCTTTGTTGGGTGGCATTTAGGATTTGAATAAATCATAACAATAGGCAAACCATTTTAGCAGTGTAATGATTTTTTTTCCATTTAGAAGTTAAGATGTAAACTCATTGTTCTAAATGAATGGGGTATGTATGGGGGATTATCATAGTTGTCAAGGTGCTTTTCTAAGGGCACCTTTCTGGGGCGCTTTCGGAGGACCCAAAAGGCTACGCGCCCCATGCCTCACTCATGAATAAAAATAATTTTCTTTCAAGGGGCTTTGCCCCTCTGATACCCCCCCCCCCAACAAGGGATGCTGCCCCCTTGACCCTTGCAACATGGCTGCGTATATTGATCCGTGATTCATGGGTGCCCATTTAATGATATTCTAAACGTATTTTGCTATCACTTATACTATTACATATGGTCAAGATTTGTGATTATAAATATATGTTGTATACTTGAATCTTATAAAGTTATTTCTTATCCCTCTTTTCCCTTTCACTTAAGATTAGTTCTTTCCCATAAAACATATAACGATATTTACATGTACGTACATATAAACACACATATTCAATTATAACATATTATATGTATATATAAATATATATTATTAACATCTAAATATGTATATATATGTATATACATTTTTTAAAGTGGCAGGGCCACATTTTTTCATTAATCAAAGTAAATATGTATATGTATATACATATATGTATATAAACATCTAATAGTACTGCCTTGACAACCTAGGCCACCTAGTCTGTTAAGTGGATTTGGCAATGTTTAACGCCTTGTCACCTTGACAATTATGCAGGATTATGAACTGTAAATGTGATTTAAAAATATACACTTAAATTTGGAGTGGTTACCTAGGGATTAGATGATGTGGCAGCTCAATATTCTTTGAAAATCTCAGCAATTTTCTTATCTATGGGAAGGTGTTTTACTAGGTTGATGAAAAATAATGTAAAAATCTTTGTTACATTCAACCTTTGGCTTGAAAATGTGTCACTCATCTCTTGAATTGGACTTTCCTATGCAGCTAGAGTCTGTTGATTTGGACAGGCTAGAAGGTTTAAAATTTTAGATGGACTAGAAGGCGTCTACTATATTTTTTCGCTGGACATGATGCTTTCTTTCTTTTCATCTTTTGAACACTGGTTCTATCAACTTGTAGTGATGATTACTTGTTGAACATGTTGCATGAAAGATGCTGTGGATAAAAAGTGAAGGTAATTAGAAGCTTTAGATAAAATCGAGATGCTTCTAGATATACAATTACATTGTTTACAAGCTGTGTCAACCTATATAAAGTACATTTTGCTCTCTGAAGATGTTAAATATTATGGGCCTGTTGGAAATGGAATTAGTTATGCCAGAACACAAATTCTGGAATCATTTTAACAGAATGAGATGTATGATTTGGCAAGTGTGTGTGAAATAAATGGAATAAGATAAATGTTATTCCACTTATTATCGGGCACTCTGGTTCATAAGAATGAGTTGTCCTGGAATAAGTGGTGGAAAGTACATTTTTTCCTTGCATCCACTACTCAAAAATTACAAAAAATGTGAATAAAATAAATATATTTTAAAAATTTATACTAAATTATAAATAAAGTTATATAATACATCATATCATAAATTATACTACTAAAAATTATATTTATACTATGATAAATATTACATGGAAATAGAATTAACTAAAGTATAAATATAAGTAAAATTTGAAGTAAATCTATCTATACGTACAAAAATAGATGTAAACTACAAAACTGCATGTATTAAAGGCATAAAAAAAAAAGTAAGTATAATAATTTAATACGTATTAATTTAATTTTAGTATATTATATATAATACACAATATAATATAAAATAAAGTAGATAATTTACTGTGAAATATTAAATATAAATAAACAAAAATATAATCTTATTATGTATGATAAATAATAAAGTAATATATAAGATATATATTGTATGATATATTGATTTAAAGATACTATATAGAAGAGAATAGCATAACTCATTCCACCTGAAATAACTCATTCCTCCTAAACCTCTTATTACCAGGACTAAGTGAAGTAAGGACTTCATTACAGTCCTTATTCCATTTCCACTTGCCATATCAGGCCTGTATGTTGTGTTACAAAGATTGAGCACTTGGCATCACAGATTACCTTATTAGAATTTCTTTTGGTGGAATATGTTGATTAATTAAGTTTTCAAGTTTCCAAGCCAGTGTAATGAATTCATTTATCAGTCTCTGTTCTTATATGTAAAGCGAAGGTGCGTTATTTTATAAATGGTCAACTAGATAAGGCGTGGGATATATCTATATTCAACTCTAACCTTAGTTTCAATTTATTTGGGGTTGGCCATATGGAAATGGTATGTATCTATATGGATATGTGGTATATAATCTATATGCTGATGGGAAATTCTGTTTTCTTCCCTGGCTCAAGGTAATCAATTTGTAATAGATGCATGTCCTCCCAATGTATTTAAAAGGTTTTGAAAATTAATTTTATGACAAATTATGCCTTCTTGTTTTCGTGTGAAGCTATTCATCAGTCTATGTTCAACCAATTGTCCACCTAGAGCTGCTGTCATCTTGTGCTTGCAGATCTCAACAATGCCATCATCCCTGTAACCGACTAGTTGCTTTTTTGTGAACTGAAGTTAGAGAATGAGGTTTGAGATGTCGGGAGAAGTAGTGCTTGCTGTTGCTGTAGGCTATGGGAGTGAAAAGGATATTGATGCTGATTGCTGAGATGCAAGATACACATCATGAAGCAGCTGTGGCAGGTCCAACATAAAGGGGAATCATGCGAAGGTTGAGGGGTTAGGTATTTTTTTGTTTTGAACTAGAGTGTTCAACGACCAGTCAGAGCTGATCTTAAACAGAGAGGATCATCCTTTTCCACATCCGCTCTGTTTTAATAATATCATTAACCAGTTTTATGATCCATTGGATCTAACTTAATGGTTATTTTCTGATCATATTATACAAATTGAAAGAAGAGAGATTGAGATAGTTTTGGATTATACTTAGGCTTAGGGAGACTGAACTTAAAAAAGTGGAGCATATTAGAACAATGAAGAGGAAGAGAGGATAGAATAGACCTAGATTTATTTAGAGGAGAGTAATACAATTTGATCTGAAAAAATCTTTCTAAACATGTAGAAAAAATGTTGGAATGTCAAGATGTATAATTCATATAGTAAAATAATAGATTTTGTGGATTTTTAAAGATGTGGAGAAAATTGTTCTATGACTCTTTCTTTTTTTTTGTATTTGGCATCATTCCTTGAGGACATTCTCATTTTTCTTGTAGTGCTGCATTTTTTTCCACAACACTCTAAAACATGCATGAAAACATGTTAATGTGCCATGACATGTCTAATTTCATCTGCCCCTTATAGGTGGGTTGATGAGGTCATTCCTGATGCTCCTTGGGTGGTAACGCAGGAGTTCCTTGACAAGCATAAAATTGATTATGTAGCACATGATTCACTTCCGTAAGATTACCCAACCCCAGTATTTATCTTTGTTGACTGATAAATTTCAGCATTTGTCATCATCATGTGTGATTGAAGTTTCATGCTTAGGTAAAGAGAGCGATTTGAATGATTGTGAACTAAAAGTACAGTTACAGTCCCATTACGAGAAAATCATTGTACAGTTATTTTGGATTACATTTATAATCATTACTGGCTTTGGCTTTTCACTATATTTTGCTTAATTTCTTCTCTCAGTACCTCTTTCATCAATACTTCACATTTTTAGGTATGCAGATGCAAGTGGAGCTGGAAAGGATGTATATGAATTTGTAAGTTACCCAGCTTTTTTCCTGTTTAATTGCTAGCTATATTTCATCTATACTTAGATATAACTTTGTTTTGGGAACTATTTGTGTCATATTCCAGGTTAAAGCTGCTGGAAAGTTTAAAGAAACAAAGCGCACTGAAGGAATATCTACATCAGACCTTATAATGAGAATACTTAGAGACTATAACCAGTATGTGATGCGCAATCTGGCACG
The DNA here is from genome assembly GCA_036172225.1 of Cryptocoryne crispatula var. balansae. Classification (NCBI taxonomy): domain Eukaryota; kingdom Viridiplantae; phylum Streptophyta; class Magnoliopsida; order Alismatales; family Araceae; genus Cryptocoryne; species Cryptocoryne crispatula. Next base: position 2,860,062 of record CM069924.1, on the reverse strand, counting down.
TGGATACACGCGGAAAGATCTAGGTGTTAGCTATGTTAAGGCATGATTCTTTAACTTCTTTCTTTTACTCTCCTTTTCTGTCTCAAACTGGACGATCAGATGAATTTATTTTCAAGTTTTTTTAAAGTTTTCCGGTGATCATTTTTCAAGCTTCTTTTTACTTTTTCCTTTTTTTTTTTTGATTTCATATTAGGAAAAGAGGCTGCTAGTTAACATGGAACTAAACAAACTCCGTGAAAAAGTGAAGGTGCATCAGGAGAAAGTTGGTGAAAAGGTACTTCACATGTCAACCCATAATTTTGCTGGTAAACTAATTATGGAGTCAATTTATAAACTTATTTAGTAAAATATCACTACTAAAAGGAAGAAATTATGAGGGAAGTTGGATAAATACCATGACATAATGCTACTGCATCTTTGCATTTTTACTCAACTGTTCTTCCAGGTTTCTTTGTGCAATTGTTCAAGCAAGAAGATTGTATAGTACAGAGTGTATTAGCGTAGACAAAATAATCTGAGCTGAAATTTCTTATTATTATCTGAATTATTGTTATTTTCTGTTTAATGTAAAATTTATGAATCGATTTAAGGTTCAGTATATCCTTTCAACGTGTAGTAGTTGTGATCTTGTATCTACCTTTGAGTAGTCATCTCAGACGTTGAGGTGTAAGACAGCTTTTTACTTCTGCACCATGTCTGTTGAGCTGGTTCTGTGGATCCGGAGTCAAATATTTTCTGTAATAAATGGTTCATAAGCTGGTTCCAGGAGTATCCTGCCTATGAAGCTTTATTGTATGCAATCAGAATATAGAGTTTAAGTGTTTTGTAATTTTTTGTTCTATATCCTCATTCTCCAGTAGGAGTTCCGTGCAGAAGCTTGCTTAAACATGCTTAAAAATTGTTCTGCGGCTCTTGCCAATATATATGCCTTATCTCCACCATCAGAATTCTACCTCGGGAATTTGGGAGGTTTGGTTTTAGTTTGGCAATCAATTCCAACCACTGCATGATTAAGAAGTTTGTGGTATTTTATGTAGGTTGCATTGCCAAACCAGTTGAAATTTTCTGTTTTATTGCATCTTTTTTTGAAACCATATCTGTTGTGATGCTTGCTTTTACCTAGTGCATCAACGTCCAATAGAAGAGAGTCAAAAAAAGCCTTAATTTGACCACCAGGGAGCTGGAGAATTAGTAGCATGAAGTGGCCAGCCTTGTTTTCTTCTTATTTAAGCTCATCAAAACTTATTTGAAATGTTTTGTATACTAATTACACTCTTGACCTTGAACTGTATGTATGGACCTATTTTTACACACGTCTTGTTACAGTTATCTAGTGTAAGAAAGACTGCAGCCGTGGTGCATGATGCATGGGTGGAGAATGCTGATAGGTGGGTTGTTGGTTTTCTTGAGAAGTTCGAGGAGCATTGCCATCTAATGGTGAGTGAAACTTCCAACACTGTCTAATTTGTTAATCCTCTCACAACCACACTCCTAGTGTACTTATAATTTGTGGATCATACGACAGGGAACCGCCATTAGAGATCGTATCCAGGAAGGGATAAAAAGGCAGCAATCCAGAGGAATTAGCTTATTACAGTATGATGAAGACGATGATGACAGTGAGGAAGATTATTATGATGATGCATATGAATATGAGGAAGAAGAAAAGTAATCTTTTTCTTTCCCTGTGGTGTTAAATTATGTGATTTGTGCCAGTCTTTCCTGTTGTATTATAGGGGGGGGATCTGTTTTCTTTTGCTTGGAAAATACAGTGTTTTTAGACATATACATCGTTACTGGATCAGTCATGTTTGGCATGTGTTGATAGGTAATTTACCCATCTGTATTAATACACTGGCTGAACTGTTAAATGAAATTCTCCTTTCATTTGTGGCTTATACTTTGCAGATATTAGTTTAGTATTTGAGAATGTCACAACATTATACGTGCAACAAAGTGCAGTTAGTCCTATACATGCAATTGAAGGTTTATTGTTTTGACAGTTGGTTCAGTCGGATGACTGACCTGATGAAATGTGAAGTTGTAAACTATTGTTACCAGGGTGCGTTTGTTAGATGCTAACAGGAGGGCCTTCACCCTTCAAATTTTGAAGTGCATGGTTTTTTTGGGCTCTGGAAATATGGAAATTTTGATAAATTGTATATTAGTCTCTAACAGGATGTTATTCCTGATTTATATATTAGTCTCTAACATGTTTTCAATTCTGTGTTTTCAGATACTTCAAAGTAAAAATGCTCGAAAAAAATATATCACAGGAAAAAAAAATCTTGGATGCCCATGTGGGTGACCAGCAGTAGGGCTTGCAGGGCGTGAGATGGAATGCTATGTTCCTAACCTTTGATTTGATTCCAATAAAAAACTGACGGATTTGGGGTTTGTTGCCATACCTTATGAGTTATCGGAATCTTAATATTTCAATACCATATCGGAATCAGAAGATTTTTTTTGTTTATCTGGTTTCATTATAAATTAATATTTATAATTAAAGTAAATGAATCATAAAATATGACATATAAAGTGATACTATGCTAAAAATAAGAGTTTAAACTCTAATGTCAAATGCTACTAATTATTCGTAAATCATTTATTTATTTTTAAATTAAATTAATATGTATTATGTATTTTAAAATTTATCGAATTCAATTTTATTTCTGATAACGAAAATGAAATTCTAGATCAGAATGTTGTGATTTCAAAATTAGACTTCAGCTCTTATCGGACTGAATCCAACCCCACCCCGTTGCTGCCCTAGGGCTTGCCCTCTTTGCACCACTGAAAAGGGTGCCCCATGAAGAGGCCTTCCTCGTCTACTCATCCAAAATATAGTGGGAAACTTCATATTTGATGCCCTGTTTGGTTAAAGTTTCATTTTTGGTATTATATCACCATTGATATTAATATTTTCAAATGTTGGAGTATCAATGTCAAAAGTAATATAAGTTGATACTTGTATTACATAATTTGTTTTGTTTTAACTACAAATTTTAAGATTGATACAATTAACCAAACACCTCTTAGTGATTTCTATCGATATCAATTTTAAAATTGACCGTGATAAGATATCTAATCATGTTACCAAACAGGGTGTAAGACACGAAAAGAAGAGAGCAAACTGTTTATAAATAATTCTTGTAATTTTCGGTAGGGGCGTGAGTAATGCCCATGTTTAAAATAAACAGATAACGTTAAGTTTTACATATATATATATTAAAATTTATCAATGTTTAACACGAATATGGAATTGACCGAATCTTATTCTAGTCAGCTATCAGAATATATAATTTTCATTTTGATAACTTACACGATATATATATATGTATATATTAGTGAATAAAGAGGGGGCATCGTCCGCCGCCTTGGCGCGGTTGGCATAACCCAAGCAGTGGGTAGGGTTCGAGGGCTTGAAGTTCGGGAACCACAACCACTGGGGCAGTGACCAAAAAAAAAAGAATAAAGAGGGGGCATCACATCAGCATCATGTCCGGACGGTTTACTTGACTCGGTCAGAACTGTTGGGGCTGGATTTGGTACGAGGGAGGGCAGGTGTCAACGTCATCAAATTAAAGAGGATACATACTTGTATGTCTATTAAATTCTTCTCAGAGAGTAATGGCAATTCCAGAATTAATATATAGCTATTGGAAAAATGAAACAACAACAGCAACAATAATAATAATAATGCAGCTGGGAGCATTTTAGGGTTTCTGTGTAGAAAATAATAATGAAGGACAACCAGTTTGCTCGAGTGGTATCTTGATTTGGCTTAATTTGGGTGTTACAAAATCTTGGTTTCACATCTAGCTTTTCTATACTGTGAAAAACAATGTGATGTTAATTTTGCAAATAGAATACTATAGTTGATCACATAAAATTAAATAGTTTCTAAGAGTTAAGTGTGATAGACATTCAGATGTTAGCTCAAACTTTTTACCAGATATTTCCTAGATAAATGATTCAAAGAATAGGTGTTTTGCCAAATTAACAATCTAAAAGAAAATCTAACCTCCCTCTGAATCAGAGGTTAGATATATATGTTCCGCAATAAAAACTGGCTCTTATTTCTTGGTGTATCTGAGTCATGCCATGTTGTGAGAAGCCTTCTCTTTCAAGCCCCTTCTCCTTCTCCACTGTCTTCTCCAAGTGGGTTGGAATCCACTTCCCCAACTTGGGGAGGTTTGAACACAAATACCATGAAGCCCATATACCCTAGCTAAGCCTACCTTTCACTCCATGCAATGCAATGGTTTACCCTAGCTTGGAAACTTCTTGTTGGCATTCCCATACCCTTAGCCTACCTTTAATTCCATGGCATACAATGGTTTACCCTGGCTTGGAAACTTCTTGTTAGCATCTGTTCTTTTCTTCTCTCTCTCTCTCTCTCTCTCTCTCTCTCGCTCTCTCTCTCTCGTATGGGTCTGTCTCTAGCTTCTACACTGCTTTCTCACAGAACAAGAAGAAAATTGTTCTCTGCCTTTCTTCAGCAGTGACCATTTCTATTCACTATGGGATGGAATTCCCCAACCAAGATTAAGGAGAAAATTCTCTTCAGACATAAATACCATGGAACCCACACATATACCCTAAGACCCACCTTTCACTCTATGCAATGTAATGCAATGGTTTGCCTTAGCCTGGAAACTTCTTGTTGGCATCCCCCCCCCCCCACTCTCTCTTTTTCATGGGTTTGTCGATAGCTTCTCAACTGTTTCTGCAAGGTTGTTCTCTGTCTTTCTTAAGTAGTGATTATTTCTCTCTACTATCTTACCTTTCATTGTATGCAATGCAATGCAATGGTTTGGCCTAGCGTGCTAACTTCTTACTGGCATCTATTCTCTCTCTCTCTCTCTCTCTCTCTCTCTCTCTCTCTCTCTCTCTCTCTCTCTCTCTCTCTCTCTCTGGTTGCCTGTAGCTTCTCAACTGCTTCTGCATACAACAAGAAAGTTGTTCTCTCTCTTTCTCAAGTAGTGACTATTTCTTACCACTATCTTACCTTTCATTGTGTGCAATGCAATGCAGTGGTTTGCCTAGCCTGGTAAGTGGTACCCTCTCTCTCTCTCTCTCTCTCTCTCTCTCTCTCTCTCTCTCTCTCTCTCTCTCTCTCTCTCGCAAGGTTTGTCTGTAGCTTCTCAACATAGAAGAAGATGCTGATGAAGAAAGGTTGGGGTCTGCTTTCCTTCAGTAGTGCTTGAAACGGACGTCACAGGGGTCTGTCTTTAATTACCTGTGTCTGAATGCATGCCAAGACAGAGAGAAGGAAGATCTGATAGTATCATCTTTGATATTTTGATCTCTCCTTTGTCAGGTTATAATTGTTCGTTTGGTTGAGATTAAGAAGAAGATTCTAATCACTGGAATCTCCATAATGTATGACACAATATTTCAATAAAAGAATTTAAGGTGATGAATATTGTATCTGGACTTTTTGTACGAATAGGTGATTTTTTGACTTTTAGAGGGCAAGACATGATTTTTATAATTAACTTTGTCTGATTTACTAGAGTCAAGCACACTGATATTAATTAAACAAGCTAAGAAATAAAGATCAAGGTCATTTTTTTTTGTAAAATCCGTCAATAATGTTGCAAAATATTCACCAAAGAGTATATATATATATATCCTAGAGCCACTTTGTTAGAGATCTAAAGTGCATGGTTGGTATAGAGTAACTGGACTTGATCTTTGTTTGCTCCGATGGGGTAGAACAAAATCAAATCATTAGACACTTGGAAATTTCAAGTACATATTCTAGAATCATGGCCCCAAATTAATTTTACTTTCAATGTTCCATGATGTAATTAGTCAGACCAAAGTGCTCATTACTCAAAAAGAGGACTGCTAGAGAAATAAAGGCTTGATATTGAAACATGTGTAGGACACTTCCACATTGTAGTGTTGAACTAGTAATCAAGTACAACAATAAACAATTTAAATTGTTAAGATTTATGAAGCTGATCGGCATTGCTATGTTTTATTAGAGTCCAGATCACCTCAGTCTCATGGTGAAGGGAACACCCTCGGTCCTCAATTAGAACATATCACAACTTTATGGCACTTAAGTGGCGGTTCAGTAACAATCGGTTCACCGTTACCGAACCCTTACTAAAATGTTATTTAACCGGTTTAGTAACGAGTTACATTGAGTTTAGTAACGGTTCAATAAGATTTTAGTAACAATTTAGTAATGAGTTATACTGACTTCAGTAATATTTAGTAACGAGTTACACTAACTTTAATAATATTCGATAACGAGTTACACTGATTTCAATAATAGTTTAATAAGGCTTCAGTAACATTTAGTAATAAGTTACACCGACTCCAGTATAACATTTAGTAATAAGTTACACCGACTTCAGTAACGGTTCAGTAAGATTTCAGTAACAAGTTACACCAACTTCAGTAACAAGTTACATACACTAACTTTAGTAACAGTTCTATAAGATTTTAATAATATTTAATAATGTGTTACACTAGCATTAGTAACTTTTTGTAAGTGTTACACTAACTTAGTAACAGTTCAATAAAGCTTTGGTAACGAGTTATACCGACTTTAGTATTGTTCAATAACGAGTTACATTGACTTTAATAATGGTTCAGTAGGGTTTTAATAAAGATTCAGTAAGACTTTAGTAACGGCTTAGTTAATGTTCAGTAAAGGTTCAGTAATAATGAACCAGTTATTACTAAGCTATCACTTAAGTCGGCATGGGGGTTGTGGTATGTTATGATTTAGAATTGAGGGTGTTTCTTTCATCGTGGGACTGAGAAAGATCCGTACTCCTCTTATTAGGGCAACTCGAATTCATTTGAACGTGAGTGACATTTGTTTTAACTTAAATTGAAAATATGAACTCCTAATTTCATTCTAATTTCTTTAATTTGTAGTAAAAAAGTATTTAATTTGATTAAGATGTCTATGAATCAACTAATTTAGTTTTCCCTAAAGAAAAAATACTTTTTACGTTAGTTTTATCATCAATAAATAAATTATACGTTAAAAATAGAAGCTAAATCATACCACTATTTAAATAAATTTTTAATGATCAAATAAATGTATTTAGAGATTAATTAAGATATAAAATCAAACAGCCTAAATTCACCAATCTCTTACTAGATTAGAGCTCAAAGTTGTGTTAAGATCAACCAATAGTGACTTTAGTTTCTCATCTTGGTAAAATAATGTCTAACTTAGCATCTGAATATGGGGGTTTGAATTTGGTAATTTGGTTTGGGTCTATTGAAAATCATTTATTTTTATGCCTACATATAATTTTATTTGGCCTATTATAAAACATATTTTATGAAATATGGTATATATATATAATTAGTTTTACATTTGGAACTCTAAAAATATTTATTTTTACTTAAAAACATTTTAACATAATGAATATGACTATTTAAATATGCAATAGAATTAGTGTTGATTAATTTATTAATTTGTTTTGATTTGGAAGATGTTCCGAGACCAAACCAAACCAACTGCAACATATTACATGTACCTAGTTTAACCTTTTGGGTTAAACGGAATAATAATAATAATGATAAACACCTCGAACATGAACTTTCTAACTCTTACAAGGTACTTAATTTTAAATAACTTAATTGCTATAACTCTTTATTTTTAGAAATTGGATGGCTAAACTTTTGTTTCTACAAATTAAGATATTAGAGGTGCGATTAAGATTTTAGTCATCTGGATTAGGGTTAATCAAATGCCATCTCAGTTATTTCCCCCTCATCTTGGGCTTGGATAAGCTAAAAGCTTGTTGCTTTCAAAAGTGCTTCGGGAAAGCTTCTTTTCCATCTCTTCTGATGTTCCTCTTACTCCTTTGAAAAAGCTAAAGTTTGTGGCTCCCTAAAAATCAAAAAAAAAAAGAAAAAGAAACGAAAAATTAACAAGTTCTGTTGAAACTGAGTCTAATACTCATTTATTTAATCAAGTTGGGTTCCAAGTAAAGTTAGAATATAAGTTTGAACTCCATCTAAACTTCATTGACCAAACTCAACCTAAAGTTACACTTACGTTTAATTTGATTTTAATTTAATTAATATGATATAACTTTTCATCAAACAATTTATTTTTAAAAAAAATATTAAGAGTTTGACAGAGTCAAACAGAGATTTACTCAAGTTCTGTATTCAGGTTTCTGTTTGTTTACCATAATACACCAGTTTTGATTATATATCGGTTATTTTTCACATTTAAAAGGAAATGTGTTCCTCTGAAATTTTGAATATTTTCTGCATAAAACTGCGGTGATGATCACATTATTCCATTAGTTTCTGACTAATACGCAAATTTACATGTCATTAGTTAGTTTGACTTTGACTTTGACTCTGACTTGTAAACACAAGCGGGCAGCGCTCACCCGGCCGCCGCCGCCGCCGCCGCCGTGCCCTGCTTCACGGCGACATGCACGGTGGCCGTCACCGGCTCCTGCGCCTCCACCACCACCTTGTTCCCCGCGACGCTCCTCAGGGCGTGCCGGGTGAACCCCTCCTCCAGCATCATCGTGTAGTCCACATGGTCGATCCGGTCCGGCAGCAGCAGCACGCCGGCGAAGTCCACCTCCCACACCGTGCCGTTCCCTCGGGCCACCCCCGTCGCCGCCGTCTCCCGCCTGACCATCCCCTTCACCGAGTTCCTCTCCACCACCACCTGGTCCACCTCCGTGAACTTCGCCGCCGTCTGGTCCAGCTCCACGATCGCCGCGCCGCCGCCGGCGAACTGGTTGTCCACGACGCTCACCCCCTGCATCACCCCCTTGACCGCCTTCAGCACCACCCGCGCGTCCCCGAGGAAGAAGCACCCCGCCACCAGCAGCTGCACGGGGTCCTCCGCCACGATGCCGGTGTAGTCCAGGTAGGAGTTGAGCACCCGTGTCTGGCTCAGCCCCGGCAGGCGGACATGGACGCCGATGCCCCCCCATCCGGCCGCCTTGTTGTAGCAGTGCACCCCCACCAGGGTGTTCGCCTCCCCCGCCACCACCACGCCCGTCGCCGCCGAGAAGATCACCACGTCTGTGACGGCGTTGTCGTTGCCCTGCAGGTTGATGCCGACGCCGCCGAAGTCCCGCTCGCCGGGGTCGCCCCCCGCCGTGATGTGCTGTCCCAGGTAGGAGCTGCGGACGAAGGTCTCGTGGCCGCCCCTCACCAGGATGCCGTCGCTGGCGAAATGCACGATGTAGCAGTTGTCGATGGTGGTGCGGAGAGAGTCGACGACGGCGATGCCGCCGCCGCGGTAGCTGCAGTCCAGCATGAGGTCTCTCAACGTGATGTACTCGTAGTGGATCCCCGCCGACGGTCCGCCGCCGTCCACGCCGCCGGTGGTCGAGGTGGCGCTCGCGGCGGAGGCCCAGAGCTCGATGAGGTAGCCGTCGGCCGGGAAGCTGGCCGCCGCCACCAGCGAGCCGCCGTGTATCTGCCGAACGCGTCAGAGGAAAAAAAAATTTAACTAACTTATTAAAAACTATTTTCAAAAATAAACATAAAATAATAGTTCCAATTTTGAATCACTCAAACTAAATTTTTAGTGGAAAATATGAAATCGAGTTTATCTTTATTTTTCTCCCGAAGGCATTTCTAAAAATTCAACTTCAATGTCAAACTTTCGAATTCACATAAAATTAAGGAGACTTCATTTTTTTATAGTTGAATTGGATCTCATTTTGATCCTGAAAATCAGGTTATAAATTAGATTGGTCAAAAAATATGTTAGTTTTTAAAAATATTTTTTAAAGCCGGCGCGATAAAATAAAAAGGGGGTAAAGCTAAAGCTGAGGAGGTGAAGGTACCTTAATATTACCGCCGGCGGAGGAGGGTAACCGGATGGGACGGGAGACGAGGTACGAGCCGCCGTCGAGGTCGACTTCGGCGCCGCCGAGATCCGGGATGCCGGCCAGGAGGGCGCGGTCGGGGAGGGCCGACGCAAAGGCGTCGGCGAGAGCGCGAGAGATCGCCTCGCCGGAGTCGCTGAGGCCGGTCGGGTCGGCGCCGTACTCGGTGACATGGAAGACCCGCCGCCGCGTCCCGGTGGTCGACGGCGGCGCCGCCGTAGCCTGCAGCGAGCAGGTGAGAAGAAGAAGAAGAAGAAACGACAACAAGAGGATCGAGAGAAAGGAAGCCACGCACCGCCGCCGCCGGGGCCTCGGCCTTCGTGAGCCGCGGGGGCGCACAGTTGAGGAGGCGCAGGCGCTGCAGGCGGCCTTCGGCGTCGTCCCGGAGGGCGGCGTGACCGGCGCGACCGAGGACCGGCGGAGGGGCGACCGTCGTCGCAGCCCGGCGGTCGGCTTCGACCCTGCCCAGGAATGCCGCTAGACACAGGAGGAGGAGGAGGAGGAGGAGGAGGAGCGGCGGCGGCGGCGGCACTGCCGCGGCGTTCGCTGGACGGGCGGCGCCGCTGCCGGCTGCCATGGAGGAGCCGTCCGGCGTCCTCTTGCCGCGTGGAAGGCGGGGGCTCGAGCGGCAGAGCCGGCCGAGGCTGCGCTGCTCCTGCTCGGGAGTTCCGAGGCGCGCTTCCGTTCTCCGACTGCATTCTCCCGGGGCATATAAAGCGCGAATATCGGGTCGGAGAGACTAGAGAGAGAGGGGGGTGGGGTACGTGTTCGCCGCTCGGTAACAGATGGATCCGGATCCGGGCTCCGCACGGCACCCCGGGCCATTATCGGATACCGACACCGCCAGGCGGGAGCGGACACCTGTCGGAGCCGCGCCCGGACCCAAATCCGACGCATGGGTGCCACCGGATCCTTCCCGGGTCGGCCGGGCGTGTTGAGGTGAGTGGCCTCGCGGTCACGTGCGGAGCCCCGCCCGATCGGGCGGGTACGGGTCGGTAACCGAAAATTTGTTCGGTCCGATATGATCGGACATCCGAATCAGACAGCGACCGAGAAGGGAACATCTCGTACCCAAACTTGATTAAATCAAGAGCTTCTTCTAAACGCTCGCACGTGCCGTTACTCCGTGACTTGAAAAAAAAAATATTAACTCTAAAATTAAGTTGAAAAATAAGATCGAACCTAGTAAAAAACCTCTTTCGAAAATAAATTTTTAATGATTACCAAACACATATATACGACCACCAAAGAACTCGATTAACGGTGGGTCCTCTTTTACGTAATTTAATTCTTTTTTTGTGGGAGAACTAACGAAAAAAAAAGTAAGAAGAAAAAGCCGGTTTACATTATATATATACTTGTAAGATATGTTGTAATTAAGATCAACTTCTTCTCGAGAAGAAGATTATTAATTAATCAGTGATTAGTTCGCTAATCTCCTATAGCTATTAACTAGATTTCTTGCAATGAATAACCAATCGAAAGGTAGCATGCATGCGGGCTCAGGAACAGGTTGGAGATGAAATGCATGCATGCATGCATATATGGTGAGAGAGGGGGGGGTGTCAAGCTCAAGGCATCTATTTATTAAAGAAGAACCAGCCGGTTCCTTGCTGTTCTTCGGACATGGCTAAGTAAGTTATTACCCTCACGCCAGCGCAAGCCCTGCCTTCCAAGGAATGATCTCACATGATATATGAGATGATCAGACCCCAAGCTAGCTTTGATCCCATGCTAGCTAGCTAGCAGATCATGGGCCGTCCGATCGATCTCAATCATCAGGGCAATCTAAGAGAGAGGAAGATAGATAGATAGATAGAGAGAGAGAGAGAGTATCAGTCACACTTGAGAATTAATTAATGAGCAGATATATGTAGGGTATTTAGTTTCATAACAATTTTCATGGACTTCGAGATAAATTTCTGTATTAAAATAAAATGTGAGCCTCAGTGAACTACATGAACAACGTACCACGATCCATGGGATGATATACAATAGAAAGACGCGAAAGACCATGTGGGGAAAATGTGGTAGACATCAAGAAAGAAAATTAGTTAAGCAGGTCTCAACGTTTCTTATCCAAGAGAGAATTATTAATTTATACAAAAAATAATAATTTTACGATAATTATATTATTTTTTGGTCAGAGCCACAATATATAGCCACGATGAAGATACCACCGGGGTAGAACACGGGTTGATGAGGATCGGGTCGACCCCGGCTCGAGGTCGATATTGCGGGTGGACGAAACTTTGTAATGATAGTCAAACACCTTTTTTTAACTGAGTTTCAGATGATTCCTTGCCTCCAAATCACTCTCAAGTGGGCATGTCTGAAGGTGGAGGCTTTGGGTGATGTTGGTGTGCCTTGGGGTACACTTCTCAACATGTATTTGAGTACCGGCGATGACTTCCTCTGATCTTGGGAAGAAGAGAAAGTAAAGATGAGAGCTTGTGCGGAAGCAAGAGAAAGAGTGGGAAGAACCTTGAAGACAAGTCACTCATCTCATTTACCCATCTACTCCCAAGGTAACAGTTAATCAAAGCTCTCCCAAAAGCACTACTATTTGTACATTACACAAGAAGTCATGTGTACAGCTATATATATATATATGTTTGTATGTATGTATGTATGTATTCCTAGAGATATAATTAATGGGTCTCTATATATATTGTCATTGTTATCATTACACATATATATACAAGATTTATATTATGATCAATAATTTCCTGTGCGTTGGGTTTCTGTGTTCTGAAATCCCCCCCTCCCTCTTTTGAACAGAGAGTAATTATTAAGAGATTTACACTCACCATGTGGAAGATTTTCCTGGTAATGACTTTTTTTTTTGACATACTAGTCCCCATAAGTATGTTGCATACATGAATATATATATATACACACACACACATGCATGATTTGCTTGTCATGCATAGAACTTGATGCAAAATATTTCTTTTGTAAAGATGCCCCCACCCATGATATACTCTACTGCTTGTGAAGAATAATATTAGGTTTCCGAAAGAAAAAGTATTTTTAATCTTACATTGGATGCTAGCTAGGGTTCTAACATGGAAAAGACATTAATATGGGGCACGATCAGGAAATGAATACGTCAAAGCTATCTACTTCAATAAATGTGCATTCCCACCGTCGGTTGCTACGTACCTTGGTAAGTTTCTCAACTTTGATGTGAAATGTGTAAAACTTATACCCTGTTTGGTAACACTATTAGATACCTCTATCACTATTAATTTTAAAATTGATATTGATGGTAATCACCTTGAGATGTTTGGCCAATAGTATCAATTTTGAAATTTGTAGTGCAAATAACACATGTTATGTAATACAAGTGTCAACTTGTATCAATTTTGATATTGATACTCCATCTTCTAGAAATATCAATATCAATACTAATATAGTATCATTTTTGATACTCTAACCAAACAGGGCATTAGGTAGCCAAAAATAAGTCCAAAGAATACTTGAAATCAAAAGTGCACAGTTAGGGGGGTGAAAATTTAAAATCTTCGTTAAAAAAATATATTTGTTCTTCACTCAACCTAGCTTGCATGCATATATATTAACATATTCATGTATGATTAGTTTTAAATAACTGGTACACCTATAAAGTGTGTTTGGTCGCACAATAGGATATATATTCTTTATGCAAATATATATATGTATATCTTTGTAACAGAATTTAATTGCTTGGCCAACATGCATGTTAAAGATATGATTATGCATGGTGTCTCTTCTTGGATTCAGGAAATAACGTGAGACCTTTTTCCTTCTTGTGTTCCACCCATTATGTTCTCACATTACATTACAAGATAATCATATTCCAACCAAACAAAGATAAATTTTTTTGTCACATTAAGTCCTCTTTTGAGCTTATCAAATAAAAATCACATGTGGGTATGCAAATATATATTGCAAGCAAAATCCGGCTTTGCCAAACTGTTCCCCTGGTCATGTGTATGCTATAATGCTGTTTAAGCTTGCCAGCATCCTAAATGGTAGTGCTTAATTATCTGGTTGAATCATAGTTCATAGTTTTCTTAATCGACAGCATAATTAAATTCATCTTGATCGATACTAAGATCCGTTTGTTTTGATTTAATTGATGCCTAACCTTTCCATAGGTCAAAAGTTAGATATTAAGTGGTTTGTTATAATTATATATTTATTTTCGGAGATGTGTAATTAAGATTTTATGCACCACTATAAAAATGCGAAAAAATAAATTCATCTTGATCATTACAAAGATGTTTTGTTTCGATTTAATTGATGTCCGACCCAAGGAAGGAATAGTCGGGGGTCGGCCCCGGGTCGGTCGGCCCCAAAACCGACCCGGGTCGGTTGGGGTCGCGACCCGGGTCGGGTCGGGGTCGGGTCGGGGTCGGGGAAAAATATAATAAAAAATTCAATTTAAAATAATAGCCGGGTCGGGGGGTCGGGGCCGGGTCGGGGTCGGTCGGCCCAAAAAGTGACCGGGTCGGGCGACCCGGCCGACCGGGTCGCCGACCCGGCGAACCATGGTCCGACCTTCCCACAGATCGAAGGTTAGATATGAGTGGTTTGTTATAATTATTTATTTTTGGAGATGAATAACTAAGATTTTATGCACCACCATAAAAATAGGATAAAATAAATTCATCTTGATCATTACAAAAATGATTTGTTTCGATTTAATTGATGTCTGACCTTCCCATAGGTCGAAGGTTAGATATTGAGTGGTTTGTTATAATTATTTATTTTTGAAAATGAATAAATAAGACTTTATGCACCACTATAAAAATATGATAAAATAATTTTTTGTCATAATTTTATAATTTTGTAACAAACTTTATTGAGAGAGACGACTAAATGATTCTATATTTTTTTAAAGATAAATTTCTTCTTAGGCAAGAAAAAAAGTGTGACTCTCTTTTTTTTCCTATCTGATAGTTCTCTCACCTCTTTTGATTTTACATGACTATGGCTCCTGCTCTTTTTTTTGTTATCTCATCTTCTTAATTTTACATGGTTGATTAAATTGTGTAATTTCTTACATAAAAATATATAAAATTTTATTGTGTGACTAAACACACTGTCACAATGACATCCATGAATTAGAACGCGAGCATGGTGGATCTAAATCCCCACACTATGATATGTAATAAATGGACATATTATACTGATGTCCCCTCTAGAAAGAGAGATTACAAACTCTACCCTACATTAATATATCGGTTCTGATATAGATTCACCAATTCCGATGGAGAGGATTTGAATGCTCCACTGATCAGAAGCAACAAAAGAATATAGGGCATTTGAATATCCCAAGAACCTTCTCAACTTCGAGGGGATCTCATATAAATATATGCATATATATATATATATGTACGCACACACGTATACCATCAATAAATATAAAAAGTAATCATTTAATTGGACTGATTTGTTAAATGGTTTAGCCTCATATTAGATACCGGAAGAACTATTCTTATGTTTATAAGCTTGATCTTGGTTACCTTAATATTTAAGTTTTGAGATTTTCTGCATGGTACCAGAGTATGTGAACTTTTAGGGCGTTGTATCTCCGGTGGGTTTGTTCCTATTT
Organism: Cryptocoryne crispatula var. balansae; assembly: GCA_036172225.1. Lineage (NCBI taxonomy): Eukaryota > Viridiplantae > Streptophyta > Magnoliopsida > Alismatales > Araceae > Cryptocoryne > Cryptocoryne crispatula. The sequence goes on along the minus strand of CM069924.1, from coordinate 2,844,606 downwards.
TTGCTCGGCACTATCTCGTGTATTCCTATCGTGACTCTGCCGGTGGCTGGCCGAGAGAGGAAGTGTTAAGTCTCATATATTCTTATCGTGACTCTGACAGTGGCTGATCGAGAGGAGGAGTGTTAAGTGACTTAGGCTGCGTTTGATATCGTTGAATGAACGTCTGAAATCTGATTCGGTCAGATTTCAGATATTTTATGTTGTTTGACATGACAGTGGCTGATCGAGAGGAGGAGTGTTAAGTGACTTAGGCTGCGTTTGATATCGTTGAATGAACGTCTGAAATCTGATTCGGTCAGATTTCAGATATTTTATGTTGTTTGACAAAATGTCTGAGCTAAGGTCTGACCGAACATCTGATATATGAAAAATGGTCTGAACGGTTCAGTCTTGACATGTAGCTTTGTTTACTTCAGACGTTTCTCTACTCACATGCTGTGTGCAAAGACATGCACGTGAGTGATTAACTTTTTCATTTGAATATTCAAATCCAACGTTGGGGTTACGCCTTGTGCACATATTTGCTTTAAAAATAAATTTAATTTATTTTTAATAAAAATGATTGTTTAGTAAATTTAAATTTTGAAATAAACATATGATTTTACAATAAAATTTATTAAAATTTTATTTTATGATTATTACCAAAAAAAATTGTGTCAAACAAAATAAATCACTTATACGTTAATAAAATTAAATATTTTTCCCACTTATTTAAAAATAAAATTTTAAATTAATAGTTTAATTTTTTCAAATTAAATTAAATCAAACGGTCACCTTATCCTTTTATTTAGAATAAGTTTAAAATATTAAAATTATTTAAGTAAGATATATGTATGTTAAAAGGAGAAATAAAAATCTAAAGACAATATATCAAATTTTATTAGTAATACAAACTTTATTACCTAACTCATTAATAAAAATATATATCGTTAAATTAGTTTGAGAAAACATATATATATTTAAATTTATGTATTTCTCATAATGTTCCGTGTAAATATTATATATATTAAATTTGTATATATTTAGCTCTTGTCTAAATAGTACTCATTCTATTAAGTTTTTACTATAATATAATTTTTATAAAAAAAATTATTAAAATATATTTTGACTTGTTATATAATAAAATTTAAATGTTACGTTCAAATTTTAAATTTTTTATATTTTTATGAACACGTGCACACGTGATCCAAAAGTTTAATATAAAATTAGTCTAATTAGATGTTGATTTAGATGTTTTGTCAAACATACTTATCACTTATATCTTAATAAAGTTAAGTACTTTTTTTACCACATGTTAAGATATTAGAGATGAAATTAAGAGATTAGATTTTCAGATTAAGTCTAATCAAACGCCACCTTAGTCTCGTATTAGAAATCAGATGGAGTATTCTCATATTTATAGATCTGATCTTGATTACCTCGATACTTAAATTTTGAGATTTTCCACATGGTTGATTCTTGCTTTCACTTAGAGATCATATCATGCTTGAATAAGGATAGTTGGCAGCATATATAATCAATATATAAATCAACACGTTATTAATTCATTATATGTTAATGAAAGTCTTAAAATTAAGTTGTATATTTTACTTTTAGGCATAGTTTCTTATAGATGATACAGAACTAACACATATGATATAATATTAACTAAAAACTAAATTAATATACAAATATCGTATTTTTTATAGAGGGTCGCAGGGCTATTTATAGAAGAGCGCGCGGCTGCCCGCTTTCCAAAAATGTAAGTGTTCGGATTCGGGTCCGAGAAAGAGAGTAGGAGTTCGACCGCTGGGTCGGATCCGGATCCATTAAAGTTAAGTGGGAATATGGAAAAATGGGTCGTCTAAAAAGTTGGGCTCATCGGATACCCGATAGCAGGAAGTGGGCCTCGCCAAGTAACATGAACTGAGAGGTTTCTGACAATATGCTCATTTTTATCACAATTTGATTTTCGATGGTGCAAGAGTGAGAAATAAAGCTCGAAAATTAAACTGCCACGCAGGGGTGTAAACGGAATTAGATGTTTCCAAATTTCGATTCAATTTTGAAAAAAAATTAATGGGTTTGAAAATTATTTTTGTATCTTACAAATTATCAAAATCGAAATCGAATATTTCGATAGTTTATTGGAATCAAAATCAAGAAAATTCAACATACACAATTAAAAATAATTATAATAACTTATAATATATAATATAATAATAAATTTTTAAAAATATCATATTGATTTTATTACTTATGTATAAATTACTAACTTATTTTTAAATAAAAATTAATATTTAATATCGGAATCAAAAATTATCGGATTCGATTCCAATTTTAATAATGAAATCAGAATCGCATCAAAATCAGAACATAGTGATTTCGAAATTATCGGAATTACGATCCAAACGCTTTAACACTTATTAGAATCGGAATTATATTATGTGATTCTATTACCGAATTTGACCTGTTTTCACCTCTACTGCTGTGGATATTGAAATGTTAAAACCTTATCAGCCCTTTGGAGCAATAGATAGAACTCTTCGTGCATAGGATGTGACATACGAGAATATATCTTATTTTAAAATGTTTGAGCAAGGTTACATGTCAAAAGTGAAGTATAATTTTCTACTAAAATATAAAAATTAGAGTAAATAAGTAAGACCTTAATAGATGGCGAAGGCTCTTATTTAAAAAGATTATTTTAACTAAGACAATTCTTTTAATTTTTCAAAACTAACACACACAAAATTAGCACACTTTTCCGGTGAGTAAAAATTTAAAGTCGAATTTTAACGTCAATGCACACTGCACCAACTTATTAAAAATGGTGTAGTCCTTTATCTGTTCTCAATTAAAATCACAAGTCAGTGTAATAGACACCGACTTATAAAGTCGAACAAACTCATTTCGACTAGGTCGCAACAGATAACTCCAACTTTATACGGAGACGTAGAGTTTAGTCCTTTCATAAGTCGGACATTTGTGGCCTGTTTGGCACCCCAAGTTATCCTCATACCAAACATGCCGTTGTAGTGCGAGTATCGTACTCCAACTTATTAACATTTATGGCCCTTTTAAACAAAGTCAGAGTAACTCCGACTTATAAAATCGTAACATTAAAATCGGACTCAAAGAGTGAGACTTTGAAATTTGCGCATACTCAACTTTCATGAAAATGTATTAGTTTGTAAAAAAAATGGTTTAGTTTTGTAAAATTTAAAAAAAAATGTGTTAGTCAAAAAAGACACTTATTTAAGAATTATGGGTCTCCATTTTTCTGGTTTCGGTACTCTTGAAGGCCAACCTGAATTTGGGCTTCAGGATAGAGAAATCCAGCCTTTGCATTTCGTTTTAGAGATATTATTTTGTATTTTTTAAAAATTTTAAATGATAATTAATTCCACGTGTATTGTTTATTTATTGCTGGGTCACTGTAAATTTTGTAAATACTATATACATTTTAGTTCTCTCGGTTGTTTTCCTTCACTGTCACTTGCTATAAAGTTGCGGCCTGCATTTGACAGATACAGGGCCAATCCAGTCAAAATCTTCCGCAAAAATTTATTTAAATGGATAAATAATTATTTATCTTCGAATTATTTATTTCTAAAATAATATTTCAGCTTTTATACAATGTGATTGGTAAAAAGGGGTGCCAGCTTTAAAAAAAATAGTTACTCACCATATGTTAACTCATGCCATGGTTGGTTAGAGCATTAAAACAGATAATATATCAATTTTGATGCTGATATTTCTGAATTTCAAACTTGATATTAATTGTCAACCACCTTATGATAACTTGTATCAAAATATCATTGTCAACATTAATAGTGATGCAGATGCTTGACACTGTTACCAAATGGGCTGTAGCTATGTTTGAGTAGATAATTAGACAGGACAGTATCAAGTTTGGCATTCTATAATGTCAATTTCCAAGTGGATATGTAGAATGTCAACATCAAACTTGATATTATATGAGTTTTAATATTTTAATAAAAACATATCCATATTGTGGCATTGAACAAAAGTTGACTTTCCATTTTGAGCCCAAATTTCATCGAAATGGTGATAGAGTGTATGTATCTTGTCACACTTAAAAGGCCTTCATAATAGAATATTCATAGATAACTACACTTGAAATAATAATAACGACGACGACGACGATGATGATAATATATCTTTGCACGTAAGATTATTGAAACTAGATCAGGCATGTTGGTGATTATCCTAAGAACAACACTTATACTCATTGTATTCCTTTCTTACTTTTCTAAAAAAAACAAATTATGAAATATTTTGAGAATTACACTTGTTGTAAGATAGTGAAAGAAATGAGCAAACTACCCTTCTATCTGAGAGAAGTGGTAAAACAAACCAAGAGCCAGACTGAAGTAGTGTATACTACTATCCTACAATGAATTAACTCATATTTCAATCTGAGATAACAATATATCAGTATCTATGTCATAATTGTAAATCTACTTGACAGCAACAGTTGCCATGATATATATATAGATAGATATAGGTAGATATATATATATACACATGTGTGTAAATTCCTTTTGTTGGCTAGCCTGGCTAGATGTACCCACATCACCCAACTTCTTATCATTTGAGCTCAGTCTAAAATTAAACTGAACTTTGATTTTGGAGTTCAGGTTTCATAGGCAAACTTAAATTGAGCTTTTTCAAATAAGTCTAAATCAAACTCGAACTCTAACTTGCAATACGAGTTATTGTCAAGGGTGTGCTTGATCAAGTAAACAAATAACTCCGCGAATCCAACTCTTAAATAATTAGTCAAAATTTAAACATAAATTTAAATTACTCGTCGAGTATCGAATCGAATTTAAACCGATATAGATAAAAATAGCAACCCTATTTCATATACAGGTAATTATATGTATATATACAAATTTTTTTGTCTCATGTACAACTGACCGAAGGTTGAAGGTCTTTATTGCCCAAAGATGACAACATGGTGTCCACACTACTTGGAGGCACTCTTCCAACCACGGAAGAGGATACACCAAGCGGATCCGCATCCTATCCGGTTTTACCGGATAATGGTAATGGTATCCGGTTATTTCATGGTTACCTCGACACATCGACGTCATGGTAACGTAATAGGGTGGGGCACAAAAAATGGGGCTTCAGATAATGGCAGAAATAATCAAAACTAACTGAATATTCCTAATTAATTATTAAAATAACTCCCGGAATATTTACGTGGTAACCAATTGGTGGGCGAGGCCTAATCACTTAGGACTCGTTTGGCAACAAGTTTAATTTAATTGATTATCTCTCTAAATTTTCAAAGATAACGGGGTGTTTGGTTGCATGATAAAATTTTGTACACTTTCATGATAAAAAATTGTATTAAAATAAAAAATGAACCAACTCATGACATAAAATTATCATGTTTGGAGGGATGTGATTACAAAAAAAAGTAACTACCACACATGACCAAACAAAGTGGGGGACCACAAGAAAAAAGAAAGAGGTGGGACCATCTTTTTTTGTTTAAGAAGAAAATCACTTTTAAAACATAAAATTGTCATGGTTACCAAACACCTCTTTTAACAAGTTTTCTTACAATTTTTAAAAATTAAAACAAAAACCCTCATTATCATGCAACCAAACACCCCATAAATTTGGTTTGGCTCTTAATGATTAACTCCTGCACCAAATAAGTCCAAAAATAATTTAGAAAAAATCTAAAAATCGGTTTTTAAAATCGCTTACAAAGTTTGGTTTTCAATGGTATAAGGGTGAAAATCAAAAACCAGGTGGGAGGTCGGGAGCAGGTCAGCCCGACCCCAGCAACTCGGGTTGACCCGAGTCGACCCAGATCTGAACGGTTTAGCGGTAGTGACCCGGGCTACCCGGTCGATTCGGCCAACTGGACCTGATCTGGCCTGCCATGATCAAAACTTGAGATGAAATGACACTAATTTTAAAGCACATCTAGGTACTTATAAAATCCCAAACTTGTGGAAAATATATTAAGACCCCAACTAAGTATTTACATACCTAACAGTTCTTAATTAGTCTAAAAGTCAATGAGCAGTTTTTTATACAAGCCATGTATAACTCTAGTCAAAAACATCAAACCATGTATAATTAAAAAGAAAGTTGAGGCCCCAAGAGAAAAAAAGGTCTCATCTCTTTTTCATCCAAAAATAAATTATACACAATTATATTTTTAAATTTTTATGATTGTCAGACAACTTTTTTTCTGTAAGTTTTGTTGCAAAAAATATCTTTATAGAGTAAAGGTCAGGTTGAGTAACAGGCTTACACATTTTAGATTGACCCATGCTAACACTTGTTAACTTGCTTCCACATAGAGACTTCAGATGTCATTTGATAGAAGGCTATTTATGATGAAATGAAGGCAAAAACTTCAAACAATTTAGTGATGGTGGCATACATATGGTAGGCAGCTTGCTAACACATACAACTCCTCTAACCACCAACAAGGCACCATAAGCAAGAACATATAAAAAGAAGATAAAATAATTGTTTTTATCTAGAATGTGTGCTATTTTTTTTGATTGGTTTATTCTTGATATTGTGTACTGTCAATTCGTGCCAAATGATTTATAGCAGTCACTTATGATGCACTATTTCAAACTAATGAGATGTTAGTTGCATAACCAAATGAGTTATTACTATAAATCTGTGTTTGTAACAAAATATGACAAAAAATATACGAATATTGTTTTTTAGTGATTTTTTCTTAGATAAGAGAAGAGATGAGACCTTTCTCATGTTTTGGTCCTCCACCTTTCTTAGTTATATATGGTGCTCACTTTTGTTGTTTGTCATCAGAACACACCTAACACATGTTGTATATCTTTAGCTATTATAAATTATATTTGAATACATGATTCCATCACAAAAATGTTTGAAACCTATTTGGCAAGCAAACAACCCCCCCCCTCATAAGCATCTTCAACAAGAAGGTAACTTGTCAACATGTGGACCTATGTTCAGCTTGATTTGGCTTAATCAACCCCTGGCCTTTGATTTGCTTAGGGGTGGGTAGATTTAGAGTGTTTGTTTTTTTGTACTAATTAAGCCATAAATATTTATTTAACAAATATAACACATCTATAGATAAATATTAGAATTATTAGGTTATGTGTGATTTAGACTGTGAGAATAATAAATTATGAAATAATATCCCTCTCTCTCCACTTTTGAAAATGGTAGATTTTGTAGCGATTGATATTCTTCACAAACCAATCTTGATAAATTGTCAAAGTACGGAGAGGGGAGAGGATATGAGTCTATCTCTCTTCCGAAAATAACTTTAATTAATGTATAACACAAAAGCAAAAGAGGAAGAAGAAGAAGAAAATTAATGTTAATGTATAACATATTTATTTCTAAATTTTACACATAAAAATAATTCGCAAGATAATATATCAATAAAATTAAATAGTAATAACCTATGTCTATAGTTTCATATCATAATCATAAGAGTAGCCAAACGTAAGACAAATAGTGAATGCGACACCAGCTGCCTGAGATGAATATATATATATACACTCTACTTTTTGTCTAAGAAATAATTCTCTATAAAAATATATATTTTTGAACGAACATCTTTTAAACAAGTTTTTGCAAAAAAAAATTTAATTTATCAAGCAAACCAAAAAAGGTATTGGAGATGAAATTAAGAAATTAAACGCTCGTATTAAACCAGGAATAAATATCACCTGACGGCTATGATGTCGAGGTGAATATCCTTATCGGCTACTCGGTTACCTGTTACCGGTTACCGGTTACCAACCGCTAGCTAGATGACCGGCGCTTCGTAATGTCGCCATCATGTTCACATTCTTCTCCTTCCCCGGCGTCGCTCCTCCACTTGCGATGGAATCCGCCGCCACTTTTCCTGCTCCGCCTCCGTCAGCCTAGCTCAGCCGTCGGCAGTCGGCGCCCTATATATGCCGGATTCGTGCTGCAATGCCCACCCGCAGCCGCTCTTTTCTCGGATGTGCTCTCTGTTAATCCGCCGCCGTCAGCAGGATGGAGGAGGCCGGGCGTCGTCGGATTCTGCTGCTGGCGTCGATCCTCTGCCTGCCCTTTCTCGCCGGCGCCAGCTGCCAGTGTGAGCCCGAGGAATCCGGCCGGGACAGGTCGGCGGCTCTGAGGCTCAAGCTCGTCGCATTGGCGTCCATCCTCGCCGCCGGGGGGCTGGGCGTGCTTATCCCCATTCTGGGCCGGCGGGTCGCCGCCCTCCGCCCGGAGGGGGACCCCTTCTTCATCATCAAGGCGTTCGCCGCCGGGGTGATCCTGGCCACCGGGCTCATCCACATCCTGCCCAGCGCCTTCTACAGCCTGACCTCCCCCTGCCTCGGCGACACGCCGTGGCGACGCTTCCCGTTCGCCGGCTTCGTGTCGATGGTGTCGGCCCTGGGGACGCTGATGATCGACACGTACGCGACGAGCTTCTACGAGAGGTCGCACTTCAGCAAGGCCCGGCCGGTGGACGACGGAGGAGGAGGAGGCGTCGAGAGGGGCGAGGAGCGCGCGGCTCACCTCCCCGTCCACACCCACCCCACACACGGCCACGGCCACGGGGCTGCCGCGACGCCGAGCAGCCGGGAGGTGGCGGTGGCGGTGGCGGAGGGGAACCGTCTGGCGGCTCAGATAAACATCCGGCAGCGAGTCGTCTCCCAGGTGAGAGTGCCCCGGCCCATATCTCCTTCTTCACCATCACCGCGACCTTGCGGCTGTCGTCAGTACCATGCCCTGCTCCAACTGACCGGATTCCGGCGACGACCTCCGGTGACTTCCTCTGGGCTGCGCCTGCGCAGGTGCTGGAGCTGGGCATCGTGGTACACTCGGTGATCATCGGCATCTCCTTGGGTGCTTCTCTTCAGCCCTCCACGATCAAGCCCCTGGTCGGAGCCCTGAGCTTTCACCAGTTCTTCGAAGGGATGGGGCTCGGCGGCTGCATCGTCCAGGTATTTTTTTTCCCCAAAATCCAAACCCTTATATTTGGAGAGCAGATCGCCTCCAATGTTGAACTCTTGCCGGAATCGAAATCGGAAACAGAGAGGAATTCAACTCTTGCAACTGTGCATTTCGGTTCAATTTCGATTTTGAAAAAAGTAATTATCGAAGCCGGACAAGGAATCGTAGCCATGGGAGGTGATCTGATCTCTCAGATTTTGATCGCCCTGCTCTTCCGGTCTCGGTTGCAGAGAGATCAATGTATGATATGGTTGAACGTCGATGCAGGCGAGGTTCGAAGGCAGGGCGATGGCGGCCATGGCGCTGTTCTTCTCGCTCACGACCCCCGCCGGGATAGCCGCCGGCATAGCTATCTCGTCGCGGTATGATCAGAACGGCGGCACGGCGCTCGTCGTCGAGGGGCTGTTCAACTCGGCGTCGGCGGGGATCTTGATCTACATGTCCCTGGTGGATCTCCTTGCCGCCGACTTCATGAGTCCCAGGATGCAGAGCAGGGCGAGGCTTCAGATGGCCGCCTATGCCGCCCTGCTCCTCGGCGCCGGCCTGATGTCCCTCTTGGCAGAGTGGGCTTGACTAGGGATGTCAATGCTTACCGATTATCCGATTATCCGACCCGTTCGTTAGTTAACGAACAGCAAGTAGATAGTTTAAATTTTCCGAATAAGTTATTCGCGTTCGTTTACCGATTAACCGTTATCTTAGCGGATACGGTCATGGATACACCATAAACCGAACCCGAAAATCGTTATACGTATTCGCTAACTAATACATAATACGATATAACTCACAATTTATGACATCTAAATATATATGACCCATCTAGAAAATCTTATTGTTCTTAACTCACCGGTTCACCCTCCTCCTTGAGATCTTAACATTGGATAAGCTTTGTCTTGACGTCTAAAAGTGATGTTTTCATCCTCTTCTGCTTCTTGATGGTGCAATCCACGTACGCACTTTTGCTGCAAATCGACTATCTCATATTTTATGTTGGACATATATTATTTTGGACATGTAATTAAGATTTTTTTTCTATCTCATATTTTGTGTTGCACATCTAATTATTTACTATAGACTCAAAATTTAATTTTACTATGGACTTGTAAATTATTTTTCTATGTCTCATGTTTTGTGGTAGATATATAATTAAGAATTTTCTTTTTGTTCATTGCTATAAATAGATACTTTTAATCGTAATATATATATATTTTAAGTGTGTCTTTATCGGTAAAATTATCTTTACTTCTTTATTTTGCTAGGTTGTATTATACGTATGTTATCTCTTTATATATTCGATAATCATCCGTTATCCGACCGTAAACCGTTTTTAAGAGGATAGAACAATGCAGTTCGCGGATACACCCGATACCGATAGTTAACGAACAGCAAGTGGATACACCTTTTTTTTATAGGATACGGATACGGATAATACTATTATTCGACCCGTATCCGACCCGTTGACATCCCTAGGCTTGACGACGACCGCAGTCCGGTCACTCCCTTTCCCCTCCCTCTTAGCAGACTAAGCTTGACTACGACGGCGGTCTGGTCACCTTCCAAGTCACCTCCTCTTGTGAGACGGCTCAAGTGATTATTATTTTTTTTTGGTCACTCAACTCCTTATATTACTAATTATTCTTCACATATATTATTACATATTATTACGTGAGAAGTTAGTAATATAGTTAAGGACTTGGTAACTTAAAAAAATTAGTCATGTGATCACTTGTATTACATATTATGTTTTTATAGAACAAATTCAAAATTGGTATTAATAGATGAGTATGATTAATATCAATTTCAAAGATAATAGTAACAGTCCTATTTAACATTGTTACCAAACAAGCCATTAGCTTATGATACCACCATGTGGGTTTTGATTCTCTATCCATTAAAGCCAATTAGAAGAAAAAAGGTTAGTTTTAGGGTATTTAGTTGATCACTTCAAGGTTGATTAGAATCATATCAAATGATTAGTAAGTAACTTTTGAAGAAAAAATTAGGTTCTACATGCATGTTCTAGTTGGTCGTACCTTTTGTAGCTTGATCATTAATTCCAAGTGATAAGAAGCTATATCAAGAGAGAGTTGGCTAGGAGGTTCAAAAAGTTGGCTTAGATAAGGATAGATATCTAGGGTCCGTTTGGATCCTTGTAAAAACAAAATCACGTGAAACATTTTCTTTGGAGTAACTTTTCCAAAGAAATTGGAAACATAATCCACCATTTGGTTGTCCGTAAATCTTTTTCCCAAAAATGTAATTCTTTATTTGGTTGTCCGTAAAACAATTTCCCGAAAACACTTTTCAGTCATTTGGTTACATGTAAATCATTTTCAATATTTTTGTATTTTAAAATATGATATATAAGAGTTGTAAAATAATATGTATTTTAATTAAATTATTACTCATAACAAATGACTATTACATTCATCATTAAAAAATATTATATCATGTAATATTTTTTAAAAATCAAAATTTTTATAAATTTGTTATTTAAAATTTTAAAATATATCAATAATCAAAATTGAAAATAGACGTCTTCTTCTGCCTTCTCGAGCTCGAAAATGTCCTCCGCGGAAAACGGCGCCGATTCAAATTTTTCGGAGGCCGAAATCCCGGCGATAAGATGGTCACGGAGGACGTTTTACGTTGACATTCGGTTTTACGGGTAAACAAATAATAGGGTGGAAAAAAAAAGGGAAAAGTGGCGCACGCAGCCTATTTTACGGATAACCAAACAGACCCCTAGTTAATGAGAATTTCTAGGTTGTTATTTTACGAGAATAGTGGTATTTGGACACACCTGGCTCAGATAGACTACGCTTTAATATTTTTAGGGAAATAATGAGGACTGATTTATACTATTAATTTAGTTGGTTGGTTATAAGCTCCATTTTATTGGGTTATCCATTTAAATTTGAATTCGTTGGAGTCTTGTATGTTTCCCCAAGTAACAAGTGAAGAGATGTTTATCACCATGTTGTACTGCTGCCATGCCATATTTTTCTAGCTTCATTTCAGGGTGAAAAAAAGATGAACACCCAAGCAAATGCTTAGTTGTAGACAAACTTAACTAACTGTTGCATTAATTGATCTCAAATTATTACTTTCATTCAAATCAATATCGATTCAAAATTTAATAATGATAGAGATGCTTAATACTGTTACCGAACAAGCAGTAAAGGTTGGAATGAGACGACCAAAGGAGATTGAAGGGGTAATCTTCAAAGTGATTCAGCATCTGATTAACAAGTTTATATTGTCACATGACATGGCTGGTCTCAGGGTATAATAACACAGGTGGTCTCAGGGTATTATGAATGGAGAATCCTGATTTATCCCAAAACAATTAGATTTAAAACCAAGATTTGCTCTTTATTGTCTCTAACCAAACAAGTAGTCGGAGAAAAGCAGACAGACGTACTCTTATAGGATGTTTGGTTGCACGATAAATTTTTATTCACGTTTGTGATAAAAAACCCGTGTTAAAATAAATATATAAGTTATGGTCGATGATATAAAATTGTTTGTATGAGATAAAATTAGAGCCTCGCATCTTTTTTTGTCTGAAAAAAAAAGAAATCTCTTTGAAAACCTAGGATTGCCAAACACCACGTTTAGACAAATTTTGTTATGAGCTAAAATTAGAGTCTCACATCTTTTTTTGTCTGAAAAAAGAAATCTCTTTAAAAACCTATGATTGCCAAACACCACGTTTTGACAAATTTTGTTACAAAACCATATTTTTTGTAACAAAACCCAATTTGTCACGTAACCAAGCACTCCATCTGATTAGTGTGCAAAGGAGTACACTAAATTAGAGTAGGAGATATGATAATGATAAAGTATGAGGATAAATTAATTGAGCATATTTGTCACACACAAAAAATTATACGAAGATATATGGTTGTATGGTTGTTACAAAGAGCTTGATACGTTGTATGGGTGTATAATAAATTATATTTTTCTAAAAAATTATCTGTGCAACAAAAATTGGTTAAAAATGTGTTTGCATTAATAAAAGAATTATAATTTTTTGTAGAATATTTTCTTTGATAAGAAAGTGATATCTTTCTTAGCTTGTGGTCTCCCATCTTTTTTTAGTTGTGCATGATTCTCACTATTTTTTCAATCATACCTCACCAAACGTGATAATTTTATGCTTCTATATAATTTTATATATTACTTTTAATATGTATTTTTAGTTATTGTGCGACCAAACATCATACAAGGTAGTGTCAAGTTACGGTTTAAGTCCTTATATTGATGTTATTTTTTTATATTTGGTAGCATCAATTTTAACAGTGATGTGTCAACTACCACTATCAAAATTCAACTGAAACCAAACTAGGGGCAAAACAAAGATGCAATCTTCAAGAAGGTATCTTGAAGATTAGATAGAGAGACAGACAGAGGGGGGGAGGGTCACATTGACCAGCATCACATGATTATGGGATAGCACATGGAATTAACAAAAGATGAATTGGAGAGGAAGAAGTCAATGACATTGTGGTTTAGTACAAGCATCCAAGGGGAGCATGCTGTGAACTTGGAATGATGTTGGGCCAAGTCCCCCATTAAGAATACATATATATATATATTGATTCCTTTTCATTTGAAATTATTAAGAATAGACCCATAATTCCAAGCTTCATGTTACTTGACCAAATGTACATCTAAATCTTAGGATGTACCACCATTAGATTTACATCCCACATGGACCAGATATTCCACTTCAGAAGAGAAAAAAAATGCAAAGTAAAAACACAGTCAAGAGGACACTCTACAAAAGAATAGAGCAAGAATCCCATGCAGCTAAGATCAGTAGATGCTTCTACAACCATGCACATCACTTGGAATTCCAAGCAAGTATTAGGATTTGATCTTAAATAAACCCAAAAGGCATGTAATGCTTGTCCATTGTTTCCACTATGATGTTCTCCCCTGTGCTTTGTGCACTTTATTCCCTGGAATGGTTGGAGAGGCCACTGCACACCACTTGCAGTTGGGGGCAGGGAGAACAATTTGGGATTCCTCATGTGGCTCTCAGGAGCAGTCAGCTGAATATGGGAAGTGAAGAAATGCCAAGTGTCATGAACTAGTATTTTCAAAAGGTCAAAATGGCTGTTCCTGCAATCAAATAGTTGAGATTTATGATCATGCCGATGCTAATGGGGCAGTGGCGGAACCAGAATTTTAATTTAGTGGGGCCACCTTAAAATTTTAGTGAGATCGTATCTCTATAATATATTTTTAATTCGAATTATTTTTAATAAATTAATTTATTTTTATATTATATTTTTAAAATTTTAGTGGAATCACGTGACTCCGCTAACATTAACGTAGGTCCGCCACTGTAACGAGGTATTTGCAGTTGGGGCAGGGAGAACAAGCTATACCCGGTTTGATTCGGTTTGAAAGGTCCCGAAATAGTTTGGTTTCAAAGATCTTGAAAATCAATGGGTCACCGGATAATCATTATTTTCGTTTTCTTCCCCGCATCGTGTAATGTAATTTGAAACACAAATTATTATTTTAAAATTATAAAAAAATCTATAATTGATAAAAAAATTTGTTTGTTGACTTTGTACAAATAAGTGTAGGCCGCACATGGTTATGACACTATTTTTTTTCAAAATGTAAGCTTTATTAATTTTAGAAGTGACTTAAACAACAAACTCAACAAATTAATGAATTTAACATCTTCAAATCATATCGATGTAAATCTTAAACCAACAAAAGTAACAAACTCACACTCAAATAGGCCTTAAAACAACTAATATGTACAGAAAAGAAAACTACACTTCAAGATAAAACAAAATAAATCAAGAGTTGTGAATACCTCGATGAGGAGATTTGTATGCAAGCAAGGTGGTGGGTGATGGCAACTGTTCCACGCAAGAAGAGTGAAAAAGGAGGAGGGAGAAAGGGACCCGTGGCTCTTAAAACTGAAAAGATTATCGACGATAACTGCCAACCGTAGCCAATGGCCCGCTTCAAAGTCGGTGATGATGTCAACGAGATCCGACGATTGAAACGTCAACTTTTGATGTGTGATCGACGACAACTTCTTCAACTATCGTCGCCATTTCTCGAACTCTAGCCCGAGACATTTTTTATCTTGCACCGACGAGGACTTCAACCGTTGTGGTCGTTAGTGTGCATGTTTATTGGCGATGGATTTATTAACACCCTGTCGCATTTAACAGGATGTTTGGTTGCATGATAATTTTTTATACACTTTCATGATAAAAAATTGTATTAAAATAAAAAGTGAACCAACTCATGACATAAAATTATCATGTTCGGAAGGATGTGATTACAAAAAAGAGTAACTACCACACATGACCAAACAAAGTGGGGGACCACAAGAAAAAAAGAAAGAGGTGAGACCCTCTTTTTTGTTTAATAAGAAAATCACTTTTAAAACATAAAATTGGCATGGTTACCAAACACCTCTTTTAACAAGTTTCCTTACAATTTTTAAAAATTAAAACAAAAAACTTTCATTATCATGCAACCAAACACCCCATAAGAGTCGTCGCCAATACCCCCCCCGTCGTATCTTTTCTTATACTGAAGGCTAATAATTTTATTTATTAAATCAAAAAAATCTATTTTACATTTATGTAGCAATATTCTGCATCCTCTAGCTACAATCTTGTTGTTTACACTTGATAGTCATTTTTTAGCTTGATTTTGCCCAGATTTCTTCAGTGTTCTCATGAGATGAGTAACGACCTTTCCCAAAAGCCTAATTTCTTTTTAAGAAATAAATACCTATCAGTCTTTTTAGTAAATTTATTATTCATCAATTAATAAAAGGGAGATAAACTGACCTTCGGTTGAGTCAGAACTTATGAGATATTTTTCTTAAATATTATTAGACTCTTGAGTATTGCAATATGGCTTTGCAGCCTTGATACCCGGGATTCTTAGAAGGGTTCGGTCCGATTATATATATATATATTTTAAGTTGAACCGAACCTAACTAAACTCTTATTTCTCGGTAAATATTAATTAATAAGAAATAAATTACTAAATTCGTTTGACTATATTTATTTACATGTGATGTGCTGGAGAAAGGTGAAACGCAAGCATAGATGTAACAGATTTTTATAACGATTAATTACTGTCAGGGTATTCCAATTTTAATGAAATCAATAAGGGGCCATAAATAGAGAAAATTAACACATCTTATTTTAGGACTTCACACGTTTTGTACCCCCCCCCCCACTTATAAAAATTCATTTTATGCAACGAAGTTAAATTTTTTTACATTTATATAATTATAATTCTGTCACCTCCATCCCACACGTTTCAGGGTGTCTGATGCACACGAGGGTGCAAAGGACCCGAGCCAAGCCTAGTAACAAAGTGTTAAAAAGTTCGGTTCGTTTATTTTACGCGAGTTTTAATTTGAACTCGAGTTTTAACGAGTATGTTGAATCTTGTTCAAGTTTAACCCGTTTATTAATCTGAGTCGAATCGAGCTCGAGCTGGAGTAGTAATTAGACTAAAATTTAACTCACATTCAAACTTAAACTATGTACAAATTTATTTATAAAATTAAAATTAATAAAAAATTATATGTGTAACTTAAATTTAATTTATTTATGAAAATTAATATAAATTTAAATTTAAAATATTTATTATATTTAAGTGGACATATATAATTATTAATATTATAATTTAATTTTTAGAAATAAATTTTTAATAAAAGTATTTTTGTCAGAGTTACTCATAAGTTTTTAGAGTTCTTGTTCAAATTTAACTCATTTAATAAATAAAATTTTATTTTTTGTTCAAATTTATTTATTTTACTTAATAAATAAATTAAGTTAAATTTTTATCGAGTCGAATTTTCGTATTACTTGTCAAAGGTAGTGATTCGTTTTCACCCTTTCTTCTTGAGTGGTGTGGTGCAGATGATCGGATGTGCACGTGCGACGAAAGAAGCCACGGGCCGCATCTCAACGGCTCGCGGCGGTCAGTCCGCCGGTAAAACCCCCGGCGGCGTAAACCCTCGGCCGTCGGCGTCCGCTCTGCCTCCCAACGCCGCCTCCACCGCCCCGCGTCCGCCTCCTCTGCAATCTTATCCCGGAAACCTCTGCCGTAATCCTCGCGTGGCGTTTGCTAGAGACCGTCTTCTTCGACCCCAAGCGATGAGGAGAGCGGCGAGGGCCGCGCGGCTCCTCAGCGTCTCCACCTCAATCGGCGCCCTCTTCTCCCCGTCCCCTGCGCCGGCCACCCGCCTTGTCTGCCCCGCTGCGTCCATCTCTCGCTTTTATTCCGCGCTACCAGAGGGCGTCCCCCACTCCGCGGCTGCGAGCAGCGCGTGCGAGGAGGAAGCGGAGGAAGGGCGCCATCCCGCCGCTGACTTCGACAGCAGCGATTACACGCTGCCTTTTACTTCCGGTGCATTGAACTCCGAAGCATCGCCTCGGGAGCCCATCTGGGACAAGGCCTACAGGGCCAAGGCTGACCGGATTCTGTTCGGCGGAAAGGAAGTTATTCAGAAGGACGGGGAACAAGCGGCCGTAGAAGATGAGATTAAAGAGGAGGTAATGGATGAGAAGAAGAGGAGGCTGGCTAGGGCGTTGCTTGAGGCGGCGCTGATGAAGCCGGACGAGGAGGAGGAGGAAGCGACTGTTAAGGAGGAGGATCAAATGTCTCTATCGGTCGGAATCATTGGGGCACCAAATGCTGGCAAGTCGTGCTTAACTAATTACATGGTCAGTGTCATCGGCATGCTTTTAACTCATCTGCTAAAATTTCCACATAATGAAACGTGGTTTCAGTGTTTTACTTGTTACTGGTCATGCATCCTTCCGCGCATGTGATGTAGTTTAGCAGTTTTTGGCTTCTTGTAAGAGAGTGCTTATGCTTGGTAGCTGCACAAGAACAAGACAGATCGTTGAATTTGTTCCTTTCTAGCCACGAACTTTTAATGTATGGATATTTTTCTTTACTTTTTTTGGGGGGGGGGGAGGATGAGGGACTCACCTACCATGGTGGGAGACAAGTAGAACAGAATATTACAAGAAAAAGGACCAAAGAGTAAAAACACGTTCCTGCATTTAGATGCCTCACGAGATCTTCCAAAATATGCTGTTAATCCTCAACTTAGCAAGACATGAGGTTAAGGATAAACTTCAGATTCTCAAAACACCCCTAAAAAATGTGGTTGTTCCTCATGTGTCAGATGGACCACAATGTAGCCGGCATAACCACTTTCAATGTGTCAAGTTAATAGGCCAAGGATTCATCAAAGACTAGAGTGTCACAGTAGTTGACGGCTCCGACCAACCAATGCTCCAACTCATGATCAGATCCCTCCAAAGGAAATTAATAATTTCACTATTGAGAAATAAGTGATTATCGTTTTTTCACTTTACCACCGGAAAACACAAAATATGTTGGTTAGGATGAGAAGATTTTAAGCAGACAACTCTTGGTGGGGAGCCTGTTTTTGGCAATCTTCTATAAGAAAATCTTGATCTAAACAGGAATGGGTTGCCACACCAATTTATCCCCTTTGTCTTCGGAGCAACTTTGGTTCTCTAGAAGGGAAAATTAATTAGAGAAGTCCGAAATCTCTTCATATTCAAGAAACATTAGGAAAGAAATGCCCTATTTAGATGTCACATCCCAGTTGTCCCAGACCTTAGCTTCATGATTACTACAAAGACTGAACAGAGAAGGAAATGTTTGAGCTAAAGGTGCATGCCCAATCCACTAGTTCATCCAGAAAGATGTTTTACTCTCATTGCCAAGAATAATGGAAGAGGCAGAGTTAAAAAATTCCCAATTCTGGAGAATTCTTCTCTATATACTAGAAATGTTGCTTCTACTATTGAAGTCAATAATCCAAGAATCATTAACCCCAATATTATATTTGGACCAAAGGATTCTGGCCCACAAAGCATTCCTATTATGGTTTAATTTCCATAACCACATTGTAAGAAGTGCATCATCATATGCTTCATGGGGAACAAGATCCACTCCTCCTTTTGTGGGTCTGTAAATATAACTCTATCTAATGAGGTGCAACCCTTATTATCATTGTTACCTTTCCAAAAAAATCAGCTTTGATTTTTTTCAGTTTATATTAGATACTTTAAGGGACTCTGAGGATAGAAAAGAAGTAAAGTGGCAAACTTTACAGAACAATCTTGGACAACAGGCAGTCAGGCACCTGCCCCCGGAAATGCAAGGAGTGAGTATGAAGTTAGAGCTATAGAAAAATATTTTATAAATTAAGGGTTTCAAGATAAGTAGAACTAAAAGAATATATGTAATATAAATTTAATGAAAACTAAAGAGAAGTAGATGACGATGTTAATTTGGATGAAGTAATATTATCTCAAAGAACCAAATTCAAAGATCTTGAATCAATTATTCAAAAAGATGGATAATGTGATGAAGTTGTTAATCTAATCGTAAGATTAAAGTAAGTTGGATGAAGTGGAGATTGGCTACATGGGTTCTATGTGATCGTAAGATTCTACTAAAGTTGAAAGAAAAATTTTATCGTATAAGTATAAGATCTACAATTTTGTATGGTATTGGTACTGAATGTTGAACAATAAAAGAAAAACATACTTGTAAATTAAGTGTTGTTGAAATGAGAATGTTAAGATGGATGAATGGTCCAACTAAATTAAATGTAATTATATGTGATTATATTAGAGAAAATGTAAAAGTAGTGACAATTGTAGATAAATTGAAAGAATGTAAAATGAGATGGTTTGGATCATAGTTGTTAAGGCGGCCAAGGCGATCACGACGACATAGTACCGCCTTGGCGTCTTGGCGATAAGGCGAGACGTTAGGCGACGCCTTATTTTATATAGTAAAATAGATAAAATAATAAAGATATATGTAAAAAATGATGCAAAATAATTTTGACACCATGCAAATCAATCAATAATGTGGGAAGTGCATAGTTACATAGACTAAATAACTTGACAAATTAGTTAAAATTACTATTTAAATTATATCATCTATTAGTAAACACTTAAAAAATCATTTAACCCTAGCTATTATTCATCAAAATGTTAATTTATAGTCAAATTAACTATTAAAACTAGTTGTTTTTACTCTAAAACAACTTAATTATATGATATTGACACTTAATTAGCATTATTTATTATTAAAATAAGTAAAATAGTTATTTAAGGCAATGGGCGCCTAGGTGCCCATCGCCTTGCCCCCTCTGGGGGCGCCTTGTCACCTAGGCGACGCCTTGAAAACAGTGGTTTGGATATATTAAACGTAAATCTAATGAGGCTTTACTAAGATAAGTAGAAATAAAATAATAGAAACAAAAAAAGATATGGTAGGCCTAAGTTAACTTGGATGAGGGTAATTCAATATTATTTAAATGATTTAAATATTTCTTCACAAAGAAATAAATTAAGTTTTATTTAGATGATCTAAGGTGTGCAACATTTTTCCGACTTAGACATTTAGGGCTCGTTTGTCACCATAAAATTTTGGAGATAAACCTAGTTTATCTCCAAGTTATCCCCATACCAAACAGCAACTTAGCCTTTCTAAAACCTGGTTTCAGATGCCTAGATTATTCTATAACATTTTCTGTTCCCGAGTAATAATACGGATATATCACTTAGAAAATCATTAGTTTATTTTGTAAGCAATTTTCTTTTTGCTAGTTTGTCACTTGAACTCTGAATTTTTTTCTTTTAATCTATTGCAATTGTCTTCTTCATATGTTTAGTGGATGCAGCATAGCTGATCGGCTGATCCTGATTCAGATGTGTCATTTAGTGCCCATTAGTAATTTGACCATCACAAAATTGGCCAATCTAGATCGAGGTTGGTCGATTCCAAGAACAGATCGACATAAGCCGACTCAAATTTTTTTGTTTTTTCGGGAGGGGGGGAGAGGGGGAGAAGGGAAGAGACCAATCCACCCCCAGATTCTCATTGGAATCGGCCAAAATAGCCTGAATCAGCCTGGATCATGGAATGTCATCTCGCCGAGATCTCGGTCTTGCCAAGGGGGTCGAGAAACGAGATCGCCGAGATCTCATCCCATGTAGCCCGGTCCGAAAAAAAAAATTTCTTCAAGGGGTTTTGCCCCCCTGATACTCCCCACAAGGGGCACTGCCCCCTTGACCCTCGCGACTTGACCACGCAGGTCGATCCGCGACTACTTTGTGCCCCTGTTTATGATAGTGTAAACATATTAATATATTTCACTATCACTTATACTATCACATAAAAAATGTGTTACAAGTTTAATACCATATTAGTATTTAAATAAGATTGTATACAACTTTTAATCTTTTAGAAACACAGAGATCATCTTTTTGGTATTAAGAGTACTTTGTAATTGTTCATTCACATAGTTGATGTATAAATGTGTTATATATTTTCATATATGATGTACTCCTATCTTTATAAGATATTATGTTGTGTTTCATGCATATATTCATTTTGATCCGAGAATCCAAGATTCGATCTCTTGAGATTTTTCCGAGATCTTTTCTTTTTCACCCACACGAGATGAAGCCGAGATCCGAAATGGCAATCCTTGGCTTGGATCGGGTCTGATTCGAGCTGAATGGACCGATTTGGGCAATTCCCCACCAAAGTCGACTACAACAGTGGCAGGCTTCATTTTGGGTCGGTTCCAACCCCAGAAGGGTTAAATCAGACCAGAATCCGATTTAGGTGTTGATTTTGTGATTTTTTTCTATTTTTATGGTTTTTTAAAGAACCAATCTGGTTCAGTTTTTCTCTCATGGAATTGGCTGATTTTGCCGCCGGATTAGATTAACACTGGCCGATCTAGTGGCCAATTCCGATTCGGCTTTCCATGAGTTTGACTCTGCCTTTGGTTTCATCATAAAGCACTTAACTATAGATAATGTTGGTCTGGCCTGAAATTGTCCATTGTCTAAGAAGGCTAATCTTGGTCAGGACCTGAAATCACTGATTCTAAATGTTGGTTTGAACATCAGTTCTTAGGCTTATTTTTAAAATGGAGGAGGCATGTACATATAACTGTGTTAGCCCAATCCGCCCCCAATGGGAAAAAGACTTCTATATTACTGTGCAATATCAGAAGTTGTTATGTCATGTGACTAGGTTACTGTAGTACCTTTGCTTCATACATTTATGTTATTTATACAGTCGCTAACCTTTCTGATATGATCTCACCTTTTGTTTTAGGTTGGTACAAAAGTCTCTGCTGTTTCTAGAAAGACGAATACAACAACCCATGAGGTACTGGGAGTTATGACTAACGGAGATACACAAATTGTAAGCTTTTGCTGTTGTATTTTTATTTTATGATAAAATCAGCTCATATTTTCTTACCTTTCATCTGTTTATATGGGACATGGCGACATGCATATGACTTCCTGTTGTTTATTGTTTATATAATATTCATCAAGCATTGATCCAGACAAGACAACCTAGTTATATTACCTGAAATAAAAGTAAAGATGCCTGAGCTGGTTGCTAGCTTGTTTAGTTTTCAAGACGATGCATAATCTAGTTACATTGTCTTCATTAGTTTATAGGCACAATTATCCTTATGTAAGCTCTTGCTAAATGAAATAACATCTCCAACGAAGTACTTAACATAGTACACGTGGCATAAAACATGGCAGAAGTTTCTCTTCATCAACCTGTTCTTATTTTTTTTATTGGGAGAATAAAAACAGTTCAACTCTTGCATCTCTTCTGTTTGGTTAATTGAGAAGAAATCTTTAGTAATCTTGAGAGATTTGGGATGCCATGTCTAGTGCATAAACATTAAACACAGTGATATATGACCCATCTTATCAAATGCATGTTGGACTCAAGGCAAGATAAGGGTTGCCTCTCTTCAGGCGATAGAGACAAACTGAAGGAGAGGGGAAATCGAGGGATCCTTGCCTCTTAAGAAGTATAGACTATAGAGGGGTTCACCAGATGCTGGAGGACCTTGTTGGAGGCTGCCGGGCTGGAGAGACCGCTGTAGGGCTGTGCTCTGCTGCTGCAGTGGGAGGGCCCCCCTTATTGGGCACAGGATCTGTCACTGGTACCAGGATATATTCCATACCCCTTATAGACCTAAAATTCCTAAATTGCACAAATGTATACTTTCAGTGGAAAGTCCACTCTAGAAAATGGTTTTTCTGCTATATGTGATGGAAATAGTATGTACATCTTTAAATGCCCATAGGTCATGGTACTCACGTATTATATCTCACAGGAATGCCAGAGTTAATAAGTTTTTATGCTATGCAACTCAAGTCAGATCATCTGCATGTATCCCAGTGGTAATGATGTCAGCTGCATTGGGTAGAGTATAACAGTAATTTCAAGGATATATGCTCAAAATTCTTGACTTCTAGTGATATGGTGTTTTGTTAGGGCATACAATTATGAAACTCAAGATACATTGCTATATTGTCTGTGTCTCTTAATCTATGTTAATTTGTATTTTTTATGCCAGCGTTCCACTTTTTTTTAGAGATTTTTATTGCTGAAGTCAGAATGAATTTGTCGTCAAACTGAACTCAG
This sequence comes from Cryptocoryne crispatula var. balansae, assembly GCA_036172225.1. Lineage (NCBI taxonomy): Eukaryota > Viridiplantae > Streptophyta > Magnoliopsida > Alismatales > Araceae > Cryptocoryne > Cryptocoryne crispatula. Next base: position 2,821,086 of record CM069924.1, on the reverse strand, counting down.
ACATATAATTGGCTTGTTTATATTTTGAATCAAATAGTGGACATTCCATGTATCCATCTTTCTCTTTTTGAAGCGGAAAGATGTGATAATGTTTCAAGTGATAGAAAACGTTAAAATGGCAGAGGGTAAAGGCAGAATTTTTAACGACCATTTCACTTCAGTAGTCAATATTCTGTTTAGGTCCTGTAATTTTGTGGAGTGGCTGTTGGCCTTGCCTATCACATGATGAACGTGCCATTACCCTTGACCTTGACCCCATCTTCTATAACTGAAGGAGGTAGTTTTTATAGTAACCTATCCTTGTGTGGGCCTACTTTTTCAGTAGAATCCCACCCCTCCCTGCACCTCTTCCCCCCTTTATCCTTGGTTGTTTGACAGCATATTTTTCCTTCATGTACGTGTTGTGGCTTTAATGAACATTGGCTCTTTCTTGGGATTAACGATCACCTTAAAAAATGTTAACGAATGCATTGATATATGGATGACCTTTCAAAGATATGTGGTATCTGACTAAAAGAATTTACTTCCATTAAGATGCCAATGCAATTTGAGTTTAAAATGTTACTGTAAGATTTCTCCCCTTTTCTGTTGCTGGTTGCATTAATCCTATTTCTACAGTGTTTCTTTGATACCCCAGGACTTATGACAAGACATCATGGATGTCCCTACAAAAATGATGTCAAGGCTCGAGTAGACAGTGCATGGAAATACATAGATTACTATGATGTACTCATTGTGATGTTTGATGTCCACCGACATCTTACTGTGTAAGATATCCATACATAGATTGTTTTTTTCAAGTCTTTTGAATTCTTCTGTTTTAACAAATATCTTACTGAAATTTTAGCACATTTATGGGGTGTTTGGTTGCATGATAATTTTTTGTACACTTTCATGATAAAAAATTGTATTAAAATAAAAAGTGAACCAACTCATGGCATAAAATTGTCATGTTTGGAGGGATGTGATAACAAAAAAGAGTAACTACCATTCATGATCAAACAAAGTGGGGGACCACAAGAAAAAAGAAAGAGGTGAAACCTTTTTTTTTGTTTAAGAAGAAAATCACTTTCAAAACATAAAATTGTCAAAGTTGCCAAACACCACTTTTAACAAGTTTTTTTACAATTTTTAAAAATTAAAATAAAAACCTCCATTGTCATGCAACCAAACACCCCATTAGGTTTGCACCTGAGGTTAGCATGTTCTTATTAGCTTTTTCAGTGTAAAAAAGATAGATTTTTCATATATGTATTCATGTAATAATTAAAAGTCTTGAACGTGTAATGAATAATTTGCGACAATAAAAGTTTTTTATATGATTTTGCTATTGTCAAATGGGTGTTTGACTGCGGATGTACCTATTCAGTCAGGTCATGGGGCCTGGGTGGGGGTCAAGGGAGCAGCACATCTTGATCTTGTGGTTTGCCCCCCAGGATCTTTTATGTGAAGCAAGCTAGGCCCACAGAATCCTGCCTAGGTGGTGCACTGGTGTATGGGCTACATAAACGCAATGTGATGGGAACCGTGTCGGGACCAAATGGTTCGATTGTCCAGAGATGGTGATGCTCGGGTCTTGAGAAGATGACACGTCTTCTTCCTTTTATTTAGTAGTGTCGATGTTTACTTTCTGCATTTTATTTTAGCATTTGAAGTCTTTTTTTAGTATTTTGAGTTTAAGTCCTCATAGGGTATGTTAACAAGTGCTTAAGTTAGAGGGTCTTTTTTGTAAGTCCTTGTTGTAACCAAAAATTTTCAAAAAAAAAAAGGAGAAAACAAAAGAAATGGCATGCTCGGTCTCCCTGAGGAGCTGGGTTGTGTACAGCATGTACAGGCACCGTACACAAGCCCAAACAAGCCCAATTCGGTCCATCTCCAGGCCCATAACAGGACCTTGATCGGCCCATAACAGGACCTTGATCGGCCCAATTCAGTCCACCTGAAGCAAGGATCGCCGGATCGGGATCGGACCCTGGATCGGTGGGGTCCGATCCGATCCGATCCGGATCGGATCGGATCGGACCGATCCAGGCCGATTCCAATGGAGCCAGACCGATCCAGAATCGGTCTGGATCGGTTTTTTTTTTTTTTTGGCTTTTCGAAAAAATATGGAAAAATCGCCAAAAAATCAATAAAAATACATAGAACTCGGGGAAAAATGTGAAAAAAAATATAGGGAACACTTCGTATATAGCAAATTAACAATCAATCGTATAGAACAGCATATCGGCGATCGCGCGATAGAACACATCGTATACATCGAATAAGATACATGTTTTTACCCAAACAAAACAATCGTACCCAACTCATAATTATGTACAACACATTCTTCTTACCACTCGTATTACATTGCGTGAAATAAACAAAGAAATACATTATACGTATGCATCACCACGTATGGTAACGTCGGAGTAGGATGGATACTGGATACGGATCTACATGTCTTGGTCATTTTGATTTTAACGAAATCTCCATTGATTAGGGTCGGTCATAATTGGCCCGTATCCGTAGAAAATAAAAAGGCTGGGCCGTATGTCGGTAAACTCGTAAACTCACGATCGGTAGGAGGTGGAGGTAAAAAAGATGGTGGAGGTGGATAGCAGGCTCGTGCGAGCGGCGGGCTACGGATAGGGAAGATGCGAGCTCGTCGAAAACATTCAACCTCGTCCACCGTCCGGCCCTTTGCCGCTCGAGCGTGAGTGTCTTTTATCACTCAGATCATGCTGGACACTGCTCACTCGTCAGAGCACTACTAGTAGAGCCACCCTCGCCCTCCGCCACCCCCGCCTCCACCTCCACGCCCCTGTCTGTTGTTGTTTTGTGGGTGGCGCGAATTCTTCTTCATCCTCGTCGATGAAGGTGGGCGAGTGGTCTCGGTGTCGAGGAAGATGATGTCGCCGTTTGATACTTATCTTCTTTCTCTTGATGTAGTACCTCCTTGATTTGCTTCTTTGTGAAGGTAAGCGTACTTTCTTTAAAGCCACTAAATAATCCACCGATCTTCTTGGTGGTGGTGGTGGTAGAAGGACCCGAAAGCTGGAATCCGGCAGGAGCGCCAGCGGCCGGGGGCGGAGGGTTTGGATGTCTCTACGGAGAAGGCGCCAGTCGGGGTGGATCGGGGAAGTGGGTATGCACGGAACTTGACTTTCTTGACTTCTGCGTGTCTTCGTCCCCTCACCAGCAGCGTATCAAGCTCTCCTTCGGCCCCGCTGATCATCGTTCGGGTCGAACTACGCTCTCCCTCGGCATCCTTGTCTTCCACCCATTGTCGCAGTGGATGTTCTTCTTGGAATAGATATTCCCGAGTCCAGCGTCACTTTGGACAGGCTCTGAGTAGCTTGGGCTGTCTTTATTTCTTGGTGATCCACTGTGCTACGAAATCTGCGCTCGATGTCTTCGCCTATCTTTGATATTCTTTATCCTCGGCCTCGTATTGTAATGGCGGTAGACAAAGCTTCTCGATCTTTACGTCTTCTTTATTTCTCCTCTTCGTATGGATAAGGTTGAAGGTGCTCATTTCTCTCCGCAGGATGACGATGTGCTCGACTTAACACCAGTTGCAACGCGCGGAAGTGGATTCCATCCGATTCTGTTTGTCACCATAATCCACCACTCGAGTTGTAATTGTAAAGAAGACAATTACGTACATCGATAACGTAATGTAAAAAAAAATCGATTAACGAAAGAGTCGTTAATTCGGGTAAGCATATTACTGGGGGGACCTGTCGTATGTGAAATCTTGCGAAATGCGGATCCCGTACACCGATCTTGTGCTGTATGAAGTCGTACGAAAACACGGCTAAAGCGATTATCTTCTCTTCTTGAGATAAAGTTAAAAGTTTAATTAATATGAAACGTATTACTTACGACCTCTGCGCGCGTTCTGTCTTCTTGGGTCTTACATAGTCGTTTAATTACGGATAGTGTGCACGATAATACTACGTCATTACATACTTGGCCATCTTGTATCCTTGGGTTGAAGAAGTACCACAACAACAACATTATTACTCCATTAGTTTAAAGGCAGTGGGGGTAATACCTGAAAATATAACTTGTAATCATTAGCATATTACACTCTAAATTATACTGAGCGTGAATGTCGTGGTGTAGGGTTTTGTCATCTGTTGTCAATCGCCTTCCAAAGCTTCTTGTAACAGGATGCTTCTCTTTAATTTTCAACTTAGCTTTATCCATAGCATCGTACGGTACCCCATCGATTTTGTCATTTGAATCCACAAACTAAGTACTGCAAAGGTTCTATGGCAGAAAATAGTCTTGCACCTTCTCCTGCACACATTTATCTTATCATTTGCAAATCGTCTTTAGCGGTATGCAAATGCGATCAAGGAGCTCTGTGTATATCCGTGTACTCACGATAAGCGGTGGAGAGAATGAACCTTTTTAAACTAGCCTTGTACTGTATAGGCTCTGTCTGATAAAATGGGTGGCAATCTTGTGGGACCCGGTGCGTCAAATCATGACCATCGGTGTCTTTGCCTCGCGTATGATATGTAAAAGTCGTGGATGGCCGTAGATAAATGAGGTGATAAGTTGTCTTAGTTGACGAGGACTTGACATTAACGTCCCTACCCGATATCTTACATTTCTGTCAATTCGATAGAATGTGCCGCGCGGGGCACCCAAATAAGTGAGGTCGAGCCTCCGTGCTTCTTTCATGCGGCCTTATATGAGGCCTCATTGTATGCGTGACAATGCACGATGTTGGCCTCACTGTCTAAATCCACGCATTGTTCGTAAAGCCGAATAGGTAATGCATTTTTCACCTGGCACGAGGCATCGACCGACTTCGAAATACGGTGCCCTCGAACGATACACAAGGAAGTTTATAAGTGACCTCCTTGTGATTCCGGTCCATCCATCGTCGCATTACGGTGCACCCCCTCTCCTTAGGATGGTTTTGAATCCATCATCCGTAGGAGTCGACTCATCGACCTCCTCGTCGAAGCTTTGTTTCATATATATACTTTGATGTCGGGGCTTTGACGGAGCCGGCCTCACCAATCGCATCAACCGTAGTACGGAAATATGGTGGTGGCTGCATGTGCAGGGACACCTACAAATTCAAAAACAAGATAAGGGAAAAGAGAGGGTTGTTAATAATAGCTAACACAATAAGAAATTCATATCGACAAGCAAATGCTAACCACGGCTTCCAACGAAATCTTTACTGCGTAGCAGAAAGAACTTGACCGTATGCTTAAGGGCTTTCTTTCTTTGCCCCGAGTCGATGCCTTCACCCCTTTAAATGCTTGTCTTATACCCCTCGACCTCTACCACCCTCCTATGTAGCGGTGTCTCACTGTCGGCATCGGTCGAACGAATGTGTCCTCCGAATTTCGGGCTCTGAACGAGGCCTTGTCCCCGCCCCGCATCGGATCGTCGAAAGCCGAACCTCCTGCTCCTCGTCTTCGTTCCTCGTCCTCGCGGCGTGAGCCCTACTCTCGTGAGCCGGCTCTCCCCAACGGCACAGGCATCTTCCTCGTCGATGAAGATGGAGAATCAACTTGGACCCTTTCGTGTCTGGCCCTTTCCCTTTCTTGCCCTTTCCGGCCGTAAGATCGGCGTCTCTCCGAGCCCGCAACTCGTCGTGTAGGTCTTGTCTCGACGATTCTCGCCTCCTACTGTGATGCCCTTCCGGTTATATAAGCCCTCGTCTCCTCCCTCGGCTCGGCCCGGTACTTTATCGCACTTCTTTACATTGCCACCCGTCCGGCTATATGTTGCTTGAGCCGATACACACCTCGAATTCATCTCTTTGCATCGACTCTCTTCTTATACGGAATCGGAGATGGCCGTATGTTGCCATCCAATGTCACGAAATTACGGGTCCCGGTGCCATGCTCCTTGTCCAGACATCTTATCTACAACGAAAATCATACCAATATTAGGCCAAGCAATTCCGGCCCCCCCCCGCCTAGGGGGGCGTAATAAACGATCACCCCGGGTGAACACCCCGAAGAGAGTGCTAATCACCCCTTCGGGGTGCAATTCCACCCCCGTTGGGGGTGAAATAATCCCCCCGACGGGGGGATTTTATCTGCGGCCCCCCCGCTTTGGGGGGGGGGCCCCGTAAAACGATCACCCCCTTCGGGGTGACTGTGAACACCCCGAAGGGGTGCTAATCACCCCTTCGGGGGTGCGATTCCACCCCCGTTGGGGTGAAATAATCCCCCCCAACGGGGGGGATTTTATGCTGCAGCCCCCCGCTGGGGGGGGGCTGTAAACGATCACCCCTTCGTAGCCGGGCTGGTGGTTCGAAGGGGTGCTAATCACCCCCGGGGGGTGCGATTCCACCCCGTTGGGGTGAAATAATCCCCCCCAACGCGGGGGGGATTTTATCTTGCCCGGCCCCCCCCGCTGGGGGGTTTGTAAAACGGTCACCCCCTTCGGGGTGAGCGGTGAACACCCCGAAGGGGTGCTAATCACCCCTTCGGGGGGTGCAATTCCCACCCCCGTTGGGGTGAAATAATCCTCCCCGGCGGGGGATTTTTATCTTTGCAGGCCCCCCCCGCTGGGGGGGGTGTAAACGCAGTCACCCCTTCGGGGGTATTGTTAACTTGCCCGAAGGGGTGCTAAATCACGCCGGGTGCGGTTCCACCCCCGTTGGGGGGTGAAATAATCCCCCGATGGGGGATCCCGTCTTGCGAGTACACGCGGCGGCCGGGGGCCAAGGCCGGGGGGGAGAGAGATCGAAAACCCCCTCTTACTGAGCCTTGTGTACTTTAGGGTGGATCGCCCCTCCCCCGAGGTTGGATCGCCCCTCAAAATTTGGATCGCCCCCTCGAAAATTTGGATCGCCGGATGCGGAAGGCCTAGATCTCAGGTGCCTTGGGGGGAGGAGGAGCAAGCGAAGGGGGCAAGTGGGGGGAGAATCGGTCCGGATCGACCCCCGAATAGGGGGTGATCGGACTTGAGAAGCGATGCGGATCGATCCGGAATCGGTTCGATTCCGGGTCTTCCGGTTTTCGGCGAATCGGTCCGGATCGACCGATTTTGGGATCGATCCGGGTGGATCGGTCGGGAATCGACCGATCCTATCGATTCCGGCCCGATCCCGGCGGGACTCCGAGCTGGATGTAATTCGATAGGAATCGGATCGGTAGGTACCGATCCGATCCAAGAATCGGTCGATCCCGATCCGGATCGACCGATTCTGCAATCCATGACCTGAAGTGCCCATCGATAGAGCTTAAAATGGCATTTCAATTAACTCAAGTTGGCCTACTAAAAAGTCCATTTACGGCTTACCCAGCCCGCGGGCTGCTCGAAAGGAGGAGGTGGACGGAGTCTTAAATGGGCCCCGAAGAAGCCGCGCGCGGAGCTGCTCGGACACAGGCTCGACGGAAAGAAGGAGGAGGGGATTTTGTTGAACGAGGCAAGAAAATCGGAGCAAGGAGTAAATCCGGATCGGGATATTGACTGCCATGGAATCCGTCGACATCCAATCTGCCGGCTCCGGGAGTCCTACTCGGAGATGACTAAGGGCAGCGATCGACGGAGGATATCCCGGGGGATCCCGATTCCCTCCCGAAAATATGGGGACCCCGAGGATATGGTAGGTCCCGAGTTCCTCGCGGACCGGGGACTACTCTCTAGTAGGAGACGGAGACCGGCCGGAGCCTATATAAGGCCAGCCGGTGCCGCCGCGCAGGGGGGGAGCGACGGAGGCCAGAGAGAGGGAGAGAACGGGAGGCGGACGCGGACGGGGTGGAAGGGCGAGCGAGAGAGAGAGAGAGAGAGAGAGAGAGGGAAGGGATTACGGTCCTTCTCCCACCTTCTTCTTCTTCTTCGTCGGCACGCTACCGTCGGACGCCGCAAGCTCCTCTGCTGAGCCGCCGCGGCCGCCGTAGAAGGCTGGAAGATACTCCTATCGACGCCGGTGAGAGCCTCCCCCTCTTCCACCCATCGCCATCGGGGCCTCCCCCTCTTCCTCCGGTGGCCGTCGCCGTCGGCGATGCGGGCCGGTCGCCGGAAGGAGCCGCCTGCCGTCGGGTGCCAAGACGTCGGGCGCGCGGCCGCTTGTGGCGGGCGAAATAATGCGCTCCGACTTTATGCCACGGCGGAAAGGGCCGTGGGGCCCACCCCGGGAAAAAAAGCGCCCGAAAAAAAAAGAAAGGGAAGAGAAGCGCGACCGGGCGAAGCCGGCCCGGCTCTCTCCCTCCGGCGGAGTGAACCGCCGGACCAGAACGGTGTCGGTCCGGCTGACAATGCCGAGGCCCCCGCACGGAAACGGTGCCACTGCTGTGCGCGAGGCATTTTCGAAAAAAGAAGAAACATTTTAAAATAAACAAATAAGTGGAAAATAAATAAAAATCTACATTTAATTCAACAATAGGACTAGTTGGGGGTCGACTAACCATCCGCCCCTGCGTCTCGGCTTAACTCGAAAAATAATTGATAAACCGGACTAGTTGGGGGGTCGGTAACCATCCGCCCTACGTCTCGGCTTAACTTAAAATAATTCAACGAGCCGGACTAGTTGGGGGGTCGACTAACCATCCGCCCCTACGTCTCGGCTTAACTTAAAAGAATTCAAAATATGGACTAGTTGGGGAGTCGACTAACCATCCACCCCTACGTCCTTAAGGTAGACATACAAAGGTCTATAAAAGACCACAATGTCTTACCAAGTTCACCAAGCTATGCAAGGCTAGAGCATAATCAATATGCCGTCATGCCGGTCATATGCTAATGAAATCATCAAACCAGTGGGGGATGCCCATAAGTCTATCAGACCGGGTACATCCCGCCCATGAAAATGACAAGTTCATCAACTCATGAAGGAGCCATGAAGATAGAGATGAGCCAATTTCCCACAAGTCTATCAAAGACCGGGATGTTCAATCTCAAGATAATGAGATGAGTCCCCACAAGCCTATCAAAGGCCGGGATATGCTCAATCTCAAAATCAGTGAGAGGAATGCCCACAAGTCTATCAAAGACCGGGTGTTTTTCCATCTCAAACTGATCAAGCAAGTTCCATGTTCATCAAGGACTCAAAGGGACCAGATTGCAATTCAAGCTGTAAATCATGTCTCATGTTGAGAAAGACAAATGAAAATTCATGTTCGGTACATAGATTGATGCTATAAGGAGAGGACAACCCCATGAACTTTTGGAAAGCAAGACAATAAAAAAAAAATTGAAATCTGTAAAATCTGTAATTTAACTGAAACAAAAAAACTGAAATCATAAAATTAAACCCAAGTCAAATCTGAAATCTGTCAATCCATAAAATCACAAACTCAATTAAATCCATAAACAAAATCTGAATTCTAAAAAATCAGAAATCAGGACCTGCAGTCCAAAAACCTTTGAAATGCAGAATCTGCAAGAAAACTGAAGTCTGTAAAAATCCAAAATCTAAAACCTGCAAATCTGAAATCTAACAATACACAAATCTGAAAATCTGAAATCTGTAAAATTTGCAGATCTGAAAATGGCGCAGAATCTAAAACATATGAGAACTCCACCAAACTCTGGGATTTGAGGATTTAGAATCCGAATTTCTTCTGGAGGGTCAGAATCTGAACTAAGTCATAAAACAAATCAAACAAATCTCAAAACAGAATGTTAATCAATCTTAACTAAATCAAACTTGATAATGAATTTGCCAAACAAACTCCAAGTCTAAACCTGTTAAACACCAAAATCCAATTTAATTTCAACTAAACAAATTCAAAGGGATTCAAATTAAGTAAATTCAAATTAAACCAAATCCACATTAAATCAAACTTAAATTAATAAGCAACTCAAAAAAAAAATGAACAAATCAAATTCAACTCAAAACTAAATTCAATTCAAATCAACTAAAAGCAATTCAACCCATTAAATCCAACTCAAACTAAATTCAACTCAAATCAATTTAATCAAACTCAAAACAAATTAAGTGCTTGCATTCCACTGATTTCATGGGGCTGTTTTCTCCTATATGTGTGAATGTTTATTGGATGCATGTCTTCTACTTCAATGGATTGCTATGACGATAATCAAGGGTAGTCGAGTTATCTCGATGTAATTAACGTCGGATCTTTGCACCATCCGACGGGGAGAGGTCAAAACAAATTTCAAAGAACCTTACAACCTCAACATATAATTTTGACCCTAGTTAGTACTTTTATGGAATACCATCTATTTTCCTAAGAAGTCAATGCTAAGGTCTAATCCAAATTCAAAAGAAAAAATGAATTTCCCAAAAAAAAAAGATATCAAATCTTTTGGAGATTTTGAGGTTACATCAGTCCTCCAATAAGCTTCTATATAAGCCTAACACTGCAGTGAAATTGAGGATGATGAATGAAGAAATGAGAAGAAAATGAATCTCTCCCCTATCTTTCTTGTCTCTTCACTCCTTATTGGGTCACAGTCGCCGCCGAGATGATACTCACCCCCTGTAGTTGAGACAGGCCTTCCTTGTTGTCTGTAGTGTGCTGCGATCGGCCTCCACCCCTGTTTTAGATGGGGTGTTCTGATTACTCGGCACTTGCATCGACTGCGATCAACCTCACCTCTGTCCCAAGTCTCTTCTGTTCCGCCGACGTTCGTTGCTCCGCATGATTCTCTTCCCCGTGCTGATCGCCCGTTGACGTCGCTGTTCACGCACTTCCCGGATGCTGTTCGCACACCCTTCCCCCATAGTTGTCAAGGCACCCGCCTAGGTGGCAAGGCGCTTTTCCAACAGCACCTTGCCAGGGCGCCTTGTATGGGGCCAAAAAGGTGTCCAAGCAAGGTACCATGGATATTTTTACATGATTAAAAAAATAATTTTGAGGGATTTTGTTTCCTTGATACCCGTCACAATGGACACTTATTTATTGATAGTTTGAACATATTAATATATTTTACTATCATTTATATTATCATACATATTTAAGATTTATGATTATAAACATATATTATATACTTAATTAAGCTCTTTTTCAATTCTTTCTTCTCTCTCTCTGTTTCACTTAATTTATCAAGATTAACTCCTTATCCAAAAACAAATACTCACACTTTTATAATTACATATATAAGATCATTTATACTATTACATACTTCTTCTTTTTTGGGGGGCTTCGCCCCCTTGACAATCTCTCACAAGGGGCGCTGCCCCCTTGACCCGCACGACTTGACCATGACTACTCTACGCTCCTCCCATTTAATAATATTATAATAATACTTCACTGTCACTTATACTATCGCACATATATAAATTTTATAATCATAAATGTGTTATATACTTAAATTTTATAAAAATCTATTTAACTCTTTTTCACACACGCATCATATCTACTTAAATACATAGATAAAACATTCATATTCAATTATAACATAAAAATATAATTATATTTATGCTTATTTTTATGTATAACGACCTTCCGACCCAGCCTTCCTTGAATACCGCCTAGGCAACGCCTAAGCGGCCGCCTTGTTACCTAAGCAGAATCGGTACCCTTCAATGCCTTGGACGCCTTGTCGCTTTGACAACTATGCCTTCCCCTCTCCTTCACATCCCGCGACTGCAAACAGTCCCACCATCTGGTCCGCCGGATCCATTGCCCAGCTGCAGGCCACCATCCGTTGCCATCATTCTCCGCGGGGTTCCAGCGTGCTGATGTCTAATGGCATCAATGGTGCCCACGGATGTTGCCTCAGGCTGACTCACCGGCCAGTGCCATCTCCCCTGTTCGGCGCACAAATAGTGTCGTCCCCAACAACTGCTGCAACAGTCCACAGGCAGCAATTTCCAGCACTGACGTGACACCCTGTGCAGCAGTCTCCAGCGCCATCCCTCTTCCAGCATCCCTTCCCGTGCAAGATCTCCCGGTGCCAAGTTCTCTGACACTGGTTAGTGGATTCCTGCGGCCAAACTGGTCCCTTGCTGCAGTCAGTCCCGCACTGGATCTCCACCGAAGTCACCCCTTCCTTGCTGTTCACCCAGCAGGAGCCGGTGCCACCGGACAGGCTGTTCACAGGAGATCCTTGTGCACCGTTGCTTGACATCATCCGCCCCTCACGATCAATTTTCCCACAGGTATACGCTTTTTCATCGCTGCCCTCCACTGGCCCCTCCATTGCTGTTGCGTCTTCATCCCCGCCTCCTGCCGTCGCCACTGTCTTCCTCCCCTCCTTCTTCCTGTCGTTGGCACTCCCTGTGACCACTATCATGGCTACATTATCCACCTGGTTAGTGTATCAGGTGTCGATTTTTTTTAAAAAAAAAAGAAAAAAGTGCGTCGGTTTCATCCAGAAACTGACCAGACAAAAAGGGAGGTTAAAAAGGGAGAAGAAGAAGCTGTCAGGAACCACACACACACACACACACACACACACACACACACATACACACACACAGAGAGCTAGAAAAAAAGAAGGGGAAAAAAGAGAAAGGTATTGAAAAAAAGTGAAGTAAAAAAGAGTTATTTCTTTTATTTATTAAGTCGACCAAGTCGGGTACGTTAATTGAGACGCAACGGCAGGGTCCCCATGGATTCAGTCGACTTTGACGCTTCGAGGCGGGCCTGCAGCTTTCTGTCCCGCGTCACTATGTAGTCGAGGCATGAGGATGAGGCACTTGTGGTGAGGATGGAGTCACCTTACCTCAGACACCCTGGTGACAGCCTTAGGTAGTAGAGGCAAAGAGGAAGATGGGCCAAAATAGGGTTTTCTCCATGGTTTGAGGAATCGGCTGATCTGGATCGTAATTGGCAGATTCTCAGATCGGATTGGCACCCACCGATCCAAATTTGGCTGAAGTCCTGATCCCATCCGGGCTTCCATCGGAATTGGCTGAATTGGTCTGGATTGGGACCGATTAAACTCTAATAGGCCAATTCCAGACTGATTCCTCGCCAGAATCAGCCCCCGCAATGGCCGTGACAGCTCAATTGGACTGAGCCCTGGATTAAGTCACCGGATCTAGGGCTTATTGGGTATGGTAAGCTGGATAGGGCGGGAAAGATGCCACCACAGCCACTGTTTCACCCATCTTGGTGCTGATTCCGGTCCAAAAAGGTAGGATCTGACCTAAATTGGATTGAGAGGCCAATTTTGAGTTTTTTTCCAATTTTATGGGGTTTTTGAAGAACTGATCGGGTCTGATTCCACATCTGAAAATCAGATGTACGATCCGGATCGGAATCGGAATCAACCAATTCTGCAATCCTTGTTTCCTCACCTCCTAGGAATGGTGGATGGGTTTTTTGGAGGCTGGAGGCCATAGAAGCTGCTGGAGGGCCTGCATCATGGTCCTCCTTTCCTGGGTATTGGAGACAGGACCTTAACGTCCAGCTTTCCACTATCTCTTTCGCTTTAACGTTATGCACTTAATGATCTCACCTAACCAGTATCGAACCAGTTTGGCAGCAGATCCAGGTATCTGTGACAGGTCCCATTTCCCCCACCTGCTTAGGGCGGGCGGCCCTCCGGTGCTCCACATGGTGCCTGGCAGCCACTTGGAACTTTGTGGTACCTCTTATAAAACGTTTAAGGTGCTTGTGACACATGAAATCAGGGATACAAATGGATCCAGATAAAATCCAGATCTGCTATGGATTTGTATCCGTTCATCCAGATAATATCCAGTTACAAGGGTATCCACCGGAGTGGATATCAGGATATTATCCAGTGAAGTACCCACTCCACTCTATTATAATTCACTTGGACTTAATTGTTATGATATGTAGATAATATATAATTATATATTTAGAATTATTTTATTTAAAAGTATGCATAAATGTAATATACTTGGTCGTTGTTACTAAATTTATTGACACTTTATATCTTAAAATTTATTTATGCATGCTTATGTACTATTAAACATATTAATCAAATAAAAATTAATTAACATTTTGAACCAGATATTATTTGTATCCACTCCGAACCTGGAGAATATCTGAATGATAATATCTGATATGTATCCATATATAACTCAGATCAGAATTAGATTTTCTATTTAGCTAAACAGAGTAGACGTGGAACCCGTATCTGCTGCATTTACATCCCTACCTGAAATACCCACCTCAGCGGCCGTGGTGTTGGTGGGGATTATTGTAGGTGATCTGGGCTAAATCGAGGCAAGGAGGGAGTGCCTTTCCTCACTTCATTGTCTAGATGGTGGCCTCAAAAAAATAGCATAGACGAGCATCTAGGGTTGCCTTTTGGTGCCCAGAAAAGTTGTCATTGCTTCTTGGTGCCCTGAATGAGCCTTTGCACACAGGTAGTTCTTTTACAAAAGGTCTGCCATCTCCATAAGACCTAAGCACTCGTTTGGTACAAGATTATTTAGGGGATAACCTGGTTTACCCTCAAATTAATCTTGTACCAACAGCCACCTTCAAAAAAATCTTGTACCAAGCAGCCCTTAGAGAGGAGCATTAATCAACTCCAAACACAATGTTGATCATACAATCATTTGACAACAATTTTCTGGCTGATTCATCATTTATGTTGTTGTTTGATTGCTTAACCGTAATCTATTTGCAGATTGGTTTTTAATTATTACTTTATCAGTTACCACCACCGGGTGATTAGCTAATTTGTTCATGTAGTTTATGGCTGATGAAGTGTTCTCCTTTATTATCATTTTTTTGATGATATGGAGTTGAAGGCTGCATGTCTTTTGGTTATGGCAATCTGTAAGAGTCTCATGAGATTTAATTGTAGTTGTCACTTGTCAGGTACCCCATTTTCATTTTGTCTAATGTTGTAGATTTTTCTTGACCATGAATTGATTGATTGTCTCTGAAAAAGGAAGTAGTATTTATTATTTATTTCAACGGAAATGCATATTGTTGAATTTTTTTGATGCAGGCCTGACAACAGGGTGATAAAATTGATTAAACTTCTAGGGGAGAAGGTGCAAGCTAAGCAAAAAAGAATTCTGTGCATGAATAAGGTTGATCTAGTAAATGAAAAGAAAGATTTGCTGAAGGTGGCTAAAGAATTTGGGGATCTTCCTGGTTACGAAAGGTTGGTAGATAAAATTTCAGCTACTTGTTCTATTCTTTTGGACTTAGTACCATTTTATATATCAACTAGTCAAATCACGTGCTTCGCACGTGTTCGAATAATATATTATATATTGATTAGATATAAATTTATAAGATAATTGAGATAAATTTTAGATAAGCACATTATAAAAAATTAGTTAAATTATAAATATTATAATTTACTCTTCAAATATACACATAAATCAGTAATCAAACTGACATTGATTTGAGCGACATTTATATGAATTTAACAACTTTGATTTATAAAGATTGTTTATAATATTATAAACCACTTCTTTTACATTATTATTATTATTATCATACTTATTTATTTGCAACCAAGGTAAAGATTGATTGATTTTAGTTAGTTATGATATATTTTTATATTTCTAGACTTATACATTCCAAATGAAAATGAAGATAATTTTGAAAGCAAAATAAGATGCGAAGAATGAAAACATCCACCACAACCTAGCAAGAAGTAAATATTACAACATAAATTACCATAGATCAATCTAAAATAGGTAGGACGAAAATATTATGTCAATTAGATATGGACTAACAAAGAGGCCACTCATGTTTTTGATACAAAACTTTTACTTAGTCATCAAAAATCTGAGTCATGATAAGCTACCATCTGTGCATGAATACATCTCAAAGAAGCTGTATAAAGAGGTGAGTGAGGAATATGTTTTCAAATTTTACTTTGTTCCTAGCAAGTCAAATTCCGAATTGACAACGTTAATGTGTCTCACCTGACCAACAAACTTTCCACTTCAAAAAAAAATCATAAAAGAAAGAAAGTGGAATCCTCTTGCATCAACAATAACAATGCACAAATGTTTTTGGCATATAAAAGAACTTGAATGGGAATGAACATTTAGATCTAGTATAATTTCCACTTAAACAAAACTCATTTTATGACGACATCACC
The DNA here is from genome assembly GCA_036172225.1 of Cryptocoryne crispatula var. balansae. Classification (NCBI taxonomy): domain Eukaryota; kingdom Viridiplantae; phylum Streptophyta; class Magnoliopsida; order Alismatales; family Araceae; genus Cryptocoryne; species Cryptocoryne crispatula. The sequence continues at coordinate 2,805,159 of CM069924.1, read as the reverse complement.
CAATCCCAATTGGATTAGGAATAACAATTAATCCAAATCTTAATTGGGTCTACAAAGCCTAATTCTCTAGATTGGTCTACTACTGAGATCTATAGAAATTGTTCCAAATCCTAATTGGGTCTACAAAGCCTAATTCAAATTTTCAGTTAAACTTCAGAGATAGAAATTTTAAATTTGAGAATTTCCTTTTTAGTTAAGAACTTACATCTTACTTTATTTCATTTTTACTTTTGACATTTTAGGTTTACAATGTGAACTGACGTTTTTCAATTTTAGGAGAATTTAAAGTAACTAATTTGATGACTTGGTTTGCGATACAAAGTTTTCTCATTTATTTAACTCTCTCAACTACCAACATCTTCAATAAAATATGAGAGAGAAAGAGAGAGAGAATTGCTCAAATGATAACATTTTGTATTGCAAACCAAACATGTATATTTACATGAAGTGAAATGGTATAAGTCAAATGTGCTTTGGCCATTATAATGAAGATCAAAGATAATGTTGTGTAGCCCAGTAGGAAGTAGCTAACTTATACTTTAGTGAATAAAAAATAATTAATTAATAAATAAAAATAAAGAAATTTGCAAAGTAAAAAAATTTAATTAATGTAAAAAATATAAAAAATATATATTATAAAAACATCAAAAATCTGAAAGTTATGAAATCTAAAAAATTTAAAAGGGTAGGGATTCAAAATCTGGAAACTTCGAAAACTTGGAAATCGGAAAAGATTAGAAAAATGAAAGTTGAAAAGATTGGAAATATGAAAACTAATTAAACACTTGAAAAGTTCAAAATTCCCTGAGGTTTGAAATTCTTAAATCGTAAAAAGTAAGATCCTAAAGATACATAAAATCTTGACGGTCTAAAAATTGTGAAAGAAAGAATTTTAATCTAACCCAACCAACAGAGTTTTATTATTGATTTTATTATATTTTATATAGAAAAAATACCATAAATAATTTTCATAATGGGATGTTTGTATGCATGATAAATTGGGATTTTATTACCATTTTATATTTTTGTAACAAAACTTCTTACAAGAGGTGTTTGACAATCATTATAATTTTATAGTTTTAAAGAATTTTACTTTATGAATAAAAAAAGCAAGTGACACCTTTTTTTTATCTTGTCATCTCCCACCTTGTTTAGTCATATATGGTATCCACTATTTTCTTATTATCATATCTTCCCAAACTTGATAAATATATTTTAGTGATTAGCTTACACTTTATTTTGTTACAATCTTTTATCATGAAAATGTACAAAAAATTATTGTGCAACCAAACACCCTACGTGATGTAAGAGCAAAGTTAGGCCGTGAATGAATACATGCCAACCCAATTTTTAAATTTTATAATAGCGTAATGTAGTTTATAAATTTTAAAAATAAAATCACACAAATAAAAAATCAAGTCCAAACACTTTATGAATACATATAATTAAGATGCTGTCAAAATTTCATGTTACCTGGGAATCTATTAGTAAAATATTTTGTAATTTATCATCATTATGTCATAAAACTATTCGACCGTTGTTGATTTCACATTTATAAAAAATATCCCGTCATATTATATTGTTGAATCTTGTTTGACAACAATAAGTACTAAGCAATAAATAGATTTATCAATAAGAATATCATTTTTAGATTCTTTCATTTGTTACCTGTATTTACTTTTCTAGTAAATACATATTTAGATATTTTAATTTTATATCATACTTTAATAATGATATAGCATTTATATTTACACAAAATACATTTATAATACCAATAGATAAAATAATAGAATGCAATGTTAGTTTTATTTTAAAAAATAGATAATATCAACTATGCGGTGTTGACAATTATTATAAAACAAAGTTTGTAAAAAGGGTGATTAACATTGCATTTCTTACACACACAAAATGAGACCGTATAAAGAATAATAATGATGTCGGATGTTAAGTTTAGAGTTCAGGTACACTTTATTAGCTATCAATATAATAAAATATCATTTTAAAATGTGACGAGAGTAGTGAATTTTGGTAATAGATATTTATTATCATGAAAAGGGTTAAATTATTTTGAATAAATTGAAATTTTGTCTTAATTTTGATTTTTTATAAAAATAAAAATAATTTTATTTATGAAAATATAATTTACATTAATCTATATAAAAATAAATTAATAAATGTCATATTACTATTACATCTAATCTATCATCTTTAGTATTTACTTTATTTTGTATTCTTTATATAACAAAATTTTAACTATTTATATATTTATTTATCACAAACCTAAGATACTATTAACCACGAGTTCACCATGAATGTATTACTATTACATCTAATCTTCTCTCAATAATATTTATTTTTATTTTGTATCCTTTATATAACAAAATTGTAACTATTTATATAGTTATTTATCACAAACCTAAGATACTATTTAGGTTCAAAGAAGAAGACCACGACGAGTCCATGGTAAATATGGACAATAAAGACTATTTTTCTGAGGTATAATAAAATGGTATACACCACCAATCAATTGAATAGTGATAAATCAAAACTGTGAGGAGAGAGGATGGGTCTAGACAACAATGGAGGCTATATGCTTGTCGACGAAATAAGGACTCCCACTTCTAATAGATAATAGATTTGATGTCTATCAGTCTGTTACCAGAAACATAGTTGTCAAGGCGTCCGCCTAGGCGGCAAGGCACTTTTCCAACAACGCCTTGTCTGGGGCCAAAAAGGCGCCCGCCTAGGCATCCCAGGCGCTAGCCTAGGCGCCCAGGCAAGGTGCCCTAGCTATTTTTACATGATTAAAAATATAATTTTGAGAGATTTTTCCTCCTTGATACCCCTCACAAGAGACACTTATTCAATGATAGTTTGAATATATTAATATATTGCACTATCATTTATACTATCATACATATTTAAGATTTATGATTATAAACATATATTATATACTTAATTAAGTTCTTTTTCAGCTCTTTCTTCTCTCTCTCTATCTCAGTTAATTTACCAAGATTAACTCCTTATCTAAAAATAAATACCCACACTTTTATAATTATATATATAAGATCACTTATATTATTACATACTTTTTTGGGTTCGGGGGCTTCGCCCCCCTGCCAACCACCCACAAGGGATGCTACCCCCTTGACCCCTGTGACCTGACCGCGCAGGTCAATCCACGACTATTCTGCGCTCCCCCCATTTAATAATATTATAATAATATTTCACCATCATTTATACTATCGCACATATATAAATTTTATAATCATAAATGTGTTATATACTTAAATTTTATAAAAATCTATTCAACTTTCTTCTCTTTCACACACACATCATATTTACTAATGTGCATAGATAAAACACTCATATTCAATTATAACATAAAAATATAATTATATTTATGTTTATTTTTATGTATAACAACTTTCCGACTCAACCTTCCTTGAATACCGCCTTGACCGCCTAGACGATGCCTAAGCGGCCGTCTTGTCGCCTAAGCAGAATCGGTACCTTTCAACGTCTTGGGCGCCTTGTCGCCTTGACAACTATGACCATAAAATCACATGTTGATTTCGTAATGGCTTTAAAATGTTATGGCATCATCAACACGCTGTCAAGGAAATTTATAGGAGAGGGAGTGATATCTTAGGTGGGGAAAATGAAGACCATGTTTCTCTTCATTATGATCAAAGTAGACAACAAACTTCATTTCATTGATGGGAAGTAATGAAGTCACATGTTGGATTCTCAGGCAAACTCAAAACTCAACTCAAGCCTTAATTCCAAATTATTCGGTGTTCGTCATTTTGAGTTACTTCTTCAAAGATAAATAAATTATCCAGATTATATTGAATTACCTCTCCAAGTTAATTTAGGTCTACCAAGTTTTTTTTGTTTGTATTATTTTAATATTTTCTACTTTTCTAATTGGTGTTTTCTTATGTCTACAATTAATATGCTTGGGTGTTGTTTAAGCGACCGCTTAAGCTAAGTGGTAAAGCGGTTCAAGCTAAAGTGTCCAACTACTTTTTTGTAAGGCAATAAAGCATCTGCTTTGGGCCGCTCAAGTGGTAAAGCGGCCCAAAGTGTCTGCTTTGGTCACGGGTCGCTTAAGTTAAATGGATCTGCATGAGATGGATATTGATATTTTCATTGCGTATATTTTTTTAGAATTGTTCAGTTTTTTTATTAGTTCTACTTTTATAGTTCTATGTACTATTGAATGTGTTTTTTATCATTGTTATTTGCTGGCTATATTTTTGATATTGGCAAAAATGGTTTGCATGTTTTATGTTGTGGATAGATGATTTGCATATTTCATTAAAGAAGGATGTAAAAAAAATTGGAAATCATTTTTTATTTTTCTATTTGCATATAAAATTTCTGTTTATACATGTCTCATTGTTAGTTTTTTTTTTTATTTGGTGGCCTGGCTGCTCATCCCAACTAGTCTTGCTGGCTACCGCTTGAGTGCAACTTAAGCAAGCGCTTTGTTGCTTAAGCGGTAAAAGAATCCTTAGTTGTTTTGATCGCTTTGTTGCCTTGACAATCATGATTCCTCCTTTTGGTCCCTCCTAAATCTTATATGCCAAATTGCACTCACATCACAAGCCAAGGACACTTTTCATTTTAATTAACAATAATCCTGAAAAGCCTGTGCGGTGATCTCACTAAGTGGAAGTGTTTTCTTTGATAGTTTGTTACTCTACTACTAGCTTGGTAGTATAGTAGGCTTGTCTATTTTTCATTATTGTCTTTTTCTTTTTTCTTCTTTTTTCTAACATATACTATGTACTTCCATTCTTTTTAATTAAGGAATTCTGGTTTACCATCTTAAAAAGAAGTATGACCACTTATTCATCTTAACATTTTCATTTAAGGAACATTTATTTTAGAATCATGTTTTTTCTTTATTATCCAACATTCACTATCATATGTTAAAATTTTCTCTTCGCATCCACAAGTAAAATCAAGCTGTAAGGCTTACCCAAGTCCTTTGTTCTTACTTAGGCCCGAAACATGTTCACATAATTGTCCGATCTGAATCTATGTTATCCGAGGTGTGAGCCGCCCGAGGTGAGGGACCTAGCGTCTCGCCTCAGGTGCCTAGATATTATATATTTTTTTAATTATTTTAATTTAAATAATATATATCTAACATAAATAGTTAAAATAAATAAAAAATATTTATAATATTAAAATAAATACATTATTTTAATAATTATATATTGTAGCTATCAATAAATAATGTTATAACAATAAAAGAAGGTCAATAAAAATATAACATCATAATGACTAACAAGAGTAGAGTGCAAATCAAACATAACATTCACATAACTACTTAATGAGAGTAGAAATCAATGACAAAAAAAGACAAATATCATAATTAAATTAAGAAATGGATCATGTTTAACCATATTTGTTTGACTTAGGCGGGTGAGGCATTTTAGGGCAAGACGAGATGTTTTTCCAGTGCCTCTCCAGCATCAATTGCCGAGGCGGTTGAGGTGAGCACCTCTTATAACTATGATCTGAATCAAAATTAGTTGAATCAAATCGGAGTCGGCATGGGCCAACTCAATCTAGACGTAAAACAACGATCCACCCCATTGTTGTCAAGGCGACAACACGCTCAAGTCATTGAAGGGTACCAATTCTATTTTGGCAATAAGACGGCCGTTTAGGCATTGTTTAGGCAATCAAGGTGGTTTCATTAGATATGTACGTAAATATATATGGATATATACAATCTTATATATAATTTGATGTTAGTACTATATATATATCTATGCATATATACATAAATATAGTTATATTTGTATGCTATAATTGAGTATGTATGTTTAAGTTTATATACATATAAATGTGATTTTATATATGTAATTATGTATGTGTGAGTATATTTTTTGGGAAAGAGTTAATCTTGATAAACTAAGTGAGAGGGAGAGAAAAGAGAGTAAGGGATAACTTAATAATTTTTAAGTATATAATATATATTTATAACTGCAAATCTTAAATATATGTGATAGTATAAGTGATAGTGAAATATATTAATACGTTCACACCATCATTAAATGGGTACCCCTTGTGGGTGGGAGTATGAGAGAGGCAAAACCCCGAAATAATTTTTTTATCATGTATAAAGCCCAGGCACCTTTTGGGCTCCCCAAAAGCCTAGGTGCCTTTTTTGACAACTATGATCCAAGGGTTTTGCCTTGGATTTAACTAAATCAGCTTGGATTGAGAGTCGGGACTGACTGCCAATGGTGGTAGCAGTGGCACCCTACATATCTGCGGCGTCTTCCTCACCTGATGGACCCAATACCGTCAGCCCAATATGACCTGCCTTTGGGTGGGGAAGATGCTGGCCGCCACCACCTTGTATCGGATTCTACCTTTGATCCAACCCCAAAAGGTTCATATCAAACCGGTGATCCCCTTATAAATGTGTATATATTATTTTTATGTTTTGTGTTTTTTTAAAGAACCAAATCTGGATCAGTTTTTTTTCCTTGGAATCGGTCAATTCTGAGTCGACACTAGCGGATCCTATCTCCTACTCTGATTCCGTGATCCTTGACCCAAGAGAAAAACTAATTGGTTTTGATCTTGAATTATGGACCAAAGTATTAAATAAAATTTTGAATGAACCCCAGACAAGTCAATGTGACAATTTCATTTATATTAAGTAGTTATGCTTACGAATCCAAGACTCCATCTGTCATGCTTGGCAAGCCTGTCTAATTAGTTGCTAAGTTCACTCAGGAATATCCAGTGTATATAATTTTTTCTACTTAGACGTATTTTGTCATATTTAATATTTAGTTAGATTTTTAGGGCTTCGAAGGTTGGGCTTGGTAAAATCCAAGTTTGACATTCAGAGCATCGGGATCAAATTAGAACACCAAGTCTGCCAAAGAGTCAAATTTTTATATCAAAGGCAAATACGTAGGGGGTTAGTTGGTTGGCATTTCAAGCTTCAGGGGCCAATTGACGCTCCTGAGGAGAAGCAACTTTAGGTGTTAAAAGAAGTGTATTTTTTTCTTCTTCTTGGAGAATAATTTTATCTATTTGCACAAGAAATTATGGGAGGGGAAAGAGGTCGTCACCTGTATAAAAAATGAAATTGTAAAAGTGAAGAAGATGCGGGAAACAGGAACAACGGTGATATGAAACAAATACGTGACCAGAATCTTAAAGACCCCTCACCTGAAACAACTATCTCTCTCTCTCTCTCTCTCTCTCTCTCTCTCTCATGTGCGAGCAAGCACATCTGCAAAAAACATGCCACTGACTGCCATTCAGAATGGAAAGAAAGCAAAAGCAAAGGAAGGGAAACAGAAAACTGCTAAGGTTGCATTTGGACTAATGTCTTCAGCTTCTTTACCAATCAGGAGAGAGGATGAGTTGCAGGGTCTATCTCATACTGAGCTTGCAGAAAACAAACAATGCATAAAGAATAATAGAAAGAAGGGAACATTTGGAACATTGCCAGCCAGTTTGGTTCAAGAATAAGGGACAGAATAACAGCCTATTCCATCGATTCCTATGAAAGGGAGTTTGGGGAGCACAATGAGTTTTGTCTACTTGTCTAGTGTAGGGCCTTATTCTTGTCCAAGGTATTATGAGTTGGGATCAACCCTTGGATTGACTGGGGATGATCCTGATCCAAATTGGAGAGAAGGGATAAGCTGTGTCAGACCTTTTTTGTGCTCTATTGATTAGACAATCTTTTATTTGCTGCAAAGGGAATCACATTTTCTTTTTGCTTGAGTTTTTTTTAAAATTTTCTATGGAGGAATTTATGCTTTGGTTATTGGTTGCCTTATCTGTATATTGTGATAGTTTGATGATGAATGCACTACGTGTATTTGTTTGAGAGCTTTTACCCGGACAATTGCTGATTTAGATTAATTTCGTATTCATTCTCATGCATTTGGAACAAATGTAAATTATTAACTTATTTTATGCTTAGGTACTTTATGGTTTCTGGTCTAAAGGGTGCAGGCGTGAAAGATCTTACTCAATATTTAATGGAGCAGGCATGTTCTCTTTAGTGTTTAATGAGTTCTAATCAATGGTGGAGTATATATGTTCTATGCATTTATGCTGATAAGTTACTGTCTTTACAGCATTTTTACAATCATTTCCTCGTCGCATTAATTTATTTTTAGTCAACTTTACATTAAGAGGAATGCACGTAACCTTTTCTGTCCTTTCTTGTAAAAATTACCTGCAACACCTGATGAAGCACTATGAAATGCTATGCATTGTGCATTGAAGTTCAGGCATAACTGAAATTTAAAATGACTATAATCTAGACTGATTATAAACTAACACTGCCCTCCAGGATATTTCAATTGAAGAAGCAACAGGCACAGAGGACATATTTGCTCATTCACACTAAATCTGGGAATGGGTAATGGATTATTTTTCATTTTTTACCTATGTGATGTGGAAAATTCCAGACACTCATTTAAGTTCATTAAATTGTTGAGTTTAATTGACCACAAAGTAGAAATTTCATTTCATGGAAGGTGCTAAGGGAAGAAAAAGGATTCATTGATTTGCTGATTTGAGAAGGGAACTCTTATGCCGTTTGCTTGGTCATATGATAGACAATAGTGTCAACTGTCGAGCCCTTTGTCATTCATCGTCTCTAAGACGCAGAGAAAAATGCCTATGACAGAAGAAAAGTAGAAACCACAAAAAATATCTAAATTTGATTTCATCCTAGGTTTTAAGGTGTCTAGCAGGATGTAGAGGAGATAATAATTCTTTCATACCAAAAATTAATTTTTAATTTATTCATATCAGAAATTTATACACTGTTCCACCCTTATTCTACAGCAGACTATACCTGAAGTTAAAACAAGTGTCATTTTTTTTCCTTACTATTTGAGCTAATTTATTTGATGTATTCTTTTTATCAACATCTGTCTGGGAATTCATTTTCTAAACATGCAGGCATGTTTCAAACTCTCTCTTTCTGAATGTAATCTTGGATGCAAATCATACAAGCTGTTGTTGGCAGCAAGACACACATTGGGGTCTGTCTTATAGACCTTTGGATGTCTACCTTAAGGACGTAGGGGCGGATGGTTAGTCGACCCCCCAACTAGTCCAAATTTTGAATTCTTTTAAGTTAAGCCGAGACGTAGGGGCGGATGGTTAGTCGACCCCCCAACTAGTCCAAATTTTGAATTCTTTTAAGTTAAGCCGAGACGTAGGGGCGGATGGTTAGTCGACCCCCCAACTAGTCCGGTTTGTTGAATTAAATATATTTTTTTATTTAATTTCACTTGATTGTTTATTTTAAGATGTTTTTTTTTGTTTGTTGAAGGCCCTGCACTGTGTGTGCGCAGGGTACTGTTCAGCCGAGAGAAGACCCGGTCTATTGTTTGGACCGGACCGGCTCATTTCCTGGGCCTGCAGCTGCTTCTGCGGGGGCCGGCCGGCTTCGCCCGGTCGCGCCTCCCCTTCGTTTTCTTTTTTTTGTCTTCTCTTCACCGGGTGGGCTCCACCGATATCCACCGTGGACATAAGTCCGGGGGATATTATTTCCCCCGGCTACAGTGCATTCCCGGCGTTCTTCCGGCTCCCGGCGGCAGCGCGGCTCCGTCTCCGGCGGCTCCGGCTTTGTTTGACGGCGATGATACCTCCGGTAGGCAAGGAAGAAGAAGAGGGCGGTCCTAGGGGAGGAAGCAGCCTTCGCTGGTGACGGCGGGGAGGGCCAATATAGGCTTTACGGCTTCCACGGCGGCTTGCAGGAGGTGCTGCGACGTCCGGCGGAAGAAGAAGAGAAACCGTGTGGCTTCAACAAGGCTTCAGGGGACCGGTAATTCCTTCAATCCCTCCGAACGATCTCTAGGCCTCCAATTTCTTCTCCCTCTCCTCTCCATCCTCTCGACGTCGGGCCCCGCTTCCTCTTATAGGCCTTCAGGCTATGCGACTCCGGAAAGGACTTTAAACGGCAATGTGAGTCCGACTGGGAGTCGAACCTCCCGGCTCCACCGAAACCTTCCTTCTGTTCCCCCTTCTATACCCGGCCTTCCTTCATTGAGGATTGCTCCTTCTCCGAGAGAGAATCAGGAATGGCAATTTGAATCCGGGTAGAAGTCGGCCACTACGTAATCTCCGGAACTACCCTGGATAGACCTTCCGACTTCTAAAAGGAGATTCCAGCTATACCATTGAGTCCTAATCGGACTTGAACTTCCTCTGGCTTGACCGGACTTATCCTTATTGCAGTAAATCTCTGCTCTCCTTGATTATTTCCATTTTTTTTCTTTTGACGTGGTCTCCTCTCGAACAAATCTGTCGTAGAGGGAATGGGCCAGAATTGGTATTCCAATGGGTCCATTTGGCACTTATTAAACCCCTTTAATAACATGTTTACTCGACCAACAAATTGGCCTTGAAGTGGGCCTACTTTAAAACAAAGCTCATTACATGCATGGAAATGAGCTTAATCTAAAAAAAATCGGTGCCAACAGGTCCCTTTTTGTAATTAAGTCTCCCTATACAAGGGAGCTCATTACGTTGAAATAGAAGAATTTTGGGGAAAAGGCATTTGGCCATCAGCCCGGGGAGGGGGGTTGCCTTGTAGGTCTTCTCCACCTCCTTGTCGGCCATGGTGGCCTTCATGCTTCCTCACCCTCTGGCGACAGCACCTTCTTCACCTCCATGCCATTCTTCCCACTACTTCTCCTTCACCAGTTACAGACCTCACCATTCTTCAGTCTGTCATCGTCTTCTCCATTCTGATTCTACTACTTGAGGTCCACTCCCCTGCAACCTGGACATGTCAAGCTCGGTGGTCTGTCCACCGCGAAGGCAGATCTGGCAATCCCTGGCATCTCCTTCAGTGTCTTAGCATCCCCGGAGTCTTGAGCGGCCTAACCGACACCTCCCTCTTCCCCGACGGCTTCATTCTCAGGCCCCTCCGGGACCATCCTCCACTGTGAGGATGTCACCTTCTCCCTGCTCCCCCATTCTCTGTGGCGCTGAGGAAAGAAAACAACAAGGATAGGTGAAGGCGGTTAAAGAGATGGAGCCGAAGACGTAGAGTGGTGAAGAGGAACAAAGTTCCCCTGGCTTTGTTGGGCTCTGCCTGGGAAAGGATGGACACCGACCACCGTCTGTTGCCACCGCTCCCTCAGCTCCTTCTCTGCCATGCGGACAAGGTGGAGGCATTAAAGACGCATGAAGACAACGATGCCCAAAGGCGAAATGGGGCTCCCACCCTTTTGTCCGGACATGCGGTGCCTCTTCATGCGCCCGATCTGTGGCCATGAACCCCCACCTGTCTGATGCGGCTCATGCGGCTGTGGGTGCTGCAAAATTCCACGAGGGGGGTTTTTCTCGCTCGTTCACAGGACAGTCACGACCCCCCAGTGGGGTCTCTTCTTCACGCACGCGGTGCAATGTAGAACCTCCACAACCCCCCCCCCCAACCCCATCAACCAGCAGCCTCCACGACCTTAGGGGGATTAAGTCGTGGCTGAGGGCCAGGTCAGACTTCCAACTAGTTTAAGCCTTGTCCGCTTGGTTTGAATGATTTTTGGTTTATTTTTAGCATTTTTTAACATTTTTGCAGCATTTTAGCCTGTTCCACCATGCCATCCTGCATCGGCCTTGTTGTGTTAATGTCTCCACTCTATAGGCACCGAAGTTATTTGTGGTTAAGTGACCAAAAATGCAAAAGCATGGTATTATAGATTTCTTTTAATTATTGTGATTTGAATTTTTCTTTTGATGAAATATATTTGATTATAGATCCACCTCCTAAATGCATCATTTTCATAATAAAAATATAGAATTATGAAAAGCAACATTTATGGAACTAAAGGACCATTTTGATTTACCCATTGTTATTTGTACCATATCTTCTATTTCTTACCTCAGAATTTTTATTCTTAGGTTTTTTTGTATTATTAATTTTTTACTTGCATGACGTTATGTTTGTTGTCATTTCTGAACACAGATAGCTAAATACATGAAATTGTCATGTTTGATGAGATATGATAACAAAAAGAGTGGAGACCATGTATAACTATAAAATGTGGGGAACCACAAGGGAAATAAAGGTTTCACTCCTTTTTTTGTCGAAGAAGGAATCATCTGTAAAAACATATTTTTGTAATGATTGCCAAACACCCTTTTTTAACAAGTTATGTTACAAAAGCATATTTTTGTGACATAAACTCAATTTGTCATGCAACAAAGCACCCCATTAGCATCTTAAGCCTATATTTGTTGAATTGTGGTCCTGATGAGCCAGATAAGTTGTTCTTATGTTTCTTAAAAGCAAAGCATACTGCAGATTATATCTCCTTTTTTTTAGCTGTATCTCTTCGTCCACAGGCAGTTAGAAGGCCTTGGGAGGAAGAGCAAACACTGATGACTGAAGAAGTTATGAAAAGCATCTCACTGGAAGTTGTTAGAGAGAAAATGCTAAACCATATTCATCAGGTGATACTTTGTTTTATGACTTACATACAAGGTTTCCTGCACATTTTCTAGATTGGCTCGAATCCAATTGGTTACTGAAGGTTATTTAAATCTTTTTGGGGGCATGGGTGTGAACTGGGCTGTGAGTGTATTTGACACGGTAAGATACTTAGATGCGCTTGCCATTTGTCCTCTTGTGGCACTACGCAAGTCCATATGGTTATCTGAGGTGGTGGGTTCAAGTTAATTGTAGATCACTGTTGCTTTTATTTGGTGCAATGCATAGAAGTAGCCTTGTTTGATCTCAAGGAAAAGGTTAATGGAAAACTTTTCCCGTTTCTCTTTCTTCATGAAGTACATTATTATTCATGCAAGTTCATTTTCAGGAAATTCCATATGTCATGGACCACCGGCTAATGGATTGGAAGGAACTGAGAGATGGGTCTCTTAGAGTGGAGCAACATTTCATTACCCCAAAGTCAAGCCAGCGTCAAATCCTTGTGGGAAAAAATGGATCTAAGATAGGGTAAAGATTTCATGTGTAGAATTTATTATATGTTCTTTTTATTTTATTCATCTTTATTTCCTTGAATAAAAATGCTGTGGCTTTTAAGGATAATCTAATTTCAATTCTATATAATCTTTGTTTTGTTCTCATAAATCTTTTAGTTCACTAGTTAAGTAGTTTCCTGGGCAAGTTTGCATGATTCCTGGACTCTGCTCGAAATATAGTTTTAGACGCTGACTGAGAGATGTTACTGAGGACACTGCTGACTGAGAGATGTTACTGAGGACACTGCTGACTGCCTCGATTGTGGAGGCATTGTTGTCATTTGTCAATGTAAGGAATCGTCCATAAAAGTTTGGTGCAGCGGAAGTGACGATTCCTATGGGTTCCTTTAGAATCCGTCTCAATCAGAACCGAACGACGAAAAACGATCAAATCGGGTTCGAATATACCTGATAGGGATTCATATAATCCCATGGACATGAAGAAGATGAACTTCTTAAGCTATTCAAACCGTTCAAGTGTCTGGTTTCCAGCAGTATCCACACGAACTTCATCCACAGTAGGTTCTCCCTTCGCGCCGGCCTCGAGAACTCTTCCCGAGCGGAGCTCCATCGACCATGGACACCTTCTAGAGAGAGGAGGTAGGGAGGAGGCTAGGGACGTGGTTTTCACCCTTGGCTTGATGGGGTTTGACTGAAACCATTAGTATTTATAGAGAATTATGAAATTTTTCATAAAAACCCAAAATCTCCATAAATTACGTCCTTGCCCCTGTACTTGTGGATAAGTCCTTTTGTGTGTGACACACTAGGCCCAATAACCTATTTGGTTGAGGCCTAAATAAAATAGAACAATTCTATTTAATTTTAATTAAATCTGTTATCCGATAACAGATTAATCGACCTACCGTTCATGAAGGGTACAGGCCACATCCCATGATCCCAAATGGCTATGGGGATAATCTCATCCAAGGAGGGTTGGGTCGGGGGTCGCGACCGGGTCGCGGGACCCCCAGGCCGACCCGGTCGCGACCCGGGTCGCGACCCTAATTTTTAGTTAATTTTTTTTTTGAAAAATTCAAAAAAATAAGAAAAATGCGAAAAAAAATCTGAAAAAATACAGAAAATTGGATAAATTAAATGACATGATTTAAATAAATAATGCATCAATTTTATTCCAACGTGATGTGTTGTACGCTTTGTAGGTAGTTGATGTACTCTCCCGTGTCATTTGGGTTGAGTACGAAACTTGATACGTGTACGTATGACGATCGTATTCGTACGTCCTCGAAAGCTATCCTAAGACTTGATCGAAACGAGTCACCATGTAACTATGGTCGATTGGATCGAAGTATCCGATGACTCAGCGTAATTCATTCGCGGTACTCTTGATCGTATGTAAGGCAAGAGCACTTGGGATGAATCGTACACATAGTCGGGGGCATCGTGGTATTATAACTCGACTCGGTAGCTACGATGACCTCCTGCACCTTGTGGCGGCCTTCTGCACGTGATCGGTATCTTGGGTCGCGTAGAGTATATTGCTCCTCGCCGGTAAAACGTAGCGACGTGTTAGGAGATATGGGAGGATGCGGGGTCCACTTGTACTTGTAAAGTGTCCGTGCCCCGTATCGAGCACCGTCATCGCTACTCTTTGACGACGAATCCTCGGACGTACGAGTACGCACTCGGATGTTCGGCTCGGCGTATCTTCTCGATCGTCTTCGACGCGTATCGGCACTCTAACGATATCGAAAAGGATCGATCGCCAACTTGTTTACTTTTCGCCTACTTTGCGTACCTTGGCTAGTTCCTTCTCGGTCCTCTGGTGCTTTCTTTAGTGAGGGAGGGATGCGGAATTCTTCGGTACAAGGGACATCGTCGAGCACTCCTTCGGCCCATTGTCGGTGCTTGGGGTTGAACTCCGGTTCTCGACCACTTCTCGGTCGTTTACCCGAAGCTTAAGGAGTTCTTCGTAGAATATTTGATCGAAATCGATATCCTCCTCTTGATTGGCGGCTCGTCGACCGAAGACGTCCCGGCTTGCGTGTGCTTTATCCGACTCTTTTGTTCCATACGGTTACGCCGTTCTATCGAATTCCTCGACTTTAACCTCGTATTTGTAGTGACGATACACGAGGTCTTGAAGCCTCCGCAGTGTCAACTTTATTTCTCTGCTTTGTGTGAATCGGTGAATGTAGACCCGATTTCGCTCGCGGCCGAAGCGGATGTGGTTTGACTTAGGACACGATGGCTACGTCCGCGAGTCCTCGTACCACTGGTACTTTACCGTAGTCCATTACGTCAAATCGGTACATAAATTGAATGTCGTACATTATTATCTAAGTAAGCTTTGATTAATTAAGTGATGAAAAAAATTTCTACGTACCCCGGACTTAGTATCGTATGACTCGTTCAACTCTGCTTTCGTTCCAAGTGAAAACTCCGCATTACTGTAATCGTACATCTTGTACATGACGATAATAGCCCGGTCGTCGTCACCCAGACCGACCGTCGGATGACGCTCTTAGCGTCATCTAATAGCTCGTTCGTCGCCTTGAAATGTGGTATAGCGATATCTTGGGGTTGAAAAAGTAACCTACGAAACAAATAGTATTAGTAAACAAGTTATACGCAACTTTGATTAATAAAAAGATTAGTAAATGTTTAAGAAAATATACCTGCTTTGCATGTATGGGTTGATGTAATGTACGCTCCCGACGACGATCTATAATATCCCGCCAGCGAAGTCGGACACGGTCTTGGAGATTTCTTCTTTGGCTCTCTCAATCGCATCGTATAAATACCCCGTATGCCTTTTCTATCTCCGTCAACTATCCTTAGTACCTTCGCTATGGGTTGGACGATGTCTAACGTCTTCTTTACAACTTTAAAAAATCTACTCTCTTATGTCCTACTTTTCTCCCCTTTCTCTATCCGATGGGTTACATCAGCCATCACGAAACTACCCGACCCCGGTGAAATGACCATTTGAGTTAGAGCTCTCCTTTGACTCAATAAACTTTCTAAGAAAATATAGTGGGAGGCGAACCGGGTTGCACCGGGCCGTAACAACTCTCGCCCCTTGGTGTGTTCCCTCATAAGTGCAAGGACAAAGTTGTGGTTATAAATAAATAAAGAAATAAACTGGGCTAGCTTAACTACCCTGTCTATTTGAGGATCCTTGCATATATTGATGCGGGACAAACCGGCTAATCCGGGCTAAACCGAACGAAAACGACTCAAACCGGCGCTAATCGCCGCTAAAACATCTAAAGAACCCAAAATGGAGCAAAACCAGTCCGAACCGGTCCAAAACAGTCCCGAACCGGGTCCGGACCGGGTCGAACCAAGGCCCGAACCGGTCTAAACCAGCTCGAGATGGCCCGAACCGGCCGCCGGAACCGGGCGGTTCGGGCGTCGAACCCGGCTTTGAGCCGGCTTGGGCCGGGTACGGACCCGGTTGAACCGGCCGGCCCGGCCGGTGCAGGCCTCGGACCGGTCGGCCCGAACCGCGCGGTCGCGCGCGTTCGTTCGCGGGATGCCCGGGACGGGGGTCGTGGCGCATGGAGGAGGGATGCCGCCGGTGGTCGCGTGGCCCCGATCGGCTCCGTCGACGCTCGTCGCCGTGGCGTCATCTCGACGGTGCCGCGTGAGGGAGATCGCGACAAAACCACGCGTAAAGGGGCGTCCGCGTCGTCCTCTTCCATCCGAGCGCCGCGGCAGAGCGGGAGGCAGGTGGCGGAGCCGAGGGCGTCATCCTCGCCCCGTTCGGACGCCGTCGCGCGCAGACGGCCGCAGCGTCGTCCTCGCGGGGGCTTCACGACGCCGTCGTCGCCGTCCGGCAGGTGCAGGCCCCGGAGCAGGGGGGAAAGGCGCGGGCGATGGCCCAGCCGCCTCGACGTTGTCCGGCAGGAGGCGGAGGCGCAGGCGCAGGCGGAGGCGCCGTCGCCGTGGAACACCGCCGGAGGAGGGGGGGTAGTCCGCGTCGTCGAGGCAGGAGGAGGAGATCCGGGGATCGCCGGATCTCCCCTCCCGCCACTCCTCCTTCTCCGTCTTCTCTGTTCTTCTCCTCTGCGCCGTCGACAAGGGGTCCGCAGGACCTGTCCGCCATGGGAGGAGGCCGCAGGAGTGGGTGGATTTTGACCCGGCTATGGCTGCCAGGTAGAGATGGAGCGGGAGACGGAGGTCGAGGGCTGGGCGGGTGTCGAACCGAGAGGGGAGGGAAGAGGTGAACGGCGCGGGGCCAGGGGGGAGGGAAGGAACCGGTCTCACGATACCGGAGGTGGAGAAGATAAGCCGCGAGTCCTTCCGGAGGTGAAGAAGGAGCCGGCCTCGTGCGGAGGTGGGGAGAGGGACGGCCCTCGGCTGGGCGGGGTGGGGAAGAGACGGGCCGAAGCCCTCGCGCGGGAGAACCGGCGCCCGGGCGTTCCCGAAAATTGCTGTTGATTGATCGATATGTACATCGGACCCCTCTTTGTATAGAGGATGAATTTAATTTTAAAAAAAGACCCTCTAAGACTTACATTTACATACTTGTCCTCGTAAGGACACGAATAAAATAAAAACCCAAAAGACTACGAAATATGTCCCTACGTCACATTCTCTCCGTAGGGAGAAAACTCGACCTCGAGTTTTTAAACCGGTTCGGACGTACCCCAGACTCGACTCGTGAGAACGAGTCGATTCGAAACTCGATGCAAGCGATGCGGGACGAGCCGGCTAATCCGGGCTAAACCCGAACGAAAACGACTCGAAGCCGGCGCTAATCGCCGCTAAAACATCTAAAGAACCCAAAAATGGAGCAAAACCGGTCCGGGACCGGTCCCGAACCGGTCCCGAGCCGGGTCCCGGACCGGGTCGAACCAAGCTGAACCGGTCTAAACCAGCTCAAGATGGCCCGAACCGGCCTGAACCGGGCGGTTCAGGCGTCGAACCGGCCTGAACCGGCTTGGGCCGGGTCTGGACCCGGTTGAACCGGCCAGCCGGCCGGTCTGGGCCTCGGACCGGTCGGCCCGAACCGCGCGGTCGCGCGCGTTCGTTCGCGGGATGCCCCGGACGGGGGTCGTGGCGCATGGAGGAGGGATGCCGCCGGTGGTCGCGTGGCCCCGATCGGCTCCGTCGACGCTCGTCGCCGTGGCGTCATCTCGACGGTGCCGCGTGAGGGAGATCGCGACAAAACCACGCGTAAAGGGGCGTCCGCGTCGTCCTCTTCCATCCGAGCGCCGCGGCAGGGCGGGAGGCGAGGGGTGGCGGAGGCCGGGCGTCATCCCTCGCCCCGTTCGGACGCCGTCGCGCGCGGGGAGCCGGCCGCCGGCGTCGTCCTCGCGGGGGGCTTCGCGGCCGCCGTCGTCGCCGTCCGGCGGTGCAGGCCCGGAGCGAGGGGGGAAAGGCGCGGGCGATGGCCCGGCCGCCTCGACGTTGTCCGGCGGGGAGGCGGAGGCGCAGGCGCAGGCGGAGGCCCCGTCGCCGTGGAACACCGCCGGAGGAGGGGGGGGGAGTCCGCGGCGTCGGGGGCGGGGGGGGAGATCCGGGGACCGCCGGGTCTCCCCTCCCGCTCCTCCTTCTCCGTCTTCTCGTTCTTCTCCTGCCGCCGTCGACGAGGGTCCGCGGGGACACGTCGCCGTGGGAGGAGGCCGCGGGAGTGGGTGGATTTTGACCGGCTATGGCTGCCGGAGGTAGAGATGGAGCGGGAGACGGAGGTCGAGGGCAGGCGGGTGTCGAACCGAGAGGGGAGGGAAGAGGTGAACGGCGCGGGGCCAGGGGGGAGGGAAGGAACCGGTCTCACGATACCGGAGGTGGAGAAGATAAGCCGGGATTCCTTCCCGGAGGTGAAGAGGGAGCCGGCCTCATGCCGGAGGTGGGAGAGGGACGGCCCTCACTGGCCGGGGTGGGGAAGAGACGGGCCGAAGCCCTCACACGGGAGAACCAGCGCCCAGGGCGTTCCAAAAATTGCTCTATTGATTGATCAATATGTACATCGGACCCCTCTTTATATAGAGGATGGACTAATTTTAAAAAAAGACCCTCTAAGACTTCTATTTACATACTTGTCCTCGTAAGGACACAAATAAAATAAAAACCCAAAGACTACCAAAATATGTCCCCATCATTCTCTCCGACCGGGAGAAAACTCGACCTCGAGTTTTTAAACCGGTTCGGACGTACCCAAGACTCGACTCGTGAGAACGAGTCGATTCGACTCCCGATACGAGGCGATGCGGGACAAACCATTTGTCCGGCCTAGCCAGGGCAACGACTCGACGGCGGCGGCAATCGCGGCTAAAACATCTAAAGAACTGAAAATGGAGCAAAACCGATCCGAACCGGTCCAAAACGATCCGGCAAGCCGGGTCGGACCGGAGTCGAACCAAGCCCAGACAGTGCAAGCCAGCTCGAGATGGCCCCGAACCGGCTGACAGCCGGGCGGTTCGGGCGTCGAACCCGGCTGAACCGGCTTGGGCGGTGCGGACCCGGTTGAGCCCGGCCGGCCAAGCCGGCGGGCCTCGGACCGGTCGGCCCGCACCGCGCGGTCGCGCGCGTTCGTTCGCGGGCTGCCCCGGGCGGGGGTCGGGGCGCATGGAGGAGGGCTGCCGCCGGTGGTCGCGTGGCCCCGATCGGCTCCGTCGGCGACGCTCGGAGCGCGTGGCGTCATCTCGGCGGTGCCGCGTGAGGGAGATCGCGACGCCACGCGTAAAGGGGCGTCCGCGTCGTCCTCTTCCGTCCGGCGCCGCGGCGGCGGGAAGCGGTGGGCGGAGCGAGGGCGTCATCCTCGCCCCGTTCGGACGCCGTCGCGCGCGAGGCGGCCGCGGCGTGCGTCCTCGCGGGGGCTTCGCGCGCGTCGTCGCCGTCCCGGCGGTGCGAGCCCGGAGCGAGGGGGGGGAAAAGGCGCGAGCGATGGCCCGGCCGCCTCGACGTTGTCCCGGCGGGAGGGCGGAGCGCGGGCGCGGGCGGAGCGCCGTCGCCGTGGAACACCGCCGGAGGAGGGGGGGTAGTCCGCGTCGTCGAGCGGGGAGGAGGAGAGATCGGGGATCGGCCGGATCTCCCCCTCGCCGCTCCTCCTTCTCCGTCTTCTCTGTTCTTCTCCTCTGCGCCGTCGACAAGGGGTCGCGGGGACTGTCGCCATGGGAGGAGGCCGCAGGAGTGGGGGAATTTTGACCCGGCTATGGCTGCCAGGTAGAGATGGAGCGGGAGACGGAGGTCGAGGGCTGGGCGGGTGTCGAACCGAGAGGGGAGGGAAGAGGTGAACGGCGCGGGGCCAGGGGGGAGGGAAGGAACCGGTCTCACGATACCGGAGGTGGAGAAGATAAGCCGGGATTCCTTCCCGGAGGTGAAGAGGTTCTTAGGCCTCGTGGGAGGTGGGAGAGGACGGCCCTCGGCTGGCCGGGGTGGGGAAGAGACGGGCCGAAGCCCTCACACGGGAGAACCAGCGCCCAGGGCGTTCCAAAAATTGCTCTATTGATTGATCAATATGTACATCGGACCCCTCTTTATATAGAGGATGGACTAATTTTAAAAAAAGACCCTCTAAGACTTCTATTTACATACTTGTCCTCGTAAGGGACCTGAGAATAAAATAAAAACCCAAGACTACGAAATATGTCCCATCGTATATCCTCCCGACATCGAATGCAAAAAGAGTGGGCAGAACAGGGTGTCCAATACAACTTTGGTCTTTTGACCATAAGTATCTGACCGGCCGCTTTGTATGCCGCCGCATTGTCTGTGACTACTTGAACTACCCGGCTCTCTCTATTTCTTTATCGCTCCATACATCGATTGGTAAAGATACTCCGCGTTCTTTACATGTCACGATGCGTCGACCAGAGCTTAGAAAGACCGTGCCGGCAATACACTTTGGAAATTGATCATAGTCTTCTAGTAATACACATTAAATATAAGATGTTAACTAAGTTATACCAAAAGAATGTTAATACATATAATATGAATGAGTAAAAGAAAATTTAATTACCGGGTCCATCCGTCGGTCATTAACGATGCAACCTCGTTCCTCACGGATGCGTTCGAATATTTGCTGTACTTCTTTGTTTCTTGCACCTCCGTAGGAAGATATACATTGTATATCTCCTTTGGGTTGGACCCGAGCACTCCCCTCCCGACGTCTGCGATCGTGTCGATCGTATTTCTCGTAGTATGGTCCCTTCGCGGCATTTGCGGAATGCGTGGTGAAAGAACCACGCCGCGTTGCCGACCCGATCCTCTCCTACATAATTTGAGGTTCTTCGTCGCCGTCGTGATTGTTGTTTGACGTTGTCGTGGTGCAGTGATTACGGGATCCACGGGACCTCTTGCGGGTCGTCGTCTTGTGTGAGATCATGAACCGATCTTGCGGTTGGTTGTTGGATTCTCTTCCGCTACCTCGACCACTCCCACCTTCGAGAACCATGACCCGTCATTCGGCGGTATGTACATAGAACTCTTCCTCGGCGAATGATCTTCGACTTTCTTCCATCCCTCGTGAGAGTTCATCTTTTTAAAAAACATTTCGGTATCGAGGCTACTTAATTATCCTTTAAAATAGAATAATGAACAACGTTTATGAGTAACACCTACATTACCTTCGTACTCTTCGTCTCGAAAAATATCCGGCCTCTCTTGTCGGTTCCGTAAATGTGTACGGATCGTCTCCCCGGTTGTTGCGATTCTTCTCGGACGGTCTCTTTATGTCTTTTGCTTTAGTTCCGCCCGTTTGCTCCATCGCTTGTAGGTGCCTACGAGTGAAACTCCCGACCTCCGTAGTCCGTGTCTGAGAAGAACATTTCCACCATTACTGAGATGAAATTTTAAACGATAAATACCACCGAATATTTTTTGTCATGATATTTGCATTGTACACTTTTCTCTCCGTGGAGATCGAGTACAATGCAACAGCGGATCGCTTCCGGGTCGCCGGTAGTTTGGGTTGTTTGGCTTGGAGAAGACATTTTTAAGTAAATAATTACTTAAGTAAGTAATTAATTATTTAAATAGCTAATAACCTTAATTAGTGACTTAATGTAAGTATATTTTTATTTATATAAAATGAATGATTAACTAAATATATGATTAAGTAAGTAATTAATATTCCTTCAAACTAATGATGTGTTAAGTAACTACTAAACTAAATATCTAACTAATCTTCTAGCTAACTAACTATGCAAGTAAGCAAATAAGTATTAAAAAGAATAAACTACTTAACCCACTAATCAATGGAACTAATATTAAATAAATATACTAAATGAACTAATGAAATGCTTAATGAAATAATTAAGTAAATGAGAAGCCAAATTTGAGCAACGAGAGCAATGAGAGCACAAACGAGAGGTCGAGAGTGAGAGTGGGGTGGGAGTAAGGAGAGCCCTCGGGGCTAAGCCCCTGGGGGCCGGAACGGGGCCGCGCCCCCGACCGTTGGCAACGGCTTGAGACCGTGCCAACGGTCCGGCAACGGACAAGTGACCGTTGCCGGACCGGGTCGCGCGACCCGGCTGGGACGCGCGACCCGGCCAAGACTCCGCGACCCAGCCGGGGGAGTCGCCCCGACCGGGTGGCGACCGGGCCGGTCGGGCCTAAACCCGACCGGGTCGGGGCCGGGTCGCGACCCGGGTCGCGACCCGGCATTCCATGATCTCATCTCCATTGAGCCTTTCCATCATCAGTTACCACATGGATATAAACCCTCATCCATCCAATGTCCCGGTCGGAAAGGAGTACGGCATCGACTGTCAACTCCTTAGTGTACCGACTCTACAGGATCATGTACTCGGAATTAGATCAATTGGAAAACTCCTTTTCCAATTATCCTATCAACCATGGCCAGGGATTTAGAGTACTATCCCATAGGACATTCACTCTCACTTACCGAGAGTGGACGATCCCTAGTTGTCCGCTCAATTGCCTCCATCGGATTTTCCTTGTACCCGATCCATCGCTATATAGGACCATCTAAATTGTGATCCATAAGTCAATGGTCAAAGCACAAGTTTCACCCAACAAGGCATCTTTGGCGACTCAGGTCAAAGGTCCAACCATGCAACCGTGATGATAGAAAACCCTGATAAACAGTTCGGTAAGATACCATTCAGGGTTTCTAATTCGGTCATTTCAGTGAACTCATTCAACTAATGAGCACCTCAACTAATGAGCACCTGTATGTGTATCTCAGTGTCTCCACACTAATGACCAATGAGATCGGTCGTCCTCATCACATGAGAAGACATCACATACACTAGTCTATCCAGATCCTTGATGTCCCGTCTCAAGTATCCTATGACTAGGAACATTTAAATCAAATATCTCTAGATGATCAATCTCATTATCATGATCTCATCATGATTTAATCATCATTGTATTTGATCTAGGACTTCATTATGATATTCACATCTAATAAGAGTTTATAATGAAGATTTACCTAATTAATTGAATAAGATATATTTCGAAATGTCAAATCATATCATATATGATTGGCTTGTAGAGCATACATTTCTATCAGTCAAGGCACCCAGTCGTTTATAGGTGTAATTTCTACTTAGGTGACAAAGTGGCTGCTTAAGTATCACATGTTACATATTAATGCGACATATATACATAAAATTTATAAATATATATGCACAGAGAGAGAGAGTATAGAATAGTTTTAAGTATACATTTATAATTAAAAATCTTAATTATATATGATACTAATCCTTAGGAAGACTTTTTATATTACTTATGTATTCATGTGGATGGGCCCATGCCATATAGGCGGCACCTTTTGGGCCCGTTGAAAGGCGCATCAGAAAAGCCTGGGGTTGCAAAAAAAGCCTCGTGGGCACTTAGACAACTATGGGAGGCAATAAAGGCAGTCGATACTTGAGACAAGTCAGACACCTTGTCTTATTCTTTCACGGGTATCCCGTCAAAGCTAGGAACGACGGTGACGTCACTTGTTTGAGGAAATCACTTAGTATATAATATTTGAGTTCAATTTATTTTGGGCCCCTATAAAGGCAACAAGGCGCCTAGGGCCTACAAAAGAGACTCAGGCAGGCGCCTTAGACAACTATGGGAGGCAATAAAGACAGTTGAGACAAACCAAACACCTTGGGTCCATTTGGGAACCCTTTGGTAATCCCTTCTTTTTTACTTCTTCAATCAGAATTATTTAGTTGAAAACTAGTAGAAGTTTGGATATTTTTTTGAAATCAATTTATATTTCTCGAGGAAGAAAAAACTTTTCTACGAAGAGGAAAAAATTTACTATATTGGAAACAAAGAAGCATTTACCACATTCTTCAACTTTATTAAAACCAAATCGAGCTTTGACAATCTTCTAATTTAGTTGCATTCTTCTTCTCTACTCATTAGAAATATGACACATTTCCTTATATGTTGCTTACATAAATAATACCATATGATAATATATGACATTTTTAGTATTTAATACTGACATATGGTATGTCAATATTACATTAACATATCATAATAATTATTATATTATGATATAATAATACATAATAGTAACTTTGGTAATAGTATTTATATGCAATAGTAAGTATATTTGATTTATATGTTAAATAAAATTTTTGTAATAAATGTAATAAAATATATAAACTAAGTTAAATATTAAAATTCAATTTATATAATACATTAAAAACATGCGGTAACATCATAAAGTTAATATACTAAGTTTATATATTAATATATTGTATTAATAATTATATTAAACTATATATAATTATACAATAATATAAACAATTACATAATAATAACTTACAATAATAAGTATTCATGTGTTGTAATATTGATGTAATATTTAATAACATAATATATTATTAAATATTGTATGTATAATATACATAGATTTATTTAAAAATAATATAATTTATATGATAATAATAATATTTAAGTGAGTTTTACTTACGAGAGAAGTTCAACCTAAAATGACTTCTATTATAAGGTACCTCCAAAAGACCTACTTATTTTCTGTTCCGAGACGGACCCTTGTCTCACAAGGGTATCCCGTCAAAGCTAGGAATGATAGTGACATGTCACTTGTTTCAGGGGAAATCACCTTAGTAGATAATATTTGAGTTCAACTTATTTTGTTGTGTTTTTTCAAGATTTATACTCCTTTGGTCCACCTTCATGCATGACAAGTTCATTTATTTTTTTATTCATTTAGCAACTTCACACATACTTGAGGCATTTGAATGAATGAGTTTGACAAAGTTTCATGCTTTTGTATATACTAGACTAGTACAAGTTCATACATGCAAAAAAAAAAACAAAGATGGTTGGTGAAAATGGCCAATCCAGATTGCCATTGGCTATGGGCAATCCCAATTCCACCTGGTAGGAGCAATCCTTGGTGGCTGGCTTGAGACGGAATCAGCTGCCTCATTGACCGATTCTGGGCCAGAATCAGCTGATACAAATCCGAATTGGTTGATCCAGTTGAAAGTTGAAACAGCTCGGCCAGACTGAAATCATCCAGGATTTGCTGATCCTGAATCCAGAATGGCCAATTCTGGCTCAAAATAGGCCAAATTCCAGCTCAACTTGGGCCTAGTCCAGCTAAACTCCTGTCCTGGCAAATTCTCAGTCCATTCATTGTTATTCATTTTTGTGGTGTTAAGATCCTGGTAGTGTCATGTTTAATGTGCCATGGTATATTTCTACCTTTACTTGAGGCCACCGTTTATTTTTCAACTTTGTTTAGGAGAATAGGTATTGAAGCTAATGAAGAGTTGCGATCTATCTTCAAGAGGGATGTGCACCTTATTCTTCTAGTCAGAGTGGCACGAAAGCGAACATGAAAAATCCTCGTTGTTGCTTGTGCTTGTAAATGGCAGTAAGTTTATCTTTGTTCCACATACATGAACTGTTTAATCTTGTCTTTCATTAGTGCTAGCTAGATGGATGGAGAATTCTTATTCATGTTATTCAGACAAAATTAGAGCGAATTCACATATGATCTCATTGGGACTGGTCCATTAATGATCTTGTCAAAAGAGCCGTATAGGAGTCCATAGGTCCACAAGAAAAAATTGGTGTAATCATTCACTTGGAAGCAGGCATGGGTGCCGGGTAGCACCAGCCGGCTCAACCTGTTGAGTAATCAGGAAAGCAACGGTTGAACTGTGAATTTGGCAAGGCCCTTGTATAATTAGATGAGTTCTTGTTTTCTTGTTTTTTTTATGATCATTATTACCGTTGCTTCTATTGTTGTATACATATGTTAGGTTATTGGTTTGTTCAAGTGTTGGAAGCCCCAAGACCAACATAAATCTGTACTTTTCTTTCGCCTACTGAACAGCAGACAATGAACATAGTTGCATTCCTTGCATTCTTAAACTGGTGTCATATTTCTCTTGATTGTACTATGGCTCCACTTATAACATTACCTGAGTGGAAGAGATTCTTGGAAGCAATACAGAGAGGTTATATTTGAAGCCCTGGATGATAATGAGAACAAAAACTGTTGTGTAAATATGTTAGGTTAATTGGTTTGTTTAAATGTTGTGAGTCCCAAGACCAACATAAATCTGTACTTTTCGCTCACCGAACGGCGGACAATTAACATTGTTCCATTTCTTCAATCCTTAACTGGTATCATATTTCTCTTGATTGTATCATGGAGCTCCACTTCTAACATCACCCGAGTGAAGATCCTAGGAAGCATTACAGAAAGGTTATATTTGAAGCCCTCGATGATAATGAGAACAAAAACTTTTGTATAAAAATATGTTAGGTTAATTGGTTTGTTTAAATGTTGCAAGTCCCAAGACCAACATAAATATGTATTTTCGCCCGGTGAACAGCGGACGATGAACATTGTTGCATTTCTTCACTCCTTAACCGGTATTATATTTCTCTTGATTGTATTATGCAGCTCCACTTCTAACATTACCCGACTGAAGATTCTTGGAAGCAATATAGAAGGGTTATATTTTAACTTAAAAACTAAGTGTATTTGTTTAATTCAACAACAATTTAATTCGATCAAACTGTCAAGTTGCTACTCCATAATTATTTCCTCTTCAAAAAATAGATCCATTAATAATTATTAAACACTACTGAAATTTTAAAATCAACCGGAGTAATCAACCAGCGGACTCCACAAAGCTATTATATATATATATATTCAGATATTCAAGTTCTGGAAAATGCAAATCAAGATCAACCAGCAAGCCGGACTACCGACAACCCTTTGGAAACCCTAAAATTTAGATACATCTGAGACTCCCAGCAAGCCTCCGATCAGACGATCCCCCCTCTCTATCGTCTTCTCGGATGGGAAACCCTAACGACGATGGCTACGTCCTGTTTCTCTGGCCACATGCAATGATACGATCGGAAAGGAGGATGTATCACAGAGCTCAAGCTTGGAAGGGGAAGGCCGACGACTGGAGGAGGCCGACGGCGGGGGTGGCCAGCCGAGGCTCGAAGGGGAACCCCCTGAGGCCGCCGCCGCCCCGGCCGTCCCCGGCCTGCTGCAGGAAGGGGCACGGCGGCAGCCACCTCCACGACCTCCGGCCGCCGTCGAAGAGCAGGACGTCGTCGGAGCCCCTGATGGTGACGGCGAGCAGGCCCCCGTTGCCGACGCCCTCGAAGCCCCTCCCCGCCTCCGCCTCCGCGAACTGCGCGTGCACCTGCGGCGGCATCCGCTCCAGCTCCGCCCAGGCGCGGCCGCCGGGCTGCAGCCCCCACAGGCGCACGCTCCTCGGCACCGCCAGCTTGCTCTTCTCCACCGCCGCCAGCAGCACCACCCTGCCGTCGAGCTTCACCAGGCTGGGCGATCGGAGGAACCGCTTCATGGGCGCCTGCAGCTTCGACCACTCGTCGGCGGCGCCGTCGTAGGCGAGGATGCTGAAGGGGCTGCAGTTCATGCAGTAGAACCTGCCGTCCGCGAACACCATGCGGCCCGACTCCAGGTTGCAGAGGCGGGGCAGCGGCGCCGCCGCCCCCCAGGGGGTGTAGAACCCGGTGGCGCCGCCGTCGACGTGGAAGCGCTCCGCGGTGAGGTTCTTCACGGCGAAGGGGGAGATGAGGTCGTCGCCGGCCAGCATGACGGTGAGGGACGCGTCCGTGACGGCGACCCCGACGGAGGGGAACAGGCGGGGCCGCGGCGTCGGGAGGAGCTGGGCCGCCAGCTTGGAGAGGGGGTTGCAGAGGATGAGGGTCTTGGCGCCGGCGCCGTCGGAGACCCAGCAGAGGAGCCCGCCGGAGGAGGCGGCGGGGTAGAATCCCGGCGGCACGACCCCGGCGAAGGACACCCGCCGCCACGCGTCCTCCTCCGGGTCGAAGATGAAGCCGTGGCCCGGCAGCCGCCAGCGGCCGGGGGCGGCGGCGTCGAGGACGCCGGCGCCGTAGACGTAGCTCTTGGGGACGTCGTGGTCGAAGAAGAGGAGCCAGCGGCGGCGGGCGGCGAGGCGGAGGTGCATCTCGAGGAAGGAGTCGGAGAAGAGGAGGGCGTACCAGCGGCGGCAGACGGCGCGGGCGCGGAAGAAGGCCGTCGGCGGGAGGAAGACGAGGACCCGCTCCAGGAGCTTCTGCGGGAGCCGCCTCCAGATCCTGCTGTCCATGGCGGGCGTGGCCGTCTGCTGCTGCTGCTGCATGGGGATCCATGCGCCGCCGCCGCCGCCGGCGCTGCTGCTGCCGCCGCCGCCGAAGATGGCCTCCATGCGTCTCTGCTCCTAGGGTTCCGCCGCGCGCACGCGCTCACGTCGAAGCTGTATGCAGCTGCAGGAGGGGGGCTGTTATAGATGCCGATCTGCTGATGTCGACGAGATGTTCTCCTCCTCCTCCTTCCGGAAGCGACGTCCTCTCTCTCTCTCTCTGTGTTCTGCCATGCATCGATCCATCTTCTCACTGTTGTTGCTTCCTGGAGAGAAAGCAGAGAAGTACAGCCGCGCAGACAGAGATAGATAGATAGATGGGCACAGAGAGATGAAGGGGGAGGATGACGACGAAGACATATTTTTATTATATATGTTTTATCGGATAGTTTTATTGTACATCTTCGATATATTTTTAAAAAAAAATGTATATTGTATAGTAATTTTTATTCAGAAATAGGTTGATGATAATCCACGTATCGTTGTTACTGTGTGACGTAATTTTTTGTTTCTATCATTTCTTGTATGTGTTATATTTTATTACTTATTTAGTTTTACTTTAATCAGTTTTATTTATACTTTTTTTTTCTTCGAGGTGGGATAAACAGAGGAATTGACTAATTCTGATCTGGATTTGAATAAATTATTGAAGTATTCAATTCTAATCCCATTGAATTATATGATGTAACATTAATTCTAAATATATTACCTTTTATCGGAATAAAATTTGAATTTTGAAACATTGGGTTTCGTTTGGAATTTGAATTTTAGTTTTTTTTTTGACTTTATAAACTTTTGTTAAGGTATAATTTTTTTCTTATTTTTTATAAAAAGAAAAACCCATGAATATTCAAGAAGAATGTAGATGTTAAAAATAAATTAGATATTTGTAAGATTTATCTTCTGATCTTGTAAAGAGATGGAAAGAGTTTTCCGAAAGTGGTCCGGAGTTCATGTTTATAAATGTTTTCATGACAAGATATAAAATGGTGCCGGAGAAATTGTGGCAATTAAAATATGTATAAGATATTTTTGTATAATAAGAAGAGATGGATTAATTAATCTCTGTGATCTTCGGACTTCAACAGTAGTAAAATAAAAGTAAAAAAATAAGTTGTGGTGCAATATTTGGGCAGATAATTTGTATCTCGTCAACAATAAAATCATTATCTCTGCCACTTATTAGTTTTTTTTTTGCCACCCTTATTTTTGAATAATAAATTAATTAATTAAAATCTTTTTAGTGATATTGTAATTAGAGGTGTACGCTGAACAGATCAAACCATCACATCATTTTAGTGGGTTCTCTTTTGAAAACTAAATTGGCTAAACTTACTTGATAAAAATATTAATGCTATCACATCATTAATAAAAATATTTAAATAGTTTTTATGATAAAATAGTATGTATGTTGCTCACTTGTAACCCAATTTTGAGTGTACACATATCAATAATCAATAAAATTGTAACTATGAACTTATTTTTTACCTTAAATTAAATCAAATTGAAACATATTCAATTTGGTATATATCAAAAAGCTCATTTGGATAGGTCTATTCAAGAAAAAAAGAGAGTAAAACCAAACCAAAACAAACAATGCACTGCCTTTATATATGTGTGAGTCAAGAACTATCTTTTTCTTTTCTTTTAATCAGCAGGACTATCTTATCTTGATTTCAGATAAACAGAGATACAAACCAGAAAATTGCTACAGGTGCTCTAAAAATTACAAAAGTGTGCAAACAGAAGATGAAATCTTAATCTAAAATATTTTGTCAAAAAGACTTAAAACAATGGAAACCTTGCACAGATCATTGATAAATTTTGAAGGTGGGATTAATTTGTATCTTAAATTGAATCAAATTGAAACATATTCAATTTGGTATAAATTAAAAGGCACATTTGAACCATTTCTGTTTAAAAAAAAATTATTGAAACCAAATGAAAACAAACAATGCGCACCGGCTATGTGTGAACTCAAGAACTATCTTATCTTTTTTCTTTTTAACCAGCTGCAGGATTTTAGATAAATAAATAAAAATCAATAAAATACTCTAAAAATTATTAAATTGCGAATATTGAAGAAGAAATTTCAATTTAAATTAGTTTTTTCAAAAAAAATAAAGTCTACCGACTGTCTTCTCACTGTTCAAGCGTTGATCTTGTCAACGTACGACCCCCGTCAGAAAGGCCGCTGTCTCGAACTATCTATTCACTGTTCGTCCTGCTTGCCATCTTCTTCTCCGACCACGTACATCCTCTCCTTGCCAGCGAAACAGAGAGAGAGAGAGAGAATCAGATCAGAGCGGGAGGGACAAGAGGAGAAGAAGAAGAGTGTAGAACAGAGCTACGGCGGAGACGGCGATGGCGAGTCTCTGTCTCGATCTATCCCCTCACTGTTCGGCTCTTGCCCAGGTGGAGAGCAGAAGGCATGTCAGCCGAAAGAGCAAGTACATCGCCCCCGGCAAGAACTCAAAGCTCCCAAGTCCCACCTTTTTTTTACTCTATCTCCTTCTCCCTCCCCGTCTCCGCCGCCGGCGCCGTCGCCATCGCCGTCCATCTGTCGGTCTCTGCGGCGATGGCAGCGAGTTGTCATGTAGGAAGTGACGAAGCCGATAATTACCACTGTTGGATGCGGCAGCGCCGCGGCAGGGGGTAGCCCCGCCGGCACGGCCTCCGACGGCGAGGACGGAGGAATGAATGGGGGCGCTGCGCTCACACGTCCAATCCCGCTCGCCCCTCCGCCGGCGGGTTACGTAAACTCGGCAGGTTCGCTGATGTGATCACCTGGCGCCGGCGACACGGCGCTGCTGTTGTTGCAGGGGGAGGGGGGGCGGGGTCGTCTTCCTCCTCCGTCCGCCGGAAAAAAAAGGTCATTTTTAACCATTGCGGCGCCTGTTCACGCTGACGGCGTCTGTTTCGTCCTCTTCCTGACGTCCAGATCTTTCTCCGTATGCACGTGAACCGGATTCGCTGCCGAGTTTTGGACCGGCCGCCGGTCTACGCCGAGTCGGCCTGCCGCCGGTCCATGTTTAGTTCAGCACTGCAAACGAATTAATATATTTGACAAATAATTTAAAACTCAATTTAATAAAAAATTAGCTCGACTTATTTATTATGTTAAATGAATAAATTTGAATAAAAAATAAAATTCAACTCATTAACTGAGTCGAGTTTGAATAGACTCTTGCTCGATTTTATAAACTCGCGAATAACTCATTAAATATTATATTATATATTTATTTTTAAAAAATAAATTTTAAGTATTAATATATATATATTATCACTTAAATATATTAAATAATTTAAAGATTGAATTTAAATTTAGATTAAGTTTCGTAAATGAGCTAAATCTAGAATTTTATAAATGATTTTTCATTGATTTTGAGTTTATAAACGAGATTGTATATAGTTTAACTTTGAATGTGAATTGAATTTTAATCTAACTATTATCGAGTTTGAGCTCGACCCGGCTCGATTAATAAATGAACCAAACTTGAACAAGAGTTCCACATGCTCGCTAAAACTCGAGCTCAAACTTGAACTCGTGTAAAATAAACGAGTCGAGCTTGAACACTATACTACTCGGCTCGTTTGCACCCCTAACGGTGTCTTGAAGTTGAGTGTAACTTTGCTCAGGTGAATATCTAAGGAGAGTTTCTCAATTTCTTTCGTAAAGGAATCGAGACATTAAATCATCATCTTATCAATATCTTATCAGCTTTTTGTAAGGAAAACTGAGACATTTTCCTCAGATGCCCATCGAGGAAAGTCGTGTTCCCTGAAATGTTTCAATCTTTAAGGTTTGCCTAGAATATTAACTTATCCGCGTATTTTTAAAATTTAAAAAATATATTAACTATATTTAAAAATGATTTTATGTTAATTGTTAAAATATAAAAAAGAGTTAACAGAAAACCAAAATTAAAAAAATATTTTAGAATATAAAAGTTTAAAGATATACAGACGTGGCATAATACATATTGTAAATTTAATAAAAAGAAAAGAAGAAGAGAGTTGATTTGACTAATATAATAGTATTCGATTTAACTGTCTCAATTTAGTTATTCTAAATACAGTCAATGCAACGAGAATGTTGATTATAGAATTAAGGTAAGATGAATAGAATGAAAATTAACTATAGAAGGCATGTATATTGGATCATCTGATTGTATTAAAGTTTAAAAAAAAGTATGTTGTACATTTATAGGGCATACAACGCCGTACGGTAGTGAATGGTGGACACATGTTGAAATAGATGAGTAATAATAATAGGATATAAGAAAATTTTCAATTTAAAAATTATATAAAATATTAAAATAATAGGAAATAAAATATGTTAGATTTAAACTATTTTAGAGGAGGCAATTCAATATGATTTAGATCATTCAAATATCAATAAAAAATAACTCTCCAAAATGGATACGAGTGAAGAATGAAAATCTATATAGACACGGCTTCAAACAATTTGAGATTAAAATTTGATCTAAGTTGAGTTGAATGATGTCCTAAATTTAAAAGTTTATTCAAAGTTTAAATTTTAAAACACTTAATACAAATTTTCAACTTTGTATATTACTATTTAATTTGTCTCTCTTTTTTTCATAAAATGATGTGTTCCAAGAGTAAATTGTCAAATATTCTTGATTCACTCCATAGGTTGGGACATCTTGGTCCAAGAGGAAATTGTTAAAATTTCTCTCTCTCTCTCTCTCTCTCTCTCTCTCTCTCTCTCTCTCTCTCTCTCTCTAAGAGTATCCCAAAGATGTTCTCTTTTTTTGGTCTGAAGAAGAGTATGTTCTCATTATCTTTACTCTCTCTGCTCTGCATCTACTTTTTTACCTTTTCATGTAATTAGCCTTTTTATCAATAATTGAATTGTGGCTTATATCACCTTCAAAAAAGACTATAGTGTAACATGTTACCTGAGTTGAGTTAAGATTATTCAACTCACCTTTAACCCCTAAGATAATCCAATTGACTATGTAGCAACGAGATTCTTTTAGGAAAAAAACATAGACATGGCTTTTTAAGAAAGGTTTTAAAGACAGAAGAGCTTAAATACTAACTTGCACACACCTCAGATATACTTTAATAACAAAAATAAAAATCAAATATGACAATGTAGCCTTGCAATGTGAAACTTGACATGGCATTCTTTGGTTGGCGAAAAATCTAACAAAGATTGAATCTTGATATACACCTCAGAACAATACATTTCCAAGTTACACATCTGAAGCTCCCTTTCTTACACATTCTAACACAAGTTATCAGCATACAACCATCTCAGTTTGCCAATGGGATGCTTATTTTGACGTAAAGCATTAAAACACAAAGTAGAATCCACTTTACAAGTTTTTATCATATCTCTGGATTAACACATAACATGCTTCAAATCATTCTTGGAGCAAAAAAAAATTTCTTCAAATATCTTGAAAAAGAAAAATACTCGGACAGGAAGTTCTTGAGAATCTGAACTAGAACAATTTAGGACCAGTTATATAGTTCAGAATCAGGATTTGATGTCTTATGTTATGCCAACAACACAGTAGCTTTGCCAAAGGGTAGCTTGGCCTCTAACCATCCCTGAACAGATAAGATTAGACATAGTGGATATTCAGGGAAGCACATGGATCTCACTTGAACAAAAACAAAGCCTGATGACTAATGACAAAGAATGCCTGTCTAAATACCGGACATGTTATGCCGCAGTTTGTCTTGACAAAATAAATTGAAAGAATGACAGAAAGATTTGCTTTTACATTCGAAATGAATCAACAGATTGAAGGATCACAACATTAAGAACCAAGAAGAGCACATTCACGTCTACAGGGTGGGTAACATCAGCTGGAGAGGAGATCTTCTTTTCTTTGTGAATCTTCTTGCTACAGATTTCAAGATCTTACCCCATCCCTGAAATTTCATTTCAACATAATTGAAAGGAAAAATTAATAGAGCAAAGAGAACTAAAATAAAGAAATGCGTATAATTAAGCAAACTCAGCAAGCAGCAACAGCCACCTGAATGGCATGCCTTCTACAACAAGATATACCTGGACCAGAAACCATTTAGTCTCAGACCCACTTAGAAATGGTTTCATTTATGTCTTCTCAAATATAGTCACAGGTGAACAAACCTCGAAGAGTAAAGTAGCAACCATGCCTTGATAAAATGCCTTACCATCAGTCTGCTCCTGGACTGTAAACTTCTTATTTGGTATCTATGTATGGCCTGCATTACCATCCATTACCTTCAAACCATTGGAAAAGATGCAAGAAGTCTTCAACCAGATGATTAGAAGTTTAGAACATTCCAGAGGAGTAAATCGTTACTAGTAAGTACATTGTTTACGGAATCGGTGGAATCGGACCGATTCCGACCGATTCCGGAATCGGATCGGTGGATTCCGATCCGATTCCATGCGGAAGGACCGATTCCGGCATGAATTCCGCGGAATCGGTCGGAATCGGTAGGAATCAGTCGGAATCGGTCCGGAATCGGCCGGAATCGGTCCGGAATCGGAATCGG
Source organism: Cryptocoryne crispatula var. balansae (assembly GCA_036172225.1). NCBI lineage: Eukaryota > Viridiplantae > Streptophyta > Magnoliopsida > Alismatales > Araceae > Cryptocoryne > Cryptocoryne crispatula. The sequence continues at coordinate 2,770,069 of CM069924.1, read as the reverse complement.
AATCGGATCGTTTTTTTCTTTTTTTGCTATTCCAGTCGGATCGGCCAGAATCGGTCCGAATCGGCCGGAATCGGCCGGAATCGGTCCAGAATCGGTCCAGAATCGGAATCGGATCGTTTTTTTTCTTTTTTTTTTCTTTTTTTATTACCGATTCTGGATCGATTTTCTTCCATTGAATCGGTCGGAATCGGTCCGATCCGATCCGATCCGGATCGAATCGGTACCCACCGATTCCGATTCCGATTCCGATCCCGCGATCCTTGAGTAAGTATGACTTGCACTTATTTCTGAGATGAAGTAATTCTGGTTCTATATCATGGCTTCAACACTATTTTGGTTCCCAGTAATGGTGCAAACTGCAAATGGAATCTGAAATTCCGAATTTTTGGTTCTATTTCGATAAGAATTAACATATTCAGAATCTATTATTATATCTTGTTAGCTATAGAAACTGGAATCAGATTCAGTCAATTTTGTATTTCTATCAAAATTCAAACCAAATTAAAATTACATAATAATTGAAATCAAAATAGGAATCCCTTAATTGGAATTGGAATCGGGATCCAACAGACAATTCCAATCTACCCCGTTTGCAGCCCTTGCAACCAGTGTTCTAGCCGAGAACCATATTGACTAAGAGTTTGATTTTTTTTGTGTGTTTTTTTGTGCACAGGATCAGAATGAAATTGATGAACAAGAAACCAAGGTCATTTGATAGAGTATAAAAGTACGTTCAAGTCATCAGGGAGAGCCGCCTACTCTTTGGACAGTTCCAGTAATGCAATTTTATAAAGGTTCATCATTATAGTGACTCAAGTATTTCTCACCTGGAGTGTTCTTGAATCTAGATCATGGTCTTTTACACAACCTCAGCATTCCCATGATCAGTTTTTGACAATAAGTAGGGGCTCATTGATAAAATTTAACATGACATGATTGTAATAAAAGATAGCACGGTACCTCAATCAGAGCAAAATATAGCAAGAAAGGACTTATCTGTAGAGAAAAACTACTCACTTTTAAGTTTTAACAATCACCAAAAGCTACATTTTCTAGTTTTTCTGACGGGACAACAGATTATAGAGATGATCTGTCGCATGTAGTACACAATTGCAACTTAAGAATAAGAACCATTTGATTTGACAGAGTTTCTTGACCACAGAATTGACATGGGGCTGATGAAGATGCAACTGATGAAATTGTATACAAGCACAAAAGTGGGTTTCTTCCTCGTATTGAGAATGTCGCCAGGGCTAGATTTGAGCTTGAAATCTGCTTGACAAGATCCATAAACAAGAAGATCCTTCGGAATACCTCGCAGACCACTGCTATGATTTTCGCTCTAGAAATTGTCGTACCTTCTTGGGAGTCGGGGAAGCAGAGGATTCCGCGAATAGCCCTAAGGCCCTCTTCTTCTTCTTCTTTCCAGAGGCCCCCCCTTTCTTGGGCGCCTTCTTACGGATCTTCCCCTCCAACTTGCCTAGATTCTGCTTCCCCTTCGCCTTCTTCTCCTGGGGCGAAACCTTCTCGTAGTATCCCTCTGAGAAGAGCCTCCTGCCGCCGGGGAAGGGGCACGAGACAAAAGCACCTCCGCCGCCGCCGCCGCCGCGGGGAACCAGGGGCGACCAAATGCCGCTCTGCGCGTAGTCGAAATCGTAGGCGGAACCGTCGGGAAACTTGCAAAGGAGGTGCTGGGACATGGAGGGCTCCAGGTACTCCACAGTGATCACGCGCGTCGCCGTCTTCCCCATGGCCCGCTCTGGTCTGACCTCACCGCCGCCGCGTAGAGAGAGAGAGAGAGAGAGAGAGAGAGAGAGAGAGAGGAGAGAGTTCCGGTGGCACGGTGGTGACCGGACCGGAGTATAGGAAGGGCACTGAAGATAGCCGTTGGCAGTTGACCGTTGAGGATTCAAACGCGTTCCTAGATAGACTTGATGTTGTCCTCATTGAGAGCGGATCACTCAGTTCCCGGGTGGAGGAAGTTTCTGAAGTCCTCAATGATGTGAGGACACTAGTGTCGCAAAAAACGAAGCGTCAGTGAGTTTTAAAGATGACATGATATCTTTTCAACTTCCTCAGAATCCGCTATCGAGCCTAGTTTAACTCACTACCAAGCCTAGTTTAATTTGCTACCAAGACCCGTTATAGTTGCTACCGACCGCCTATCAACTTGCTACCGAGTTACCAAGACTCCAAAGACCCACTACCGAACTACCGAGACTCCAAAGACCCACTATCGACCCTTTATAGATGCACTATCGAGCCTACTTTAACTTGCTACCGAGATCCGTTACAGTTGCTACCGACCATCTATCAACTTGCTACCGAATTACCGAGGCTCCAAAGATCCACTACCAAACTACCGAGATTCCAAAGACCCACTACCGACCCTCTATGGATGCACCACCGAGCCTAGTTTAACTTGTTATCGAGATCTGTTACAGTTGCTACCAATCACCTATCAACTTGCTACCGAGTTACCGATGCTCCAAAGACTTACTACCGAACTACCAAGACTTCAAAGACCCACTACTGACCATGGAATGCGATCTCCCGAGAATCTCTCGAGATCTCTCGAGAATCTCTTTTCTTCCGTGCGTCCGAGAAACGAGATCACCGAAACGATAATATCTATTTAGTACCTGTGATACCTTGATCTTCTCCGCCTATTATTATCCCCAACTTGTTAGATGATCTTGTTAAGTTTCCTTCTTATATTGCCAATTTTATTATGTATCCATCCAAATATTCATCTAAATATTATTGTTTGATAAAAATTCATAGTTTAATATTTTAATGACTATATACGTACAATTGACTCAAAATGTTATCAATCTCCTATCCATATTGTTTAAGATGAAACTTTGATCTGACATAAGATCTTTTGTATGTCTCATGCTAACAATAGTTCACCATCTCTGTATTACGCTTTTAATTCTCTCACAGCTTATTTTAATATTTAATGAGTTCTCTTGTCCTTTTTAAAGAGATTATATGACACTCTATATTTAAACATGCATGCACATTGATTGGTATTTCCAAGATCTAATCCCTTGAGATTTTTTCGAGATCTTTTATCTTCAATCTTCGTGAGATAAAATATATGTGAGATGGCAATCATTGGGTAAAGCATATCCTGTATAAATGAAATCCGAGATACGATCTCTCGAGATTTTTCCGAGAATCTCACGAGATCTCTTCTCTTTCACGCTTCCGAGACGAAGCCGAGATCCGAGACGACAATCCTTACTACTGACCCTCTATAGATGCACTACCGAGCCTAGTTTAACTTGCTACCGAGACCTGTTACAGTTGCTACCGATCGCCTATCAACTCGCTACCGAGTTACCGAGGTTACAAAGATTCACTAGCGAACTATCGAGACTCCAAAGACCCACTACCGACTCTCTATTAACACACTACCGAGCGACGTCACATCTACTTTACGCCCTCTTTAAAGCACACTGACGCTTCATTTTCCATGACACCAGGTGTTCTCACGTCATTGAAGACTGCGGGAGCTCCCTTCACCTGGGGACTGAGGTGATCCATTCTCTTGTTGATGATAAAACAGTAGCGGCTAGAACAAGAGAGTCTTTGCATTAATACGTCGTAAGTATTTTTATATTTGCATGTATATTCTTATGAAATATCTATGTTGTTGTATTAGATATCAGATGGATGATACAGTTATTATCTGGAGAGTTAAAATTATTTAGTCTACATCAATGGATAGTTTAAAATTATGATTTATTCATAATAACTTGGTTAAGATAATTGCAAGAAATTCATATTAGAGATGCAACTATAGTACATTTGAAAGATGCCAGAGATGTGTAATATAATAGGTATGGGTAAAAACATTTGTGTATTTGACATTACATTACTTTTATTTGTATATATATATAAATCTTGTTTGGAATGACATGTTTTTATATTAGTAATTTATATGGTAGAATGTCAAAATTGCTCTTGTTCCACTACCTTTTAATGCTATCAATAACACCTGCATAATGAAATAGTAGAGCAATACAGCTACAATTTTGTCAATAAACTAAACACATTGACTTTTTTTGGGTTTTAACAAATAGACCAATCAGGTTAAAAATAACAGAATTGTCATTGATGCATTAATGTTATAAATATGAGGTTAACCCAGGCTGTTCAATGGGTAACTAATTAGGAAGCACCCAGGAGCCAATATTATACTTGAACAGTAGAGAGCATACCTACCACATTTGTTTGGTAGATGGTTGACCAAAGCTTGTAATAACATAATGTTGATCTAGAGAGTCAACACAGTGACCCCATAAAAATGTAGGCATGGTGAACATATACATCTAAGGCAACATGCAGGTGTTCTAGAGTTCTACATTTAACAACTTTTAGTTTTGGCTAACTTCTAAGATAATAATCCAAACTCTACATGAGTAAGTCCAGGTACTGTTTGATGGTCAGATATATATCACATAAATTCATTATATAATATAGGTTCATTTAAATAAACGTAAAAGAAAATTGTGAAGAGTAAGCAATAGTATTGAGGGCTATCAACATGTCAAATGAGAATCATAGTTGACACATATAGGGTAGAGAATTATACTTGTCACTGTTAGCACTAGTACAGGCCTGGTTAAGGATGAATTTTGGTGAAGATGTTGCCTTTTTTTCTTGCCAAATTTTTCCAATTTGAGCAAAACCATAATTTTATTTGATTATGTCCAAAATATTTTTTTACCTTTTTCTTTCCGTTAAGAGATTGAATTGACTCTCTCTCTCTCTCTCAATAGACTACTTGTAGATAAAAGGGTGGAGAAGTGAAACACAATAGACTACTAGTAGAAAAAAAAATTATTTTGTGCAGGGATAACACATAAGTACTAGTGCTAATCCTGCGACTAGATAACAAATAACCAAGAGATTGTGATAAAATAGTATTTAGGTGTCATATTTTTCACCTGATTGATCTGCCACTTATTGGTAAATCATGTTAACCCATCAAGAAAGGACCATCACATGAATAAACCACATAAAAAGGGATAAATGTGAAACTCCAATATGAATATTTGCTCATAGTAGATAATTCCAACAACATATGTACATAATAGATCATATTCCGAAGGCATGTGCCTAAATTCAAATCCCTTACTCCAAAATCTGTTATTTTCTATGTGACATTTTTTTGGAAAAGACTTGTTTGATATTAATGATGTGTTTGGTTGTGTAATAATTTTGACAAAAAATTATCATGTTTGGAGAGATGCGATAAGAAAAAAAAATAACTATCATACATGACTAAATAAAATGGGAGATCAGAATAAAAAAAAGAGATGAGACCCTCTTTTTTTGTATAAGAAAAAAATTATTTTAAAAATATAAAATTTTCATGATTGCTAAACATCCCTTTTAACAATTTTTATTTCAAATATAAAAGTATAACAAAAACTCAAATTATTATGCAATCAAACACCTCATAATTTAAATTTATATTATTATATATTTTTACAAAAAACTACTAAATATAAATAATTTTTTTATTTATAAAATATTAAATTTAAATTTGATCATATTTAATTATGTTATTTTGATTTAATTTAATACTATTTTATTTTATTTTATTTTATTTTATTTTTATTTCTTTTAAAGTTCTTTGCACGGCCCACGCCGTTCCCCCTCCGAGATCTGCACCACCACACACCGCCCCCATCTCCCCCAATCCTTCTGTCAGCGGCGTCGGAAGCAGCAGCGGCAAGAGCGGCGGCAGAGATGGCGTCTCCCGACCTCCTTTTTGGCCTGCGTAACAACTTCTTCTTGGGAGCCTACCAGAGCACTATAAGCTCCGCCGAGCAGCTCCGAAATCTGTCCCCTGAAGAGGCGGACGAACGGGACACTCTAGTCTACCGGTCCTACATCGCCCAGGGTTCCTACCAGGCACCATTTCTTCCCTGCGGATTTCTCCATCTCTTGGTTCGCATTGCCGCCGTTTGATCTCGTTCTGCTCGTCTCATGCGATCCGTCGTTGTGAGCAGCTTGCGATCCAGGACATCAGTGACTCGGCTTCCACGTCCCTCCAGGCCGTCAAATTGCTTGCTAGATATTTTGATCCCACCGAGAGCAAGGTCTGTTCTTTCTAGCGATCCGTTGACAATGTGGTCGATAGTCTTGCAAGACGCGATCTCTTTTATTTGCTTTTCCTGACCTTTCAATAAATTATCGACTTTGTCGAAATCATGCCCTTGATTTGTTGTTATCTCCAGTTTGGGATTGTTTTGGTTACCAACAAATATAAATACAACCAACCGAGGAAGATCATTGGAAAATGTCAATGTTGGATCATTCACCAAACTGCGTGCCTGTTTCTAGCACTAATGGAACTACACTCAGGCTGGAGAAAAACTCCTAGATCACTATAATTTTGCCTGGGTTTCATGGTCACAAAAGTTGAATGATTTCTTTGATTAATATCAAAATTGTGGATCTTTAAAAACTGACTTGTGCTGTCGCACCTGCTTACATAGTGAGATCCAACATTAGCAACAGCAGCTTTTCAGATATTGCATTTTTTTATTTCTTCATGTATGGTTGGATAAGCTGAAAGTTGCAGCATTGTAGAGCTAGGCTTTAAGTTGATGCTTAGGAAATTTAGCTCTCCTTCATTGTACACATCGTCAATCCTGCACTGTTGTCTATTACAGGTGGGCATTCCTGAGATCTGAGACACTTCCAATGTTACAATTCAGTTTTAGTCTACATATTTCTTGCAATAACCATAGAAAACATCAGTGTAAGGATATAGGATAAAAAGGAAGCAGTCTTCTTGTAAGCATAAAAAGGGAAGCAAACATTTAGATAGTGTTACTTATGACACATTCAAGGCTTTGGGATAGCTTCTGTGTCCTTTCTATGACTTTGATTATTCAAGGATAGCTTAAAAGTCTGCCTGAGGAAGGCTCAACTTGTTTTGAACAATTTAGTAGCTTAGAAGTCAGTTGGTCGAAGAATATGGGATTATTCTGTTATTCTCCGATCCCTTGGATCAGTTGGCCAGAAACCTTACAGATCAGCCAATTCAACTCGGATAGTTGACTGGTCAAAGTCTTTCATGGAAAACCTGGCCATCTTAACCATACCCAAGGAATTGAGTAGGTGACCAAGGGCCAGCAGGATAGCCAGAAACCTATCCAGATCTATCAACCTGGCGGAGGCAGGCCAACTTTGAAGCCCTGTTACATCTAGATGTTAGAAGCATTATGCTTCATGGAAACAGCTTAAACTCTGCAAGAATTGGTAGGCCCTGCCGCCCTGGTGAGCTCATCTACAGAACAAGGATGACTAGCAGCTCCTACAGAGACAAGTACTTTAGGCAACTGCATTGGCAATGGGAGGAGACAAGGTTGATAGCAAAAAGTTCTGCCTGAGGCTTGCTACTTATGTAATTAAAGTTGTTTGAGGTAACCACGTAGGCTGTGAGTTGAGAGTCACTTCAACTCAAATGATGGTAGGCACTTGCAACCAAGAAACTCACTAAGCAATGGAACATGGATGATTAGGATAGCTCCTATGAAACAAGCAGCTGATGCATGGTTTGCAAAATTAGCTAATCCAGATTGATTGGCTAGATTCTGCATGCCATAGACTGATCCTCTGCTGTCTTTTATTGAGAATGGCTGGAGTAGCCGGGATCAGTTGGAATCAGCTGATCTTTGCCTCAAAAAATTCAGCTGATCTTGGTTGGGATTGGCTGGTCCATTTGAGACAGCTCAAATAAATTTGAGATCTGCCAAGATCATCTTGTTGATGGACCAGTCAATCGCAGTCAGGAATCAGCCAGAATAGGCCAATCCTGGCCAAGTCAGACTGACATAAAGTTGATTCGGCCAGCTCCTTGCTGATCCCAACTTCCTTCAGATTTGCTAATCTGCTCGGAATCCTCATCCTTGGGTTAGGGCAATGCCTTGTCAATGGAGGAGGAAAGGATGATAACTGAACAGTGTCTGTGGTTAGCCACTTCCTCTGCACTCAAAGGTCATTGAGGCAACCACCTAGACAATGGGATGAGGCTTTTTTCACATTGATCCCTTGAGGCAGATTCCTCATAGCCTTATCATACTGAAACTGAATAGGCCTTGTCATAATGCAATAATAGTAACACATGTCAGATCTTAAAATTCTTAAGAGGGAGATCATTTTTATCAGTCTTTCTAAAAAAGAATGAACTTGGAAAAGAGGGCCCCTAACACTTTCTTTCATTTTTTTGGAACATGACCAAAGAGGTCAAAATTTTATTAAAAGCAGACGTTTTCCTTCATAGCCACAAGGTCTGAATTACTATTATTTTATTATTTTAGATCTTGATAAATGGGGTTAGACACTCTTGTGTTTCGAAAGGAGCTCTTCAGCTGATTGATTTAGTACAAGAGTTCAAAATCAAGAATAGTAAAATCTTAGCCTATTCATGCTGCCCACGAAGCTAAAATGAGCTTTTCAAAGAGACTGAAGCTGATAAAGCAGGGTTATTTTTACGAATTTTACTTTAAGAAAGCCTCATTTCAATCACCATTTTAGATGAAGGTTGTCAACAAGCAATCAAGTCTTGGAAGTTGCAAAGCTTAGTATGCCACTGGGGATACTCAACTGAACAACGTACTATTTTTTTGTTTTAGCATGCTTTTGTCATGTTTATAATTATAACTATACTAACCATATGCATCAATGTATTTTAAACTGCTAATTGACTTTATCATTGAGGTATGAGACAAAAGATATGGTTCTCTCCTTCATGGCCTCATATTTGTATGACATAGGGATGCTTATGTAATGATAGATCAGCCATCTAAGAGGTCTCCACCTTCACCTCTTACTTGGGTTTGTCTCATTTTTACCTTCACCTTTTACTTGGCAGATGAAGGGCCTCGCGCTCTTCTGTCTCTCAATCTTCCTTGGTTCTCAACTTCTAACATTCATTCAACTTTCTTTTTCTAATTGTAGTGACAACCCTTTTATAAAGAGGGCATGGAAAATTTCAATAAAACACTCACAAACACATATTGCTTAAATATCCTAAAACTATTAAAGATGGTAAAACATCTTATTGATCCCTAAGTTTTTAATAAAGACGCACAAGTACATAATAATAAAATAAAATATCTATAAAGTCATGCTGGAGTCATATTCCATCTCAGTCTGACAATGTCAATGTCCTTTGGTCGTTAGTGCTCTGGTACTCAACTAAATATTCAACTAACTACTCGATCAGACGTTTGATTAAATATTCATTTTAGTATTCATTTTAAAGGATAAAACTGGTGAAATTTAAATTAATCATATAGCATCAAAGAATTAAAACTGCTAATTGGGCTAAAAATTGGGGTCAACCCATGGATTCCGGAATCGGAATCGGGGACCGATCCCGATTCCGATTCCAGGAATCGGCCGGAATCGGCCGATTCCTGGGAAGGGAATCGATTCCGGATCGGTCCGGAATCGTTTTTTTTGTTTAAATTTTTTTTTCGTCAAAAAAATTCAAAAAATTTAGAAAAAAATCTAAAAAAATAGGAAATGAGTTAGAATTTTTTTAAAAATAACCAATGCATTCATCCACAGGACCACATCGAATAAATACTAATGAACTCCAATTGAAGATTTGAAGGTAAATACATATTCCAATTCCATTGATTCAAAAATCAAAGAGTTGATACATCATCAAAAAAAAAAATTACATCATATCAATCTACTACCAATATCTATGATATGTATGTGGGTCGTCCTTCTCTCCCCTATTTGCTCGCGACGCTCCTCCTCGCGCTCAGTCTTGTATACTGTCCGGGACCATATCCATATGAAAATAATGCCGATGCCATGCCATCAAGGTCGTATGGATCGGACTGCGGGACGACCAGGACGTAAGCAGAGGATGATGGAGCTGGTGGTGTAATCCACTGCTGGTCAACCTGGCCAAATGCTGGATATTGTGGCTCCATAATATAAGAATGTGGTGTCTGCTCATCCAGCGTGTAATACGGCTTTGGAAGCCGTGAATCGGGGAGACTCGGCCAGCAACGCTGATGGCCGCGTCGCCGGTACGCACTCCTCGTCATCATCACTCGAGGAGTGAGAAGGAGCTCGCGTGCCGTCATCCGGGCCGACAGACGCCCGACCTCTGGCCTTCCTTCTCTTCACCTCTTTAGCCATCTCTCGAAGTACCGTAAGGTCCGAACCCAAAGTTTTTTTCAACTTTCGCAAATCCTCCCATTTTCCGCGGGTCACCTTTGTTTTCGTTTTCTCCGGACTGCGAATGGGCTGGGTAGCGGCTGCTGGGACTGGAGCTGGAGGTGGGGCTAAAGCTGCAGGTGGCTGCTCCATAGCTGCTGGGGCAGAAGAAGGCCCTACCTGAGCCTGAAAAGTAGATGGAGGTGGAGCTGGAGCATCCTCCTCGGCTTTAACACCATCCAACTCTCCTTCCTTCGTACACGGTCATCGGGATCAAACTCACCGCATGATCCCCGGCTTCCTCTCCTCTATCCAGAGGCAAGTGCATGCTCCTCCGGAAAATTCGGTCCACGTCCACCTCCTCGGGTGGTGGTGTGGCGGAGGAATGCCTCGCCGTACGGGCCACACTGCGAATCGTGCGAAAATGTGCCCTCGCCGATCTTCTGTCGATCCTTGATGTTCTTTATGCGCGGCCCTCACGTTGTAATGACAGAAGACACCAGCTTCTTCACCGGTCCGAGGTCAACCTCGTTTCTCCTTTTCGTATGTATCGGTTGAATGTACCCGCTTCCGCTCCTCACAATGGGAGGAACCGGTGCTCGCCGAGTATCCTCGATACCGATGGCGGCAAGTGCGGATTCCATCCACTCTCGGGTGTTCACCTGAACCCACCACTCAGCTGCAAAAAAAAAACAAGAAGAGAAAAGGTAAACAATTAGCTCATCGCCGGCCATAACTTAAATGAAAAGAAAAGAAATTCTTCATCAAGCTATTATTAAACCAGGTGACACTTTGTCAACTGAATATTTCATGTCAGCATCTGAGTATACGCCGACCCTCATCTTGTACTTCTGCATCTGAAAAATTTATTCAAAAAAACATTAGGTGCCTGGTAAGGCTACTGCAACGTATTTAATGAACTCTAACTTACTTCTATCTCGGCCTCTATCCCGTCCCGCCGAGACTCATACGTACGCCGAATAACCGCAAGTGTACCCCGCATCCCCTCGTTGTCGTTCACCACCTGTCCTACATATTGCATGCGGGGGTTCAAAAAGTATCCTACAAGATTTTATTAGTTAACAACATGCATTTAAGACAATTCTACAGCAAAAATAATTTTTTACCCAAGTTACCTGCAGCATGAACATCGTGGTGCAAGGTCTTGTCCCATCGGTCATCAATGATCTTCCACCACTTCTTGTAACCTCTGGGATGTTTTTCTTTGATTTTCGGCTATTGCCCGATCCATGGCATCATACAACGTGCCCATCCGGTCCCCACATAATGCAGAGTCTACCAACCTCAAGACAACTGGGTGGCTAACGATTGCCAAGTAGTAGGCAACCTCTCCAAAACCTTCGTACGTGATCGCTTCTCGGACCCCGACAAGAATCTCCAATCGTTCTTTTTTGTTTGTGTTGTCCACCATATAGTTGTAATACTTCTCGGTTTGTGTGAACCTAACCAACGACGCCCCGTGCCGGTGTAAGCTCTCCAACAAGAAGAAGTTCGTGGCAAATCGTGTCGGACCGGGCCTAACAAGATCACGCCCTTCCCCGCGTGAGATCTCGTGATATGTAGGAGGCGGGGATGCGAATAAATAAAAGATGCGATGGTCCGCGCCTCGCCCGACAAGTGTAGATACACCCTCCTCCTTGCCTATATCCTCTAATATGAGATCTATGGAATGCGCGCGCACAGGCACCCGAGAAGATGTGCTTCCTCTTCTCCATCAACTTCCTCCCGGCCGCCTTATATGATGGTTCGTTGTCGGACAACTCGAACCACATTGTCCTCCCCGATCTCCTCCACCACCCCATCCATCGAGAAAAGATGAAGTCGGCATTTTTAATCTTCCCAGCATATCTACCGACTTCAAGAATGTGGTCCCTCGAACAAGTACACCAAGAAGTTTATCATACTCCTCTTGGTGATACCTCAGTCCACCCATCGCACACCGTGCAACCCCTCTCCTTCCACACCAACTTAAACCCATCCATCCACTTCCTCAACTCCTCGGACCTCCTCATCCGTGCCGCCGTATACGTGTCTGTGCCCGGGGCTTGCAACCCGGCCCGCCACCCACGGCATCCACCATCGTCCGGAAGTAGGGGCTGGTGGTCGTATGTGCCGTCGATGCCTACATCAAGTTAAAAGAAATTGGGATCAAAGCTAAATTAAGTTTAAGTAAATAAAACACACATAATGTCAATTTTAATTTAAAAAGTGATACTCGCATATAAAAACCATTTCACAATGTGGCGAACGGCTCTCTTGTACCGTTCCGTTGCCTTCACCCTTTCATTGCTGTTTTATCCCCATCCGCCGGCAAAGACTCGTTTCCCAAATAAATACTCGTCACTCGGTGTAAATCGAGTGCCTGTAGGCGGAACGGCGGTATGGCTCCTCGTCTCCGGGGTTCGTCTCTGTCCCGGTCCGGCGAGCCGATGCTGATCGGCCCAAAGCTGGGTCAACTCTGGACCCAGACCCTCCTGCTCCTCCTCCCCTCCTCCTCCTCGGCCCAATGCACGCTTGCTAGCGTGCCTAGTACGTCCGAGCTCGGAGTCCGTGGACTCGTCCTCGCTCGGCTCGGGCTCGGCTGGTGCCTTCCCTTGCCTTTCCCTTTCGAGGTAGGCAAATCGCGGTCCCTCCTCCTCTCGGAGTAGCTCGGCCGTGCAACTCCTCCCTCCGCTCGATCCTAATCGCCCGTTGAGAGGATCTACTGTCACGTATGCCTCTCATCTCCTCACTCTTCTCCCTAGCACCTTGTCACATTTCTTGACATTCCCACCGTTCCGCAATATGTTGTTTCACCGGAACACCCCCGTTCATCTCCTTCCCACACCATTTGCAGTGTACCCTCTTCCTGACTGGGTCTACCATCTGCCCGTGTTCCCAACCCACGTCGGAAGCACGTGCTGCTGCTGCATCACCTTGATCGGCCATCGCTTATATATGCAAAAATTGTAAACAATGCACTAAAAATGATTAGATAACATAAAAATTGATTTAGATGTTGTTCGGGAAACATACAACCTAAGTAACACACCATTCGGTAAGATGTTTAAAGGGTTACGTATTTCGGAAACGGTCGTAAATTAACGTACGGGATATCCGGAATTTTTCCCGTGCAAAATGGACTTAAACGGATAGTTCAAAACTTGGACGGACTTGTTCGGTCGGAAATCACAACGTTTAACGACGCTCGGACTCGTCGGAAACGCGTAAGAACGGACGTACGAAGCTTTCGCCGAAGAAATCTTACCAAAAACCGGTCAAAGATCGAAGAAGAGGTTGATTCGATGCCGGTCCGAGCTTGAATCGGCGGAATCCCTTGAAGACCAAGCTTGGAATCGCCGGAATCGCGCTGGAATCGCCTGCGCAGTCTCCGTCCGCCGCGGGATCGACAGAATCGACCCCCGCGGGTCGATTCCGGCCCTAAAAGGGCCGGAATCGGTTCGATTCCCGGTCCAGAGTCGAACCGGGAATCGAACTGGGCCGGTTGACCCGGCCTTCCGAAGGAATCGGTCGGATCGACCGATTCCACAAGGAATCGGTCGGAATCGGATCGATTCCGACCGATTTCAGGCGATTCATTCCGATTCCGCGGAATTCTTCCCGGAATCGGTCCTTCCGCCGGGAATCGGATCCTCCGATTCGATTCCGGAATCGGTCGGAATCGGACCGATTCCGCCGATTCTGCAATCTATGGGTCAACCTGATGTTGAACTTAATCGAGTTCAACCAACTACTTGTGTAGACATGTGATTAAATATTCATTTGAATATTCATTGGAATAACGAAATTGACAACACTAGATTAGTTATATAATGTCGGCAAATTAAATTTGTTAAACTGGCTGAAAGCAAGCTCATCCCAAGCTTGAATCTGCCTCAAACTTGAGCTTAAGTCATGCTGGAGCTCAAGCTTGAACCAAATCATAAGCGAGGTCAAGATTGAGCTTCTATCAGATTCAAGCTTGAACTTAACTCGAGAACATTAATGAGCAGGTTAGCTAGTTGAACTTGTTACAATTTGAGCTTAAATAACTTTGTTGGCTCTGAACCCATGGCATTCAGATTCTGGTTTGTGGGACTTCACCTTACCGGTGATGCTCCGGGCTATATGCTGTACGAGGAACAAGCAGATTTTTTAGGATCATTTTGTGGTCTTGGACGCTTTTAAAAAAAAGCACCTTGTTGGCTCATCAAGTATCAGCAGAGTTTGAGCTTGGTAAAAAATAAACAAGCCAAGCTTGAGAAGCACCCTACTGCACTTGGCTCAGCTCATTTGCACCCTCACTGTTTGATAAGAAGTTCACCTCATCTCTTGGCCTGAAACTCTTTACCAGCTCAGTGAAAAGGATAAGAAATTGTGTAATTTATTTAGTGTCATCTCCACTTGAAGCAATCAAACTGAATTTATCAGTTGGCATTCTTACCATGGTTATTAATGTCTATGACATGTGCATGAGATCAAACCACTACTCTGCCAGTCTTCAATATTTGTTTGCAGAAATTATTCTCTGATTATTGTGGTTTTAGTTTCTTTCAATCTGTTAATTGCTTACCGTATGTTCTTTTTGTGGCTGTCTTGTCAAGGTTAATGAAGGCTTTCATTTTCTTGTTACCAGGAATCTGTAATCTCAAGCCTTAAAGAATGGTTAAGTGATTCAGCAGTAGGAAATAATGCTGTCTTGCGGTTGGTTGCTGGAACAATATTCATGCATGAGCAAGACTACAACGAGGCTCTGAAGCATACCAATTCTGCTGGGACAATGGAACTGTAAGTCCCACTTTTTGTACAATAAAATGATGGTGCCTTCTAATTTTTCCTTTTTATAAGGTATCAATAACATGGATAAATCTTGGGTTTTTTTTTCTCTTTGAAGGTAGCACTTAAGAGGTCCACAATTTGGTAATTGCATTAATTTAGGACTAATTGAGAGAATTAAGAACAATAAATTGATGTTGGTTATCATTTTTTAGTTTTGATTTTCAGCATGGGAAAGTTAAAATTGCCATTGTGCATCACGCAAACTTACAATTTCTTCATTTACAGACTTGCATTGAATGTGCAAATATATCTGAAGATGTATAGGGCAGATTATGCAGAGAAGCAACTAAAGATTATGCAGCAGATTGATGAGGATCATACTCTAACTCAACTTGCAACTGCATGGCATAATCTAGCAGTGGTAGGTTTTTTTACATGTATTCTTTATTAGTCATCTATTATTTGCTTTTTTCTGACTGCAACTTGTCACCGTTCTCAGGGTGGTTCAAAGATACAAGAAGCATATCTTATCTTCCAGGACTTCTCAGAAAAATACCAGCAGACTGGACTAATCTTAAATGGAAAGGCAGTCTGCTGCATGCACATGGGTCGCTTTGATGAGGCTGAAACCTTGCTCATTGATGGTCTTACCAAGGCAAGCATTAGCTTTTAATGTCATTAATGGGAACCTTCCTCCGAGGTTCATGTTCCTTGTATTCATGAGGTCACTATTGTCACTAGTTTGCAAAGCTAAAGTAAAATGTTGTCTATACAGGATGCCAGGGATCCTGAGACATTGGCAAACCTGATTGTTTGTAGTCTACATCTTGGTAAATCTTCAATGCGTTACCTCAGGTGAGCTCGTTAAGTTGACTTGATCATCTTTCATAAAGTAGCCTATTAAAACTGTTGTTTGCTTTAGATATATTGTCTCTGTTATTTGGTAATCTCAAGTCTCAAGAAGTTTATTACTGTTGGCGTACATTTTTTTCAAAAAAAAGGGGGGAGAAACAAATGGGCAGACTTGGGAACTGGGCTAATGGCCCACAAATCAGCCACAATTGAACCTAATTGTACACCCCAATAGGGGCCTTGATTAGCTGGCCCATAATTGAGCCAATTCAGCCCCTAATCAGGCTCTGCGTACAGCCCACAGTAGGCTTGGGCTGCAGCCTCCTGCTGGCCCAGAAACCAGGCCCACCCGAAGCCTCCTTCTGGCCCAGGAAACCAGGCCCACCTGCAGCCAAGTGTGAACAGGGCCTGCCACATCAGCACTTGCCACATCAACATATGCCATGCCAGCACCTGCCACATCAGCATCTGCCATGCCAGCACCTGCCACACCAGCATCTGCCATGTCAGCACCTGCCATGTCAACATCTGCCATGTCAGCACCTGCCATGTCAACATCTGCCATGTCAGCACCTGCCACGTCAGCATCTACCATGTCAACACCTGCCACGTCAGCACATGCCACATCAGCACCTGCCAGTTCACCTCCATCTTGCGCACCATGTTGCCACCTCAGCCCATTCATTAATCAGTTTATGGAGGGGGGAAACCGAAGAGGCCAGGGGGATATCAAAGGACAACCAGCCATTAATCTGGGATTAATGGTGTAACCACCATGGGGAAGGCCAAAAGCCATCTACGTACTGCACCTGGCCTGCCTTTTCATCTGCCCCCCAGCCCCTATAAGAAGAGGGGGGCGCACCATCAATTGGGAGAGGCTGCTGGAGACGCCGCCAGGCTGCTGGTTCAAGCCCTCATCCTGCTACCCCTCTGCCTGCTGCTGTACGTCTGCACCTGCCAGCAGCCAAGAGAAGAAGAAGAAGAAAGCTGCTGCTCCCCTCCTGCCCACGTGCATACCTGCCACCTGCTGCCAAGAGAAAGGAGAAGAAGAAGAGAGGAAGAGGACAAGGTAAGAAGGGATAGTTGGCTTCCACGTAGCCCCTTGAGGAGCCTTCTTTCTGGCAATTTACCTGCTCTTCCCTGCCCCTATCCGTCTTCAACAAAAAAAAAAAATGCCCTCTTCCAGTCCATTCGAACCCCCCTAGACTGGACTGCAATCCCTTTGACCGGAGCCAAAAAACCCAGTCCTCTTGTGACCTGGTTTTAGCCCCAATCAAGGCCCAAAAGAGCCCCACTTCGGCCCATTTCCAGACCTACCATCAGGCCCATAACCGCCCACCTGCAGGCCCAGGTTAAGTCCATATCCGGTCCCTATCTGACCCGGTTTTAACCACCTGCAGGTACCCCCAATCCAGGCCCATGGATAACCCCTGTCCGGCCCATCTGCTAAACCTTCTACAGGCCCAGTCCGAGCCCACATATCAGGCCCAAAATCTGGCCCTTTCCCAGTCCAATTCAGGACCTGTTCAGCCCATTTAGCAGACCCCCTGCAGGTCCACTTTCGGTCCAGCCAAATGCCATTGTGCAGACCCATCTCGGTCCACCTACAGCCACCCAAACACACCCTTGTTCAGGCCCTTGTCCAGCCCACATCCGGACCCCTAAAACAGGTCCTAAAACAGCCCCTTTGTGGCACCTATTAGAGCCCTAGGTGAGGGTGGATGACCCGGGGATTCTTGGAGACCGCATGACGGCCCAAGTCTACTCCGGGCGGATCCTCAAGCCCCTTGTTTTCATGCTCTTTGAGCAACCCCTAAACAGGCCCAAAACCAGGCCATCCAATAGCCCTTTGTGCAGCCCAAAGCCAGGCCACCAAGCTGTCTTTTGTACAGCCCCAAACAGGCCCCTTAAAGCAGGTCATTTCCGGCCCCTCTTTGGCTCATAGTTCTGCCGCCACAACAAAGGGGAAGTGCTCCAAAATAGGTTCTGCAGAAGCCATACTCCAGCAAGGCAGCAGACCGGCTTGAAGGTGACGGCCCGGCACCCCTTGGAAACCGCATGACGGGCCAAGGGCATAGCCGGGTGGCCTTCCAAGCCGGTTCCATCAAGAAGTTCCAGCAAAGCAGCAGAATTTCAAGCAGGCCCGTTGAGCCTATGAAAATTGAAGCCCGGCTTTGAACGCCGAAGGAATGGACCGGCCCGAAGTGGCCTTCAGAAAATTAACAAATAAAAAATTAGAAATGCGAAAGCTACATTAAATTAAGGAGATTCACCCCTAGCGGGGAACTCCACCTTGGGCGGAGGCGCGGGTATGCATCCCGTAGCCGGCAACCCGAACGGAGGCGCGGGCATGAATCCCGTAGCCGGCAATCCTTCCCCCAATATGGCTAAGCTAAGGCTGGTTATTTTGGATGGGTAAATTTTTACTAAGTTGGAAAAATAGCCGGCATGTCGTCGTAATGCCCAAATTTTTTCAAAGTAGTGAAAACAAACCTATGTTGGGGGAAGGATCAATCACATTGTACACCGATGTACTTCACCCCATCTTTCAATGAAATGAAACTTCGATGTTCATATTGATACATGAAACCGGGCATTCAAAGTGACCCGATGGGTCGGAGGCAATGCAAACCGCCAAACAAAAATAAAACCATTTCAAAGTCAATCTGAAAATTCAAACAGAAAATTCAAACAGAAAATCAAATCTGAAAGTCAAAAAAAAATCAGAATTAAAAGAAATCTGAAATTCAACTCATTCCGGTTCAACAAACAACCGATCCTCAACAAGATTGAACCGGTTTTGAAACAAATCAAACCGAAATCAGATTTCAAACAAAAAATCCGCCAAAACAGAAAATCAGGTTTCAATAAAATCTGTCAACCACAGAAAATCAGATTTTTACCAAACCGAAAACACAAGGAAATCAGATTTCAATAAAAAATCTGCAACTAAAAAATTCAGATTTGAACAATATACTAAAATAAATTCTAACTGACTTCAAAAATCTGATTTTTGGCAATCTGAAAATCCATTTAAAACCTACTAAACTTCTCCCAAAAGAAATCAAATAAACAACTCCAAACACCTAAAATGGATCAAAAAACCAACTCAAAACAAAAAATCCAGAAATCTGAAAAATCCAGAATCTGAAAATTCAACAAACCAATCAAGCAACAAAATACCAAAATTGCTTAAAACACTTTAAGCACATCAAAATCAAAATCAAAACAGGTTCAAAACAACCCAAACTGGTCAAACCAAAATCAAAAAAATTAAATCAAACAAACTTAGAAATCAACAAAACCGACTTTCAAGTCGACCCAACAAACAAATAAAACAAACCCGAACAAATCGGTTTGCATCTGATCGGACCCAAAAGGCCGCTGCCCTTTTGAGTTCTTTACTTTATTTTGTGGATGTGCATGTCTCCAAAAACAGGTTGCCGCGACGGTTAATCAAAGGCGTTCGAGCCGTTGCTCGATGTAAGTTAATACCGGATACTCGCACCATCCGGCGGAGAAAGGTCAAAAAAATGAAATTTTCAAAGAACCCGAACCTCGGTTCTATTACTTTTAAGCTATCATCGGACTACCTAATATTTTTAGGATATCACCTATTTTCTTAGAAAAGTCCGGAGATGTCTTTCTTTCTAAAGAACAGACGAAGAAAAAAGAGGTTCACACAATTACATGCTATGAATCCAGAATAAGATGCACCAGGTGAATTCATTCTCTGTGACCCATGATCCAGATATTAAGTATCATGATTTAATGTTAAATTTATATAACCATAAAATACATGACTAAAGCAAATAAGAGTTATCACTATAATAACTTTTTAAAATTATATTTGTAAAGATAAACTTTGAAATAGAGGGGTTGTCAGGCTTTTATTATCTTTCAAAGGGTTATCTGGTTGTGCCAAGGGGACAACCAAATCCAATCCTTGGCTGCTCGGCTAATGAAACTGGAATAGGTGTTAAGGTGGCTTCTTTCTTTGCCTTGCTGCTTAAACATGGTCCTTTTTACACCTTTTGAGTGAACACCAAGTGGGCCTTCAACGTGGTGTGGTCCTAGAATACTCCGTGTATAAGCAGCAAGGTGCATTGACGACTATGATTCTTAAAACCTAGGTTATCTTGTGCACTTAGGTGATTGTGAAGTTCAAGAGATTCTGGATCTGTGGATCAGTGTTGTCACTTTTGACAACACTTAATGGTGAAGCAGTCCGTGCAACCCAAGGCACCCCGACCGCTTTGTTTAAGCTCAATAAAGCGCCCATTTTGGGCCCCCAAGTGATGAAGTGGCCCAAAGTAGCCAGAGTGGTCACTTTGGGCTGCTTAAGTTAACCAGATCTGCATGAGATGGATCTTCTAGATACTTTTTATTGGTCCGACCACTCGCATAAACCTTCCTCACAGGAGAAGCCACCGCCGTTCGCCACTGATGTGCCACTGTTTACCATCCCTTGCTCCGCCATTCCCCCTCTTGCACCGTCCAAACAGGTACTATTTCTTTTCTTCATTACTTCTACCTTTCCACCTCTCTTTTGGCTGCCGATGGCACCACACTGCTCAGCCTTGAGTGGCATTTCTTGCCCGCTGCCACCCTGCACCAGCTTCCTCCGCACCATGCGCTGCCCTTCTTCACCCTGCTTTGCCTCCTGCTACCACCCTGTGCTGCCCTTCTCCACCCTGCTCTGCCCCTGGTAATAACGGTCAGAAAACCAAATTATATTAAAAAACCATAAAATTACCACCATTGCAAAGCTGAGCAGAAGAAGAAAAAATAAGTAACAAACATGTGGTACTCAAGAACAGAAAGCTACCAATATGATAGAAAAGAAAAAGAAAGAATTAAAGGAAAAAAGGCTTGAACCAACTTAATCTCTCCTCAAAAGTAGACCGACTCTGGATTTTTGCTGAAGCTGCACCAACCAAGCGTTAACATACACAACCATTAAAGACAATCAGATTTGGATTGTCAAATCGATCTTCGTACCATGGATACATAACATTGCCAGAAGAACCACATTCCAAACCCAAGTGTCTTCATACCACGGATTAAAACCTAGCCAACCTAAGCAATCTTCTAGCATTTGAAAATGATCTGCCACAAGAAGTTTATAATCCCAGACTTCATAAAGCGATGGTCCACACTTTCCTCCTTGCTCCCACAAAAAACACACAAGTAGACAGTGGAAAAATCTTGTGCAGATAGACTTCTAGTAGGCAATCGGTGATTTCCCATCTTCTATAGGAAAATCTTAATTTTAGACAGAATGTGTTGTCTCCACATAGCTTGGTGCCAATAAATGTCCATACCACCATCATTTACCTCTTCAAAGTGGACTTAGCTGTGCAGAATCAACTTGTTACATTAGTCCAAAGTAATTTTTCGTCTACCACGGAAGCATCTATGGTCTTCAAAGAGTCCGAGCAAACTTGAGTTGGTGGAATAAATTCTTCTTCATCATCTAGGGAGGGTGTTTGTGTACCTCGTCTATTGGATTGACAGGTCTTCGCATGATTTCCAACTTTCTCTTCTTTGTTGTTTCTACTATGGATGAAAAACTTCAAATCCTCGTGCCACGTTGATATATCTTTTTCAATTGTGAAAAATGTTCTAATTTGCTTGTCATGGTTTTTGTCTTGACTTTATGAGAGTTGGTTGTGAGGTTGAGGCTAGGGCTGAAATTGGGGCTAAAGTTGGGATTGGAAGTAGAGTAATAAGGACTTCCTCTTGCATATACTTATCTTCAACCTCAAGATTGTCAAGTTTTCTTTTAGCCTATGTACGATCCTCAAGTTCAAACTCTAGTGGTGATATGCTGCTACCTCCTCCACCCATGCAGCAAGTGAGTGTTCCTCCCAGAAAAGATAGTCGACATCAACATCTTCAATGGGTCATTGACGTACTTGTGCTTTAGCTCTTTCTTCATATGGTCCCCCTACAAATCTTGCGAACCTCTTTTCTAAAATTTTATGACAGGTTTTGATGTTCTTTATCTTCAATCACATGTTGTAATAGCAGAACACAAGTTTCTCCAACTTATAAAATGTTAGCCTTTTCATTATTTTCGTGTGAATAAGGTTAAATGTACTCTAGTTTTTCTCACAATGAGAAGAACTTGTGCTCTAACTCAAAATTTGAATCACAATAACAGTAAGTGGATTTCATCTATTTTTGTGTTGACATATATCCACCACTTAGCTGTAAGAAAGAAAAATGGACAATGATGTTACTCTCACAATATTATTAAAATATTAAAAAATCATTATATAAAGACATGTTCTTCTAACATATCAAGAGCAACCTTGTCGAATGAGTACATTAAATCTAGATCTGAGTAAATTTCTACCCTCGTTTGATACGATTGCATCTGAAAAAGGGGAGAACACAAATAATTAATGATGAGATTTATAAAAAAAACAATTTTCATATACTTTTAACTCAACTTCTACTTTGTCCCGTTGAGTTCTTGAAAGACATTGCATGATAGATGAAATCCTTCTCGTGACTTTTTGATCATTACACACTTATCATCCATATTGTATCCGAGGGTTAAAAAATATCTTACATCAACACCATAAGACATAAGAGCATAGATTTATAACGGTTTGCAATGATTAAATTAAAGATAACAAGAATTACATGCTCTATGCACATCATGATGTATTGTTCTATCCCACCTCACATCTATTATCTTCCTTCACTACTTATAACTTTTACAATACTTCTTCTTTATTTTCATCTTTTTTATTCATGGCATTATATAGGTATCCCATCTAGCTCTTCTCATCTGAGTCCACTAATCTCAACACTTGTTCAAGTGACTCAATGATGGATAACTATTGAATTCGCTTCCAAAAACACTTGTCCATTATCAAACACTCTATTTGTGTTAGGATCTTCAATTGATCCATCTTGTTATGCAGGTCAGCCATGTAAGAAATATATTCAGCCAATGCTATAAAATGGACAAGTGCATGTCTATGTTAGTGCAAACTTTCCAAAGCAATAAAATGTGTAGCAAACTAGTAGGATCAAGTCTGATCAAATCATGTTCATTGTGGAGTAAATAAGAATGTCAATAGATAAATGAGGTGATCAACTATGTCTGGCTGACAATGGTAGATATTGATGCCTCTTTGCTTATGTCCTCAAACGTTAGATCCATGAAGTGTGTTGCATATGGAATCTAGAAGAGGTGTGGTCTCTTCTTCATCAACTTCTTCCCTGTTGTCTTGTATAAGGGCTTGCTATCCGTCACAAATTGGATAGCATTTTTCGCTCCAATCTCTTCTATAATGTCGTACATAAGTGAAAAGATGTAGTATGCATTTTTTATTCAACTAGAAGCATCAACAAACTTCAGAAATGTTGCACTCTCTGAACAATAAACATCATTGTGGATCCCCTCTCCCTCCAAAATAGCTTTAAATCATTTATTCAGGTCTTAAGTTCATCTACTTTGTCACCTAGGTTGACAATATAAATATGTCATATGGTTGGGACTTTTAACCCTGGTACAATCTCTCTAGTTGCATCAATCATGGTATGGAAGTGAGATTAGTGGTTGCATCAATCATGTTATGAAACGCCTACATTTAACACAGATGAAAATAATTGTTATTGTTCAACTGAAAAAAATAAATGGTACACATGTCTGAGATGATCAATGACAGTGACATGTTGTTACATGCATGTAAGATTTACTTGTAATTATGTTTCACTGGTTACTTTGCAGTTAAAATGGTTGTGTTGACCCCTTTAAATGTTTGTCTTATTGTTCTTTATGAGTTATTCTATTTTCTTGAGCATTTGAGCATCCTCACTGGGTTTGGGTTGTGTCGAAGCTAATCGACGAAATGCTTTCTCTCCTACTCTTTCATCTTTAGTGTGTGTGGGTCAAGTTGAGTAAGTAGGATCAACGATATCTTGGCTTCCTAGCCTTAGACCCTTCTACTTTCCTCATGTTCTCTTCATCTTCTCTTTATGATTGTTTGTTTACATGAAAGGTTCTTCTTAGAACTTCATCTTCATCTTACTTGGTCAATTCTCAATCTCCTGAGCTCGTCTTTTCCCTTTGCCTTTTTTGATAGATCTGTCATCTATTCTTTCTAACAACTCCTCATGTAACTCTTCTATCTGTTCAATGCGAATTTTTCTCTGTGAGGCTCTCCCCATGAGAGACGCCCTCATAGATTCACTGCTCTCTTTGAGCACCTTGTTATATTTCTTGACATTTTCACATGCCCCAACAATGTGTTGCTTAAAGCACAAGGCATTCCCATTCATTTGTTTACTGCACTACTTACTTTATATCTTCTTCTTATCGACATCCACTAAAAAGCCGTGTTCCCACCGGATATCATGGGTAGCGTCATTGTCTCTTTGTTTGGCCATTGCTTCTTGTCCTTGATTTACAACATTAAATTTAAGATGCTAACTTAACCATTTCAAGAGGGCTAAAAGGGGAGGGGAAGAGAACTGACATAACCATCAAGAAGGAGGAGCAAGTCCCTCGGTCCGAAGATGAGTGAGTCAGTTGAGTAGGGGGGGAGTAGGAGGAGAAACCGCAAGAGGGGTGGGTGGACTGTGTTGGGTTGCTAGAGAATTAATGGAGAATCATCGCGCTGGAGGGTTGCCATATTGAGGTATGCCATATTGATGCCAAATTACCTCTTTCGCCGGAGCCCTAGGGGATTCAAGGGGTGAATATCAGGCTGATAAGGGATATCAAGCCAATTCCCCCCTTAGCGGCCTGATATTAGATTGATATCGGGTCCAAAGTCGAGGAGGACCTGCAAGAGGGGGGGGCTAGAAGGAGGTACCAGGAAACCGCAAGCGGGATAGGAGGATTAACCGCAAGAGGTGGGGTGGACTGTGCACTTGATTGTTTGAGAATCGCTGCGGACCACTTGACATTTGCCAGATTGATGCCAAATCACTGCTTTGAATGGGGTTTTCGGCTGATATCGGGCAGATAAGTGATATCAAGCCGATTCTCCCCTTATCGGTCTGATATCGGATCGATTTCGGGTCCAAAATCGATCTGGGCCCGGGACTTAAAGTCCTCCCAGCAGAATCGGTAGAATCAACCTTTTCAGATCCAATTCATGTGAATCAGCCGATTCCGCCAGGAATCGATTCTGGATTGGTCTTCCGGGCAATAATCAGATCGAGACTGGCCGATCCAATTTTGTAATTGGCCAATTTCAATTGGATCCGACCGATTCCGTGATCTATGATCCCGGCAAACCAAAATCGGTGCCTAACCTATTGGCCAAAGCAGTAGCTCAGTAAGTGCACCGATGATGGTGCCTAGCACCAAGGAGAAAGCATGAACCGTTTTGCCATTTAGCAGGGTTTATTTTTTTTGCTTTTCTGGCTTCCTTCATCTCCCAACTCTTTAACTTGGCTTGATGGACGAGTGTCATAAAATTCCTCAAACCCATGGTCTCTTCTCTGCCTTTCGGTATTTCTTTGTAATTTTTTTCTACTTTTCTTTTTTCCTTAATGATATTTTCATTTGGTTTTCTCATATTCTGAAATCTAAATAGAATATGATTTTTTGGAGTTTTACCCCCTCTCCCACACGTGCAAAAGACTTGAATGGGAATAAGATTCAGAATCAGTAACGAAAACATTAAACTGAGATGATGTATGACCTCGTTGACCCTTCTTTTCATCTCTTTGTTGTCTTCGGATTGTCAAAATATGGGCTTTTCATTGTACCCATAATCTCAGTGTCAATTTTAAAGCAAACGAGATGTCTCCTTGTGATTAGTCAATAGCCGACTACTGAAGATGAAATCAGTATAACAAGTAGAGAATAGCTTTAACAGGATCTTGTAAATAATTCTTGATATCTTGATCTTTAAATTTCATCAAAACTTTACTCCACCTTGTTAGCATCGTTAGATTTGCTTCTTCTGTATTGGGTTAGGTACTTCTCATATTCTCAGGGTTTCAACAGAGGTGAAGTGCAAGGATGCAGCTGTTGACCTGACTATGCTTTTTTCTCCTTGCCTTGCAAGTGCTTGGTACATTAATGCCGGGCAAACTTTTTTTTATCATGACTTTTGCATTGTGCAATGTTTCACATCAAAATTTCCACGGTGGCGGTATGCAGAAGTTATTCTCTATGGGTTATGTTCATTTTGGAATGTTGTGTCTTCAAATTAGTCATTCTTATGATGCATCTTTTTCATTGTGGTTGGTCATGGCCTGTCTTGCCTATTATGGTACACCCTCCACCCCAGTCTACTTTCCACAGTTCTGTCATCTAGTGTTGTAGTCTGAGGTGTTGTTTCCACTTTTCACTTTGAGGTCCCATCTATAGTTGGACCATCTCCCACCTATATAAATTCGTGTCTATCCTGGGTCGTTTCAAGGCACCAGTCATGGGTTATTTCGCATAAAACTTTATCTTTGATTAATAGTTCCTGCCACCAGTATCTGAGAAGTTCCCTTGCTATCCATGCATGATGCTCATTGTTTTGAGCAAGTAAATGTTTTGCGGGAGTCATAATGATATTGCTCTTTGCTGCATCCATATTTATCTAATCAGATCAGGGCAATTCATGTGAAGAGTTTAATTTACCAGTTACCACAATGTATTAATGTTGAACCTGTAAATAATTGCCTTGATGTGAGACTGTACTTGGTTTCTGATCTTGGTTTGTTTGCTCCTTCCCCCTCTAGCCAATTGAAGCTGCACCATCCTCAGCATATGCTCGTAAAGCGCATAGCAGCCGCAGAAGACAACTTCGACAGAGCATTCCAGACCGCTGCTTGATGATCCTGCAGGTTTCTTGTCAACCGATCTTCGCTTATGAAAACTTGTTTTTCCTGTCTCCATCTCACTAAAAGAAATGTATCTTTCATGAACAGAAAAAATACTCTCCTTAGTGTGAAAGACCCGAGTGATTTGCTCCAAACATCCCTTGGATTTGTTTGGCTTTTAGAGAAGGCATTGCTTGATCTCACCGAGAAGTTCATATCCGTTACATAAATTATATAGAGAATGCATTTGGTCATTAATACAAACTACGTTTACTGATCCATCCAGTTGCAATGGCTGATATTGCGACTTAATGTGTTTGTGAAGATATCAGCAGCTTAGATGGCTACTTTGCCATTTTAGATCTTAGGCCCTGTTTGGTAATACTATTTGACACCTCTGTCACTATCAATTTTAAAATTGATATTCCTAGTAATAACTAAGAAGTTTTTGGTTAATAGTATCAATTTTGAAATCGATAGTGCAAACAAAGCACATTATGTAATATAAGTGTCGATTTGTATCAATTTTGATATTGATACTCTAACCTCTAAAATTATCAATATGAATATTGATATAGTATCGAATTTGAAACTCTAGCCAAACGGGCTATTAGTATTTGGAAATACGAAATTATGAATTACGAAAAAAGGAACTTAAATTTGGGGTTGGGTAGCACAGATTTGGTGGCGTATTTGAAGAGGGTGAGAAATCCGACTACTAACATATGATTCTCTCAAGACCGTTTGTCTGGGCTTTATCCACTCCCCTTTGGAGTGATCTTCCGGTCTTGACACAAACATCAAACTCCTATGAAGGAGTTCTTATCTACCATCCGACCACGTTCGCACTCGTGTGTGTGTTGGTCATCTCGCGGTGGTTTGGTCATCTCTTGGAAATTTATTTTTCCAAGATTACTCTTTTGTTCACTCGGTCAAGTATCTTCGCAGTTGTCTCCTTGTGGATGTTCAAACTTTGTATCCTTCCTAGCTTATTATGAATAGAAGTGGTACTGTTTTCTTCAAAAAAAAAAAAAAAACATATGATTCTTGGCATAAAGTAATTTACCATTTTAAATATGGGGTATTGATTATATAGTTATATCGAATGTTCATCCGTATTAAAAAAAATCAATCAAATACAACTATGTATGGCTGTAATTTGTGGTACGTGTATATATACGTACGATGGAATACGTAGATTTCAGGTAAACCAAAGGCACTATAAACACGCATTAACAGCATCCTGCGATTCTTAGAGGGTTTGTTTGGTACCATAAAATTTTGAGGATAAGCTTGATTTATCTTCTAAATTTTTTGGGATAATCTAAATTTATCTCCAACTTATTTTCGTACCGAACATAAGGTAAAAGTATATAATATATATGCACGGAGAAAATCCAAAAATATCCACTTGTAGGGGTGAACTCCAGTTGGATCAACTCAGGTTGGAGGTTTTTTTCTTGTTTTTCTAACTCAAACCAAATCTAATAAATAGTCTGGTCAATAATATTCTACATTAAAAATTAGAAATGTTAAAAAAAAATTTAAACAATAAATATATGTAATACTAGTGTTTCTTTAAGAAATACGTCGAAATTGTTAATCTGAAGCACTAGCTACAATGCCAAGTGGAGAGAGAACTCTCAATTGCCAATGGGTAGACAACATCTAGCTAGGTGCATTTATGAATTATGACTATTTATTAAGAAGGCAGGCCGGTAAACTATTTTACCAACCCACTGTTATATTTATCAACCCTTTTATATTTTTCCGACATTTTTTTTCTAAATTTGTATAACCCTTGTTATATTTTATTAACCTCTTTGTCTTTGTACACGCTTATTAAATGATCGTAAATAAGCATGTTCGAAAAAAAAATTTAAATGTATGTTGTACAAGTGATGCCTTCTATTGACAACTGAGCTAGGTAGGTGACCGGGACTCCATAACCGATTAAATTGGTGCAAAAAGAAAATGGACTGTTCGCACAGAGGAGATTATTCTTCTGACGTCAGAATGGCGACAAACCCATCAATCAAAGGATTTTCTATCCATTTTTTCATCAAGAATTATTATTATTATTATTATTATTAACCGTTATAATTAAACATTAGCACTAATTCTCATTGTCCACCATTAATAAAACGGATTACGTCGTCGTCGTCGGAATTTTCCACGACCGTGAAACGGAAGAAGGGCCTCGAGGGTAAGGTGAATATTTTAAATTGTATTTCTTATTACTGATACTTTTACTCTTGATAATTTGGATGGGGTGATTAAAACTAATTAATGGTCTTTCCTTTTATTTTTAGAATATCTTAGCGTGTAGTTTGAGAGTTGATGATTTGATTCAGCTTTAACGATTATTGAAAAATGTAACTGAATCAAAGTTGTTGATCAGTTATATCAGTCAGTCTTATCTACTTGGGATTTTACCCAAGCTTGGTTCAGGTGCGTCCAGAGTTGGGTTATCAGCAACGGCAAGAGGAATCTGCTCCATCCATATATACCTATCTTCTTCTGTGTGTCTAAATGATCACTACTGTCGGAGAGACCCCCTCCTCTCTCTCTCTCTCTCGGAGCCCTACCCTATATATGCAGACAGTCACATGCATGGGAGAGAGAATCCCCTCAGCCCCCTCACAAAGAGGGTGACATGATCGGGACAAGACAGTGATCTGACAGACGTCAGATCACTGTCACCTCAGCCCCTTGTGAGAGGGGCTGAGGGGATCCCCTCACGTGGGCACCTGAGGGGATCCGCCCTCCATGCTGCATGGACGTGGTACGCACGTTGGAGTGGGGGCACATGCATGCATGCAGCAAAATGCCGGCTTTCACGTGTGTGCATGACAGTCCAGAGGCTGTGAATCTTGTGAGGCTTGCCACAGCCTTGTTAGATACATGAGACGAGAGCCGATCACTTAAAGACGTAGAGGGGAGGAAATTCCCTTCTCCATTAATTCCATGCTCACGTGATCAGTAAGGGTCCTATAGGGTGTTTGGTTACCCTTTTTTTTCTCTCTCTTTTTTATATCTAAATTCTAAAAATAAAAGAGATAAGATGTTTGGTTGTAATTTTTAACTATCGTCTCCTTTTTAAAAATGGGATACTCCACGTACATGATCTCTTCTAAAATAAAAATAAGAGACGCGGAGGCAGGATGTAGGAGGTGAGACGCGATACGTGCGGGAGGGGGGAGGGCCGCCGCCGGGGGAGCGGACAACACGGGGGGTGGGGGAGCGGCTGATCATAACCGAACACTCATGTCTACTTTTTAAAAATTACTATAAATTTTACCAAACACTGAATAATTAATTAGACTGTTTTGATTTTAAAAAATAAAATTGAGAAGTCAAATAATCTTGATTTCAAAAATGAGGTTGTCTTAAAATTAAAAGCCCTGCCAAACACCCTATTAGTAATTTTATGCAAGGAATGATAACTCGGGGGTCGGCCGCGGGTCGGCCGGCCCCCAACCCGGCCCGGTCGGGCCGGGTCGCCGACCCGGCCCGACCGGGTCGGTTTTATTATTTTTTTTTGAAAAAAAAACAAAAAAACATGAAAAAATCATAAAAAATACCCAAAAATTAGGGGAAAAATCACAAAAAATACCCAAATTTTTTTTAAGAATAAGAGATGTGATTCAACAAGATTCATTCAACATTCATTCAAACATTATATTAAATTGTTCTTCTACATAATGTATGTACTCTGCCCATGACATTAGAGTACGACGCATTAAACATATAGACAAACTGATTATACTCTGCACTGCCTCGTACAATTGTCCTACGATAATTGGAAAATGAACCACCATAACTATCATATGAATACGTACTAGAACTATCTAATGAAGGCTGCATCATCCCATAATCTTGTCCTTGATAAGATGGGCACCAAGAACCCTGTGATGGTTCTAACTCTGCACCATACCCATGTTGTCTTGCCCCGTGGTCATAATCTTGTGTTGCGTGGGTAAACTGCTCCTCTTCCGTAAAGTGCGGTTGTTGCTGTGAAGGGGGTGTCTGTGGATTGGTTCTCCCTTGACCAGAAGTGGTGCCGGCGGTGCTTCCTCTGCCTCTGCTGTACGTGTTGTCATCTCCGTCACTACTACTTTTTGAAGTTGAATCATCCGACGTCTGATATTGCACTCGGATGAGGTGTGGAGTTGGAGACTTGGAGTGAGGTGAACCCTCCCCCTTGGGGGCTATTTATTAAATAGTGGGGGGCGGCGGTCAAAAAGGACCGCGCGACCCGGTCGGCCGGGTCGCCGACCGGGTCGCCGGGTCGCGCGACCCGAAGCCGGGTCGCGCGACCCCCTGCCGGGCCGGCTTGGAGTCGGCCCGGCAGGGTCGGCCCGGCAGGGTCGATTCCGGGCCGGTCGGCCCGGAATCCGACCGGGTCGGGCGACCCAGGCAACCGGGTCGCCGACCCGGCATACCATGATTTTATGTTTAGTTACTAAATTGTGCATATACTTAATTACCTGTCCATCCCTCTCTTGGACTCGTGCATATGCAACCTCCTCACGTGAGAATGTTAAAAAC
The DNA here is from genome assembly GCA_036172225.1 of Cryptocoryne crispatula var. balansae. Taxonomy (NCBI): domain Eukaryota; kingdom Viridiplantae; phylum Streptophyta; class Magnoliopsida; order Alismatales; family Araceae; genus Cryptocoryne; species Cryptocoryne crispatula. The sequence continues at coordinate 2,738,887 of CM069924.1, read as the reverse complement.
TTTTTTTCCCCGTGCATATACTTTCTAACCTGCGTATATTGTTACTGAAGAACACACATGGTTGCTAGCTATATGGTGCATATAATTATTAAAGAGTGTATATAGTTATTAGATGCGCATATAATTATTAAATGATATATACAGTTACCAAGATGTGCATATACTTATTAAATGATGTATATAGTTAATAAGACATACATATAATTACTAAATAGTGCATATAAATACTAGGACATACATATATTTATTAAATGGTACACGTAGATATTAAAGTGTACATATAGTTACTAAATGGTACATATAGTTACTGGGTGGGACGTACATATCCTTACTAAACAGTACATATAGTTACTAACGCATATATATACTTAGCATATAATTATTAAAAAATATACATAGTTATTAAATGGTACATATAATTACTAAGATATGCATACAATTACTAAGACGTGCATAAAGTTATTAAGACGTGTATAAAGTTACTAACGTGTGCATATAATTACTAACTAGTGTATATATATATATATTTACTAAATGGTGCATATAATTATTAAGACATATTTATAGTGATTAAGATGTACATATAATTACTAACTTGTGCATATAACTATACATAAATATAGTTACTAACTAGTGCATCTTATCCTTCCATACACTTCTTCTTCTTCTTCTTCACGTCTGCAAATTGGAAAAATATAATGGACCACCTCACTCATTGACTAGTTTTTTAATAGAATGTCGTTTTGTTGCAGGCTGGCATTCTTCGTCTTCTATCTGTATTACAATTTTCTGGTATATTTATTTATACATTTTTATATTTTTATATATGCATCTGCCGACGCTGAAATGTGAAGAGAATGGTGCCTACCACTGGTCTTGAGTCATATTCTGTCATCTTGTGAAAGATGCGTTGCATGACAATGACAAGTATATACTGAGTGAGTGTGCTAAATTTATCTAGAAAATAGAGATGTCTTTTTTTTTTTTGGTCATGGCCGCGTTGGCCTGAAGCCCGCCGTGCACGCGGGAGACGCGGGATCGAGCCCCCGCTGGCTCGATCCCCACCTGATGAGGAGAGATCGAGCCCCCGCTGTCATCCTAGCTAGTCTGACTTAATTAATAGAGATCCAAAAGCTTTAGGTACAATGAGGAGAGAGTTGGAAACTAATTAAACATATAGTTTGGTGCATTGTAATTAATTTATTTTAAAATTATTGATTCCACAACCATTAATTTTTATTTTCAATAGTTTTAGGGTGAAAATCAAAATCTATGAAAATAAGTTGTCATACGAATAATCTGATTTTAAAATACATCTGCTTACGGCACCCCAAAAATGAGATTAATTTACAGCTATATTTGTATTGCTTAATTCACAGCATACCAAGCAAGAAAGAAACCCATCCAAGTATGAAACTATTTTCATAGTTTTAGCCAACCAAACAACATCCGATGAATTAGGACCTTCTTGAGCCTTCATAATTCTGAACAAGAACTCTACCTCTCTCTCTCTCTATATATATAACTACAATGTCTCTTTATCTCCCTCTATATGTTAATGTTAATTATTGTGGATTATGAGACAGAAAAAAGGTGTACTTCCTAATTAAGTTGAGACCCTTAGCAGAGGTGAAGGTGTGAGATATTTGAGTAGACAGCCTTATATATGTGTCTTAACGGAAAATGTGACTATCTGTAATTAACATGGGTTCCAGAAAATGTACATTGTCGGTCTAATTCTCTTTCTTGGAGCAGTATTGGCACAGTTAGATGATGAAGGGAAAGAGCGAGCAGCATACTATCTGTCCAAAATCTTCGATCCTTGTGAGCAGAAGTATACAACCATGGAAAAAAACATGTGCCGCCCTGATTGGTTGGTCCAAAAGCTTAAATATTACTTTCTGCCTCACGAGGTTAATCTCATTGCTCGTATGAATCCCATCAAGTTTCTCCTTGAAAAATCTGTCCTGACTGACTGGTTGGCATGCTGGCAGAGCTTTCTCTCTCAATTTAACATCACCTATATCCAACAGAAGGCGATCAAGGGCTATGCGATTGCTGAGCATTTGGCCGATCATCCCATCCCAATCTTTGATCCCATCCAATCGGAATTCCCCGGTGAGGAATTGATATCCATTCGATCCCTTAATTTGTGGACTTTATATTTCCAAGCATGAACCGATAGAAGAGATCACCTCTAACAAATATTTAAGGTGGAGGGAAGTCTCTCCACCTTAGATACAAATATATGGGATCCACGTATTACACTGTATTTATAATATATATCTATTTATATGAATATCTCATAGTTTTATCCAAGGCAATGTTTGGTAACACTATTAAATTTCTATATCACTGTCAATTTTAAAATTGATATTTATAGTAATCACTTAGAAGTGTTTGATTAATAGTATTAATTTTGAAATTTATAATGCAAACATAACGTGCCATGTAATACAATGTCAACTTGCATCAATTCCGACACTAATATTCTAATTTCTAAAAATATTAACATTAGTATAATATCATTTTTAATATTCTAACCAACGGGTCATCATAAGGTGGAGATTCCTCTTCATCCGGTGGTGTCAGAAGTGATCTCTCTTTTCCATGGGTAAAGGTGTAATAGGGGTGAGGGTTCTTTTGTAGAGAACTCTCTGACACGGAATAATTTTGCTTTAATGTGCATTGGTTATGTTAATTTATTTATTAAATCAGAAAGCTAGAATAAATTGAGTTTAATTTATGACAAAATTCGTTAAAAGGTAAACCTTTTTTTCCCCTTGCGGTCCCTCACCTTTACAGATATATGATCCCACTCCTTATAATATACATCTATCTCTCACCAAACATGATGATGTTATGTCTTCACAGCCATAGATTTTATTTTAATATAAAATTAAGCTTGTCATAAAAGCGCATAAAAGAGTAACTGTGTACACCCAAACAAGCCATATATTGTGTGTGGTGCATCCACAGCAAAACTGATATATATCCTAGTCTATTTAATTAGTACTATAATCTACATAAAAATGGGATTGAGACCCTATATATTAGGGGGTAAATTAAAACATTGCTTCGAGACTTCAACTTATGTGACGTGTTTGGTTACCTGATAAATTGATTTTTTGTTATAATTTTATATTTTTGTAACAAAATTTATTAAAAGATATGCTTGACAACACTAAATTTTTATGATTTTAAAGAGATTTAGGTCTCTCACATACGCCAGTCACTTTTTTTTTTTTTGGTTATCACATCTCTTCAAACTTAACAATTTCAGGTCCTTACATTCTCTCTCTCTCTCTCTCTCTCTCTCTCTCTCTCTCTCTCTCTCTCTCTCTCTCTCTAACGTTAGACAAAAATCTAACGTTTTATTCCATGATGGTTCGTTAAAATACAACAATAATTAATTATATCTTGATCCAATGGCCACTGTCTCTATGTTTTCTGATGATATTTTATGATTTTCTCATTTGTGATTGGCTCATAAATGGGACTCAATCAACAGACTCAGAGCAATAAAACTATTATCTTTTAATTTTTCCTCGGACTAATTACCATCATCTAAGTACTCGGTTAAGGAGCGTTGAGGTGCATGCATGTGGGTGAGACGAGACGACGACGGAGGGCCCGCCGCCGGCCGGCCGGCCGGGCATCTCTCCGGCCGATCACGTCGCGAACAGTGGAAGAAGATCGGAGAGAGAGATGCGGGGTGGAAGCTGGTAGTGGTAGGTGAAGATGGCGCCCTATATTCTATTCTATAAGAAGGACGGCTGCCTCGTCGGAGGTTATCCCAGCTCGCGGCGGACGGGGACGGCGCCGCCGGTGGCCGCCGTCTGGTGGAGAGGATGATGGCGGAGAAGCCTCTCGCGGCCAGCCTGTTGGCCGTCCTCCTCGCCTTGGCATGCTCGGTGCTCCCCTCTCTTGCCTGCCCTTTCTGCCCCTACCCCTACTATTCGCCGCCGCAGCCGCCTCCTAAGCACCGCCACCATCCTCCGCCTCCTCCTGAGCGGGTACCTTTTCCTCCTACATCTCACCCTCCTCCTCCACCACCACCCACTCACCCGCCGCCGCCTCCTCCCGCCGATCACTATCCCCCGCCACCGCCACCCACTCATCCACCGCCTCCTCCCCCTCCCATTCATCCTCCGCCGCCGCCGCCCACTCATCCGCCGCCGCCTCCCCCTCACATTCATCCTCCGCCGCCTCCTCCCCCTCCCATTCATCATCCCCCGCCGCCGCCCACTCATCCGCCGCCTCCTCCCACTCACATTCATCCTCCGCCGCCGCCGCCGCCCACTTATTCACCACCTCCTCCTCCCATCCATCCTCCTCCGCCGCCGCCGGTGTCTTATACACCACCTCCTCCTCCCGTTGAGCCGAAGGTAGTCCCGTATACCCCTCCTCCTCCTCCTCCTCCCATTCATCCTCCTCCACCGCCTCCTACTTACCCACCACCTCCACCTCCCATTCATCCGCCGCCGCCGCCGCCTCCCAAGTACCCACCACCACCTCCTCCCATCCATCCTCCTCCGCCGCCGCCAGTTTCTAATCATCCACCTCCTCCTCCTCCCATTCATCCTCCTCCGCCGCCGCCAGTTTCTAATTATCCACCACCTCCTCCTCCCATTCATCCTCCTCCACCGCCGCCCACGCACCCACCCCCTCCCCCTCCCATTCACCCCCCTCCTCCTCCGCCGCCGCCGCAGCCCACTTATCCACCACCACCACCTCCCCCCGTCGAGCAGAACGAACCCCCATGCCCGCCGCCGCCGCCCCCCGAGGCCAAGCCCTGTCCCCCGCCGCCGGCCAGCTCGCAGGGCTGCCCCATCGACACCCTCAAGCTGGACGCCTGCGTCGACATCCTCGGCGGCCTGGTGCACATCGGCCTCGGCCCCAGCGCGTCTGAATCCTGCTGCCCCGTCCTCGCCGGCCTCGCCGACCTCGACGCGGCGGCGTGCCTCTGCACCACTCTCAGGGCCAAGGTCCTCGACATCAGCATCATCCTCCCCGTCGCCCTCGAGCTCCTCGTCGACAGCTGCGGCAAGCACATCCCGTCCGATTTCCAGTGCCCATCTTATTAATTACTAGAAGAAGAAGAAGAATCATCCTGATCATCAGCCATGTCTAAGGAATCGATCAAACACGGTACCTTCGATTTCCTTGTGTTGTGCTTGAGAAATAGTTAGGACCGTCAATTGGCTGGCTGTGTGAATAAATCGGCGAAGAACAAGATTGAACGCCCCGCCCCCTCCGCCACTACAACAGAGAAGGCGATTCGATCTTGTTCTTCGCCACTACAGGGCTGTCAGCCGGCCCCTTAACGATAGCGAGGCTGCAATAATGACGTGGAAGCCTTAATTGAAAAGGGATAAACTCTGAAAATTAACGCCGAAGAAATATGTCCTTGGAAAAATTAAGAAGTTAAAAACTTGAAAATCTTTAGGGGTTGAAAAATAAGTATCTTGGTCTTGTTGGAATACATACCCCCTCGTCCAACATATTTAAGCAAGTTTAATTACGAGTCCTTCAACCTCAAAGCCAAAATTTTGAAGATCTGTGAGGTATCTAAAATTTCCCAAATACTGTCGGTCTGGATCTGGATCTCCGGATGTAGAGTGGACACCGACCTTCTCCGGATCATTTTGGATCACCTCAGTTCCCGACGAAGGGAACAACCTCAGTCCCTAATTAGTAACAATCACAACTCTCAGACCACTTGAACGACAGTTCAGTGAATCATTATCGAAAAAGATTTGACTATTATCGTTGGTAATGAATTATATTAAGTTCAACCTTTTTTAACATGGGATCAATGAATCATTACCGAAATAATAAATGTTAGTGAACCGTTGCTAAATATTGTTGAACTATTACCGACACCCTGTTAATTTATTACCGAACTTAATACAACTCGTTACCGATAATAATAGTTCAGCCTTTTTCAGTAACAGTTCACTGAACCGTTACTAACCGCCACTTAATTGACCTAAAGTTACAACTGTTACTGATTGAGGACTGCAACTATTCCCTCTACGAAAAAATTGAGGTGATCCGAACTCTGTCTCGATGTTTGTCCCGGCAAAGGCCCAGGTTCGAACCCTACACAACTGTTACTGATTGAGGACTGCAACTATTCCCTCTACGGAAAAATTGAGGTGATCCGAACTCTGTCTCGATGTTTGTCTCGGCAAAGGCCCGGGTTCGAACCCTACACAATCACCCTCCATCGTCAGGTGATGGTTGGTCGAGCACAACTACTGTGCCATCTCTTCGGGGGGAAAAAAGAGACAAAAAATAACCCCATTTTCTAGCTAGAGAGAGGGGGATGTTTTCATTAAAAATATAAAAAAAAGGATATCTAATTGATAGCATCTTGAGAGTTTTCGGCCTGACACAGACTTCTTCTGAAACAACAAATGATTTTAGAGACTACACAGATTTTTGAACTTGTACACGAGCATATTTGAAAAAATAAATAATTATAAGGTTCAAAAGCCAAAAATCTCAAATTATATTAGCGAGTAGAAAAGAGAAACATGGACGACGCTAATCTTGTGTGCGTGTGGATACTTTCATCCAAAAATGTTAACAAGAACAAAGATGCTTAGTTGCTACATAAAATTCTTACCGACTATCATACCTTACAGAACTATCAACTACTAAATTACTTTACAGAACTATCAGGCCCTAAGATTGTGCCTTGGTTATAATTATCTTGGCAATCAATACTCTGAATTTTTTACACTGTACAAATCAGCAAGTTTCATACATAAACATTATGATGTACAGTTGCTTGACTTTGTATTCGGACATGCCCAATGATTTTATCGGATGATTGCTGAAATATGACCTTCCATTGTCTTGACAATAAATAAAGGAAACATAGCCGCAGTATCAGCACTGCTCCAAATGATTCCACATAAACAGACTATGTTGCACCTGTGATCAACCGCCTATTCAGAACTTGGAGATTCAAATCTAACCACTATCAAAAACTTTATCGGTTGTACTGCCGAAAATTTATCAGAAATAAATGCAATTCTCTTTGGCCTTGCATTAGGTTCAGATACCAGCCACAAATTAATCATCATCTGAAAACTCAGTTCAGTACTATTCACATGTGGAAAGGGATAATAACATACTCGAAGTTTTGCGGGTTTGAAAATTATCCTTGTAAATTTGTAATGTTACAGAGGGGAAAGAAATAAGCATATGTTTCTTCTTTAAGGTTCTACTACACACTCCAAGCAAAAAAAAGAAGGAAAAAAAGTAGATAGACATGATTTGAAGTATAAACACATTGATAAAGGACACTCCCTTATATAAGAGGAGCTCATGTGCAACCCAGCCCCGAACCACAGACACCCTTTTGAGTCACTAATGGCCGCCTGGATTTCTGTTCCATGACAAATATGAAGGATCTCCAAGCTTCCTGCAAAATAGAAGAGCAGTATGGGTATTCAGTCAAACAGTGAATCTAACAGAAAGATGTATTTATCAGACAAATAAGCTAAAGACAAGGAACTGTGAACAAGAGAGACTATAGATCACTAGACTATTACCGGACCTCGAAGTCCTAAACAATTTTCACCACCGGAACCATGAAAAAGAGAAAAATGAAGAAAAACAGTGTAGAAAAGCAGCAACACGCATGACTTTTTTGGGCTTTTCAGAAGGTTGGCTGAAAATGTTCTCAATAAATGTATTCTTCCTTATAGGAGGGTAAGAAATATTAGATTCTCATTAGTGGTGGAATGTATGGAAGTGAATGGTGAACAATAAAAAAATATACTTCTAAAATAAGTGTTGCGGAAATAAAAATGTTAAGATGGATGAGTGATCATATTAGAATAGATAGAATCAGAAATGAATAGATCAAAGAAAATGTAAGAGTAGCGACAATTGTAGATAAATTGAAAGAAAGAAAATTGAGATGGTTTGGACATATTAATCGTAGACCCAAGGAGGCTCCTGTAAAAAAAAGTAAAAAATATTAAAATATCATAAACAGAAAAGGATGTAGCAAATCTAGGTTACCTTGGAGAAGGATAATTTAATATGATTTAGATGATTTAAATATCTCTGAAAAGGTAACTCAAAATAGACATGAGTGAATAAAGAGAATCCATATGGCCAACCTTAAGTAATTTGAGACTAAGACTTGAGTTGAGTTGGGTAGAATAATTAGTGGTGGAATGTGAGGTTGAATATTCGAATAAATTACAAGCTTCCAAAATCACATTACTTCACTAGATCTTTAATCTAGAAGCACCAAAATTGTGTAGTACTCTAACCATCTGCATATATATACTTCACTCTGCATGCTCCATATCATACCTTTCTGCTGCATCGCAGAATGGATAAGCTTCTGACACATTTAATCCAAATAGACGAGGCTCTCCAAAAAATCTTCCAACAATTCTACATGTTGTAACTGTGAAAAAACCAAATCCTGATATAGAAAGAATAGGTAGGATGATTGGATCTTAGACGGTAACATTGCAGAATTTATCCTCCATAGCACCATGGCAGTTCTTCTACCACAATCCGGTAACCCTAACATATCCTATAACAATAGCTGACCCCAAAAATGATCATACATCAAGACCCCTGAGCGTGAGCGACCTAGCTAATCACTTCTTCAAAATAAAGGTACTTATAATCACAACTAGTATCTAGTAGGCCCTCAAAATACTCATCTCCAAAACACCAATTATATATTGTACAGCTTCAACATATCCGATACCATAAGAAATTAATGTGGGGGCATAACTGCAACATTCAAAGATGTCAGAGATACAACCTGATAGGTCTTTTGCAGGGGTAAAAATGCAACTACAAACATTTAAGAGGGTGTATATGACAAATGAGTCTTGAAGGAAAATCATCTGCCATACATACTTATAAGATACAAGTTGGGATATCATGGTTGAGGAGGTGAGGCACAAACGAAAATCACCCAATGTACACTCATTACTAATTTTCAGCATTTGTTTTAGATAGACTTTGAACTGAAGCACTGACGCTACATGCTCACATACCCAAAGTTTGCATTTTTATGCATTTAAAATACCAAAAGAACCTGCTCACCACTTCCATCAAAATACAAGTTACCAAAAGTTACCAAATGTTTAAAGGAACTCCCAAATTCAAAATTCCTCAAAAAATGTGCAACACTGCAGTCAAACTGCATGTCCGCATGCACCTAAGGCATGATCGGAATTGGAGATTGGATCGGCTAGCACCAATTCTGATCCAATTCAGATTGGGTTGGCAGAATCGGCCAATTCCAAGGGAGAAAAACTAATCTAGATTCAATCTGGATCAATAGAGTCACGGATCAGTTTTTCAAAAAACATAAAAAATAAAAAAATAATATAGATATATTCCTTAGGAGATTCTGGTTTGATCTGATCCTTTTAGGGTTCCAGCGCCATGACGGCATCTTCCCAACCTTACCGGGGGAGGATATCAAGTCCATTAAAATCTTGTATCTGATAAGTCTTAGACACAGGACCTAGCCGAATTGGTCCAATCCATGGCTGATTCGGACCAGAATCAGGGGGTGGATCAGATTTCCTCCCCTAACTTGGGTCAACCTATGCTGATCCTGATCTAGAATCAGACGATTCCAATCCGGAACCATGCACCATATGAACACAGCCGTTTGCAAGCTATACTTTCACATGTCATGTTAACTTCCAAGGTACAATGATGGCATTCAGGACAACAATTTATGAGATCCTCCAGCAAAGTTAGCAGAATTGGCCAATCCGGATCAAGATCAGCCAATTCTCGGATTGGATCGACCCCAGCTGATCCAATTTTCAGCTGGAGAACTGATCTTGATCCGGATTGGCCAAATCAGGACAGAAATCAGCCAATTAGATTGATTCCCTCGCTGGAATCGGCTGAAGCCGCCACGGCAGTGGCTGTGTGTCGTGGCTGCCGCCGCCGCGGTCTTCCCCACCCGATGGACCCAATAACCGGGAACCAAGTCACGGATAGGCTATATCAGGTCCATTGGGACCCCATATGGCCAAATCAGTCACCAGATCCAGGGTTACCGAAGGACCTGGTAACCCCGTCTTCCCACCCGACGCGGGGGACGATTTCGGCCCATAAAGATCCTATATCGGATTGGAATCTAGGTCCATGTTTTGGGTTTTTTAGTTTTTAAGACACTTGAAGAACTGATCCGGACAAAATCGGTTTTTCTCCTGAAGAATCAGCCAAAATTGGGCAGATCCCATCCGATCCGGATCGGATCAGGACCCACCAATCGCGATCCCGATTCTGATTCCGCATTCAATGTCCTCCAGACTAAAATCTATATTACAATGTCAATATTATATCACCTCAGAACATTGCATGCAAAGAAGAGAAACGAATTTCATAACTGAAATCAGATCCTAAGAGTGAATCAGTCAACTAACAACTCAACTGCATTTTTCCAAGGATATGAAAATGAATCTCACCTCGGTTTAACCAAATAGATAACAGTGAAACACATTGCAAGAAAAAAGCATAAGCCACCAACAGTAAGGTATGCAATGCCAAGGAAGTCATTTTTTCCTCCAAGCCAGCTTGCAGTTGAAAGCACCAACTTTTTCTTCCCACCAAAACTGTACGTATTGTAGTTGTTCTCTATGGTCACTGTTATAGTCTGGTTAGCCTCAAGATCAACCTCTATCTTCCCATATAACTTCCTAAATGTAGGAAGAGCCGCAGTACGCATCCACACTATGAGATCTTCTTGATCACTTAACTGTATTGATGATAAAAAATTTATGAAGGTTATAATGATATTGAAAAAGATGAAACAAACCCAGAACATTCCTCAAAACTTGAAATATTTTATCTCAAAATAATTGAATAAAGAAGAGTTCTGGAACTGCTAAGTATCCTAATTATGATGACATGCCAGGTCATTTTAGTACTCTGCTTGCAAAATCATAATGGAACTAGAAACAGGTAACTGGACAATAAGCAACATTATGCCACAGATTTAAAAGAGAAATCATAAATATAGGGCAGCCTTTTCTAAAAAGATAACAAAATATAACACACTAAAAGTTGCTTTTTGGTGTTTTCCTCTCATTGATATTTTCCTGAAGGTGGCAAAGCCACAATTCATTTAATTGAATGAAATTAATGTTACAAATGAGAACATAAAAAATAAATAATGAGAACATTATGTTTTGAGTAACAGCCTACAATAAAAAGAAATAGAAATGGGACACACTTCCCGTTCTCCTTTCCTACTTTTTTTCTCTTCCATATGTACGGAAGAATTAGCTTCAAACAGCTGAGTTTCTAGATGAAACCCTACTTTGCACTTTGTGAATATGACATTTAGACAAGATGATTGCAAAACTCATTTTCAGCAGAAGATGTCTCCATGGTGACAAGATATTAGGGATAACAGTGCCATGTAGGACAGCTTTACTCTTTTGTACATATTGTCACTTTCTGAGGATGACATAGTTTGCTATCTTGCGAGATTCTCGGTTTCGCAAGCCCCACGAGAACCAGAACAATGCTGTCCGCTGCAGCAATGGCACCACCCCGGTGCTGCTTCGACCCAATATGGGTTGGATATGGATCAGACCAGAATTCGGCATAAAATCTATGTCCTATTTTTTAATTTTTAAATTTTTTATGATTTATGAGTTTTACGTAAAATATATTCTACGTCTAATACAAGATCCAATCTCTCGAGATTTTCTCAAGAATCTTGTGTGATCTCTTCTCTTTCACCCCTTTAAGTTGAAACCTAGATATGATATTGCAATCCTTGCTAGATGATAGAAATATCAAATATCCAGCAAGAAATCAATAGATAAAGGACTTACAGGTATCTTTGGGTCAAGTGTTGCACCACCTATCAGTGTTCCATTTTGGAAATTCTTAGGAAAAATGTCTTTCCCAAATTTGTGATCTCTGTCACTTTTCCAGGAAATCTCCTTCTTGTTCACATTCAGGGCTTTGTTGTTAATGTTGAATTTGTAAGTGTCATTGAACAAACTCCATGCTATGAGACCACATGGAACGATAGGCCCATTCGATGTTGTATCCTCAGGATTGCATCCGCTAGTATCATTTGCCTTCTTACTACTCTTCAACTGCCAGTCATTGCGACTCTTCACATACCTGGATTAAGAAACAGCTCCACATTGAGAGAGAGAGAGAGAGAGCGAGGATACAACTGTGCTACTTAAGATCATAGAAAAGCTAATAATAAATAATTAAAAAATCATTCTAAAATCAAATAAAACTATGCAAGTCTGGTTCAATTTATAGCATTTCTTAAGACAATATTGCGTGCGCATTAATGCCTGATGATGAGTACAAGCAATCACGGCATCTTCTGGAGACACCATACCGTGACCATTGGTAAATGAGAAACATGGCAGACATGTAACTGAAAAGAGGGAAAAAAACAAGTAATGGAGACTTGCCAAAATAGATTATCCAATAGTGACTAATCCAAACTTATATAAAGTATATGACAGACCAATTTCACAAAGTTCACACATTTAACATATGTGCACTAGAAAACGAGAAAACCATAAATATCAAGCTGATGAGGGGATTTAAGGCATTGTTGAGAAGCCCAAGCACATAGGGTAAGGACAGACACCTGAGCAGTACCTAAATAGAGCCTTCAAAAGTCTAAGTGGAATGAAAAGTTCAATGGAGTGCATTATGACCATCAGCATATATTCTATGCTAAAATCTAGTCTTCTACTGGCAAGGGATCAGAGGACTTCTTTAACACTTCCTATGATCTACCAGATATATTAAAAAAAAGGAAAATAGAAAACGTAAGGTATAATAGAAAATAAATAACCAGATAGCTACATAAAAAATAATATAAATTATGAAACTAAAGGGAGGTACCAACTAGAGAATAAAACAGTGACACTTTTTTTCAATAAGACAACTTGGACTGGATAAGACCCTCAGGATGGTCCTTCCCACCCTTTGGGAACTGTCTTGGAATGCTATGACAGATATGTGGTTACCTCGTCCCATGCCTTCCTTGCCAGAAGAAGGGATACATAATGCCTTGTGAGCTGATGGATGCCTTTGCCTAGGTGTCACCAGTAAACTTCATAAGATGATGGCATAAGGATCCTTCTCACTTAATCAGTCTTCTTTGAGAGCAAGTAAGAAGCCAGTAGATGGACCTAGGCAATTGTTTGACATGACTATGCACATTCTATCAAGCATAAACTTTACATGCATCTTTTGTCCTGTATAGCTATAGCATAAACAATTGTCCTGTATAGCTATAGCATAAACTAACAGCTGTAACAAGAGAGCAAAACTTAACATGTTGCCACTGGGCATCATTAGCCTGTGCAAATAGCCATGGCTGATGATAATCATTTCGTTTGTAGAGTTCAAGAACCGATGTCCAGAGTTGTATTCTTTGGTTGGATTCAGTTTGTTTATTTTCGAGCTTCACCCATAGACACAGAAGCTGTCCTTATGTACATTTAACCTTGTTAATGAAAAAAAATAAAAATAAAATTTCAGCTTGCACTGCCAGTGTTACTATTAAACACAAGCAATGTGCAGAGAATAAAAAGCTGCCTGAAATTTCAAATACAACCTAACCTATCATTTTATTTTTCCAAACCAAAGAAACACAACATCTAATTTATCAATAAAAGAGTACCTCCGATGATTTTGATAGAAATTATCGAGCTGGTAATATACATAAACAGGTGACTTCATATGCTTGGGCACCTGCAGCAAACAGAAATTCATTAGTACTGAATAACTGTTGTTTCTTTCCCTCTATTTTTGTTTATTGTTGCTTACAATTAGATCTTTTTCAAAGTGCAATTCACCAAATAAAACTATTTGGCCTATACCATGCTGAAAGAATGACGTGACTTCAGATTTATAGAAACATGGCATAGGTTCCAATGGAAATGGCTAAGTAAAAATTGAATAAATAAAATGAGAGGCAGACTTACAGTGATAGTTCTGTTGCACTGTTTGCTGATAGCCGGATTCTTTATGAAGGCAACTTTGTCAATAGTCATATTTTGGGGTACACAAGCAGTTTCGTAACGATCGACAATCTCAACAACCTACAGAAGATGTCCGCCACAGGAGAACCAGAGAGAGTCAAACCCAAAGATGGGACCAGGAAATTTTGGTAACAAGCGTGCCATTTAAGATCCGCATCTTACATCACGGGAGGCAAGTAGAGAGGCGACACCAATAGGAACAAATATGATGCTCACAACCGCAAACGCTGAAATCACCTGAAAAAACAAAAATTAAGTAAAAGGTTATTCACAGCTTCGACACCCTTCAGAAACAGTAATCCTTGTGCAATTTGGGACGAACAGCGCAGGAGAAGAAAGGGAAACTGAACTCACCCATTGTGGGGTAAGAATCGGCTTGCAGGCTGGAAGTTCTTGCTGGGTAAACCTTGAGTCTGCGCAGAGGGAAGGAACAGATGAAGTAAACAATAAAATCAAACAACCTATTAAACCAAGATCCAACTTCTCCGCCAGAATCATGCTTACTCCTTCAAGTAGGAGAAAGTAGAGAACAGCAGAGAAATAGCTCTAGAAAGGAACGACAGCGGATTTAACGACGGAACTAAAGGACCGAGATTAAAAAGAGGATTTGGAACAAAAGGGGCGAGACATACACTTGGGCCTCTTAGAACTCTTCCTGGTAGCCGCCCCGTCGGACGATCCGTTGGCCCCGGACGTCGACGCCGCCACCCCATCCCCATCGCCCGTGTTCATCTCCCCCGGCACCAAGGGGTAACAGAAGAGTAAACAAGAAGAGGATGGACCTTGACGCTGACAGAGAAAGAAGGAGACAACACAGATCTGGGAAGAAGAGCAGCAGCCGGGAATCGCCCCTGTTGTAGTCCGCTTCCTCCTCCCCTCTCCCGTCCTCTTCCTCTATGTAGACCTCTGCCCCTCGCGTTGAACTGCCATGCTCGAGGAAGGGGAAGGAGGAAGAAATCACGGATAAAGGAGGGGAGAAATGGAGAAAGAAGAGAAGGGAGTGGAGAAAGGAAGCTTCTTTGGACAGCCGGCGAAAAAGACCGCTTCCGGCGAGGGCAGAGAAGGGGAGGAGACGAGACGACCACCTCGGCCTCCCCGATCCCGCGATTTACCGCACAGCTAGGGATGTAAGGGTCGGACACGGGTAGAATAATTGTATTATTCGTATCTGTATCCTATAATAAATAGGTGTATCTATTTGCTGTTCGTTAACTATCGGTATCGGGTGTATTCGTGATCGGTATTGTTCTATCCACTTAAAAACAGTTTACGGTCGGATAACGAACGATTATCGGATATATAAAGAGATAACATGTGTATGATACAACCTAACAAAATAAAGAAGTAAAGGTACTTTTACCGATAAAAATACACATAAAAATATATATATTACAATTAAAACATCTGTTTATAGTAATGAATAAAAAGAAAATTCTTAAATATATATCTAACACAAAATACGAGATACAAAAAATAATTTACAAGTATATAGTAACAATAATTTTTTAGTTTGTGGTAAATAATTAGATGTGCAACACACAAATATGAGATAGAAAAAAATCTTAATTGCATATCCAAAATAATACATGTCTAACATAAAACATGAGATAGTTAATTTGCAGCAAAAGTGTGTACGTGGATTGCATCGTCAAGAAGCGAAAGAGGACGTCAGGACAAGGTTTGTCCAATATTAAGGTCTCAAGGAGAAGGGTGAACCGGTGAGTTAAAGATAATAAGATTTTCTAGATGGGACATATATATGCTTAGATGTTATAAATTGTGAGTTATTATATTATATATTAATTAACGAATACGGATAACGATTTTCGGGTTCGGTTTATAGTGTATCCATGACCGTATCCGTTAAGATAACGGTTAATCGGTAAACGAACGCGGATAACTTATTCGAAAAATTTTAACTATTCATTAACTGTTCGTTAACTAATGAACGAGTCGGATAGTCGGATAATCGGTAACGATTGACGTCCCTACGCACACTTACTCGAGTCAAAGCTCCCATCCTCAGCAGATATGCAGGGGGGTGAAGCGCAAGGGTAAAAAAAGTCATACAGGGTACGTACTACGTAGACGGCAGAGTTTGCTGACTTTTGACTTTCTGACCGAAACAACGTTGCGGAGTCCTTTTACGGAAACACCCCTACAATATATGCATTTATGCATAGAGACAACATACAAAAATTAAAATTGTCTCGCCAAATAAATGACATCTGCGGGGTTTAACTTCAAAAGTAAACAAAGTCCAGCTGTTGCGCTTCTGGCCGAGGGAAATATGATAAGTGCCGACGTCAATAATGCGATATATATTTAATACCGTTATAACTTATAATTTTAGGTGAATTATGTAAATGCTGTATTTTTTATAACATAAAACATTTTCTATGATGGAATGGGTCATCTATCCTCTGTATCCTAACAAGCTAAAAAGAAAAATGGGTGAGAAAAATCAGTCTCTTAGGAATATTGTATGGATCTTTTTATTTTTATTATTTTATTCTTAAAAACTGACCGGACCTCTGAGAATTAATGGAGTGTTTAGTTGCATGATAATTTTTTGTACATTTTCACGATAAAAAGTTATATTAAAATAAAAAATGAACTAATTCATGACATAAAATCATCATGTTTGGAAGAATACGGCCAGGTATTTAAGATCTTAAATATCTCTGATATCTAACCTCTATCGTTTTAAATGTTAGCCATTGGCCAAGTTGGCATTTGAGTTGATTGATATCTAACATCTAAATAGGTGGTAGAACAAATATTAAAATCTTTAATAAAACATATGAATATAAATCCTTTTTGTAAATAGCTTAATTTTGAATAATTTGCCGTAAAATTCTTATTTTCATAGATAAATATCTATTGGGTGTTTAGTTACGCAACAAATCTTCATACATTTTGTGGTAAAATGTTATATTAAAATAAAGTATGCACTAGTCAATCACATAAAATTATTATAACAGAAAAAATTCGGTTCCATATATGATTAAGCAAGGTGGGAGGACCACGAGATAAAAAAGAGGTGACACTCTTTTTCTTTCAAAACATAAAATTGTGATAGTCACGGACAACTCTTTTAACAAGTTTTATTACAAAAATATAAAATTGTAATAAAATTTAATTTATCGTGCAACCAAACACCTCGTAGTATTTTGTGTTCTGCAAGAACAATTAGAAGTGAAGTTAATACTTGAAATATTTCATTGAATCAAATCAAATATCACCTAAACTAAAACAGAACATGGACGTACACCTTATACTGATCAGCCTTGGTACGGTAACACCCTCCCTCAAAGAACTTAATTTTTAAATCATAAAAAATTCCTTGTTTTATTCTATTTACCGGTTTCAAGTTTAAGAAAAAAAAAACTTTCTTTGCAATCTACATCTTACAACATTTTATGTACTTGACATCAAATTAACTTGTAGTTTCTTCCCAGCAATACAGTCTATTATCAGATTCCTTTTGATTAGGTGAGTCCCAAAATAGGAAGGACTCTCGTCCATACAAGTCAAGTTATTTTATGAATAATGGCGTTGAATTTTTATATTTTCCGACTTAAGATTAATACTCTGTCTAACCGTTATTAATAGGGATTGATTATTCATAAATCTTATATGAGTTTTCTACTTTGGCTAGCTTTTCCAAAGTAGAATGATCATCCCTGAATCAATTGTAGATTTGATCATATGATTCTTAAAATTTGATCAGGTACACATCTGTTCCTGCTCTTTCTTGCCACTTTATAATCCGCGGTAATTAATCGGCTATTCATATTTTACCATAATAATATATAATTAAAATATATATTATTATTATACCATAATAATAACCCAATTCCAAAACCATCAATTGGGTTCAGTTTGTCGGGTTTATATATGTATTGAAATAAAATAATAGAATTAAGTTATAATAATTAATTAGTGATACTATTAAATTTAATAGTTTATTTATAAATAATACAACATATATTTATAATCAGTACAACGTATATTTATAATTAATATAATATATAATAAAGTGGTTCAAACAATGTCAATTGATTTATCTAACTAGTTTTGTTTCCAGAGGTGCCGAATTGAATCAAACCGATAAAATGATATTAGTTTGCTTTTGTTCAAAGCATTGAGCACCCAAGTCCTTAAAACTAAGTGGTGGTGTCCCAATGCACTCCCATCACATAACTTTGGATCTCCCCCTCTTTAAAATGAACCTTGATGTGTCCAGCTGCACCCCATAGTAGGCAGATGTTATCATGGGGCAGAAGATACAACCATAAGTTAACATCAACATGTGTGTGATTGCACAACAAATTGTTGCCCATTTTCATTATAAAAATCATATTAAAATAAAAATGTAAGTTAGCCAAAGAGATGTGATACCAACACTGTGTGGAAGCATATATGACCAAAATAGGTGGGGGCCACAAAAAAAGAGAGTAGGGCCTTTCTTGGCCCAAGAGAAAATTTTATTTAAAAACCCAACTTTGTTTAGTTGTCCGGTGCCTCTTTTAACAATTTTTATCATGAAAATATAAAATTGTAACAAAGACTCTATTTATCATGCAACCAAATATCTTTGAGTTTGGCGTGAACAAGTTTTTATTGTACTTATTATTTATATAAAATTTATCTGGGAGGACGAATTAGTTATACCTCGTTAACACAATTCCATCTTAACAATCAATACGTTGTCGTCAATCTTATAATTAATGCTACCTGTTACAACCAGATTTATTAAGTTTGATATCATTTATTTAATGCTACAAACACACAGAAAATGGAGCTGAGCTACATATGGATCCAAAAAAAAAATCATTTAATTGGAGTCATATTTTTATATCATATAAACTATTAGAATTGTAATTAGATATTTTGATAATTTATTAAAATCAAGATCGAACAGTCATTAAATAATTGATTTCAATAAATATCGATATATGTAAAAATAGTATTATAACAAATAGAATAAATAAAATTATTAAAATTATGCTATGTACATATTCAAAAAGTAAAATAAAACGATACATATTGTGACAAAAATAATAATAAATTATATTTATTTGCTATTTTTAATAAAAATAAATAGTACACATATTAAAAATTATCAAATTATTTTATTTTTGATAATAGAATTGAAATGCCGTAATTTCCATCTAATCAGAAAAAAAAATAAAATAATTTTTTTGAGTTGAAAGATCACCTCATTTTTGAATACCACTTTTTACAACTATAAGATAATCGTAGGTATAACCCAAGTATTTATATTTCCCACTGTTTAATTTTTTTTAAAATTAGTTAAATTTCACAATTCATGTATCTTGTGGGATGTTTGGTTGCACCATAATGGATATTTTCATTTTTAATTTAAAAATTGTAAGGACTTTTTTTGAAAGAGGTGTTTAGTAAGAATGACAATTTTATGTTTTGATACCGATTTTTTTCTTAAACACAGAAAGGAGAGTCACCTCCTTTTTTATCTTGTGGTCTCTCGCTTTATTTGGTTAAATATAATAGTTGCCTTTTTTGTTATCACGTCCTTTCAAATATGATAATTTTAGATTTATTTTTTATTTTAATATAAATTTTATTAATAATATATATAAAAATTTATTATATTTTTTCCGAAGAACGACATAACTATATTCATTCATACAAAATTAAAGATGATACATAATTTGTATAACGAAAAAAGTAGAATCGTGAAAATTCTTGACCGAGTTAACAAGAGAGTGATAAATTTTTAAGAGATGAATATATCACGACAAGTTGACCATCACACACACGTGCAAACGTGATCGAATGGTAGAAGTAGAGATTCCATTATAAGAGTTTGACACTGCGTTAAGACTAGAATATCACTCTGAACGGGAGTGGATAAAATTCATATTAACGGTTTTGAGAGAGAATCAACATCTAAAACACTAATAAAAACAGAGCTAGAGTCAAAACACGATCATTAAACTACAAACATCGACGAAATAGAAAAAAAACAAGATAAACTCAGGTAACTCAAACTCCGCAGTATCCTCACGCCGAAAAGATACAAAATATCTAAAATATTTATTATACAACGAAACGTTGCATTAGTTTTTAAATATTTCGCATGGTTTTTTTATTACTCGTCTGTTCTCGAAGGTGCCCAAAATTATCCGATGTCCTGAAGCCGTTGCGACGATTTTTCTTTCCCCCGTCAAGGTCCGGCGGCGCCGCGGGGGAGGTGAGCCATCCGAGGCTGCTCCTACCCCCAGCCATGCTCAAAATGCAGCTTCCCGCTCGTCTCGCCAAGTCCCTCTCAATCCCTTCTTCGGCGCCAAGTCCCTCTCAATCCCTTCTTCGGCCGCCGCGGGGGCGCCTGTGGAAAACTCCAAAACCGCGGCCTTGAGGAAACCAGGACCAGGCCTTATAAACCAGGAATACTTCTCCTAGCAGCCGATGTGGGACTATGCCTTTAACACTCCCCCTCTCGGCCAGCCACCACCGTCAGAGCCACGATAGGAATACACGGGGCAGGACCGAGGGAAAATAGGAGCCGGACCCACCGGAGAAGCAGAGCCCAGGCCCACCTGCTCTGATACCATGTGGAAAACTCCAAAACCGCGGCCTTGAGAAAATCAGGACCAGGCCTTATAAACCAGGAATACTTCTCCTAGCAGCCGATGTGGGACTATGCCTTTAACAGCGCCAGCCGCTTTGTCCGCCTTGGAGGAGATTGCCGCCACCCGAAGAGGTTCCGCTCTAACCCACTTCTAGTCATCCACGTTTGCTCTCTCTCTCTCTCTCTCTCTCTGAGCTTCTCCGAGAATTGAGTACAGTTCATACAAAGATGATCTACGTTTATTGGGGACACGCCACTTGGTTTGGAGTAGGCGCCGTGAGATGGCGATAATGGTCTCATCGAACGTCTAGAATATGGTCGAAGTGCTCGTATTTCAGGACTACATGTCTGTGGAATGTCTGGAACTTTGTCCTAGGTACATTTTCTTGATACTGGGTGGAGAGAACTCCAGCTACGGGTTTCCATTTTGAAATTTTTTAGCCTGGAAGCCAAAGTTCCGTCACCAAAGCATCGACGAAGCAAAAAGGTCGCCGATGGATGGGCGTTAGCAAGTTTTGTACATCCTCTGTTATGTTCGATTTCACGTGACTGTATCAAGAGTTTTGGGATCTAAAACGTCCCCGGGCTATGAGGGCTCTCAGCCACATGGATAGCACTACGTGTTCATCAACGCCTGACCCGGAGATGTGTATCTCTTCGTGCTTTAGCGTGACAAAGCATAGGCGATCCAACTCGCAGGGCCTAGTGCTTGGATGCGATGGCAGAGTAGCTAAAGCGGATATAGCCACACCTCCCGAACTACAAACGGATAAGGAATGTTCGTATATAGACCAAGGTAAGTCGGGTCTTGGGTCGGCACAGGGTCGTCCCAGCTCAACCAGACCCGGTTGGACTGGCGTGGTGACTCATATCTGATGAGGCCCGAAAATTGAAAAAAATTAAAAATTCGGAAAAATGTTCTTAAAAATTAGGCAAAATGATATTTTTTTTACTCATTCCTATGCAAAGCTATATTTTTGTTATTTTTCTATGTAACTTATGTATTCTCCTCGAGACATTTGCGAAGAGTATATAGAGTTAGAAAATATATACATACTCATTGTATTATACAGTCTCTCCTACAATTATCTTGTGATAACCTTCTCAAATTCCACCCCCATAACTATCATAGATGAGGTGCATGGAAGTATCGGTCGAGAATCCTTAACTGTCATAAGTCATCCTATAACCTTCTTGGTAATACATAAAAAATTAAGAATCTTGAGATGACTCAACTTCATAAGAGTAATAGTAGTAGTGTTGACCTATGTTTCGTTGTGTGTGTTGTTTTTCTTATCCTGCTCTTGCGTAGGGGTGTCAATGGGCCGGGCCCGGCCCGGCCCAAGGTCGGCCCGCTTAGGGCTCGGTCCAAAATATATCGGCCCGGCCCAACCCGGCCCGCACTACATTGTTGGCCCGGCCCGCAAAAATTATTGACTTGGCCCGACCCGGCCCGGCCCGACCCAACTATATATTTTATAAATAAATATTTATTAAATATGATAAATTTAATTATTTAAGATAATATTCTAAAATTAATAATAATTTAATTAAAATATATTTTAATAAGCAAAAATGATGCTTTTGACATAAAAAATTGAAAGTTATTTGGCCCGTTTTAGCCCGCTTCGGCCCGCTTCGGCCCATATGTCGGCCCGACTAAAGCCCACGGGCCAAAATCTTTGGCCCGTCAAATGACCCGCAGCCGGCCCGGCCCGCGAACCCGTGGGCCGGCCCGGCCCATTGCCACCCCTACTCTTGAGTTGCATATGTGTATTGCTCTTCACCCGTGAAGTGCATAGTTGCAGGGTCTATGCTTGGATTTGTAGACCTCATTGGAGCAGCAGTTGTTCTTTCATCGCTTAACGCTTCATTGCTGCTATTCTTTGAAATCAAATCATCCGATGTGAACTCGGATATTGGGCTCCAACATGTCTTCTCGTCTCTCTCAATGTTATCTTAATATACAATTTCTAATAAATCAGTTATAACATGTTTTTCTTTACTAAATAATTTCTTACCTTGGTGTGAATATTCTAATCATTTGTCTCTTAGTTAGGGAAGAAGGAATATGGAATTCTTCGGATAAGGGTACATTGTTCAGCTCTCCTCCAGCTCATTCTTGATCATTTATGTTGAATTCAAGTTCACCCGGTCATTCTTGATCGTCGACTCAAACTTGTAGTACATTCTGTTAGTCAAATATCTCATCCAAGTCGATGTCTTTATCGTTTATCATGACCGACTGACTTCGTCGTCCCGTTGTTTTGTCTCCCTATATTTGTTCCTCCTAATTATCTCTCATCCTTTTGCAAGTTTTTCAGTTTCAACCTCATATTGTAGTGATAGGATACCATAGATCGCGGAATCGGCCGATCCGGATCAGAATCGGCCGATTCCTGGATCGGATCGGCCATTGCCGATCCGATTCTTGGCTGAAGGACCGATCCGGAAAAAAGTTCCGGCAGAATCGGTCGGGATCGAATCGGAATTGGATCGGAATCGGAATCGGATCGGCCGAATCGGTCGGGATCGGAATCGGAATCGGAATCGAATCGTTTTTTTAATTTTTTGCTATTCCAGTCGGATCGGCCAGAATCGGTTCGGATCGGTCTGGAATCGGATCGGATCAGAATCGGATCGTTTTTTTTTTGCTTACCGATTCTGGATCGATTTTCTTTCATTGGATCGGTCGGAATCGGTCCGATCCGATCTGGATCGGATCGGTACCCACCGATCCCGATTCCGATTCCGATCCCGCGATCCTTGTAGTATACTGACTACTCTAGTCTACTTGATATCAGTCTATTTTTCTGTTTTGTATGTTTAAGCATTAAAGTCGACCAATTTCTCTCACAATTTAAAGTCGATGTCGTTTGGCTTAGCATCCTTATTGGAATGTCGGCTGGGACCTCATACCTCGTTATCTTGCTGTGATCTATCTACCAATTAGCTACATGAGATTATTGTATGTCAGATTATAAGCACAAAAATATGCTATCTCAATAATAAAAATGAAGACTATGTGCTAGACTACTAGGACTTAGTAAGATAACTGTTCGTCATGTTCTTGACGTCCCAAAGTTCATTGACCTCAATATATAGTCATGCATCTTTTACATGTTACAATTGATTGATTATTGTCTCCGAGCACTCTTCGGATGCGACCGTTTAACACTTTCTAAAAGGTCATCGTATGGTTGTAGAAAGAACTATAAGTGTGTCTTGAATTGAAAAAATAACTTGCACAAGGTAATATACATTTAGACAACTTGATTTAGAAAGTCATTTATATTCTTAATGACAATAAAAATTACCTACTGCATGTATATGACTATATGATGATATAATGTTTGCTCTCACCATCCCGTCACTTTGTGAAGCCTGTCACCTTTTTTGAGATTTCTTCTTTCTTTCGCTTAAGTGCATCGTAGAGATATCTCATGTCTACTTTCTTGTTCCCATAAATTATTCTAAGAATTTTTATTATATATTGTATTATAGAAAGTGTCTTTTATACAATTCGCCAGAAGTTGTCACTATCTAACATCTCCTCTACATTTCTCAATTTCCTCTTATTTAAGGGACTTGTCCTAGTAATTCAGCTTGACTATTATGATGAAATTATCATTAGAGGACGCCTCTACTGCATTAAACTCTTTAGGGAGATGTAATCTAACGTGATGCGAATCTAGTTACACTGGGCCATAACAGCTTTCGGCCATTTGTATGTTTCATTATTAGGTTCAGAATAACGTTATGGTTTTAAATGAAAGATGATATGAACCGGGCCATCTTAACTATACGGTCTACCTAAGAATCTTTGACAATATCCTCTAACATCAAATCTAATGAAAAAATAGAGTAAGATGCTTAATATAAATGTTGCCTTTTAACCATCAAGTGTTGTCCAATTGCTTTGTATATAGTTGTGTTGTTTGTTACTACTTAGAAAATATGATCTTCCCCTATCTCATCAATAACACCGTCGATTAATTCGAACAAGTAATTGACATTCTTTACCTATCTGGATGCATCTACTGACTTTTAGAACACAATTCCGACTTGACAATATACTAGGAAGTTGATCATTATCTTCCTAATTATACATATTAAGAAAGATTTCACGTATAAGTTAATTTATTAAGTATGAAAAAAACAAGTAATTAATAAGTATGAAAAATCAAACATATATGTCCCTCCGTCATCAAAGTACACCATCTTTCATCTCAAATACGTTCAAATGATTTGACATATTATTTAATATCTTCCATTTTCATGAGAATAGAAGTGTTGCAAATTTTCTTTGGATTTAGTCTAGGAACACTCTTACCGTATTGGCTATGGTGTCGATCATGGACTCGTAACATAGCCCCTTTGTAGCATTCGTCGGTATGCTATTGTTGAATAACCATGAAGATGTTGTCCACCCGATCTTCTCTATGCATATCCTCAAGTTTTTCAATGTTGTGGTGATAGTACTTTATCTTGGTCTTTATCTTAGTCATGTGATTACGAGATCCATGAAATCTAGCCATGGGTCATGATCTCACAAGAGATCATGAATCGCTTCATCTTACTCGTTATTAAATTCATTCCACTTTTAGAACCATGACCCTTTCAAGAACTTTGTGGTGAGGACACCTGCGGTCGAGACCGGTTCGACCCCGCCCTTGTTTATCGACGGCGTCGACGACCGGTTGTGTCACTTTGGATTGATGATTAGGTGTTATTTTTGTTTATTTTGTGTAGCACGCACTTCATTTTGGGTTTCTTTTGGGACACATTTTATATGTATTTTTGGGATCTCTATATGTTTTGGATGTATACACATCTTACACTTAGAGTTGGGGGCATTTGGAAAATAGGCGTCTTTTGAGGGTATATTTGTATTGGGCTTAGTTTATTTATACCCACATTTGTAAGTTCATATTACGATGGAATGAATGAAAGGGACATTGGCAATCTTGTAATTTACCTCTCTTCACCCCCTCCCGATCCTCTCTCTTGCGCGCGGCGGAAGCAGCCCGCTAGGGCGGCAGCGGCTTCCTTCCCCCTCCTTCCGACAACAGCGAACTCTCCTTCTGGTGCTCCTCCTCCTCCTCTCTGGTGGTAACGGCCCCATCTGCACATCTGACACTCCTGATAGGCTTCCCTTCTTCCCCCATCTCCTTCCTTCTTCACCAGTGCACCGACCGGAACCACCGATCCGGTTCTTCCTACCTGGGCCTCCCTTCAGCTCTCCCACCTGCCTCCAGCACCCCTAGTAGGTCTGTCCGGACCTGTCTTTCCCCCTAGCAAACCCCACAATCCCTGCGAACCCTCCCCCCTTCATCCTTACCCGGTTCCCCTATTCCGGCGAACTAGAACCGGAAACCACCCCCGGCAGTCCTTCCTCCTCCGCCAGTTCCTCTCCTTACATCTGGCCTTCCCAACAAGTTCGTCCGGACCTGCTTTCACCCCCTCAGCACCCTCCGTCCCAGTTGGAACTCAACCCCCACCGTCCAGCCCCTTTTCTAGGGCTGTACACCCCTGCTTGCGGCAGTCTCACACCCCATTTCCCCCCTTCCCCTGATAGACCAATCGCCAACACCATTTCCCCTTCCTGCAGCCCTCCTCCTCCCTCCAGCACTCCCTCCAACCGCAGCCACTGTTGTTTCGATAGGTTCCCCATCGTGTGGCAGACAGTTTGGAGACTTGGGCAACTCGGCAAATGGTCCGTAAAGAGCTACAAGGCGGTGGTACGATTGCCGACGGATGAACGTGTGCCGTGACTATCCAAGTTGAGGACTCCGACGGTGGTCGACACCCACGCTTAGGCGTGGAGGTATGGTTCCCTAACCAAATTGCTTGCTTGTTCATTATACTTCGATTGCCGTGTTGAGAGCGATTAGGCCTCCTAGCTATTTCGTTTAATCGCTGCCAAATGTGAGTGGAGTTCCCCGTCCCGAGCTACTTAGATCGGTTACGTTAGAAGTCGACAATGTCCTATCTCGGTACCACCCATGGTACCCGATCCTCTCACTAGTTGGGACCGCTTCTCGGGTTGGATAAATTTGATATAATAGTCTACCGGGGTGTTTTCTTAGCTAGTCAATTGCGTAGTCAACGTGTTGCTTGGTCCCCATAAGTACATAACTAGTTGTTAACTTGGTGCCCGGTCGGTCCCGCATCACTTTGACTCATGAATCGATTGTTATGCCGATATATGTCTTCGTTCGCAAAGGAATTGAGCTTGCTTCTATCGTACACATCATTTCTTCTGTTTACAAGAATATAATATGAATGCCATTTGATATTCATGTAAGGTGTTCTTGGTATGTGTCAAAGTGGTTAAGGTCCTTGCGACATGCATCACCACCTAGGTGGGTGATCGTCTTGAGTTCAAACTCGGGACGTCCTCCTGCAGGAGGAAGAGACCTTTGACGATAGATTCCCCATACATGACCTTCTCATAATACTTATATTAGACTTTTATTTCTGCCACATTAAACAAATTGCAATGAAGTCAAACCAGATGATTTTGAGTCACGTTGAATGTTTGAGTGTCATAGCTCTGAAAAGACATCTTGATAAAAAATTAAAAAAATGAAATATAATACTTAACAAAATAGGGTTAGTAGGACAATTGAACAAAAAAACAAGTCTCAAGAAACCTCAAAACGAACTAAGAAATCAACAAATTCAAAGTGCTTTAGAGGGAGGAGAAATATTGCCAAGAATGCCTAAGAGAGATGAGAGTTCTTAGAGTGATAAAGTGAGAGAGGATGAAGGGGCAGGGTTTGGGGATGTTAAGAGGCCTCTTTTGGTGCTTAGAGCACCCCCAACGGCTAGCCGTTGGTGACCCGGGGCATAGATCCACCTGGGTCGGCCACCCATGGTCGGGACCAGGCCAGTTGGCCCAAGATCCGCCTGGGTAGCACAACCCGGTCTTGACCCGACAAACCGTGATATAGACTAACATTAAATATATATCTTTAACATAATGCCTGTTTGGTTAGAATATCAAAAATAATTCTATATAAATTTTGGTATTAAAACTTTTAGTAGATAGTGTCAATATCAAAATTGATAGAGGTAGGTGCTTGCACTACCTGTCATGCTTTATTTGTACTTTAAAATTTCAAAATTTATATTTGTAGCTAAGCACCTCATGATGCTTTATATCAATATCAACTTCAAAATTGATGGTGATAGAGGTGTTAAATATTGTTAAAAATCAGGCTATAAATTAGCTGTCAACAACAAAAAGACTGCTCAGAAGAAGCTCAACTGTATCAATTAAGAAGGTTTATGCAAAGTGAGAAATAGCAGTCATGTATATATTACTAATCCATGTTTGTGGGGAAATCATTTTAATATATTTCTTGCACCTAAAGTTCCATTTCTTACACTTCCTCATTTAAGTGTTTTTGGATGCTAATGATTTAAGGAGTACTTTTATGTAACTGAATTATTGTGATTATATGCAACTTTTATGTAACAATACTTTTACGTATTGTTAGATTTAGCCAAAGTTGTCTTGAAGAAAGGGAAAACACAAATATTTCGTGATGGAAATCCTATGGTTTATAGTGGTGCAGTTGATAGAATTGTTGGTCGACCACCTCCTAATACGGGGGATATGGTACTCGTGGCAGATGGATCGGGAAAGCCAATTGGTTGGGGACTCTATAATTCAGTATCTATGTTCTGTGTAAGGCTGATGCAACTGGAAGAAGAGGCAACAAGGTAGAAAGTAGAAACTGTGAGGGTTTGCATCTTGCATATTCATAAGAACGTGGCTATCATTATACTACATGAAAATGACATCTTCCTTTGCTTTTAGAGATCAATGTTGCCTGCTTAACATGGAAAAACTTCTTGAGTTGAGGATTAATGAAGCAATAGAATTACGCAAAAGAATGGGACTACCCTCTGAAGATACAAATGCATTCCGTCTTATCAACAGCGAAGGTGATAGGTAAGCACTTTTCATGAGCATGCACAATTGCCTTAGCTTGGTTTTATTATTTATAAGATGTAATTTTTGGGAGTATCTGGGTGAACATTTTTCTTGGAGAGAAAGCAGGCTAGTAATCTGATATTACTAGGGATGAGGCTCCAGGTTGGACCATCTTTATTTCCATTCCCCCCGTTTTCCCAAAAGTTCTCATTCATGATGCAGTTTGTTGTTTTGCCTATAATAACAATCTTTTAAGATGGCGGAGCTCAGCTTGGATATGTGGATAATACCTTCTTAATCCATAGGAATCTAAGGACTCATTTGACAATGTGGTTGCAGAGGGATTATGTATGGGTAAGCCCTGGACCCTGCTGCTTTACAAGTGTGACTGTTGGCATCCATTTTTTTTTCTCTCGCAAAAGAAAAAGAGAGACAAATGGGCAGGCCCAAGAGCAGACCGGACAGCCCACATTTTGGCCAAAACAAGCCCAATCAGGAGCCCACATAGGCCCTATAAGAAGTCCATCATCCCATCCTAGAATTGGGCCAAATTCCATGCCAAAAAGGCCTGTGCGCAGCCCCCCAGCCAGCCCAATTCCATGCCAAAAAGGCCTGTGCGCAGCCCCCCAGCCAGCCCAATTCCATGCCAAAAAAGGCCTGTGCGCAGCCCCCCAGCCAGCCCAATTAACCCATGCCAAAAGGCCTGTGCGCAGCCCATATGCCAGCTCACTTGCAGTCTAGTGTGAACATGCCACACTGGCCCCCACCTGCCACATCAGCAGGCCCAGCCGCACCCACCTGCCACCTCAGCATCCCTGTGCGCACCAAACTAGCCACCTGCCACCTCAGCCCATTCATTAGTCAATTTATGGACGGAAGAAACCGAAGAGGCCAGGGGGATATCAAGAGACAGCCATCCATTCATTTGGAATTAATGTTGTAACCACCATGGGGAAGGCCAAAAGCCATCCACGTACAGCCACCTGCTGGCTCTTCACCTCCCCCTCCACCCTCTATAAAAAGAGGGGGGCACACCAGCCAGGAGGGGGGCTGCTTCAGACGCCGGGAGGCTGCCAAATTGCACCTGCGCCTGCACCTACTGCTAGGAGAAAGAGGGGAGACTGCTGCCTTGCGCCCTGCCCCCTGCTACTGCTGCACCTGCTGCACCTGCCCACTGCACCTGCTGCTGCCGCCAGAGGGAAGGAAGGAGAAGAAGGAAAGAAAAAGAAAGGTAAAGAGAACTGTTGGGTGCGCCCATACAGCCCCTTGAATCGGCCTTCTTTTTTACTTATTCCAGGCCCATCTCCTGCCCTTCGTAGGCCTGTAGGGATCAGCCTGTATAGCCCATGTTCGGACCTAAACCAGGCCCCTAAAAGCCCCTTTGCGCAGGCCTATTTCAGGCCAACCGAACACCCCCTTCCCAAGCCCAGAAATCTGGCCTCTCATGTAGCCCATTTTTGGCCACCTGCAGGCCCACTTGGCCCAGCCGAACACTCCCCCACAGCAGGAGAAAATTCTCTATTGCAGGCCCATAACCTGACCTCTGTTCAGGTCCATAACCGGCCCATTCCCTGGTCTCTACCCAGACCCATAACCGCCTACCTGCAGGCCCAGGTTATAAGCCCATATTCGGTCCCCTCCCGACCTGGCTTAGACCACCTGCAGGTACCCCCAATCCAGGCCCAGTCCGAGCCCACATATCAGGCCCAAGATCTGGCCCTTGCCCAGTCCAATTCAGGACCTGTTCAGCCCATCCAGAGGCACTCTAAACAGACCCCAAACCGGTCCATTTCCAGCCCATGTTCGGCACCCAAAACAGGTCCCTAATCGGCTTTCTTTCAGCCTGCTGTCCTGGTCCTCCTAGCGGCCCATTAAGCAGACCCCTCGCAGCCCCCTGACCGGTCCCCAAAATCAGACCCAGGCCTGGCCACATTGCCCTTTGTGCAGGCCCATTCTGGCCCACCTAAACCCAAACCAAAACAGCCCCATTGTGGCCTACTGAGAGGACAGCAGTCCAGGAAGCTCCAAACAGGAGGACAGCAGCCAGAAGGTGGGCCGACTTGAAGGTGACGGCCCGGCACCCCTTGGAAACCGTCCGACGGGCCAAGGGCATAGCCGGGTGGCCTTCCAAGTCGGTCCTGCCCAGAAGCTCCAGCAGTGCAGCAGCTTCCCAAAACAGGCCCATCCGGCCCAAGAAGACCAAGATGGGCATCCCGAGCCCTACAAATTGAAGACCGGCTTTGAACGCCGATGGAACTCAAAACCGGCCCAAGTGCCCTTTTAAAAAATAACAAAAACAGAAATAAAACTAAAAAGAAATGGACGACTCCCCCCGGGTCCGCCCCGGAATGTCGATCCGGACGGTGGCGCGGGCATGCTCCCGTAGCCATCGGTTCCTTCCCCCAATATGGCTAAGCTAAGGCTAGCTATTTTGGATGGGTAAATTTTCACTAAGTTGGAAAATAACCGGTATACCGTTGTAATGCCGAAATTTTTCCAAAGTAGTGGGGATGAACCTATATTGGGGGAAGGACCAACTATGTTGTACACCGATGTACCTTACTCATATTTCAATGAAACAAAGTTCAAAGTCAATTCAATGCGTGAAGTGGGCACCGATTGGCAGCCCAATGTGCCCGATCAGATGCAAACCACCAAAATCAAATGAGCAAAACTCTTTTACAAACAAAAAATAAAGTAATGCAGGTCTGAAATGGGATTTCACTGCCTCAGCTTCCTGATAGCCTGCTGCAAACCCTGTTCGGCCCAATAACTAGCCCGCTGCAAACCCTGTCTAGGCCCATGGCTGCCCACCTGAAACCACCTGTGCAGACTTCAGTCCAGGCCCATGAACAGCACCCTGTTCGGCCTACTTGCTGCCCCCCTTTTCAGACCCAATCTGAACCCATGCGCCAGGCACAAATCTAGCCCAAATCCTGCCTGCAATCAGCCCTTTCTGTCTGGCCCAAACCGGCCCATTTGCAGGCCTATGCCCAGAGCCCAAAAACAGTCCCCTTGCGACTCAGTTTTCAGTCCATCAAGGACCTCCTGAACAGGCCCCTTTGTGGCCCATTCTGCCAACCGCCAAACAGGCCCCCAACCGGCCCACTTGCAGGCCTATGCTCCACCCCTCCGAAGCTTACCTAAAGCCGGTCTAGAACAGGTCTTCAGGCGACCCATTTTCAGGCTCATGAGCAGCCCATCTAGCAGACCTCCAAATAGGCCCATATCAGCCCATTTGCAGGCATATGTCCAGAGCTTAAAACCAGTCCCTTTGTGACTCGGTTTCAGCCCATCTAGGACATCCCAAACAGGCCCGTATTCTGGCCCATCAGCAGGCCCTTTTCCAGATCCTAAAACCAGTCCCCTTGTGACCCGGTTTCAGCCTATCCAGGACATCTCAAACAGGTCCCCGACCGGTCTATTCAAAGTCATCTGAACAGACCCCTAAGCAGGTCCGACGCTGCCCTTGCTCAGCCCACGTTCAGGTCCTAAGACCGGTTCCAAACCAGCCCTCTGTCCAGGCCCATCTCGGCCCATCTTAATCCATTCACTCCAACCCCTTTGTGGCCCGGTGAAATCCCAAACCAGTCCTTAAACAAAAAAAATCAGATTTTGATCAAATTTAAAGCAGATGAAGCTCAAAAAATCAGAAAGAATCAAAGTCATCCAAAAATGACAAATAAAACAAACCCGAACAAATCGGTTTGCATCTGATCGGACCCAAAAGGCCGCTGCCCTTTTGAGTTCTTTACTTTATGTTGTGGATGTGCATATCTCCGAAAACAGGGTTGCCGCGACGGTTAATCAAAGGCGTTCGAGCCGTTGCTCGATGTAAGTTAACGCCGGATACTCGCACCATCCGGCGGAGAAGGGTCAAAAATGAAATTTTCAAAGAACCCGAACCTCGGTTCTAATATTTTTAAACTATCACCGGACTACCTAATATTCTTAGGATACCACATATTTTCCTAGAAAAGTCCGGGGATGTCTTTCTTTCTAAAGAACAGACGCAGAAAAAAGAGGTTCACACAAATGGCACGCCCGGTGGGAGCCTTCTTTCCTTTCATCTCTCCGTCGTGGCAACCTGGAGATATGCACATCCACTATCTTCAATTCAATGAAAACAAAAAAATCTCTCGCATTCGATCGAAATGCCTCTTGTTGTCTACAGGACTTACGGGACGTCATCAGCCGGTGTCGCCCATTCTCGAGGCATACGTCGAACGACGCGACATCGGTGCGTCACTCCCGCATCGCTTCTCGGCAACTTCCGAGGGTCGTTTTCGCTCCCAACCGACCGGGGGCAATGCCGTCGAAACTCCGATCGCCAACGAAGAGAAGATATATCCCTTCCACTCGCTCCGGCAACCTTCGTGGCACCGCCCGCCTACAAAGACATCACAACCGGGGGCATTCCAACCGACTCCCCCACAGGAGTCACTTCCGGTGGACCAAGCCATCGACAACTCCGGGCCCGCGCCCGCACCACAACAATGGACCATCAAGAAGCTCAAGATCGAGCAAAATTCCCGCCAAACCCTCAAAGTCAGGGACATCCAATGCCCAGGGGGTGAGGCGCATCCTCCAACTCTGGATGAAACATCCATTGTGCTCGTGAAGGACAAACGCCGCCAACCACAGCTCGGCACCTTACCGTTGCACAACCGATTCTCCATCCTAGATCGGTTGAAAGGGATCAACGGGGGCATCATAATACCCATAGCAGCTGCTGCACTAAACACTCGGGGAAGGGCAAGCCCTCTCTTCACTCCAAGACCGGCCAACCGGTCGACAAAGCAAAGGAAAGGGGACAGCCCTTTCATACGAACAACCAAAGCTCAAGCCGGCCATCAACTCAAAGGAAAAATGCCGCTGTGGCAAGGGACCAGCCCTCGTCCCTATTCTACAAACGGGCCGACCGGCCGGTCCAAATCAAGGAAAATCGGCAAGGCGCTCACCTGTCATCCGGAAAACTCCATCAAGCGGTCGGTCCGCCGACCAATCTTATCGGCACTTCATACTGCCAAATGATAGGAAATTCCTTAACAAGACTCTACACCGGTCAACAACTGGCAGATGTCCGCCAACTCAAGTTTCTCAACAAGCCCACTTTACAGCGGGCTAATAGATCAAACAATGCTCGTGCCAACTGGGGGCAAGGTCCCAAACCCTCTGCCCCGAAACTCAAGCAAATATGGCTTCCAAAAGCCGATGTTTCCCTGGCAAGACCATCCCCTCTGAAATCTAGTCATCCGCGATGCCCCGATATGGGCCCTCGCGGTCGAAATCCCGAACTCACCCCCAACCTAAAGCCACTACGTTTCACCCAAAGGGGACAAGGCAAGATGCAAGTCTTCACCGCTACACTACTCGAAATCGATCGTCCGGCGATACCCCGCAAGATCCAAGGACCGAAGTCCATCACGAACCAATGACACGCAATCAAGATAATCGACCACCGGTTGTCGAAAATGCCGCTCGGCCCGATGTACGCGAGGACATACTCTCCCAACTTGACAATGGCGGACTCGGCGAGAAAATCGTCACTAAAGCTCTTCTAGCGCAAGCCTACTAAGCCTGGGCCGCTGGCACAAAATTAACCGCCGCCAAAATTTCTAATGAGCCTCGTGTCGCTCCAAACGGGCCACCTCGCGGTGCCGTCTCAACTTGCCATCCATCAACAAATGTTCGGCTCCAAGGTTACAATCGACGACGAGGTGTTTTGCGGCACCCCAATATCCGCCACCTCCTCTTCGCTCAACAATATACGGAGAGCCCTCTCACGTAGCAATGATCGAACAAACTCGATCGACCAAGTTGGCTCAATACGAAAGAAGACAAACACGGTGGCGCCCTACCCCGCACCTACCCGCTCGCTCCGTTGCCGCGTCACTGGCAAGACCCCAGACAATAGTCCATCGACGGCGCAGCCCAAATCAAGACCGGTCAAAGGCAAGCGACAACGGTCTCAAAGGCCAACCCCATCAACGTCCCCTCTTCTTCAAGCCAAAAATGGGGCAAGAATGCCACTATGGCTCCTCTCGCAAGACTTCTGCTAATCTCGGCGTTAAGCCAATCGGAGGAGCGTGCAATGAAACCGTACTCCTTCCCACGGAATTCACGCCAAAATTGTTCAACACTCGTACGGAAAATGGGCTAATTGCCTACCAAAGAGCGTACGCCTGCAAGACGCCGCCAAGAGTTTCCAGAGTCAAACTTCTCGCCCATACCACAGCCGCGGCACAAAATCAGGACTGCCATACCGCTTAAAGATTTCCGTCGAAGCCCTAATCCGTGACAGGTTCTCATATTTGGGGAACATTCGTGCACCCACCACAACCCCACCGGCAAGCCCCGACGGCAAACGAACTTCATCGTCAACACGCATCGGTCTCGAGCCCCGCCCGTCGTCCCTGGGGAATACACCCAAAGAACAAGTGCCACAAAGTAAAAACAAGGTACGTGTTTTTGCTTGCTATGTTATTTCAAATGAGCAACCGTCACGACGACGACCCGAAGCCTCCAAGACCACGCTCGACTAGTGGCCCGCAACACGCGGCCATTCGGCACGACCCGGCCGCGATTGCCGAGTCTTCTCGACACAACGATAACAATGAGGATGCACCCTCCGCCCTCACACTAGAGGATCCGCGAGAGAAAATCAAGAATCGAGGCTCTTATTGCCACTACGGCCTACTTCGACCTCAGCCGAGTCAAGATTCTGGGGCAGTCGAAGCTGCTGACGACCCCTGCGCCGCTCAGGTCGATCCACTACCTCCTCCGCCACAACCTCAGTTGCACCAGCCGCCGACTCCGAGGATGCCGGGATGACGACGCATGTAATGCACCATTACCACCGCCTCCTCCACGTACTTACGGAGCCCGCTCAACGGGATATGATCGAGCAACTCATTGCCACTAGGCTGGCACAACATAACGAAGGCCACATCATGATGGGCCAATATCAAGCTCCCTATCCATTGCATCACCAATACGTGAGGCTTCCCCAGGGAATTTCTAAAGTTCCAAAATGTTCCAAATTGACGGCACGGGTCCCTGCGGGAACATCTCGGCTCTCTATTTCACTCACGGGAGAGCCGGCATACAACGAGTCATATCTACTCAAATACTTCGCCACCACTCTCACCGGCACAACAAGCTGAGTGGTATTCAAAGCTCGTGCCGAACTCGATAGTCGATCAAGGCATACGCAACGAAAATTCATCGAGAGATTCAATTTCTCGAACGGCCATACACTTCGTCGAACTAACCACCACGTTTCAAGGACAGCGAAACGGCGGTCGATTACATACGCTCACGGGAGGGGACGTTGCATGAAATGTGCCAATCCGCCATTAAATGAAGAGGCAAAGGTGGCACTGGCAAAAGTGGCCTACGGCCCGAAATTCAAAAGAAGGTCTGGGGAACCGTAATCCGCACCTTCGATGACCTAAATATCACTGGCCGAAATTGAACGCTTCACTTCAATAGTCCACCAACGCAATGCAAGTGTCAAAGTCAACAAAGGACAAGCAATCGACAGATGTCAACAGGCCGATGTTTTCTCCTCCTCAAGAAACAAGAACAACAATGGGGCAGGTGAAAGACGCCACGACATTCTTCCTACTTCGAAACTCCCGACAACACGAGGACGAGGATCTCGTCGAGGAACGTCGTCTAAGCCATATTCATTCCGACAAGAATACACAAGGAGGTTGTTCGATGCCCGCACGGAGAGCAACCTAATCAACCTTCCACAAATCAAGCGCCCCAAGAGGCGGGAAGGATCGATGAACCCAACTTCGTCCCTACCATGTAATGTCGGGACACACAATCAAAGATCGGCTTCGTTTCAAGGACTTGGTCGAAGCTATGATCCGTGACAAGGTCATCAACATGGGGAGCAACCGCTATACCTCTCAGTTCACCCAAAATCCTGGGCGACCAAGCAACTACACCGTAAACATGATACATCATCGGTGTCTGCAGGCTAGTCAATAAAACATCATCCAGCCATCATGTCCTCACGACATAGAGCCGGCCAATGCATCATAGGCCGCTGATGTCAAAAAAAAAAAAGGAAAAGAAAAGAAAAGAAGAAAATCCAGTCGAGGTGAAAACCTGCAAAGGCGCCTCGGGCAAAATCGGATAACCCCGCTGTGTGAAAATCCCACAAAAGGACGCACAAGCAAAAAACAAAGGGGGTCGACCCGAGTGAAAACTCCGCAAACGAGCAACAGTCGATAAAAAAAAACAAGACACCGCCAACTCGGTCGAGCCCTCCAACCTAACAGTGACGGAGGGGTTCTTCTCCTTAATCTACCTGAAAGGAACAGAGGGCAAACCCAAATTCCCACCATCCTGACTACTACAGTCTTGATGGTCTACCAAAAAAAAAATCAAACAAAACTCCTCCGAAGGACCGAGTGGATTCACAAAACTCACTCACATGCTCCTTAGGACCCTCTGAACCCTTGTTCTGGGTCATTTCAAAAATCCGCCATCCTGACTATTCCAGTCTCGATGGTCCACAAAAATTCTCACCATCCTGACTACTACAGTCTTGATGGTCTACCAAAAAAAATCAAACAAAACTCCTCCGAAGGACCGAGTGGATACACAAACCCACCCACATGCTCCTTAGGACTCTCTGAACCCTTGCTCTGGGTCATTTTAGAAAATTCCGCCATCCTGACTATCCCAGTCTCGATGGTCCACAAAAATTCTCACCATCTTGGCTATTCCAGTCTTGATGGTCCACAAAAAATTCTTATCAACTTCTCCGAATGACCGAGTGGATACACAAACCCACCCACAAGTTCCTTAGGATCTTTTTCAAACAAAAATTCCCACCATCATTGACTATTCCAAGTCTTGGTGGTCTACAAAAAAATTCTCATCATCAAACTTCTCCGAAGGACCGAGTGGACACATAAATCCACTCACATGTTCCTTAGGACTTTTTCAAACAAAAAATTCCCACCATCTTGACTACTCCAAGTCTTGGTGGTCTACAAAAAATTCTCATCATCAAACTTCCCCGAAGGACCGAGTGGACACATAAATCCACTCACATGTTCCCTAGGACTTTTTCAAACAAAAAATTCCCACCATCATCGACTATTCCAAGTCTCGTGGTCTACAAAAAATTCTCATCATCAAACTTTTCCGAAGGACCGAGTAAACACATAAATCCACTCACACGTTCTCAGACTTTTTCAAACAAAAATTCCCACCATCATCGACTATTCCAAGTCTCGTGGTCTACAAAAAATTCTCATCATCCCTCTCAAGGACCGAGTGGACACATAAATCCACTCACACGTTCCCTAGACTTTTTCAAACAAATCCCCACCATCCCTCGATGCTCTTCGATGGTCTACAAAAATTCCCTTTGTCAAAACTTTTCCGAAGGACCGAGCGGACACATAAATCCACTCACATGTTCCTTAGGACTCTTTCAAACAATAATTCCCACCATCCTGGCTATTCCAGCCTTGTCCACCAAAATTCTCATCATCAAACTTTTCCGAAGGACCGAGTGGACACATAAATCCACTCACATGTTCCTGGGGACTTTTTCAAACAAAAATTTCTCACCATCCTCGCCACTCTACCTTTCGATGGTCTACCAAGAATCCCATCATCAAAAAATTTTTCCGAAGGACCGAGTGGGTACATATCCCCCACTCACATGCTCCCTAGGATCTTTTCACTCTTGTTTCACGAGGTGGAATCCAGACTCGGCAAGATCCCCCCACAACTCATAGGTCAGGTTGAAATCCATACTTGACCCAAAAAAATTTCCGAAGGACCGAGTGGACACATAGCCCCGCTCACATGTTCCGTAGGACCCAAAATTTTTCCGAAGGACCGAGTGGACACATAGCCCCGCTCACATGTTCCGAAGGATACAAACCTCTTCCGAAGGACCGAGTGGACACATAGCCCTGCTCACATGTTCCGTAGGATCCAAAATTTTTTCTGAAGGACCGAGCGGACACATAGCCCCGCTCACATGTTCCGAAGGATCCAAACCTCTTCTGAAGGACCGAGTGGACACATAGCCCCGCTCACAATTCTCCGAAGGACCGAGCGGACACATAGCCCCGCTCACATGTTCCGAAGGATCCAAACCTTATTCTGAAGGACCAAGCGGACACATAGCCCTGCTCACATGTTCCGAATGACCCAAATTTTCTCCAAAGGACCGAGCGGACACATAGCCCCGCTCACATGGTCCCTAGAACCAAAACATCAAAAAATTTCTCCGAAGGACCGACCGAGTGGGCACATATCCCCCACTCACGTTCCCAGATCTTTCAAACTCTTGTTCCACGAGGTGAAATCCAAACTCGGCAAGGGATCCCCACAATACATAGGTCAGTTGAAATCCATACTTGACCCAAATTTTCTCCAAAGGACCTAGCGGACACATAGCCCCGCTCACATGTTCCTTGAGATCAAATCAAATTCCCCAGACCGAGTGGACACATAACCCCACTCATAGGTTCCTCGTAAATCCAAGTACCAATCCAAAGGACCTCAATGCTCCATGTGACTTCCAAACATCCAAGGTCAAGTCAAGAATTCATTCCTTGACTCGATCCATCAAATCTTCGCATACGTCGAGGGAAGCCTTAATTCCCCGCAAAAAAAAAGAAAAAAAAAAGAAGAAAAAAAAGAAAGAAAAAAAAATGATGAAAAAAATGGAAAAAAAAAAGAAGAAGCAGACACAATCCGCATACCGTCTTTAACCATTCCGGTAAAGATGGTTCACAAACCTTACACTATTCCGATCATCCCGCCTTGATGGCACCACCAAAAACTTCATATCGTTCGATTCCTCCAATCTGACGATTCCAAAAAAAAAAAAAAAAAAAAACAAAACTCCTGGCAATCGAAATATCGTTTGCTCTTGATGGCATTCAAAGTCTCCATCGTCTCGACCTTTTGGTCTTTACATTTGTCAAGTCTTACCGTGACAGCCACTCCGGCCCGCCACGGCCTACAAAAGCCTCCGCGCCATTGGTCGGACCGAACAAGCCATATTTTCCTACAAGCCGGGTCCCGACAAGTCGAACTCAAGTCCATTCGATGGATCGAGTGGACACATAGCCCCACTCGCAAGATCCTTAAGATGTAAAGTCCTCATGCCACTGACCAAGTTGAAATCCATACTTGGTCAAACCCAC
Source organism: Cryptocoryne crispatula var. balansae (assembly GCA_036172225.1). Taxonomy (NCBI): domain Eukaryota; kingdom Viridiplantae; phylum Streptophyta; class Magnoliopsida; order Alismatales; family Araceae; genus Cryptocoryne; species Cryptocoryne crispatula. The sequence goes on along the minus strand of CM069924.1, from coordinate 2,699,071 downwards.
AATGAGACTTTCTTGACCACGAGTTGAAATTCATACCCGTACAAAAATCCATACCAAATGATTCCATGTTTTCGAGTCAAAACCCATACTTGTGCCTTTTACCATCAAGTTGCAAAATTCCCGACATCACGTTGAAATTCATATCCACGTAAGCCCCACATTTATGCCGACTACGTTTAAATTCATACGTAGTCAAATCCAATAGTGCATGCGGCTTGAGGGAACCCCTAATTCCCCCCAAAAAAAAACAAAAAAAAAACAAAAAAAAAACAAAAAAAAGGGGCCGAAAAAGAAAAGTGCCCGACGGGCTTGGCCGATCACCCAAATAGTGACTGACCAAGAGCAAAAAAATGTCAAAAAAAATAATAATATGAAAACAAAGCCTTGCTAGAGCGAAAACCTGAAAAGGCACTCTAGGCAAAATCAGGCTACCCCGCTACATGAAAACCTCTCCGGAGGCATGTAGGCAAAATATCAAGGGAGCTGACTCGGGTGAAAACCTAAAAATAGCCAATCGGTCGTAAGAAAAAAACTTCGAAAAAAGATTGGGTGGAAGGGATGCGGCGACAAGTCCGCATCAACCATAGTGGAAAACTTCGAGCAAAGCCCCCGCAAATCAAAGGAGAGCAACGGCGGAGCTCAACATGACAAGGGACCGTTTGTCTCCAAGGGCCCAAGCCCTTCTCGATCCAGAGAAACTTCAAAGAAAAGCAAACCAGCCGCCAACTTCACGGACGACTCCTTGTCAACCTTCGTCTCCAAGAAATCGTCCGTGGGGGGCATTTGTTGGCATCCATTTTTTTTTCTCTCGCAAAAGAAAAAGAGAGACAAATGGGCAGGCCCAAGAGCAGACCGGACAGCCCACATTTTGGCCAAAACAAGCCCAATCAGGAGCCCACATAGGCCCTATAAGAAGTCCATCATCCCATCCTAGAATTGGGCCAAATTCCATGCCAAAAAGGCCTGTGCGCAGCCCCCCAGCCAGCCCAATTCCATGCCAAAAAAAGGCCTGTGCGCAGTCCCCCAGCCAGCCCAATTAACCCATGCCAAAAGGCCTGTGCGCAGCCCATATGCCAGCTCACTTGCAGTCTAGTGTGAACATGCCACACTGGCCCCCACCTGCCACATCAGCAGGCCCAGCCGCACCCACCTGCCACCTCAGCATCCCTGTGCGCACCAAACTAGCCACCTGCCACCTCAGCCCATTCATTAGTCAATTTATGGAGGGGGGAAACCGAAGAGGCCAGGGGGATATCAAGAGACAGCCATCCATTCATTTGGAATTAATGTTGTAACCACCATGGGGAAGGCCAAAAGCCATCCACGTACAGCCACCTAGCCTGGCTCTTCACCTCCCCCTCCACCCTCTATAAAAAGAGGGGGCGCATCAGCCAGGAGGAGAGGCTGCTTCAGACGCCGGGAGGCTGCCAAATTGCACCTGCGCCTGCACCTACTGCTAGGAGAAAGAGGGGAGACTGCTGCCTTGCGCCCTGCCCCTGCTGCTACCAAGGAACTGCCGCCTGCACCTGCTGCACCTGCCCACTGCACCTGCTGCCTGCCGCCAGAGGGAAGGAAGGAGAAGAAGGAAAGAAAAAGAAAGGTAAAGAGAACTGCTGGGTGCGCCCATACAGCCCCTTGAATCGGCCTTCTTTTTGCTTATTCCAGGCCCATCTCCCTCGCCCTTCGTAGGCCTGTAGGGATCAGCCTGTATAGCCCATGTTCGGACCTAAACCAGGCCCCTAAAAGCCCCTTTGCGCAGGCCTATTTCAGGCCAACCGAACACCCCCTTCCCAAGCCCAGAAATCTGGCCTCTCATGTAGCCCATTTTTGGCCACCTGCAGGCCCACTTGGCCCAGCCGAACACTCCCCCACAGCAGGAGAAAATTCTCTATTGCAGGCCCATAACCTAGACCTCTGTTCAGGTCCATAATTCCGGCCCATTCCCTGGTCTCAATCAAAGCCCAGACCCATAACCGTCCTACCTGCAGGCCCAGGTTATAAGCCCATATTCGGTCCCCTCCCGACCTGGCTTAGACCACCTGCAGGTACCCCCAATCCAGGCCCAGTCCGAGCCCACATATCAGGCCCAAGATCTGGCCCTTGCCCAGTCCAATTCAGGCCACCTGTTCAGCCCATCCAGAGGCACTCTAAACAGACCCCAAACCGGTCCATTTCCAGCCCATGTTCGGCACCCAAAACAGGTCCCTAATCGGCTTTCTTTCAGCCTGCTGTCCTGGTCCTCCTAGCGGCCCATTAAGCAGACCCCTCGCAGCCCCCTGATCGGTCCCCAAAATCAGACCCAGGCCTGGCCACATTGCCCTTTGTGCAGGCCCATTCTGGCCCACCTAAACCCAAACCAAAACAGCCCCATTGTGGCCTACTGAGAGGACAGCAGTCCAGGAAGCTCCAAACAGGAGGACAGCAGCCAGAAGGTGGGCCGACTTGAAGGTGACGGCCCGGCACCCCTTGGAAACCGTCCGACGGGCCAAGGGCATAGCCGGGTGGCCTTCCAAGTCGGTCCTGCCCAGAAGCTCCAGCAGTGCAGCAGCTTCCCAAAACAGGCCCATCCGGCCCAAGAAGACCAAGATGGGCATCCCGAGCCCTACAAATTGAAGACCGGCTTTGAACGCCGATGGAACTCAAAACCGGCCCAAGTGCCCTTCAGAAAATCAACAACTAAAAAATCAGAACTGCGAAAGCTACATTAAAGTAACGAGATCCACCCCTAGCGGGGAACTCCACCTTCGGCGGACGCGCGGGCATGCATCCCGTAGCCGACGACCCGGACGGTGGCGCGGGCATGCTCCCGTAGCCATCGGTTCCTTCCCCCAATATGGCTAAGCTAAGGCTAGCTATTTTGGATGGGTAAATTTTCACTAAGTTGGAAAAATAACCGGTATACCGTTGTAATGCCGAAATTTTTCCAAAGTAGTGGGGATGAACCTATATTGGGGGAAGGACCAACTATGTTGTACACCGATGTACTCCATCCTATCTTTCAATGAAACAAAGTTCAAAGTCAATTCAATGCGTGAGTGGGCACCGATTGGCAGCCCAATGTGCCCGATCAGATGCAAACCACCAAAATCAAATGAGCAAAACTCTTTTAAATTCAAACAAAAAATAAAGTAATGCAGGTCTGAAATGGGATTTCACTGCCTCAGCTTCCTGATAGCCTGCTGCAAACCCTGTTCGGCCCAATAACTAGCCCGCTGCAAACCCTGTCTAGGCCCATGGCTGCCCACCTGAAACCACCTGTGCAGACTTCAGTCCAGGCCCATGAACAGCACCCTGTTCGGCCTACTTGCTGCCCCCCTTTTCAGACCCAATCTGAACCCATGCGCCAGGCACAAATCTAGCCCAAATCCTGCCTGCAATCAGCCCTTTCTGTCTGGCCCAAACCGGCCCATTTGCAGGCCTATGCCCAGAGCCCAAAAACAGTCCCCTTGCGACTCAGTTTTCAAAATCCATCAAGGACCTCCTGAACAGGCCCCTTTGTGGCCCATTCTGCCAACCGCCAAACAGGCCCCCAACCGGCCCACTTGCAGGCCTATGCTCCACCCTTCCGAAGCTTACCTAAAGCCGGTCTAGAATAGGTCTTCAGGCGACCCATTTTCAGGCTCATGAGCAGCCCATCTAGCAGACCTCCAAATAGGCCCATATCAGCCCATTTGCAGGCATATGTCCAGAGCTTAAAACCAGTCCCTTTGGGACTCGGTTTCAGCCCATCTAGGACATCTCCAAACAGGCCCGTATTCTGGCCCATCAGCAGGCCCTTTTCCAGATCCTAAAACCAGTCCCCTTGTGACCCGGTTTCAGCCTATCCAGGACATCTCAAACAGGTCCCCGACCGGTCTATTCAAAGTCATCTGAACAGACCCCTAAGCAGGTCCGACGCTGCCCTTGCTCAGCCCACGTTCAGGTCCTAAGACCGGTTCCAAACCAGCCCTCTGTCCAGGCCCATCTCGGCCCATCTTAATCCATTCACTCCAACCCCTTTGTGGCCCGGTGAAATCCCAAACCAGTCCTTAAACAAAAAAATCAGATTTTGATCAAATTTAAAGCAGATGAAGCTCAAAAAATCAGAAAGAATCAAAGTCATCCAAAAATGACAAATAAAACAAACCCGAACAAATCGGTTTGCATCTGATCGGACCCAAAAGGCCGCTGCCCTTTTGAGTTCTTTACTTTATGTTGTGGATGTGCATATCTCCGAAAACAGGTTGCCGCGACGGTTAATCAAAGGCGTTCGAGCCGTTGCTCGATGTAAGTTAACGCCGGATACTCGCACCATCCGGCGGAGAAGGGTCAAAAATGAAATTTTCAAAGAACCCGAACCTCGGTTCTAATATTTTTAAAACTATCACCGGACTACCTAATATTCTTAGGATACCACATATTTTCCTAGAAAAGTCCGGGGATGTCTTTCTTTCTAAAGAACAGACGCAGAAAAAAGAGGTTCACACAGTGACCAACGGAACTCTGGAGCACCTCACGTTCCATGCGTTTGTAGCACTTGAGGGACCATAGAGTTAATCCATAACGCTTTGCCGTGGTGAAATCAACTATTTCATAGTTCATTGATGCATGCTAGGATACTATGTACAAGCACAAAGTGGACTTGACCAAGCATCAGAAGCCTGATGTCGGTAAGCTTTTCCTTCCTAAAAATGGCCAAGAACCATTGGACCTAGAAGGCTAAGTGTGGAACATTGTTCGTTTACTCAAGTTCTTATATTTTCGTTTTCTAGTCTGATTATTTTTATTAAATAAAGCAATATGATTTGGATGACTTAAACCCATAGTTATCAAGGCAACAAGGCAGTCAAGACTGCACCCAAGGCCTTAAAGGATGCCAAATTTGCTTAGGCAACAAGATGGCCGATTAGGTGTCGCCTAAGTGGTCAAGACAGTAACATTAGATGTTTGTATATGCATGTGTATATACATGTATACAAAAATATATATAGTTAGATGTTAATACTATATATATTTATGTATTCATTACATGCAAGTATATATACATGAATATAATTATATTTGTATGTTATAATTGAATGTGTGTTTATGTATGCATACATGTAAATATAAATTTATTTTTTAATTATATACGTATTAGTATATGTTTTATGGGAAAGAACTTATCTCAAGTGAGAGTGAAAAGAGGGTCAAGAGAGAACTTTATAAGTTTCAAGTATACAACATATATTTGGAATCACAAATCTTAACCATATATAATAGTATATGTGATAGTGAAATATGTTTACACTATCATTAAATAGGCACCCATGAATCCCATATCAACTTTTGCTGTGAGGTCAAAGGGGTCAAGGGGGGCAATGTCCCTTCTGGGTATCACGGGGACAAAGACCCCTGGAAAGAAATTGTTTTTTAGTCATGAGACTTGGGATGCCTAGCCAGGTATCTTGAACACCAAGGTGGATGCCTTGGTCGCCTAGGAGGGCGCCTTGAGTGCCTTTTGCCTCCCCAAAAGGCATTTTGGCAACACACCATTGGCGAAGTGCCTTGCCACCTAGGCAGATGCCTTGACAACTATGCTTAACTCGCTCCAAAGAAACAACTCAAGATTGACATTGGGTGGAGAAAGATTGACATTTGTGATTAAGTCTTGAGTTGAAGCAGCCCTAAGTAGACTGTAGTTCAACCAATTGCTCCCGTTGTTACAGACAGTCTTCAAAAAGAAAACTGTAGCAAGAAGGACAAGACATGAAAATATAAGCAATCTGAAGGGTTAGGCAGAAAACAGGTAGACAGCAGAATTGAAATGTTCTGATTCCTTTTTAGCTTAGAAAGCATGGGATAACCATGGGTTCTGGATTAGTGACTGCTGATCCTGACTGGTCGTCTATGGCTGATCCCAGTTTCCTCTGACAGGCTGACCCAGCTGGAATCCGCCCAGATCATCTGAAATCAGTCAGGATCAGGTAATTTCATGCATTTATTCGTTAATATGGTTTGACCTGGGTTCTGTTGGGCTGAGATAGGCCAGAGTTGGCTGGTCCAGAGCCTGGATCAAGCTAGTATCAGATGGAGTTCACCAATTCTGGCCTGATATGGGCTGAATCGAGCCTAGTTGGCTTGAGTCAGGGAGTCAGGGCTGAATGAGTACTAGGGGTGAACATGGGTCGGTAAGGTTTGGATTGGAGAAATTTCTTTCCAACCCAAACCAAACTGAATGGTTCAGTTTAATATGAACCAACCGAACTCGTTCGGTTAAGTTTGGTTCGGTTCACTGGGTTGAAGTTGAACTACTGTTAATTGTGAGTTGGATGTAATATGACAATAATGTATAATACTCCATATGTATTCCTCAAAAATATGAATTATATGTAAACTATATTGCCAAAAATTTTAAATAGAGAACAATAAATAAGACACTCTAATCCAAAAATAAATATCACTATTTAAAGAATTGAGTTTCAAACACAAAATTAAAATCACATACTCATAAAAGATAAAAATTATATAATAACTTGGAAAAATACATAATCATCACCATTTGAAAACTTATAGTTGAAATACAAGAAAAAAAATCACACAAGCATCAAATACAAAAGCCCTCAACAATAATAGTCAGAGTAATAAATATAGAAAGAGAACATATTAAGCAAGATAACTTGCTCTAAAATAAACAATAGCATTCCTTCATAATTAATTAAATGAGTTGAGAAGACCGAGAATGCCGTGCACTATGGAGGGAGAGACTATGACCTCATGCTGTGCTGGAAGAGAGAGAGAGACAGTGACTTCTTGATTGAGCAATTTGAAGCTTAGAGGAGAGAGACCACCATGGGGGAGAGAGACAAAAGGATGACCAAGGGAATCCATGGCGATCGAGGAAAAACTATGACCCTTGCGAGCACTTTGGAGGAGAGAGAATGCGGCAATGCAGAAGTAGGAGACTGGAAAAAGACAGATGAAGCCAAGGATCACGGGATCGGAATCGGAATCGGGATCGGTGGGTACCGATCCGATCCGGATCGGATCGGATCGGACCGATTCCGACCGATCCAATGGAAGAAAATCGATCCAGAATCGGTAAGCAAAAAAAAAAAAAAAACGATCCGATTCCAATCCGATCCGATTCCAGACCGATCCGGACCGATTCTGGCCGATTCGGACCGATTCTGGCCGATCCTGGCCGATCCGACTGGAATAGCAAAAAATGAAAAAAAAAACGATTTGATTCCGATTCCGATTCCGATCCCGACCGATTCGGCCGATCCGATTCCGATTCCGATCCGATCCCGACCGATCCGGCTGATCCCGACCGATTCTGCCGGAACTTTTTTCCGGATCGGTCCTTCAGCCAAGAATTGGATCGACAATGGCCGATCCGATCCAGGAATCGGTCGATTCCGATCCGGATCGGCCGATTCCGCGATCTATGGATGAAGCTATAGTGTGGAAGAAAGTTAGTGTGCCAATGCAGCAATTACACTATGGAGAATGGAGAGAAATTTTGGGTGTGAGAGAGAAATCCATGGAATGGGTGACTGGAGGGACATAGAGGGAACTGCGATATTGTGGGTTGTGTAATAGAGTTAGAAAGACAACATTTTAAATTTAAATGGATGTATTAAATGGCAGCACATTTTATATGCGTATAACTCATCTATTTAAATTTAAGACAAAAACGGGCTGTTTTCTTTTTGTTCATACGTAACGTAAATACATGTTTTATACGCATGTAATATGTGTATTAAGTAACAATGGGTTGAACCAAACAATGAACAGCCCTAATCAGGCTGATCTGGCTCTATTTTTGGCTTCTTGCTGATTGGCTGGATCCAATACAATTGGACCAATCCAGATCAGGATTAGAAGGGATCAGCTGATTGGCTCAATTCTGCCCTGGCCAATCCAGGGTCTGATCCTGACCCTGCTTTCCTTGGATATAACTGCATTCCATCATCGTTAAGTAAAATGTTAGTAATTGGATGTAAATTTTAAAATTTTGTGCACGGAAATAAATTTTTAGCATATTCAGAGAGTCAGGGAACAGCTTTCTTCAATTTATTTAATCTATTTGTGGTGTTCCTTTTTCATTTTGTTCTATCATTGGTCAGCCTGTCACTTGTTGCAGGTTATCAGGTTTAATTGTGGATATTTTTGGAGCTGTAGCTGTTGTAGCATCTTCCGCTGCTTGGGTTGAGAAATACAGACCAGAAATAGAGTTCTGCATTAGGAAAATTAGTCATGTGGAACATGTGAGATGGAGACCATCAAACGATATCCTAAAGGAGGAAGGTTTTGTGATTCCAGATGAAAATGAATTAAGTTCACTTACACTTCCATGTAGAGTGGAGGTAGGAAGTATTGTTTATGAATTTAACTACAAGATGAATACTTCTAATTTTAACAGATTGACATTAGTTCTAGCATCTTTTCATCATATTCATAGCAAGTGTCTAATTACTGTTTTTCCTAGTATCTTTTCTTTTTTCTCTCTTTGGGCGTTGGAGCCATGGAGGAACTTTACTGTAGCTCTGAATGTTTTGGAATAAATTCGTAATAGTTTTCTGGTTGATAATAGCCCCATATTTGTTGAAGAAGCAAGATTATGCGCTTCTTTTTGTACCAAATGTTTTTAATCTTCACTAAATACTTTCCCTCAATATTCAACTACTGCTATTTGCTTTCCTTCATTGAATCAAATAACAGTTTTATTCCATCTCATCTCAATGTTCTTTTACTATTTCTTCTGCTACCATGCTCTTTTTTGTTTATGGAACATTGTTTCTTATTGTTTGGGGCTGCCAACAGAATCCAAGATTCCAATATCCATTTCTTGTTCTTATAGAAGTTAACAAGCTCTATTAAACCTTTTAATTTGTCCAAGAGGCAATTAGAATTGGATATTTTTATAGATTACTATAATTGGTCCCTTACAAACTTGAGCTTCAAATTTTCTGTGTATGTATACATGCAGTGCAATTTTATGTACTTATGTTAGAATTGTACTATGCATGCCAATCGTATTAGTGATTTCCAAATTTTATTCATACTGTGTTTTAAAGTATTATCAAATAATATGATTACATAGGGATGTCTATAGGTCTGTGCACTGCAATGGGGATCCTATCATGATGAACAAGGTCGACTTTCTATTAACAGAAATCCTAAATATTCCCAGTTAGTTCGGTTCACTTGGCAGCTTGAACTGTTTAACGCACATCCCTACCTATCCATATTATGGAGACAATTGTTCTCTTAATTACTTGTGTGGAGATGTTGGAGGTACATTGTAGGCGCTCATTGGAGAATGAATTCATATAATTGATGTACCTTCAGACAATTATATGGTGATGTGATATTCAATTATTAGATAATGATTTTTCTGTCTCAATTGTGTGACTATGTCTTAAACATGAGATACTAACCTTGTATCAGTTCTCTTTGTTTTGATGCCAGATTTATGAGTTTGGGTTGTACAAACCTAGTATAGCCAGTCATCGAGGATAGTAGTTAAATATGGGAAGACAATTGAGTATCAATAAAGAATCATCCACTCTTAGTATCATGAGAGAAAATATCTCACAATGTCATATCCAGGAAAATCTTTGGTCAGAGTAGCTCAGATTTTTAGAGAAAAAGTTTTTTCAGAAGAATATGTGTATTAATATGACTTCATTAGCATTTTGGATTGGCCTGACATCATGCTGAATATACACACTCTAGGATATTGTAGATGAAGAACTATATACATATGATGACTGAAAATAGAGAAAGTTCAATGAATGAACATCCGTACTTCCGTACTTCCGTTTGATGGTCATGATGTAGTTATTTGATACAATTCAGGATTGATTATTAAGTTAATTAAATATAAAGATAATTCTTTCATTAAGTTGTAAATTGTAATGAAGTCCAACATTCGTTCACGATCAATTTGACATTGGCCTAGAAAGTCACAGGTAATAAATGATCAAGGATTGATAGATATTAGATATGAGGTACCTAATTAAGCTAAAGTAAACTATTTGACCATATTGACTATTGGATAAGCTCAATTAGTTATCTGGTCAATCCATTAATATTGTCTATCAGATTTTATGGACTTCGTATAAATAAGAGGGATTGACCAAAGAATGGAATTAAATCTTCACATTTATTGGTTGGAAATGAGAATATTCAATGCATTCGAAAGGGGAAAAAGTGATGTGGATGTAAGGGACCAACCACATAATGACAAGGAGGGGAAGACAACATTTCTGTGGCCTGAATAAACAATATTGTTTTGGATATTTTAGTTTATCATATATTTTATTCAAATTAGCTTCGTTCTTACAATCAAGATTGACGATGTTTTGCAAGGATTGTAAATTTATTCTCAGTAAAGCTTTAACGAGCGAATATAGGTTATTAGTTTTATATGTTAAGACCAAACGACAAACATACATTTTAAAAAATTCTCTTAAATTAAAATAGTGAGAATTTAAATAAGTGAAACAAAAAATATTTAAGAATGAACTTCCTAAGATAAATGATTGGAAATTGGATGTAGAAGCCAATGGTATATGGATGAGCATGGTTACAAAGATTAAAGAGATAGCAAAAAAAAAAACTTGAGTCTAAATGACATGGTCCACTTAAAAAGAGACATGGTGGTGGCACCCTTTGAGGTAGTTGGGGGCTTCCTCGGGCTTCCTCGATGCCAACATGCAGCTCCAAGGCCCTTCTTCTGATGCCTTTCTTCTCTGGAAACACTGGGAGCCTGCCTCTGACAGCACCGTGCAACTCTTCTGCCCCATTGGAGTCCCGATTGATGCAGCCCGTCACCCCAACATCTGTTTTTAGTTTGTCCATCTTCTCCATTTGTCTCTGGTGCCACCAGAATCACCTCCACTGCACCCTTCCTCCTCTCCGGATCTGCCAAGATCTCACCATCATCGCATCCTTCCTCCTTTCCAGATCTGCTGAGATCCTGCAATCATTTCCTGCCCACCCCTTCATCTCCCTTGTCTCCTTTACGGACGAAGATGTTGGTGCACACTATGCTGCTCAGAATCTCATTGTGGCGCTATAGTGCCCACAAGACTGTCTCCCATTTTGTCTTCGTATGGCACTCGTCTTGGTATCGAGCCCTCGCCTGCGAGCCACCCGGGTTTTTGCGAGCCAACAGGGTCTGCTGCCAGAGTTGGCCATGAACCTCCTCTTGGTTCTGACCAAAGATTGCCATGACCCCCATCTGGGGGTCTCTCGACCAGACCCCCTCCCCCTCCCTAGGTGACTCAGCCAAGAGAGATACCCGGTCTAGCCACTAGCCAGCCAGACCAACCGTCTTTCAAGTCGGTCCAGCTGGATCTCCGGCCAGTTAAGCCTGATCAATAACGGCTTACAGCCGGTTTAGTTCATTCTGCCCGGGTCAAGGCGGTTCAGGGCATTTCAGACCAGTTTAAGCCTGATTTTATTCGGTTCGGTATGTTTTTAGTTTGTTTGCACATTCTTATTCCATTTTTGCAGCATTTAGCCCGGTTTCCACCATGTTGTCCTACATCACTGGCTACCCTTGAAGGTAAGCATTGACTGCCCACTCCTGATGGAAATTTGCCCCTTTTGGTGGACTCTTGACTCTTGGTGTCCATTTTTTGTAATAATGAGAGGAAACAAACAGTTGCATCTTCCATATGTACTTCTGGATGATGTTTCAGTCTCTCATTCTTGGTCTTCCAAGAATGTTTCTTTTGCACACTAGATATTTTTTGTTGGCATCTTTTACAGTCCAGGTTCTAGAGGTGACTGTAGGGCATGTTGGCTGATCCTTATCCTTGATGCCACATTTTTCCTTTTTTGATGAAGTTCTAGGATAGTTTGAGAGATGCTAGAATTATTTATTCTGTTTTGTGTGATTGGGTTAAAGCTGTGGGGTAATTAGCTGGGCTTTTGTGGAGTGTGCACAGAATTTCCCTTTTGTCCCTTTTACCTTCAAGCTCTTCTTCTTCTTTTGAATTCAAGAATCCTTTTTACTGTATATGCCTTACTTTTTATATCTATCTCTTGTTATACAGTTGTGTTATCACCCACTTATCGAAAAAATTATTGACTGACACAAGTTAGAAAAGTGGTCAATTTCAGATATACAACCTGATCCTGATGTCATGATGAGATTCTATGTTGCTACCAGGCTACCAACTCAACTGTATTGGTGGCTTCCTGATTTCTGTTCTTTTTGATTCTTCTTATGTCAGGTAAAGGAGAATGGACTTTATTATTCAATATCCTTGGAAGGTCAGAAAACAGGATTTTATGCAGATCAACGCGAAAGTCGTAAATTTATATCATCTATTTCAGCGGGAAAGAAAGTTCTTGATGTTTGCTGCTACAGTGGTGGGTTTGCTCTAAATGCAGCCAAAGGTGGTGCAAATGATGTCATTGGTGGGGTACATTAAGACCATGAAGTTTTTTAATGTCATAAATTGTCTTTGAAGATTTTTCATAAAAATATAATAAATATAGATATTTGTATGAAGATTCATTTTGATTTCCATTCATTTGGAAAAAATAATTTTCATGATCTTAGGCTAACATGAACACATGATATTTCATAGGGATATTAGCCAAAATACATAATATGCGTAAACATATAAATATATTGTGGTTTGGGGTTCATAAGAAATGTCTCTTGATCTCTCTCCATCAGAAGTTGTGAATTTTCGATGTTACTTACATCGAGATATTTGAAAATCCTTGATTAACCACCATAAGCAACTCATGAATGAAAACATACATGCACATAAAGTAAACACGTGGGAGCTATAACCTCGTAAACTTAATGGAACACAAACTTAATTTAAGTTTGATTGGAGTTTGACCATGATTTAATGAAGATATCTTAAGGTTCCAATATCTCAAGGTTATATGCCTTAGTGGATTCTTAACATTTTGACTTTATGTTTGATATAAGTTTAACTCTTTTAAATCAAAGTCCTAACATTAAGACATGTTTTGAGTTATTAGAGTGAAATTGGATCCAAAGTCAAAATGATATGATTTGGATCAAATTTCATTACATATTTTGATTATATGATCTTTAATTTGTTTCATTATTTTTAATTAAGTTTTAACATCTCAGACTTATAGAAATCATGTATTTAACTAAAGGTCTTAACATTGAGATATGTTTTGAATTATTAAATTTAATTTGGATCAAAATCTAGTAAAGACATGATTTGGATCAAGTTTTGTATTTGAATTATGTTTGGAATTAAATTCCAATTTAAAATTTTTATTATCTGAGTCTTATCATTTTTAAACTTAGTGAAATCAGTTTTTTAAGACATATGAATGGAATATGTTCATTATTATTTCAATTATTATGTTCTAAGTCTTTTCATTATGTATATTAGACTTGTGATTATTTTTGTATTCATTTTATTTCTTGACATTATGTCTTTTGACTTAGAAGTTTGGAGGATCCAAAATAAATCATGTCAAAATCTGATTCGGAACATTCCTTCCATTAACCATGATTGAGGCCTAGGACTTAGCACATATGGAGATCCTTATTCTAACCATTTTTCATGTGGGGGTCACTATGACTTAATGAACTTTTGGGTTACTGTTGGAACCTCGAATTTCCTCTCTTTTTGTAGAAAATTCATTTTTTGCTTTAACTTTAAGCTAGCATTGACTACTATGAAAATATGTGGTATTCATAGGAGTATTAGCTAATTTGATGTGGTATTATTTTATAGGAACACCGATGGTTCCACAGATTTGCTAAGTGTCGATATGAGTATCACCCACCACTTAGATGATCTGAACCACAATTTAATTTGTGAGGTTATACGAGTTCTTTGAAAATAAATTTTGACCTCTCTCCACCGGACTTGCGATATTCCGGTGTTAATTACATCGAGCGAACACTCGAATACCCTTGATTGACCGTCACGGCAACATATTGATCGGAAGTCATTCATCCACATAAACACAAAGCTGGAAGACATATCCCCATGGCCTTACGAGGTGGAATTTGGTTGAACATAATTCAAACTTTCAAGTTTGGGTTCATTTACTTTCTTTTTGGTTTAGGATTTGATTTGATTTGTTTTGTTTATGGCTTCGGCTTTGCCGGTATTTCAACTTTACTGAACCAAATTTTCTTCATATATCCAAGAATGACTTGATTGCATTTGATATGCAGCATTTCTGGAGCTTCTTCGGTTTTGCCGACATTTCGGCTTTACCGATCTGGGTTTCAGCTTTTCCGACATTTCGGTCTTACCGAACCAGATTGTCTTCGTATATCAGAGAATGGCTTGATTGCATTTGATATGCAACATTTCTAGAGCTTGTTCGGGTTTGCCGACATTCAGAACTTTACCGATCCGGAGTTTCGACCTTTTCGGCATTTTGGCTTTCTAGGAGCAGTTGTCTTCGTGTGTCTAGGAATGACTTGATTGCATTTGGTATGCGGCATTTCGGAGCTTGTTCGATTTTTCCGATATTTTGGCTTTCTCGTCACGGAAGGTTTCGACTTTTAGACATTTCGGTCTTCTGGAACAGTTGTCTTCATATATCCAAGAATAGCTTGATTGCATTTGATATGCGGCATTTCTGGAGCTTGTTCGATTTTGCCGACATTTCGGTTTTACCGATTTGGGTTTTCTTTTAGAATTCCCGTTCAGTTTGACCGGCATTTCGGCTTTACCGACTTGGGTTTTCACTTTGATTTCTCGTTCGGTTTGACCAGCATTTCGGTTTGACCGATTTGGGTTTTCTATTTGAATTCCCGTTCGGTTTGACCAGCATTTCGGTTTGACCGATTTGGGTTTTCTATCTGAATTCCCGTTCGGTTTGACCGACATTTCGGCTTTACCGATTTGGGTTTTCGATTTGATTTCCCGTTCGGTTTGACCGGCATTTCGGCTTTACCGATTTGGGTTTTCACCTTGATTTCCCGTTCGGTTTGACCGGCATTTCGGTTTTACCGATTTGGGTTTTCACTTTGATTTCACGTTCGGTTTGACCGGCATTTCGGTTTGACCGATTTGGGTTTTCTATCTGAATTCCCGTTCGGTTTGACCGGCATTTCAGTTTGACCGATTTGGGTTTTCGATTTGAATTCCCGTTCGGTTTGACCGGCATTTCGGTTTGACCGACTTGGGTTTTTGATTTGAATTCCCGTTCGGTTTGACCGGCATTTCGGTTTGACCGACTTGGGTTTTCGATTTGAATTCCCGTTCGGTTTGACCGGCATTTCGGCTATACCGATTTGGGTTTTCACCTTGATTTCCCGTTCGGTTTGACCGGCATTTCGGCTTTACCGATTTGGGTTTTCACCTTGATTTCCCGTTCGGTTTGACCGGCATTTCGGTTTGACCGATTTGGGTTTTCGATTTGAATTCCCGTTCGGTTTGACCGGCATTTCGGCTTTACCGACTTGGGTTTTCACCTTGATTTCCCGTTCGGTTTGACCGGCATTTCGGTTTGACCAATTTGGGTTTTCGATTTGAATTCCCGTTCGGTTTGACCGGCATTTCGGTTTGACCGATTTGGGTTTTCTGTTTTTATCCAAAATAGCAAACTATTTTGGTCCCCTTTTAATGGAAAGGTAGCGCAAAACCACTTAATTTCGTTAGCATTTCGGCTAGACCGGAGTTGGGTTGGCTATTTTCTATCCAAAATAGTTTACTATTTTGGGCCCCTTTTTATGGAAAGGTAGCGCAAAACCAGCCCCTTTTTATGGAAAGGCTTAATTTCGGCTAGACCGGAGTTGGGTTGGCTATTTTCTATCCAAAATAGTTTACTATTTTGGGCCCCTTTTTATGGAAAGGTAGCGCAAAACCACTTAATTTCGGCAGCATTTCGGCTAGACCGGAGTTGGGTTGGCTATTTTCTATCCAAAATAGTTTACTATTTTGGGCCCCTTTTATGGAAAGGTAGCGCAAAACCAGCCCCTTTTTATGGAAAGGTAGCACAAAACCAAGGTATTTCTTACCTTCTAAGGAGTGAGAATGTGGAGCTTCTCTCTCTTCCCAACTCTATTTTCTCACCGAATGCCAACCCCCCTCTACGTACAACACTTCAAGCCCTTTTATAGGGAATTTTCAGGGGCATTTTGGTCTCAAAACTCACCCCACTAAGCCCATTTTCGTGGGAGTGGGGGGGTGACCGGAGTGGGGTGAAGTTATCCCATTTTCCCCCATTTTTTTTGATTTTTTTCTGGCACTGTTTGACTAAGTCAAACTGGGGGGTAAGTTCACCCCCCAGTTGGCCGAAGCCGCGGCCGCCCGCGCGTGGGCGCGTGCGTGGCCCACGACCGCCCACTCAAGCGGTCGTTTTTCCTCTGTTTTTTCCTCTTTTTTTTTTTTTGAAAAAGTCTCCCCGGTCAAACCGGGCATCTCCCGGGTTGACCAGGGCTGCTGCTGCGCGATGCCGTACGCCCGCGCGTCTCCCATTTTTTCCCTTTTTTGTTTCAACAGTTACTTAAGACCGTGACAATCTCTCATTCTTAACATCAAGTTTTATATAGACATGATATTCTCGGTTCCGAAACTATCATGTCAAAAATCTGGTTTAAGACCTGACCATGACCTAGAATTAAAGCCCCTTTTTCAGTTCTTAACATATGGGTTATGTGCCTTAGACTCAAGACATGTAACAATACGCACGAGCGGGGCCTAAGACCTATCATATTTCAGATCTCGGAGTTGTCCACCCCCTAAGTATTTAAGAGATCCAGACCGAGGACCTTAACATATAAAACTAAAGGCAATCACATATTACCCCTAGTCAAGACTTAGACATCCATACATTCGGACCTCATGACATAATCATTTTTTTGACTATTTGGGTCTCCTTATCTTGGAAATGTTATCCTGGATTATGTTCGATTCCAAGAGACATGTTCATGAGTCTGATTTGAAAACCGACATCTATCGAATCTGAATTCGACATGTATATTTCGGAACCAATTGATTTAGATCTTATCATATATTTATGATTTTAAGATTTAATTATAATCTGATTTTTTTCATTTTTTTAAGATATGAAATTTAGTTGATTATTTTGTTTTCATGAAATTTTATTGGTTTTTACGAATTTTCAGATTTGATTGTTGTTGATACATCATTATATTTGCATTCTATGTGAGATGCGTAGGCTACGCAATACTCCCCAATCATAGACATCAATATACACATATAAATGTCATTCATATAATCATGGGGTACATTCCATTACATCAACATGACTTCACCTGAATTGATATGATATCATGTGTCGGGTGTAATATATCCCTTCCTGAGTTCCTGGTATTCTCACTAAATATAAGAGTTGATATAACATGACGACATGCATAACCTCCCCTTAAGTTAGTGTGATTATCCTACCTTAGTAGATGGAGTTGGATACTCCCTACTTCGGGGGAAAATGATCGGAATAGAATAGGAGACTTGCCCATTTATCCGTCTAGGGTTGACTGATTGATACACATTAAGAACTTGTCCGAGTGTTTGTTCGCCATTACGAGGGAGCCTAATTTAATAGGTTGGTCTCTTAATCATTTTATTTTTATTTTGATATGATTATAGTATGTTTGTCCGAGGCCGTTATAGGCCAGTCGTCATCATCGTGCCTTATAGGCTGGTTCCATCTTCATTGGGTCCGGTTGGCCCATTTTCATGTCTTCTTAGGCCCTGGTGGCTTGATCTTGTCATCTTAGGCCCGGTTGGCCCATCATCCTCATGTCTTGAAATGCAATGGGCTGTCACTATCGGTATTGGACCTATAAGCCTGCTGCCTATTGACTTCGAGGCATGTGGACCTGCCATCCAGCACCTCTATGTGCATGTACAGCTGCTGCCATAGCACTTCCAGATCGTAGACCTGCTGCCATAAGGTTTAGACCATGAAGGGACTGTCTAAGGTAGCCAGAATAGCGTGTTTCGGGACTGTATGAGGCAACCAAAACAGTGGGTATAAGGACTGTTTTGGGGCTATAGGGGTAGGCTCAATATGGGCCATGGAAGGAAAGGGTATAAGTAAGATATAAGCCATGGGAATGGGGCTGATATGGGTCTGTTTTGGGGTCAAAATATATTATTTTAGGACTGTTCTTGGGTCAAAACAGGTCCCTTTTGAGGGACTATGGGATAGGCATGATATGGGCCATGGAGGAATGGGTATAGGTGTGATATGTAAGGGGACCGTGTATCCTTAAGCCTGATGGGCTTTAAGAGAGCTAGTTCCTCCTCACCCCTATAGATCTAGTATGTATGTAAGCCGGTTCCTCCTCACCCCCATAGATCTAAGTATGATGCTTATCATGGGGTTTGTAGGGTACAGTTTTAGCCATGGGTATAGGTAGGCTAATGGGTTATGGCTTATGGGTATGAGTAATGAGGCATGGGTAGATAAATGTGTAAGGGGTATGTGATTCTCCTCATTCATCTCCCTCTCATCATCCTGTTGCCCAGGATCATGGGCGTCAGCACCCTAGTACGACCGGCAGCCTGTTCTGCCCACAGGCTCATGTACATGATCAGCAAAACACCTTCATCTGCAGCATCTTCATTGTCAGCAAGGGGATCTCCACCATCTCCTCCCACGGTCGCCGACAGCAGCAGCAACGGATAGGGGAGATGGCAGCATTGCCCCCGGAAGGAGCAGCAGCCACAATAATATTCACCCTCCTCCATCTTTTCCCATGGGCGCAACTAGCAGGAGGAGGAGGAGGGGATGGCAGCGTTCCCCATTTGTCTTGGCCACCATGAGAGAAGCATCATCTTCTCCTTGGTGCAACGGGCAACAGGCAAGCTATCATCTGACAAGGAGGGCATCTTCTTCTCCTTCCTTCTCGATTGGCACAGGCAGCATGTAAGGCAGCATTGGCTACCTCATCTTCTCCTTCTTTTCAGGTTCACAGCAATAGGCAAAAGTGCAGGAACATCTTCTCTTGGTGCAGGCATGGAGACCTCTCCCTCTTCATCTCTCATGGGTGCAGGCAGCATGACAGCAGTAGACATCTTCTCCTTGGTGCGCAGAGGACAGCATGGGGTAGAAGGTACAACATCTCCTTCGTCTCCTCTTCTAGGCACATACAGCAGCAAATAGGGGAGATGATGACAGCAGCAGGGCTGGTTGGGAGAGCATCCACCCTCTTCCCCTTCCCCTTCTCATATTGGTGCAAACAGCAGCAGCAGGTCATCTTCTCCTTCTCCAAGAGGCAGCAGGAGGCTGGTGCAGCAGTGGGGTAGAGAGGAGAGAAGGGCAACGGCTGGGGGAGACTTCCTCTGGGTCTTCTTCCAGATTTTCTTCGAACCTCTCCAGCATGCTGCACAGCAGCTTTTTATAGAGAGGAGGCTGCGGTCTTCCTTGAGCATGAAGATAGGAGTGGAGAGAGAAAACCCTGGTCAAAGGTTAGAACGTGGGGAAGGTGTGCTGGATCATGGGGGAGGTGTGCCTATTTTTTCTCCCACTCCTTCCCTCTTTATGAAGTATCCGATGATAGCCTTGACCAAGCCCCAGTGCGGCTGTAGGAGATGGTGCACAGGCTTTCCCTTGACCCAGCATCTCATCATATCAAATGATCTAAGGGCTGATATTCATTCTTACTTAAGTAGGATCCCAATTCTCTTAACGACCCAATAAGGTTAGGATCCAAAACTTAAGTTCTAATGAGATCTCATCCATTGGATCTCGCTCCCATCGATTTAATCATGACCGTTCCTTACTTAAGTAGGATCCGGATTCAATAAGGACCCAATAAGCCCTTAAATCCAAAACTTAAGTAAAGATTACATCCTAGCCATTGGATGTAGTGCCGTCTCTATCATCTTATCACATGCCATTTTTTAATCATGGCCATTGGTGCTTTAAGTAGGATCCAAGTCTCGTTAAGGATCCATTAAGCTCCTAACTGATGGTGACTAAATTATACTTGATTCCTCCCCATATATGATGACATTTTTTGGTGCCAACACCAAGCTTTCTAGTAGTTGGGACTATAATAATGAGACCTTTCTAACAGAAAAAATGTTGTTGCATGCATTACCTTTGAAGTCTGATCCATCATTCCTTATTTTTCATGTTAAAATATCATGTTTAACTATTCCATTTTAGTTGTTTGTTGATGTCTTCTGCCAGGCATTGATTCCTCTTTGCCTGCTTTGGAGCTTGCAAAAGAAAATATTGTTCTGAATAAAATGGATCCAAACAGAATATCATTTTTGAAAGAAGATGCACATGTGTACATGAAAGGGGCTGCATTGAGGCAGGAATCATGGGACCTGGTAATTTTGGATCCTCCAAAACTAGCACCACGAAAAAAGGTATTTTGTTTGTCCATAACAATCTGTTCAAGGCTTGCAGAAAGAAAAAGCATGTTGTTTTTAATTGTTTTGCTGATCGGTGTGGAAACAACAGGAACATGTGCTATACTTTTCCCATCATCAAGTGATGGAAACAACAGGAACAGCAGGAACCTGACTAATTTAACGTGTCCAGGTTGCTATAAACTTTTTATAGCTCCAAGTATCCTACTTAGCTCATTTTATGTAGCATGGGCTCCCCCCTATATTATCCATAATCGTATTGATGGTGATGTACGATAAATTTGATGTTACCATATTATTTGTGAGCCCAAAACTGACAAACAACCATTACTAATCACCAGCTGGCTGCCACTTGGTTCATATTAGATAACATCCATGTGTTTGAAGTATCCCTTCACTTACTGGTGATATTTTTGAGGGATGGGTTGCAGAGTCCCAAATCCTCAACCTCCTGAACTACTTGGGTTTAATAATGCCAAAGTCGCAGTCCATTGCTCATCTCTATTAAGATTGCATGAACCAAGTTAAAAGTTTTTAAATTTTTTAGGTTTAAGCCTCCTGCTTTTTTGAACAGTCAGACTGTACCATAAGCAACATTGTAACTCCTTTTTCTCTTATCCTCCTTACCATGGCAATAGCATCTCTTGACAATGGAATAAACTAGTCTTAATACTCCCTTGGGGATTCTTATAATGGAGAAGAAATATGTAGGTAAGCTCCAGTATTGCCTGGTAAAGAAAAAACTGCTTGTTTAGGAGAGCCATAATTCTTCCCAAGTTAACATGCAATGCCACTTTGTTTAGCTAAAATTGACATGGCATTTGGCCCGTCGTAGTGCTTGATATATTTTTGGATAGGCCCTCACCTACTGATCACAAATTTTGAATCGAAGCTTCTGGATGGAAAGGATGACTAACAACTGGTGGAAGATGGATATAAATGTCAACAGTTCTGCCTATTATTGCACTTTCACTTTACTTTCTCTATTTAAGATCCAAAGGAATATGCAGAATCGTAGAAGTTAACAGGGCGGCATTCTTTTATAAATGAATTGGAGAAAACCAAAAAGGGGAGCATCTAATCAAATGGAGCATTGTATGCGAATAAAAAGTAAAGGGGGTCGAGATTACTTTACTAAAAGTAATGAACTCTACACTTCTTAGTAAAATGGATATGGAAATTAGACAAACAACCAACTACTTTGGGTGCAGCTGGTCAGGAGCTAACACTCTACCCAACAACAGCACTGGAGTGGAACACTTGCGCTAGTAGTTCATAGTCAAAAACCTGAAGACATATTCTGTAACGTGAGCATATACAATTGTGCTTCATCGGTTCATCGATAACCATTGGTAATAAGAGGAAAACGAGAATTTGGAAGGATGTGTGGGCCAGAGCCAGACACTCAACACTATGAATGGTCATTCTAGAACATTTCAAAATATCAAGCAATCAGGTTTGTACAATGGAAGAGTGCTGAAAGGGAATACAAACACATAGTGGGACACATTCACCAAAATCCTCACACATGCAGAAAACTGGAACATACAAAAAATGCTGCAGAAAATAAATCACATCAGAGTGAGAGCTGAGGAGGAATATCATGAAGTATGGAATTGGAACGGAAAAAAAGACCTTTACATTCAAATTACAAGTAAATATTATCACATCAAGAGGCGTCCACGTTTCCTGGCACAAAAAATTAGGAACCCGAAAGTTCTAACAAAAGTAAATGTTTTTCAATAAAAAATTGCACATGACAGATTGCCAAAAGTTGCAAGAATCAAGTGGCCCACTAATAGTTTCAAAAATACATGTTCTTTTTATGGAACATTTCTAGATGTCCAAGATCACCTTTTTCTAACCTATGACATAATTCATACTCTTTGATAGGTCCATCTCAAACATCTTATGGGCTCAGCTAGTAGAGGACAACCACACAAAAATCCACTATAGGGGTGGGGAACTAAAAACTCACAAGGAGTGCAAATAACAAAAGTACCCCATCTTTTCAATAACTCCATTCTTTAAACTGTTTGAATTTATCAATATGCCGATTTTTATTAAGTACTAACTAAAATATATAAAAAATTACTGAAATACACTTCTGAAAATTTTCTAATATATAAGCTGATGTTGATAATCTTGCAAATATTTAATAATCAGGGTGGCTTGCTGTTTCAATGTTGATTTTGATGATCCTACGAAGAGTGTTAGGGGTGGGATGTACTTATGGAGCCACGTCCATGTGCGTACGCATCTGTCGTGTGCCTGCTAACAGGTGGAAACATTTTCAGGATCCTGACAGTGAGTGTGTGGGTCCATGGATGTCCTTAAAGAATTGGAGTCTTATCAAGTGTTCTCACCTACTTATCTTATTTAGATGACTGGCATTGAATCTTATTCCCTGCAGATTCAGTACCTCATTTAAATTCATAAAGATAAGGGACAGTGGGATGTTGGGGGCTCACTTTGACGATGGAGCATGTAAACAAATGGTTGTCTCTTGATAATTTGCAGTATCCTGTTAGAAGGTGCAAAATCAATTTTACGTTACTCAAGGTGCATTTCCGAACCTTCATTGACACTAACACTTCTACCTTCATAAGTCAACAAATTTGCCTTTTGTTTCTAGGCCACGAATGTTCAGCAATAGGAATAGCTTTTGGGCCTCACACCAACCAGGACTGATTGGTCCATCATCAATGTCGTCTTGAGTCTAACCTGTAGTTACAAGTATATGAGCTGTCCAATCATCCTTTAATTCATCACTTAATCTTAATAACAAGGTGCTTGCAATGTCTGTGATGTGTTGGGCCCCCGCATGAGTGCATATTGATTACTAATCTGCTGCTTTTATTCAAAGTACCACATGGTTCAGTCTACTGTGATTATTTTTCTGTACCGACTGAATGAACCCACTTTACCTTTGTAGCAATATAATTGGCTATATGAATCTGTTGGCACTCAAAGTTTCTAGATGAAATATGAGCATATACAAATAGGGAATGAAAATATTTAATTCCCTATGGCCTAGCAATAGAGAAAGGCCTAAGGTCATGGGCCCAAGACCGGCCAAGTATGGCATATGAAGAGATGAAGCCCCTCCATATGATGAATATGCTCCCCTAAATCAGGACCTCCCAATGCAATCCACCATGTATATGGATGCAAAACAAATGGAATATGACCCAAGACATGCTCACGACAAAGCTTTGAAGAGAGAGGGCTGGAAATCACAAGACATCAAGTTGGACAGACCTGGCTATAGTCACTTAGGTGATATACTACCAATAGAGGGCTCATAGCCAGGTATATATATATAGAGGGACATGCTTGTAGCTGAGCATATGGGAGCCGAACGGACCCACCTTAGGAAACCCGGTTCAAAGATATACTTAGGACATATGTCTGTCCAGCCAAAGAGGGAGGGGGGATGTGATAAAGACCCCGGTCAATGGAGGCTCAATTCGGTACAAACAAATAAGGAATTGAGAGCCAAGACCTTTATAAAGCCGGCGAGGACATCATTGGGGCGATGCATTACGAAGAAAGGAAATAGATATTGACATATGCACGGTATGAAATAAACTATAAAGCACATACATGGAGAAGCCAGGTCTTCACACATGCTCAAATCAACACAAAAACAAATGAGAAGAGGTTTGCGGATATAAGGCGGATGATAGACCTTCTCCAAAGGACCCAATTCAGCATGTTGAAGAGCCGGGTCCTCACCTTCATATGTACATATCTAAGGACATATGTCTGTCTAGCCAAAGAAGAAAGGAGGGCCGGAAATAGCAAATAGAAGCTAAACCGGCTCTGATTAACAGTCCGGCAAGAACCACTTTAGTGACATGCCGCCGATGGTCTAGATACATATGGAAGGCATCCATTTGGCCCGGGATTGGAGGATGACCCAATCCAGCATATTGAGGAGCCGGATCTTCACATACATATGCAAACTAACACAAAACGGTGGGAGATTGAAGAAAATACATCTCTATATAACCGGCCATGCATATATGGCATGATATGGAATAATTGGAGCAATGGGCATGTTATCGACGGAAAATAGAAAGAAGTGCATAGCATAGATGAACAAATTGTGGATGATTAGAACTTTACTTACCGGGAATAGCTTGTGGGATGTGCACCTCCTCGGCCCGATCCCAAGATGGAAGAGGCAAGACCGGGAACTCCAAGACGTGATCTCCTTCAAAGAATATCCAAGCGGTGGAGAAGAAGGGTGCGGTAGAAGAGGACGAAGGCCGGATAGAAGAAGGCCCCGCGGGTAGAGAGTTTGTCTCCAATGAGGAGACTTAACAAGAAAACGAGATGAGAGGAGGATCCGCGGGGGAAGGAGGGAAGAAAAAACAGTCCGCACCATTCAAAAAGATCCGGGATCATCCAATGGACAGGATCAATCAATCAACAAGATATCGATCTCCTCGGCTCATCAAAAGACCCTACCGGATCCTTAATGAGATAATATCCATTGGATTCTAGTTAATGGGATATCCGGTAGATACCCATGAGCAAAGATGCTTACCGGATGATAAATCCTCTTAGATCCTTAATGGTATTAATATCCATTAAGTGATTGAAATAATATATGATCAAGGGCCGGGATTGGCCAATTATCAAAGGCATTGGAGCATGGATATTCCCCGGTCCATTGAAGATGATCAAATTGGATCCTTAATGGGATTAATATCCATTAAGGGATTAAGGGTCCCGATTGATTGGATTAGCATGTGATTAAGGGCCGGGATTGATCAATTGACAAGATTATTGAAGCAAAGATGCTCCCCGGTCCATCGAGATGGCTAATTGGATCCTTAATAGGATAATATCCATTGGATCCAGCCTAATTGGATATTTGATTAAGGAGGATTAATTCTTTGGGCGTAGGCAATAAGGCCTAGCTTCAATCAAGCCCCGGATGGCCAATGATTTGCCATAAGCATACCCCGTGGATGGAGGGCTAGGATTGGGCTATCAAGAGAGGGGCCGGGCAGCTAACCAAAGGCCGAGATCCGTACTTATGTACGGGGTGGATCCGATGATAATGAAGGGCCGGGATCATCCAAGGACTTGGTCAAGCCCCACTCTCCCCACGTTGGAGAACATGGCCCCACTCTCTCCACCCGCACACTCCCACGATCCCCCACTCTCTTGGGTGAACAAGACTGTCCAAAGGGCCTATAAATAGGGCCAATCCCGCACATGGAAAGGGGGTCGGGCAAGAGGAGAGAAAGAAGGAGGAGAAGGCAAGGTCCAGAAATCCTACCAAAGAGGACAGCCGCACTGATCAAGAGTCTAAGGGAATTCCGAGGGATCCAAGGTAAGATGTCATAGCCATTTCATAGGCCGTCCCCTCCTCTAGATGCTATATCCATCTTGAGGACAAATTCCCTCAATTCCCCTCCCATTTTAGCAAGATATGGCCTGGCCCAAACCTGCAACTCCTAGGCATATATTAGGACTTCACAAGCCCATTCTCTTCATCCGCTCGGGCATATTCAGGCCTATTCTAGAGATATAAAGAAGGCCATGTCCAGTTGAGCCCATATTGCTCTCCGGATATATCCCCATATACCCTTACAAACCTGTTAGACAAACCTGTCTCTCCTCCATCATTCCTCTCATAATGCCCCCCTCCGGTCCGAAAGTTATGAAGAAGATCTCTCAAAACTCAACTACGGCGAAGTGGAGCAAGGCATGTGAGGATGAGGTTATACCCGGTCTATTCGGAACCCATATGATGGTCCAAATGCCCCCGGTAGCCTTAGACAAAGCACAAGGCAAGTAGGAGAAGATGGCCAACCGGGCCAGGATGGAGATGTGGGATCCGACCATGAAGCCATACAATTCATGGTCCGGGGTTGCCAAAGGGCTGATCATGCCCCAATATTGGGCATAATCCCATAAATGTGTCTCGGATGGGACCAAATACATGAATGGTCCTATGATGAAGAAGACAATGCACGGGGCAGACTTTGTATAATGAGGTTATACCCGGTCTATTCGGGAACCCATATGATGGTCCAAATACCCCCGGTAGCCTTAGTTAAAGAACAAGGCGAGAGGAAGAGGATGGCCAACCGGGCCTTGAAGAGAGTATGATATCCGACCATGGAAAGGAATATATCACATGAAATTACCCTCCGGTTATAAAATCGAGGTCGCAGTGCCAAGGGACTGATTTATGTTCATACAGATACGAGTATAGCCCAATATTGAGCATGGTTCTATGAATATGCCCCGGGCAAGGCCATATATATACATGGTCCTTCGGATCTATCTTACAATAAAGAAGACCAATTTCGGGACGAGAATTCATGGCAAGGAGCCTTGAATAAAGAGGCTATGGATATATGTACACCTCACCATGTGAGGATGTGTAAATTGCCATATGGCATGATTAATATACATATGATGATGTTCATAGAAAGATAAACAAAAAATGCATACCTACACATTCCGGTCATGGGAATCATGTGCTCATAACAGGTCACTATGGATGCCTAATATTAGGTCAAGTCCTAAGCCATTTCACAAGACAGAAGAGGGTGAGATGACCTTAATATGATGAAATTGGAGTTCAACTCCGCATTACATACCATATGAATTCAATTGAATGGATATGCTGATATGCATATGATGATGATCAAGGACCATTGCTTATATATATCTATATTTATATATGAAGCCCTAATTGAGAAGGCCAATCCCGAACATGCATATAGTTTGACAGTCGTCTGGATTGGGCACTAACCTTTGGATTTCAGGCATATTCTAAAACCCGAGGGAGTTGACTCTCGTAATTGATGAGAAATGGAGGATCGCATACGCAAAACTTAAGACTAAGAAATATTGATCTAAGTTAGGCCATAAGGTCAGCAATTATCCTCAAATAGCACTTTGGGGTGTCATATTTGAAAGCTCATATCTTTCAGACCCCGATTAGAATATAGGGAGGGATATAAGGAATTGTATTCAGGGCATTATAAGCCTTGGAATCTTAATAAGATTTGAGGGTCCTCACCCCGGAATCTTGCATTTTTAAAGGCCCTAACTCTGATCACATGAAGGGAAGGTGTCAAAGGGCTTTTAGATCTGATCAGCTGAATATTCTATGATAGCCGAATTTGGGTGTCTCAGAAAATATGCAGATCTCAACCCACGGTTCAGTGCCGGATAATGACCAGTCTAAGGTCAATTTCAGCATCACATTTGGGTCTGAACCCCAGTCATACCCAGGGCATCTTGGGTCTTGGAGTTCCTGCTTTTGGCAATAGGGTTTGAGGATCCCTACCCGGAAGATTATAGCTCGACCTTGACTCCGGCCATAGGCCGCCCGGTTCATAAAGAGAAGAGGTTCAACAGCCCCTAGATCCGAGCATAATCGGATCATGTAAGAGGCCAAAATAGGTATCCCATGCTATATGCGCATATGTATATGCGGGACCCATACGGTAAACTTATAATCAAACTTATGGTTTATATAAGCTCGGGTCCGGGTATGAGATCAGCGAAGAAGCTCTAATACATAACTTGGTGCTTCGGAGATCTATATATATGTATACAATTTAGTCCTTTGAAGTTTTTTTGACTTTAAGTTTGATCTCGGTCCCGAACATAATCGGTCATTCCATAGGCTATACAAATCCGACCGATTTTTACTTTAGCCGAGATCGGGGCTTGAATACGGGCATGTTTCGTAACGGAGCTCGACATATGGGTAGGTATAGAATCCCGATTTTTAGGACCCCTTCCCGGAGGTTCATATTCCGTAAATCTTTGAGAAGGATTCCAACCATAGGTAGCATGGTCTTGCTTCCGGAATTTTAACTCTAAGTGTGGCCAGCCCGAGGGGTAGATGAGGATAAAATTTCGGTTGGTCTTGGATCTGAATATAAACAGGTCATAGATAGCTTGTGATGGAGGCTAAGACATGCCTTTTAGCCAATGTAAAGGGGTCTGATATGGCAGGGGTTTGGCCGATTTTGGGTAATATAAGAGATGGATATCTCGTGCCTCGGCTAGTCTCAACTTCGAGACGAGTTTTCGATCTGCGTATATCCAATCGGCCTAAGGTCAGTATTGGCATATAAGTCATCTATTAATCCCCCTCATCACTACATAGCAACCCTCCATTGACCTATGTACAGGTCACCTATTGTCCCTTCTATCCGACCTATGTATGGGCCATCTATTCAGCCCTTGTCGACCGTATACGAGTCATTGGGTTCGTATATATCAACTCCACGTAACGGTCATGTATCTAGCCTTTAGTAATCCCATAATCGGTCATATTTTCTAGCCTATATTGACCCATATACGTGTGTCACGTATTATCCCCCCTATCGACCCATATACGGGTTATATGTTCAGCCTCCTATCAACCTATATCAGCCCCACACATGTGGTACATACCGCTCCCTCATCATCCCATTTATAAACTACCCGACAGCCCCCGTTTGACCCATATACGGGTCATCTTCCAGCCATATAGTGACTCTACAACCGGTTACCTATTCAATCCCTATCAGCCCATATACAGGACATTTTGTTTAGAGGCATATCAACCCCCATAGTTGGTTATGTGTCTAGCCTATATTTGCCCCATAACCGGTCATATGTTCACTCTCTACTGACCCATAAATAGGTCACCTTTTTAGCCATTTACCGACCCCCTACATAGGTCATAGTATCCCATTCCTTATTTACTTTATACATGATCCATACCTCAACTCATCACCCGACCCCATACATATAAAGACTAGAAACCGTCTATAGTGAGAGTTATGTGGAAATCAGATCGGAAGTCAAGGCACAGTGTGTTTATTTCCAAGACTTTCAAATCCTAGATGTTTTTGAATGATTCCATTTGTTCAATAGACAAGAACTTATAGAAAATCGATATAGATTTTGATCTGAATATGCTCGGATCTTGATTAGCCTCAATAATTCAACCTATGTCTTAATATAAGAAGTTAGGTTGAGAGACTAATCTATCGCAAGGTGTCGAGAAAATCCTTCGCCCACACCCTCAAGCTTAGATATTAAGTTTTCGACATTATCATTATACCGTCGGATTTAAATATTAAATCTCGCATTCCATTGCTTTACGGGTTATAATCCCCAGACGATGATATTTTGTGGATGAATGTTCTCTTTCGTATACGAGTTGCTACGACAGTTAATCGAGGTGTCCGAGAGTCTCGGTGTAATTAACATCGGAAATTCGCAACTTCCGATGGAGAGAGGTCCAAAGACAAATTTTATGAACCCTAACCTCGACATATACATATTTTGTGCATACCACATATTTTGCGTAATATTTTCTATGAAATATCATGTATTTTCATAGTAGCCAAAGATAATATAAGGAAAGTTCATTTCTCGAATAAACGGAAATCAAATGAATTTTCAAACCATATCATACCACCCATATTCTTATATATATTTTCATATCAGACATTCTTCGAGGTTTCACAAATTGGGACGCTCGGTGGGACCTCTCTTTCCCTTCATCTCTCTGTCGTAGCATTTGTTGAAAGAGTTTTCATCCACTATTACTTTCAAGAAAACTCTACATTTAATAGCAAGACTTTGTCTTCTTTTTGCGGGAGTCAAGCAATGGAATCGAAGGTTACATTTTCCAAGTGGATATGTGGAGCAACGCGCGACAGATTCCTGTCACAACCACTATCTTTCGGGTCATTCCCACCAGTGGTTCAGACTGCGCAATGCTTGGGGGTCAGACTCGCCGAGCCGATCGCGAATGATGACGTCATTTCCCCGATCAAGCAGATTATGCTAGTTGGGCCGAGGCGCGTACGAAACCCGCGGGTCAGGAAGAACCGATTACAGAACACATGACGGTCGCTGTCAACCGGATATCAGTTTCTCAACAGCAACCGCAGATAAAGAAGTTCCGAGCGGGGAGAACATCCACATTATTCTCCTCACGCCGATCTTTCCTGGTCGGCACAATGAGAATCTACTGGAACGGCCGTCCGGCCATGCCAGTATGGGGCAAGGATGAGCCCAGGAAATATGTTCCTAAGATCACTATGATTCCTCTATTCAATCGGTTCGACACTTTGGCCCGACTGGATAGTGAAAATAGGCTGGGGAGGGTACAATACAACCCGGCCAGCAAATATGGGGCCAGGAAGATGACCCAGGCCCACAAGAATGCTCGAGCTACGATCCAGACTGGCAGCTCGTTAAAGAATGGTCGGACCAGTCAATCAAGGAGTCGGCCAGCATTCATCATCGAGCAAGTAGGAAAATACACCTACTTCAAGATTCGGGAGGACATATGGTATCAGTCCCAGAAACAGGAGGGATATGACATCCCTCATGAAATATCACAATGCATCGTCAGAAGGAACCGACATATGATTACCGGTTCACCGGGCAGCCTACGCTCATATGCGAGCAAGTCACCTGCCCAGCAATACAATTGGATGGCGGGAAATAAAGGAGTTCGCCAAATCCAAGATGACGGGGGCATCATTTCCCCATTATAATACCGAGAGAGTTCATAACATATCCTCTCAACAACCCATCGTCAAGTTTGCCCCACCCACCCAGAAATTGGTGGTTGGTTTTGGTTACGAGGCAGAACCGGTTCTAAGCCGGGAAGGGATCAAGCGGGAATCAATATTTACTCAGCTCATATATCCGGGGGCAGCCCCGAGAAGGATGATGAACAGGGCGGCAGGAGATGGCAAGTATGTCTTCAACTGTTATACCACGTCAAGTACTAACCGGCCAGATGAGACCGGGGAGCCTTCTCGTCCCCATACTCGTCCTGGGCCAGTTACACGAAGCCAGGACCAGAGAGCTGCACCGCCGGCGATAGAACCGGCTCAGCAAGAATTGCCCGGGCAAGAGGAAATAGATGAGGCCATGCGCACCGATGATGAAGAGCCTCTGCCTGAGCGCGTTGATATCGCAGAAATCATGAAGGAAAATCAAGAGCTGAAGGCGCTGATCAAGGGCCTGCTAGCTATGCAAGCGCCGCAACCCCATAAGGCGGCGGAAGTGCCAAATGAACCCTCGGCCATACAACACAACCAGCCCCATATCCAGCAGGTTGCGGCCCAGCCGAATACCCCCCAGATGATACAGAGGAGGCAAGCAGAGGATGAAGTCCAACATAATTCACAAAGATTTCAGTCACTGCAGGATTTATCAGCCCTGTCCCAGAGGGCTATGATTGAAAGTATTGTTCAAGCTACGCTGACCCGACATGAGGAGGGGTTAGCCACCGTGGACTTGTACCGGGTCCCATATCCGATCCAAGCACTCGCTTAAGAAATTGCGCGGGAGGTGACGAAGGTCCCCAAATGCTCCAAATATGATGGGAGGGGATCTCCGAACGAGCATCCGGCCACGTATACGACCCACATGGGAGAATTAGCCTTGGAGGATGCATACCTCCTTAGGTTCTTCCCTACCACTCTGACAGGAGCAGCCTTCGAGTGGTATTCAAAGTTGAAGCCAGGATCGGTGACTGGGTGGGAAGATATGCAGAGGCGCTTTATCGAGCGCTTCAGAATGACAGAAAGGCCAGTTTCTCTTGTGGAGCTGACATCATTAAGGCAGAGGAGGGATGAGGCTGCCACCGACTATATCAAGCGGTGGCGCAACTTCAGCATGAGATGTCCCAATCCTCCCGTTAATGAAGACGCGGTAGGGTTGTGCAAGAGAGGGCTGCGGGCGGACTTCCATGAGAGGCTGCTAACGGCAACCGTGCGAACTTTCGATGATCTAAACAAGTTCGTCACGGACATAGAAATGTTCTATGCCGATAATCCCGTTCCGCCCATAGCTAGGCCAAAGATGACAAAGGATAAGCGAGTGTCGCCACCAGGGATGTTCATACCATGTAGGCAGCCTCCCCGAGTCAATGGTGGCAATGGGGGCAAAAAGACAACCCATACTCTGTCCTTTCCCCCGCCTCGACAAATAGTCAGGAACCAGCCGGCCCCCATCCCTAGGCCGACCTTGGAGGAGCGGATGAGCAAGCCGTACTCCTTTGATATTGGGATTACCCGGAGGCTCTTTGACCTATGTGTCAAGGATGATTTAATCACTATTCCTCCAGTCAAGAGACCCGGAGATGCCAACAGGTCTGCTGAGCCTAACTTCTGTCCATATCACAGAGTGTTGGGACATACACCGAAGAATGCTATCCTTTCAAGGATTTGGTGGAAAAGACGATCCGAGACAAGACAATTACTCTCGGTAGCGGTTGATAAACCCACCTAAGCCACACCCAAAACCGCCACAAAAGCAGAATGTGGCGGTCAATGTTATCCACCAGGCACCACCCCAAATAGCGGCGGAGCATGAAGAAGCCCCTGAGGGAGTGCAGCCCCCGGGGGAGGAAGCATATATGTATGCCATGAGGGCTCTACCGTTGTTTCAGAGGTTACAATGGAGAACCGAGGCACTTGGCCGGGAGATAGGGTTCGCCATGCGCAACCTGCCTGCTATATTGGCCGGACGCATAGTGATGGAAGATATGGCGCTCGATCCAAATGTACCACAGCTGGCTCCAGATGAATCAGTTTCAGAGTCAGTTTCCTCAGATAGTCACATATCAGACGTCTCAGAGGTACAATCCGGAGAAAGAGATCATGCTGAAAGAGAAGAATCAGATACCTTCTCTGCCGAGCATCAGATAATTCGGCCGCAATATGATACATATTCTTTCCCGGTAGGGATGACCCGGCAGATTCCGAATTTCGCGTTCGCCAGGGGCTCCACATGCCCCCCATCTGCCACAATATGATATTGGCTCCCCCAGAACCCTGTCTGAAGACTGTATATACCATCGCACAAATTTGCATATTTTGGGAAATTGCAGGGGAGTGAAGAACATGATTGAGCACCTGATAAGAAGAGATATCATACAAATTGCGTACACCAGGTTCATCCGCCGCAACCACATGATAGGCTTGTCCCCCAGAACTTCGCTGTCAATGTGATCCACGCCACTCTAGCCAATAATGTGCTCGGGGGGCAGGAAGATAGAACCCGGATACAGGAAAACAGCCGGCCTCGCGTGTTTGCCGCATATCAGACACTTCCACCTAACATAGTAGAGAGGAGTGTGAGGCTTAATGAACAGGCAGCCGAGAATAGAAATATGACAAGTGCTCAGGTAGATACGGCGGAGACACCATGGATAAAGGTCCCCACCCGCCAGGAGAAGAATGAAGCCAGGAGGGAAAAGGCGAAGATAAAAGCCGAAGAGAGAGCTGCTCTGACGCCCATAAAGGCAGATAACGAGCAGCAGTCAGTCCATCATAAGAAACCTGTGCCTCCGACCATCCGTCGCAAGCAAATCAAGAATTGGAAAAGGCACTCAAAAGGAAAGCCAAGCGACAGGTGGAGCAGGGACTGGCATTGGAAGCTCCAAGGATCCTCACCCCCGTGCAAAGACTACGGCGGAGTCGCCATGATCGGTTGGAAGAATACGAGCCTAAGCATCCCGCAGACCGGCTCCTCTCGGGCCTATATCCCCCGGGAATCACGGTCAAGGAAAATCCGGATCAAACAAAAGCCGGTCGAAGCTTACAAGCAAGAGATGCTCGACAGAGCAAAGCATCGCATTTTTCGTCCGACGGGGAGGATGAA